>OX451737.1:1316817251-1318147870 GCA_948472305.1 Vicia faba | reverse complement strand
CAGGAAATGCCGAGTTATGTGACGCCTGGAGTCAGAATCCAGAACTGGGTCACTTATGATGTTCCCTCTTGCATCCATGTCTCAAAGTAATTTGTTTTTTCTTTTCAAAAAGCTTTCATTCTGCCCAAGATGAAAGTTAATATTGTATGGGCTTATCTGTTTGCTTTGATCATTAAAGTCATAAATAAAAGTTGTCTTTGATTCTCAAAATTGTGTCTTTTATTTTTCTGCTTTTTCATGGAAAATGGTAATAATAAAAAACCCTTTTGAATAGAATAATAATTGAAAATAAATCTGCATAATCACTTGATATATGTGTCAGTTTCTAAAGCAATCACAAATCACATATGCAAATTAATTAATAAACCTATTGAATACAATGACCCTGCACTGTCTCCCAACTTTGAATATCCTGTGTTTGGGATGGAAGAAGAAGAATATGATGAGAGTCCAGAAGAGGTTTCACAGTTGCTCGATCACGAGGAAAATACCATTCAGCCGTATAAAGAGTCATTGGAAACAATCAATTTGGGTTCAGGAGAAGAGCCAAAGGAAGTCAAGATTGGAGCGTCGTTGCATCCTGATGTGAAGAGAAGGTTGATTGAGCTATTGAAAGAGTGTGTGGACATCTTTGCTTGGTCTTACCAAGATATGTCGGGTCTAGATACTAATATAGTGGAGCATCATTTGCCTTTGAAGCCAGAGTGCCCGTCCGTCAAGCAGAAGTTGAGAAGAACTCACCCTGATATGGCAGTAAAAATCAAAGAAGAAGTCTTAAAACAAATAAATGCCGGTTTTCTTATGAAATCAGTGTATCCTCAATGGATAGCCAACATTGTGCCTGTACGAAAGAAAGATGGAAAAGTCCGCATGTGCGTAGATTACAGAGATCTAAATAAAGCTAGTCCGAAATATGATTTCTCGTTACCACACATTGATATATTGGTTGATAGCACAATAAAGTTCAAAGTATTCTCATTCATGGACGGATTTTCTGGATATAATAAAATAAGAATGGCTCCTGAGGACATGCAAAAAAACAACGTTTATCACACCTTGGGAAACATTATGTTACAGAGTGATGCCCTTCGGGTTGAAGAACGTTGGTGCAACATACCAGAGGGCTATGACTATCCTATTCCATGATCTGATGCACACAGAAATTGAGGTATATGTTGATGACATGATTGCCAAATCACAGACTGAAGAAGGGCATGCAGAAGATTTGTTGAAGTTATTCCAGCATTTGAGGAAGTATCGTCTCTACTTGAACCCAAATAAATGCACCTTTGGTGTTCGATCAGGGAAGTTATTGGGTTTCATTATCAGCAAGAAAGGGATTGAAGTTGACCCAGATAAGGTCAAAGCGATCCAAGAAATGCCTGCACCAAGGACTGAGAAGCAAGTTAGAGGCTTCCTTGGGCGTCTGAATTATATTTCCAGATTTATCTCCCACATGTCTGCAACATGTGAACCAATCTTTAAGTTGCTAAAGAAAGATCAAGGTTTTTTGTGGATAGATGATTGCCAAAGGGCATTTGAAAGTATCAAAGAATATCTGCTTGAACCTCCTATCTTTCTCCCTCCCATTGAAGGAAGATCCTTGATCATGTAACTAACAGTGTTGAATAGTTCTATGGGTTGTATTTTGGGACAACAAGATGAAACAAGAAAGAAAGAATATGACATATACTACCTCAGTAATAAATTTACTGATTGTGAGTCACAATACTCTATGTTGGAGAAGACATGTTATGCTCTGGCCTGGGCGGCAAAGCGGTTGCGACAATACATGTTGAATAATACTACTTGGTTGATTTCCAAAATGGATCCAATTAAGTATATCTTTGAAAAGCCTGCTCTCACTAGGAGAATTTCCTACTAGAAAATGTTATTGTACAAATACGACATTGAGTACCACACTCAAAAGGCCATAAAAAGCAGTGTGCTGGCAGATTATCTTGCTCACCAACCGATAGATGACTATCAATCTGTCAAGTTTAATTTCCCCGATGAGGATGTGATGTTCTTGAAAGTGAAAGATTATGATGAGCCTTTACCTGGAAAAGGTCCAGATCTTGAATCTCGCCGGGGCATGGTATTTGATGGAGCTGTGAATTCTTATGGAAAAGGAATTGGTGCGGTGATCATCACTCCACATGGATCACACGTTCCTTTTACATCAAGGTTGACATTTAATTTTACTAATAATATGGCGGAGTATGAGGTTTGCATTATGGGTCTCGAGGAGGCCATTGATCTCAGAATCAAGGTTCTAGATCTGTATGGTGATTCAGTTTGGTCGTTAATCAGATTAAAGGAGAATGGGATACTCTTCACCATGGCTTGATCCCTTACGAAGATTATGCTAGGAGACTGTTACTCTTCTTCAACAAAGTTGAATTCCATCATATTCTAAGAGATGAAAATCAGATGGCAGATGCTTTGGTAACTCTGGCTTCTATGTATCAGGTTAATACTTGGAATGATGTGCCTCGTATTATGGTACGACGTTTGGATAGACCGGCTCATGTGTTTGCAACAGAGGATGTGGTAGATGAAAAACCTTAATATTCTGATATCAAGCATTTTCTCCGAACCCAGGAATACCCAATTGGTGCACCAAATAAGGATAGAAATACATTGAGAAGGTTGGCGGGCAGATTTTTCCTTAATGAAGATGTACTATATAAAAGAAATCATGACATGGTCTTGCTCAGATGCGTGGATAAACACGAAGCAGACATGTTGATGCATGAGATTTATGAAGGTTCATTTGGTACCCATGCCAATGGACATTCAATGGCGAAAAAGATGCTTAGGGAAGGTTACTATTGGTTGACAATGGAATCTGACAGTTACAAATTTGCCAAGAAGTGCCATAAATGCCAAATTTATGCTGATAAAATTGATGTACCTCCGACACTTCTCAATGTTGTTTCTTCCCCATGGCCTTTCTCTATATGGGGTATTGACATGATCGGGATGATTGAACCAAAGGCGTCAAATGGGCATCATTTTATCTTGGTGGCAATTGATTATTTTACCAAATGGGTGGAGGAAGCTTCATATGATAATAACAATAAATAGGTGTAGTGTGCTACATTAAGAACAACCTCATATGTCGGTATGGTGTGCCAAGCTGGATTATCACCGACAATGGAACCAATCTGAATAACAAAATAGTGTCTAAAATTTGTGAGGAATTTAAGATTGTCCATCATAATTCATCTCCCTACAGGCCAAAGATGAATGGAACCGCTGAGGCGGCCAATAAGAACATCAAGAAGATCATCCAGAAAATGGTTGTTACTTATAAAGATTGGCATGAAATGCTCCCTTTTGCCCTGCATGGATATCAAACATCTGTACGCACTTCAACAGGGGAAAACCTGTTCTTCCTTGTATATGGCATGGAAGCAGTGCTCCCCATTGAAGTTGAAATTCCATCTTTGCGTGTAATAATGGAAACCAACTTGTCAGAGGCTGAATGGGTCCAGAACAGGTTTGACCAGTTGAATTTGATTGAAGAGAAAATAATCACTGCCTTGTGTCATGGTCAGTTATTCCAGAAAAGGATGAAGAAATATTTTGACAAAAAGGTCAAACCTCGTGAATTCAGAGAAGGCGACCCTGTGCTCAGGAAGATCATGTCTTTTAACGTTGATTCTAGGGGCAAGTGGACTCCCAATTTTGAAGGCCCATATTTTGTTAAGAAATCCTTCTCTGATGGTGCACTGATTCTTGAAATAATGGATGGTGAGGAGTACCTACATCTTGTAAATGCTGATGTAGTCAAGAAATACTTAGCCTAGAAAAATAAAAGAATAGCTCGCTAAGGAGAAAATCTGAAAGGGAGGCTTAGGAAAAAAGGAGCGTCTCGGTAGGCCGAAAATATAAAAGGGCGATCTAGGCAAAAATTAGAGAAATAAATAGAATAAATTTTCCCGGTAATTTCAAAACCCGCAAGGGAAACCTAGGAAAAAGTTAGGGATTTTTCTGGCAAGTAACTGCATCAAACAAGACTTGATCATTGGAGCAACAATCTACTTGGATCTTACTACTCTTCGACCGAAGTTTCAGCTCAGGAATTCAAAGTTGTTATGGAGGATAGTGGTCATTGTATTTAAATGTATCTTTTCCAATATATATTACCATGTTCCAAACTTTGTAATTATCTATGGAGTCTTGCCATTCACAGGCTACCATTCTATTAATAAAGTTTGAGCCTTTTATCCAATTCTTTGCAATTCTTATTTTTATTCAGCTTATAAAGATTTCATTTATTATTGATAGTAATGATCAAAGAAAACAAATAAAATAACAAAAATTATTTTTTGAAAACATTTTAAAATTACCTATTGCTCTGGATTTTGTGATACAAGGGAAACAAAATTAGTGACTTCAAGGACGAATAAACTCAAAGGTTTGCATGATATGAAAGCTTTGTCCAAAATTCCCCAGTGAAGGCTTCACTCATATAAATAAAAGTATTTTCTCCCTATGCATGCTGATTTTGACTCATTTGCAAAACATCTCCTTTCGGCAGTACTAGCATTTTATTTGTTGCCCGACAGTCTGGTAAGGGAAATGTCTTATTTAAGAAGTATTGAAATGGCTATCAACTTTTTGGGTTTTCTCCCGCCCAGTGCTGGATTGGATTTAAAGTCCCTATATGTTTTCTTACTGTAGTGCTTCTTTTTTTTTTTTGAATTCCCCAGGTGAAGTTGAGGTGGTATACTTCTCTAAAATTGTTGTCCCCGTGAGGTTTCATACTTTCTCCCTAGAGAAGTTGGTGCAATTTTCACTCTCAGTATTAAGGAATGTCTCGATGTCTCCTTCAGCGAGAATGTATTAACCTCCCCAATGAAGTAACTATGTCATTCACAATTGATGTCTCAATGATATGGTATTGTTTTTCCTAGTAAAATCAGCCACTGCAGAAGTGTGAGCTTCAAACATTTTGTTTCCCCCGCTGAAGTATGTGTGGTTTCCTGAGTGGAATTTGGAGGAAGATGTTATATTGCCATGTTTGCGATAATTTGTTGTTGTTGTTGATCTTGTTCCTTCCGAGTGAATTTAAGCCTTGAAATAAGAATTTCTTTCCTCGGTTGGTGCTTACTATCTTATGGAATTTCCATCCTGTTTGTGATTTAGCCGGGTTTTGATTGTACCCATTTTGGGTTTTGTATGTTTATCCCCAATGTTATATGTCTGTTTTGTCAGCATATACATGATAACATTCATACTTTCATATCAGCATCATGCATAATCATTTCTCATTTTCATTTTTCACATATTCGATATGTTACCCTGTTTTGCAGAGTTGTGTTACTCTTTCTCTAATAGAGTGTCAACCTTAAGCAGAAGGTGTATATTCCTCCAACTTCCCCACCGAGTTATACCTCGTGGAAGAATTTTTGTTTCATCCTTCTTTTCAGCTCGTTGTTTGGACATAATAGGATTCCCTTTTGAGTTTATTTCTCAGGAGATGTACTTTGGTTAACTGCTTCATTCCGGTTTATTTCTCTTTGGAGTGGATACCCTCATCAACATTATTGTTTGGATTTCGGAAAGCTTTGAGCTTTAGTTGGAGAATGTGTATTTATTTTGCACAAGAAGATTTTATCCCCTTAACATGAATTTATTGGCATTTCTCCAGGAGTTCCATATCTTTCCCCAGGAAGCCATATTTCCTCCTTTCGAAAGTCTTTATTGCATTTCCTCCTCATAGCAACAAGTGACATATCTCTTTATTTGAGCAACCTGTACTCCCCCCAGTGAATCTGATGGCTCCCAGAGAAAATTCAGATTTTGTTACTCCAATGGATGGTAGCCTTGTCATTATCGAAGGTAGTTCGTTGTTGGGATCTTTTTTTGATGAATGGTATCCTTGTCATTATGGAAGGTATTTCATTGTTGAGACTTTGTTACTCCAATTGATGGTAGCCTTGTCATTATGGAAGGTAGTTCATTGTTGAGATTTTCTTACTCCAATGGATGGTAGCCTTGTCATTATGAAAGGTAGTTCATTGTTGAGATTTTGTTACTCCAATGGATGGTAGCCTTATCATTATGGAAGGTAGTTCATTGTTGAGATTTTGTTACTCCAATGGATGGTAGCCTTGTCATTATGGAAGGTAGTTTATCGTTGAGATTTTGTTACTCCAATGGATGGTAGCCTTGTCATTATAGAACGTAGTTCGTTGTTGATATTTTTTTACTCCAATGGATGATAGCCTTGTCATTATGGAAGGTAGTTCGTTGTTGAGATCTTTTTCCGATGAATTGTAGCCTTCTCATTATGGAAGGTAGTTTGTCGTTGAGATTATGTTGCCCAGTAGAAGTTCATTTGTTTGTAGTTATGGGTATTGGATACATCTTGAAATTTACTGGTATTATCTTACCATTCCCTTCCCCGGTGGGTCGACATTACTTTTATGCTATCCCCTCAGTGAGTTGGTAGTTCACAGTTATCTTTTGGTAACCGTTTTCCTTCACTCTCTCTCCTCAATTTTTTGAGTTGGCAATGCTTTAGATCCCCTCTTGGGCATTTTCCCCAATAGTGTCTTGTCTTTCCTTCACTAGTAATTTATTTTCCTGGTCAAGTTTTCCTTTTGTTCCCTCTTTTTATTTTTACATCCCCGGTGGTGTCTTGTGTCCCTTTAGATTTGTTCATATGCATTTATAATCATAAGCATTGCATGGTATCTTAGGGCCAAAAATAGGGCTTGTTTTATATTTAAGTATCTTCAATCACGTCGACACAGATATTTTAACCTTCGTATCTCTGAATAGAAGACACTTAAATAAGGGAAGCTATTGTACCCTAATTTATGCCCCTAAGATCCCTTCATCATATCATATCAATTAAATCACAACAAGATCACATTAGGGTTTGGATCTTCTCCCTATCTTTGACTTTTTCTCTAGGAGGAATCACCAAGCACCTTGACTTGTATTTTATGATCATCTATATTTTTTATTGATTATCCTTTAACTAATAAATACAATGAGTGTTTTCCTCAATTGTTGATGTTACAGGTGAAAGCACAATACATTCCATCAAGGTTGATCTAGGGATTCATGACTTCATTTTTGTGCCTTCCTCAATCAAGCTTCATTGAGATTCAAGCCTCATCATTAAAGATGTTTTGAAGTAATATCATGACAAAGTCTTTTATGATTCATCATGCCTCAAGATTTTCAAAATAAGTTCAAAAGTACAAGGGTTGATTGAAGAAGTTTGACTAAAATGGACAAGTCTTTGTTTCCATTGATCACAAGTGCATATCTCTTTCAATTCTCAAGATATGGAAGGGGTGTTGGTTTATTTGACTTTTCATTATCATCCTCAAAAAATTATATTTACATGACAAAGGTATTGGTTCAATAAGGTTGATCAAAATTGTAAAGATTTCCCAAAGCATTTTTCTTGCTCTAGGAGTTAGGGTTTTGAACTTCAAAGAGGTATATCTTGCTCATATTTTGGTATTTTTTAGTGATTCCAAATACATCCTTCTCTTCAAAGGGTTATTAAAAAATCACTTCAAAAGTTCCAACGAAATTTTGTGTATAAGAAACTTGATGATGAAGAAAGATTACAAGTCCTCCAGATGAACCCTCAAATTCCTTTGTGTGAGTTCAAATGATCATAACTTGAACAATTTATATCACCTTGATCCCATCCTCTTTTCACAATGATCTTGAATATGTGAAATTCAACCCTTCTTTTATGTGCAAAGTATGAAAATGGATGGAAATGCCCTAAGGATGCAAAAGATTATAGGTCATTTTATGAATTTTTGCCAACTTCAACAAGTCATAACTCTCTCAATTTTGGGAGATTTTGAATGGTTCAAGTTTCAAAATGTCATTCAAGAGATCTATTTCATTCCATCTTTTTTGATCAAGAGAAAATTCTAAGTGGAAGGACATTTTTGGATGCAAGACATTATAATTCATTTTTGAAGAAAAAACTTAGAAATTTTCTAAGTATGGAAAGTCAACTTCTTTTTCCCAACTTTGACTCATTGCAACTTCTAGCTCAAGCAACCATTTTATCCCATTCTTTTCACATTGCAAATCTTGTAACCCCATTTTTCTAAAGCTTCAAGAATCATGCCCCGAGACTCCTTGAGTTCAGAATGCCATTGATTTGAATTTGGTAACTTGAAACTGAAGTTTCATCACAAGTCAGATTTTGAAATCTTTGTTATGGCTTCTAATCACAAATTTTCCATGCTTTTTTGCTTCTAATCATGTTTAGCAACTTTCCAAAGGAGTTTAGCATCATGAAACACACGATTTAGCTGAGTTTTGATTCTAAACAAGTCACACTTTGTTCATGTTGCAGACCCACACGATTTCCATCCGAACTTCATCGTCTCACACGCTTAAGATCACATTCACTCCCTTATAAATAGAGGATCATCCCTCATTCATTTCTTCAAGCTTTGAGAGCCAAATACACCCTGTCAAAACCTCATACGAACTTCAAGTTTTTGAAATCAGTTTCTGAGATTTAAGTCTTTTCTTCCAAAATTCTTTGCACATTCATCATCCTTCAGCATCATACAAACTCTCCAACACCTAAACCAAGAAGAATGAGCCATAATTCAAGCTACAAAAGTCCAATTTTAGAGCTTTCTTCTAGAACTTCGAACAGGTAGAATTCTCCATCATTTGGATCCAAATAAAGCACTAACTTACTCTACTCCTTCTCCTGATTCCTGTGCTTCTTACAATTTTTAAATCCATTGAGAATTGAGAGAGAAGTCTCAACTGAAAGGTGCTCGCTATTTTCTGAGTTTTTTATCCATATCTCCTTGTACACTTTATATGAATTTGGCGCGATGGTGGTGTTAGGATCGTCTTGAAGAGACGAATCCAATGATACTAGTCTGGGATTCTAATTTTTCCATTTGAAGAAACTCGTGAAATCTCCATTACAAGGTGTCTAGAGGTTGAAGATGATGACATGTCTCGTCTCAACCAATGATAGCGCGCAATTCTTTTATTTTTATTGGTTGCCTTTTTTCTGATCCAATGCATTTTCAAATAAGGTCCATATCAAGCACAGCGCGTCTGGTCCACTTGATCAACTTACTAACGCATTTTGACTATGCTCTGATGGTCCACATCTTTTGAGTTTTATTTTTATTTTCTGATTTTATATTATAATTGTTTTAAATTTCAAAAATTCATAACTCTTTTATGTTTTATCCAAAAATGATGAAAAAAATATACAAAAATACTTAGAATTATTTCTGACTTTATGAGTTTTTTTTCATATTTTTATTTTGATGTTTGTTATTTTTCATAATTTTCACCATATTTGCCTTATTTTAATTGTTTTAAAAATACTTTCTGACATTTTTAAATTCTTAAAATACTCATAAATATCATTTTTCTTATTTCTGACTTTCTAGAAATTTTATGGAATTTTATCTTGATGTTTATTATTTTTGATCTATTTTCCATTTATTTGAGTAATTTTATTTAGTTTAAAAATAGTTTCTGACTTTTAAAAATTATCAAAATTTTCATAAAAATATTTGAGTTCTGTTGTACCCCAAAATTTGCCATCTCATTTCTCCAATATTTTCTCATCACAAGACTCTTGGAGCTCAAGATCAAGTTAGGGTTTGTCCTGCTCAAGACTCCTCCTTGCACTGTTGACCCAAATTAGGGTTTGAGTTTACACAAAGTTGTTTTGACCTAAAATGCCCAAGGTGACTTTCATGCTTCATGTTGAACTCACAAGTTTATCCATACCAAGTTTCAAGCCTTGATTCCAATCTTTGCCCAGTCAATTGGACAGTTGACCTAGAAATCAGCTGTATTGGGGAAAAAGTCAACTGTGGCCAATTGACAGTCAAACCTCATGAAATTTGACCCACATCAACACAATGAACTCATATGAACCATTTGGTCAAGTTTGGATCACAATTCCACAAGAAAGTTGATCAAATCACCAAAAGGGCAAAATGGTCATTTTTAGGGTTTTGACTGCACAAAGGCAATTTTTGACTGTTTGACCTAACCAATGGCAAATCAAGCTCACATATGGACTCAATGGCATTGTCTTGACACATTCAACAAGTTCAAAAGATCCCAAATGCACAAGATTGACAGATGAATTTTCCAGTCAACTGATCAAAATTTGACTGTATACTGAAAAGTCAAACTTTGACTTTTTGGTCAAAATCAAGTGCCAAGATTCATTTTTCATCAAGACATGTCAAATTATGAAACTTGTTCATCAAGAAACCCAAAATGGAAAATTAGAGTTTAAAATGAAGAAATTTCATAACTTAGAATTTTTCTAAGTTATAAAATTTCCTTATTTTTTCCTAACTTTGTCCCATTTTTTCACCAAGATACATTTAGATTCAAACAAAACTCAAAACATGAAAGTTATAGTCCATTGCAAAATCTACAACTTTTATTCACAAAGTTTCCTCAAAAGAAGCTTGTAGCTCAAGTTATGATTTTTGGAATAAGGGTGCAAAACATTCTTAACTTTGAAATTTTTTGACCTATTCTAGGCAGGATTTTTGCCCAACTTCATGGCCACTTTTCACATGCTTCCACTTGGAATTTCAACTTGCATTACAAAGATGGATTGTAGTACACATTCTAAGCTTTCCAAATTGTCCAAGAACTCATCAAACACCCTTGTGGTTAGGGAGATTCGAATTGGCAAAGATAGGCAAAAGTCACTTTGTTCATAGCCAAATACATGTTCATGACTTTGCATTTTCAAAGTCAGCCTGCACAAGCTAGATTACAGGCCTCTAATCCCATTCTTACTCAATAATTAAATGCCAATCCATTGTGTTATAGCATTATTTTGATCATTTGGTCATTACATGCAAGATTAATCCATAATTAGAAAAAGTAAGTTTGCCATTTTTGAAAAGGTACACTTTATGTCAAATAGCAAATCCAAGAGGCATGGGCTAGATCTTTGAAGCTAGCATTTTGTACACAAATCACTCTGATCAAGAACAAGAGGTGCAGCATAGTTTAGGGCATTGGACAGACTTGTATAGAAACTTGCATTTTCTTACTTATGTAAGAAGAAACATTGCAAAAGAGAGACCACATTTACTTCCTGCAAGCACAAGCAAAAACAAACTTCATGAACACTTTCCAGACATAAAACCAAGTTTGAAACACGACCAAACCATCCCTCAAACCTACTCATTCACAGAAACACTCCCTTGCTGCAAAAACAGAGTCCCTTCTGCAACTTGACTTCCACAAACACTTCCACTCGTGCGTTTTGGCCAAAGCTTGTTCAAACACACTCCCTACCATCCATTGAAGCTATCCCAAGCATTGAACTTAAACTGTAACCTCCATAACCAAGGTTGCCATTTTCACTTTTCACCTGTGCAGGTTGACTTCTATAGCTCGATTCAGTTAGTTTCAAAGCAAGCTAAAGGTTGGAGGAGCATCCTTGGACTTCAGGCAAGCTGTACAAGACCTCAAACTCCATTGAAAGTACCTCCATTGCTGTACACGACTCAAGCTAAACAGGTAAAAGTTTGAACTTCTATCTCTCTATCCAGGCATAGTTAGGCTTAAGTTTGTGAAGAAAACATGTTCTAATCATAGCCCTGAAGCTACCCATATACTTACTTTTCATTTATGTGGTGTGTGCTGAGAGAATTTTGAACCTGAACATTGAAAAAAACTTAGGTCAGGAATTGGGGGAGAAGAAATTCTCTCTCATTTCTGAGAGTTAGAACAACTTTTTTATATGTTTGAAATCGTGACATGATACTCTATAATGTTGATGTTGTAAGTTTTTGTTAAAAGTCAAAGAATCAAGAGATAGCAAGTGGAGAAGGAAACGCGCGTTTTCTTGTTCAAACATGGCTGGAGGTTGAAGACAAGCTACTTGGGCTGGGCCTGAGTTGTTTTTTCTGTTTGCACCACTTTTTTCATTTTGCACCCCCTGGCCCATTGTGTGTTTTTCTAATCTGTTTTGATTTTTTCTTTTTGATTCTGGCTTATTATTTTTTGCTCAAATATAAAAAATAGTAAAAATATTTTTCCACCCATTTTTGCATTTATTTGGAATTTATTTGCTTTATTTAAACTTGTACATATAAATAAATGTAACACTTTCTATTTAAAATATTAAAAATGATACAAAAACATGTTTATTTTCAGTTATTATTTTATTTTATCTTTTGAAAACATTTTTCTCAAAAAAATATTTTTTGGTAAATAATAAATATTTTATTTATATATATTTAGTATATTTAATAAATAATATAAATACTTGTATATTTATTAGAATATCTAGGACAAAAACATGAAAATAATAATTTTTTTTAATGTATGACATAAAAAAGATACTTTTTTCACAATATACTTCTTTTTTATTTTTTGTGTATAATTAATAAATATTGTATATAATATAATTAATAAATGCCTTTTATTTAGAAAACTAGGGTTTTGCCCTAAACCATGAAAATATCCAAAAAATTGACTTTTTATTTTTGTTTATATTTTACATTGAAAAACACTTTTACATACATACAAAAATTTTTTGTGCATAATACATTTTGCATATTTATTGTATTCATTCAATTATTGTACAATTAAATAACTTGTATATTCGATATGGATGTAATAGTTCTAGATTTAATTTCTTGCTAAATATCCCCCATTCAAACATTTGTACCCCCATCCCCATAATTATGTTGTAATAATTTAGGACTTTAAATTCTGCATTTTAAAGCTTTCCAATTATGCCATGATAGACCTAGGGTTTGTATGCAAAAATCAACCAAAAAATAGCTTGACCTAATTCAAACATAAAAAAGCACGAAAATGGACAACACTAATCACACTTGCACCCTTAGGGTTACTCCACTTGTTGCCTTCAATAATGGGCCATGCTTGCATGTTGAGTGTCTTTGGCCAAACAAAAACAACTCAAATGATCATAGTCCCTCGATGACGCTTTCGAAGTTGCCTAAAAATGATCAAATCTCTTAAAGGAAAAAATTGCCAAAGACATTTGGCACCATTGCATTCATGGTCTAAACGATGACCCGCGCCCGTCCCGTTAACATCCTAACACAAGATTGTCCACCAAATACAATGGTGGAACGATACTGTTAAAAGGGTTAAAACATAGGAAAGATCTTTGAGAAATTTAGGGTAGACAACTCTTAGTTACTTGATCAAGCTTGCAAAACACACTTGCCTACTTTTCAAAAATACACATCACAACACAACTTTCAAAACATTGAAAACTTTTCAAAAGACAAATACACCTTTGTATACATTCAAACATGGGTCATTACAAAGGTTTCCACCACCATGGCCTCTTTTCAAAACATTTTCAAAACCACACACACAAAGCACCATTTCAAACAATTTAAAGCACCATTTCAAACAATTGAAAATGCAAGGCAAGTGATTTAAGCAAGTAACTAAGAGCCCATGGATAACCATGGATAGAAAGGGTGCTAATACCTTCCCTTTCTATAATCTACTCCCCGAACCCAAGAAAACATCTCAAAGGTTTTTGCGGTGCTTTTTAACCTTTCCTTAGGATAAAATAAAAAGTCGGTGACGACTCTTGCTAAACCGAAACATTTGTGAAAACAAACGCAAAACCTCAAGTCAGTTCTCCCACCGTACCACAGAACTGGCGACTCTGCTGGGGAAAATTTTAAAAATGGAGTAACCTTAGGGCTTAGATCACCCTTTTGCATGACTAATTGTTTGCTTTGATTGCTTTACATCTTGGTTCTCTTGTTTGGGCTTGAAATCCTAACCCAGATTTGGGAAACATTTCATAGATAGCAATACGTTGTGGAAACTGTGCGGGGTATACCGACACGGTTGAAGTAATAGCTATATTAGTGCGACATATTTGTGAGTACCGGTAACCCTTAATTTTAATCAAGGAGAGTACGGGGCCGCTGAGTGATGTCACTAAGCACTAATGACCTAGAACCTTACTTGACCATCTTGGACTTTTATTAGGGGTAGTGAGATGACCGACTTTGGTGCAGTCCGAAGTTGGTAGATACTCGATACTACACTCATTTAGGGTTGTTTTCTTGGAATATTTTGGTCGCTAGTTAAGTGGCTAAACCAAAACAATGAACATGGAAAACAATCCAATGATATTGAGCTCTTTAGAACCCGGTTACTATTTATAGGACAGGTTTTTTAAGCCAACTTCACTCAAGAGGGTACTTACCTATGAAACCTCATGCAAGCCTGAAACTAGGGTTTTGTGTGACTTACTTGTACATATGTTTGTGCATACATCATGAACATCATAAAGCATCATATGCATCCACTAACCATTTCAAGGGTTTGGATCTTCATCTTTGTTCTTGTTTTGTAGGTCATGGAAATTCTTCGCAGGAAAACTATCCAAGTCAACCTTGTGAGAATCCCTCCTCAACTCAAGGAGCTCACATCCAGAATTCCGGAAAGCTCTCCCTTCAGTGAAATACATGGTAGACTGCTCAACCTAGTCAACACCAACATTGAAGAAGACATGGTGAAAGTGTTGTTCCAATTCTTTGACCCCCTTCACCACTGTTTCACATTCCCCGACTACCAATTGGTGCCTACTTTGGAGGAATTTTCTCAACTCCTGAGAATTCCTATTCTTAATCAACTACCCTACAATGGTACGGAAAAAGAACCAAAGCCTGAAGATGTTGCTCAAGCACTACACTTGCAACCATCTGACATCAAGGGGCATTGAGAGACTAGAAGTGGTGTCAAAGGCTTCTTGGCAAAATTCTTGTTTGAGAAGGCACAAGAGTGCTGGAATTCTTTGGATCTACAAGCCTTTGAATAGATTGTGGCACTCCTCATTTATGGGTTGGTCTTGTTCCCAAATCCTGACCAACTTATAGATGTTAATACTGTCAAGGTTTTCCTATCCAGGAATCCCATACCTACATTGCTTGGGGACATCCTCCACTCATTTTACACAAGAACAATGAGAAAGAGGGGTGTTCTCATGTGTTGTACTCCTCTCCTTGCAAGGTGGTTTATTTCGCACCTTCCACGATCTGTTTTGAAGAATGACCAAGGCTTAAGGTGGTCACAACGGTTGATGACCCTCACACACCCTGATGTACATTGGTGTTCTCGGTCCAGAGAAAATGTCATCATCATCGATCGTTGTGGAGAGTTTCCTAATGTTCCATTACTTGGCATTAGGGAAGGCATTACTTACAACCCCTGTCTAGCTTTGAGACAATTTGGATATGCACGGAGGGATGGCCCTCATGACATGCTGATTCCTGACCTAGTTTTTGACTTCGACAATGATGCGCAAGGACTTCGCCAAAGATTCATCAGAGCTTGGAGGATGCCTAACAAGGTAGATAGCAAGACACTGGGGCACAAGAACTCCATCCCTCTTGAGCCTTATCTCAAGTGGGTACGAACCCGCGCCCAGAGTCTTATGATGCCTTACCCTCACATTCTCCCTTTGATCAAAGAGCCTGTTAAGGAAGGAGAGGTTCCATACACCATCCTATATCCTGACATGCCAACATCATGGGAGGAGATGCAGAAGAGTTGGATCCAACTCAAGGAGGAACGAAATACTTTTGAAGCCAGCTTCTACGCCAGTGAGAAGAAGGTTTTGGAGCTTACCCGCCGACTTCACGAGGATGAGACCCTCAACACTTACATCGCACCAAAGAGGATGTGCAACGTCTTTTTACCTTAAGAAGTTGTTGTAATATTTGGCCCATGGGGCATTTATGTACTGACAAAATTTCTTCTTATTAATATGACGTGTGTTCTTTTTGTTTGCAACAAATTTTGAATTTCTAAATCCTTGAATGCATTACATGAATAAACATATCATTCATCATATGCATAAATAGGTCTTCACACCAGGTTTCCTTATCTCTCTGCTGTTTATTTCAGTAAGATGGATCTCAAACAGACGGTCAAAGATCTGCAGTCACAAAACTCACAGTTTCAATAACTCCTAATGACCTTGGCAAAGGGTCAGGAGGATCTAAAAGCACTGCTTGGGAACAAAGAGCAAGAGAAAGGGAAAAAGAAGAAGAAAAGAGTCGGGGTAGCTACACTGGGAAGAAGGTTTGAGAATGAAGCCAGAAGAGTTCTTGAATTTCCCTCCGCATCTGAGGAGGAAACCAGTAAAGGAAAAGGAGCTGCACTACCTTCTGAGTCCGAGGCTGAAGAGGAAGAGGTTGAGGAAGATGAAGACTACTCAGAGCAACAATACCCGCCAGCGGATGACAAGTACAAAAACTTGGAGGATAGACTGGCACCTATGGAGCTGCAAAGGGTTCCTGGGTTAGATTTTGAAGAATTGGGATTGATTGCTGGAATTGTGATCCCTCCAAAGTTTAAGGTGCCAACTTTTGCAAAGTATGACGGGTTGTCCTGCCCGAAGATGCACCTGAGGTCGTATGTCAGGAAAATTCAACCTCATTCATCTGACAGAAATCTTTGGGTACACTTCTTCCAGGATAGCCTGTCTGGTACACAGCTAGATTGGTTTTACAAGCTTGAGAGGTCAGAGGTACATAGTTGGGAGGATTTGGCAGCTGCCTTTTATCGCCAATATCAATATAACTCTGACTTGGCGCCAACCCGTACTCAGCTACAAAGTATGGGAATGGCCTCAAATGAGGGATTCAAAGAATACGCCCAGAAATGGCGCGACTTGGCCGGAAGAGTACAGCCACCTATTTCTGATAGGGAACTAGTTGATATGTTCTTGGGGACCATATCTGGCCCGTTCTTCAACCATTTGATCGGGAGCTCTTCCGCAGGGTTTACTGAATTGATTCTGACTGGCGAACGGGTGGAAGCTGGTATTAAGAATGGGAAGATTCAAAAGGAGGCCTCTGCATCTACAACTGTTAAGAAATCATTTCCGGCCAAGAAAGAGGCAGTTGTTGTGTACTCTCAGAAGGGATCAGGAAGAACTGAGCGCCATCCAACTGTAGGGGCCATGATGATTCAAAATTCATCAAACGACCAGCCTCGTAACAATCAGTCCAGACCAAATCAGCAACGGGTAGAACGGCCGCAACGACAGTTCACCCGCATCAATATGACGCCTGCACAAGTTCTTCCCCATTTGTTGAAATTGAATCTAACTGGCTTAAAGGAGGCACCGAAAAACCCTAACACCACATCTCCGTACTATCATGCCAATGCCAAATGTTCCTACCATTCTGATAGCGCCGGACATGACACCAACAATTGTTGGGCGCTAAAGAATAAAATTCAAGACTTGATAGATGCAAAAGAGGTAGAGTTCGATGCTCCGGAGAAGCCGAATGTAATATCCGCGCTGATGCCAAAGCATGGCCATCATGCTCATGCTGTTGAAGAAGATCTGTATGTTTCTGCTGTTGAAGATCTGGTAACCCCACTGTTGACAATCAAGTTAAATCTGTTGAAGGCTGGGATTTTCCCAGGATGTAAAGAAGACTGCTACTGTTGTTCCTGCCTACCAACCGACTGTCCATTGCTGAAGATAGGCATCCAAGGCCTGATGGACAGCCAACAAATTCTTTTCGAAAAGATTCCTGCTACTCCAACTCCTATCAAAGATGTTTCAATAATCACCATTTCCACCAATCTTTCCAAGGTACCTAAAAAGCCTGTTAAGATTACATCCACTATAAAGTTTGTTCCTCTGAAAATAACCATGCCTGGGCCTGTCCCCTACATTTCTGACAAATCAATACCATGGAATTACGGTGGAGAAATATACTACCATGGTGTTAAACAAGTTGAGATAACTGAAGAGAGCTCTGACGAAGAAGATGCCGACATTGGAAACATTGCCGGTACAAGCAAGATTACCCGAAGTGGGAGAATATTTTCTCCAGAGATTTCCCCTCCAAAGGCAATCTTTGGACCCTCAGCTGCTGCCAAAGTTACTCCTGCACCAATAAAAATCTCTGCAAGAACTCCGTTAATTAAAGAAGCTGTTACTCCTGTGGTTGTCCCTCCTACTTCTGCTGATAAGGGGAAATGGATCCAAGATGAGCTCGTCAGGACGAAGGCTCAGCCATTGGTCATCCCCGAAACCTCTAAGAAAGAAATGGAGGAGATTCTGAAGATAATTAAGAAGAGTGATTATGACGTGGTGGAGCAATTGGGGAAAACCCCCTCGAAGATCTACATGTTAGCATTGTTGCTTTGTTCTGAGGCTCATGCCAAAGCATTGATAAGGTTTTTGAAGACAACCCATGTCCCCCAAGAAACCTCAGCCGATCAATTCCAGGATTGTGTAGCCAGCCTTACCGCAGACAACGGCCTGGGTTTCTCTGATGCTGACCTGACTCCGAAAAGAAGAAAGCACAATGACGCATTGCATGTGTCAGTTGAATGCCGAGGAACTACTCTTGCCCATGTTTTGGTCGACACTGGCTCTTCTCTGAACGTGCTGCCTAAGAAAGCCCTGGATCGATTAGATTGTGAGGGCTTGGAGCTGAAACCGAGTAATATCATTGTCAGGGCCTTTGAAGGGTCTAAAAGAATGGTGCATGGGGAGGTCGATATCCCTATCAAGGTAGGAACTGAAGTATTCCATTCCACTTTCTATGTGATGGACATCCGTCCTTCATACTCTTGCTTGCTAGGGAGACCATGGATACATAATGCTGGGGCAGTCACTTCCTCCCTACATCAGATGCTGAAATACCCTGTCAAAGGAAAGATTATAATTGTACACGGTGAAGAAGAATATATGATCAGTCACCTGAACTCCTTTCGGTATGTGGAAGTAGAGGGCGAATTCATTGAGACACCATTCCAACACTTCGAGGAAATTGCTCCCGAGGTTGCTGTAGCAAAGGCAGTAGCTGAGGAACCTAAGTAGATGGCCAGGATGGCATCTCTGAAAGACACAAAGGCTGCAATGAAGGAAGGGAAGAGCTCAACATGGGGACAGTTGCCTGACATTCCTCACAAAACAGACAAGTTTGGGTTGGGATTCACCGCTGCGGGGCAAAAAGCTATGCGTCGCTCAAAAATTGAAAGAACACCCATCAAGATTTCTCCTCATGGAATCCATGCTTTGGAAGACGAAGACGAAGAGGTTAACATTGAAGACTGGATCTTCCCAACCATCGAAGGGGGACTACACAACTGGGAGGCGAAAGACTTCGTCCCCATTACTTTCATTAATCAGTAACTTATCTTTCGAGCATTTCCTGTTGGTCTGTAATAATTACTTTTAAACAATTTGCACACTACTTTGTCACCTCATGCCTTGCCCGGGGTATGTAGGTCCATTTGTAAGGGTTTTGATTCTCTTCATATCCATATGCCATGTTTAATGATTCATTGGACGTTTTTTCATTTATAAAACTGCTGTGTTCATTTTCTTTCCTTTTTGCATTTTTGTTTGTTTAAGGATGGCTATCCCTTACACACACCCACACTCACAAATGCAAGTACCCATCCACTCTGGATTCTATGGGTGACTATTCTGCTATGTCCTTCAACAACTCTGAAGATTTGGTCAATCAGGCTGAGTATGAAGATGATGAAGATTGTGAAGTACCAGGGGAGTTAGCCAGACTTCTACAACAGGAAGAGAGGGCCATCTTGCCTCACGAAGAGTTGTTGGAAACTGTCAACTTAGGAACAGAGGAAGACCGGAAGGAAGTGTAAGTGGGTGCCAATCTGGAACTAAGTGTCAAGGAGCGTTTGGTACAGTTGTTAATTGAATACGTTGAAATCTTCGCCTGGTCTTATGAAGACATGCCGGGTTTAGACACCGATATCGTGGTTCACCGTCTCCCTACAAGAGAGGATTGCCCACCGATCAAGCAAAAAGTCCGCCGAATGAGGCCCGACATGTCTGAGAAGATTAAAGCAGAAGTAATGAAGCAATTCAATGTTGGCTTTCTGGCTGTTACATCCTATCCACAATGGGTTGCTAACATTGTGCCAGTTCCTAAAAAAGATGGCAAGGTCAGAATGTGTGTGGACTACCGGGATTTGAACAGGGCTAGCCCTAAAGATGATTTTCCGCTACCGCATATCGACATTTTGATTGACAACACAGCTCAGCACAAAGTGTTTTCCTTCATGGATGGATTCTCGGGCTACAACCAGATCAAAATGGCCCCCGAGGACATGGAGAAGACAACTTTTGTTACACAATAGGGTACCTTCTGCTACAAGGTGATGCCGTTCGGACTGAAGAACGCAGGGGCAACTTACCAATGCGCCATGGTAGCTTTGTTTCATGATATGATACATCACAAGATCGAAGTTTACGTAGACGATATCATAGCTCGATCACAAACAAAGGAGGAACACCTTGAACATCTGCAAAAGTTGTTTGCCAGGTTGAAAGAGTACAAACTCAGGCTGAATCCAAGTAAGTGTACTTTTGGAGTTAGGTCTGGTAAACTTCTAGGATTTATTGTCAACAACAAAGGCATTGAGGTCGATCCAGCAAAAGTGAAAGCAATACAAGAAATGCCTGCTCCCCGTACTGAAAAGGAGGTTAGAGGGTTCTTGGGGCGCTTGAACTATATTGCCAGATTCATCTCTCATCTGCGTCTACCTATGAGCCAATTTTCAAACTATTGAAGAAAGATCAGGTAGTCGAATGGAACGACGATTGCCAAGCTGCTTTTGATAAGATCAAGGAGTATTTGCTAGAACCTCCTATTCTGATGCCACCCGTCGAAGGAAGACCGTTGATCATGTACCTGACCATCTTGGATAACTCAATGGGGTGTGTTTTGGGCCAGCATGACGAGTCTGGTCGAAAAGAGCATGTTATTTATTACCTTAGCAAAAATTTTACCGACTGTGAGACTCGCTACTCACTGCTCGAGAAAACTTGCTGCGCTTTGGTATGGGCTGCTCGCCGACTAAGGCAGTATATGCTGACTCATACCACTTTGTTAATTTCCAAAATGGATCCTATCAAGTATATCTTCGAGAAGCCAGCTTTATCTGGAAGAATAGCTAGATGGCAAATGATCCTAACTGAGTATGACATCCAGTACACTACCCAAAAAGCTATAAAGGGGAGTGTACTAGCTGACCATCTAGCTCATCAAGCTATCTAAGATTATCAGTCCATGAGATTCGACTTCCCGGACGAGGACATCATGAATTTGAACAACATTAAAGGTAACTGACCATATGACGGACCTAAAAATAGATCCCGATGGACCCTGTACTTTGATGGTGCTTCAAATGCACTTGGAAACGACATCGGTGCGGTACTCATTTCCCAGGAAGGTTGTCACACGCCTTTCACGGCCCGACTTTGCTTCAGCTGTACCGACAACATGGCTGAATATGAAGCTTGCATTTTTGGTCTCAAGGCTGCTATTGACCTGGGGATCAAATCTTTGATCGTATTTGGGGACTCGGCTTTGGTAATCAGTCAGATCAAAGGAGAGTGGGATACCAAACATCCTAATCTTATCCCATACAAAGAACATGTCCTGACATTGTTGCCTCATTTCGAGCAAATCACCTTCGAGCATTTCCCGCGAGAAGAGAATCAGCTTGCAGATGCTCTTGCCACAATGTCTTCCATGTTTAAACTCAACTGGGATAACGAGGCCCCCCAAATCAACATCGAGCGAATGGATGAACCTGCGCATTGTCATGAGATTAATACCGAAGAAGTAGTGGAACAACCTTGGTTTCACGAAATCAAAAGGTATCTCCAGACTAGAGAATATCCCTAAGGAGCTTCCGTAAATGACAAGAAGTTCCTAAGGAAATTTGCTGCCAAGTTCTTCCTGAGCAACGACATCCTCTATAAACGCAACCATGATTGTGTTTTACTCCGATGTGTAGACAAAGCTGAAGCAGAGCTAATCATGACCGAGATACACAGCGGTACATTTGGCACCCACTTGAGCGGGCATACGATGGCTAAAAAGATCCTAAGGGCAGGCTATTACTGGTCTACCATGGAAGCAGATTGCAATCAACATTCCCGTACTTGCCATAAATGTCAGGTCTACGCTGACAAGATTCATATTCCTCATGTTCCTCTCAACGTTCTGACAGCTCCTTGGCCATTCGCAATGTGGGGCATTGACATGATTGGAGAGATCAAGCCCACAGCGTCTAATGGACACCGCTTCATCCTGGTCGCCATTGACTACTTTACCAAATGGGTCGAAGCAGCTTCCTTCGCCTCCGTTACAAAAAATGTGGTTGCCCGCTTCATCAAGCAAAACCTCATATACCGGTACGGTGTTCCCGACAGGATCATCACGGACAACGGTACAAATCTGAATAATACTATGATCACCGCTCTATGCGAACAGTTCAAGATTTATCATCACAGTTCATCTCCCTATCGGCCGAAGATGAACGGTGTTGTTGAAGCTGCGAACAAAAACATCAAGAAGATCATTCAGAAAATGACAGTCACTTTCAAGGACTGGCATGAGATGTTACCGTTTGCTCTGCATGGATACCGTACCACGGCACGAACTTCAACCGGGGCAACCCCATTTTCTTTGGTATATGGCATGGAAGTTGTCCTGCCCATGGAGGTTCAGATTCCTTCTTTAAGGATTATGAAAGACTCTGGTTTGAATGAAGACGATTGGATTCAGACCCGACTTGATCAACTCAATTTGATCGACGAGAAGCGACTCGCTGCTGTTTGCCATGGTCAGACGTATCAAAAACTGATGATCAAGGCTTTCAATAAGAAAGTCAGACGTAAAGTATATCAAGTCGGAGATCTCGTAATCAAGTGGATTATCTTACCGCAAAGTGATCCCAGGGGCAAATGGACTCCTAATTACGAAGGACCATTTGTGATCAAGAGCATATTTTCTGGTGGTGCAATGATTCTGACCACCATGGACGGCGATGATTTGCCGCACCCTGCGAATGCAGACATAGTCAAAAGATACTACGCATAAAACAACCCGACAAGTCGAAAACCCGAAAGGGCGGCTTTGGCAAAAATGGGCATCCCGGTGAACCGAAAACCCGAAAGGGCGGTTCAGGCAAAAATTAGGGATAAAACAAAAAATTTGTACACCCGGCAAGTCGAAAACCCGAAAGGGCGGCTTGGGCAAAAAGGGTTTCCCGGTGGATTGAAAACCCGAAAGGGCGATCCAGGCAAAAGTTAGGGAATTAAAGCGTATGACTATGTCTCGTCGGATCACTTTAAAGAACAATCTCTTCATCAACCGGTTCCAAGCTTCTGATCAATCCAGTCATTGGAAAACGAAGGATTTGAATGGACAAGATATTCAGAGTTGTGAAGGCTATAACAGAATGGGATCCCATAGAATTGTTGCACATAGCCATCTTTCTTTTGTATAAAATTTTTCAATTCTTTACGACAACATCCTCTTACTAGGATGGCTGTCTCCTTTGTACAAAGATACTCATAAAAAGTTAATACAAATACTTTTCCAAATACAAAAATTTTCTTTGTCTTCCTTTTTTCTCTTTTGCACTTATGTTTTATTTGAGAAACGTCCAATGTTTTGTTAAATAGGCATATGCATTTGAACATAATCATTTTCCTTACAAACCAAGAAAGATGATTACTGATAGGTCGAAGGTACAGGTAGGTATCTCGATACCCTTTCAGAATAAATTCCCCGTAGATTTAAACTCCAAATTCTTCGACAAAGTCAAAATCCAGAACTTGATTCCCCAAACAGAGTTAAACACCAGGATCCTCAGCAGAAAAGCTTTCTCAAAACTGGCTTCCCCAGCCAAAGAGCCTTCCGAAACTCAAATTTCCCCCAGAGTTAAGTTTCAGTATCCCTAGTGGAGCCTTGAAATCTGAAAACACTGTCCCCAGTTGAAGTCCAGCTATCAATCTCCAGCAGAGCTAACACTTCCAACTATCAATCCCCAGCGGAACCAGACTGGTGAACTTTCTCCCCACAGAGATGCTTCTCACCAGATTGAAAATTCTCAGTCTCACTCCTCCAGCATAAGTCTACCAGATTCTAGACTCCCCAGTAGAGATCATCAGAATTCTCTTGCCCTACCAGTCATCAAGGAGTTCCAATCACCAGCAGTGGTCCTAAGATCCCCCAACAAGTGAAGATCTTGCATTCCCCAAGCAGATTGAGGACTCTCATTCTCAGTTCCTCACAGGATATTCAGATATTCCCCAGTGAAGATCTCCTCAGGACAGGAATTCCCCAGTAGATTGGCATACAAACCCAAGTTCCTGATCCTCCAGCAGTAGTCAGCAAGGATATCTCATCTTCAGCAATCAAAGATTATTACAAGCCCCTACAGCAGTCAAGAATTCACTTCCCCTGGCAGTAGTCAAGATTCTTTTATCTCCAGACATCCAGGACTCATCTATCCCCAGCAAGGCAGCTCTTCAGCTTACATGCGCATTCATTTACATTCATATCATAAACATTGATATAACATATATATTGCATCATACGTATCATGCAACATAACTTTGTGTCTTAGCTAACATTTCATCCTCTTCAGGATAAGATTAAAAGGCCATCATTAACAATTATTCAGATACAGTATGGATACACCCCAGACACGGCGGTCATTCCTATTACTCATTCAGAATCTCAAGTCAGATACAATACAGATACACCCCAAACACGGCGGTCATTCTATTACTCATTCAGACTACAGTAATCAGATACAAACTAGATACGCTCCAGACACGGCAACCATTCTATCTCTCATTCAGATTCGCTTATCCACCTCAAAGTTCAATGCATTCCAAGCACGGATACCATTCTGACCTTTACAACAACAGTTTGATTCTTCCCAGTGCGTTCGCCACAGAAGTCATTCTGTCATTTATTTAGATCCCAGTTACAGTTTCAGATACACTTCAAACACGGAAGTCATTCTATCACTCATACGGATCTCAAATCCCCGTTACGGTTTCAGATACACTCCAAACACGGAAGTCATTCTGCTACTCATACAAATCTCAAATTCAGATACAGTCCAGATACGCTCCAAACACGGTTGCCATTTTGTCACTCATTCAGAATTTGTCCCCAGCACACAGTTGCTCCATACAGATATTTCTCTGTTAACCGGATACAATACAGATACACTCCAGACACGACAGTCATTCTGATATTCATTCCACCTTCAAACACAGTTACAGCTCGGATACACCCCAGACACGGAGGCCATTCTTTGGCTCATACAAACTCAGTCTCCAAATACAGCTCAAAGGCATTCCAGATACGTATACCATTTTGATCCTCATTCTTCTGACCAATCACATTGCAGTTCAACAAATATTCCAGATGGCATCTTTAAGCCCATCCCCGACAAGATTCTGTCTCCCCTCCAGATGGCATCTTTAAGCCCATCTCTAAATGGCATCTTTAAGCCCATCTCCAAATGGCATCTCTAAGCCTATTCCCGCATCCATTTTTCTGACGAGTGCAAATTTAAGGGCACTCTAGTGTCCAATCTCCTTTTACCTTCGAGACGCGAAAGGCAAACTTGCCAATCTAACTCTTCAGGTGCAAGAAGATTGAACAGGGGAAACTGTTGTACCCCAAAATTTTCCCTCTCATTTCTCCAATATTTTCTCATCACAAGACTCTTGGAGCTCAAGATCAAGTTAGGGTTTGTCCTGCTCAAGACTCCTCCTTGCACTGTTGACCCAAATTAGGGTTTGAGTTTACACAAAGTTGTTTTGACCTAAAATGCCCAAGGTGACTTTCATGCTTCATGTTGGACTTACAAGTTTATCCATACCAAGTTTCAAGCCTTGATTCCAATCTTTGCCCAGTCAATTGGACAGTTGACCTAGAAATCAGCTGTATTGGGGAAAAAGTCAACTGTGGCCAATTGACAGTCAAACCTCATAAAATTTGACACACATCAACACAATGAACTCATATGAACCATTTGGTCAAGTTTGGATCACAATTCCACAAGAAAGTTGATCAAATCACCAAAAGGGCAAAATGGTCATTTTTAGGGTTTTGACTGCACAAAGGCAATTTTTGACTGTTTCACCTAACCAATGGCAAATCAAGCTCATATATGGACTCAAGGACTCAATGGCATTGTCTTGACACATTCAACAAGTTCAAAAGATCCCAAATGCACAAGATTGACAAATGAATTTTCCAGTCAACTAATCAAAATTTGACTATATACTGAAAAGTCAAACTTTGACTTTTTGGTCAAAATCAAGTGCCAAGATTCATTTTTCATCAAGACATGTCAAATTATGAAACTTGTTCATCAAGAAACCCAAAATGGAAAATTAGGGTTTAAAATGAAGAAATTTCATAACTTAGAATTTTTCTAAGTTATAAAATTTCCTTATTTTTTCCTAACTTTGTCCCATTTTTTCACCAAGATACATTTGGATTCAAACAAAACTCAAAACATGAAAGTTATATTCCATTGCAAAATCTACAACTTTTATTCACAAAGTTTCCTCAAAAGAAGCTTGTAGCTCAAGTTATGATTTTTGGAATAAGGGTGCAAAACATTCTTAACTTAGAAATTTTTTGACCTATTCTAGGCAGGATTTTTGCCCAACTTCATGGCCACTTTTCACATGCTTCCACTTAGAATTTCAACTTGCATTACAAATATGGATTTTAGTACACATTCCAAGCTTTCCAAATTGTCCAAGAACTCATCAAACACCCTTGTGGTTAGGGAGATTCGAATTGGCAAAGATAGGCAAAAGTCACTTTGTTCATAGCCAAATACATGTTCATAACTTTGCATTTTCAAAGTCAGCTTGCACAAGCTAGATTACAGGCCTCTAATCCCATTCTTACTCAATAATTAAATGCCAATCTATTGTGTTCTAGCATTATTTTGATCATTTGGTCATTACATGCAAGATTAATCCATAATTAGAAAAGTAAGTTTGCCATTTTTGAAAAGGTACACTTTATGTCAAATAGCAAATCCAAGAGGCATGGGCCAGATCTTTGAAGCTAGCATTTTGTACACAAATCACTCTGATCAAGAACAAGAGGTGCAACATAGTTTAGGGCATTGGACAGGCTTGTATAGAAACTTGCATTTTCTTACTTATGTAAGAAGAAACATTGCAAAAGAGAGACCACATTCACTTCCTGCAAGCACAAGCAAAAACAAACTTCATGAACACTTTCCAAACATCAAACCAAGTTTGAAACACGACCAAACCATCCATCAAACCTCCTCATTCACAGAAACACTCCCTTGCTACAAAAACAGAGTCCCTTCTGCAACTTGACTTCCACAAACACTTCCACTCGTGCGTTTTAGCCAAAGCTTGTTCAAACACACTCCCTACCATCCATTGAAGCTATCCCAAGCATTGAACTTAAACTGTAACCTCCATAACCAAGGTTGCCATTTTCACTTTTCACCTGTGCAGGTTGACTTCTATAGCTCGATTCAGTTAGTTTCAAAGCAAGCTAAAGGTTGGAGGAGCATCCTTGGACTTCAGGCAAGCTGTACAAGTCCTCAAACTCCATTGAAAGTACCTCCATTGCTGTACACGACTCAATCTGAACAGGTAAAAGTTTGAACTTCTATCTCTCTATCCAGGCATAGTTAGGCTTAAGTTTGTGAAGAAAACATGTTCTAATCATAGCCCTGAAGCTACCCATATACTTACTTTTCATTTATGTGGTGTGTGCTGAGAGAATTTTGAACTTGAACATTGAAAAAAACTTAGGTCAGGAATTGGGGGAGAAGAAATTATCTCTCATTTCTGAGAGTTAGAACAACTTTTTTATATGTTTGAAATCGTGACATGATACTCTATAATGTTGATGTTGTAAGTTTTTGTTAAAAGTCAAAGAATCAAGAGATAGCAAGTGGAGAAGGAAACGCGTGTTTTCTTGTTCAAACATGGCTGGAGGTTGAAGACAAGCTACTTGGGCTGGGCCTGAGTTGTTTTTTCTGTTTGCACCAGTTTTTTCATTTTGCACCCCCCTGGCCCATTTTGTGTTTTTCTAATCTTTTTTGATTTTTTTCTTTTTGATTCTGACTTATTATTTTTTGCTCAAATATAAAAAATAGTAAAAATATTTTTCCACCCATTTTTGCATTTATTTGGAATTTATTTGCTTTATTTAAACTTGTACATATAAATAAATGTAACACTTTTTATTTAAAATATTAAAAATGATACAAAAACATGTTTATTTTCAGTTTTTATTTTATTTTATCTTTTGAAAACATTTTTCTCAAAAAAATATTTTTTGGTAAATAATAAATATTTTATTTATATATATTTAGTATATTTAATAAATAATATAAATACTTGTATATTTATTAGAATATTTAGGACAAAAACATGAAAATAATACTTTTTTTTAATGTATGACATAAAAAAGATACTTTTTTCACAATATACTTCTTTTTTATTTTTTGTGTATAATTAATAAATATTGTATATAATATAATTAATAAATGTCTTTTATTTAGAAAACTAGGGTTTTGCCCTAAACCATGAAAATATCCAAAAAATTGACTTTTTATTTTTGTTTATATTTTACATTGAAAAACACTTTTACATACATAAAAAACATTTTTGTGCATAATACATTTTTCATATTTATTGTATTCATTCAATTATTGTACAATTAAATAACTTGTATATTCGATATGGATGTAATAGTTCTAGATTTAATTTCTTGCTAAATATCCCCCATTCAAACATTTGTACCCCCGTCCCTATAATTATGTTGTAATAATTTAGGACTTTAAATTCCGCATTTTAAAGCTTTCCAATTATGCCATGATAGACCTAGGTTTGTATGCAAAAATCAAGCAACAAATAGCTTGACCTAATTCAAAGATAAAAAAGCACGAAAATGGACAACACTAATCACACTTGCACCCTTAGGGTTACTCCACTTGTTGCCTTCAATAATGGGCCATGCTTGCATGTTGAGTGTCTTTGGCCAAACAAAAACAATTCAAATGATCATAGTCCCTCGATGACGCTTTCGAAGTTGCCTAAAAATGATCAAGTCCCTTAAAGGAAAAAATTGCCAAAGACATTTGGCACCATTGCATTCATGGTCTAAACGATGACCCGCGCCCGTCCCGTTAACATCCTAACACAAGATTGTCCACCAAATACAATGGTGGAACAATACTGTTAAAAGGGTTAAAACATAGGAAAGATCTTTGAGAAATTTAGGGTAGACAACTCTTAGTTACTTGATCAAACTTGCAAAACACACTTGCCTACTTTTCAAAAATACACATCACAACACAACTTTCAAAACATTGAAAATTTTTCAAAAGACAAATACACCTTTGTATACATTCAAACATGGGTCATTACAAAGGTTGCCACCACCATGGCCTCTTTTCAAAACATTTTCAAAACCACACACACAAAGCACCATTTCAAACAATTGAAAGCACCATTTCAAACAATTGAAAATGCAAGGCAAGTGATCTAAGCAAGTAACTAAGAGCCCATGGATAACCGTGGATAGAAAGGGTGCTAATACCTTCCCTTTCTATAATCTACTCCCCGAACCCAAGAAAACATCTCAAAGGTTTTTGCTGTGCTTTTTAACCTTTCCTTAGGATAAAATAAAAAGTCGGTGGCGACTCTTGCTAAACCGAAACATTTGCGAAAACAAACGCAAAACCTCAAGTCAGTTCTCCCACCGTACCACAAGTTCCTTTCTGATTTTTCTATGGACTTACTTAACTTTTCTTGATTAATTTGAATATAGTTGTTATTTTTCTCTCTTATTTTCTTTTTTTTTCAATCATTTTAAAAAGCCTTTTTTCATTTTTATTTTAAATAAATTTTTATTTTTATATATTCTGGCTGATCTTGGATTGAAATTTTGATCATGAACTTTATTAACATCATTGGATCCATGGTGTTGAGTCTAACTCCATAAAAATCGATGAATGATTTTAATAATAGTTTGACTAAATTCTTTGGTTCAAATGTGGTTTATTCATTTCCCCTTCCCTCTTCATCTTACCCCCTTCTTATTGCATTACATGTTATGGGATAATGATCTCTATATCATTTATGCAAACATGAAGTACATATATTGTTATTGACCAACCTCAAAATAGGTGCGACTTCTATATAAGTCCACTTACAATTGCTTAACATAGCGCTAAATTTTGTCTCGATTTGAGATAATGAACATTCGTGACCCAAACCTATATTTGCAAGCCCAAGTATGTTAATTTGAACCCTATGATCCAATAACCTTGAGATCCATTGTTAGGAGGCTTTGGTTCTACCTATCCTCTAATGGAACTTCATCAATTTTGGTCAAAGTGGATCACTTAAATATCATTAATCATTAAGTGTTACTTTGAGATTATTAAATGGATGATATACTTGACAAAAAGCAAATGCAACTTGTTGTTGAGAGGCTTTGGTTCTACCAATCCTCTAATGAGTTCCAAATTCAAGCTTCAAGATGGTCATCCAACTAACTACTAATTCCTAACAATTGACTTTATTTTATGCTTTTATTTTATGCTTTTACTTTATGTACCATTTACTTTAGCATTTACGTTTCATGCCATTTTCATCTTTGCTCACTTGAGCCTTTATATTTTGAGTCATTTTTATTTTTCTCACTTGAGCTTTTCATTTCTTTTTGAAGATACCTAATAATCAACTTGAACCCTAAAAAACTTTTAGGTTATCTGGACTACTTGGTTACTATCATTTGCATGAAGGAGTGATGGACTTCTTGGACTTAGGATTAGAGACCTTGATCTACCTTGAGATCTTGTGACCTCAACTGTTATTTTGTATGGAGCTCTTGGGGTTTACCCTAAGACATTGGGTTGTTTTTTGGTTTGTGTGCAGGTTATTGTGATTACATGCTTTATTTGTAATCGGGAATTCATATGTATACGGTCGTTACTCTGCCCAATTTTTGAAGACTTAATGCAATTGAAGCTTGGTTTTCTTAAGATATTTATCATCTTTTCTTGTTCGATTTCAAATCTAAAGGATGGAATTCTACATTGACTCATAGTGTCAAGTGTTGGCTTCTTGTTGGTTAGACGGTTCTTTTCCCTAACTTTTACCTTATGCTTTAGGATAGTCCCTTCATCTCCTCCCATCTTCTTTAATTTCAAAAATCTCCTCTCTCCTTTTCAAAACTCTTCTTGGTTTAAACTTGAACCGCTTTCATAATAAACTTGGACTTAGGTCTATGCATTTTCAAAAATATTTTCTTAATCAAACTTCAATCAACTTAATAATACCTTGACATTTTTTTGAGAAGATTAAAAGTCAATCAATCTCATTCAAACCATTTTTCCATTTTGGCTTTTTACTTTAAAATTTTCTCAAAATATTAGACTCTTGTCAATCCTTATAGTGATGTGAGCTACTATACTTCTATGATATGTAGTGAAGTGAGATATTTTCCACTTGGATGATGAGCGAGGCTTTGTTGATTTTAAAATCCAAGCCATATCCTCCACTTTGAGATGACGTAAATTCTCTTTTCTCATAACCGTGGGTAGTAAGTATGTTCTTCCACTCAGATAAAACGATGATGGCTTGTCTCTTAAAATTAACAAACACACTTGTGTTTTAAATTTTTTTAAAGAGGAACTATCTGTACCCTGATCCCCTATTGCACGGAAGTTGGTACATAGGCACTAAAGGTTCACAACCGTGGCGGGTGCAAAATTTATAAAAAAAAATATTTCTTTTCTCATCCCCACAATCTATGATTGTTTTTCCCCAGGAAAGGGCGCCAAAAACTTGATGTGTTCGCAAGTGTATGTAAATATCGAAATAATATAAAAGATTGTCGAACCCACCTAGACCAATGTCAACCTATTGTAATCTATCACCGCTTTGTACATCTAAGGCTATGAATATTAGATTAAAGGGGAAAATAAGACTATAAAAAAATACTAAAATAAGATTAAGGAAATATATTTGAAAAGACAGGCCGAAATGTGGATTATGTGTGCCTCTGGGACTCTATAACTCATTGGCGTTAATTTACAGTTAAATTATATTTAGGAGAAAATACCTGTTTAAAGACTCTATCTCACACTCTCGCGTTATTGAATAAAGGCACACTCCTTAACCACAGGATTTTGCTCTCGCTCGACCGTTATAATCAGAAAGCATATTTTGAAAATCGATAAGATTCTAAATGATTCCTAAAGCGCTCTCGCTATTTTTAGGATCGATGCCCCATTCCCACTATCCGATTCCTTCCTCACACTCTCGTGTCATTGACTTGAACCTTAGTTTGTTCTTTATTCTCGTGTCAAAACAACGTTAAGTAACCTCTCACTCTTGTGACAAAGCTATTTAAATTGAACTTGAAAACAAAAGCTAAAACTAAATTTATGCAAAACTTACACAAATTTCATTACTGAGTCCCGTCGAAAACGACAGTCCTTACATACCGGACTCAAAACTATTTATCCAGACATGAAATTGATTTCAAACAAAATAAACATGAAAGACATAAGTAAAGGCAACATGCTTGACACGTATAAAATGGAACACTAGTAATAATAATAATAAAGCGATAAATAAAGAACCTGTAAATACGAGAAATAAAGAAATTGGAATTAACTTCAATTAAAAGCGGAAAGATTGATCCAAGCAAGTTACAAAGATTACAATCCTAAACAATAATGGTAGAGTAGTTCCTTGATGTCAGAAACTACTCCTTTTACAATTGTGATTTCTTCCTAAAACTATGAACAACGCTTTTGCGCGATAACTTGAACACCGAAAACTAACTCAGAAGTCCTATATATATATATATATATATATATATATATATATATATATATATATATATATATATATATATATATATATATATATATATATATATATATATATATATATATATATATATATATATATATATAGAATCAGACCTTGTAAACCGCCTTTGGTCGGGGCTGGAAGGAGGAAAAAATTAAAACTCCCAAAAACTGCCATTAACTGCTGTTGTACCCCAAAATTTGCCCTCCCATAATCTTCAAAGTTTTGCCAAGCATCATCTCAATTTGCTCAAGACTACTCCAGGGCTACACAGTCAAACCATCCTCCTAAGCCAGTCAAAATTAGGGTTTTGGTTCCTGCAAGGAAGTTGAGGTTTTCAAGGGCTCAATCAAGTCCCATATGCCCATATACATTGTCAAGCATCTACATGCCAAGTTTCAAGGCTCACAAGGTCAAGTTGCACAGTCAAAAACCTTAATTGCTCAACAGTCAACTGTAGGGGCAAAACGGTCATTTGGCAGTCAAAAGTCAAAATTTTTGGTCAACATCTTATTTTGAAGCCACAATCATCATTTGGTCAAGTCTTGACCATGATTTCACAAGAATGGCTCAAAAATCATCAAGGTGTCAAAAGTTTCTATTTTTGGACAGTTGAAAAGTCAACTGTAACTTGACCAAGGCATAACTTTTTCATGGTTCATCAGAAAAATCCCATCCAATGCTCATCTTGAAGGGGAAGACATTTCCTACAACTCATCTTCACATTCCAAGTCCAAGAAATGCTCTCACAAAAAGTTATCAATTTCAACATTATAGGTCATTTTCAAAAGTCAACAAAAGGGCACTTTAAGTCAAAGACCATAACTTGATATTGGTAAATCAAAATGACATGGGACCAAAGGCATTGGTTAGAGGACTTCAATACCTTTCCAAAATGTCCAAGAACATGTTCATAGCTTCAAAATTGAGCAAGATATGCATTGGAGAAGTTGGGAAATTTTTGTGAAATGGCCAAAGTCAATTATCCTTGAAATTTCATTTTTGACAAAAGGGGCCCACTTTTTCCACTTGATTCAGCTTGGCCATGCTTCCCACGTGTCCCACAATTTATTTCAAGATTTAAAATTAATTTTTCCATTTTTATTTAATTTTATTTGATTTAATTCATTTTAAATCTTTAAAATTCAAATAAAAATCAAAGAAATTAATGGAGGGATATATTTTGTGTTGATTAGCTTTGATACACCTTGAAATACCTTCCAAATTCGTGCAAGGCCTATTCCAAGCAAGAAAATTCAAATTTTCACAAATATGGCAAATGGTTCAATGTTGGTTATGGAGGAAATCAAGAACATAATTGCATAAGCTTAATGACCATTATTCTTATTGATACACTTTACATTACTATATATACAAGCCTTCCCAACCTCATTCAAAAAGAGTGCATGCAGAAATGGCCAAGAGCAAAACCAAAAATTATTCAAAAAGTGAGAGTTCTAAAACATAGTTGCGAGCATCTTCAGATCAAAACAAGCACGTGGCTAAAGCAACCTTTGCCAAGTCCTGAGGCTCATACCGCGCTGTAAGTTCTTCCCAGGTCCCCCATAATTCTCATATCATTTTTGTTAACGCGTTCTTGTGCAGTTTCTCAAGTAGTTTCCACCATAAGCCTCACCCATCCAACAAGCCAAGTGTCATTGGAGGCAGATCTAAAGGCCCAAAATGCAAGAGTACTATACTCTGGAGTCAGCGCATGCGTAGGCAACCGAAAAAAGTCAAATAAGGCTTCTTGTTGTTGGGCCAGAATTACTCCAGAAAACCTCCATGAAGGCCATCTCACCCCCCTTGGGTTTATTTACTTTTTTCTTATTTTATTTTGTTTTGTCATCTTCTTTTCTTTTATTTATTTGCCTTATTTTTTTTTTTAATAATTAGCATAATTAACACATTTTCATAAAAAAATCAAAAAAATAGAATTAACATTATTATTATTATTATTTTATTTTGTAAATAAATATTAACCAAAATAGTTTAATTAGGCAATTTTAATTCCTTTCTTAAATAATTAAATTAGATCTAGAATTAGGTAAAGTTAACTTTTAATTTTATTTCATTTCATAAAAACATAAAAACAAAAAAAATATTTCTTTTTAATTAAATTAATTAATTAGTCATTAATTAGCTTTAATTTCATTTTAATTACAAAAAAGACAAAAAAAATCAATTTCTTTTCTAAAAAAAAGGGTCAACACCCTTAGACATTCCCGATTAATTTATTCGCGCGCATTTACTTTAGTTGATTATTATGTAATTGCCTTCAAGAATGTAATAGTTAAATAGGTTTATCGCTTTATTTAATTTCCGTACTTATTTACTAAATAACGGGTCTTTGTAATTTTTGGCGATGTATAGACCCGCGCCTTCTAATAGCGTAGGATTTATGTTTCCGCAATTTACTTTCCGCACCCCTTAACTGCTAAACTTGCATGAAAGAATGTATGTAAATAAAAACAACTCGTAGCTCACTAATTAACAAGACAAACATTAACTGAATACAACACACAAATACACACACCACTTCTAGGGTACGCCTCACTTGTTGCCTTTGAAACGTGGTCGTCAAGTATAGGACGTCTTTGCGGTCCTTATGTCCATGATCCAGTTGCCTCGAAACAGTTGCCTCGAAACAGTTGCCTCGAAATAGTTGCCTCGAAACAGTTGCCTCGAAACGGTTGCCTCGGATTAAAAAAAGGATCAAGGACATAAGGGTAGCTTCTAAGGTGTCCTACTGTTGCTTCGGTGACCACACTGTCCTTAAAATCGAATTGACTCGAACACCTCCAACGATGGTGCTACCTACCTCTCAATGGTGGGATATCACTATCTAAAGGACACTTACACAGCTTAATTCCTTAGGGTAGGTAGATGACTCATAGATACTTGCTCTTTTCAAAAACAAACAAAAATACTTTTCACACCCTACACTTTCAAAAAACTTTCAAAACAAATTTTTCAAACACTCTTGAGGACAGATACAAGAGTTATTCAGAAATCTTTCAAAGAAACTTTTTCAAGCCCACTCACATTTTGAAAAGCAAACATTTTGAAAACATAAGAGCAAGTACCTAAGAGCCCATGGATAACCATGGATAGAAAGGGTGCTAACACCTTCCCTTTCTATAAATCTACCTCCCGAACCGAGAAACAATCTCATAAGGAATTTTGCTGTGCTTTTGTCCTTTCTAGGTTGGAGAAAATAAAAGACGGTGGCGACTCTTGCTTACCGCGACATTTCGCGAAACCAGCTAAAAAACAGTCAGTTCTCATTCCCACCGATCACATAACTGGCGACTCTGCTGGGGAGAATTAAAGAGAGGTGTACCTTAGGATAGCTCATACTTGTGTTTTCAATTGCTTTGTTTTGCTTGCTTTAATATTATTGGGCCTGTCTTGGGTGTTCTATAGATCCTAACCCGGATCTGGGGGATACCTTCTTAGAAAGTAGCAACAAGGCTGTGAGGGAACTGTGCGGGGTATACCGACACGGTTGAAGCAGTCTGCTACGTTGATGTGGCACTTTGGTGAGTACCGGTAACCCTTGAGTCAAGTCAAGGAGAGTACGGGGCCGCCGCGTGGTGTCGTGAAGCATCAACTGAACTTAGGAACCTTAATTGAACCATCTTGGCCTCTTTAGGGTAGTGAGATAACTGACTATGGTGCAGTCCGAAGTTGGTTGATACTCGATACTACACTCAGTTGAGGGTTGTTTTCTTGGGATATTTTGATCGCCAGTTCAGTGGCTAAATCGAAACGATGAACACAGAAAACAATCCAATGATATTGAGCTCCTTAGAACCCGGTTACTTTGATAGGACAGGTTTGAGCCCACCAACTTCAAGAGGGTAGTACCCCAAACTTCATGCTGGCCTAAACTCTAAGGGTTATGGTGTGACTTGTGTGCCTTATCTTGTTTGCTTTTGTGAATACTTGTGGTATGCTCTTGTCATAGCATCATACCATCATACCATTGCATACATCTTGCATAAGGACTAACCCATTTCAAGGATCTCAAGGGCTTGTGATGCAGGTCATGATGAATCAAAATGTCTAGCAAGGGGCAAAAGGGGATTTATTTTCCTCTAGCCAAGGTTGTCAGGGGCTATGACCCACTCGATATGGTGAGCCTTGACCCTTGAAGAAGGACTCTCAACAACATGAAGTTCCTTTCATCAAGCTACAAATTCAGATTCTAACAATTTTCTTGTTTACCCCCGCGAGATCCTTGAAAACATTGCATGCATATCATACATATCATTGCATTACATGTACTCTTTTTGACAGGTCACTTACCTTTGTCGCTGTTTATTTCAGCAATGGCTTCCCAATAAGATAACCAGGGTCTTCATGCCAAGAGACTCAGTTCAGGGAGATCTTCCTAAGCCTATCCAAGGGGCAGGAAGAGTTAAGAACACTCCTCATGGGGAATTTGGCCAAGAAAAGTCCCGAAGATGACCAGGACGAACGGCTGAAACGTCTGCAAGCTGAGGTAGATACCATGAGAACCCAGATGCTGGGGTAAATGGCTCTCATCCAAGGTTTAGCCCGGGAGCAAGAAGAGTTGAGGACCATGATCAGTCAGCTTCATCAAGACATGAAGCAACCAGCCCAAGCCAGGGACCAGGGCATTGATCAGCTTCCAAGAGGACAAGAGTCTGGTATGGTGAAGAATAGACCTCGCCAAATTGTTACCACTTCACAGGTCCGACCACAAACTCGCCCAGAGCAACAGGTTGATTAGAGCAAGCCCCGGAGGCATTTCACCCAGCTCAACGTGCCGCTGTTTCAAGCTTTACAGCACCTGTTGAGGTTGAATCTGATTACACTAAGAGCTCCTCCCCGGAATCCCAACATCTCTGCTCCTAACTATCATCCCAACAAAAGATGTGCATACCACTCCGATAGTCCTGGACATGACACTGCCGACTGCTGGGCTCTGAAGAACAAGGTCCAGGACCTGATTAATGAAGGAGCAGTGGATTTCACCCAAGTGGGTCAGGCCGAGTGCTTCTACCATCCCTACAGGATTCACCATTTGAAGTAACAAGTCCTGAAATGAGAAGACATTTTGTCCATTAGAATTTTCAAGTTGTAATTTGCTTTTGATTTTTCAAACAATTATCATGTCAAACGCTGTTATTTCATTAATGCATCGCATATGTCTGTTTTGAATCAATATATTCGCATTCGCTATATTCAAACTGCTTTCATTTTTTGATGCCAACTCTCGATTAATAATTCTAAGCCTCTTGAGGGAGGATGACGAAAACGATACCACGATTTACAGTATGCTTTTGAACAGACCCCGCTGATGAGGTACAGGCATTGTTTTAATTCCTAAACACTGGAGTTATAAGGAAGATAATCCCTCGTCAACCCCTTCGAGCCAAAGAAGTAGGAGTCTTGCTTTTCACAAAAAATTAAAACCCTTAATCATAACCTGGGGCAGGGTAGTCTTCTCAGTTGATCCAGGTGCACAACGAATGGCACCAAAGGAGTTCTTACAAAACAAAAGACAGTGATGGTTCCGAATAACCATAAGGACAGGAAGTCATTATCCCTCAAAATAAACGCCCATTAAGTCAAAACCTATGAAGGAAACTTACAAAACTGGGGCATCCCGCTGATTGTAAATTCAAAAAGAAACAGTTCAGGCAAAATAAAACAGGGATAACAAAATCAAAAAAAAAAGAGGTCTTACAAACCCTCAACAAAAAAAGGAAATGACTTCCCATTCAAAATAAACTGTCAATATCTGAACCATCACCGGAATATCAAAGCAAAGACTCAAACTAGGTCTAACGCACGATCAACTGAGTTTAGGTTTGAAGAACATCATGAAGAGCGGGTGGGTACAAATATAAACTTGAGCCTTTATCCTTTGTTTCTTAAACCGTGAACCAGGCCACGTTATAACCCTCAAAAGTCCTAGCTGAAGCATGGGTTAGTTCGAAAGCATACTGTTACCAAAGGTATCCTGACTCCTTAAGGCTTGCGGTAAAATAACGAGTTGACATCACATTTTAGAAAATTTACTCGTTTTATTGAAAACTTCATTTTTCAAAAATTTCAAGACAGACATAAGCTTTGCATTTTTAACATAACTTTGTTTGCATATGACTTTTTGTTCGAACAACAGAGAAATTCACACGACGAATATCTAAGTGAACAAAAATACTTCCAACACAGGGGAAGGCATGATCATGGTCCATCATCTGGGGCAGTTAAGTCAAGATTCGGAGAATCTCTCAAAAGGCCAACCAACTTGGGGAAAATCTCCATCTGGATCACTTGGGGCATTGGAAGATCTTTTGGTAGTAGGGCAACACAACGCTACTGACAGGGGCACCTCCCTACATCCTGAGAGCACGGACATAGTCGAAAAAATACTGCGCATAATCAAAGACCCGCTAGGTTGACACACCTAGGCAAAAATAAGGGCTTCCCGGCGAACCAAAAGGGTTCGGGTAAAAATATGGGATGAAATAAAAAAGATCTATACACCCGGCAAGTCGAAAACCTGAAAAGGCGGCTTGGGCAAAAATGGGTATCCCGGTGGACTGAAAACCCGAAAAGGTGGTCCAGGCAAAAGTTAGGGATCAAAGCGTACGACTATGTCCCGTCATCTCGTCACTTGCCTACCAGAAGAAGATTTGTCAATCGGCAGTTATCAAGCACCTCCACAAGGTATCTTCTTCTCTCACGTCAGAAACAGGGGCAATAATGAGTTGTCCAAGCGATCTAGTTGCTCTGTCAACCAAGGTACCAAGGTAGGTTCGGCTGAAGAATATAACCAAGAGGCCTCCACTCCACGGGAGTAAAACAGGTTTCAGCAATGCTCTCCCCAAGCAGAGTTGGTCTCTCATCAACCCTGAAAAGGCACAACATCTCCAGCAAGTCAGCAACACTCTCCCCAAGCAGAGTTGGCCTACAGTCAGCCTTAAGGAAGTTGGGTGTCTCCAGAAAATCTCAATATTCCCCAGCGGAGTATACAGATTATTCCTCAGCAAGCATCCCCGACAGTCTTAATATAAGATTGTTCCCCGGTGGAATACAGACACCCAGTGGGGACATTCCCCAGTATAGTCCAAAAGTCTCCCCAGTAGATTCTGGAAGCTTATCTCCAGTAGATTCTGGAAGCTAATCCCCTGCAGAGCGCAAAAGCATCTCCCCGGCTTTATTCAAAGGTCATTCTCCACCAGAGCCTATAACTGGGTTATCCTCAGCTAATTACCACGGAAAGATCGTCCTCGACGAAGTTCTTCCTATCCCCAGCGGAGTTCATCAAATTCCTCAACATAACTTCTCAATGGAATCCCCAGCGAAGTTATCACCAAATCTCAGCGAAGTATCTCTTCCCACAGAGTAATTCCCCGCAGAGTAATCTCTTCAACGAGTTTATTCCCCAACGGAGTTGTCTTCTCCTACCGATTTATTCTTGTAATCATCATCCCCAGCGGAAATGAAGAGCTCTGTTCTTCGGCATCAGCCCAAGATTCAACTTCCCGGCATGCGTCAAGGATTTACTTTCCCAGACGAAGATACATTCATAAACATCACATCATGCATATGCGCATCATGTCATACAATCTAATTTATGTCAAGAACATCATTGCTTGATCCATATCATGCATTGCATACGACTGACCTTTACCTTTCAGGAAGGATACAGTTAAATAATCAGCTATGTCAAAGTAGACAAATACAGTCAAAAGAGACCAATCCAGTCAAAAAAGACAAATCCAGTCAAAGAAGACAAATCCAGTCAAAGAACACAAGTCCAGTTAAATCCCAAAGGTTTTTCTGATGCTCATCCAGTCAAAGAAGACAGGTCCAGTTAAATTACTTCCTAAAGTCAAAGAAGACAACCCGTCGTCATAGACACCCGTCGTTATAGACACTCGTCGTTATAGACACTCGTCGTCATAGACATTCGTCGTTATAGACACCCGTCGTCATAGACACCCGTCGTTATAGACACCCGTCGTTATAGACACTCGTCGTCATAGACACCCGTTGTTATAGACACTCGTCGTCATAGACACCCGTCGTTATAGACACTCGTCGTCATAGACACCCGTCGTTATAGACACTCGTCGTCATAGACACCCGTCGTTATAGACACTCGTCGTCATAGACACCCGTCGTTATAGACACTCGTCGTCATAGACACCCGTCGTTATAGACACCCATCGTCATAGACACCCGTCGTTATAGACACCCATCGTTATAGACACTCGTCGTCATAGACACCCGTCGTTATAGACACTCGTCGTCATAGACACCCGTCGTCATAGACACTCGTCGTCATAGACACCCGTCGTCATAGACACCCGTCGTCATAGACACCCGTCGTCATAGACACTCGTCATTATAGACACCCGTCGTCATAGACGCCCGTCATTATAGACACTCATTGTTATAGACAACCCGTCCTTGAAGACAACCCGTTGAAAGAGACAACTCGTCCAAGAAGACAAAACCTCCCTGGTGCAGTTAAATCAATTCCTAAAGATTTTCTGAGACAACCTGTCAGTAGAGACAACCTACCAATCTTTTGAAGTTCCAGACTCGATTCCTGTATCCAGCCAGGGCACGTCTGAAGAGTTTGAAGATCTGATTCCTGTATCTTTCCAGGGTGTATCTGTTGACGATTAATTCCAGACTCGATTCTTGTATCCTGCCAGGGCACGTCTGAAGAGTTTAGAGATTCGATACATGTATCCAGCCAGGGCACATCTACATAAAGAGTTTGAAGAGCAACCCCTGTAACGGGCCAGGTAATTATCTTTCTTTCTCAGGTACGCAAGTTCTCGCTAAGGAATCTCTTACGCGATCGACACCTAGATGGCATCTATAAGCCCATCCTCCCATTACAGTTCCAAATGGCATCTATAAGCCCATTCCCGACAAGGTTCTGTCACATCTCCATATGGCATTTATAAGCAAATCCTCCTACCCATCATCTCTCCAAATGGCATTTGTAAGCCCATTCCCTACACCGCATTGCTGATACTCAACTATGTGAGTGCAAATTTCTGGGCACTCTAGTGTTCAATCATCTTCCACCTTCGGATCACGAAAGGCACACAAGCCAATCTACATCCTCGGGTCTAAGAAGATTGAACAGGGGCAACTGTTGTACCCCAAAATTTGCCCTCCCATAATCTTCAAAGTTTTGCCAAGCATCATCTCAATTTGCTCGAGACTACTCCAGGGCTACACAGTCAAACCATCCTCCTCAGCCAGTCAAAATTAGGGTTTTGGTTCCTGCAAGGAAGTTGAGGTTTTCAAGGGCTCAATCAAGTCCCATATGCCCATATACATTGTCAAGCATCTACATGCCAAGTTTCAAGGCTCACAAGGTCAAGTTGCACAGTCAAAAACCTTAATTGCTCAACAGTCAACTGTAGGGGCAAAACGGTCATTTGGCAGTCAAAAGTCAAATTTTTTGGTCAACATCTTATTTTGAAGCCACAATCATCATTTGGTCAAGTCTTGACCATGATTTCACAAGAATGGCTCAAAAATCATCAAGGTGTCAAAAGTTTCTATTTTTTGGACAGTTGAAAAGTCAACTGTAACTTGACCAAGGCATAACGTTTTCATGGTTCATCAGAAAAATCCCATCCAATGCTCATCTTGAAGGGGAAGACATTTCCTACAACTCATATTCACATTCCAATTCCAAGAAATGCTCTCACAAAAAGTTATCAATTTCAACATTATAGGTCATTTTCAAAAGTCAACAAAAGGGCACTTTAAGTCAAAGACCATAACTTGATATTGGTAAATCAAAATGACATGGGACCAAAGGCATTGGTTAGAGGACTTCAAGACCTTTCCAAAATGTCCAAGAACATGTTCATAGCTTCAAAATTGAGCAAGATATGCATTGGAGAAGTTGGGAAATTTTTGTGAAATGGCCAAAGTCAATTATCCTTGAAATTTCATTTTTGACAAAAGGGGCCCACTTTTTCCACTTGATTCAGCTTGTCCATGCTTCCCACGTGTCCCACAATTTATTTCAAGATTTAAAATTAATTTTTCCATTTTTATTTAATTTTATTTGATTTAATTCATTTTAAATCTTTAAAATTCAAATAAAAATCAAAGAAATTAATGGAGGGATATATTTTGTGTTGATTAGCTTTGATACACCTTGAAATACCTTCCAAATTCGTGCAAGGCCTATTCCAAGCAAGAAAATTCAAATTTTCACAAATATGGCAAATGGTTCAATGTTGGTTATGGAGGAAATCAAGAACATAATTGCATAAGCTTAATGACCATTATTCTTATTGATACACTTTACATTACTATATATACAAGCCTTCCCAACCTCATTCAAAAAGAGTGCATGCAGAAACGGCCAAGAGCAAAACCAAAAATTATTCAAAAAGTGAGAGTTCTAAAACATAGTTGCGAGCATCTTCAGATCAAAACAAGCACGTGGCTAAAGCAACCTTTGCCAAGTCCTGAGGCTCATACCGCGCTGTAAGTTCTTCCCAGGTCCCCCATAATTCTCATATCATTTTTGTTAACGCGTTCTTGTGCAGTTTCTCAAGTAGTTTCCACCATAAGCCTCACCCATCCAACAAGCCAAGTGTCATTGGAGGCAGATCTAAAGGCCCAAAACGCAAGAGTACTATGCTCTGGAGTCAGCGCATGCGTAGGCAACCGAAAAAAGTCAAATAAGGCTTCTTATTGTTGGGCCAGAATTACTTCAGAAAACCTCCATGAAGGCCATCTCACCCCCCTTGGGTTTATTTACTTTTTTCTTATTTTATTTTGTTTTGTCATCTTCTTTTCTTTTATTTATTTGCCTTATTTTTTTTTTAATAATTAGCATAATTAACACATTTTCATAAAAAAATCAAAAAAATAGAATTAACATTATTATTATTATTATTTTATTTTGTAAATAAATATTAACCAAAATAGTTTAATTAGGCAATTTTAATTCCTTTCTTAAATAATTAAAATAGATCTAGAATTAGGTAAAGTTAACTTTTAATTTTATTTCATTTCATAAAAACATAAAAACAAAAAAATATTTCTTTTTAATTAAATTAATTAATTAGTCATTAATTAGCTTTAATTTCATTTTAATTACAAAAAAGACAAAAAAAATCAATTTCTTTTCTAAAAAAAAGGGTCAACACCCTTAGACATTCCCGATTAATTTATTCGCGAGCATTTACTTTATTTGATTATTATGTAATTGCCTTCAAGAATGTAATAGTTAAATAGGTTTATCGCTTTATTTAATTTCCGTACTTATTTACTAAAAAAACGGGTCTTTGTAATTTTTGGCGATGTATAGACCCGCGCCTTCTAATAGCGTAGGATTTATGTTTCCGCAATTTACTTTCCGCACCCCTTAACTGCTAAACTTGCATGAAAGAATGTATGTAAATAAAAACAACTCGTAGCTCACTAATTAACAAGACAAACATTAACTGAATACAACACACAAATACACACACCACTTCTAGGGTATGCCTCACTTGTTGCCTTTGAAACGTGGTCGTCAAGTATAGGACGTCTTTGCGGTCCTTATGTCCATGATCCAGTTGCCTCGAAACAGTTGCCTCGAAACAGTTGCCTTGAAATAGTTGCCTCGAAACAGTTGCCTCGAAACGGTTTCCTCGGATTAAAAAAAGGATCAAGGACATAAGGGTAGCTTCTAAGGTGTCCTACTGTTGCTTCGGTGACCACACTGTCCTTAAAATCGAATTGACTCGAACACCTCCAACGATGGTGCTACCTACCTCTCAATGGTGGGATAGCACTATCTAAAGGACACTTACACAGCTTAATTCCTTAGGGTAGGTAGATGACTCATAGATACTTGCTCTTTTCAAAAACAAACAAAAATACTTTTCACACCCTACACTTTCAAAACAAATTTTTCAAACACTCTTGAGGACAGATACAAGAGTTATTCAGAAATCTTTCAAAGAAACTTTTTCAAGCCCACTCACATTTTGAAAAGCAAACATTTTGAAAACATAAGAGCAAGTACCTAAGAGCCCATGGATAACCATGGATAGAAAGGGTGCTAACACCTTCCCTTTCTATAAATCTACCTCCCGAACCGAGAAACAATCTCATAAGGAATTTTGCTGTGCTTTTGTCCTTTCCAGGTTGGAGAAAATAAAAGACGGTGGCGACTCTTGCTTACCGCGACATTTCGCGAAACCGGTTAAAGACAGTCAGTTCTCATTCCCACCGATCACATAACTGGCGACTCTGCTGGGGAGAATTAAAGTGAGGTGTACCTTAGGATAGCTCATACTTGTGTTTTCAATTGCTTTGTTTTGCTTGCTTTAATATTATTGGGCCTGTCTTGGGAGTTCTATAGATCCTAACCCGGATCTGGGGGATACCTTCTTAGAAAGTAGCAACAAGGCTGTGAGGGAACTGTGCGGGGTATACCGACACGGTTGAAGCAGTCTGCTACGTTGATGTGGCACTTTGGTGAGTACCGGTAACCCTTGATCAAGTCAAGGAGAGTACGGGGCCGCCGCGTGGTGTCGTGAAGCATCAATTGACCTTAGGAACCTTAATTGAACCATCTTGGCCTCTTTAGGGTAGTGAGATAACTGACTATGGTGCAGTCCGAAGTTGGTTGATACTCGATACTACACTCAGTTGAGGGTTGCTTTCTTGGGATATTTTGATCGCCAGTTCAGTGGCTAAATCGAAACGATGAACACAGAAAACAATCCAATGATATTGAGCTCCTTAGAACCCGATTACTTTGATAGGACAGGTTTGAGCCCACCAACTTCAAGAGGGTAGTACCCCAAACTTCATGCTGGCCTAAACTCTAAGGGTTGTGGTGTGACTTGTGTGCCTTATCATGTTTGCTTTTGTGAATACTTGTGGTGTGCTCTTGTCATAGCATCATACCATCATACCATTGCATACATCTTTCATAAGGACTAACCCATTTCAAGGATCTCAAGGGCTTGTGATGCAGGTCATGATGAATCAAAATGTATAGCAAGGGGCAAAAGGGGATTTATTTTCCTCTAGCCAAGGTTGTCAGGGGCTATGACCCACTCGATATGGTGAGCCTTGACCCTTGAAGAAGGACTCTCAACAACATGAAGTTCCTTTCATCAAGCTACAAATTCAGATTCTAACAATTTTCTTGTTTACCCCGCGAGATCCTTGAAAATATTGCATGCATATCATACATATCATTGCATTACATGTACTCTTTTTGACAGGTCACTTACCTTTGTCGCTGTTTATTTCAGCAATGCTTCCCAATAAGATAACCAGGGTCTTCATGCCAAGAGACTCAGTTCAGGGAGATCTTCCTAAGCCTATCCAAGGGGCAGGAAGAGTTAAGGACACTCCTCATGGGGAATTTGGCCAAGAAAAGTCTCGAAGATGACCAGGACGAACGGCTGAAACGTCTGCAAGCTGAGGTAGATACCATGAGAACCCAGATGCTGGGGCAAATGGCTCTCATCCAAGGTTTAGCCCGGGAGCAAGAAGAGTTGAGGACCATGATCAGTCAGCTTCATCAAGACATGAAGCAACCAGCCCAAGCCAGGGACCAGGGCATTGATCAGCTTCCAAGAGGACAAGAGTCTGGTATGGTGAAGAATAGACCTCGCCAAATTGTTACCACTTCACAGGTCCGACCACAAACTCGCCCAGAGCAACAGGTTGATCAGAGCAAGCCCCGGAGGCATTTCACCCAGCTCAACGTGCCGCTGTTTCAAGCTTTACAGCACCTGTTGAGGTTGAATCTGATTACACTAAGAGCTCCTCCCCGGAATCCCAACATCTCTGCTCCTAACTATCATCCCAACAAAAGATGTGCATACCACTCCGATAGTCCTGGACATGACACTGCCGACTGCTGGGCTCTGAAGAACAAGGTCCAGGACCTGATTAATGAAGGAGCAGTGGATTTCACCCAAGTGGGTCAGGCCCAGTACTTCTACAATCCCTACAGGATTCACCATTTGAAGTAACAAGTCCTGAAATGAGAAGACTTTTTGTCCATTAGAATTTTCAAGTTGTAATTTTCTTTTGATTGTTCAAACAATTATCATGTCAAACGCTGTTATTTCATTAATGCATCGCATATGTCTGTTTTGAATCAATATATTCGCATACGCTATATTCAAACTGCTTTCATTTTTTGATGCCAACTCTCGATTAATAATTCTAAGCCTCTTGAGGGAGGATGACGAAAACGATACCACGATTTACAGTATGCTTTTGAACAGACCCCGCTGATGAGGTACAGGCATTGTTTCAATTCCTAAACACTGGAGTTATAAGGAAGATAATCCCTCGTCAACCCCTTCGAGCCAAAGAAGTAGGAGTTTTGCTTTTCACAAAAAATTAAAACCCTTAATCATAACCTGGGGCAGGGTAGTCTTCTCAGTTGATCCAGGTGCACAACGAATGGCACCAAAGGAGTTCTTACAAAACAAAAGACAGTGATGGTTCCGAATAACCATAAGGACAGGCAGTCATTATCCCTCAAAATAAACGCCCATTAAGTCAAAACCTATGAAGGAAACTTACAAAACTGGGGCATCCCGCTGATTGTAAATTCAAAAAGAAACAGTTCAGGCAAAAAAAAACAGGGATAACAAAATAAAAAAAAGAGGTCTTAAAAACCCTCAACAAAAAAAGGAAATGACTTCCCATTCAAAATAAACTGTCAATATCTGAACCATCACCGGAATATCAAAGCAAAGACTCAAACTAGGTCTAACGCACGATCAACTGAGTTTAGGTTTGAAGAACATCATGAAGAGCGAGTGGGTACAAATATAAACTTGAGCCTTTATCCTTTGTTTCTTAAACCGTGAACCAGGCCACGTTATAACCCTCAAAAGTCCTAGCTGAAGCATGGGTTAGTTCGAAAGCATACTGTTACCAAAGGTATCCTGACTACTTAAGGCTTGCGGTAAAATAACGAGTTGACATCACATTTTAGAAAATTTACTCGTTTTATTGAAAACTTCATTTTTCAAAAATTTCAAGATAGACATAAGCTTTGCATTTGTAACATAACTTTGTTTGCATATGACTTTTTGTTCGAACAACAGAGAAATTCACACGACGAATATCTAAGTGAACAAAAATACTTCCAACCAAGGGGCAGGCATGATCATGGTCCATCATCTGGGGCAGTTAAGTCAAGATTCGGAGAATCTCTCAAAAGGCCAACCAACTTGGGGAAAATCTCCATCTGGATCACTTGGGGCATTGGAAGATCTTTTGGTAGTAGGGCAACGCAACGCTACTGACAGGGGCACCTCCCTACATCCTGAGAGCACGGACATAGTCGAAAAAATACTGCGCATAATCAAAGACCCGCTAGGTTGATACACCTAGGCAAAAATAAGGGCTTCCCGGCGAACCAAAAGGGTTCGGGTAAAAATAAGGGATGAAATAAAAAAAGATTTGTACACCCGGCAAGTCGAAAACCTGAAAAGGCAGCTTGGGCAAAAATGGGTATCCCGGTGGACTGAAAACCCGAAAAGGCGGTCCAGGCAAAAGTTAGGGATCAAAGCGTACGACTATGTCCCGTCATCTCGTCACTTGCCTACCAGAAGAAGATTTGTCAATCGGCAGTTATCAAGCACCTCCATAAGGTATCTTCTTCTCTCACGTCATAAACAGGGGCAATAATCAGTTGTCCAAGCGATCTAGTTGCTCTGTCAACCAAGGTACCAAGGTAGGTTCGGCTGAAGAATATAACCAAGAGGCCTCCACTCCCCGGGAGTAAAACAGGTTTCAGCAATGCTCTCCCCAAGCAGAGTTGGTCTCTCATCAACCCTGAAAAGGCACAACATCTCCAGCAAGTCAGCAACACTCTCCCCAAGAAGAGTTGGCCTACAGTCAGCCTTAAGGAAGTTGGGTGTCTCCAGAAAATCTCAATATTCCCCAGCGGAGTATACAGATTATTCCTCAGCAAGCATCCCCGACAGTCTTAATATAAGATTGTTCCCCGGCGGAATACAGACACCCAGTGGGGACATTCCCCAGTATAGTCCCAAAGTCTCCCCAGTAGATTCTGGAAGCTTATCCCCAGTAGATTCTGGAAGCTAATCCCCTGCAGAGCGCAAAAGCATCTCCCCGGATTTATTCAAAGGTCATTCTCCACCAGAGCCTATAACTGGGTTATCCTCAGCTAATTACCACGAAAAGATCGTCCTCGACGAAGTTCTTCCTATCCCCAGCGGAGTTCATCAAATTCCTCAACATAACTTCTCAATGGAATCCCCAGCGAAGTTATCACCAAATCTCAGCGAAGTATCTCTTCCCACAGAGTAATTCCCCGCAGAGTAATCTCTTCAACGAGTTTATTCCCCAACAGAGTTGTCTTCTCCTACCGATTTATTCTTGTAATCATCATCCCCAGCGGAAATGAAGAGCTCTGTTCTTCGGCATCAGCCCAAGATTCAACTTCCCGGCATGCGTCAAGGATTTACTTTCCCAGACGAAGATACATTCATAAACATCACATCATGCATATGCGCATCATGTCAAACAATCTCATTTATATCAAGAACATCATTGCTTGATCCATATCATGCATTGCATACGACTGACCTTTACCTTTCAGGAAGGATACAGTTAAATAATCAGCTATGTCAAAGTAGACAAATACAGTCAAAAGAGACCAATCCAGTCAAAAAAGACAAATCCAGTCAAAGAAGACAAATCCAGTCAAAGAACACAAGTCCAGTTAAATCCCAAAGGTTTTTCTGATGCTCATCCAGTCAAAGAAGACAGGTCCAGTTAAATTACTTCCTAAAGACAAAGAAGACAACCCGTTGTCATAGACACCCGTCGTTATAGACACTCGTCGTTATAGACACTCGTCGTCATAGACATTCGTCGTTATAGACACTCGTCGTCATAGACACCCGTCGTTATAGACACCCGTCATTATAGACACTCGTCGTCATAGACACCCATTGTTATAGACACTCGTCGTCATAGACACACGTCGTTATAGACACTCGTCGTCATAGATACCCGTCGTTATAGACACTCGTCGTCATAGACACCCGTCGTTATAGACACTCGTCGTCATAGACACCCGTCATTATAGACACCCATCATCATAGACACCCGTCGTTATAGACACCCATCGTTATAGACATTCGTCGTCATAGACACCCGTCGTTATAGACACTCGTCGTCATAGACACCCGTCGTCATAGACACTCGTCGTCATAGACACCCGTCGTCATAGACACCTGTCGTCATAGACACCCGTCGTCATAGACACTCGTCATTATAGACACCCGTCGTCATAGACGCCCGTCGTTATAGACACTCATTGTTATAGACAACCCGTCCTTGAAGACAACCCGTTGAAAGAGACAACTCGTCCAAGAAGACAAAACCTCCCTGGTGCAGTTAAATCAATTCCTAAAGATTTTCTGAGACAACCTGTCAGTAGAGACAACCTACCAATCTTTTGAAGTTCCAGACTCGATTCCTGTATCCAGCCAGGGCACGTCTGAAGAGTTTGAAGATCTGATTCCTGTATCTTTCCAGGGTGTATCTGTTGACGATTAATTCCAGACTCGATTCCTGTATCCTGCCAGGGCACGTCTGAAGAGTTTAGAGATTCGATACCTGTATCCAGCCAGGGCACATCTACATAAAGATTTTGAAGAGCAACCCCTGTAACGGGCCAGGTAATTATCTTTCTTTCTCAGGTACGCAAGTTCTCGCTAAGGAATCTCTTACGCGATCGACACCTAGATGGCATCTATAAGCCCATCCTCCCATTATAGTTCCAAATGGCATCTATAAGCCCATTCCCGACAAGGTTCTGTCACATCTCCATATGACATCTATAAGCAAATCCTCCTACCCATCATCTCTCCAAATGGCATCTGTAAGCCCATTCCCTACACCGCACTGCTGATACTCAACTATGTGAGTGCAAATTTCTGGGCACTCTAGTGTTCAATCATCTTCCACCTTCGGATCACGAAAGGCACACAAGCCAATCTACATCCTCAGGTCTAAGAAGATTGAACAGGGGCAACTGTTGTACCCCAAAATTTGCCCTCCCATAATCTTCAAAGTTTTGCCAATCATCATCTCAATTTGCTCAAGACTACTCCAGGGCTACACAGTCAAACCATCCTCCTAAGCCAGTCAAAATTAGGGTTTTGGTTCCTGCAAGGAAGTTGAGGTTTTCAAGGGCTCAATCAAGTCCCATATTCCCATATACATTGTCAAGCATCTACATGCCAAGTTTCAAGGCTCACAAGGTCAAGTTGCACAGTCAAAAACCTTAATTGCTCAACAGTCAACTGTAGGGGCAAAATGGTCATTTGGCAGTCAAAAGTCAAAATTTTTGGTCAACATCTTATTTTGAAGCCACAATCATCATTTGGTCAAGTCTTGACCATGATTTCACAAGAATGGCTCAAAAATCATCAAGGTGTCAAAAGTTTCTATTTTTGGACAGTTGAAAAGTCAACTGTAACTTGACCAAGGCATAACGTTTTCATGGTTCATCAGAAAAATCCCATCCAATGCTCATCTTGAAGGGGAAGACATTTCCTACAACTCATATTCACATTCCAATTCCAAGAAATGCTCTCACAAAAAGTTATCAATTTCAACATTATAGGTCATTTTCAAAAGTCAACAAAAGGGCACTTTAAGTCAAAGACCATAACTTGATATTGGTAAATCAAAATGACATGGGACCAAAGGCATTGGTTAGAGGACTTCAAGACCTTTCCAAAATGTCCAAGAACATGTTCATAGCTTCAACATTGAGCAAGATATGCATTGGAGAAGTTGGGATATTTTTGTGAAATGGCCAAAGTCAATTATCCTTGAAATTTCATTTTTGACAAAAGGGGCCCACTTTTTCCACTTGATTCAGCTTGGCCATGCTTCCCACGTGTCCCACAATTTATTTCAAGATTTAAAATTAATTTTTCCATTTTTATTTAATTTTATTTGATTTAATTCATTTTAAATCTTTAAAATTCAAATAAAAATCAAAGAAATTAATGGAGGGATATATTTTGTGTTGATTAGCTTTGATACACCTTGAAATACCTTCCAAATTCGTGCAAGGCCTATTCCAAGCAAGAAAATTCAAATTTTCACAAATATGGCAAATGGTTCAATGTTGGTTATGGAGGAAATCAAGAACATAATTGCATAAGCTTAATGACCATTATTCTTATTGATACACTTTACATTACTATATATACAAGCCTTCCCAACCTCATTCAAAAAGAGTGCATGCAGAAACGGCCAAGAGCAAAACCAAAAATTATTCAAAAAGTGAGAGTTCTAAAACATAGTTGTGAGCATCTTCAGATCAAAACAAGCATGTGGCTAAAGCAACCTTTGCCAAGTCCTGAGGCTCATACCGCGCTGTAAGTTCTTCCCAGGTCCCCCATAATTCTCATATCATTTTTGTTAACGCGTTCTTGTGCAGTTTCTCAAGTAGTTTCCACCATAAGCCTCACCCATCCAACAAGCCAAGTGTCATTGGAGGCAGATCTAAAGGCCCAAAACGCAAGAGTACTATGCTCTGGAGTCAGCGCATGCGTAGGCAACCGAAAAAAGTCAAATAAGGCTTCTTGTTTTTGGGCCAGAATTACTTCAGAAAACCTCCATGAAGGCCATCTCACCCCCCTTGGGTTTATTTACTTTTTTCTTATTTTATTTTGTTTTGTCATCTTCTTTTCTTTTATTTATTTGCCTTATTTTTTTTTAATAATTAGCATAATTAACACATTTTCATAAAAAAATCAAAAAAATAGAATTAACATTATTATTATTATTATTTTGTTTTGTAAATAAATATTAACCAAAATAGTTTAATTAGGCAATTTTAATTCCTTTCTTAAATAATTAAAATAGATCTAGAATTAGGTAAAGTTAACTTTTAATTTTATTTCATTTCATAAAAACATAAAAACAAAAAAATATTTATTTTTAATTAAATTAATTAATTAGTCATTAATTAGCTTTAATTTCATTTTAATTACAAAAAAGACAAAAAAAATCAATTTCTTTTCTAAAAAAAAGGGTCAACACCCTTAGACATTCCCGATTAATTTATTCGCGCGCATTTACTTTATTTGATTATTATGTAATTGCCTTCAAGAATGTAATAGTTAAATAGGTTTATCGCTTTATTTAATTTCCGTACTTATTTACTAAAAAAACGGGTCTTTGTAATTTTTGGCGATGTATAGACCCGCGCCTTCTAATAGCGTAGGATTTATGTTTCCGCAATTTACTTTCGGCACCCCTTAACTGCTAAACTTGCATGAAAGAATGTATGTAAATAAAAACAACTCGTAGCTCACTAATTAACAAGACAAACATTAACTGAATACAACACACAAATACACACACCACTTCTAGGGTACGCCTCACTTGTTGCCTTTGAAACGTGGTCGTCAAGTATAGGACGTCTTTGCGGTCCTTATGTCCATGATCCAGTTGCCTCGAAACAGTTGCCTCGAAACAGTTGCCTCGAAATAGTTGCCTCGAAACAGTTGCCTCGAAACGGTTGCCTCGGATTAAAAAAAGGATCAAGGACATAAGGGTAGCTTCTAAGGTGTCCTACTGTTGCTTCGGTGACCACACTGTCCTTAAAATCGAATTGACTCGAACACCTCCAACGATGGTGCTACCTACCTCTCAATGGTGGGATAGCACTATCTAAAGGACACTTACACAGCTTAATTCCTTAGGGTAGGTAGATGACTCATAGATACTTGCTCTTTTCAAAAACAAACAAAAATACTTTTCACACCCTACACTTTCAAAAAACTTTCAAAATAAATTTTTCAAACACTCTTGAGGACAGATACAAGAGTTATTCAGAAATCTTTCAAAGAAACTTTTTCAAGCCCACTCACATTTTGAAAAGCAAACATTTTGAAAACATAAGAGCAAGTACCTAAGAGCCCATGGATAACCATGGATAGAAAGGGTGCTAACACCTTCCCTTTCTATAAATCTACCTCCCGAACCGAGAAACAATCTCATAAGGAATTTTGCTGTGCTTTTGTCCTTTCCAGGTTGGAGAAAATAAAAGACGGTGGCGACTCTTGCTTACCGCGACATTTCGCGAAACCGGTTAAAGACAGTCAGTTCTCATTCCCACCGATCACAACTGCCTACTCAGAAATGAAAAATTGCTCCTACGACTGAATGGTGATCGCCATTATGGAAATGGCAAATGCTATTTCCTTGATTCATTAAAACACATGACAGGGGGGATGGCGAATGCCATCTCCCTATAGCAAACGCCATATCAGGTAGAACTGCACTTTTTTGGCTTTTTGTTACACTTTAGCTTATTTTCCACTCTTTCTTTGATTATTTTCTGAATTCACGACTAGTGATCCAAGTAGCTGCAAAACAAGGTAAAAGAAGGTAAAATGCAATAAACAAGATAAAACGCAGACAATTTATATGCGCAATAAGCCTAATAATATGATATGATTTCTCGTTATTAGACAATAACACTTGATCACTTATTGAATTTCCTCAAGGAAAAAAGGAAATTAATTTCAAATGGGTATACAAAGTGAAGAAGAATCCCAAAGGGGAAATAACACGGCACAAAGCAAGAATGATGGTGAAAGGATTTCTCCAGAAAGAAGGAATTGACTTTGATGAAGTTTTTTCTCCTGTGGATAGGATCGAAACAATCAGGTTGGTTATTTGTCTATCATAAATAAACTATTGGCACATATGTCATATGGACATGAAGTGTGCATTCCTAAATTGACCCTTAGATGAAGAAGTCTATGTTACACAACCAGTTGGTTTTGTGAAGCATGGCAAAGAGAGAAAGATGTACAAGCTGCATAAAGCCCTGTATGGATTGAAGCAAGCTCCAAGAGCTTGGAATCATAAGATAGATAGATTTCTAAGGGAGGAGGAATTTGTGAAGTGCACATCTGAACATAGAGTATATGTAAGAAGAAGCAATAGTGAATTTCTAATACTATGTCTCTATGTCAATGATTTGTTGATAACGGGTAGCTGTAAAAGTGAGATCGAAGACTTCAAAGGTGATCTCAGCAAGGAATTTGAAATGTCTGATTTGGGTGACATTTCATATTTCCTTGGCATCAAACTCTACAAGAGCATTAGAGGCTTGATAATGCATCAAAGAAGATATGTAGGAGAAATTCTCAAGAAACTTGAGATGGAAGAATACAACTCAACTTCAACACCTGCATAACCAAGACTGCAACTGTCGAAAGATTCAGAAGAAGGTGATGTCGACCCAACCCAATACATATGACTTATTAAGTCATTATGATACCTTTGTCACATAAGGCCTGACTTAGCATACAATGTAGGTATGGTGAGTAGATTCATGTAGAACCCAAAGGTATCACACCTAGCAGTAGTGAAAAGGATATTGAGGTACCTGAAAGGAAATCTTGACTATGGAATTTTATTCCATGCAGTTGGTAAATGAAAAAGAATGCAAGTTAGTGGGATACACAGATTCAAGTTGGTGTAGTGATGCTGAGGATCAAAAATTTACAGCGAGATATATGTTTATGCTAGGTGGTGCACCAGTTGTTTGGAGTTAGAGAAAGGAACCAATAGTGGCATTATCATCATGCGAAGTAGAGTACATAGTTGCTTCTCTTTGTGCATGTCAAGCAACATGGATGGTGAACTTGGTCTAAGAAATAACAGGGAAAGATCATGGAGCAATTACCATGAAGATCGGAAGCATGTTAGCTATCAATCTGGCGAAGACCTCGATAGCACATGGTTGAAGCAAGCACATCGAAATGAGATTCCACTATCTTCGAGAGCAGGTAGAAAATGAGAAGATGAACTTGGAACACTGCTGAACTGAGAATCAGATTGCAGACATCATGATGAAGGGAGTGCAGGCGAAGTATTCAAAATACTAATATTTATGATGAATAAATATAGCTTAAACACAATGAATTAGGTGGTGTGTTGATTTGTAATTCATAATGTCAATAATAGGTGTGTGCGTGTCAGATTGTTACACACATATTTGATTTAGATCTAAAAAGATAGATTTGATTTAGGTGTAAAATAGATAGATTTGATTTAGATCCAAAATAGGAAATTTTGGATTTTATAGTTTTGGGCTTTGGCTTAGAGAGCAAGCTAACTCATAAGTGTCAAAATGCCATCATTTTGTATATAAGTTTTGTGGCACTTATCTATTCTTTTGTTGATATTCTTGCAATAAATCCCCACTTCGTTTGTAAATATGTTTGATTTGTGTATATTTGTATTTTTGTATAAATATTGTATCATTTGATGTTTTTCACCTCTTTTGTAGGTATTCATTCATAAATGGAGCATTGAGTAATAAAGGCCAAAGGCTAAGCTTCAAGAATGCGATTTTGAGAAATTTATCAACAAATAAAGCTCAAATTAAAGAAGATAAAAATCATCAATTTGGTTGATATTTAGCCATTTTTAGATAAAGCATTGAATAATTTTTTCAACGCTTCAAACCGTGCACAAATCGGAGTTACGGTTCTCAAGTTATGGCGAAAACAAGTGCTGAATTTTTTTCGACACATCACAGAGCGTGCTAAGCGCCCATAGACCGGGCTAAGCACGCCCTACGACTTCAAAACTCATTAAATAGGGCAAAAAATACATTTTTAGGTTATGGGTTGGGTAATTTTTTAGTCCCAACACCATCAACTTCATTTTTTGGTAGAGAGAGGCTTAGAAATAACATTTGGAGGTTGCAATCAGATGATCCAGAGTCGAATATCTCATCGATTAGTGTTGACAAACCAAGAAATATTTGGTTCCTATTCTTCTATTCTCTTTGCAATCTCTACTTTTTGGAGTTTTTATGTATATTTACCTTGATTATATGTATATTTATTGCTCATGGTGTTGTATGAAATCTCTTTTACGAATTAATACTGGTGTTTGTTCTTGATTTTTTTCTTTATCGCAGAGGTTTGGTTTGTCATAAACACATGCTTTCTGAATCTATCTCTTGAATGAATATCTATTAGGTTCTAGATTCTAGAAATAAATTTAGGCTTAATATTCACGTGGGTATAGGTTATGAAAAGCTTCCGGGTTGTTTGAGTTGCGTGTGAAATCGCCTCCGAGAGTACTACGGGTGATGTCTCACTTTGTGTTAGAAATATTCTTAGTGTGAGCGATATGTGATGGTATTGACGAGTAGTTGATGTTGAGTACAACTGGGTAGTGAGTTTAAGTATTTGATAGGGTAGATGAAATTTAAATCCTAGAGTTCTATACTCTCTAAAGAATGAATTCTTTTTCTGTTAATAACTTTAATGTCTGCATTTACCTTTTATACAAACCAACCCAATTCAACCCAAAACTCATAAACATGAGAAATTGTCGAACGGTAAATCAGTAGCACTACTCCATGTGGAGATGATATGATAAAACTAAATAAATACTTACTTTTTCTTGCCGCTTTACTGCTTCGGCAAAAAGGTGTTGTTGTCGGGGATAGTTCTTATTGGAATGCATTGCGATAGTTTCTTTGTTTTTGATTTTTACACATAATGTTCATATTGTATATAATGTGTAAATACAAACATGTTTATATTGATACTTGTATATGATCACCATTGAAGCTACCGGCAGAAAATACAGAGCCGCCACCGAACTTTATTCATCCCGAAGGAAGGGGAAATATCGATAAAATCACAAGGGAATAGATAAGATGGTCTTGCGACCAAGAGAAAGGGTAAGGGAGTCGTTTATGCGGGGGGAAGGTATTAGCACCCCTCACATACGTTGTACTCAACGGGATCTATTTTTTTGTTTGTCTTTAAGGGTGTATTTATCTACAACTATACTTGCTTAAGGGGAAATGAATGGTTTTTTATTATTGCGTTCATGAGGGTTTCACGACCCTTTGCCTACGTATCCAATGAAGGAATCAGAACACCGTAGTTCCTCTAGAAAATGGTTTGTTTGTTTGTGTTTTTTAGTGGGCGACGTTAACGCACACATTCTAGCAATAGGCACAGCCTGTATCACGGTAGAACGAAGATAATATGCCCCTTTGGGGAGCTTTGATTAGTTGAGTTTTTTGTGAGTTTTAAAATAAATTCAAGTAATGATTAAGGTGTTTTTGGATTTTTTATTTGTGAATGTTAAGTTTTAATTACAAAAGAAGAAAAGGTCAAGAGGGAGACTAGAAAAGCCCTAATATGGTCATGCATGGGTTTCATCCTAAGGTCTATTTAGTTCGTATCTTAAAGAATAGGAAACTAACATCCTAAGAGAGCATGTTATAGGTAAGAGGAGGCGGTGTTTGTGAAGAGTGGTCGTGTGTGGTGATCATGGTTCAAGTGACAAAATGTTTAGTGTTAAGAGAAGTGCAAATGGAATGTTTGGGGTATGGGAATTGAATCGGGTTATGATTAACCAAGGGGTGTACTTGATTAATCTTGTGAGAGTAGGTGCTCCTATCCTCAACCATGAGACCCTTTGTGCATGGAAAAACTTGGTATATGGACCAAAGTGATTGATTCGGGTTAGGTTAATCAAGGGTAAAACTTGATTAACCTCGTGAGAATGGCCATGCCCAAACTCAACTGAGACCCTTTAAGAAGATGCTTGGTATGTGGACCAAGTGGAGGTAAATTGCTTCAATGGATAAGATGAAAAGCCCATGCAAGGTTGCTATATGCATGCTTCTAAAAAGTGGGACTAGCGTGGCGCTAGTATTTTAAACGACCAATTGAAACAATAAATCGAATAGTTGTCACTTTAGAATAGCCCATGACCAAACTATGAAATGTGTGCGGATGTGCATTTTTTCGGTGGATACCTATTCGTTGATGATGAGCCTAAGAGGAGGCCAAGTGTTCTACTTTGGAATAGATATGAATGATTAGAAATTTTTAACATACAGAGAAAAATAGCAAAAGAATAAAGTTCTAAATTATTACATACCATATGTGGGTGGGGGTACAAGTTTTTATGAATGGGGATGAATCAGATCGAAAGTTCGATTAATAAATCCAATTAAACAAACAATACAACCAAATCGAATATTAACAAATAAATTACATAAATTATCTACAAAGTTAACTATCCTAAACGACAATTCAAAAGAAAATTTTAGTTTAATAAATTATAAAAGAAGTAATTTATTTTATATATTTTATTTTAAAGAAAATATTAAAAGAAGATTAGTAAACTAATACTAAGTATTTATTATTTCTGATTTTTCCCAAGTAAATAAAATTAAAAGATAATCAAACTTTAATTCTAAATAATTTTGGATATTTTTATCATGTTAAGATAAATAAAATATTAATCTACTATATATATTTTATATAAAAAATTAGAAGTTAAAAGCGGATGGAGTCCTAATCCTACAATTAAAACTAAACTAATTAAAAGGAATTATCAAAGAAACGTTTTTATTTAATTAATTACTAACTATGCTAAATTGATAAAAAAAAACTAAATAAAATTAGTCAGAGAAATAATACAACTTAAGTTAGTAAGGGGGGGGGTGTTATGACAGAATATGGGGGAAAGTATGTTAGAGAAATAATACAACTTAAGTTAGTAAGGGGGGGGGGGGGTGTCTTATGACAAAATATGGGGGAAAGTATGTTGAATTTTCGGATGGGCTGCGGGGGAGGCCTTATAACAAACATGATGAGAAAAAAAACAAAAAAAAACTGGGTTGAAGAAAGAAAGAGAAAGGTTGTTCAGTTGGGCCGAGTTAGGAAGTAATAAGGGCCCAAATTTGTTATGAAGTTTAAAATAAAATAAAATAATAAATAATAAAAAAATGGTGGACCTGGGCCGAACCGGGCCGACCCAAGGCCCACCCTTCCTTCTTCAAGCTTCCAAACGGGTTTGTAAAACCGTAAAGGATAAAACAAAATCCACTCTCATCTTCCTCAGAGTTGAATCTGTCTTCTCTCACTCAAACCCCAATCACTATACTCCCTCATCGCACACGACTTTCATCTCCATGCTTTTTGCATCTTTTCACGATTTTTCTTCTCAAACTCTCACCGTATTCTCAACTTATGCCCAAAATATCTCTGTTTCTCTCGTGACTCTCTTGATCTCATCCTTTCTTAACATTTTCAAATTCAACCTATCACAAACAACAATGAAACACAATAAAATGGAAACTATGGGAAAAGATTAAAGGTAACATTGGCTTGCGGAGAATAAGGGAGCCACAAGATCCGTTGAAGGGTCCGTGCGTGATGGATGGAGGTGATGCATCGTGATGAGCAGTGACGTTGGCCGATATCAGAAACAGACAAGTACAACAACGTTCGGCTCGTCTAGCGAGAGCGAAGATTCCCGTGGCAGTAGGATGCATGGTGCAGCGGCAAATTGAGTTTGTGATCGGAACGATGGCCTTCGTGAAAAGGGGTAGAGATACATCATGGTTTTGAAATGTTACATGGTGATAACAATAAGGTATTGATGATGATATATATTTTAATTTTATACTGATTGAAAAATTGGTCTGTGTTTTATGAATATGGTGATTTGTAATAAGGTTTCACATGTTTTCTTTTACAAAAAAAAACGGTGGTGAATGGTTGAGAGACTGGTGTGTATAAAACTTGGTAGTGATGCTGAAATTGTTTGGAAGAGGGGATATAGTCACAGTATCCATTGTACAAAGAGCTAACATAGAGGTTTTATAAAAATGGTAATGAATAAAAGGCTACAGTGGATTTACATGGAGGAAGATGGTGGTGATTTTCTGCAGTGTTTCTTTAAAATTTTCTCCCCGTATTGCTTCACTCTCAATAAAGCGGCATAAATTGGAACTTTCAATTTTATCAGTTTCCTATCTATTCAGAAAGACAACGACATGGCAGGGATATCACTTATCTCCATCTTTTGTACACTAACGGTTTCTCTCAGATTGCTAATTAAAGGTAAACAGAAAATCCTTACATTCCTTAAGACAATTTCCTATTCAAAGTCTTTGTTTTCTAATGAACTGAAAGATAACCAATTTTAATGCAGGCATGCCACCATGATAACATAAGTATGCAAACGATTCACAAAGTGCTATCATCATAAACAATATTCGAGAGATCATATATTCAACAAAAGGATAAGGTGTTATGAAAACATTACCTGATTTGAAGACTATCAGAGGCAAACCTCAAAAGTAAGTTCCTTTGTCGCTATTTTTTGTTGCTGATGTTGAAACTTGTCGGCCTCTGCAGATTTTCAGCTTGCAGGTTATAGTTCCTTTTGAAGGAAGGAAAGGGAAAATGGTTTAAGGTTGTGTACAAGTTGTTTACTGTTACAGGGAGCTTGAAGATTATTATTGATAATGTCCTCTTTTTGGTTTTCTGGCTTTGTAGTTGGTATTTTCTGTTTTCGGTTTTTGGCTAGGTAAAATCTCTCTCGATTTTGTTGGCTGTTAGTATGCTGGATTTATGGTTTTTTGCTAGTTCATGTGGTTTTTCTTGCTGGTTGTCCCTTTGTTGGTTTTCTGGCTTGGTTTGTATGCTATCCTCTTTGTTTTTCTGGTTGTGTATATTATAATCTCCCCTCTTTCGGTTTGCCGGCCCCTCTTATAATGAAACAAGGGTGGAAAATTGGAGGGAATTAGTGAGGTTTTTGAACATTCTTGTACTGCTGACTTTGGGCTTTAGAATGCAGGTTCTGGTTATGCCTATTTTGGTGCAAATTTTGGATTCACATGCTTGGTTTGTTTGTGTTGATAGCATAAAAGTATAGCAAGTGCTTTTGACTATTTTGCAGCAGGTTGTGGGCAGGCTTATGCACAGGGTGACATCTTTCTAACCCTACCTCTTTTCCTCTTTATATTTCAATGATATAGAACTGCTATACTACTTTTTGCACAACTTCTGAATGGTTTGTATGTTTAGGGAAAATGATGATATAGGGCTTTGTGAGCTAGTGCTAGCTTACACTGTTTTGTTTATTACTGCTGTTGTTTTTGGTTTTTGCTTTACTTCTATTTTCCAGTCTTGCTACTGTTGGATGCTATGTTGCTGCTGTTGGATGCTATGTTGTTGATGTTGGTTGTGCTCTATTGTAGTTGCTGCTGTGTTGTTTTACATATGCTGCTTGGTTTGACAGCTTTGCCATTTTGTACTGCCAGCTGCTTGCTTGCCTGTATATTTACTGCTTTCTATTTTTGTATGTCTGTTTCTAGCTTGCAGCTGCTGCTGTTAGCTGCTTTTGGCTTGTTGTGCTGCAATATAGTAATCTTGGGCTGATGTGACTGTTTGCATTGTTTGCAGTTTGACTTTGCTTTTGCAGTAGAAAATGTTTGCAAATTTCTTTTTCCCTTTTTGTGAACCAAAGCCCAAACTATGTGATTTGAAAAATAGTAGAAGATGGCCCATGATTAAAAACAAACCCTTTTAATTTGATTCCGAATACAAACCCTAATTATGAACATTCTCTTTTAACAAATAATTCTTGTTTGGAATCTTTCCACATGTTGATTATTGCTAACTTTCTCTTTTCCTTATTTCATGATCAACGAGAATTGGACGGCCAAAGCGAGGTTGAAAGATGAAAATTCCATGGCTAGCAAAGAGTGTGGACGAGTTTCTTGAAGATGAAGCAAAATAAAATTGAAGAAGGAAAATTTCTTTCTTTGTAAACAAACAATTGTAACTTGTATTTCAGTTTGTAATCCGTTTTGTAAATTGCCCACAAAAATGTAACTTGAATGATATTTCTTTGAATTTTATGAATGATAAACTTGTTGTATGGAAATCAAAAAAATCTTGAATCTTGATTGAAAATCGAAATTCCCACTTAAATGGTTTGAATGCTACACCTCACTTTTGTAACTTGAACTTTAAGAAATCACACATGACCTTTGTAACTTGTATTTCAAGTAAACCATGCGCTTTGTCTTTCAATCCTCAATCTTCATATCACGTCTAAACCAAACATGCACTCTCAACAAGAACTTTAACTTTGATATCTAAATCACAAGTAATTTGAAACTGAAACAACAAAAACATGCCTTGACAGTCATGAAACTCCAACCTTATTTCTTGTGCCCAAATTCTGCATTCATCGACTTAAATTTCAAACTCTCAACTCGGTGACTTAGAGATCTTAAGAAGAAAACTTGAAGTGTGAGGATATGAAATCCGTAACCAAATATACTTGACTTTGAGTTATCCTTGAGGCGGGCGAAAGGAACTCTTCGCAAAAACAAGGGATCCAAAACCCTAGCATCTTGACCAACAAATAGGGAAATAAACCTTAATCCCAGCTCTGACGAATTCGAGCAAGAAACAACCTTGTAACTTGGTGAGAAAGAAATCTATGATACCTTAAAAATCCATCCCACGATCCACTAGTCAAGAACCAGATGAATTTCCCTTTTACCTGATAAGAGAACTTCAAAACAAAATTAGACATAAAGAGGGCACAACCCTAATACCTCAAACCAAGGCGCCTGATTCCATGAGATGCGGGATATGCAAATGACTTAGTGAAAATGATGCAAATGGGATGCAAAGTTCAAATCCGGACAAAAGTAAAAAGAGGTAGGGAAAATTTGGGGTACGACAGCTACCCCTATTTAATTGTCTTAAACTTGAAGGTGAGATTGGCGCCAGCCTTTCGAAAGTTCAAGGTGGAAGATGATTAAATACCAGGACTCGAAATTTTTCCTGGAGAGATGGTGTGAGTGTTATTTATTGGTGATGTTTGTTGGGGAAAGAAAAATTGGTTTTCAGGTAAACTGGGCATGGTGGATAAAAATGGTTGAATAATGGCAGCTCGTACTAGGGTAACAGTGCCAATACAAGGTTCTCGAGGGAGTGGGAGGTAAAGTGAATGAAAGGATATGGTTGATAATGTCGTGGTGATTCAAGGTAGGATTACTAACGACATAATAACTTAAAGATGACGGGTAGAATTTAACGATAGTGGAGAATCTATCGTATGGAATTCACAACCCAAAAAGAAAGGTAAAGATAATGGGTAAAGATCCGCGTATGATCTATGACCCAAGAAAGATAACATGAGGGTAAGACCTGTGAGTGACCTACAACCCTAGCAAAGATGACGCGAGGGTAAGACCTACGGGTGACCTACGACCCTAGAAAAGATAACGTGAGGGTAAGACCTACGAGCAACCTACGATCCTAGAAAAGATAACGTGAGGGTAAGACCTACGAGCGACCTACGACCCTAGAAAAGATAACATGAGGGTAAGACCTACGAGCGACCTACGAACCTAAAAAATATAACGTGAGGGTAAGACCTACAAGTGACCTACGACCTTAGAAAAAGATAACGTGATTGTAAGACATACGAGTGACCTACGACCCTATAAAAGATAACATGATGGTAAGACCTACGAGCGACCTACGACCCTAGCAAAGATAACTTGAGGGTAAGACCTACGAGCGACCTACAACCCTAGAAAAAGATAACGTGAGGGTAATACCTACAAGCAACCTACGACCCTATATAAGATAACGTGAGGGCAAGACCTACGAGCGACCCACGACCCTAGAAAAGATAACGTGAGGGTAGGAACTACGAGCGACCTACGACCCTATAAAAGATAACGTGAGGGTAAGACCTACGAGCGACCTACAACCCTATAAAAGATAACGTGAAAGTAAGACCTATAAGCGACCTATGATCCTAGCAAAGATAACGTAAGGGTAAGACCTACGAGCGACCTACGACTGTATAAAAGATAATGTGAGGGTAAGACCTACGAGCGACGTACGAACCTAGCAAAGATAATGTGAGGGTAAGACCTATGAGCGACCTACGACCCTATAAAAGATAACATGAGGGTAAGACCTACGAGTGACCCATGACCCTAGCAAAGATAACGTGAGGGTAAGACGTACGAGCAACCTACGACCCTATAAAAGATAACGTGAGGGTAAGACCTATGAGCGACCTACGACCCTAGAAAAGATAACATAAGGGTAAGACCTACGATCGACCTACGGCCCTATAAAAGATAACGTGAGGGTAAGACCTACAAGCGACCTACGACTTTAGCAAAGATAACGTGAGGGTAAGACCTACGAGCGACCTACGACCCTATAAAAGATAACATGAATATTGAGAGTTAGGGAGAACGACGTATTGACACCATGGTTTATTTTAGTTGGCAGTGTAATAACAGATGTTAACTGGGAATTATGAGGATGATATTTTTTGTAGGGATGTTTTGTTGATTTGGGGCTTTCGGGCAAGGTACCAAATCTGGCTCATGCTTCATATGCATTTAAAGTGTGGCATGATGATCCATGGATATGCTATGCGTTTGAGGATGTAATGCAATATGCAGTGATGATTATTGTATGCAAAGTGCCAAATGCTAAGCTCATTGGGATTCGTTACCCTTTGTCTTGAGATACCCATAATAGATTGCTGCTTGAAAACTTTGAGAGTCGAGTTAGCCTTATCGAGTTCATTACGGATTAAATCTTACTGAGGAGGAGTAGCTTGATTTGATTTTCTTCACCTGCTGGACTCCTTGTGAATGACTGAGTAGAGACGTGGATCTCATCAAATGCCCCAATTTTTCTATATGTTGGAGAATCGGGTGCTCGGTCGACTGTAAGGAGGCGACGGAGATGAAAGTTTGGTCGAGGTGACCATTGACTTGCTACCTGCACAGAAAAACAAACACTTGAACGCCATGGCTTTCCCTTGGGATGCCTTCATATCCATGTAATGTAGTGTTTCACATCTTATCTTGTGATTATTATTGACTTACTATTTGCAATGCAATGCTTAACAAAGAATTTAAATCACAATTCGCATACGAAAATAAAGTGAAAAGGACAAAAACTTTTTGGTGGAAGGGCAAAAATCCAAATTCAAAATCCAAGAAGTTAATTAGGGGATATATTTTGTATTGAAATGCTTTGATACACCATCATGACCATTCCAAATTCGTGCCAAGGCCTAAATCAAGCAAGAATTCAAATTTTGGCACAAAAATGGAAAGGGTTTCAATGGAGGTTATGGCAAATCCCAAACATGAATGCATAAGGTTAAGGCCCTTAATTCTGATCAAAACTCATTACATAATACATGTGCAAGCCATCACAAACGAATTCACGACCTAAAAAGCTCCAAAACGGCCATACACTTTTAAAAATTTCAAAGAAAAAAAGAGAAACTAAAAACCTAGTTGCAGCGCCTCTCAAGCCTCCATTCCAATCCAAACACATTCCTGGTATCCCAAGGAAGCTTTTGCAATCAAAAACCAATCCAAACGTGCCCAGAATCTTAGAACTCGGGCCAAACGGTTTGAATTTTTTTTCTTGAATTCTATATAATCATTCATGCGTTTTTGACATTTTTTTTTAATTGATTTATACTCATAGGGACATTCTAAAGCTTTTGGTATCAGTCAATTGAACTATAGCATCCTATATCAAAAGCTTCCATTGTTGGACATTAGGTTTTCAGAAGCTCAAATTTAGGCGTTTCCTCGCATGGAAAAATTAGGCCACCAAAATGGTACCATTGAATTCGTGACATCCAAATGAATCATTCCATGACCTCGCGCCCTTTTTATGTTAACCCAGGTGCTAATCGCTATAATTTCTGGTTGAGTTTAGTGGGGGTTTAAAACCCCCGCTATTTGCTTATGTTACAGGTACACAAATGAAGAAGAAGACTGCGTGTCATAACATGGTTGGGGCATTCAAAATTTCAGCGCGTTTTTTTGTTTCATGTCATTAACGTTGGTTTTGTTTTATAATATTTGTTACCTATTACACTACAAACGCGCGCAAACAGCTCACTTGGTCAAGGCATTCGCTGGTAAGCATTGGGACCTGGGTTCGATTCCCAGGTCTCCTATCATATTTCATAATTTTTTCCATAACATGTTTCCATGCAGCGTCCATCACAAGGCCCACCATGCACACTCATACGCTGGCCTGACAAGTGGCTTCAAGACCAATCTGAAGGCCAGAACATGCAGTCCATGATGCACCCTAGTCAGCAAGCAAGCGCATGATCAGGAAAAGTCAATGAGGCCTTTGCCTCAATGGGCCTGAATTCCAGCATTTCACCCCATTTCTGGCCCAACACCCCCTCCATTTGGTTCATTATTTTTCCTTTCATTTTATTTGTCAATTTAATTTCTTCCCCCTTTTTTTTTATTATTAGTAATTAATCAATTAACCATTTTCATAAAAAACAAAAAAATATAATTAACACTTTTATTATTATTATTTATTATTTTGTAAATAAACCATAATTGAACTAGTTTTTTTAATTAGGCCATTTTAACATTCTTTTTAATAATTAAAATAGATTTAGATTTAGGTTAACCTAGAATTTTATTTCTTTTTCTATTTTATTTCATAAAAAAACATAAAAAACAAAAAAAAATTTCTTTTAATTAAAATAGTTAATTAGTTATTAATTAGTTTCCATTTCATTTTAATTAGAAAAAAGACCAAATAATTAATTTCCTTTTCTTAAAAGGGTCAACACCCTTGGACTTTCCCGATTAATTTATTCGCGCGCATTTAATTTGTTCGATTATTATGTAATTGCTCCGGACATGTAATAGTAATTAGGGCCTTTACTGTTTTTTTATTTTCCGTACTTATTTACTAAAAAACGGGTCTTTGTAATTTTTGGCGATGTATAGACCCGCGCCTTGTAATAGCGTAGGATTTAACTTTCCGCAATTTACTTTCCGCACCCCCTTTAACTGTTAACTTGTATGAAAGAATGCATGCTAAATAAAAACAACTCGTAGCTCACTAATTAACAAGACAAACATTAACTGAACAACACACAAATTCACACACCACTTCTAGGGTACGCCTCATTGTTGCCTTGCCTACGAAACGTGGTCGTCGAGTATAGGACGTTTTAGTAAGTCCTTATGTCCATGACATGATCCAGTTGCCTCGAAACGGTTGCCTCGGAATTAAAAAGGATCAATGGCATAAGGGTAGCTTCTAAGGTGTCCTACCGTTGCTCTGGTGACCACACTGTCCCTACAAACAAATTGACCCGAACACCTCCAACGGTGGTGCTACCTATCTCTCAATGGTGGGATGGAACTATCTTAAGAACATTTACACAGCCTAATTCCTTAGGGTAGGTAGATGACTCGTAGATACTTTCTCTAAACAAATCAAAACTTCTTTTCACACCGACACTTTCAAAAAAAGCTTTCAAAACAATTTTTCAAACACTCTTGAGGACTGATACAAGAGTCGATCTGAAATCTTTAAACGAAACTTTTTCAAACTCACTCACATTTGAAAAGCAAACACATTTTGAAAACACAAATGAGCAAGTATCTAAGAGCCCATGGATAACCATGGATAGAAAGGATGCTAACACCTTCCCTTTCTATAAATCTACCTCTCGAACCGAGAAACATATCTCATAAGGAATTTGCTGTGCTTGTGTCCTTTCCATGTTGGAGAAATTAAAAGACGGTGGCGACTCTTGCTTCCGCGACATTTCACGAACCAGCGTTAAACAGTCAGTTCCAGATCCACCGATCACAGAACTGGCGACTCTGCTGGGGACTCTTATAAAGTGAGGTGTACCTTAGGACTAAGATCACTTGTGTTTTCAATTGTTGTGCTTGTTTGCTTTATTATTGTGGGCTGCATCGGAGTTACATAGATCCTAACCCGGATCTGGGGATACCCTGTTAAGTAGCATAAGCTGTGAGGGACCTGTCCGGCGTAGACCGACATGGCTGAAGCAGTGGCTACGTTGGTGTGGCACCTTGGTCTGTACCGATATCCCTTGTGTCGCAATGAGGAGAATATGGGTCTTCTGAGGAGTCATTAAGCACCAACCGACCTTAGAACCTTAAATGACCCAACTTGGCCAATAGAACAGTAGCAGTATGCTACGCCCATTGAGGCTAAACTCTCGTGATGGTTCTGGCCGCAAGAAAAGATTGCGATGCTGGAGTTATGACCGATTGAGGGTAGTCCGTGATATTGGGATCCTCTAGAACCCGGTTACTTTTGATAAGACAGGTTTTGACCAACAAACTGAAAGAGGGTAATACCCAGACCCCATGCTGGCCTAAACTCTAAGGGCTTGTCTTGTGTGACTTGTGTGCCTTATCATGTTTGCCTTCGTGAATATTTGTGGTGTGCTTTATCATAACATCATGCCATCATAAACATTGCATGCATCCTGCATAAGGACTGACCATTTCAAAGACAAGAGGGTTTCACCTTTGCTCTGTTTTGTAGGACATCATGATGCCTATGCGAAGGAACACTATCCGGTTCAACTTTGTTCACCCACCTGAGTTGCTTGAAGAATTGGTTAGCAGAATTCCAAACACCACCTCCTTCATCCAGAGGCATGGTTCTCTTCTCAGTTTAGTCAATTTAAAGTGGGACCAACAACTGATGAGTGTCCTGACCCAGTTTTATGACCCTCTGTACCAGTGCTTCACCTTTCAAGACTTCCAGCTAGTCCCTACCCTGGAAGAGTTCTCTGATTTGCTGGGTATCCCTATCTTGGATCAGACTCCCTTCACTAGTTGGGAAAAGACTCTTAGGTTTGAGGAGATTGCAGTAGCCCTTCCTTTGACCAACAAGGTAGTGATGGACAACTGGGTGACTAGAAGCGGAGTTAAGGGCTTCTTGGCTAAGTTTCTGATTGGTAAAGCTAACAGTTTCTGGAATGACTTAGACTTCAGGGCGTACGAGGACATTCTGGCTCTCTTAATCTATGGGCTAGTATTGTTTCCAAATCCTGATAACTTTGTCAATATCAATGCCATAAGGATCTTCATGTCTCGGAACCCTGTACCCACTCTCTTGGGTGATGTCCTGCAACAACTCTATGCTCGTACTGCCCGAAGACGAGGAACTCTGTGGTGTTGTACTCCTTTGTTGGTGAGGTGGTTTATTTCGCACCTCCCCAAGTTCGTGCTAAAGAACCAAGAGGGAAGAGGCTGGGCTCATAGGTTAATGTCTCTCACTGATAATGACATCATTTGGACTCTCAGAGGTTTAGATGAGGTGGTTGTTATTGATCGCTGCGGAGAATATCCTAATGTTCCATTGATTGGCACTCAGGGCGGAATCTCTTATAATCCATGTTTAGCTCTCCGTCAGTTTGGAAGAGCCAGAAGAGCAGGGCCTCATGAGATGCTGGTGCCTCACATCAGTTTTGAGTTTCAGAAAGATAGTGACGAACTGCGCCGTAGATTCATCAAAGCTTGGGACAGAATTCACAAAGCTGACCCATATGAGTTGGGACCGAAGACTTCTCTACCTATGGAAGCCTACTACAGATGGGTCCGCATCCGTGCTCAGAAGTTAGGTATGCCATATGAAGCTGTCAGGCCTATCATTCTTGAAGGTCCTGATGGAGATGGGGTTCCTCCAACTATTCTCCCTCCTCAGATACCCACTGATGTTGATACACTAAAGAGGTCTTGGGCGCAACTACAGGAAGAGAGGGATTATTATCGGGAAAAGTTCAACGAACAGGAACAGAAGATCCAGAAGCTGACCAAGCAATTGGAGAACGAGCGAACCCTGAATGACTATATCCGTACTGAGAAGAGGAGGCCATGGGAGCACTGATGGGCTTTGGATGTTTCTTTTACAGCTTTATTTCCTTTTCAGTATTTTCATTCTTGTAACGCCTAAGGGCATATTGTTGAACAATTTAAAGTTTGAATCTAATAAAGTGTGTTCCTTTTGTTTACAAAGTTGATTCCCGATTGTCTTTGAAAACATAATTCATACGCATTTCATTCATCATATGCATTACAGGTACCCTTTTCCTACAGGTTGGTTAATCTTCTTCGCTGTTTATTTCAGCACTCAAGCATCATGAATCCTGAACTCACTACCGAGCAAGCTATCAAGGCCCTCCAGGCCCAGAATGCCCAATTTCAGGAGATGGTCATGAACTTGGCCCAGGGATAACAAGAGCTGAAGGCTTTGCTCCTGAAGAAGAATAAGAAGAAGAAGAGGACTGTGCTATTTAACACTGGGCGCAGACTCGAGAACACATTGCAGAATGAAGCTGAGAGGACTACTCCATCTGTGGGGGAAGGTAGTCACCAAGGGAGAGAGGTCCCTAGTCCTGTGGTCTCTGACACTGAGACGGACTTCAACGATGAACAGTACCCTCTTGCTGAGGACCGGTACAAACAGCTGGAGGACAGGTTAAATGCTATGGAGATTCAACGTGTGTCTGGGTTGGATCTCGGAGACTTGGGTTTATCTTCTGGGGTGGTGATCCCACACAAGTTCAAGGCGCCTGCCTTTGTGAAGTATGACGGGGCTTCCTGTCCCAAGATGCACCTCCGTTCTTATGTAAGGAAGATCCAGCCTTACACATCAGACAAGAACTTATTGATCCACTTCTTCCAGGAGAGTCTTTCAGGGACTCACCTCGAATGGTTCTATCAGCTGGATGGAACCAACATTCATAACTGGGAGGATTTGGCCACTGCTTTCTACAAGCAGTATCAATATAATTCCGACCTCGCTCCTACACGTACCCAACTCCAGGGTATGTCGCTAGGATCAGGTGAAGGTTTTAAGGAGTACGCACAGAAATGGAGAGATCTGGCTGGCAGGGTGCAGCCACCATTAATAGATTGTGAGCTAGTGGACATGTTCTTGGGGACCCTATCTGGTCCATTCTTCAACCATCTCATTGGTAATTCCTCTGCTGGGTTTACTGACCTGATCCTGACTGGTGAGAGGATCGAAGCCGGTATCAAATCGGGGAAGATACAGAAGGGTGCCTCCTCAAAAACTGAAAAGAAGCCCTTCAAGAAGGAGGCAAGTGTTGTGTATGGTCCAAGAAAGCAAAACAAACCTGAACGCCGCCAAGCTGTCAACGCGGTGGTTATTTCTAAGCCTGCTGCTGCTCCACAATAGTACAACCAACCCAGAGCTGAGAGGCCCAAACGGCAGTATACTCGGCTCAGCATGACTCTCTCTCAGATCCTGCCGCCACTACTGTCAACTAGCCTAGTAACTGTCAAAGAGGCTCCGAAGATGGTAAACACAGCATCTCCGAAATACAACCCCAATGCCCGTTGCGCGTATCACTCTGATAGCCCGGGACATTCTACTGATGATTGCTGGGCCCTGAGGAATAAGGTTCAGGACCTTATTGATGCCAATAAGATACAGTTCGAGGCGCCCGAGAGGCCAAATGTTGTGACCGCTCCCATGCCCCAGCATGGAGTGAATGATGTTGAGGAGGATTTGTATGTAGCTTCTGTGGATGATGTTGCTACTCCGCTGCTGACCGTCAAGAGGAACCTGTTGCTAGCCGGTTTATTTCCGGGATGTAGCAAAGGTTGCCCTTTATGTGCTGATTCCCCTGCTGGTTGTTCTTTGCTGAAATCAGGCGTCCAAAACCTGATGGATAATAAAGAGATCTTGTTCAAGAAGATCGTCGTTCCTGCTGCCCCTGTTGAAGAAGTTTCAATTGTTACCATTTTCAATAACCCTTCCAAGGCTCCTTCAAAGAAGCCTGTCCAAATTTTGCCTGTTCACAAGATTGCTCCCATCACTATTACTGTTCCGGGGCCCATCCCCTACAAGTCTGATAAAGCTGTCCCGTGGCACTATGGGGTAGATGTTTATGTTCTAGGAGTGAAGAAAGAGTTCAACGCTGGTACCAGTGTCACCAACATCACTGGGCCTGCTAAGGTCACTCGTAGTGGAAGACTGTTCTCACCAGACATCGCTCCTCCGGCAATTCAAAGGCCTCTTGTCATCACACCTACCAGTGTGCCTGTTCCCCCCCTGATCAAGTTTCCACCCCTGCTGCCGAGTCATCTGATGCTCGGGGCAAGGGGATTGCTGCTGATATGCCTGCCCGGACGGAGGCACCAAAGACCATTGTTGAGGCTTCCAAGAAAGAAATGGAAGAGATCCTCAAAATTATAAAGAAGAGTGATTTCAACGTCGTTGAACAACTGGGGCACACCCCCTCCAAAATCTCCATGCTATCACTGTTGCTGTGTTCAGAGACCCATGCCAAGGCCCTGATTGCTTTCCTGAAAACGGCCCACGTACCTCAAGAGACGTCTGCTGATCAATTCACCGACTGTGTGGCCAACTTAACCGCTGATAATGGCTTGGGTTTCTATGATGCTGATCTGACGGCCAAGGGGAAGAACCACAATGATGCCCTGCATGTCTCCATTGAATGCAGGGGCACTACTCTTGCTCATGTGCTGGTTGACACTGGTTCTTCACTAAACGTGCTACCCAAGAAGGCTCTAGACAGGCTGGACTGTGAGGGTTTAGAACTCAAACCAAGTAACATTGTTGTTCGGGCCTTTGACGGGTCCAAAAGAATGGTACATGGTGAGGTTGACATCCCAATCAGGGTTGGGTCACAGGTCTTTGATTCAAAATTCTATGTGATGGACATCCGTCCATCCTATTCTTGTTTGCTGGGTCGCCCGTGGATCCACAAGGCTGGAGCTGTGACTTCAACTTTACATCAGAAGCTCAAATACCCGGTCAGGGGGAAGATTATAACAGTGCAAGGGGAAGAGGAATAAATGGTCAGCCACCTCAACTCCTTCAGGTACGTAGAAATGGATGCGGAGTTCATTGAGACCCCCTTTCAACATTTTGAAGAGGTGCCACAATCATTGGCAGCAGCAGAAGCAGTGACTGAAGAGGGTTCTCCTTTGAAGATGGCCTCCCTAAAGGACGCCCGGGCTGTGATTGAAAAAGGTGAATGTGCAAACTGGGGCAGGCTCCCTGATTTTACTCCTAAGACTGACAAGTTTGGGCTGGGTTTCACTGCAGAAGCTCAGAAGGCTGTGCGCAAGGCAAGGATTGGAAGACCTCCTGTGCTCATCACCAATCCAGGAGTGAATGCTATTGGGGATGAAGACGAAGTGGAAGAATCCGAGTTTGACAGCTGGATCTACCCAACGACTAACGGTGGACCTAGCAACTGGACCGCAAAAGACTTTACACCCATTACTTTTGTCACCCAGTAATGAACTTCTTTGTTTTGGATTTGTAATAAACAATAATTTGAAACTTTATAGCCCGGTGTCTTACCTGGGGCACCGTGGTTTTATTTGTGAGGGCTTTTGTTTGTCACTTTCATATATCATGAATAAAAGCATTGGACGTTTTTCACATTTCAAATCTTGCGCTCCGTTTCTTTCTTTCTTTATATATTGCAAAACAGCTGTATTTACACACACTCACTCGTACAGGTTTCAATCCACTCTGGATCTCACTGGTAATGACTCTTCTACTGCCAGTTATGACTTCGAAAATCCGATCAACTTAGCCGAAGACGAAGGTGAGGATGATTGCGAAGTGCCTGGCGAACTTGCAAGACTGTTACTCCAAGAAGAGAGGGCCATTCAACCACATGAAGAGCCAGTGGAAACGGTAAATCTGGGTACTGAGACAGACAGAAAGGAAGTCAAGATTGGTGCTAATCTAGAGCTCAGTGTGAAACAATGGCTGATCCAGATGCTGCATGACTACATGGAAATCTTTTCCTGGTCTTACGAAGACATGCCTGGGTTGGATACCGACATCGTAGTCCATCATCTTCCTACCAAGGAAGACTGCCCTCCGGTTAAACAGAAGGTCCGCCGTATGCGTCCAGAGATGTCCGAGAAGATCAAAGCTGAGGTGATGAAACAGTTTGATGTCGGGTTTCTAGCAGTGACTTCTTACCCTCAGTGGGTTGCCAATGTGGTTCCAGTGCCAAAGAAGGATGGTAAGGTCCGAATGTGTGTTGACTACAGGGATCTGAATAGGGCGAGCCCCAAGGATGACTTCCCCTTGCCTCACATTGACGTTCTGGTTGATAATACTGCTCAGCACAAGGTGTTCTCCTTCATGGACGGCTTTTCAGGTTATAATCAGATTAAGATGGCTCCTGAAGATATGGAAAAGACTACTTTTGTCACTCAGTGGGGCACCTTCTGCTACAAGGTCATGCCTTTTGGGTTGAAAAATGCTGGGGCAACCTACCAATGTGCCATGGTTGCTTTATTTCATGACATGATCCATCATGAGATTGAAGTATATGTCGACGACATGATTGCAAGGTCCCAAACTGAGGAGGAACACCTTGACCATCTGCAAAAGCTGTTTGACCGTCTGAAGTTGTACAAGCTGAGGTTAAACCCAAACAAGTGCACATTTGGGGTAAGATCTGGAAAGTTGCTAGGCTTCGTCGTAAGTGACAAGGGTATTCAAGTGGACCCCGCCAAGGTTAAAGCCATACAAGAGATGCCAGTTCCTAAGACAGAGAAGGAAGTCAGAGGCTTTCTAGGACGTCTGAATTACATTGCCCGATTCATCTCACATCTAACTACTACCTGTGATCCAATCTTCAAGCTGCTGAAGAAAGATCAGGTAGTACGTTGGAACGATGAATATCAGGCCGCTTTTGACAGAATCAAAGAGTATCTCCAAGAACCACCCATTCTTATGCCACCGGTTGAAGGGAGACCTCTGATAATATACCTGACAGTACTTGACAGCTCAATGGGGTGTGTGCTGGGGCAGCATTACGAGTCTGGCCGAAAAGAGCACGCCATTTATTACCTTAGCAAAAAGTTTACCGACTGTGAGACCCGATACTCACTGCTCGAGAAAACTTGTTGCGCTTTGGTATGGGCTGCTCGCCGGCTGAGACAGTATATGCTGACTCACACTACTCTGTTGATTTCAAAGATGGATCTAATAAAGTACATATTCGAAAAGCATGCTCTATCTGGGAGAATAGCAAGATGGCAGATGATCTTGACAGAATACGACATCCAGTACACAACTCAGAAGGCTATCAAAGGAAGTGTATTGGCAGACCATTTGGCACATCAGGCAGTAAATGACTACCAATCAATGAACTTTGAGTTTCCTGACGAAAGCATCATGATAGTGACTGATTGTGAAGTACCTGGACCGGATGAAGGACCTGAGGAAGGATCCCGATGGTCTATGCACTTTGACGGAGCCTCCAACGCTTTGGGTAACGGTATCGGTGTTGTGATCATATCCCCTCAAGGCACTCATACTCCACTTACTGCCCGGCTATGTTTCAACTGCACCAACAACATGGCGGAGTATGAGGCATGCATCATGGGTCTTCAAGCTGCGATTGACTTAAGGATCAAGTTTCTGAGTGTCTTCGGAGATTCCGCTCTCGTGATCAATCATATCAAAGGCGAGTGGGATACGAAACATCCGAATTTGATTCCTTACAAAGAGTGTGTGTTGACATTGATCCCGAATTTCACAGAGATAACTTTTGAACATTTTCCAAGAGAGGAGAATCAGTTGGCGGAAGCGTTAGCTACGATGTCTTCTATGTTCAAAGTCAAATGGGACAATGAGGCTCCCCGGATCATCATCTGGAAACTGGACGAACCTGCATACTGTTGTGATCTTGAGGCTGAGGTAGTAACTGAAAAACCCTAGTATCATGAGGTGAAAAGGTACTTGGAAGCTCAAGAATACCCTGAAGGTGCATCTGTTAACGACAAAAAGTTTCTGAGAAGGTTCGCAGCAAAGTTCTTCCTTAGCAACGGTATTTTGTACAAGCGAAACCATGATTCAACCTTAATGCGTTGTGTGGATAAGACTGAAGCAGAAAGAATCATGGCAGAGCTGCATGAAGGCACCTTCGGAACACATTCCAGTGGACACACCATGGCAAAGAAAATCCTTCGGGCAGGATATTTCTGGTCCACTATGGAAGTTGACTGTTACCAACATTCTCGGACATGTCATAAGTTCCAGATATACGCAGATAAGGTGCACGTTCCTCCAGTTCCTTTGAATGTCTTGACTGCACCTTGGCCTTTCGCAATGTGGGGCATAGATATGATCGGCGAGATTAAACCTACGGCATCCAACGGGCATCGCTTCATCCTGGTGGCGATTGATTACTTTACAAAGTGGGTTGAAGCAGCTTCCTATGCTACAGTAACCAAGAACGTTGTGGCACGGTTCATTCGTCACAATCTAATCTGCCGATACGGCGTCCCGGAAAGGATCATTACGGACAATGGTACAAATCTTAACAACAAGATGATCACTGAGCTCTGCGAGCAGTTCAAGATACAACACCACAACTCTTCTCCTTACCGGCCGAAGATGAATGGGGCTGTAGAAGCAGCTAATAAGAATATCAAGAAGATTGTGCAGAAGATGACAGTGACCTATAAAGATTGGCACGAGATGTTACTGTTTGCTCTTCATGGGTACCGTACCTCAGCAAGAACGTCAACCGGGGAAACTCCCTTTTCCTTGGTCTATGGCATGGAGGCAGTCTTACCGATTGAAGTCCAGATACCCTCTCTCCGGATAATGAAGGATGCAGATCTGAGCGAAGATGACTGGATCTAGACTCGACTTGATCAGTTGAATCTAATTGACGAAAAGAGACTCGCTGCTATATGTCATGGTCAAACGTACCAAAAACGGATGACCAGGGCATTTAACAAGAAAGTTAGACCGCAAGAGTATCAAGTTGGGGATCTGGTAATCAAGCGCATCATCCTTCCTCAGAGTGATCCCAGGGGCAAATGGACCCCTACGTACGAAGGGCCATTTGTGGTTAAACATGTGTTCTCAAGAGGAGCCATGATTCTAACTACCATGGATGGTGACGACCTTCCTCACCCCGCCAATGCAGACATAGTAAAAAGATACTACGCATGATAAAAGACCCGCTAGGTTGACATACCTAGGCAAAAATTAGGGCTTCCCGGCGAACCAAAAGGGTTCGGGAAAAATGAGGGATGAAATGAAAAAAATATGTACACCCAGCAAGTCGAAAACCTGAAAAGGCGGCTTGGGCAAAAATGGGTATCCCGGTGGACTGAAAACCCGAAAGGGCGGTCCAGGAAAAAGTTAGGGATTAAGGCGTAATACTATGTCTCATTGGATCACCTTGCATCCAGAATCCGGTATCAACATCAAGTCCAGACGGCATCGATCAGTCAGCTTCATCTTCAACTAAGCAGCCAAGTGATGAGACGCTCGAAGATATATATGCAATAGCAGAGTTGGAACCCAGTGGGATTACTCTTTTCACACATCTGTTTTGTTTTCTTTGTACAAATTGTAAACTCTATTGCTCGGCAGCGTTCTCTTACTAGGACGTCATCCTCTTGTACATAAACGCCTATTCACAGGAAAATTCAAAAATCAATACAAATTCACAGTTCAGACCAATTGCCAATTGTTTTTTCCTTTTTCTGTTTTGTTTTGCGAAGAACGTCCAATGTTCAAATTTTTTATATATGCATTTGATAATAATTGCTAACTCATAAATATTTGCATGCGAAACAAAGGATTAATTACAGGTAACATTAGAAACAGGGGCAATAATGAGTTGTCTAAGCGATCTAATTGCTATGTCCACCCAGGTACCAAGATAAGTTCGGCTGAAGAATGTAACCAAGATACCTTAATTCCCCAGAGAGTGAGCCAGCAAGTCAACAACACTCTCCCCAAGCAGAGTTAGCCTACTCTATCAGCCTTAAGGAAGTTGGGTATCCCCAGCAGATCTCAACATTCCCCAGCGCAATATACAAGCATCCCCGGCAGTCTTGATCTAAGATTGTTCCTCGGCGGTATAAAGACATTCAGTGGAGCCCCTTCCCCGGTACATCTCAAAAATTCCCCAGGAGAGTCCATCCCAAAAGTTTCCCAGGAAATCGGAATCCATCTCCCCAGCAGGTCTTAAAGCTTATCCTCAGTAGATTCTGGAAGCTTATCCCCTGCAGAGTACGAACGCGCCCCCCGGCTTTATTCAAAGGTTATTTCCCCACCAGGATATAACTGGGTTATCCTCAGCCAATAACCACAGAAAGATCGTCCCCGGCGAAGTTTTCCCATCCCCAGCGGAGTTCATCCAATCTTCCAACAGAACAACAATGGTATCCCCAGCGGAGTTATCATCAACATCTCAGCAAAGTACCTCTCTTTCCCCACAGAGTTCACTCCCCGCAGAGTAATCTATTCGCCAAGTTTATCCCCCAACGGAGTCATCTTCTCCTACCAGTATTCTTGCAACTACCATCCCCAGCGAAAACGAAGAACTCCCTTCAACATTAGCCCAGGATTCAGCTCCCGGCATTCGTCAAGGATTTATTTTCCTAGACGAAAATACATTCATAAACATCACATTGTCATACATTATGATACATGCATACACGCATCATATCACCCCAATCTCATTTATTTTTGAGAACATCATGACATCATGCAATTCATACATTATGACATTGCATACAACTAACTCGTTACTTTTTCAGGAGAGAACGATCAACAGATAAAAGTCTTTACTGTTTGAGGTAGATGACGTCTAAGATTCTCTCATCATTCTGCTGAGGTTGAAGTCGCCTAAGATTCTCTCATCATTCTGCTGAGGTTGAAGTCGCCTAAGATTCTCTCATCATTCTGCTGAGGTTGAAGTCGCCTAAGATTCTCTCATCATTCTGCTGAGGTTGAAGTCTCCTAAGATTCTCTCATCATTCTGCTGAGGTTGAAGTCGCCAAAGATTCTCTCATCATTATGTTGAGGTTGAAGTCGCCTAAGATTCTCTCATCATTCTGCTGAGGTTGAAGTCGCCTAAGATTCTCTCATCATTCTGCTGAGGTTGAAGTTGCCTAAGATTCTCTCATCATTCTGCTGAGGTTGAAATCGCCTAAGATTCTCTCATCATTCTGCTGAGGTTGAAGTCGCCTAATATTCTCTCATCATTCTGCTGAGGTTGAAGTCGCCTAAGATTCTCTCATCATTCTGCTGAGGTTGAAGTCGCCTAAGATTCTCTCATCATTCTGCTGATGTTGAAGTCGCCTAAGATTCTCTCATCATTCTGCTGAGGTTGAAGTCGCCAAAGATTCTCTCATCATTCTGCTGAGGTTGAAGTCGCCTAAGGTTCTCTCATCGTTCCATTGAGGTAGTAATCACCCAAGGTTCTCTCATCGTCCCGTTGAGGTAGTAATCGTCCAAGGTTCTCTCATCGTTCCGTTGAGGTAGTAATCGTCCAAGGTTCTCTCATCGTCCCGTTGAGGTAGTAACCGTCCAAGGTTCTCTCATTGTCCCGTTGAGGTAGTAACCGTCCCTGATTCATTCATCACATCATTATCAACAAAAACCTTTTGAAGTTCCAGACTCGATTCCTGTATCCAGCCATGGCACGTCTAAAGAGTTCGAAGATCCGATTCCTATATCTTACCAGGGTGTATCTGTTGACGACTAACATTACCAGACTCGATTCCTGTATCTTGCCAGGGCACGTCTGAAGAGTTCGAAGATCCGATTCCTGTATCTTGCCAGGGTGTATCTGTTGACGACTACATTACCAGACTCGATTCTTGTATCCTGCCAGGGCACGTCTGAAGAGTTCGAAGATCCGATTCCTGTATCTTGCCAGGGTGTATCTGTTGACGACTACATTACCAGACTCGATTCCTGTATCCTGCCAGGGCACGTCTGAAGAGTTCGAAGATCCGATTCTTGTATCTTGCCAGGGTGTATCTGTTGACGACTACATTACCAGACTCGATTCCTGTATCCTGCCATGGCACGTCTGAAGAGTTCGAAGATCCGATTCCTGTATCTTGCCAGGGTGTATCTGTTGACGACTAATTCCAGACTCGATTCCTGTATCCTTCCAGGGCACGTCTGAAGAGTTTGAAGATTCGATTCCTGTATCTTGCTAGGGTGTATCTGTTGACAACTAATTCCAGACTCGATTCCTGTATCCTACCAGGGCACGTCTGAAGAGTTTGAAGATCTGATTCCTGTATCTTGCCAGGGTGTATCTGTTGACGACTAATTCTATACTCGATTCCTGTATCCTGCCAGGGCACGTCTGAAGAGTTTGAAGATCTGATTCTTGTATCTTGCCAGGGTGTATCTGTTGACGACTAATTCCAGACTCGATTCATGTATCCTGCCAGGGCATGTCTGAAGAGTTTGAAGATCCGATTACTGTATCTTGCCAGGGTGTATCTGTTGACGACTATTTTCCGGACTCGATTCCTGTATCCTGCCAGGGCACGTCTGAAGAGTTTGAAGATCCGATTCCTGTATCCTGCCAGGGTGTATCTGTTGACGACTATTTTCCGGACTCGATTCCTGTATCCTGCCAGGGCACGTCTAAAGAGTTTGAAGATCCGATTCCTGTATCCTGCCAGGGTGTATCTGTTGACGACTATTTTCCGGACTCGATTCCTGTATCCTGCCAGGGCACGTCTGAAGAGTTTGAAGATCCGATTCCTGTATCCTGCCAGGGTGTATTTGTTGACGACTATTTTCCGGACTCGATTCCTGTATCTTGCCAGGGCACGTCTGAAGAGTTTGAAGATCTGATTCCTGTATCCTGCCAGGGTGTATCTGTTGACGACTATTTTCCGGACTCGATTCCTGTATCCTGCCAGGGGACGTCTGAAGAGTTTGTAGATCCGATTCCTGTATCCTGCCAGGGTGTATCTGTTGACGACTATTTTCCGGACTCGATTCCTGTATCCTACCAGGGCATGTCTGCATGAAGAGTTTGAAGATCAACCCCTGTAACAGGCCAGGTAATTATCTTTCTTTCTCAGGTACGCAAGTTCTCGCTAAGGAATCTCTTACGCGATCGACACCCCCCGATGGCATCTATAAGCCCATCCTCCTATTCATTACAGTTCCAAATGGCATCTATAAGCCCATTCCCGACAAGGTTCTGTCACATCCCCAGATGGCATCTATAAGCCCATCCTCCTACCCATCATGCCTCCAAATGGCATCTATAAGCCCATTCCCGACAAGATTATGTCACATCTCCAGATGGCATCTATAAGCCCATCCTCCTATCCACCATCTCTCCAAATGGTATCTGTAAGCCCATTCCCAACATCACACTGCTGATACTCTACTATGTGAGTGCAAATTTCTGGGCACTCTAGTGTTCAATCATCTTCCACCCTCGGATCACGAAAGGCACACAAGCCAATCTACATCCTCAGGTCTAAGAAGATTGAACAGGGGCAACTGTTGTACCCCAAAATTTTCCTTCCCATAATCTTCAAAGTTTTGCCAAACATCACCTCAAATGGTTCAAAGTCTACTCAAGGGCTACACAGTCAACCATCCTCCTAAGGCAGTCAAACTAGGGTTTTGGTTCCTGCAAGGAAGTTGAGGTTTTCAAGGGCTCAATCAAGTCCCCTATGCTCATACACATTGTCAAGCACCTACATGCCAAGTTTCAAGGCTCATAAGGTCAAGTTGCACAGTCAAAAACCCTAATTGCTCCACAGTCAACTGCAGGGGCAAAATGGTCATTTGGCAGTCAAAAGTCAAAATTTTTGGTCAACATCTTATTTTGAAGCCACAATCATCATTTGGTCAAGTCTTGATCATGATTCCACAAGAATGGCTCAAAAATCATCAAGGTGTCAAAAGTTTCTATTTTTGGACAGTTGAAAAGTCAACTGTAACTTGACCAAGGCATACCTTTTTCATGGTTCATCAGAAAAATCCCATCCAATGCTCATTTTGAAGGGGAAGACATTCCCTACAACTCATATTCACATTCCAAGTCCAATAAATGCTCTCACAAAAAGCTATCAATTTCAACATTATAGGTCATTTTCAAAAGTCAACAAAAAGGCACTTTGAGTCAAAGACCATAACTTGAGATTGGTAAATCAAAATGACATGGGACTAAAGACATTGGTTAGAGGACTTCAAGACCTTTCCAAAATGTCAATGAACATGTTCATAGCTTCAAAATTGAGCAAGATATGCATTGGAGAAGTTGGGAAATTTTTGTGAAATGGCCAAAATCAATTATCCTTGAAACTTCATTTTTGACAAAAGGGGCCCACTTTTTCCACTTGTTTCAGCTTGGCCATGCTTCCCACGTGTCCCACAAATTATTTCAAGATTTAAAATTAATTTTTCCATTTTTATTTAATTTTATTTGATTTAATTCATTTTAAATCTTTTAAAATCAAATAAAAATCCAAGAAGTTAATTAGGGGATATATTTTGTATTGAAATTCTTTGATACACCATCATGACCATTCCAAATTCGTGCCAAGGCCTAAATCAAGCAAGAATTCAAATTTTGGCACAAAAATGGAAAGGGTTTCAATGGAGGTTATGACAAATCCCAAACATGAATGCATAAGGTTAAGGCCCTTAATTCTGATCAAAACTCATTACATAATACATGTGCAAGCCATCACAAACGAATTCATGACCTAAAAAGCTCCAAAACGGCCATACACTTTTAAAAATTTCAAAGAAAAAAAGAGAAACTGAAAACCTAGTTGCAGCGCCTCGCAAGCCTCCATTCCAATCCAAACACATTCCTGGTATCCCAAGGAAGCTTTTGCAATCAAAAACCAATCCAAACGTGCCCAGAATCTTAGAACTCAGGCCAAACGGTTTGCATTTTTTTCTTGAATTCTATATAATCATTCATGCGTTTTTGACATTTTTTTTGAATTGATTTATACTCATAGGGACATTCTGAAGCTTTTGGTATCAGTCAATTGAACTATAGCATCATATATCAAAAGCTGCCATTGTTGGACATTAGGTTTTCAGAAGCTCAAATTTAGGCGTTTCCTCACATGGAAAAATTAGGCCACCAAAACGGTACAATTGAATTCGTGACATCCAAACGAATCATTCCATGACCTCGCGCCCTTTTTATGTTAACCCAGGTGCTAATCGCTATTATTTCTGGTTGAGTTTAGTGGGGGTTTAAAACCCCCGCTATTTGCTTATGTTACAGGTACACAAATGAAGAAGAAGACTGCGTGTCATAACATGGTTGGGGCATTCAAAATTTCAGCGCGTTTTTTTTGTTTCATGTCATTAACATTGGTTTTGTTTTATAATATTTGTTACCTATTACACTACAAACGCGCGCAAACAACTCACTTGGTCAAGGCATTCGCTGGTAAGCATTGGGACCTGGGTTCGATTCCCAGGTCTCCTATCATATTTCATAATTTTTTCCATAACATGTTTCCATGCAGCGTCCATCACAAGGCCCACCCTGCACACTCATACGCTGGCCTGACAAGTGGCTTCAAGACCAATCTGAAGGCCAGAACATGCAGTCCATGATGCACCCTAGTCAGCAAGAAAGCGCATGATCAGGAAAAGTCAACGAGGCCTTTGCCTCAATGGGCCTAAATTCCAGCATTTCACCCCATTTCTGGCCCAACACCCCCTCCATTTGGTTCATTATTTTCCTTTCATTTTATTTGTCAATTTAATTTCTTCCCTTTTTTTTTTATTATTAGTAATTAATCAATTAACCATTTTCATAAAAAACCAAAAAATATAATTAACACTTTTATTATTATTATTTATTATTTTGTAAATAAACCATAATTGAACTAGTTTTTTTAATTAGGCCATTTTAACATTCTTTTTAATAATTAAAATAGATTTAGATTTAGGTTAACCTAGAATTTTATTTCTTTTTCTATTTTATTTCATAAAAAAACATAAAAAACAAAAAATATTTTCTTTTAATTAAAATAATTAATTAGTTATTAATTAGTTTCCATTTCATTTTAATTAGAAAAAAGACCAAAAAATTAATTTCCTTTTCTTAAAAGGGTCAACACCCTTGGACTTTCTCGATTAATTTATTCGCGCGTATTTAATTTGTTCGATTATTATGTAATTGCTCCGGACATGTAATAGTAATTAGGGCCTTTACTGTTTTTTTATTTTCCGTACTTATTTACTAAAAAACGGGTCTTTGTAATTTTTGGCGATGTATAGACCCGCGCCTTGTAATAGCGTAGGATTTAACTTTCCGCAATTTACATTCCGCACCCCCTTTAACTGTTAACTTGTATGAAAGAATGCATGCTAAATAAAAACAACTCGTAGCTCACTAATTAACAAGACAAACATTAACTGAACAACACACAAATTCACACACCACTTCTAGGGTACGCCTCACTTTTGCCTTGCCTACGAAACGTGGTCGTCGAGTATAGGACGTTTTAGTAAGTCCTTATGTCCATGACATGATCCAGTTGCCTCGAAACGGTTGCCTCAGAATTAAAAAGGATCAATGGCATAAGGGTAGCTTCTAAGGTGTCCTAATGTTGCTCTGGTGACCACATTGTCCCTACAAACAAATTGACCCGAACACCTCCAACGGTGGTGCTACCTATCTCTCAATGGTTGGATGGCACTGTCTTAAGGACATTTACACAGCCTAATTCCTTAGGGTAGGTAGATGACTCGTAGATACTTGCTCTAAACAAATCAAAACTTCTTTTCACACCGACACTTTCAAAAAAAGCTTTCAAAACAATTTTTCAAACACTCTTGAGGACTGATACAAGAGTCGATCTGAAATCTTTAAACGAAACTTTTTCAAACTCACTCACATTTGAAAAGCAAACACATTTTGAAAACACAAATGAGCAAGTATCTAAGAGCCCATGGATAACCATGGATAGAAAGGGTGCTAACACCTTCCCTTTCTATAAATCTACCTCCCGAATCGAGAAACATATCTCATAAGGAATTTTGCTGTGCTTTTGTCCTTTCCATGTTGGAGAAAATAAAAGACGGTGGCGACTCTTGCTTCTGCGACATTTCGCGAACCAGCGTTAAACAGTCAGTTCCAGATCCACCGATCACAATCACCCTTTCGGGTTTTCAAGCCACCGTGACACCCATTTTTGCCTAAGCCGCCCTTTCGGGTTTTCAACTTAGCGGGTTATTCTTTTATTTCTTCTTTTTTAGCCCTAACTTTTTCCTAAGCCGCCCTTTCGGGTTTTCAACTTAGCGGGTTATTCTTTATTTTCTTTTTTAGCCCTAACTTTTTCCTAAGCCATCCTTTCGGGTTTTCGACTTAGCGGGTCCTTTTATGCATAGTATTTTTTGACTGAGTCTGAATTGACTGGAAGCGGAACATCTTCCCTATCCATGTTTGTCAGGATTAAAGCACCTCCTGAGAAAGCTTTCTTCATGATGTATGGTCCCTCATAGTTGGGAGTCCATTTTCCTTTTGGATCAATGTGGATTTGGAGAATCTTCCTTAAGACTGGATCACCCGTGTGGAACTCTCGAGGTCGAATCTTCTTGTCAAATGCTCTCTTGAGATGCCGTTGATATAACTGACCGTGACAAATGGCTGCTAGGCGCTTTTCATCGACGAGATTTAGTTGGTCGAGTCTCGTTTGAATCCATTCAGCTTCATCAAGTTTAGTATCCATCAGAACCCTCAAGGAAGGAATCTCCACTTCGACTTGAAGTACCGCATCCATAACATAGACTAGAGAAAACGGGGTTGCCCCAGTAGAAGTTCGCACCGAAGTTCGATAGCTGTGCAGGGCGAAAGGCAACATCTCATGCCAATCTTTGTATGTTCTCACCATTTTCTGGACGATCTTCTTTATGTTCTTGTTAGCTACTTCGACTGCCCCATTCATCTTCGGCCGATAAGGTGATGAATTATGTTGCTCGATCTTGAATTCTTCACACATTTCCTTCATCATTTTGTTGTTGAGATTTTACCTATTAACAATGATGATCTTGTTAGGAGTTCCATAACGACAAATGATTTATTTCTTGATGAAACGAGTGACAACTTGCTTGGTCACATTCTTGTACGAAGCCGCTTCCACCCACTTGGTGAGGTAGTCAATAGCAACGGGAATAAACTTGTGTCCACTTGAAGCGCTCGGCTTGATTCTTCCAATCATATCAATGCCCCATATTGCAAAGGGCCATGGTGAAGTCATCACATTCAAAGGAGTGGGAGGAACATGTATCTTGTCTGTGTAAACCTGACATTTGTGGCACATCTTTGCATATACACAACAATCGCTTTCCATCATCATCCAGAAATAACCTGCTCGTTGGATTTTCTTGGCCATGGAATGTCCACTGGCATGAGTCCCAAAAGAGCCCTCGTGTATTTCTCGTATAATGGATTCTGCTTCATGTCTATCCACACATCTGAGCAGAACCGAATCATAGTTTCTCTTGTACAGAACGTCTCCTGACAGTAAAAACTTAGATTCCAACCTTCTGAGAGTTTGCTTATCACAAATTGTAGCACCCTCGAGGTACTCTTGCTTCTCAAGATATCTTTTGATGTCGAAGTACCACAGCTTTTCACCCGACACATCTTCAGTTGTGAGACAATGAGAGGGGAAAATGTGCGCTGGCTCCTTGTAACGACAAATTCTTATATTAGGTGCATGATTCGGGTAACTGACTTTGAACATTGCTGCTAAAGTAGCCAGAGCATCTGCCAGTTGATTTTCTTCTCTAGGAATGTGCTCAAAGGTGACCTCATCGAAAGTGGGAAATAACTCTAATATGTAATCCCGGTATGGAACTAAATTAGGGTGTCGTGTATCCCAATCACCTCGTACTTGATGTATCACTAAGGCAGAGTCCCCATAAACTTCAAGAATCTTGATCTTCAAATCAATGGCTGCTTCAAGACCCATTACACAAGCTTCGTATTCGGCGACATTATTCGTACAATCAAAACATAATCTGGCAGTGTAAGGTATGTGAGTGTTTCATGGAGAGGTTAGAACTTCCCAAATGTCGTGGCCCATAGAATTTATTTCACCATCGAACACGAGAGTCCATCGCTCCCCTGGTTCGGGTCCTTCGTTATCATCAAGTTTCATAACGTCCTCGTCTGGAAAATCAAACTTCATTGATTGATACTCTTCCAATAGCTGGTGAGCAAGATGATCAGCAAGAATTCTACCTTTGATAGCCTTTAGTGTGACATACTGGATGTCATACTCAGAGAAAAGCATTTTCCACCGAGCCAATCTCCCTGTAAGTGTTGGTTTCTCAAAGATGTACTTTATCGGATCCATCTTAGATATCAGAAGTGTAGAATGTATCAACATGTACTACCTCAAACGTAGAGCCGCCCATGTAAGAGAACAAAAAGTCTTCTCAAGTAATGAATACCTTGATTCACAATCAGTAAACTTCTTGCTCAGGTAATAGATGGCGTGTTCTTTTCGTCATGTATCATCATGTTGTCCGAGCACACAACCCATAGATCCTTCAAGCACTATCAAATACATAATGAGAGGTCTCCCTGGAACTGGTGGTACGAGTATTGGTGGCTCTTGAAGATACTGCTTGATCTTCTCAAAGGCCTCTTGACAACTTTCATCCCAACGGACATCTTGATTCTTGCATAACAATTTAAAGATGGTTTCACAGGTAGTAGTAAGGTGAGAAATGAACCTGGCTATGCAATTCAACCTTCCAAGGAAACCTCGTACTTCCTTTTCATTTTTCGGTGCCAGCATATCCTGTATTGCTTTCACCTTGTCTGGATCTACTTCAGTTCCTCGTTGACTCATGATAAAACCAAGTAACTTGCCCGATTGAACCCCAAAGGTGCACTTGTTGGGATTAAGCCTTAATTTTAACTTTCGTAGACGATCAAACAACTTCTGCAAATGGACCAAATGTTCTTCCTCAGTTTGTGATTTTGCAATCATATCGTCCACATACACCTCGATCTCTTTATGAATCATGTCATGAAAGAGAGTCACCATAGCTCGCTGGTATGTCGCACCAGCATTTTTGAGACCAAAAGGCATGATTCTATAACAAAAGGTACCCCGAGGAGTTATGAAATATGTTTTATCCATGTCTTTAGGAGCCATCTTTATCTGATTGCAGCTCGAGAACCCAGCCATGAAAGAGAACACTAAAGACTGAGCAGTATTATCAACCAATACATCAATATGAGGCAATGGGAAATCGTCCTTCGGGCTCGCTCTATTCAAGTCTCGGTAGTCAATACACATACGTACCTTACCATCTTTCTTAGGTATTGGCACTATGTTAGAAATCCAAGGTGGATAATTTATCACAGATAGGAAGCCTGCATCAAGCTATTTCTGAACTTCTTCTTTGATCTTCAAAGCCATGTCGGGTCTGGTCCTTCTTGACTTCTGCTTTACAGAAGGAAATTCTGGTTTGAGTGGAAATTTGTGCATCACTATATCAGTATCTAAACCGGGAATGTCTTCATATGACTAGGCGAAGATGTCAGCATACTCTCGAAGCAACTCAATCAACCCCTTCTTTTCTTCACTTTGCAAGGTAGCACCTATCTTGACTTCTACCTTTACCTCTTCAGTACCGAGATTGATAACTTATGTTTCTTCTTGATATGGTTGGATGACCTTCTCTTCCTGTCTCAAGAGTCTTGCTAGTTCTTCTAGGACTTCACAATCTTCCCCACTATCTTCGTTAGCATGGTCAACTAAATTCTCAAGGATATAAGGAACCATAGCATTATCATTTCCAATGGGGTTCGAGATAGATCTGCATGATTGATGATTTTATGTTTTATTTTAGAAAGTGCAAGAAAATGAAAAGGAAAGTATTGCCATATTTTTTTTTAATTTTTGAAAAAGTAAAAGTAAAAGAAAAGACAGGGAACAAAACTGTATGCGAAAGTGAGATTTTTCATTCAATTTTAAACGGGGATTGAAACGTAAGGGGCCCCTTCTATAAGTTATCACTATGTCTTGGGCAGGACATATGACTTAAATGGAACCAAAAAATTACATATCAAGGAAAACAACTTCAGGGATGTCCACGGCAGTCTAATTGTTGAGCTCCTGGTCTGGTGCAACTTGATAGGTAAATCTGGAAACATCTCCATCGTCACCTTCATCATCTGTGGAGAGAACTTGTCCTTCTTTGCTTACACCAGCACTGGCAAACACTTAAGAAATTGGGTGAACCTGCCTTCCTTTGAGAGGAACCCAACCGGCTTGCACGGAGGACGATGGCTGATACCCAAGACCAAAGCGATCTTTCTTCTATGGTACTTCAATCAATTTGCCTCAACTGTCATGGAGAGATCTATCTTCTATAAGGGCCTTGGCATCCTTCAAAGAGGCCATGGGTGCTTCAGACTTCTTACATTTCACGACGGGGAACATGTCAACAGTAACAATCTCCAGAGCTTGAAAGGGAAACTCCTGCACCTCACCTTCCACTTCCACATAACGGTAGGTTATCAGATTATTAATAACTATATCTTCTTCCCCACAAACAATGACAACTTGGTCATTTACAATGAACTTCAAGCATTGATGAAGAGTAGACGTCACAGCTCCTTCCACATGGATCTATGGGCAACCCAAAAGGCAAGTACAGGACGGAAGGGTGTCCATAACATAGAATGATAAATAGAAAGTGCATGGACTAATCTTGATAGGAAAGTCCACTTCTCCATCCACGGATCTTCTTGAACCATCAAACACTCAAACATTCAGAGTGGAAGGCCTCATCATTACCCCGTCCATATTCAGCTTAAACAGAGTAGCCTTAGGCATCACATTGAGTGAAGAACCCGTATCTACTAGAAATCGATATAAGACCGTGTTCAAACACTTTATAGAAACATGCAACACTTTTTTGTGGGTTCTGCCTTCAACTGGGAGTTCATCATCACAGAAACCCAAACAATTTCCCACGGCAATATTGGTGATGATTCCTTCAAACTAGGCCACATAGATGTCTTGGGTAACATGGGCAGAGCATAAAATCTTCAGTAAAGCATTACGGTGGGTCTCCGAACACAAAAGGAGAGACAAGATGGAAATCTTGGACGGTGTCTGGTTGAGTTGATCCACCACTTTATAATCACTTCGCTTGAGAATCCTTAAAAGTTGCTCCGCTTCTTATCCTACAGAAGGTTCAGGCTGACTATTAATCACTTGCTTGCCCCTAGCCTTGACCAGAGCATCACTGTTAGTTTCTTTGGGAGGTGGTGATGGGGGAGAAAAGATCCTTCCACTACGAGTCATGTTACTAGTTCCTGCAATATTGGTAATATTCTTGTCAAGCACTGGAGGACACTCGTACTTCTTCCCATGAATATAAACCACGTTATACTCCCACGGAACTGCCTTCGAGTTGCCACTTATAGGAGGAATAGGAGCTTGAATCGTTGTGGGGGTAGCGGGAGCTTGAATCATTACTGGGGTAGTAGGAGCCTGAATTGTCAACGGGATACTTGGTGTTTCTGAAAAGCTTCTTGGATAATAGGGAATTTCCAAGACATCATTCTCTTCTTCTCGGAATATCTTCTCTATTTGTAGGACACCTTCATCTATTAGCTGTTGGATAGCCATCTTCAAACCAGTACACTCTTCAGGGTTAGAGAAACATGTTAAGAAAAAATCATGGAGTTCTTGCAACACCTTATGTTCCAATAAATGTTCTCTAAAAATTCTTAATGGCATCTTGATCTCGTCGACCTTGGTCACCAGAGTCTGTTCACTATCTTCTTCAATAGGATTGACCGCTGCCCCTTGGCGAGAATGCATGGGATTATTCTGAATATTGGGACCGACAGGGTTGAAATTAATGGCCTTTTCATCGAGGAGGTCTTGAACTTTACATTTGAATGCTCTATAATTCTCAATCGTGTGGCCTGGGGCACCAGAATGGAATTCACAATGAGCATTAATGTCATACCCCATTGAGAGAGGATTAGGTGGTGGACCAAGTTCACGTAGTTGAACCAACTGATTAGCAAGTAACTATGGAAGAAGCTGAGCATATGACATAGGAATGAGATCAAATCTTCTTTCAGGCGCTCTTTGTCTTTGAGGAGCTCTCGAACATTAAGGTTGTTGATTCTGTTATTGATAAGTTGGAGGAGGTGCAAATTGTTGTTGTAGAAGATACTGTGGTTATGGAGTGAAAGGTTGTTGTTGGGCTATCCAGGGTGCTGGAGTTGTATCAGCATGCACCTGAGGAAAAAATTGATTAGGAACAGCAGCAAGTGTTGGGAAATAAGGAAACCGAACTTGAGGATATGCAGGAGCTTTTCCTTGATTGATGGTGACATCACTAGTCACACCTTTCTTCTTGACGAAACCAGAAAACAGCTTTCTACCAATGTGTTGTACCCCAAAATTTTCCCTCCCATATTCTTCAAGATTTGTCAAGATCAATCTACAAATGGTTCAAGACTTCTCAAAGGTTGCACAGTCAAACATCCTCCTAAGCCAGTCAAAATTAGGGTTTTGTTTCCCTCAAGGAAGTTTAGGTTTTCAATGGCTCAATCAAGTCCCATATGCTCATATACATTGTCAAGCATCTACATGCCAAGTTTCAAGGCTCACAGGGTCAAGTTGCACAGTCAAAAGCCCTAATTAGTTCACAATCAACTGCAGGGGTAAAATGGTCATTTGGCAGTCAAAAGTCAGAATTTTTGGTCAACACCTTGTTTTGAGCTCACAATCATCATTTGATCAAGTCTTGATCATGATGCAACAATAATGGCTCAAAAATCATCAAGATGTAAAAGTTTCTATTTTTGGACAGCTGAAAAGTCAACTGTAACTTGACCAGGGCATAACTTTTTCATGGTTCATTAGAAAAATCCCATCTAATGCTCATTTTGAAGGGGATGACATTTCCTACAACTCATCTTCACATTCCAAATCCAAGAAATGCTCTCACAAAAAGTTATCAATTTCTACAGTATAGGTCATTTTCAAAAGTCAACAAAAAGGCATTTTAAGTCAAAGACCATAACTTGAGATTGGTAAATCAAAATGACATGAGACCAAAGGCATTGGTTATAGGACTTCAATACCTTTCCAAAATGTCCAAGAACATGTTCATATGATCAAAATTGAGCAAGATATGCATTGGAGAAGTTGGGAAATTTTTGGGAATGTGCAAAAGTCGACTATCCTTGAAACTTCAATTTTTGACAAAAGGGCCCACTTTCTTCCACTTGATTCAGCCTTGTCATGACATACACGTGTCCCATGATTAATTTCAAGATCAAACATTTATTTTTCCATTTTATTTAATTTTTATTGATTTAATTCATTTTAAATCCATAATAATTCAAATAAAATCAAAAAATTAATGGAATGGCATCTTGGTGACTTGAATGACTTTTATGTGTCATGTGCCAGCTAACAATTTCGTGCCAAGCCTTTTGGTGCACAAAATCTTGAATTTGAACCAAATATGGAAGGTTCTTTAATGGTGGTCAACCAAGATCTCAAGCCTTCAATACACAAGTTTAAGGCTCAGTTGCTGACCTAATTTCATCCATACATACATAAGCAAGCGTGACAAACCTAATTCACGACCTAGAGAGTGCACAAACGGCCAGAGCAAAAGTGAAAAAATTGTCAAAAAGTGTGAGATCGAAAACAGTATTGCAAGCACTTTCAGACCAAAAGAAGCACGTAGTCTTCCTCCTTGCCATCCCCTGAAGCTAACACGACCCTTACTACGCCCTAAGACCCCCTACACATTGCTGTAACTTGTCCTGAACTTAACTCTGAACATGAGATCCTAAATCCATTTTCTTGCGTCTTTTTGCAAAAATACTGATATATTCTTGATCATGGCATGATTTCCAACCTTTCTCCAATATTTAATTTCATTTTTGTAGCCTGCATAGCCATGCCCGAAGCTAGGGTTTTGGCTCTTTGTTTTTAGGTGTTTTTATTATAGGCAAAATCAGGACAAGCTATGGCTGTGGTTGGACTTAGGAGAACAAGGCGAGCAAGATGAGGGCTTTGGCTTGTGTTTTCGTGACCTAGAAACCATTTTAGGACGAGGACGCGGATTTTGTTACGGACTAGAATCCGCAGGAAAATGTATAGGGGCTATTGGAGAAGATGAAGACGTGCTTGCGTCTGATTGGCCAGTTCAAATTAAAACGCGCGTTTTTTTTTATTTCCAGGATGTTGTTTATTTGTTTTATATAATATCTTTTTCTTATTAGTATAACGAATGGAAGCAGTTGGCGTAGTGGCAGAGCGAACAGGCGTTAAGCGCTGGGGCCTGGGTTCGAATCCCAAGTCCCCCAAATAATTGTTTCTTATTTTTCTCAATAGGTTCCCATGCAAGCTTGCTAGTGTGTTCCATCATACGCCTCAAGCAATAAGGCGCCATGTGTCCTTGAGCCTAGATCTGATGACAAAAGATGAAGGACCACAGTAATCCCCAGTCAACGCTTGCATACCTGATCCAAAAGGTCAAACGTGGCCAAGCAAACAAATGGGCCTCAGATTGCCAGGCAGACCCCCAATGCTGGCCCAACACCCATGGTTCACTTTTCTTTTTTATTTTTCTTCTTCCTTTTATTTTCTTTAATTATTATTAGTATTATTTAATTAATTAACATAATTAATTTTCTTCACAACAAAAATCAGAAAAACTAAATATTTTTATTATTATTATTAATTATTAATTTCATTTCATTATTTTGTAAATAAACACTAATTTAAATTAATCTAGTTTAACTAGTTTTAATTTTAATTTTCTTTTACAATAAATAAAAATGAATTAGACTTAGGGTTTTTTGACACTTTTAATTTCTTTTTTTATTTTATTTCATTAAAAACATAAAACCACAAAAACATTTTTTATTTTAATAAATTAATTAATTAGTAATTAGGCTTAATTTAATTAATTGCAAAAAGGGACAAAATTCAATTCTTTTCTCAAAAAGGGTCAAAATCCTAAGGACGTCCCGATTCAATCTTTCGCGCGCATGTTTGTTTTAATTCATTATATTTATGTAACTGTTTCCGGATATGTAATAGTTAATTAGGATTTTATCGCTTTCTTTTACTTTCTCGTAGTTATTTTCCAAACGGGTTTTTGTTTTTGGCGATGTATATACCCGCGCCTTGTAATAGCTAGATTTACTTTTCCGCACTTTATTTTCCGCACTCTTAACTGTTAAAAAATGCATGAAAGACTTGTATGAAAAATAAAACCAATCCGTAGCTCACAAATGCATGATCAAAGATAAACATTAACTGAAAAACGACACACATGCACATGCCACTCTTAGGGTACGCCTCACTGGTTTCCTCGAACGTGGTCATCAAGTATAGCGTGTCTTAGAGGTCGCCTTCCTGTCTAAAGATCCAGTCGTCTCGAAACGGTTGCCTCGGATAAAAAGGATCTAGGACATTAGGGTTACCGCTAAGGTGTCCTACCATTGCTTTGGTGACCACACATGTCCCTAATAATTGAATTGACCCGAATACCTCCAACGACGGTGCTACCTACCTCTCAATGGTGGGATAGCACTATCTAAAGGACTCTTACACAGCCTAATTCCTTAGAGTGGGTAGATTCTCCTGGGTACTTGCTCTTTCAAACAAACAAAAACATCTTTTTCACACCCACACTTTCAAAAGGTTTTCAAACATATACTTCATACACTCTTGAGGACTGATACAAGAGTTACCTAGAAGTTTTTCAAACGAAACTTTTTCAAAACTCACATACACTTGAAAAGCAAACAATTTTTGAAAACATAAGAGCAAGTACCTAAGAGCCCGTGGATAACCACGGATAGAAAGGGCGCTAACACCTTCCCTTTCTATAAATCTACCTCCCGAACCGAGAAACATCTCAAAGAAGGAATTTTGCTGTGCTTTTGTCCTTTCCATGTTGGAGAACATAAAAGACGGTGGCGATTCTTGCTTACCGCGACATTTCACGAACCAACTTAAAAAACAGTCAGTTCTATTTCCACTGATCACAGAACTGGCGACTCTGCTGGGGACACTTAATAAGTGAGGTGTACCTTAGGATTAGACCACTCTTATGTTTTCAATTGCTTGTTTTGTTTGCTTTAAAATTGTGGGCCTGTTTTGGAGTTTCATAGATCCTAACCCGGATCTGGGGGATACCTTTTAGAAAGTAGCAACAAACTGTGAGGGAACTGTGTGGGGTATACCGACACGGTTGAAGCAGTTTGCTACGTTGATGTGGCACTTTGGTGAGTACCGGTAACCCTTGAGTCAAGTCAAGGAGAGTACGGGGCCGCCGCGTGGTGTTGTGAAGCATCAACTGACGTTAGGAACCTTACTTGACCATCCTGGCCTCTTTAGGGGTAGTGAGATGACTAACTTTGGTGCAGTCCGAAGTGGGTAGATACTCGATACTACACTCATTGAGGGTTGTTTTCTTGGAATATTTTGATCGCCAGTTCAGTGGTTAAATCAAAACAATGAACACAGAAAACAACCCAATGATATTGAGCTCCTTAGAACCCGGTTACTTTTGATAGGACAGGTTTTGAGCCCACCAACTTCAAGAGGGTAGTACCCCAAACTTCATGCTGGCCTAAACTCTAAGGGCTGTCTGGTGTGACTTGTTTGCCTTATCATGTTTGCTCTTTGTAAATACTTGTGGTGTGTCCTTATCATAACATCATAGCATCATACAGCATCATATGCATTTACTAACCACTTCAAGGGTTCAAATCTTCATCTTTGTTCTTCTTTTATAGGACATGGAATCTCTCCGTAGAAAGACAATTCAGATCAACCTTGTAAGGGTCCCTCCTCAGCTTAAGGAGCTTACATCCAGGATTCCCGAGAACTCCTCCTTCAGTGAAAGGCATGGTAGACTCATCAGCTTGGTCAACACCAACATTGAAGAAGATATGATAAAAGTTCTCTTCCAGTTCTTTGACCCTTTGCACCACTGTTTTACTTTCCCGGATTATCAATTGGTGCCTACTTTGGAAGAGTTTTCTCAGCTTCTGAAGGTTCCTATTCCTAATCAACTACCCTACAATGGTACGAAAAGGGAACCAAAACTTGAAGAGGTTGCTAAAGCATTACACCTACAACCATCTGACATCAAGGGACATTGGGAAGTCAGAAGTGGTATCAAAGGATTCTTGGCAAAGTTCCTGTTTGAGAAGGCCCAAGAATGTTGGAATTCCCTTGACCTACAAGCCTTTGAAGAAGTTGTGGCACTCCTTGTCTATGGGTTGGTGTTGTTCCTGAATCCGGATCAGCTTATAGATATCAATGCTGCCAAGATCTTCATGTCCAGGAATCCCATACCTACGCTGCTTGGGGACATCTTCCACTCATGTTACACTCGAACCATGAGAAAAAGAGGTGTTCTCATGTGCTGCACTCCTCTCCTGGAAAGGTGGTTTATTTCGCACCTTCCACAATCAGTTTTGAAGAACGAGCGGGGTTTGAGATGGTCACAATGGTTAATGACTCTTACACATGCTGATATACATTGGTGTTCTCGGTCCAGAGAAAATGTCACTATCATTGATCGTTGCGGAGAGTATCCTAATGTTCCTTTACTTGGAATCAGAGGAGGTATTACTTACAACCCCTGTCTGGCTTTGAGGCAGTTTGGATATACTCGGAGGGACGGCCCTCATGACATGTTGATTCCTGACATAGTTTTTGACTTCGACAACGATGCACAAGGACTTCGCCAGAGATTCATCAAAGCTTGGAGGATGCCCAACAGGGTAGATAGTAAGACATTGGGGCACAAGAACTCCATCCCCCTGGAGCCTTATCTCAAGTGGGTACGAGCCCGCTCCCAGAAGCTTGTGATACCATACCCTCATGTTCTCCCTGTGATCAAAGAGCCAGTTTTGGAAGGAGAGGTGCCCTACACCATTCAACATCCTGACATGCCAACATCCTGGGAAGAAATGCAGAAGAGCTGGATCCAACTCAAGGAAGAACGGAATTCTCTTGAAACCAGTCTACATGCCAGTGAGAAGAAGGTCTTGGAGCCCACCTGTCTACTTCACGAGGAAAAGACTCTCAACACTTACATCGCTCCAAAAAGGATGCGCAGTGTCTTTTGGGATTAAGTTTTGTAATGTTTTGCCCATGAGGCCCTGATGTACTGAACATATTATTTCTTAATATAATGTGTGTTCCTTTTTGTCTACAACGAATTTAAACTTTCGAACCCTTGAATGCATTGCATAAATAGCATATCATGCATCATGTGCATAACAGGTACCCTTTTTCTACAGGTTGCTTAATCTTCTTCGCTGTTTATTTCAGCGCTCACTCACTCAATCATCATGTCTTCCAAGCTACTACCGAACAAGCTATCAAGGCCCTCCAGGCCCAAAACGCCCAGTTCCAGGAGCTGGTCATGAGCTTAGCCCAGGGTCAGCAGGAGTTGAAGACTCTACTCTTGAAGGAGAAAAAGAATAAGAAAAAGAGGACTGTGCTGTTTAACACTGGACAGAGGTTTGGGAATACACTGCAGAATGAGGCTGATCAGGCTACTCCATGTGTTGGGGAAGGCATCCCTCAAGGGAGAGAGGTTCCTAGTCCCATAGTCTCTGACAACGAGACAGATTTCAATGATGAACAGTACCCTCTTGCTGAGGACAGGTACAAACAGCTGGAGGACCGGTTAAATGCTATGGAGATTCAACGTGTGCCTGGGTTGGACTTTGGAGACCTAGGTTTATCTTCTGGGGTGGTGATCCCACACAAGTTCAAGGCACCTGCCTTTGCGAAGTACGACGGGGCTTCCTGCCCTAAACTGCACCTCCGTTCTTATGTAAGGAAGATCCAACCTTACACTACAGACAAGAACCTATGGATCCATTTCTTCCAGGATAGCCTTTCAGGGGCTCAACTCGAATGGTTCTATCAGCTGGATGGAGCCAATATTCGAAACTGGGAGGACTTGGCTACTGCATTTTATAAGCAGTATCAGTACAATTCCGACCTCGCTCCCACGCGTACCCAACTCCAGGGTATGTCCCTTGGGACGGGTGAAGGTTTTAAGGAGTACGCGCAGAAGTGGAGAGACCTGGCTGGCAGGGTGCAGCCACCGTTGACTGACCGTGAACTCGTGGACATGTTCTTGGGGACCCTGTCTGGTCCATTCTTCAACCACCTGATTGGTAATTCTTCTGCAGGGTTTACAGACTTCATTCTGACTGGTGAAAGGATAGAAGCCGGTATCAAGTCGGGGAAGATACAGAAGGGTGCCTCCTCGATTACTGAAAAGAAGCCCTTCAAGAAGGAAGCTAGTGTTGTTTATGGTCCAAGGAGACAGAATAAACCCGGAACGCCGCCAAGCTGTCAACGCGATAGTAATTTCAAAGCCTGCTGCTGCTCCTCAGCAGTATAACCAACCAAGAGGTGAGAGACCCAAGAGGCAGTACACTCGGCTTAGTATGACCCTCTCTCAGATATTGCCGCAACTGCTGTCAACCAATCTGGTAACTGTCAAGGAAGCTCCAAAGGTTGTGAACATCACCTCTCCAAAGTACAACCCCAACGCCCGCTGCGCTTATCACTCTGCTAGCCCGGGACATACTACCGATGATTGTTGGGCTCTAAGGAATAAGGTTCAGGACCTTATTGATGCTAAGGAAATACAATTCGAGGCGCCCGAAAGGCCCAATGTTGTGACTGCTCCCATGCCCCAGCATGGAGTGAATGCTATGGAAGAAGACCCGTATGTAGCCTGTAAGTGCCCTGGCTGGAGAGTTGGCTTCATTTGTAAAACAAATAAGAAAGCAAGTTTACCCAGATCCCCTCTGTTGTTTTAATATGTGGTGTTGAAGAAGTTCAACATCTGGACCAACATGTTATGTAAGATGTCACAACATCAGCATGTGACATCGCGCCTGAAACTAAGTACTGATTAAGTAACTATATTATATGTTGAATGTTTGTAACAGCTGTGACTTATAACCTAACTATTCTAAGTTATCTAAATTATGAAAGAGGTTATTTGTTGTGTTGAAAAAGTTCAACATCTAGGAAAACATGTTAGATGTAATGTCATGACATCTGACCTGACATCACGTCAACAGAATTGATAATTCAGTTACAGTTCTGGTACTTAAATACTCTGAGAATATATGTGGCGTTTCTTGTGGAGAATCTGAAGATCAATCAAGAATCAATCAGAATATTTGAAGAAAATACTGTTTCTAAATATGGAGATATTTTAGGAACTAGAAGATTGAAGACCTTGATTATAGGAGAAGTTTGCTGCTGAGTTGTAACAGCAAGGAGAAAAACTTGCTGAGTTAGGTAATAGGTTATAAATAGCAGATTGTAACCTAGGGTTTGATATACACATAATGTAATATTGGGGGTGTTTTGTTAGGAAAACCTGTCGGTCTGTGGCAAGGTTACCATGTATGTAACTCGAAACCTGTAGGTAAGAGTTTGAGTGTTCTTGGATGAAGCTGTGAAGCAAGTCTAAGTATTTCTGCATTACTTCATATTCATTGTAATGTAGGAAACCAAGTGGGAGGGCACTGCTTCTTGAGTAGGAGTAAGACTTCTGTTGTTGCGACAATAGGAATGGAAACTGGTAGGTTTCTATCTAGGAGTTCCTAGGTATAGGTTGCACTGGGTAGATGATTAAGTGAAGGATGGGAACTTGTGAAGTTTAGTCCTGAATTAATATTGCTAATAGTGGATCTTCTTCCTGGCTTGGTATGCCCCCAGAGTAGGTGTATTTCACCGAACTGGGTCAACAACTGATTTGTGTTTTTACCTTCAACACTTTATAATTCTGTCTGTTATATATCAAGGTAAAACTGTAATGTTGTAACAGATGATGTCTCAGAACATGTTAAGACTTCATGCTAATATCTATGCAGAAGAAACAGAACTGCAAAGACTGTTTGCTCTCTGCTGATCATGTACCACAGATGAGCAGAACTAGGCACATCGGTGTTCTATCCTCTGGATCTTCAAAGTAGATCTGGCACAGCTTGGTTAAACTGTGCTTCTGTTACTCTTCAGTACTGAATCATAAAAATTGGGTATCTACCTTGCAGTGTATTTATTATGTCATATCAGATGTTTAGACATTGAGTATAACATCTGAAGACTGACATACACCAGAATTTCATAGCCTCTGTGGATGAGATTGTTACTCCGTTGTTGACTGTCAAAAGGAACCTGTTGCTAGCCGATTTATTTTCGGGATATAGTAAAGGTTACCTTCTATGTTCTGTTTCACCTGCTGGTTGTCCTTTGTTGAAATCAGGTATCCAAAGCCTGATGGATAATAAAGAGATCTTGTTCGAAAAGATTGTTGTTCCTGCTACCCGTACCGAAGAAGTTTCTATTGTCCCTATTTTCAACAACCCTCCCAAGGCTCCCTCAAAGAAGCCTGTCAAAATCATGTCTACTCAGAAGATTGCTCCTATCATCATCACTGTTCCGGGGCCCATCCCTTATAAATCTGACAAAGCTGTCCCGTGGCACTATGGGGCAGATGTTTATGTTCTGGGAGTAAAACAAAAGTTTGATACTAGTACCAGTGTCAGCAACATCACCGGGCCTGCCAAGTTTAATCGTAGTGGTAGGCTGTTCTCACCAGATATTGCGCCACCAACAATTCAAAGACCTCTTGTCATCACACCTGCAAGTGTGCCCACTTCTCCTCTTGACCAAGTTCCTGTTTCTACCCCTGCTGCCGAGTCATCTGACGCTCGGGGCAAAGGGATGGCTACTGATATGCCTGCCCGGACGGAGGCACCAAAGACAACAAATGTTGAAGCTTCCAAGCAAGAGATGGAAGAGATCCTCAAGATTATCAAGAAAAGTGATTTCAACGTCGTTGAGCAGCTGGGGCACACCCCATCTAAAATTTCTATGCTATCACTGTTATTGTGTTCAGAGGCCCATGCGAAGGCCCTGATTTCCTTCTTGAAGACGGCCCATGTGCCACAAGAAACGTCTGCTGATCAATTTACCGATTGTGTGGCCAACTTGACTGTTGATAATGGGTTGGGTTTCTCTGACGCCGATCTGACTGCCAAGGGAAATAACCATAACGACGCCCTGCATGTCTCCATTGAATGCAGGGGCACTACTCTTGCCCATGTGTTGGTAGACACTGGTTCCTCGTTGAACGTATTACCCAAGAAAGCTCTAGACAGGCTGGATTGTGAGGGTTTAGAGCTCAAGCCAAGTAACATTGTTGTCCGGGCCTTTGACGGGTCCAAGAGGATGGTACATGGGGAAGTTGACATTCCAATCAGGGTTGGTTCTCAAGTTTTTGATTCTACTTTCTATGTGATGGACATCTGACCATCCTATTCTTGTTTGCTGGGTCGCCCATGGATCCACAAGGCTGGAGCTGTGACCTCCACATTACATCAGAAGCTTAAGTACCCGGTCAGAGGGAAGATTGTGACAGTCCAGGGGGAGGAAGAATATATGGTCATCCACCTCAACTCGTTCCGGTACGTAGAGATGGATGGGGAATTCATTGAGACCCTCTTTCAACACTTTGAAAGGTGCCTCAGACATTGGCAGCAGCAGAGACTGTGACTGAAGAGGGTTCTCCTTTGAAGATGGCTTCCTTAAAGGATGCCCGGGCTGTGATTGAGAAGGGTGAGTGCGCAAACTAGGGCCGACTTCCTGATTTCACTCCAAAGACTGACAAGTTTGGTTTGGGTTTCACTGCAGAAGCTCAGAGGGTTGTCCGTAAAGCAAGGATTGGAAGACCTCCTGTGTTCATCACCAACCCAGGAGTAAATGCTATTGAGGACGAAGCGGACGGATCCGAATTTGACAGCTGGATCTACCCGACGACCAACAATGGACCAAGCAACTGGACTGCGAAAGACTTTACACCTATTACTTTTGTCACTCAGTAATGAACTCCTTTGTTTTAAATTTGTGACGAACAATAATTTGAAACTTTATGGCCCGGTGTCTTACCCGGGGCACCGTGGCCTCATTTGTGAGGGCTCTTGTGTGTCACTACCATATATCATTAATAAAAGCATTGGACGTTTTTTACATTTCAAATCTTGCGCTCCTTTTCTTTCTTTATTATATATTGCAAAACAGCTATATTTACACACACTCACCTATACAGGTTCCAATCCACTCTGGATCTCACTGTAACGACTCTGCTACTGCCAGTTATGACTTCGAAAATCCGATCAACTTAGCCGAAGACGAAGGTGAAGATGATTGCGAAGTACCTGGTGAGCTTGCAAGACTGTTACTCCAGGAAGAGAGGGCCATTCAGCCGCATGAAGAGCCAGTAGAAACGGTAAATCTGGGTACTGAGACAGACAGAAAGGAAGTCAAGATTGGTGCCAATCTGGAGGCTAGTATGAAACAACGGCTGATTTAGATGTTGCATGATTACATGGAAATCTTTTCCTGGTCTTACGAAGACATGCCTGGGTTGGATACCGACATTGTGGTCCATCATTTGCCTACCAAGGAAGAATGCCCTCCGGTAAAACAGAAGGTCCGCCGTATGCGTCCAGAGATGTCCGAGAAAATCAAAGCTGAGGTTATGAAACAATTTGACGCCAGTTTTCTAGCAGTGACTTCTTACCCTCAGTGGGTTGCCAACGTGGTTCCAGTGCCGAAGAAAGATGGTAAGGTCCGAATGTGTGTTGATTACAGGGATTTGAATAGGGCAAGCCCCAAGGATGACTTCCCTCTGCCTCGCATTGATGTTCTGGTTGACAACACTGCTCAGCATAAAGTATTCTCCTTCATGGACGGGTTCTCCGGTTATAATCAGATCAAGATGGCTCCTGAAGACATGGAGAAGACCACCTTTGTTACTCAGTGGGGCACCTTTTGCTACAAGGTCATGTATTTTGGGTTGAAAAATGCTGGGGCAACCTACCAACGTGCCATGGTTCCTTTGTTTCATGACATGATCCATCACGAGATTCAAGTATATGTCGATGATATGATTGCAAGGTCCTAAACTGAGGAGGAACACCTTGACCATCTACATAAGCTCTTTGACCGGTTGAAGTTGTACAAGCTGAGGTTGAACCCAAACAAGTGCACCTTTGGGGTAAGATCTGGAAAATTGCTAGGCTTCGCCGTGAGCGATAAAGGTATTCAAGTGGACCCTGCCAAGGTGAAAGCCATACAAGAGATGCCAACTCCCAAGACAGAAAAAGAAGTCAGAGGCTTTCTAGGACATCTGAACTACATTGCCGGATTCATCTCGCACCTAACTGCTACCTGTGAACCAATCTTCAAGCTACTGAAGAAAGATCAAGTAGTACGTTGGAACGATGAATGTCAGGCCGCTTTCGAAAGAATCAAAGAGTATCTCCAAGAACCACCCATTCTTATGCCACCAGTTGAAGGGAGACCTCTAATACTATACTTAACAGTACTTGACAACTCAATGGGGTGTGTGCTGGGGCAGCATGACGAGTCTAGCCGAAAAGAGCACGCCATTTATTACCTTAGCAAAAAGTTTACCGACTCTGAGACCCGATACTCACTGCTCGAGAAAACTTGCTGCGCTTTGGTATGGGCTGCTCGCCGGCTGAGACAGTATATGTTGACTCACACTACTCTGTTGAGTTCAAAAATGGATCCGATAAAGTACATATTCGAAAAGCCTGCCTTGTCCGGAAGAATAGCAAGATGGCAGATGATCTTGACAGAATACGACATCCAGTACACGACTCAGAAAGCAATCAAGGGAAGTGTATTGGCAGACCATTTGGCGCATCAGGCAGTGGACGACTACCAATCTATGAACTTTGAATTTCCAGACGAGGATATCATGGTAGTGACTGATTGTAAAGTACCTGGACCGGATGAAGGACCTGAGGAAGGATCCCGATGGTCTATGCACTTTGACGGAGCCTCAAACGCTTTGGGTAACGGTATTGGTGCCGTGATCATATCCCCTAAAGGCACTCATACTCCACTCACTGCCCGGCTATGTTTCAACTGCACCAACAACATGGCAGAGTATGAGGCATGCATCATGGGTCTTCAAGCTGCAATTGACTTAAGGATCAAGTTTCTGAGTGTCTTCGGAGATTCCGCTCTCGTGATCAATCAGATCAAAGGCGAGTGGGATACGAAACACCCAAACCTTATCCCTTACAAAGAGTATGTACTGACATTGATTCCCCATTTCGAGGAGATAACTTTTGAACACTTCCCAAGAGAGGATAATCAGTTAGCGGACGCGCTGGCTACGATGTCTTCTATGTTCAAAGTCAAATGGGACAACGAGGCTCCCCGGATCATTATCTGGAAACTGGATGAACCTGCACATTATTGTGATCTTGAGGCTGAAGAGGTAACTGAAAAACCTTGGTATCATGAAGTGAAGAGGTACTTGGAAGCTCAAGAATACCCCGAGGGTGCATCTGTTAACGACAAGAAGTTTCTGAGAAGATTCGCTGCAAAGTTCTTCCTCAGCAACGACATTCTCTACAAGCGAAACCATGATTCAACCTTACTGCGTTGTGTGGATAAGACTGAAGCAGAAAGGATCATGGCAGAGCTACATGAAGGTACCTTCGGAACGCATTCCAGTGGACATACCATGGCAAAGAAAATCCTTCGGGCATGATATTTCTGGTCCACAATGGAAGCTGATTGTTACCAACATTCTCGGACATGTCATAAATGCCAGATCTATGCTGATAAGATGCACGTTCCTCCAGTTCCTCTGAACGTCTTGACAGCACCTTGGCCTTTTGCAATGTGGGGCATTGATATGATCGGCGAGATCAGACCTACGGCATCCAACGGGCATCACTTCATCCTAGTAGCAATTGATTACTTCACGAAGTGGGTTGAAGCAGCTTCCTACGCTACGGTAACCAAGAACGTCGTAGCACGGTTCATTTGGCATAACTTGATCTGTCGATACGGCGTACCTGAGAGGATCATTACGGACAATGGTACCAATCTTAATAACAAGATGATCACTGAGCTCTGCGAGCAATTCAAGATACAACACCACAACTCTTCTCCTTACCGGCCGAAGATGAATGGGCCTGTAGAAGCAGCTAATAAAAATATCAAGAAGATTGTGCAGAAGATGACAGTGACCTACAAAGATTCGCACGAGATGTTACCGTTTGCTCTTCATGGGTACCGTACCTCAGCAAGGACGTCAACAGGGGCAACACCCTTTTCCTTGGTCTATGGCATGGAAGCAGTCTTGCCCATCGAAGTCCAGATACCCTCTCTCTCCGGATAATGAAGGATGCAGGTTTGAGAGAAGATGACTGGATCCATACTCGACTTGATCAATTAAATCTGATCGATAAAAAGAGACTCACTGCTATATGTCATGGTCAGACGTACCAAAAACGGATGATCAGAGCATTTAACAAGAAAGTCAGACGACAAGAGTATCAAGTCGGAGACCTGGTAATCAAGCGCATCATCCTTCCTCAAAGTGATCCCAGGGGAAAATGGACCCCTACGTACGAAGGGCCATTTGTGGTTAAGAATATCTTCTCAGGAGGTGCGATGATTCTAACAACCATGGATGGTGACGACCTTCCTCACCCCGCCAATGCAGACATAGTAAAAAGATACTACGCATGAATTAAAGACCCGCTAGGTTGACACACATAGGCAAAAATAAGGGCTTCCCGACGAACCAAAAGGGTTTGGGCAAAAATAAGGGATGAAATGAAAAAAATCTGTAGACCCGACAAGTCGAAAACCTGAAAAGGCGGCTTGGGCAAAAATGGGTATCCCGGTGGACTGAAAACCCGAAAGGGCGGTCCAGGCAAAAGTTAGGGATTAAAGCGTAATACTATGTCTCATTGGATCACCCTGCATCCAGAATTCAGTATCAACTATCAGGTTCAGACGACATCAATCAATCAGCTTCATCTTCAACTAAGCAGCAAAGTGATGAGACGCTTGAAGACATAAAGGCGATAGCAGAGTTGGAGCCCAGTGGGATTATTTTTCACATAGATGTTTTGTTTCCTTTTCACAAAATTGTATAAACTCTATGTTGTTCGGCAGAGTTCTCTTACTAGGACGTCAGCCTCTTGTACATAAACGCCTATTTATAGGCAAATTCCGAAAATCAATACAAATTCACTTTTCCAGACAAATTGCCAACTGTTTTTCCTTTATCTGCTTTGTTTTGCAAAGAACGTCCAATGTTCATTTTTGATATATGCATTTGACATTAATTGCTAATCATAAATATTTGCATACGAAACAAAGGACTAATTACAGGTGACATTAGAAACAGGGGCAATAATGAGTTGTCTAAGCGATCTAGTTGCTCTGTCCACCAAGGTACCAATGTAAGTTCGGCTGAAGAATGTAACCCAGATACCTTCACTCCCCGTAGAGTAAGACAAGATTCAGCAGTACTCTCCCCCGAGCAGAGTTGGTCTCCCATCAGCCCCGAAAAGGCACAGCATCTCTAGCAAGTCAGCAATACTCTCCCCAAGCAGAGTTAGGTTACTGTCAGTCTTAAGGAAGTTGGATATCCCCAACAAATCTCAATATTCCCCAGCGGAGTATACAGATGTTCCTCTACAAGCATCCCCGGCAGTCTTAATCTAAGATTGTTCCCCGGCGGAATACTAGACATCCAGTGGAGCCATTTCCAGTACAGTTCAAAAGTTTCCCCAGGAGAGTTGAATTATCCTCCCCAGTAGATTCTGGAAGCTTATTCCCAGTAGATTTTGGAAGCTTATCCCCTGCAGAGTACATATCTCTCTCCGGATATATTTAAAGGTTATTCCCCACCAGAGCTTATAATTGGGTTATCCTCAGCTAAATTCCACAGAAAGATCGTCCTCGGCGAAGTCCTTCCTATCCCCCAGTGGAGTTCCTCAAAATTCCCCAGCATAACTTATCAATGGAATCCCCAGCGGAGTTATCATCAAAACCTCAGCAAAGTATCTCTTCCCACAGAGTAATTCCCCGCAGAGTAATCTCTTCGCCAAGTTTATTCCCCAATGGAGTCATCTTCTCCTACCGGTTCATTCTTGCAACCATCATCCCCAGCGGAAATGAAGAATTCTACTCTTCAAACATCAGCCCAGGATTCAACAAGCTCCCGGCATCCGTCAAGGATTTATTTTCCTAAGACGAAAATACATTCATAGACATTTCCCATTTCATACATCTTGCTTACATACATGACAAAGTGCATACGACACTATCTCATTTTTGAACATCATGACATCATGCATCTCATACATCACGACATTGCATACAACTAATGTTTTTCCTTTTCAGGAAAAAGGTCAATCCAAAGATGATTACTATCAACTGTCGCAATTCCAGATTTGATTCCTGTATCCAGCCAGGGCATATCTGTAGACGACCAATTCCAGATTCGATTCCTGTATCTAGCCAGGGAATATCTGTGAGTAACTGATTGTAGATTCGACACCTGTATCTAGCCAGGGCATGTCTGCATGAAGAGTTTAGAGATTCGATTCCTGTATCCAACCAGGGCATATTTGTAAACGACTAATTACGAATTCGATTCATGTATCTAGCCAGGGCATATCTGTGAATGATTGATTGTAGATTTGATACCTGTATCCAGCCAGGGCATGTCTGCATGAAGAGTTTAGATATTCGATACCTGTATCCAGCCAGGGCATGTATGTAGACGACTAATTCCAGATTCGATACATGTATCCAGCCAGGGCATATCTGTGAGTGATTGATTGTAGATTCGACACCTGTATCTAGCCAGGGCATGTCTGCATGAAGAGTTTAGAGATTCGATTCCTGTATCCAGCTAGGGCATATCTGTAGACGACTAATTCCAGATTCGACACCTGTATCTAGCCAGGGCATATCTGTGAGTGATTGATTGTAGATTCGACACCTGTATCCAGCCAGGGCATATCTGCACGAAGAGTTTAGAGATTCGATACCTGTATCCAGCCAGGGCATATCTGTAGACGACTAATTCCAGATTCGATTCCTGTATCTAGCCAGGGCATATCTGTGAGTGACTGATTGTAGATTCGACACCTGTATCTAGCCAGGGCATGTCTGCATGAAGAGTTTAGAGATTTGATTCCTATATCCAGCCAGGGCATATCTGTAAACGACTAATTCCAGATTCGATTCCTGTATCTAGCCAGGGCATATCTGTGAGTGATTGATTGTAGACTCGATACCTGTATCCAGCCAGGGCATGTCTGCATGAAGAGTTTAGAGATTCGATACCTGTATCCAGCCAGGGCATATCTGTAGACAACCAATTCCAGATTCGATTCATGTATCTAGCCAGGGCATATCTGTGAGTAACTGATTGTAGATTCGACACCTGTATCTATCCAGGGCATGTCTGCATGAAGAGTTTAGAGATTCGATTCCTGTATCCAGCCAGGGCATATCTGTAAACGACTAATTCCGGATTCGATTCCTGTATCTAGCCAGGGCATATCTGTGAGTGATTGATTGTAGATTCGATACCTGTATCCAGCCAGTGTATGTCTGCATGAAGTGTTTAGAGATTCGATACTTGTATCCATCCAGGGCATGTCTGTAGACGACTAATTCCATATTCGATACCTGTATCCAGCTAGGGCATATCTGTGAGTGATTGATTGTAGATTCGACACCTGTATCTAGCCAGGGCATGTCTGCATGAAGAGTTTAGAGATTTGATTCCTGTATCCATCCAGGGCATATCTGTAGACGACTAATTCCAGATTCGATTCCTGTATCTAGCCAGGGCATATCTGTGAGTGACTGATTGTAGATTCGACACCTGTATCTAGCCAGGGCATGTCTGCATGAAGAGTTTAGAGATTTGATTCCTGTATCCAGCCAGGGCATATCTGTAAACGACTAATTCCGGATTCGATTCATGTATCTAGCCAGGGCATATCTGTGAGTGATTGATTGTAGATTCGATACCTGTATCCAGCCAGGGCATGTCTGCATGAAGAGTTTAGAGATTCGATACCTGTATCCAGCCAGGGCATGTCTGTAGACGACTAATTCTAGATTCGATACCTGTATCCAGCCAGGGCATATCTGTGAGTGATTGATTGTAGGTTCGACACCTGTATCTAGCCAGGGCATGTCTGCATGAAGAGTTTAGAGATTCGATTCCTGTATCCAGCCAGGGCATATCTGTAGACGACTAATTCCAGATTCGACACCTGTATCTAGCCAGGGCATATCTGGGAGTGATTGATTGTAGATTCGATACCTGTATCCAGCCAGGGCATATCTGCACGAAGAGTTTAGAGATTCGATACCTGTATCCAGCCATGACATATCTGTAGACGACTAATTCCAGATTCGATTCCTGTATCTAGCCAGGCATATCTGTGAGTGACTGATTGTAGATTCGATACATGTATCCAGCCAAGGCATGTCTGCATGAAGAGTTTGAAGACTCGATACCTGCATCCATCCAGGGCACGTCTGTAAGCAACCTTTTGAAGTGCCAGATTCGATTCCTGTATCTAGCCAGGGCACATATGTGAGCAATTGATTGTGGATTCGATACCTGTATCTAGCCACGGCATATCTACATGAAGAGATTGAAGATCAACACCTGTAACAGGCCAGGAAACCATCTTCCTTTCTCAAAGTACGCAAGTTCTTGCTAAGGAATCTCTTACGCGATCGACTCCCCTAGATGGCATCTTTAAGCCCATCTCCATACTATCCATTACACCTCCAAATGGCATCTATAAGCCCATTCCCGACAAGGTTCTGTCACATCTCCAGATGGCATCTATAAGCCCATCCTCCTATCCACCATCTTTCCAAATGGCATCTGTAAGCCCATTCCCGACATCACGTTGCTGATACCACACTATGTGAGTGCAAATTTCTGGGCACTCTAGTGTTCAATCATCTTCCACCTTTGGATCACGAAAGGCACGCAAGCCAATCTACATCCTCAGGTCTAAGAAGATTGAACAGGGGCAACTGTTGTACCCCAAAATTTGCCCTCCCATATTCTTCAAGATTTGTCAAGATCAATCTTCAAATGGTTCAAGACTTCTCAAAGGTTGCACAGTCAAACATCCTCCTAAGCCAGTCAAAATTAGGGTTTTGTTTCCCTCAAGGAAGTTGAGGTTTTCAATGGCTCAATCAGGTCCCATATGCTCATATACATTGTCAAGCATCTACATGCCAAGTTTCAAGGCTCACAGGGTCAAGTTGCACAGTCAAAAGCCCTAATTGGCTCACAATCAACTGCAGGGGTAAAATGGTCATTTGGTAGTCAAAAGTCAAAAATTTTGGTCAACACCTTGTTTTGAGCTCACAATCATCATTTGATCAAGTCTTGATCATGATGCCACAAGAATGGCTCAAACATCATCAAGATGCAAAAGTTTCTATTTTTGGACAGCTGAAAAGTCAACTGTAACTTGACTAGGGCATAACTTTTTCATAGTTCATCAGAAAAATCCCATCCAATGCTCATTTTGAAGGGGATGGCATTTCCTACAACCCATATTCACATTCCAAATCCAAGAAATGCTCTCACAAAAAGTTATCAATTTCTACATTATAGGTCATTTTCAAAAGTCAACAAAAAGGCATTTTAAGTCAAAGACCATAACTTGAGATTGGTAAATCCAAATGACATGGGACCAAAGGCATTGGTTAGAGGACTTCCAGACCTTTCCAAAATGTCCAAGAACATGTTCATATGATCAAAATTGAGCAAGATATGCATTGGAGAAGTTGGGAGATTTTTGGGAATGTGCAAAAGTCAACTATCCTTGAAACTTCAATTTTTGACAAAAGGGCCCACTTTCTTCCACTTGATTCAGCCTTTTCATGCCATACACGTGTCCCATGATTAATTTCAAGATCAAACATTTATTTTTCCATTTTATTTAATTTTTATTGATTTAATTCATTTTAAATCCATAATAATTCAAATAAAATCAAAAAATTAATGGAATGACATCTTGGTGACTTGAATGACTTTTATGTGTCATGTGTCAGCTAACAATTTCGTGCCAAGCCTTTTGGTGCACAAAATCTTGAATTTGAACCAAATATGGAAGGTTCTTTAATGGTGGTCAACCAAGATCTCAAGCCTTCAATACACAAGTTTAAGGCTCAGTTGCTGACCTAATTTCATCCATACATACATAAGCAAGCGTGACAAACCTAATTCACGACCTAGAGAGTGCACAAACGGCCAGAGCAAAAGTGAAAAAATTGTCAAAAAGTGTGAGATCGAAAACAGTATTGCAAGCACTTTCAGACCAAAAGAAGCACGTAGTCTTCCTCCTTGCCATCCCCTGAAGCTAACACGACCCTTACTACGCCCTAAGACCCCCTACACAGCGCTGTAAGTTGTCCTGAACTTAACTCTGAACATGAGATCCTAAATCCATTTTCTTGCGTCTTTTTGCAAAAATACTGATATATTCTTGATCATGGCATGATTTCCAACCTTTCTCCAATATTTAATTTCATTTTTGTAGCCTGCATAGCCATGCCCGAAGCTAGGGTTTTGGATCTTTGTTTTTAGGTGTTTTTATTATAGGCAAAATCAGGACAAGCTATGGCTATGGTTGGACTTAGGAGAACAAGGCGAGCAAGATGAGGGATTTGGCTTGTGTTTTCGTGATCTAGAAACCATTTTAGGACGAGGACGTGGATTTTGTTACAGACTAGAATCCGCAGGAAAATGTACAGGGGATATTGGAGAAGATGAAGACGTGCTTGCGTCTGATTGGCCAGTTCAAATTAAAACGCGCGTTTTTCTTTATTTCCAGGATATTGTTTATTTGTTTTATATAATATCTTTTTCTTATTAGTATAACGAATGGAAGCAGTTGGCGTAGTGGCGGAGCGAACAGGCGTTGAGCGCTGGGACCTGGGTTCGAATCCCAGGTCCCCCAAATAATTGTTTCTTATTTTTCTCAATAGGTTCCCATGCAGGCTTGCTAGTGTGTTCCATCATACGCCTCAAGCAATAAGGCGCCATGTGTCCTTGAGCCTAGATCTGATGATAAAAGATGAAGGACCACAGTAATCCCCAATCAACGCTTGCATACCTGATCCAGAAGGTCAAACATGGCCAAGCAAACAAATGGGCCTCAGATTGCTAGGCACACCCCCAATGCTGGCCCAGCACCCATGGTTCACTTTTCTTTTTTATTTTTCTTCTTCCTTTTATTTTCTTTAATTATTATTAGTATTATTTAATTAATTAACATAAATAATTTTCTTCACAACAAAAATCAGAAAAACTAAACATTTTTATTATTATTATTAATTATTAATTTCATTTCATTATTTTGTAAATAAACACTAATTTAAATTAATCTAGTTTAACTAGTTTTAATTTTAATTTTCTTTTACAATAAATAAAAATGAATTAGACTTAGGGTTTTTTTACACTTTTAATTTCTTTTTTTATTTTATTTCATTAAAAACATAAAAACACAAAAACATTTTTTCTTTTAATAAATTAATTAATTAGTAATTAGGCTTAATTTAATTAATTGCAAAAAGGGACAAAATTCAATTCTTTTCTCAAAAAGGGTCAAAACCCTAAGGACGTCCCGATTCAATCTTTCGTGCGCATGTTTGTTTTAATTCATTATATTTATGTAACTGTTTCCGGATATGTAATAGTTAATTAGGATTTTATCGCTTTCTTTTACTTTCTCGTAGTTATTTTCCAAACGGGTTTTTGTTTTTGGCGATGTATATACCCGCGCCTTGTAATAGCTAGATTTACTTTTCCGCACTTTATTTTCCGCACTCTTAACTGTTAAAAAATGCATGAAAGACTTGTATGAAAAATAAAACCAATCCGTAGCTCACAAATGCATGATCAAAGATAAACGTTAACTGAAAAACAACACACATGCACATGCCACTCTTAGGGTACGCCTCACTGGTTGCCTCGAACGTGGTCATCAAGTATAGGGTGTCTTAGAGGTCGCCTTCCTGTCTAAAGATCCAGTCGTCTCGAAACGGTTGCCTCGGATAAAAAGGATCTAGGACATTAGGGTTACCGCTAAGGTGTCCTACCATTGCTTTGGTGACCACACATGTCCCTAATAATCGAATTGACCCGAATACCTCCAACGACGGTGCTACCTACCTCTCAATGGTGGGATAGCACTATCTAAAGGACTCTTACACAATCTAATTCCTTAGAGTAGGTAGATTCTCCTGGGTACTTGCTCTTTCAAACAAATAAAAACATCTTTTTCACACCCACACTTTCAAAAGGTTTTCAAACAAATACTTCACACACTCTTGAGGACTGATACAAGAGTTACCTAGAAGTTTTTCAAACGAAACTTTTTCAAAACCCACATACACTTGAAAAGCAAACAATTTTTGAAAACATAAGAGCAAGTACCTAAGAGCCCATGGATAACCACGGATAGAAAGGGTGCTAACACCTTCCCTTTCTATAAATCTACCTCCCGAACCAAGAAAAATCTCAAAGAAGGAATTTTGCTGTGCTTTTGTCCTTTCCATGTTGGAGAACATAAAAGACGGTGGCGACTCTTGCTTACCGCGACATTTTGCGAACCAGCTTAAAAAACAGTCAGTTCTATTTCCACCGATCACAGAACTGGCGACTCTGCTGGGGACACTTAATAAGTGAGGTGTACCTTAGGATTAGACCACTCTTATGTTTTCAATTGCTTGTTTTGTTTGCTTTAAAATTGTGGGCCTGTTTTGGAGTTTCATAGATCCTAACCCGGATCTGGGGGATACCTTTTAGAAAGTAGCAACAAACTGTGAGGGAACTGTGCGGGGTATACCGACACGGTTGAAGCAGTTTTCTACATTGATGTGGCACTTTGGTGAGTACCGGTAACCCTTGAGTCAAGTCAAGAAGAGTACGGGGCCGCCGTGTGGTGTCGTGAAGCATCAACTGACCTTAGGAACCTTACTTGACCATCCTGGCCTCTTTAGGGGTAGTGAGATGACCGACTTTGGTGCAGTCCAAAGTTGGTAGATACTCGATACTACACTCATTGAGGGTTGTTTTCTTGGAATATTTTGATCGTCAGTTCAGTGGTTAAATCAAAACAATGAACACAGAAAACAACCCAATGATATTGAGCTCCTTAGAACCCGGTTACTTTTGATAGGACAGGTTTTGAGCCCACCAACTTCAAGAGGGTAGTACCCCAAACTTCATGATGGCCTAAACTCTAAGGGATGTCTGGTGTGACTTGTTTGCCTTATCATGTTTGCTCTTTGTAAATACTTGTGGTGTGTCCTTATCATAACATCATAGCATCATACAGCATCATATGCATTTACTAACCACTTCAAGGGTTCGAATCTTCATCTTTGTTCTTGTTTTGTAGGACATGGAATCTCTTCGTAGAAAGACAATTCAGATCAACCTTGTAAGGGTCCCTCCTCAGCTTAAGGAGCTTACATCCAGGATTCCCGAGAACTCCTCCTTCAGTGAAAGGCATGGTAGACTCATCAGCTTGGTCAACACCAACATTGAAGAAGATATGATAAAAGTTCTCTTCCAGTTCTTTGACCCTTTGCACCACTGTTTTACTTTCCCTGATTATCAATTGGTGCCTACTTTGGAAGAGTTTTCTCAGCTTCTGAAGGTTCCTATTCCTAATCAACTACCCTACAACAGTACGGAAAGGGAACCAAAACTTGAAGAGGTTGCTAAAGCATTACACCTACAACCATCTGACATCAAGGGACATTGGGAAGTCAGAAGTGGTATCAAAGGATTCTTGGCAAAGTTCCTGTTTGAGAAGGCCCAAGAATGTTGGAATTCCCTTGACCTACAAGCCTTTGAATAAGTTGTGGCACTCCTTGTCTATGGGTTGGTGTTGTTCCCGAATCCGGATCAGCTTATAGATATCAATGCTGTCAAGATCTTCATGTCCAGGAATCCCATACCTACGCTGCTTGGGGACATCCTCCACTCATGTTACACTCGAACCATGAGAAAAAGAGGTGTTCTCATGTGTTGCACTCCTCTCCTGGCAAGGTGTTTTATTTCGCACATTCCACAATCAGTTTTGAAGAACGAGCGGGGTTTGAGATGGTCACAACGGTTAATGACTCTTACACATGCTGATATACATTGGTGTTCTCGGTACAGAGAAAATGTCACTATCATTGATCGTTGCGGAGAGTATCCTAATGTTCCTTTACTTGGAATCAGAGGAGGTATTACTTACAACCCATGTCTGACTTTGAGGCAGTTTGGATATGCTCGGAGGGACGGCCCTCATGACATGTTGATTCCTGACATAGTTTTTGACTTCGACAACGATGCACAAGGACTTCGCCAGAGATTCATCAGAGCTTGGAGGATGCCCAACAGGGTAGATAGTAAGACATTGGGGTACAAGAACTCCATCCCCCTAGAGCCTTATCTCAAGTGGGTACGAGCCTGCTCCCAGAAGCTTGTGATGCCATACCCTCATGTTCTCCCCGTGATCAAAGAGCCAGTTTTGGAAGGAGAGGTGCCCTACACCATTCAACATCCTGACATGCCAACATCCTGGGAAGAAATGCAGAAGAGCTGGATCCAACTCAAGGAAGAACGGAATTCTCTTGAAACCAGTCTACATGCCAGTGAGAAGAAGGTCTTGGAGCCCACCTGTCTACTTCACGAGGAAAAGACTCTCAACACTTACATCGCTCCAAAAAGGATGCGCAGTGTCTTTTGGGATTAAGTTTTGTAATGTTTTGCCCATGAGGCCCTGATGTACTGAACATATTATTTCTTAATATAATGTGTGTTCCTTTTTGTCTACAACGAATTTGAACTTTCAAACCCTTGAATGCATTGCATAAATAGAATATCATGCATCATGTGCATAACAGGTACCCTTTTTCCTCAGGTTGCTTAATCTTCTTCGCTGTTTATTTCAGCGCTCACTCACTCAATCATCATGTCTTCTGAGCTACTACCGAACAAGCTATCAAGGCCCTACAGGCCCAAAACGCCCAGTTCCAAGAGCTGGTCATGAGCTTAGCCCAGGGTCAGCAGGAGTTGAAGACTCTGCTCTTGAAGGAGAAAAAGAAGAAGAAAATGAGGACTGTGCTGTTTAACACTGGACGGAGGTTTGGGAATACACTGCAGAATGAGGCTGATCAGGCTACTCCATCTGTTGGGGAAGGCAGCCCCCAAGGGAGAGAGGTTCCTAGTCCCATAGTCTTCGACAACGAGACACATTTCAATGATGAACAGTACCCTCCTGCTGAGGACAGGTACAAACAGCTGGAGGACCGGTTAAATGCTATGGAGATTCAACGTGTGCCTGGGTTGGACTTTGGAGACCTAGGTTTATCTTATGGGGTGGTGATCTCACACAAGTTCAAGGCACCTGCCTTTGCGAAGTACGACGGGGCTTCCTGCCCTAAACTGCACCTCCGTTCTTATGTAAGGAAGATCCAACCTTACACTGCAGACAAGAACCAATGGATCCATTTCTTCCAGGATAGCCTTTCAGGGGCTCAACTCGAATGGTTCTATCAGCTGGATGGAGCCAGTATTCGAAACTGGGAGGACTTGGCTACTGCATTTTATAAGCAGTATCAGTACAATTCCGACCTCGCTCCCACGCGTACCCAACTCCAGGGTATGTCCCTTGGGACGGGTGAAGGTTTTAAGGAGTACGCGCAGAAGTGGAGAGACCTGGCTGGCAGGGTGCAGCCACCGTTGACTGACCATGAACTCGTGGACATGTTCTTGGGGACCCTGTCTGGTCCATTCTTCAACCACCTGATTGGTAATTCTTCTGCAGGGTTTACAGACCTCATTCTGACTGGTGAAAGGATAGAAGCCGGTATCAAGTCGGGGAAGATATAGAAGGGTGCCTCCTAGAGTACTGAAAAGAAGCCCTTCAAGAAGGAAGCTAGTGTTGTTTATGGTCCAAGGAGACAGAACAAACCGGAACGCCGCCAAGCTGTCAACGCGATAGTAATTTCAAAGCCTGCTGCTGCTCCTCAGCAGTATAACCAACCAAGAGGTGAGAGACCCAAGAGGCAGTACACTCGGCTTAGTATGACCCTCTCTCAGATATTGCCGCAACTGCTGTCAACCAAACTGGTAACTGTCAAGGAAGATCCAAAGGTTGTGAACACCACGTCTCCAAAGTACAACCCCAACGCCCGCTGCGCTTATCACTCGGATAGCCCAGGACATACTACCGATGATTGTTGGGCTCTAAGGAATAAGGTTCAGGACCTTATTGATGCTAAGGAAATACAATTCGAGGCGCCCGAAAGGCCCAATGTTGTGACTTCTCCCATGCCCCAGCATGGAGTGAATCCTGTGGAAGAAGACCCGTATGTAGCCTCTGTGGATGAGATTGTTACTCCGTTGTTGACTGTCAAAAGGAACATGTTGCTAGCCGGTTTATTTCCGGGATGTAGTAAAGGTTGCCTTCTATGTTCTGTTTCACCTGCTGGTTGTCCTTTGTTGAAATCAGGTATCCAAAGCCTGATGGATAATAAAGAGATCTTGTTCGAAAAGATTGTTGTTCCTGCTACTCGTACCGAAGAAGTTTCTATTGTCACTATTTTCAACAACCCTCCCAAGGCTCCCTCAAAGAAGCCTGTCAAAATCATGTCTACTCAGAAGATTGCTCCTATCATCATCACTGTTCCGGGGCCCATCCCCTATAAATCTGACAAAGCTGTCCCGTGGCACTATGGGGCAGATGTTTATGTTCTGGGAGTAAAACAAAAGTTTGATACTAGTACCAGTGTCAGCAACATCACCGGGCCTGCCAAGGTTACTCGTAGTGGTAGGCTGTTCTCACCAGATATTACGCCACCAATAATTCAAAGACCTCTTGTCATCACACCTGCAGGTGTACCCACTTCTCCTCCTGACCAAGTTCCTGTTTCTACCCCTGCTGCCGAGTCATCTGACGCTCGGGGCAAAGGGATTGCTACTGATATGCCTTCCCGGAAGGAGGCACCAAAGACAACCAATGTTGAAGCTTCCAAGCAAGAGATGGAAGAGATCCTCAAGATTATCAAGAAAAGTGATTTCAACGTCGTTGAGCAGCTGGGGCACACCCCATCTAAAATTTCTATGCTATCACTATTATTGTGTTTAGAGGCCCATGCCAAGGCCCTGATTTCCTTCCTGAATACGGCCCACGTGCCACAAGAAACGTCTGCTGATCAATTTACCGATTGTGTGGCCAACTTGACTGCTGATAATGGGTTGGGTTTCTCTGACGCCGATCTGACTGCCAAGGGAAAGAACCATAACGACGCCCTGCATGTCTCCATTGAATGCAGGGGCACTACTCTTGCCCATGTGTTGGTAGACACTGGTTCCTCGTTGAACGTATTACCCAAGAAAGCTCTAGACAGGCTGGATTGTGAGGGTTTAGAGCTCAAGCCAAGTAACATTGTTGTCCGGGCCTTTGACGGGTCCAAGAGGATGGTACATGGGGAAGTTGACATTCCAATCAGGGTTGGTTCTCAAGTTTTTGATTCTACTTTCTATGTGATGGACATCCGACCATCCTATTCTTGTTTGCTGGGTCGCCCATGGATCCACAAGGATGGAGCTGTGACCTCCACATTACATCAGAAGCTTAAGTACCCGGTCAGAGGGAAGATTGTGACAGTCCAGGGGGAGGAAGAATATATGGTCAGCCACCTCAACTCGTTCTGGTACGTAGAGATGGATGGGGAATTCATTGAGACCCCCTTTCAACACTTTGAAGAGGTGCCTCAGACATTGGCAGCAGTAGAGACTGTGACTGAAGAGGGTTCTCCTTTGAAGATGGCTTCCTTAAAGGATGCCCGGGCTGTGATTGAGAAGGGTGAGTGCGCAAACTGGGGCCGACTTCCTGATTTCACTCCAAAGACTGACAAGTTTGGTTTTGGTTTCACTGCAGAAGCTCAGAGGGCTGTCCGTAAAGCAAGGATTGGAAGACCTCCTGTGTTCATCACCAACCCAGGAGTAAATGCTATTGAGGACGAAGCGGACGAATCCGAATTTGACAGCTGGATCTACCCGACGACCAACGGTGGACCAAGCAACTGGACTGCGAAAGACTTTACACCTATTACTTTTGTCACTCAGTAATGAACTCCTTTGTTTTAAATTTGTGATGAACAATAATTTGAAACTTTATGGCCCGGTGTCTTACCCGGGGCACCGTGGCCTCATTTATGAGGGCTCTTGTGTGTCACTACCATATATCATTAATAAAAGCATTGGACGTTTTTTACATTTCAAATCTTGCGCTCCTTTTCTTTCTTTATTATATATTGCAAAACAGCTATATTTACACACACTCACCTATACAGGTTCCAATCCACTCTGGATCTCACTGGTAACGACTCTGCTACTGCCAGTTATGACTTCGAAAATCCGATCAACTTAGCCGAAGACGAAGGTGAAGATGATTGCGAAGTACCTGGTGAACTTGCAAGACTGTTACTCCAGGAAGAGAGGGCCATTCAGCCGCATGAAGAGCTAGTGGAAACGGTAAATCTGGGTACTGAAACAGACAGAAAGGAAGTCAAGATTGGTGCCAATCTGGAGGCTAGTGTGAAACAACGGTTGATTCAGATGTTGCATGATTACATGGAAATCTTTGCCTGGTCTTACGAAGACATGCCTGGGTTGGATACCGACATTGTGGTCCATCATTTTCCTACCAAGGAAGAATGCCCTCCGGTAAAACAGAAGGTCTGCCGTATGCGTCCAGAGATGTCCGAGAAAATCAAAGCTGAGGTTATGAAACAATTTGACGCCAGTTTTCTAGCAGTGACTTCTTACCCTTAGTGGGTTGCCAACGTGGTTCCAGTTCCGAAGAAAGATGGTAAGGTCCGAATGTGTGTTGATTACAGGGATTTGAATAGGGCAAGCCCCAAGGATGACTTCCCTCTGCCTCACATTGACGTTCTGGTTGACAACACTGCTCAGCATAAAGTATTCTCCTTCATGGACGGGTTCTCCGGTTATAATCAGATCAAGATGGCTCCTGAAGACATGGAGAAGACCACCTTTGTTACTCAGTGGGGCACCTTTTGCTACAAGGTCATGCCTTTTGGGTTGAAAAATGCTGGGGCAACCTACCAACATGCCATGGTTGCTTTGTTTCATGACATGATCCATCACGAGATTGAAGTATATGTCGATGATATGATTGCAAGGTCCCAAACTGAGGAGGAACACCTTGACCATCTACAGAAGCTCTTTGACCGGTTGAAGTTGTACAAGCTGAGGTTGAACCCAAACAAGTGCACCTTTGGGGTAAGATCTGGAAAATTGCTAGGCTTCGTCGTGAGCGATAAAGGTATTCAAGTGGACCCTGCCAAGGTGAAAGCCATACAAGAGATGCCAACTCCCAAGACAGAAAAAGAAGTCGGAGGCTTTCTAGGACGTCTGAACTACATTGCCCGATTCATCTCGCACCTAACTACTACCTGTGAACCAATCTTCAAGCTACTGAAGATAGATCAAGTAGTACGTTGGAACGATGAATGTCAGACCGCTTTCGAAAGAATCAAAGAGTATCTCCAAGAACCACCCATTCTTATGCCACCAGTTGAAGGGAGACCTCTAATACTATACTTAACAGTACTTGACAACTCAATGGGGTGTGTGCTGGGGCAACATGACGAGTCTGGCCGAAAAGAGCACGCCATTTATTACCTTAGCAAAAAGTTTACCAACTGTGAGACCCGATACTCACTGCTCGAGAAAACTTGCTGTGCTTTGATATGGGCTGCTCGCCGGCTGAGACAGTATATGTTGACTCACACTACTCTGTTGAGTTCAAAAATGGATCCGATAAAGTACATCTTCGAAAAGCCTGCCTTGTCCGGAAGAATAGCAAGATGGCAGATGATCTTGACAGAATACGACATCCAGTACACGACTCATAAAGCAATCAAGGGAAGTGTATTGGCAGACCATTTGGCGCACCAGGCAGTGGACGACTACCAATCTATGAACTTTGAATTTCCAGACGAGGATATCATGGTAGTGACTGATTGTAATGTACCTGGACCGGATGAAGGACCTGAGGAAGGATCCCGATGGTCTATGCACTTTGACGGAGCCTTAAACGCTTTGGGTAACGGTATTGGCGCCGTGATCATATCCCCTAAAGGCACTCATACTCCACTCACTGCCCGGATATGTTTCAACTGCACCAACAACATGGCAGAGTATGAGGCATGCATCATGGGTCTTCAAGCTGCAATTGACTTAAGGATCAAGTTTCTGAGTGTCTTCGGAGATTCCGCTCTCGTGATCAATCAGATCAAAGGCGAGTGGGATACGAAACACCCAAACCTTATCCCTTACAAAGAGTATGTACTGACATTGATTCCCCATTTCGAGGAGATAAATTTTGAACACTTCCCAAGAGAGGATAATCAGTTAGCGGACGCGCTGGCTACGATGTCTTCTATGTTCAAAGTCAAATGGGACAACGAGGCTCCCGGGATCATTATCTGGAAACTGGATGAACCTGCACATTGTTGTGATCTTGAGGCTGAAGAGGTAACTGAAAAACCTTGGTATCATGAAGTGAAGAGGTACTTGGAAGCTCAAGAATACCCCGAGGTTGCATCTGTTAACGACAATTTACAGTCAAACTTCAGCTGTATTGGGGAAAAAGTCAACCATAGCCAATTTATAGTCAAACTTCATAATTTTTTATCCACAACAACAATTTAGACTCATATGAACTATTTTATCAAGTTTGGATCACAACCCCTCAAGAAATTTGATCAGATCATCAAAAGGGCAAAATGGTCAAAATTAGGGTTTTGACTGAGAAAGGGCAATTTCTGATTTTTAACCTAGTCAATGACCAATTGGGTTCAAACATGATTTCAAGGACTCAATGGCATCATCTTGACCTAATCACATGGTTCAAAAGATCTCAAGTTCATTAGATTGATAGATGAATTTTCCAATCAACTGATCAAAAATCAACTGTACACTGAAAAGTCAAACTTTGACTTTTTGGTCAAAATCAAGTGCCAAGGGTCATAATTCATCAAGATATGTCAAAACATGAAACTTTTTCACCAAGAAAACCAATTTTGAAAATTAGGGTTTTGAATTTGAAAATTTTCATAACTTAGAATTTTTCCAAGTATGGAAATTTTCTTTTTTTTCCCCAACTTTTCACAACTTTTTCACCATGATGCAATTTGATTCAAAGAAAACTTACAACATGAAAGTTGTAGTCCTCCACAAAATATACAACTTTTATTCTCAAAGTTTTCCCAAAAGATGCTTGGATCTCAAGTTATGAATTTGTGAATAGGGGTCCATGAACTAAATGACTTAGCGAAAATTTGCCCTAATTTAGACAGGTTTTTGACCCAACTTCATGGAAATTTTTCACCTAGTTCCAGAAGGTATCTCAAAATTCATTTCAAAGATGGATTATATAGCACATTGCAAGCTTTCTAAAATGTCCAAGAACTCTCCAAGATCATTTGTGGTTAGGGAGAATCGAAGAAGAGAAAATGGTATTTTGTCACTTTTGATCAAGCCATTTTTACAAAGTGTCAAGTTGCAAATCTGATCAAGAATGCTTGTACCTTGCATTACAGGTCCTAAACTCATTATACACTCTATAATTAAATGCAAGCTCAGAGGATAAGGGCTTTGTCTTTGCTTTTGGAGCATTGTATAAGGGACTTTTCTATTTTAGGCATAAAGGGCACATTGCCATTTTCATAAAGGCAAGCTTTTCCAACTTTATCAGCCTTGAGCCCTGGACTTGTTCTTTTGGTGCAGACAATTTCCACAGGAATTAAGAAAAGCATACCTACTCTTATCAGCCCTTGAGGTAGCTAGTACAAGCATGGTGCATTTGTCTTATCACTTTTCTTCAAATGCAAGAAAGTTGGCCAAAGAGGTCAGAACTTGTACAACAAGAAAAGGGTGGACTTTGTATCATTCTATAGATATTCACAAACATATCACAAGCCAGGACACGAATGCTTAACATCTGAAACACTCCAAAACTCTATTTTTCTGTCCAAAGCATAGCAGTTCTGCAAAACCAAGGCCAACTTCACTTTGGCTCGTGCGTTTTGCCTTTTAACCTTTGAAACACTTCATCCACATCATATCAAAGCTATCCAAGCCTTTACATTGTTATTGTAACCCCTGTTTCATCCATCACCATTTTCACTTTGGAAGCTTGCAACTTGACTTCTACAAAGAGTTTCAGCCATCCACAAAGCAAGCTAGGCATTGGAATAGCTTGAAGGAACTTCAAGGAAGCTCACACGATCCTCAGGCCTCACTCAAAGTCCCCACATTGCCATATCCAAATCCAGCTGAAGGAGGTATTTTTCAAAAACTCTATCTCTCTATTTAGGCATCCTCAAGCCACAATTTGTGAAGCAAAAATGTAGTCTTTAACATGGTGAAGCTGTACATATGCATATTTGTCATTTATATTAATTGTGCCATGAGAATTTGAAACTTGAAGTTCCTGGATTTTTTAGGTCACGATTTAGGGATGATAAAATTCTCCCTGATCTTTTAGAGTTATATTACAAATCTTATATGGTTGGAATCGTGAGATTGAGAGCTACATGTTTCATGTTACAAGTTTTTGTTTTTATGCAAGTATGAGCAAGTTGTAGGTTTGTACATGAAACGCGCGCAAGCTGAAGGACAGGGACGAAGCTGAGTTGTCTTGGGCTTTTTGTTGTTTCTGGCCTTTTTGGTTTTGATATTCACACCCCCTGAATTCCTTTTGCACCCCCTGACTTATTTCTTATATTTTTACATTTTTCTTGCATATTTTTATTTTATTACTTGCATTTATTTTTTCCAATGATAAAAAATACCCAAAAATAATTTACTTATTTTCACACTTTTATTTTATTTTTTTAATTATTTTTTGGACATGAAAAATAGTTTATTAGGTTAATAGACTTTATTTTCTTAAATAATTTGTAAATACAATATAAAAATACTTATTATTTTTATTTTATTATTTTACACACAAAATATTATTTTCATACATATTTTAATTTTTAATATTTGTACATAATATTAAGTATTATTTTCTTATACAAAGAATGGACAAAATAATAAATATAGAACATATTTTATTTTAATTGAAAATTAGGGTTTCACCCTTTCAAAAATAATAATATTTTTTCCTTATTTTTTAGGGCTTAAATAAATCATTTTTCTCATACAAAAATCAAATACAAAACATTTTTTCATAAATACATTTTATTGCATATTTAAATAATTGTATATTTATTTATTTTTGCACAATATTCAATTGGGTTGTAATAGTATTTTAGGGTTTTATTTTGTGCAAATATCCCCATTCAAAACTTGTATCCCCCCTCTCATAATAATTGTTGTAATAGTTTAGTTTACATTTATGCAATTTATCGCATTTATACCATGTTAGTAAAACTAGGGTTTGCATGACAAGACAAAAAACAAACAAATAGAAATGACCTAATACAATACAAATGCATGTAAAATGACACATATTGCACACAAGCACCCTTAGGGTTTCACCCAATTGGTTGTCTAAAACAAAATGGCCATGGTATGCATGCAAAGTATCTTGGCAAAATAAAACAAAACAAAAGATCATAGTCCCTCGATGACGCTATCAAAAAGGTTGCCTAAACAAATGATCTTGGTCCCTCAAAATGCTAAAGATACTTGGCAACATTGCTATCATGGTCATACGATGACCCTCGCCCGTCCCGTTTAACATCCAAAGATAGGGTTGTTTACCAAAACAATGGTAAATCAACAATGTCAAAGGAATAAAAATGCATAGGAAAGACATTTGAGTAGATAGATAGCTTCTAAGTTACTTGCTCTCTTCAAAACAATCCTTGCTATTTTCAAAAACAACACACACACATTTCAAAACATTTCCAAACAACTTTCAAAACATTGAAACATTTTTCAAAAGACAAACATCTTTGTATACATTCTTACAAACGAGAATCATTACAAAGATTTCCAAAACGATGGCCTCTTTTCAAAATACTTTCAAAATCATACCAAACACAAAGCACCATTTCAAACAATTTCAAAGCAAAATCAAGTGATCTAAGCAAGTAACTAAGAGCCCATGGAAAACCATGGATGAAAAGGGTGCTAGCACCTTCCCTTTTCATAATCTACCCTCCGAGCTCAAGAAAACATCTCAAAGGTCTTTCCTGTGCTTTTTTACCTTTCCTTTTGGATAAAAGAAAAGTCGGTGGCGACTCTTGCTAAACCGCGACATTTGCAACGAAACGCAAAACCACAAGTCAGTTCTCCCACCATATCACAGTATTGTTATGGATACCTTGGATTGTTCCAGCCTTGATACAAGTTTCAACATGTTCACCAATAATGACCATATCAGAGAATGAAGTAGAGGTACTACTGAGTATATGTTGGAGATAAGGACCTCGTAGAGTACCCATAAATAGATCAATCAATTCACGATCCAAGAGAGGAGGTTGAAACCTTGCAGCCAATTCACGCCACCTTTGAGCGTACTCTTTGAAGAACTCTTCAGGTTTTTGTATCATCCCTTAAAGCTGAGTACGACTAGGAGCCATGGAAGTATTGTAATGGTAATGCTTCAAAAAGGCGTCAGCAAGTTCTCCCCAAGTACTGACATGAGTTATTTCTAGTTGCATATACCAGTCCAACGATGCCCCGGTCAAGCTATATTAGAAGAAGTGCATGAGTAATGGTTCATTTTCAGCATAGGCAACCATCTTGTGACAGTAGGAACGAAGATGAGGCTCTGGGCAGGAAGTGCCTTTGTATTTGTCAAAATCATGAACTTTGAACTTGGGAGGGATAACTACCCCTGGCACAAGACACATTGCAGCAGTATTAAATCCAGAAGCCTTGATACCATCCATGGCTTTGAGAAGTTATTCGAGAGCATGGTATATTTTTGCAGTTTCGGTAACTCCAGCTGCAAGATTCACTTGGGGTTCATCAAGATCAATGACATCGGGATGATCATCAACATTATTCCTAGGAGCTCGAGTAGGGGTCTCAACATTTGCATTGTCATTCCTCCCATTAGAAGAAGAGGAGGGAGCGACAGTAGTAAGTTTGGCAACACTTTGATGTAACTCTTCTTGACCCTTGATCACAGCATGAAGGGTCTCCATAAGTTGATCCATGTGAGTGCCCATGGTGTCCATATCTCGGCAGAGAGCATTCTGATTCTCTTAAAAAAGATCAATAAGTCTTTGCTGGTTGCCTCTTGTACAGTAAGGATGTGGAGAAGTCGTCTTTGCTGTTTACTGAAGTCTATGGAAAAGGGACCCCAATGAGTTTTTGTTGTGAAAAATGAATGCATGATAGTATGAATGAGTGCTTTATCTTTATTTCCAAGGAAATCAAAAGAGTCGTCTATCTTTTAAAATTTGTTTTCATTTTTGAAAAGCTCTACCAATGAGACTTGTCTTTGGACTTCCTTAGATATGAGATATATATACATGACGATATGATGTCATGGTGTACTATGGCATGAAGTCTCAGCTCCACATATTATGGATAATCGTTGTGTAGTCCCTTGCATAAGCTGAAAGTAACAGGATCAAAAGTCTGACGTCACAGGCATGAAGTCAAAGTAATCACCCATAAGGTATGTACTAGGGGTTTATCACCTGTTGAACAAGGTTATAAGGAAATATTAGAGTCTACGCTCTTCCTTTGGATATTACCGACATCCCAATTACTTGGTAATCAGTAATATTAACAGGAAAAACTCATCCGAGTGCAGCATCACGTATTAACTACTTCCGGATTACTCTGTTATAGTCTCTGCACTGCACCTAAAAAGGCCAGGATGGGTTAATGGTTCTACGGCCCTCAATTTCTCGAGTTCCCAGGTCGAAAGCAACGATGTCTTTCCAATTACTCAGTAAACATCACTACTTTCAATGGGACCTCCACTGAGTGGGGATTTTCATGCCTCCTTCTTCGGGATTACTCCCTCAAAGTTAACATGAATATATTGCCCGTCCTAATCCTAAGTGTAACCCAAGGCCGGGTATAGGACTTATCAAATGTAATCTCCCAACCCAACATCACAGTGTATCCAGAATACGCAAGTAGCAACAATATATGCAATATACAAAAGAATACAATAAAGAAATAAAGAAATAAAATAGTAAAGCAAGATAAAGCAAATAAACACCCAAAAGACAAATAACAAAACTAGGAGAGACTCGCTAAAGGTTCCCCAGCAGAGTCGCCAGCTGAAGCTACCGGCAGAAAACACAGAGCCGCCACCGAACTTTATTTATCCCGAAGGAAGGGGAAATATCGACAAAACCACAAGGGAATGGATAAGATGGTCTTGCGACCAAGAGAAAGGGTAAGGGAGTCGGTTATGCAAGGGGAAGGTATTGGCACGCCTCACATCCATTGTACTCAATGGGATCCATTTTGTTTGTTTTTCTTTAAGGGTGTATTTATCTACAACTATACTTGCTTAAGGGGAAATGAATGGTTTTTCATTATTGAGTTTGTGAGGGTTTCGCGACCCTTTGCCTACGTATCCAGTGAAGGAATCAAAACATCGTAGTTTCTCTAGAAAATGGTTTGTTTGTTTATGTTTTTTAGTGGGCAATGTTAACGCACGCATTCTAGCAATAGGAACTGCCTGTATCATGGTAGAACAGAGATAGCATGCCCCTTTGGGGAGTTTTGATTGGTTGAGTGTTTTGCGAGTTTTAAAATAAATTCAAGTAATGATTAAAGGTGTTTTTCGATTTTTGATTTGTGAATGTTAAGTTTTAATTACAAAAGAAGAAAAGGTCAAGAGGGAGACTAGAAAAGCCCTAATGTTTTCATACATGGGTTTCATCCTAAGGTCTAATTAGTTCGCATCTTAAAGAAGAGGAAACTAACATCCTAAGGGAGCGTGTTATAGGTAAGAGGAGGCGGTGTTTGTGAAGAGTAGTCGTGTATGGTGATCATTGTTCAAGTGACAAAATGTGTAGTATTAGGAGAGGTGTAAATGGGATGCTCGGGGTATGGGAATTGAATCGGGTTATGATTAACCAAGGGGTGTACTTGATTAATCTCGTGAGAGTAGGTGCTTCTACCCTCAACCATGAGACCCTTTGTGCATGGAAACACTTAGTATATGAACCAAAGTGATTGATTCGGGTTATGGTTAAACAAGGGTAAAACTTGATTAACCTCGTGAGATTGACTATGCCCAAACTTAACTATGAGACCCTTTAAGAAGATGCTTGGTATGTGGACCAAGGGGAGGGAAATTGCTTCAATGGATAAGATGAAAAGCCCATGCAAGGTGGCTATATGCATGCTCCTAAAAAGTGGGACTAGCGTGGCTCTAGTATTCTAAACGACCAATTGAAACAATCAATCGAATAGTTGTCACTATAGAATAGCCCAGGACCAAACTATGAAATGTGTGCGGGTGTGCATTTTTTCCGTGGATACTTGTTCATTGATGATGAGCCCAAGAGGAGGCCAAGTGTTCTACTTTAGAATAGATATTAATGATTATCAATTTTTAACATACAGAGAAAAAATAGCAAAAGAACAAAGTTCTAAATTATTACATACCATATGGGGATGGGGGGACAAGTTTTTATGAATGGGGATGAATCAGATCGAAAGTTTGATTAATAAATCCAATTAAACAAACAATACAACCAAATCGAAAATTAACAAATAAACTACGTAAATTATCTACAAAGTTAACTATCCTAAACGACTATTCAAAAGAAAAATTTAGTTTAATAAATTATAAAAGAAATAATGTATTTTTTTGTATTTTATTTTAAAGAAAATATTAAAAGAAGATTAATAAACTAATTCTAAGTATTTATTATTTCTGATTTTTATCAATTAAAGAAAATTAAAATTAAAATCAAACCTTAATTCTAAATAATTTTGGGTATTTTTATCATGTTAAGAAAAATAAAATATTAATCTACTATATATATTTTATATAAAAAATTATAAGTTAAAAGGGGATGGAGTCCTAATCCTACAATTGAAACTAAACTAATTAAAAGGATGTATGACAGAATATGGGGGAAAGTATGTTGAATTTCCGAATAGGCTGCAGGGGAGGCCCAATAACAAACATGATGAGCAAAAAAAAATGGGTTGAAGAAAGAAAGAGAAAGGTTGTTCGGTTGGCATGAGTTAGGGACTAATAAGGACCCACATTTTTTATGAAGTTTAAAATAAAATAAAATAATAAATAATAAAAAAATGGGGGACCTGGGCCGAACCGGGTCGACCCAAGGCCCACCCTTCCTTCTTCAAGCTTCCAAACGGGTTTGTAAAACCCTAAAGGATAAAACAAAATCCACTATCATCTTCCTCAAAGCTGACTCTGTTCTTATCTCACTCAAACCCCAATCGCTATTCTCCCTCATCGCATAGGACTTTCATCTCCATGCTTTTCGCATCTTTTCACGATTTCTCTTCTCAAACTCTCACTGTATTCTCAACTTATGCCCAAACTCTCTATGTTTCTCTCGCGACTCTCTTGCTCTCATCCTTTCTTAACATTTTCAAATTCAACGTATCACAAACAACAATGAAACACAATAAAATGGAAACTATGGGAAAAGATTAAAGGTAACATTGGCTTGCGGAGAAGAAGGGAGCCACAAGATCCGTTGAAGGGTCCGTGCGCGACGGCAGGAGATGATGCATCGTGATGAGCAGTGACATTGGCTGGTATCAGAAACACACAAGTACAATGGTGTTCGGTTCATCTAGCAAGAGTGGAGGTTCACGTGGCAGTCAGATGCATGGTGCAGTGGCAAATTGAGTTTGTGATCGAAACGATGACCTTCGTGAAAAAGGGTAGAGATACAACATGGTTTTGAAATGTTACATGGTGATAACAATACGGTATATGTGATGATTTAGGTTTTGATTTTATACTGATTGGAAAAATTGGTCTGTGTTTTATGAATACAGTGATCTGTAATAACGTTTCACATTTTTTGTTTTACAAAAAAAACTGTGGTGAATGGTTGAGAGACTGGTGTGTATGAAACTTGGTAGTGATGCTGAAATTGTTTGGAAGAGGGGATATAGTCACAGTATTTGTTGTCCAGAGATCTAACATGGAGGTTTTATAAAAATGGTGATGAATAAAAGGCTATAGTGGATTTACATGGAGGAAGATGGTGATGATCTTCTGCAGTGTTTCTATATAATTTTCTCCCTATATTGCTTCACTCTTAGTAAAGCGGCATCGATTGGAACTTTCAATTTTATCAGTTTCCTATTTGTTCGAAAAGACAACGACATGCCAGGGATATCACTCATTGTTGTACCCCAAAATTTGCCCTCCCATATTCTTCAAAGTCTTTGGCAAGCATTTGCTCAAGTCTACTCAAGGGTTGCACAGCTCAAACACCCTCCTAAGCCAGTCAAATTAGGGTTTTGGTTCTTGCAAGGAAGTTGAGGTTTTCAAAGGCTCAATCAAGTCTCATATAATCATATACATTGTCAAGCCCCTACATGTCAAGTTTCAAGGCTCACAAGATCAAGTTGCACAGTCAAAAACCCTAATTGCTTCACAATCAACTGCAGGGGCAAAATGGTCATTTGGCAGTCAAAAGTCAAAATTTTTGGTCAACATCTTATTTTGAAGCCACAATAATCATTTGGTCAAATATTGACCATGATTTCACAAGAATGGCTCAAAAATCATCAAGATGCAAAAGTTTCTATTTTTGGACATCTGAAAAGTCAACTGTAACTTGACCAAGGCATAACTATTTCATGGTTCATCAGAAAAATCCCATCCAATGCTCATTTTGAAGGGGATGACATTTCCTACAACTCATCTTCACATTCCAAGTCCAAGAAATTCTCTCACAAAAAGTTATCAATTTCAACATTATAGGTCATTTTCAAAAGTCAACAAAAAGGCACTTTAAGTCAAAGACCATAACTTGGGATTGGTAAATCAAAATGACATGGGACCAAAGGCATTGGTTAGAGGACTTCAAGACCTTTCCAAAATGTCCAAGAACATGTTCATATGATCAAAATAGAGCAAGCTATGCATTGGAGAAGTTGGGAAATTTTTGTGAAATGGCAAAAGTCAACTATCCTTGAAACTTCAATTTTTGACAAAAAGGGCCCACTTTTCCCACTTGGTTCAACTTTGCCATGCCTCCCACGTGTCCCATGATTTATCTCAAGATTAAAAACTAATTTTTCTATTTTTATTTAATTTTATTTGATTTAATTCATTTTAAATCTTTAAAATTCAAATAAAAATCAAAAAAATTAATTAAGGGATATCTTGTGGCTTGAATGGCTTTGATACATCATAATCCACCTACCAATTTCGTGTAAGGTCCATTTTGAGCATAAAATTCAAATTTGGACAAAAACGGCAAGTTTCTTTAATGGAGGTTATGGCAAAATCAAAAACATCATTGCATTGGTTTTAAGGCTCCTAAAGGCATTTGATTAGATTCGGAGACATAGATGCAAGCCTCCCATACATCATTCACGACCTAGAACTCTCTCAAACAGCATAACCAATTTCCAAAATTCCAAAGAAAAGTCACAAACTGAAATCCCTATTCCAGTGCAATTCGAACCTTCCTTTTGATCCAAACGCGTTCCTCACACTCCCAGGAACCTTTTGCCATCAAGAACAAGCCTTAGCCCTTCAAGAATCGCCTCCATACAGTCACACGGTTCACCATTTTTTTCATAATCGAAATCCATTTTTCCGCATCCTTAATACGTTTTGACTACTGTTTTGCATTGCTGACATTCATACGAAGCTTTCTATATAATTTGATTTGATTATGATGCTCTAACATGAAAGTTGCCATTGTTAAGTTCTAGGTTTTCAAAGCTTTTGAATTGGGGTTTTTCACATAGTGTAAAATCAAGTCTCCAAACATACATGGTTGAAACCGGCATGATGAGACGAATCTAAGACATACCTAGCGCCCAATTTATATTGCACCTACGCCTAATCGCTATTTTTAAATGTTTGCATTTTGTGGGGGTTTAAAACCCCCGCTATGTGTTTTATATTTCTGCAGATTTCAACGAAGAAGATGAGGCGTGGAAGGAGGGGATTGGCTGATTCAAATGAGATGCGCGCGTTTTTGATTTTGCAGCGTTGGAAATGACTATTATATATATTAATTTTTGTTTGTTTTACTAATGACTAAAACAAAATGGTGCAGTGGCTGGCAACACGCTTGGTATACGTTGGGACCTGGGTTCGATCCCCAGGTCCCCCAAAGGCTTATTGAATTTTTTCCAAATGTGATCTTATGCAGGCAACGTGAAGCAACGCACCATAGACCTCACATCCCAGCTTGCCAAGTGTCCATCAGAAGCAGATCCAAAGGCCAAGAGAGGGAGCACACCATACTCCTGGTCAACAACGCTCCACTCAATTCCCAGAGCCAACAGGCTTTGTGCAAAATGGGCCTCATAATTCCATATACACCCTCCAATCTGGCCCAAAACCCCCTTGGGTTTGCAATTTTCATTTTTTATATTTTATTTGTCTTATTTTTATTTTTCCCTTTTATTAACAATTAACATGATTAACATTTTTTATAAAAAATCCAAAAAAAGAACTAACATTATTATTATTATTATTATTAATTTCATCTTATTTTTGTAATTAAATACTAATAAATTGAATTAATTATTAATTAGGCAACTTTAACTCCTTTTTTCTTAATAATTAAAATAAGTTTAGAATTAGGTTTTTAATTAACTTTTAATTTTAATTCCTTTATTTTATTTTCATTAAAAAACATAAAAATAAAAAAAAAACATTTTTTTTCTTTTATTAAATTAATTAATCAGTTTAATCATTAGTTTTAATTGCATTTAATCACAAAAAAGACAAAAAATTCATTTCTTTTCTTAAAAGGGTCAAAACCCTTAAGGCATTCCCGATTAATTTTTATTCGCGCGCACTTATTTTATTTTGATTATTATGTAACTGCTTCAAGAATGTAATAGTAATTAAGTTTATTGCTTTCTTTACTTTCCGCACTTTATCAAAACGGGTCTTTGTTTTTTGGCGATGTATAGACCTGCGCCTTGTAATAGCGTAGTTTTACATTCCCGCACTTTAATTTTCCGCACCCCTAACTGTTAACAATGCATGAAAGAATGTATGTAAATAAAATTAATCCGTAGCTCACAAATAACATGTACAAGACAAACATAAACTGAAATTGAACACACAAGCACATGCCACTTCTTAGGGTACGCCTCGCTGGTTGCCTTGAAAGTGGTCATCAAGTATAGGGTGTCTTAGAGGTCGCCCTTCTGTCCAAAAGATCCAGTTGCCTCGAAACGGTTGCCTCGGATACAAAGGATCTAGGACATTAGGGTTACTCCTAAGGTGTCCTACCATTGCTTCGGTGATCACACTGTCCCGATAATCGAATTGACCCGAACACCTCCAACGATGGTGCTACCTACCTCTCAATGGTGGGATAGCACTATCTAAAGGACTCTTACATAGCTTAATTCCTTAGGGTAGGTAGATGACTCATGGGTACTTGCTCTTTTCAAAACAAAACAAAAACAACTTTTCGCACCTTACACTTTCGAAAAGTTTTCAAACAATACTTCATACACTCTTGAGGACTGATACAAGAGTTACCTAGAAGTTTTCAAACGAACTTTTTTTTAAAACCCACATACACACATTTGAAAAGCAAACAATTTTTGAAAACATAAGAGCAAGTACCTAAGAGCCCGTGGATAACCACGGATAGAAAGGGTGCTAACACCTTCCCTTTCTATAAATCTACCTCCCGAACCGAGAGAAATCTCAAATAAGGAATTTTGCCGTGCTTTTGTCCTTTCCATGTTGGAGAACATAAAAGACGGTGGCGACTCTTGCTTACCGCGATATTTTGCGAAACCAGCTTAAAAAACAGTCAGTTCTATTCCCACCGATCACAGAACTAGCGACTCTGCTGGGGAGTATAAAAGTGAGGTGTACCTTAGGATTAGATCATACTTATGTTTTCAATTGCTTTGCTTTGATTGCTTTATATTTGTGGGCTTTACATCGGAGTTTCATAGATCCTAACCCGGATCTGGGGATACCCCTTTTAGGTAGCATAAGCTTTGAGGGACCTGTCCGGCGTAGACCGACACGGGTGAAGCAGTGGCTACGTTGGTGTGGCACCTTGGTCTGTACCGATATCCCTTGTGTTGCAACGAGGAGAATATGGGTCTTCTGAGGAGTCATTAAGCACCAACCGACCTTAGAACCCTAATGTGACCCAACTTGGCCATAGAACAGTAGCAGTATGCTACACCCATTGAGGCTAAACTCTCGCGATGGTTCTGGCCGCAAGAAAAGATTGCGACGCTGGAGTTATGAACGATTGAGGGTAGTCAGTGATATTGGGATCCTCTAGAACCCGGTTAATTTTGATAGGACAGGTCTTAACCAACGAAACTGAAAGAGGGTAGTACCTGAACTTCATGCTGGCCTAAACTGTAAGGGCTGTCTGGTGTGACTTGTGTGCCTTGTCATGTTTGCCTTTGTGAATACTTGTGGTGTGCTTTACCATAACATCATACCATCATACCATTACATGCATCCTGCATAAGGACTGACCTATTTCAAAGACAAGAGGGTTTCACCTTTGCTCTGTTTTGTAGGACATCATGATGCCTGTGCGAAGGAACACTATCCGGCTCAACTTTGTTCACCCACCTGATTTGCTTAAAGAGTTGGTTGACAGAATTCCAAACACTGCTTCCTTCATCCAGAGGCATGGATCTCTTCTTGGTTTAGTCACTTCAAAGTGGGACCAACAACTGATGAGTGTCTTGACCCAGTTTTATGATCCCTTGTAAAATTACTTCACCTTTCAAGACTTCCAGCTGGTCCCTACCCTGGAAGAATTCTCTGATTTGCTTGGTATCCCTATCTTGGATTAGACCCCATTCACTGGTTGGGAAAAGACTCTTAGGCTTGAGGAGATTGCTGCAGCCCTTCCTTTGACCAACAAGGAGGTAATGGACAACTGGGAGACTAGAAGCGGAGTTAAGGGCTTTTTGGCTAAGTTTCTAATTGGTAAGGCTAACAGTTTCTGGAATGACTTAGACTTCAGGGCATACGAGGACATTCTGGCTCTCTTAATCTATGGTCTGGTATTGTTTCCAAATCCTGATAACTTTGTCAATATCAATGCCATAAGGATCTTCATGTCTCGGAACCCTGTACCCACTCTCTTGGGTGATATCCTACAACAACTCTATGCTCGTACTGCCCGAAGACGAGGAACTCTATGGTGTTGTACTCCTTTGTTAGTGAGGTGGTTTATTTCGCACCTCCCCAAGTTCGTGCTGAAGAACCAAGAAGGAAGAGGCTGGGCTCATAGGTTAATGTCTCTCACTGATAATGACATCATTTGGACTCTCAGAGGTTTAGATGAGGTGGCTGTTATTGATCGTTGCGGAGAATATCCTAATGTTCCATTGATCGGTACCCAGGGAGGAATCTCTTATAATCCATGTTTAGCTCTCCGTCAGTTTGGAAGAGCCAGAAGAGCAGGGCCTCATGAGATGTTGGTGCCTCACATCAGTTTTGAGTTTCAGGAAGATAGTGACAAATTGCGCCGTAGATTCATCAAAGCTTGGGACAGAATTCACAAAGCTGACCCACATGAGTTGGGACCGAAGACTTCTCTACCAAATGGAACCCTATTACAGATGGGTCCGCATCCGTGCTCAGAAGTTAGGTATGCCATATGAAGCTGTCAGGCCTATCATTCTTGAAATTCCTGATAGAGACGGGGTTCCTCCAACCATACTCCCTCCTCAGATACCCACTGATGTTGATACCCTAAAGAGGTCTTGGGCGCAACTACAGGAAGAGCGGGATTATTATCGGGAAAAGTTCAATGAACAGGAACAGAAGATCCAGAAGTTGACCAAGCAATTGGAGAACGAGCGGGCTCTAAATGACTATATACGTACTGAGAAGAGGAGGCCATGGGAGCCCTAATGGGCTTTAGATGTTTCCTTTACAGCTTTTATTTCCTTTTCAGTATTTTCATTCCTGTAACGCTTAAGGGCAATTTGTTGAACAATTTAAATTCCAAAGTTTAAATCTAATAAAGTGTGTTCCTTTTGTCTACAAAGTTGATTCCCGATTGTCTTTGAAAACATAATTCATACGCATTTCATGCATCATACGCATAACAGGTACTCTTTTCTACAGGTTACTTAATCTTCTTCGCTGTTTATTTCAGCACTCAGTCATCATGAATCCTGAACTAACTACTGAACAAGCTATCAAGGCCCTCCAGGCCCAGAACGCTCAGTTTCAAGAGATGGTCATGAACTTGGCCCAGGGACAACATGAGTTGAAGGCTTTGCTCCTGAAGAAGAAGAAGAAGAAGAGGATTGTGCTATTCAACACTGGGCGCAGACTCGGGAATACACTGAAGAATGAAGCTGAGAGGACTACTCCATCTGTTGGGGAAGGCAGTCACCAAGGGAGAGAGGTTCCTAGTCCTGTGGTCTCTAACACCGAGACAGACTTCAATGATGAACAGTACCCTCCTGCTGAGGACAGGTACAAACAGCTGGAGGACAGGTTAAATGCTATGGAGATCCAACGAGTTCCTGGATTGGATTTTGGAGACTTGGGGTTATCTTCTGGGGTGGTGATCCCACACAAGTTCAAGGCGTCTGCCTTTGTGAAGTACGACGGGGCTTCCTGTCCTAAACTGCACCTCCGCTCTTATGTAAGGAAGATTCAGCCTTACACTGCAGACAAGAACTTATGGATCCATTTCTTCCAGAAGAGTCTTTCAGGGACTCATCTCGAATGGTTCTATCAGCTGGATGGGACCAACATTTGTAACTGGGAGGACTTGGCTACTGCTTTTTATAAGCAGTATCAGTATAATTCCGACCTCGCTCCTACGCGTACCCAACTCCAGGGTATGCCGCTGGGAACGGGTGAAGGTTTTAAGGAGTACACACAGAAATGGAGAGACCTGGCTGGCAGGGTGCAGCCACCGTTGACGGATCGTGAACTAGTGGACATGTTCTTGGGGACCCTATCTGGTCCATTCTTCAACCATCTCATTGGTAATTCCTCTGCTGGGTTTACAGACCTGATCCTGACTGGTGAGAGGATCGAAGCTGGTATCAAATCGGGGAAGATACATAAGGGTGCCTCCTCAAGTACTGAAAAGAAACCCTTCAAGAAGGAAGCTAGTGCTGTGTATGGTCCCAGAAGACAGAACAAACCGGAACGCCGCCAAGCTGTCAACGCGGTGGTTATTTCTAAGCCTGCTGCTGCTCCTCAGCAGTACAACCAGCCAAGAGTTGAGAGGCCCAAAAGGCAGTATACTCGGCTCAGCATGACTCTCTCTCAGATATTACCGCAACTGCTGTCAACCAGCCTGGTAACTGTCAAGGAAGCTCCGAAGCTGGTAAACACAGCATCTCCGAAGTACAACCCCAACGCCCGTTGCGCTTATCACTCTGATAGCCCGGGACATTCTACTGATGATTGTTGGGCCCTAAGGAATAAGGTTCAGGACCTTATTGATGCTAAGGAAATACAGTTCGAGGCGCCCGAAAGGCCAAATGTTGTGACCGCTCCCATGCCCCAGCATGGAGTGAATGCTCTTGAGGAGGATCTGTATGTAGCTTCTGTGGATGATGTTGCTACTCCGCTACTGACCGTCAAGAGGAACCTGTTGCTAGCCGGTTTATTTCCGGGATGTAGTAAAGGTTGCCATCTATGTGTTGTTTCACCTGCTGGTTGTCCGTTGCTGAAGTCAGGCGTCCAAAACCTGATGGATAGCAAAGAGATTTTGTTCAAGAAGATTGCCGTTCCTGCTGCCCCTGTTGAAGAAGTTTCAATTGTCACCATTTTCAACAACCCTTCCAAGGCTCCTTCAAAGAAGCCTATCAAAATTATGCCTGTTCACAAGATTGCTCCTATAACAATTACTGTTCCGGGGCCCATCCCCTATAAGTCTGACAAGGCTGTCCCGTGGCACTATGGGGCAGATGTTTATGTTCTGGGAGTGAAACAAGAGTTCAATGCTAGTATCGGTGTCACCAACATCACCGGGCCTGCTAAAGTCACTCGTAGTGGAAGACTGTTCTCACCAGACATTGCACCTCCAGCAATTCAGAGACCTCTTGTCATCACACCTGCCAGTGTGCCTGTTTCCCCTCCTGATCAAGTTTCTACCCCTGCTGCCGAGTCATCTGACACTCGGGGCAAGGGGATTGCTACTGATGTGCCTGCCCGGACGGAGGCACCGAAGACCACTGTTGAGGCTTCCAAGCAAGAGATGGAAGAGATCCTCAAAATTATCAAGAAGAGTGATTTCAACGTCGTTGAACAGCTGGGGCACACCCCCTATAAAATCTCTATGCTATCACTGTTGCTGTGTTCAGAGGCCCATGCCAAGGCCCTGATTGCTTTCCTAAAGACGGCCCACGTACCACAAGAAACGTCTGCTGATCAATTCACCGACTGTGTGGCCAACTTAACTGCTGATAATGGTCTGGGTTTCTCTGACGCTGATCTGACGGCCAAGGGGAAGAACCATAATGATGCCCTGCATGTCTCCATTGAATGCAGGGGCACTACTCTTGCTCATGTGTTGGTTGACATTGGTTCTTCACTAAACGTGCTACCCAAGAAAGCTCTAGACAGGCTGGACTCTGAGGGTTTAGAGCTCAAACCAAGTAACATTGTTGTCCGGGCCTTTGACGGGTCCAAAAGGATGGTACATGGCGAGGTTGACATCCCAATCAGGGTTGGTTCACAAGTATTTGATTCAAAATTCTATGTGATGGACATCCGTCCATCCTATTCTTGTTTGCTGGGTCGTCCATGGATCCACAAGGCTGGAGCTGTGACTTCAACTTTGCATCAGAAGCTTAAATACCCGGTCAGAGGTAAGATCGTAACTGTGCAAGGGGAAGAGGAATACATGGTCAGCCACCTCAACTCGTTCCGATACGTAGAAATGGATGGGGAGTTCATTGAGACCCCCTTTCAACACTTTGAAGAGGTGCCTCAAACATTGGCAGCAGCAGAGACAGTGACTGCAGAAAGACCTCCTTTGAAGATGGCTTCCTTGAAGGATGCACGGGCTGTGATTGAGAAGGGTGAGTGTGCAAACTGGGGCAGACTTCCTGATTTCACTCCAAAGACTGGCAAATTTGGCTTGGGTTTCACTGCAGATGCTCAGAAGGTTGTGCGCAAGGCAAGGATTGGAAGACCTCTTGTGCTCATCACCAACCCGGGAGTGAATGCTATTGAGGACGAAGCGGACGAATCTGAATTTGACAGCTGGATCTACCCGACGACCAACGGTGGACCTAGCTACTGGACTGCAAAAGACTTTACACCTATTACTTTTGTCACTCAGTAATGAACTCTTTTGTTTTAAAAGTTGTAACAAACAATATTACTAAACTCTATGGCCCGGTGTCTTACCCGGGGCACCGTGGTTTTATTTGTGAGGGCTTTTGTGTGTCACTTTCATATATCATGAATAAAAGCATTGGACGTTTTTCACATTTCAAATCTTGCGCTCCTTTTCTTTCTTTATATATCGCAAAACAGCTATATTTACACACACTCACTCATACAGGTTTCAATCCACTCTGGATCTCACTGGTAACGACTCTGCTACTGCCAGTTATGACTTCGAAAATCCGATCAACTTAGCCGAAGACGAAGGTGAAGATGATTGCGAAGTGCCTGGCGAGCTTGCAAGACTGCTACTCCAGGAAGAGAGGGCTATTCAACCACATGAAGAGCCAGTGGAAACAGTAAATCTGGGTACTGAGACAGACAGAAAGGAAGTCAAGATTGGTGCCAATCTGGAGCTCAGTGTGAAACAACGGTTGATCCAGATGCTTCATGACTATGTGGAAATCTTTGCCTGGTCTTACAAAGACATGCCTGGTTTGGATACTGACATTGTGGTTCATCACCTGCCTACCAAGGAAGATTTCCCTCCGGTTAAATAGAAGGTCCGCCGTATGCGTCCAGAGATGTCCGAGAAAATCAAAGCTGAGGTTATGAAACAATTTGATGCCGGTTTTCTTGCAGTAACTTCTTACCCCCAGTGGGTTGCCAACGTGGTTCCAGTGCCAAAGAAAGATGGTAAGGTCAGAATGTGTGTTGATTACAGGGATTTGAACAGGGCAAGCCCTAAGGATGATTTCCCTCTGCCTCACATTGACGTTTTGGTTGACAATACTTCTCAGCACAAGGTGTTCTCCTTCATGGACGGTTTCTCCGGATATAACCAAATCAAGATGGCTCCTGAAGATATGGAGAAGACCACTTTTGTTACTCAGTGGGGCAACTTCTGCTACAAAGTCATGCCTTTTGGGTTGAAAAATGCTGGGGCAACCTACCAACGTGCCATGGTTGCTTTATTACATGACATGATCCATCATGAGATAGAAGTATATGTCGACGATATGATTGCAAGGTCCCAAACTGAGGAGGAACACCTTGACCATCTGCAGAAGCTGTTTGACCGTCTAAAGTTGTACAAGCTAAGGTTGAACCCGAACAAGTGCACCTTTGGGGTAAGATCTGGAAAACTGCTAGGTTTCGTCGTGAGCGACAAAGGTATTCAAGTGGACTCTGCCAAGGTGAAAGCCATACAAGAGATGCCAGCTCCCAAGACAGAGAAAGAAGTCAGAGGTTTTCTAGGACGTATGAATTACATTGCCCGATTCATCTCGCATCTAACTGCTACATGTGAACCAATCTTCAAGCTGCTGAAGAAAGATCAAGTAGTACGTTGGAACGATGAATGTCAGGCCGCTTTTGAAAGAATCAAAGAGTATCTCCAAGAGCCACCCATTCTTATGCAACCGGTTGAAGGGAGACCTCTAATACTATACTTGACAGTACTTGACAGCTCAATGGGGTGTGTGCTGGGGAAGCATGACGAGTCTGGCCGAAAAGAGCACGCCATTTATTACCTTAGCAAAAAGTTTAGCGACTGTGAGACCCGATACTCACTGCTCGAGAAAACTTACTGCGCTTTGGTATGGGCTGCTCGCCGGCTGAGACAGTATATGTTGACTCACACTACTCTGTTGATTTCAAAAATGGATCCAATCAAGTACATCTTCGAAAAGCCTGCCTTGTCCGGAAGGATAGCAAGATGGCAGATGATCTTGACAGAATACGACATCCAGTACACGACTCAAAAAGCAATCAAGGGAAGTGTATTGGCAGACCATTTGGCACACCAGGCTGTGGATGACTACCAGTCTATGAACTTTGAATTTCCAGACGAGGATATCATGGTAGTGACTGATTGTGAAGTACCTGGACCGGATGAAGGACCTGAGGTAGGATCCCGATGGTCTATGCACTTTGACGGAGCCTCAAACGCTTTGGGTAACAGTGTCAGCGTTGTGTTCATATCTCCAAAAGGCACTCATACTCCACTCACTGCCCGGCTATGTTTCAACTGCACCAACAACATGGCGGAGTATGAGGCATGCATCATGGGTCTTCAAGCTGCAATTGACTTAAGGATCAAATTTCTGAGTGTCTTCGGAGATTCCGCTCTCGTGATCAACCAGATCAAAGGCGAGTGGGATACGAAACACCCAAATCTTATTCCTTACAAAGAGTATGTGTTGACGTTGATCCCCCATTTCGAAGAGATAACTTTTGAACACTTCCCAAGAGAGGAGAATCAGTTGGCGGACGCGTTGGCTACGATGTCTTCTATGTTCAAAGTCAAATGGGACAACGAAGCTCCCCGGATCATTATTTGGAAATTGGATGAACCTGCATATTACTGTGATCTTGAGGCTGAAGAGGTAACTGAAAAACCCTGGTATCATGAAGTGAATAGGTACTTGGAAGCTCAAGAATACCCCGAGGGTGCATCTGTCAACGACAAGAAGTTTCTAAGAAGGTTCGCGGAAAAGTTCTTCCTCAACAACGACATTCTTTACAAGAGAAACCATGATTCAACCTTACTGCGTTGTGTGGATAAGACTGAAGCAGAAAAGATCATGGCAGAGCTGCATGAAGGTACCTTCGGAACACACTCCAGTGGACATACTATGGCAAAGAAAATCCTTCGGGCAGGATATTTCTGGTCCACAATGGAAGCTGATTGTTACCAACATTCTCGGACGTGTCACAAATGCCAGATCTATGTTGATAAGGTGCACGTTCCTCCAGTTCCTCTGAACGTTTTGACAGCACCTTGGCCTTTTGCAATGTGGGGCATTGATATGATCGGCGAGATCAGACCTACGGCATCCAACGGGCATCGCTTCATCCTTGTAGCGATTGATTACTTCACAAAGTGGGTTGAAGCAGCTTCCTACGCTACCGTAACCAAGAACGTCGTGGCACGGTTCATTCATCATAACTTGATATGTCGATACGGCGTACCTGAGAGGATCATTACGGATAATGGTACCAATCTTAACAACAAGATGATCACTGAGCTCTGCGCACAATTCAAGATACAACACCACAACTCTTCTCCTTACCGGCCGAAGATGAACGGGGCTGTAGAAGCAGCAAATAAGAATATCAAGAAGATTGTGCTGAAGATGACGGTGACCTACAAAGATTGGCACGAGATGTTACCGTTTGCTCTTCATGGGTACCGTACTTCAGCGAGGACGTCAACAGGGGCAACACCCTTTTCCTTGGTCTATGGCATGGAGGCAGTCTTGCCTATTGAAGTCCAGATACCCTCTCTCTGGATAATGAAGGATGCAGGTTTGAGCGAAGATGACTGGATCCAGACTCGACTTGATCAATTAAACCTAATCGATGAAAAGAGACTCACCGCTATTTGTCATGGTCAAACGTACCAAAAATGGATGATCAGGGCATTTAACAAGAAAGTCAGACGACAAGAGTATCAAGTCGGAGACATGGTAATCAAGCGCATCATTCTTCCTCAAAGTGATCCCAGGGGCAAATGGACCCCTACGTATGAAGGGCCATTTGTGGTTAAACATGTCTTCTCCGGAGGAGCCATGATTCTGACCACCATGGATGGTGACGACCTTCCTCACCCCGCCAATGCAGACATAGTAAAAAGATACTACGCATGAATTAAAGACCCGCTAGGTTGACACACCTAGGCAAAAATAAGGGCTTCCCGGCGAACCAAAAGGGTTCGGGCAAAAATAAGGGATGAAATAAAAAAATCTGTACACTCGGCAAGTCGAAAACCTGAAAAGGCGGCTTGGGCAAAAATGGGTATCCCGGTGGACTGAAAACCCGAAAGGGCAGTCCAGGCAAAAGTTAGGGATTAAAGCGTAATACTATGTCTCATTGGATCACCTTGCATCCAGAATCGGGTATCAACTATCAGGTTCAGACGGCATCAATCAATCAGCTTCATCTCCAACCGAGTAGCAAAGTGATGAGACGCTTGAAGACATAAAGGCGATGGCAGAGTTGGAACCCAGTGGGATTATTGTTTTCACATAGTTGTTTTGCTTTCCTTTGTACAAATTGTATAAAACTCTATTTTGTTCGGCGGCGTTCTCTTACTAGGACGTCAGCCTCTTGTACATAAACGCCTATTTACATGCAAATTCAAAAATCAATTCAAATTCACTTTTCAGACCAATTGCCAATTGTTTTTCCTTTTTATGTTTTGTTTCGTAAAGAACGTCCAATGTTCAATTTTTGATATATGCATTTGACACTAATTGCTAGCTCATAAATATTTGAATACGAAACAAAGGATTAATTACAGGTGACATCAGAAACAGGGGCAATAATGAGTTGTCTAAGCGATCTAGTTGCTCTGTTCACCAAGGTACCAAGGTAGGTTCGTCTGAAGAACATAACCAAGATACTTTCACTCCCCGCAGAGTAAGACATGATTCAACAGTACTCTCCTCCGAGCAGAGTTGGTCTCCAATTAGCCCTGAAAAAGCACAGTATCTCCAGCAAGTCAGCGACACTCTCCCCAAGCAGGGTTAGCCTACAGTCAGCCTTATGGAAGTTGGGTGTCCCCAGAAGATCTCAATATTCCCCAGCGGAGTATACAGATGTTCCTAAGCAAGCATCCCCGGTAGTCTTGATCTAAGATTGTTCCCCGGCGGAATACCATACCCCCCAGTGGAGCCATTCCCCAGTACAGTCCAAAAAAAGTCTTCCCAGGAGAGTTGAATCAATCTTCCCAGTAGGAAGCTTATCCCCAGTAGATTCTGGAAGCTTATCCCCTGCAGAGCACGAACGCGTATCCCCAGACTTTATTCAAAGGTTATTCTCCACCAGAGTTTATAACTGGGTTATCCTCAGCTAAAAACCCCGGAAAGATCGTCCTCGGCGAAGTTCTTCCTATCCCCAGCGGAGTTCATCAAATTCCTTAACAAATCTCATCAACGGTATCTCCAGCGGAGTTATCATCAAAACCTCAACGAAGTATCTCTTCCCACAGAGTATTCCCCACAGAGTAACCTCTTCATCAAGTTTATTCCCCGACGGAGTCATCTTCTCCTACCGGATTATTCTTGCAACCATCATCCCCAGCGGAAATGAAGAACTTCACTCTTCAACATCAGCCCAGGATTCAGCTTCCCGACATTCGTCAAGGATTTATTTTCCTAGACGAAAATGCATTCATAAACATTACATTATCATACACCACAATGCATGCACATACGCATCATATCACACAATCTCATTTATTTTTGAGAACATCATGACATCATGCACTTCATACATCATGACATTGCATACAACTGATGTTTTACCTTTTCAGGAAAAAGATCAATCCAAAGATAACTACTATCAACTGTCGCATTTCCAGATTCGATTCCTGTATCCAGCCATGGCACGTCTGAAGAGTTTGAAGATTCGATTCCTGTATCCAGCCAGGGCATATCTGTTGATGACTATTTCCAGATTCGATTCCTGTATCCAGTCAGGGCATATCTGTTGACGACTATTTCCATATTCAATTCTTGTATCCAGCCAGGGAACATCTGAAGAGTTTGAAGATTCGATTCCTGTATCCAGCCAGGGCATATCTGTTGACGACTATTTCCAGATTCGATTCCTGTATCCAGCCAGGGCACGTCTGAAGAGTTTGAAGATTCGATTCCTGTAACAGCCAGGGCATATCTGTTGACGACTAATTCCAGATTCGATTCCTGTATCCAGCCAGGGCACGTCTGAAGAGTTTGAAGATTCGATTCCTGTATCCAGTCAGGGCATATCTGTTGACGACTATTTCCAGATTCGATTCCTGTATCCAACCAGGGCATATCTGAAGAGTTTGAAGATTCGATTCCTGTATCCAGCCAGGGCATATTTGTTGACGACTAATTCCAGATTCGATTCCTGTATCCAGCCAGGGCACGTCTGAAGAGTTTGTAGATTCGATTCCTGTATCCAGCCAGGGCATATCTACATAAAGAGTTTGAAGATCAACCCCTGTAACAGGCTAGGTAATTATCTTTCTTTCTCAGGTACGCAAGTTCTCGCTAAGGAATCTCTTACGCGATCGACACCTAGATGGCATCTATAAGCCCATCCACATACCAACCGTCTCCAAATGGCATCTATAAGCCCATTCCTGACAAGGCTCTGTCACAGCTCCAGATGGCATCTATAAGCCCATCCTCCTATCCACCATCTCTCCAAATGGCATATGTAAGCCCATTCCCGCTATCACACCGCTGATACTCTACTATGTGAGTGCAAATTTCTGGGCACTCTAGTGTTCAATCATCTTCCACCTTCGGACCACGAAAGACACACAAGCCAATCTACATCCTCAGGTCTAAGAAGATTTAACAGGGGCAATTGTTGTACCCCAAAATTTTCCCTCCCATATTCTTCAAAGTCTTTGGCAAGCATTTTCTCAAGTCTACTCAAGGGTTGCACAGTTCAAACACCCTCCTAAGCCAGTCAAATTAGGGTTTTGGTTCTTGCAAGGAAGTTGAGGTTTTCAAAGGCTCAATCAAGTCTCATATACTCATATACATTGTCAAGCCCCTACATGTCAAGTTTCAAGGCTCACAAGATCAAGTTGCACAGTCAAAAACCCTAATTGCTTCACAATCAACTGCAGGGGCAAAATGGTCATTTGGCAGTCAAAAGTCAAAAATTTTGGTCAACATCTTATTTTGAAGCCACAATCATCATTTGGTCAAATCTTGACCATGATTTCACAAGAATGGCTCAAAAATCATCAAGATGCAAAAGTTTCTATTTTTGGACAGCTGAAAAGTCAACTGTAACTTGACCAAGGCATAACTTTTTCATGGTTCATAAGAAAAATCCCATCCAATGCTCATTTTGAAGGGGATGACATTTCCTACAACTCATCTTCACATTCCAAGTCCAAGAAATGCTCTCACAAAAAGTTATCAATTTCAACATTATAGGTCATTTTCAAAAGTCAACAAAAAGGCACTTTAAGTCAAAGACCATAACTTGAGATTGGTAAATCAAAATGACATGGGACCAAAGGCATTGGTTAGAGGACTTCAAGACCTTTCCAAAATGTCCAAGAACATGTTCATATGATCAAAATTGAGGAAGATATACATTGGAGAAGTTGGGAAATTTTTGTGAAATGGCAAAAGTCAACTATCCTTGAAACTTCAATTTTTGACAAAAAGGGCCCACTTTTCCCACTTGGTTCAGCTTTGCCATGCCTCCCACGTGTCCCATGATTTATCTCAAGATTAAAAATTAATTTTTCTATTTTTATTTAATTTTATTTGATTTAATTCATTTTAAATCTTTAAAATTCAAATAAAAATCAAAAAAATTAATTAAGGGATATCTTGTGGCTTGAATGGCTTTGATACATCATAATCCACCTACCAATTTCGTGTAAGGTTCATTTTGAGCATAAAATTCAAATTTGGACAAAAAAGGCAAGTTTCTTTAATGGAGGTTATGGAAAAATCTCAAACATCATTGCATTGGTTTTAAGGCTCCTAAAGGCATTTGATTAGATTCGGAGACATATATGCAAGCCTCCCATACATCATTCATGACCTAGAACTCTCTCAAACAACATAACCAATTTCCAAAATTCCAAAGAAAAGTCACAAACTGAAATCCCTATTCCAGTGCAATTCGAACCTTCCTTTTGATCCAAACGCGTTCCCCACACTCCCAGGAACCTTTTGCCATCAAGAACAAGCCTTAGCCCTTCAAGAATCGCCTCCATACAGTCACACGGTTCACCATTTTTTTCATAATCGAAATCCATTTTTTACGCATCCTTAATACGTTTTGACTACTGTTTTGCATTGCTGACATTCATACAAAGCTTTCTATATAATTTGATTTGATTATGATGCTCTAACATGAAAGTTGCCATTGTTAAGTTCTAGGTTTTCAAAGCTTTTGAATTGGGGTTTTTCACATAGTGTAAAATCAAGTCTCCAAACATACATGGTTGAAACCGGCGTGATGAGACGAATCTAAGACATACCTCGCGCCCAATTTATATTGCACCTACGCCTAATCGCTATTTTTAAATGTTTGCATTTTGTGGGGGTTTAAAACCCCCGCTATGTGTTTTATATTTCTGCAGATTTCAACGAAGAAGATGAGGCGTGGAAGGAGGGGATTGGCTGATTCAAATGAGATGCGCGCGTTTTTGATTTTGCAGCGTTGGAAATGACTATTATATATATTAATTTTTGTTTGTTTTAGTAATGACTAAAACAAAATGGTGCAGTGGCTGACAATACGCTTGGTATACGTTGGGACCTGGGTTCGATCCCCAGGTCCCCCAAAGGCTTATTGAATTTTTTCCAAATGTGATCTTATGCAGGCAACGTGAAGCAACGCACCATAGACCTCACATCCCAGCTTGCCAAGTGTCCATCAGAAGCAGATCCAAAGGCCAAGAGAGGGAGCACACCATACTCCTGGTCAACAGCGCTCCACTCAATTCCCAGAGTCAACAGGCTTTGTGCAAAATGGGCCTCATAATTCCATATACACCCTCCAATCTGGCCCAAAACCCCCTTGGGTTTGCAATTTTCATTTTTTATATTTTATTTGTCATATTTTTATTTTTCCCTTTTATTAACAATTAACATGATTAACATTTTTTATAAAAAATCCAAAAAAAGATCTAACATTATTATTATTATTATTAATTTCATCTTATTTTTGTAATTAAATACTAATAAATTGAATTAATTATTATTAGGCAAATTTAACTCCTTTTTTCTTAATAATTAAAATAAGTTTAGAATTAGGTTTTTAATTAACTTTTAATTTTAATTCCTTTATTTTATTTTCATTAAAAAACATAAAAATAAAAAAAAAAACATTTTTTTCTTTTATTAAATTAATTAATCAGTTTAATCATTAGTTTTAATTGCATTTAATCACAAAAAAGACAAAAAATTCATTTCTTTTCTTAAAAGGGTCAAAACCCTTAAGACATTCCCGATTAATTTTTATTCGCGCGCACTTATTTTATTTTGATTATTATGTAACTGCTTCAAGAATGTAATAGTAATTAAGTTTATTGCTTTCTTTACTTTCTGCACTTTATCAAAACGGGTCTTTGTTTTTTGGCGATGTATAGACCCGCGCCTAGTAATAGCGTAGTTTTACATTCCCGCACTTTAATTTTCCGCACCCCTAACTGTTAACAATGCATGAAAGAATGTATGTAAATAAAATTAATCCGTAGATCACAAATAACATGTACAAGACAAACATAAACTGAAATTGAACACACAAGCACATGCCACTTCTTAGGGTACGCCTCGCTGGTTGCCTCGAAAGTGGTCATCAAGTATAGGGTGTCTTAGAGGTCGCCCTTCTGTCCAAAAGATCCAGTTGCCTCGAAACGGTTGCCTCGGATACAAAGGATCTAGGACATTAGGGTTACTCCTAAGGTGTCCTACCATTGCTTCGGTGATCACACTGTCCCGATAATCGAATTGACCCGAACACCTCCAACGATGGTGCTACCTACCTCTCAATGGTGGGATAGCACTATCTAAAGGACTCTTACACAGCTTAATTCCTTAGGGTAGGTAGATGACTCATGGGTACTTGCTCTTTTCAAAACAAAACAAAAAAAACTTTTCACACCTTACACTTTCAAAAAGTTTTCAAACAATACTTCATACACTCTTGAGGACTGATACAAGAGTTACCTAGAAGTTTTCAAACGAACTTTTTTTCAAAACCCACACACACACATTTGAAAAGCAAACAATTTTTGAAAACATAAGAGCAAGTACCTAAGAGCCCGTGGATAACCACAGATAGAAAGGGTGCTAACACCTTCCCTTTCTATAAATCTACCTCCCGAACCGAGAGAAATCTCAAATAAGGAATTTTGCTGTGCTTTTGTCCTTTCCATGTTGGAGAACATAAAAGACGGTGGCGACTCTTGCTTACCGCGACATTTCGTGAAACCAGCTTAAAAAACAGTCAGTTCTATTCCCACCGATCACACTCATCTTCATCTTTTGTACACTAACGGTTTCGATCAGATTGCTATTTAAAGGTAAATAGAAAATCCTTACATTCCTTAAGACAATTTCCTATTCAAAGTCTTTGTTTTCTAATGAACTGAAAGATAACCAATCGCAATGCAGGGATTCCATAATGATAACAAAAGTATGCAAATGATTCAAAAAGTTCTATCATCACAAACAATTCGAGAGATCATATATTCAACAAAAGGATATGATGTTGTGAAAACATTACCTGATTTGAAGATTATCACAGAGGCATACCTCAAAAGTAAGTTCCTTTATCGCTATTTTGTGTTGCTGACTTTGAAACATGTCGGACTCTGGAGATTTTCGTCTTGCAGGTTACAGTTCCTTTTGAAGAAAGATAAGGGAAAATGGTTTAAGGTTGTGTAAAGGTTGTTTACTGTTACAAGGAGCTTGGAGATTATTATTGATAATGTCATCTTTTTGGTATTCTGGCTCTGTAGTTGGTATTTTCTGTTTTTGGTTTTTGGCTAGGTAATACCTCTCTTCGTTTTGCTGGCTGTTAGTATGCTGGATTTATGGTTTTTTGCTGGTTCATGTGGTTTTTATTGTTGGTTGTCCCTTAGTTGGTTTTCTGGTTTGGTTTGTATGTTATCCTCTTTGTTTTACTGGCTGTGTATATTGTAATCTCCCCTCTATCGGTTTGTTGGCTCCTCTTATAATGAAACAAGGGTGGAAAATTGGAGGGAATCAGTGAGGTTTTTTTAACATTCTTGTACTGCTGACTTTGGGCTTTAGAATGTAGGTTCTGGTTATGCCTATTTTGGTGCAAATTTTGGATTGACATGCTTGGCTTGTTTGTGTTGACTGCATAGCAGTATAACAAGTGTTTTTACTATTTTGCAGCAGGCTGTGGGCAGGCTTATGCACAGGGTGACATCTTTCTAACCTTACCTCTTTTCCTCTTTATCTTTCAATGATATAGAACTGCTATCCTACTTTTTTCACAACTTCTGAAGGGTTTGTATATTTAGGGAAAATGATGATATAGGGATTTGTGAGCTAGTGCTATCTTGCACTGTTTTGTGAATTACTGCTGTTGTTTTTGGTTTTTGCTTTACTTATATTTGCCAATCTTTCTACTATTGGCTGCTATGTTGATGTTGTTGTCTGCTATGTTGCTGATGTTGGTTGTGCTCTATTGCAGTTTCTCCTATGTTGTTTTACATATGTTGCTTGGTTTGGCAGCTTTGCCGTTTTGTACTGCCACTTTCTTGCTTGCCCGTATATTTGCTGCTTGCTGTTTTTATATGTGTGTTTCTAGCTTGTAGCTGCTGCTGTTAGCTACTTGTGGCTTGCTGTGTTGTAGTATAGTAATCCTGGGCTGCTGTGACTGTTGCCATTGTTTGTAGTTTGACTTTGCTTTTGCAGTAGAAAATGTTTGCAAATTTCTTTTTCCCTTTTTGTGAACCAAAGCCCAAACTTTGTGATTTGAAAAATATGAGAAGATGGCCCATGGGTAAAAACAAACCCTTTTAATCTGATTCCAAATACAAACCCTAATGATGAACATTCTCTGTTAACAAATAATTCTTGTTTGGAATCTTTTCACATGTTGATTATTGCTAACTTTCTCTTTTCCTTGTTTCATGATCAACGTGAATTGGATGGCCAAAGTGAGGTTGAAAGATGAAAATACCATGGCTAGCAAAGAGTGTGGACGAGTTTCTTGAACATAAAGCAAAAGAAAATTGAAGAAGAAACATTTCTTTCTTTGTAAACAAACAATTGTAACTTGTATTTCAGTTTGTAATCCATTTTGTAAATTGCCCATAAAAATGTAACTTGAATGATATTTATTTGAATTTTATGAATGATAAACTTGTTGTATGGAAATTAAACAAATCTTGAATCTTGATTGAAAATGGAAATTCCCACTTAAATGGTTTGAATGCTGCACCTCGCTTTTGTAACTTGAACTTCAAGAAATCACACATGACCTTTGTAACTTGTATTTCAAGTAAACCATGCGCTTTGTCTTTCAATCCTCAATCTTCATATCACGTCTAAACCAAACTTGCACTCTCAACAAGAACTTTAACTTTGATATCTAAATCACAAGTAATTTGAAAATGAAACAACAAAATCATTCCTTGACTATCATGAAACTCCAACCTTATTTCTTGTGCCCAAATTCCGCATTCGTCAACTTAAACTTCAAACTCTCAACTCGGTGACTTAGAGATCTTAAGAAGAAAACTTGAAGTGCGAGGAGATGAAATCCCTAAACAAATGTACTTGACCTTGAGTTATCCTTGAGGCGGGTGAAAGAAACATCTTCACAAAAACCAGGGATCCAAAACCCTAGCATTTTGACCAACAAATAGGGAAATAAACCCTAATCCCAGCTCTGATGAATTCGAGCGAGAAATAGACTTGTAACTTGGTGAGAAAGAAATCTATGATACCTTAAAAACCCATCCCACGATACACTAATCAAGAACCAGATGAATTTCCCTTTTACCTGATAAGAGAACTTCAAAATAAAATTAGACATAAAGAGGGCACAACCCTAATACCTCAAACCAAGGCGCCCGATTACATGAGATGCGGGATATGCAAATGACTTAGTGAAAATGATGTAAATGAGATACAAAGTTCAAAGCCGGACAAAAGTAAAAAGAGGTAGGGAAAATTTGGGGTACGACAACCATACTTGTGAATTTTTACATGTTTCGTATACTTATGAATTTTGTATATATGTTGGGTTCTCTTCACGCTTGCTACGGTGTTTAGTTAGGTTTCGTCATCGATGAGCGCTAACCGTGTAAAGAGGCAACTTAGAGAAGTGTGTATAAATAACAGGCATTGATCTTACGACATAAAACAAGCATATTTTATTGTTCTTAGTTTCATTATTGTTTTTATTGTACAGGTAGTGTGGTGAATTGGTTAAACAAGTTGAAATTGGACCAGTTCTTAAAATTCTCAAATCTTCACTTTTTAACTTGTTTAATTCAATTTCACCTGGTCTTTTAGTATGTTTATAGTAGTTGTTTTAATTTTTTATTTTTGTGTTTCTCCAAGAGCTTTTTTTTAGTATCTTGAGGAAGTTTGAGGTGATTTTCCAAGTTGACTGTTTCAACTTGTGGATGTATGGTAATGATATTTTTTTGAAGTTGGTACACGTCAAATACTCATTTATCACTTTCTATAGCATAGAATGTTTAGGAAACTTTTCATTTGTACAATTACCATGTCATTCATTCTTTACATTACTTGATTTTTGATTGAATCACTTTAGTTCCCTTTTTACCCCCAAATGTGAGGAAGCTTTCTATTGTTCATATATGCTGGAGACCAACATTCTTGTTTTAACTGAATTTCATTATGTTTAATCTTTCGTTTGTGTTGATTGTATGAAAGCATGAAAATTATCAAGGCATTTTGTTTGATTTTGAGCGCAACTACCTAACCAAATAGTCAATTCACCTTGTGAGTGTGTGAACTTCTGTTAACCTGTTTTAAGCCTTTTTGTCAATGTCCATTTTATTTTTTAACTTAATGCTTGTATATGAGTGTTTGGTTTTCCTTTTTGGATGGATGTTGATTCTTTGTTTTCTTGAACCCTCAACCATTGTTTATGGTTTGAATTTTTTCCTTTCCTTAGAAAGTAGGGAATATTCACTATGATGTTGGTTGAATTCAAGTTGGGGAGAGCAATATTTGCTAACTTATGTTGTTGATTGCTATGTGGTTGTGAAAGAGAAAAAGAAAAGAAAAGAAAAGAAAAAAAAGTGTGAAAAAGAAGGAAAATAAAAAGAAAGAAAAACAAAAATAGTTTTGAATAATGTTGTGTTAATAAGTATTGTGATTGGTTTGAGAAATTTGGGATGAAAGAAGAAGTTTGGTTGGAATTTTATGTTTGAACTTTTGTGAGTTGATCGCTCCCTTAGGTTTAGGCAAGTTTTTTTCCGATTAGCTTTACTAATTACCCCTTGTTAGTTAACCAAGCCACATTAAAACCTTAAAAAGCCCTTGTGATTTTTGCCATTGTATTTTCAATTTGAATTTTCGGATGAATGCTTAATTTAGTCTTTTGTTTGCAAGATTGTTGGATAAGTGTCAATGCCCTCACCTTTTTGTGTTTTTCATCTACCGATAATTTTTTGCTATGCGTGATTCATGATTAGGCTTGTTTTGTTTTAGAATGTTTGGCATAATTTTTGTACTTAGGATTTGTTTCGTTTACATGCTATCATTGTAGTTTAGTGATAAGTTTTTTCATTGCGTATACGTTTTTGTTTTGAACCATACACTTGTTTTCCGTTTTCAAAACCTGTTGATTCGTGATTCTTTGATTTATGCTTTTGTTTATTTAGTTTTTTTGAATTTGTTTGAGGACAAACAATGTTTCAAGTTGGGGAGAGTTGATAAGTGCCAAAATATCATCATTTTTATATAAGTTTTGTGGCACTTATCTAATCTTCTGTTGATATTCTTGAATTAAATCCCCACTTTGTTTGTAAATAAGTTTAGTTTGTGTATATTTGTATTTTTGTGCAAATATTATATCGTTTGATATTTTTTCATCTCTTTTGTAGGTATTCATTCACAGTCGGAGTATTGGATAGTAAAGGCCAAAGGCTAAGCTTCAAGAATGTGATTTTGAGCAATTTATTAACGAATAAGGCTCAAATTAAAGAAGATAAAAATCATCAGTTTGGTTGATATTTAGTCACTGTTAGATAAAGCATTGAATAAGATTTCCAACGCTTCAAACTGTGCACAAATCGGAGTTACGGTTCTCACGGTATGATGAAAACAAGTGCTGAAATTTTTTTGACACAACACAGAGCACGCTAAGCGCCCATAGACCGGGCTAAGCGCGCCATGCGACTTCAAAACTCATTAAATAGGGAAAAAGTACATTTTTAGGTTATGGGTTGGGTATTTTTGAGTCCCAACACCATTAAATAGAGAGGCTTAGAAACAACATTTGGAGGTTGCAATCGGATGATCTGGAGTAGAATTTCTCATCGAATGGTGTTGACAAACCAAGAAATATTTGGTTCCTCTTCTTCTCTTCTCTTTGTAATCTCTAATTTTTGGAGTTTTTATGTATATTTACCTTGATTATATGTATATTTATTGCTCATGGTGTTGTATGAAATCTCTTTTACGAATTAATATCGGTGTTTGTTCTAGATTTTATGCTTTATCACGGAGTTTTGGTTTGTCATAGACATATGCTTTCCGAATCTATCTTGAATGAATATCTATTAGGCTCTATGTTGTACCCCAAAATTTGCCCTCCCATTTCCTCAACATTTTCTCATCACAAGACCCTTGAAGATCAAGATCCAGTTAGGGTTTCCTCTGCTCAAGACTTCTCCTTGCACTGTGGACTCAAATTAGGGTTTGTGTTTGCCCAAGGATGTTTTGATCTAAAAAGCCTAAGATGGCTTTCATGCTTCATGTTGGACTCCCAAGTTTACCCATGCCAAGTTTCAAGTCTTGATTCCAAATTTTACCCAGTCAATTGGACAGTTGACCTAGAAATCAGCTGTATTGGGGAAAAAGTCAACTGTGGCCAATTGACAGTCAAACCTCATGATTTTTGACCCACATCAACATTATGAACTCATATGGACCATTTGATCAAGTTTGGATCACAATTCCACAAGAAATTTGATCAGATCACCAAAAGGGCAAAATGGTCATTTTTAGGGTTTTGACTGCACAAAGGCAATTTTTGACTGTTTGACCTAGCCAATGGCAAATCAAGCTCACATATGGACTCAAGGACTCAATGAAATGGTCTTGACACATTCATCAAGCTCAAAAGATCCCAAGTACACAAGATTGACAGTTGAATTTCCCAGTCAATTGATCAATTTTGACTGTATACTGAAAAGTCAAACTTTGACTTTTTGGTCAAAATCAAGAGTCAAGATTCATTTTTCATCAAAACATGCCAAATCATGAAACTTGTTCACCAAGAAATCACAAAATGCAAATTAGGGTTTTAAAATGGAAATTTTCATAACTTAGAATTTTTCTAAGTTATGAAAAACCCTAATTTTTTCCCAACTTTGCCCCATCTTTTCACCAAGATCCATTTGGATTCAAACAATAGTCAAAACATGTAAGTTGTAGCTTGTTACATAATCTACAACTTTGATTCACAAAGTTTTCTCATTTGAAGCTTGTATCTCAAGTTACAATTTTTTGAATAAGGGCACTAAACCATTTTTAACTTAGTGAAATTTTAACCTATTTTGACAAGGTTTTCTACCCCACTTCAAGGCCATTTTCCATACACTTCCACTTGGAATTTCAATTTGCATTTCAAAGATGGATTGTAGTACACATTCCAAGCTTTCCAAAATGTCCAAGAACTCATCAAACAACCTCATAACTTGAGAGATTCGAATTTCACAAGTTGGCAAAAATTCACTTTTGTTCTTAACCAAGACATGTTCATAATCTTGCAAATTTGAACTCAGCTTGCTTTATGCTTGATTACAGGTCCTTAAACCAAGTTGCACTCAATAATTTAATGCTTATTCATTGTGCCAAGGCCATGTTCTTTGTGTTCTAACATTGCATAGTGGATTGATCTCAAAGTAGATAAAGTGCTTTATCCATTTTTGTAAAAAGCTAGCTTTATGTCAAATTGAAATCCAAGCAAGTACAGTTAGGATCTCATTGGCACAAGTTTAGGAGCTAATTTCACTGATCAAGACAAGGGTTTGCAGCTTGTTATGGGGGCCTGCATCAGTCAAAAAACACCAACTTGCTTTTGTTGCTTCACATAGAAGAAAAGTCCATAACTTCTAACAACTCTCTCTTCAGCTTACAAACACAAGAAAGAAGTTATCAAACATTTTACACATAACATATCCAAGCTAACACACGAGCCCTTGGCCTCTCAAACACTCCCATTGCCATAATCACCTTGAAACTGCTCAAACAGGGCAACCCCTGCAGATTGAGTGCTATCCCTCAATCCCTTCAAGCATTCTTGCCCAAACCTGTTCCTCTACCTTCCTTACAACCTATGCAAGCTAACCATGACCTGAAACCTGACCTGTAACACCTCCAAGCCACTTCACCATTTTTAATTTTCTGTTTTGCAGTTGGAGTGCACTAGCTCGATTCAGGGAGTTTCAAGATAAAGTAGGACTTGGAAAAGCATCCTTACACTTCAAGGAAGCTATACAAGTCATCATTTCACTCTGAAACATCCTCCATTGCAAAGCTCGATCTCAACTGAACAGGTACATTCATGAAGTTCTATCTCTCTTATTAGGCATTGTTAGCTTTAGGTTTGTGAAGAAAATATGTCACAATCATAGCCCTGAACATGCTCATATGATTAGATTTCATTTATATTTCGTGTGCTTAGAGAATTTTATGTCTGAACATGGTTAAAAAATTAGGTCAGGATTTGGGAGAGAAGAAATTCTCTCTCATTTCTGAGAGTTAGCTTGACTTCTTTATATGTCTAGAACCGTGGTTTCAAGCTCTACAGGTTTCATGTTGGAAGATTTGGCAAAAGATCAAGGAATGAGAAGTTAGAAAACGCGTGTTTTTGAATAAGGAAGTGTTCTGAGGTTGAAGATGACAGGCTTAGTGGGCTGGGCTTGTGTCATCTTTCTTTTTGCACCACACATTTATTTTTACACCCCCTGAGCCCATTTGTTTTATTTTTAATGATTTCTGACTTTTTCTTTTTTTAATTGGTCCATTTATTTTTTCTCATGATATAAAAAATATAAAAATATTTTTTCTATCATTTTTTGGATTTATTGCATATTTATTTGATTATTTCTAGATTATACATAAATATTATATATACTATTATTTAGAATAAATATAAAAATAGTGTAAATACAATTTTTATTTTTGTATTACCTTCTGAAAATATTTCCCTTAAAAAAAATACTTTTTTTTTATTTATTTATTTTATTAAAATATTAAATATTTTGCACATAATGCATATTTAAGAAATTAATATATATATATAGATACATGTTTATTAATATATTTAAGTTAAAATATAAAAATACTTGAATTTTTCATTTTTATTAATATTTGATACAAAAATACTTTTTTCATAATATACTTCATTTTATTTTTATTTTTGTACATAATAAACAAATACTTGTATTAAATCAATTAATATCCATTTTCATTAAAATTAGGGTTTTTTGCCCTAATTTCAAAATACTCCAAAAATAATATATTTTTATTTTCTTTTCTCTTTTACATAAATAATATTTTTTCATACATATACAAAACATTTCTTTTGCATCTTGCATTCTTATTTAATTTTTGTACATTGTTTATCTTGCAAATATTCAAAAATGATGTAATAATTTAGATTTAAATACTTGTCAATATCCCCATTTGAACATTTGTACCCCCCTTCCCATATTTGGTTTTGTAATAGCTTAGTAAATTTATTTTCGCACTTTATTGCTTTCTAATGATAACATGTTAGAATTAGGGTTTGTATGCAAAAAACGACAAAAAAATAGTTATGACCTAATCTCAAGATAAACAAGCATGAAAATGGACACACAAATCACACTTGCACCCCTAGGGTACTCCACTTTGTTGCCTGCAAATAAATGGGCCATATTGCATGTTGAACTTCTTTGGGCAAAACAAACAAATTGAATGATCATAGTCCCTCGATAAAACTTTTCAAAACAAACAAAAATAAATGATCATGTCCCTTAAAGAAAATTGCCCAAAGACATTTAACGCCGTTGCAATTATGGTCTAAACGATGACCCGCGCCTGTCCCTTTCACATCCTAACATAAGGTTGTCCACCAAATACAATGGTGGAACAAACTTGTTAAAAGGGTTAAAACAATAGCAATAATCTTTTGAGAAATTTAGGAGTAGATAACCTCTTAGTTACTTGAATCAAACTTGCAAAACAAAACACTTGCCTAATTTCAAAACCACACCTCACTACACTTTCAAAATAACCTTCAAAACAAACTTTCAAAAACAAATGAAAACCCTTTTCAAAAGACATACACCTTTGTATACATCCCCACATGGATCATTACAAAGGTTGCCACCACATTGGCCTCTTTTCAAAACATTTTCAAACCCACACACACAAAGCACCATTTCAAACAATTGAAAACAAAAGGCAAGTGATCTAAGCAAGTAACTAAGAGCCCATGGATAACCATGGATAGAAAGGGTGCTAATACCTTCCCTTTCTATAATCTACTCCCCGAACCCAAGAAAACATCTCAAAAGGTTTTTGCTGTGCTTTTTAACCTTTCCTTAGGATAAAATAAAAAGTCGGTGGCGACTCTTGCTCAACCGAAACATTTGCGAATACAAACGCAAAGCCTCAAGTCAGTTCTCCCACCGTATCACAGAACTGGCGACTCTGCTGGGGAGACTATAAAAGTGGAGTAACCTTAGGGCTTATATCACCTTTGTTTTCAATTGATTGTCTTGTTTGCTTTTACATTTGTGGGCTTTGTATCGGAGTTTTATAGATCCTAACCCGGATCTGGGGATACCTTCTTAGAAAGTAGCAACAAGGCTGTGAGGGAACTGTGCGGGGTATACCGACATGGTTGAAGCAGTCTGCTACGTTGATGTGGCACTTTGGTGTGTACTGGTAACCCTTGAGTTCAGTCAAGGAGAGTACAGGGCCGCCGCGTGGTGTCATGAAGCATCAACTGACCTTAGGAACCTTAATTGAACCATCTTGGCCTTTTTAGGGTAGTGAGATAACTGACTTTGGTGCAGTCCGAGGTTGGTTGATACTCGATACTACACTCAATTGAGGGTTGCTTTCCTGGGATATTTCGGTCGCCAGTTCAGTGGCTAAATCGAAACGATGAACAATGAAAGTAATCCAGTGATATTGGGACCCTTAGAACCCGGTTACTTCTAATAGGACAGGTTGAGCCCACCAAACTGAAAGAGGGTAATACCCAGACCCCATGCAGGCCTAAACTCTAAGGGTTTGTCTTGTGTGACTTGTGTGCCTTACCATGTTTGCCTTTGTGAATATTTGTGGTGTGTTTAATCATAACATCATGACATCATACAAGATCATGTGCATTGACTAACCATTTCAAGGGTTTCGAATCTTCATCTTTGTTCTTGTTTTATAGGACATGGATACTGCTCGCAGAAAGACAATTCAGATTAGCCTTGTAAAGATCCCTCCTCAGCTTAAGGAACTTATGTCCAGGATTCTCGAGGGTTCTTCATTCAGTGAGAGACATGGAAGACTCATCAGCTTGGTTAACCCCAACATTGAGGAAGATTTGATAAAGGTCCTGTTCCAGTTCTTTGACCCTCTGCATCACTGTTTCACTTTTCCAGATTATCAATTGGTGCCTACATTGGAAGAGTTCTCCCGACTTCTGAAGGTCCCTATCCTTGATCAACTACCCTACAACGGTACGGAAGAGGAACCCAAGCTTGAAGAGATTGCTAAAGCCTTGCACCTACAACCGTCTGACCTCAAGGGACATTGGGAAGTTAGAAGTGGTATCAAGGGGTTCTTAGCCAGGTTTCTGTTCGAGAAAGCCCAAGAATGTTGGAACTCCCTTGACCTACAAGCTTTTGAAGAAGTTATGGCCCTTCTTGTCTATGGTTTGGTGTTATTCCCTAACCCAGATCAGCTTATTGATATCAGTGCTGTCCAGATCTTCATGACCAGGAATCCTATACCTACGTTGCTGGGGGACATCCTTCACTCATGTTACACTCGAACCATGAGAAGAAGGGGTGTCCTTATGTGTTGCACTCCTCTCCTGGGAAGGTGGTTTATCTCGCACCTTCCACAATCAGTTTTGAAGAACGAGCGGGGTTTGAGATGGTCACAACGGTTAATGACTCTCACGCATGCAGATATACATTGGTGCCCTAGGTCCAGGGAAGACGTCACTATCATTGATCGTTGCGGGGAGTACCCTAATGTTCCTTTATTTGGAATCAAAGGAGGTATTACTTACAACCCATGCCTGGCTTGGAGACAGTTTGGTTATGCTCGGAGGGATGGCCCTCATGACATGTTAATTCCTAACATAGTTTTTGAGTTCGACAACGATACTCAAGGACTTCGTCAGAGATTTATCAGAGCTTGGAGGATGCCAAGTAGGATAGACAGCAAGACACTGGGGCACAGGAACTCCATCCCGTTGGAACCTTATCTCAAGTGGGTACGAGCCCGCTCCCAGAAGTTAGTGATGCCTTATCCTCATATGCTCCCTGTGATCAAAGAACCAGTCTTGGAAGGAGAGGTGTCCTACACCATTCAACATCCTGACATGCCCACGTCCTGGGAAGAGATGCAGAAGAGCTGGATCCAGCTTAAGGAAGAACGGAATTCTCTTGAGACCAGTCTACATGCTAGTGAAAAGAAGGTCCTGGAACTCACCCGCCTACTGCACGAGGAGAGGAATCTCAACACCTACATCGCACCAAAGAGGATGCGCAATGTTTTTTTGCCTTGAGGAGTCATTTTGTAATATTTGGCCCATGGGGCATTTATGTACTAACGAATTTCTCCTTATTAATATGATGTGCGTTCCATTTTGTCTACAACAAATTTTGAATGTTCTAAATCCTTGAATGCATTGCATACATACGCATTCCATTGCACCATATGCATAGCAGGTACCCTATTTCACAGGTTGCTTAATTTTCTTCGCTGTTTGTGTGAACAGTCATCATGAATCCAGACTCCTCCAGTGAGCAAGCAATCAAGGCCCTTCAGGCCTAAAATGCACAGTTTCAAGAGATGGTCCTAAGCCTAGCCCAAGGCCAGCAAGAGTTGAAGACTCTACTCCTGAAGAAGAAGAAGAAAAAGAGGACTGCGTTGTTCAACACCGGACGCAGATTTGGGAACACACTCCATAATGAAGCTGATCCAACTACTTCTTCTGCTGAGAAAAACAGTCCCCAAGGGGGAGGAGCTCCTAGTCCCGCAGTCTCCGACAACGAGACGGACTATAACGACGAACAATACCCACCTGCTGCTGACAGATACAAGCAATTGGAGGACCGCTTGAGCGCCATGGAAATTCAGAATGTGCCGGGGCTGGATTTCGGAGATTTAGGGTTATCTTCTGGGGTAGTAATTCCACACAAGTTTAAGGCGCCTGCCTTCGCCAAGTATGACGGGGTCTCCTGCCCAAAGCTGCATCTAAGGTCGTACGTAAGGAAAATCCAACCTTACATGGCGGATAAGAACCTTTGGATTCACTTCTTCCAAGATAGCCTCTCAGGGTCACAGCTTGAATGGTTCTACCAACTAGATGGAACTAGCATCCGACACTGGGAAGATTTGGCAACTGCATTCTACAGACAATACCAATACAATTCTGATCTCGCTCCTACGCGTACCCAACTTCAGGGTATGTTTCTAGGAACGGGTGAAGGGTTCAAAGAGTACGCTAAAAAATGGAGAGATTTGGCTGGCAGGGTGCAGCCTCCATTGACTGATCGTGAGCTGGTTGATATGTTTCTAGGGACGTTGTCTGGTCCGTTTTTCAATCATTTGGTTGGTAACTCCTCCGCTGGGTTTACAGATTTGATATTGACGGGAGAAAGAATTGAAGCTGGCATCAGGTCAGGCAAGATACAAAAGGCTGCCTTCACAAGTGCTGAGAAGAGGCCGTTTAAAAAAGAAGCAAGTGCCGTCTATGGTACTAGAAGACAAGTCAAGCCCGAAAGTCGCCAAGCCGTCAATGCCTTGGTCATCTCAAAACCTGTTGCTGCTCCTCAGCAGTACAATCAACAAAGAAGCGAAAGGCCCAAGAGGCAGTATACCCGACTGAGTATGACCTTATCTCAAATTTTACCCCAACTGTTATCCACCAACCTGGTGACCCTCAAAGAAGCTCCTAAGGTCGTCAACACTGCGTCTCCTAAGTATAACCCAAATCCCCGGTGTGCTTATCATTCTGATAGTCCCGGGCACACTACTGATGATTGCTGGGCCTTGAGAAACAAAGTGCAAGATTTGATCGACGCAAAGGAAATTCAGTTTGAAGCGCCGGAAAGACCAAATGTTGTAACTGCTCCTATGCCCCAGCATAGAGTAAATGCCATTGAGGAAGAATCGTATGCTGTTTCGGTAAATGAAGTTGTCACCCCTCTGAAGACCGTCAAGAAGAACCTACTGTAGGCCGGTTTATTTCCGGGTTGCAGTGAGGATTGCCTATTCTGTGCTGTTTCCCTATCTGGTTGCCCCTTGTTGAAGTTAGGTGTCCAAAGCCTAATGGATAGCAAGGAGATTCTATTCAAGAAGTCTGTTGTTCAGTTGGTTCCGGTAAAAGAAGTTTCTGTGGTTACCATCTTCAATAATCCAATCAAGGCTCTCCCAAAGAAGCCTGTTCAAATCATGACTGTTGCACCTGTAATTATTACTGTTCCGGGGCCTCTCCCCTACGTATCTGATAAAGCTGTCCCCTGGCATTATGGGGCAGATGTATATGTAAATGGAATCAAACAAGAATTCGACACTGGCGCCAGTATCTGCGATATCACTGGTCCAGCCAAGGTCACCCGCAGTGGCAGGCTCTTCTCGCCTGACATTGCACCGCCCGCTATTCGAAAACCCCTCCTTATAACACCTACAAGTGTACCTGTTACTGTTGCTGATCAAGTTGTTTCCCCTGCTGCCGAGTCATCTAATGCTCGGGGCAAAGGGATTGAAGAAGAGCCTGCCCGGATGGAGGCACCAATACCTATAAATGCTGAGGCCTCCCAACAAGAAGTGGAGGAGATCCTGAAGATAATAAAGAAAAGTGATTTCAATGTTGTCGAGCAGCTGGGGCATACGCCCTCCAAGATCTCCATGCTCTCCTTATTGCTATGTTCCGAGGCCCATGCTAAGGCCTTGATCTCATTTCTCAAGACGGCCCATGTGCCGCAGGAAACGTCTGCAGTCCAGTTCACTGATTGCGTAGCAAATCTGACAGCAGACAATGGCTTGGGTTTTTCAGATGCTGACCTGACTGCGAAGGGAAGGGACCACAATGATGCCCTGCACGTCTCTATCGAATGCAGGGGCACTACTCTGGCGCATGTATTGGTGGATACTGGTTCTTCCTTGAATGTTCTACCGAAAAAGGCTTTAGACCGTTTGGATTATGAAGGCCTGGAACTGAAGCCCAGCAATATCATCGTCAGGGCCTTTGACGGTTCAAAAAGGATGGTTCATGGAGAGGTTGACATCCCTATCCGTGTGGGCTCTCAGGTGTTTGACTCTACTTTTTATGTGATGGATATACGTCCATCGTACTCTTGTCTACTGGGTCGACCTTGGATCCATAAAGCTGGGGCAGTGACCTCCACCTTGCACCAGAAGCTGAAGTATCCCGTCAGGGGGAAGATCGTCACTGTGCAAGGAGAAGAGGAGTATATGGTGAGCCATTTGAATTCCTTCAGATACATTGAGATGGACGGGGAGTTTATTGAAACCCCCTTTCAGCATTTTGAGGAGGTGCATCCAATTTCAGCAGCAGCAGAAACAGCAGTCGAAGAGAATGTTTCCTTGAAGATGGCTTCCCTAAGGGATGCCCGGGCTGTGGTTCAGAAAGGCAATTGTGCAAACTGGGGTCAGCTTCCTGACTTCACTCAGAAGAACGACAAGTTTGGGATGGGCTTTACTGCAGAGGCTCAGAGGGCTGTGCGCAAGGAGAAGGTCAGAAAGGCTCCGGTGTTTATCTCCAGCTCAAGGGTGAATGCTATCGAGGAGGATGTAGAGGAAGCAGAGTTCGACAGTTGGATCTACCCGACTACCAGCGACGGACCAAGCAACTGGACGGCAAAGGATTTTACCCCTATCACATTTGTCACGCAGTAATTAATTTCTTTTGATTTCCAATTTGTAACAAACAATATGTTAAAACTTTGTTGGCTCGGTGTCCTACCCGGGGCATCGTAGCTCCATTTGTGAGGGCTTTTTGTATGACATTTTCATATATCATCAATCAAAACATTGGACGTTTGTTGCATTTCAAATCTTGTGCTCTTTTCCTTTCTGTGTTATATATATTGCAAAACAGCTATATTTACACACACTCACTTATACAGGTTTCAATCCACTCTGGATCTCACTGGTAACAGCTCTGCTACCGCCAGTTATGACTTCGAAAATCCGATCAACTTGGCCGAAGACGAAGGTGAAGATGATTGCGAAGTGCCTGGTGAACTCGCAAGACTGCTACTCCAGGAAGAGAGGGCTATTCAACCACATGAAGAGCCTGTGGAAACAATCAACCTGGGTACTGAGACAGATAGGAAAGAGGTCAAGATTGGTGCCAATCTAGAGCTCAGCGTGAAGCAACGATTGATCCAGATGCTACAAGATTACATGGAGATTTTTGCTTGGTCCTATGAAGATATGCCAGGTTTGGATGCCGACATTGTAGTTCACCACCTACCAACCAAGGAAGATTGCCCTCCGGTAAAGCAAAAAGTCCGACGAATGCGTCCAGAGATGTCTGAAAAGATCAAGGCCGAGGTTATGAAACAGTTTGATGCCGGGTTCCTTGCAGTGACTTCTTACCCTCAGTGGGTTGCCAATGTGGTGCCAGTACCGAAGAAGGACGGTAAAGTCAGAATGTGTGTTGACTACAGAGATCTGAACAGGTCCAGCCCCAAGGATGACTTCCCCCTACCTCACATTGATGTCCTTGTTGACAATACAGCTCAACACAAGGTGTTATCCTTCATGGATGGTTTTTCAGGGTATAATCAAATCAAGATGGCTCCAGAGGATATGGAGAAGACTACATTTGTGACTCAGTGGGGCACCTTCTGTTATAAGGTCATGCCATTCGGATTGAAAAATGCTGGGGCAACCTATCAACGTGCCATGGTTGCTTTATTTCATGATATGATCCATCATGAGATTGAGGTATACGTTGATGACATGATTGCAAGGTCTCAAACTGAGGAGGAGCACCTTGACCATCTGAGGAAATTATTTGACCGACTCAAGTTGTACAAACTGAGGTTAAATCCCAACAAATGCACTTTTGGGGTGAGGTCCGGAAAGTTGTTAGGTTTCATTGTGAGTGATAAGGGTATCCAGGTGGACCCTGCCAAGGTAAAAGCCATACAAGAGATGCCGACTCCAAGAACAGAGAAAGAAGTCAGAGGCTTCCTAGGACGACTGAATTACATTGCCCGATTCATCTCACATCTGACTGCTACTTGTGAGCCAATCTTCAAATTGCTGAAGAAAGATCAAGTAGTACGCTGGAATGATGAATGTCAGGCCGCCTTTGAAAGAATAAAGGAATATCTCCAAGAGCCACCCATTCTTATGCCACCGGTGGACGGAAGACCTCTGATACTATACTTAACAGTACTTGACAATTCAATGGGGTGTGTGCTGGGGCAGCATGACGAGTCTGGCCGAAAAGAGCATGCTATTTATTACTTGAGCAAAAAGTTTACCGACTGTGAGTCTCGTTACTCACTGCTTGAGAAAACTTGCTGCGCTCTTGTATGGGCTGCTCGCCGGCTGAGACAGTATATGCTGACTCACACTACTTTATTGATTTCAAAAATGGATCCCATCAAGTACATATTTGAAAAGCCCGCTCTGTCTGGAAGAATAGCGAGATGGCAAATGATCTTAACAGAATATGACATCCAGTATACAACTCAGAAAGCAATCAAAGGAAGTGTACTGGCGGATCACTTGGCACACCAACCTGTGGACGATTACCAATCATTGAACTTTGATTTTCCGGACGAAGACATCATGGTGGTAACTGACTGTGAAGTACCTGGACCGGATGAAGGACCTGAGGAAGGATCCCGATGGTCTATGCATTTTGATGGAGCCTCCAATGCTTTGGGTAACGGCGTCGGCGCTGTAATCATATCTCCCAAAGGAACTCATACTCCACTCACCGCCCGATTATGTTTCAGCTGCACCAACAACATGGCAGAATACGAGGCATGTATCATGGGTTTACAAGCTGCAATCGACTTAAGGATCAAATTTCTAAGTGTCTTCGGAGATTCCGCTCTAGTGATCAATCAGATCAAAGGCGAGTGGGATACGAAACACCCGAATCTTATTCCTTACAAGGAGTATGTGTCGACCTTGCTCCCCCACTTTGAAGAGATAACTTTTGAGCACTTCCCTAGAGAGGAGAATCAGCTAGCGGACGCACTAGCCACGATGTCTTCAATGTTCAAAGTTAAATGGGACAATGAGGCTCCCCGAATCATAATCTGGAAGTTGGAGGAACCGGCGTACTGCTGCGAGCTCGAGGCTGAGAAGGTTATTGAAAAACCCTGGTATCATGAGGTGAAGAGGTACTTGGAAGCTCAGGAATACCCTGAAGGTGCAGCTGTCAATGATAAGAAGTTCATGAGGAGGTTTGCTGCAAAATTCTTCCTCAGCAACGGCATTCTCTACAAACGGAATCATGATTCAACTCTACTACGTTGTGTGGATAAGGCTGAAGCAGAGAAGATCATGATAGAACTGCATGAAGGTACATTTGGGACACATTCCAGTGGACACACCATGGCAAAGAAAATCCTTCGAGCAGGGTATTTCTGGTCCACCATGGAAGCCGATTGTTACCAACATTCTCGAACTTGTCATAAATGCCAGATCTATGCTGACAAGGTGCATATTCCTCCCGTTCCTCTGAACATCCTGACGGCACCTTGGCCTTTTGCAATGTGGGGCATTGATATGATCGGTGAGATCCGACCGACGGCATCCAATGGGCATCGCTTCATCTTGGTGGCGATCGACTACTTCACGAAGTGGGTTGAGGCAGCTTCCTACGCCACGGTAACCAAGAGCGTCGTGGCACGTTTCATCCGGCATAATCTGATATGTCGGTACGGAGTCCCGGAAAGAATCATTACGGACAATGGTACCAATCTCAATAACAAAATGATCACTGAACTCTGTGAATAATTCAAGATACAGCACCACAATTCTTCTCCCTACCGGCCGAAGATGAATGGGGCTGTAGAGGCAGCCAATAAGAATATCAAGAAAATTGTGCAGAAGATGACAGTGACCTATAAAGATTGGCACGAGATGTTACCGTTCGCTCTTCATGGGTACCGTACCTCAGCAAGGACGTCAACCGGGGCAACTCCTTTCTCCTTGGTCTATGGCATGGAGGCAGTCTTGCCAATTGAAGTCCAGATACCCTCTCTCCGGATAATGAAGGATGCAGACTTGAATGAAGATGATTGGATCCAGACTCGACTTGATCAATTAAATCTGATTGACGAAAAGAGGCTCACTGTTATCTGTCATGGTCAAACGTATCAAAAACGGATGATCAGAGCATTTAACAAGAAAGTCAGGCCACAAGAGTATCAAGTTGGGGACCTGGTAATCAAACGCATCATCCTTCCTCAAAGTGATCCCCGGGGCAAATGGACCCCTACATACGAAGGGCCATTTGTGGTTAAACGTGTGTTCTCAGGAGGAGCCATGATCCTAACCACCATGGATGGTGACGACCTTCCTCACCCCGCCAATGCAGACATAGTGAAAAAATACTACGCATAAATAAAAGACCCGCTAGGTTGACATACCTAGGCAAAAATAAGGGCTTCCCGGCTAACCAAAAGGGTTCGGGCAAAAATAAGGGATGAAATGAATAAAAATCTATACACCCGGCAAGTCGAAAACCTGAAAAGGCGGCTTGGGCAAAAATGGGTATCCCGGTGGGCTGAAAACCCGAAAGGGCGGTCCAGGCAAAAGTTAGGGATAAAAGCGTAACACTATGTCTCGTTGGATCACTTCGCATCCGGAGTTCGGCATCAACTATCTGGCTCAGATTTCGGCATCGACCAATCAGCTTCATCTTCAACTAGGTAGCAAAGCGATGAGACGTTCGAAGACATAAAGGCGATAGCAGAGTTGGAACCCAGTGGGATTGTTCACATAGCTGTTTTGTTTCCTTTTTCAAATTGTAAACTCTATGTTATTTGGCGGCGTCCTCTTACTAGGATGTCAGCCTCTTGTACAAAAAACGCCTATTCACAGGCAAAGTTTAAATCAATACAAATTCACTTGTCCATACAAATTACCATTGTTTTCCTTTTTTCTGTTTTGTCTTGCGAAGAACGTCCAATGTTCATTTTTGATATATGCATTTGACATTAAATTGCTGATTCATAAATGTTTACGTATAAAACAAGAGATTGATTACAGGTGACATCAGAGACAGGGGCAATGTGAAGTTGTCTAATGCAGTCTGGTTGTTTTGTCCGCCAAAGTGCCAAGGTAGGTTCAACCGAAGAATGTGGCCAAATCATCTCAACTCCCCGCAGAGTAAAACAAGATTCAGCAATACTTTCCCCAAGCGGAGTCGACTCCCCGACAATCCTGAAAAGACACAGCATTCCCCGGCAGGTCTTAAAGCTCATCCCCAGTAGATTCTGGAAGCTTATCCCCTGCAGAGTACGGATGTCTCTCCCGAGTTTTATTTAGAGTTATGTCCTCACAAGGACTTATAACTGGGTTATCCTCAGCTAAAACCCACGGAAGACCGCCCTCGGCAAAGTTCCTTCAATCCCCAGCGGAGTTTATCATCATTATCCTCAGCGGAATCCATCATTAAAGTCTTCAACGGGTCTCTTATCAAAACTTCGGCCAAGTACCTCTTCCACAGAGAAACTCCCCGGCCGTTCGTCAAGGATTTATTTTCCTAAGACGAAATTACATTCATGAACATTTCACATTTTCATAACATCTTGCTTACATACATGATAAAACGCATACAACACTATCTCATGTTGAACATCATGATATCATGCATCATGACATTGCATATAACTTATGTTTTTTGCCTTTTCAAGAAAGAGACAATCCCAAAAACAACTACCTTCAACTGTCACAATTCCAGATCCGATACCTGTATCTAGCCAGGGCACATCTGAGAGTGATCAGTTTCCAGACTCGATTCCTGTATCTAGCCAGGGCACGTCTGAAGAGTTCGAAGATTCGATTCCTGTATCCAGCCAGGGCATATCTGTTGACGACTATTTCCAGACTCGATTCCTGTATCTAGCCAGGGCACGTCTGAAGAGTTCGAAGATTCGATTCCTGTATCCAGCCAGGGCATATCTGTTGACGACTATTTCCAGACTCGATTCCTGTATCTAGCCAGGGCACGTTTGAAGAGTTCGAAGATTCGATTCCTGTATCCAGCCAGGGCACATCTATCAACTACAACATCTCCAGATTCGACTCCTGTATCCAGCCAGGGCATATCTGTTGACCACGTTTCCAGACTCGATTCCTGTATCTAGCCAGGGCACGTCTGAAGAGTTCGAAGATTCGATTCCTGTATCCAGCCAGGGCACATCTACTGACGACTATTTCCGGATTCGACTCCTGTATCCAGCCAGGGCACATCTGTGAGCAACCAATTGTAGATTCGATACCTGTATCTAGCCAGGGCATATCTGCATAAGGAGACTGAAGATCAAACACCTGTAACAAGCCAGGAAAACATCCGTCTTTCTCAAATACACAAGTTCTCGCTAAGGAATCTCTTATGCGATCGACACTTCCAAATGGCATCTATAAGCCCATTCCCGACAAGGTTCTGTCACATCTCCGGATGGCATCTGTAAGCCCATCTCCCTACCCACCATCTCTCCAAATGGCATCTGTAAGCCCATTCCTGACATCACATTGCTGATACTTCAACATGCGAGTGCAAATTTCCGGGCACTCTAGTGTCCAATCTCCTTTTACCCTCGAGTCGCGAAAGGCAAACTTGCCAATCTAACTCTTCAGGTTCAAGAAGATTGAACAGGGGCAACTGTTGTACCCCAAAATTTGCCCTCCCATTTCCTCAACATTTTCTCATCACAAGACCCTTGAAGATCAAGATCCAGTTAGGGTTTCCTCTGCTCAAGACTTCTCCTTGCACTGTGGACTCAAATTAGGGTTTGTGTTTGCCCAAGGATGTTTTGATCTAAAAAGCCTAAGATGACTTTCATGCTTCATGTTGGACTCCCAAGTTTACCCATGCCAAGTTTCAAGTCTTGATTCCAAATTTTACCCAGTCAATTGGACAGTTGACCTAGAAATCAGCTGTATTGGGGAAAAAGTCAACTGTGGCCAATTGACAGTCAAACCTCATGATTTTTGACCCACATCAACATTATGAACTCATATGGACCATTTGATCAAGTTTGGATCACAATTCCACAAGAAATTTGATCAGATCACCAAAAGGGCAAAATGGTCATTTTTAGGGTTTTGACTGCACAAAGGCAATTTTTGACTGTTTGACCTAGCCAATGGCAAATCAAGCTCACATATGGACTCAAGGACTCAATGAAATGGTCTTGACACATTCATCAAGCTCAAAAGATCCCAAGTACACAAGATTGACAGTTGAATTTCCCAGTCAATTGATCAATTTTGACTGTATACTGAAAAGTCAAACTTTGACTTTTTGGTCAAAATCAAGAGTCAAGATTCATTTTTCATCAAAACATGCCAAATCATGAAACTTGTTCACCAAGAAATCACAAAATGCAAATTAGGGTTATAAAATGGAATTTTTCATAACTTAGAATTTTTCTAAGTTATGAAAAACCCTAATTTTTTCCAAACTTTGCCCCATCTTTTCACTAAGATCCATTTGGATTCAAACAAAAGTCAAAACATGAAAGTTGTAGCTTGTTACATAATCTACAACTTTGATTCACAAAGTTTTCTCATTTGAAGCTCGTATCTCAAGTTACAATTTTTTGAATAAGGGCACTAAACCATTTTTAACTTAGTGAAATTTTAACCTATTTTGACAAGGTTTTCTACCCCACTTCAAGGCCATTTTCCATACACTTCCACTTGGAATTTCAATTTGCATTTCAAAGATGGATTGTAGTACACATTCCAAGATTTCCAAAATGTCCAAGAACTCATCAAACAACCTCATAACTTGAGAGATTCGAATTTCACAAGTTGGCAAAAATTCACTTTTGTTCTTAACCAAGACATGTTCATAATCTTGCAAATTTGAACTCAGCTTGCTTTATGCTTGATTACAGGTCCTTAAACCAAGTTGCACTCAATAATTTAATGCTTATTCATTGTGCCAAGGCCATGTTCTTTGTGTTCTAACATTGCATAGTGGATTGATCTCAAAGTAGATAAAGTGCTTTATCCATTTTTGTAAAAAGCTAGCTTTATGTCAAATTGAAATCCAAGAAAGTACAGTTAGGATCTCATTGGCACAAGTTTAGGAGCTAATTTCACTGATCAAGACAAGGGTTTGCAGCTTGTTATGGGGGCCTGCATCAGTCGAAAAACACCAACTTGCTTTTGTTGCTTCACATAGAAGAAAAGTCCATAACTTCTAACAACTCTCTCTTCAGCTTACAAACACAAGAAAGAAGTTATCAAACATTTTACACATAACATATCCAAGATAACACACGAGCCCTTGGCCTCTCAAACACTCCCATTGCCATAATCACCTTGAAACTGCTCAAACAGGGCAACCCCTGCAGATTGAGTGCTATCCCTCAATCCCTTCAAGCATTCTTGCCCAAACCTGTTCCTCTACCTTCCTTACAACCTATGCAAGCTAACCATGACCTGAAACCTGACCTGTAACACCTCCAAGCCACTTCACCATTTTTAATTTTCTGTTTTGCAGTTGGAGTGCACTAGCTCGATTCAGGGAGTTTCAAGATAAAGTAGGACTTGGAAAAGCATCCTTACACTTCAAGGAAGCTATACAAGTCATCATTTCACTCTGAAACATCCTCCATTGCAAAGCTCGATCTCAACTGAACAGGTACATTCATGAAGTTCTATCTCTCTTATTAGGCATTGTTAGCTTTAGGTTTGTGAAGAAAATATGTCACAATCATATCCTTGAACATGCTCATATGATTAGATTTCATTTATATTTCGTGTGCTTAGAGAATTTTATGTCTGAACATGGTTAAAAAATTAGGTCAGGATTTGGGAGAGAAGAAATTCTCTCTCATTTCTGAGAGTTAGCTTGACTTCTTTATATGTCTAGAACCGTGGTTTCAAGCTCTACAGGTTTCATGTTGGAAGATTTGGCAAAAGATCAAGGAATGAGAAGTTAAAAAATGCGTGTTTTTGAATAAGGAAGTGTTCTGAGGTTGAAGATGACAGGCTTAGTGGGCTGGGCTTGTGTCATCTTTCTTTTTGCACCACACATTTATTTTTACACCCCCTGAGCCCATTTGTTTTATTTTTAATGATTTCTGACTTTTTCTTTTTTTGATTGGTCCATTTATTTTTTCTCATGATATAAAAAATATAAAAATATTTTTTCCATCATTTTTTGGATTTATTGCATATTTATTTGATTATTTCTAGATTATACATAAATATTATATATACTATTATTTAGAATAAATATAAAAATAGTGTAAATACAATTTTTATTTTTGTATTACCTTCTGAAAATATTTCCCTTAAAAAAAATACTTTATTTATTTATTTATTTATTTTATTAAAATATTAAATATTTTGCACATAATGCATATTTAAGAAATTAATATATATATATAGATACATGTTTATTAATATATTGAAGTTAAAATATAAAAATACTTGAATTTTTCATTTTTATTAATATTTGATACAAAAATACTTTTTTCATAATATACTTCATTTTATTTTTATTTTTGTACATAATAAACAAATACTTTTATTAAATCAATTAATATCCATTTTCATTAAAATTAGGGTTTTTTGCCCTAAATTCAAAATACTCCAAAAATAATATATTTTTATTTTCTTTTCTCTTTTACATAAATAATATTTTTTCATACATATACAAAACATTTCTTTTGCATCTTGCATTCTTATTTAATTTTTGTACATTGTTTATCTTGCAAATATTCAAAAATGATGTAATAATTTAGATTTAAATACTTGTCAATATCCTCATTTGAACATTTGTACCCCCCTTCCCATATTTGGTTTTGTAATAGCTTAGTAAATTTATTTTCGCACTTTATTGCTTTCTAATGATAACATGTTAGAATTAGGGTTTGTATGCGAAAAACGACAAAAAAATAGTTATGACCTAATCTCAAGATAAACAAGCATGAAAATGGACACACAAATCACACTTGCACCCCTAGGGTACTCCACTTTGTTGCCTGCAAATAAATGGGCCATATTGCATGTTGAACTTCTTTGGGCAAAACAAACAAATTGAATGATCATAGTCCCTCGATAAAACTTTTCAAAACAAACAAAAATAAATGATCATGTCCCTTAAAGAAAATTGCCCAAAGACATTTAACGTCGTTGCAATTATGGTCTAAACGATGACCCGCGCATGTCCCTTTCACATCCTAACATAAGGTTGTCCACCAAATACAATGGTGGAACAAACTTGTTAAAAGGGTTAAAACAATAGCAATAATCTTTTGAGAAATTTAGGAGTAGATAACCTCTTAGTTACTTGAATCAAACTTGCAAAACAAAACACTTGCCTAATTTCAAAACCACACCTCACTACACTTTCAAAATAACCTTCAAAACAAACTTTCAAAAACAAATGAAAACCCTTTTCAAAAGACATACACCTTTGTATACATCCCCACATGGATCATTACAAAGGTTGTCACCACATTGGCCTCTTTTCAAAACATTTTCAAACCCACACACACAAAGCACCATTTCAAACAATTGAAAACAAAAGGCAAGTGATCTAAGCAAGTAACTAAGAGCCCATGGATAACCATGGATAGAAAGGGTGCTAATACCTTCCCTTTCTATAATCTACTCCCCGAACCCAAGAAAACATCTCAAAAGGTTTTTGCTGTGCTTTTTAACCTTTCCTTAGGATAAAATAAAAAGTCGGTGGCGACTCTTGCTCAACCGAAACATTTGCGAATACAAACACAAAGCCTCAAGTCAGTTCTCCCACCGTATCACACTCTATATTCTAGAAATAGGTTTATGCTTAATATTCATTCGGGTATCGGTTATGAAAAGCATCCAGGTTGTTTAAGTTGCGCACAAAATCGCCTTCAAGAGTAATACGGGTGATGTCTCACTTTGTGTTAGAAATAACCTTAGTGTGAGCGATACGTGATGGTATTGATGAGTAGATTAGATTGAGTACAACTGGATAGTGAGTTTAAGTATTTGATAGGATATATGAAATGCAAACCCGAGAGTTTTCTACTCTCCGAAGAATGAATTCTTTTTCTATTAATAACTTTAATTCCCACATTTACCTTTTATTAAAACCAACCCAATTCAACCCAAAAATCATAAACATGAGAAATTATCGAACGGTAATTCAGTAGCATTAATCCCTTTGGAGACGATACGGTAAAACTAAATAAATACTTATTTTTTCTTGTCGCTTTACCGCTTCAGCACTAACCTAAATATATAAATAGTGGGAGTAGCCTCTATTTTTTGAAATCAAGTTATATTCACAGAATTTGTAGTTACAAGTGAATAAGAAGTTTTCCACAATTTTTGAACAGAGAAAAATTCTGTAGAAAATTATTGTCTTCTCTTTCTTTGTTTCTTTCATATTTTTAATTGTTATTGTGAGGTGATAACAATCTTGTTCATCAAGATTGACAAAAATTCTTCATACGAATTTGTGGATTTCCAACAATTATTTTATAAGTAAACTAATAGAAGACTCGTGCGGACGGTCCGTACGAGTAAGTTTATTCATATTTTAAATTATTAGATAAGGCTCAATTGTTATTGAAATATAATTGTTATTATAAAATCATTAATGATTATAAATATTTATAAAAAAATATGTAGAAAATCACCAATGTGATAAATTCAACATGTCTAATATACTATAAATATTTACAAATATTATTAATAATTATAAATATTTACAAATACATTCTCGAATATCTACTTCTCTATTAAATTTCTACCTATTGAATTTCTTTTAAAAAAATTAATTGCAATATCTAAATTCACTCTAAGATATATATATATATATATATATATATATATATATATATATATATATATATATATATATATATATATATATATATATATATATATATATATATATATATATATATATATATATATATATATATATATATATATATATATATATATATATATATATATATATATATATATATATATATATATATATATATATATATATATATATATATATATATATATATATATATATATATATATATATATATATATATATATATATATATATATATATATATATATATATATATATATATATATATATATATATATATATATATATGAATTGAGATTCATAAGATCTATATATCTCTTCGAATAAAGATAATTATTGATTAAAAAAATATTTTATAATGATAATATTCTGTAAAATGAAATATTATAATATTGTATTTAGGTGTTTATTCTCTGTGTGAATTACCCATCAACCATCATCAAAAAGAAATTGAAGGATATAATGTATTAACACAAAATTCATATACTTTGCTCAAGGAATTGTGAGAACTTAATAATTGTCAATAAGTAATACATTATTAAACCTTTCATAAGTCACATAAATTTGCCTTTTATTTTTCACGCATCATGCAAAACTCATATGTATAACTTCTATTTCAACTTTCGATTGTTCAAAAAATATGTTGGTTTAGTAGGAAGAAGCTCTTTAAAATTGAAATAAGAAATATTCTACATCTACTCTATTAAAATATATCTTCTCCATTACATTCTGTATAATAATCATAATCTAAATCAGAACATTCAGAATCATAATCAGAACATTAATCAGAACATTAATCAGAACATTTTGAGCGTGAGCGTCACCTGTTGTGTCTTTCTCGCGGGAAGATGATGAGTCAGTCATTTTTAACTTCGAGAATTGAAGAGGTAGTGTGCTGACGAAGCGGCCAATAATGGTCTATGGGCTAGGTAGCAATGATGACGATCCTATGGTTTCCTAGGCATGCGTGTCTCTCACGCGCGGACGATTTCAGTAATAAATACGAGAGGAGTAGGACATTCTGTACTTTTTGTTCTTTACTCGCATTGCTCATTACTGCTCGCCAGTCGACCCCCGATGTTTCTTGAAGATTAATTGTCTGTCGCCGCTCTTTTCAATCTTTCTTCTTCTTCATTTGGTAAGATTTCATATTTTTCATTGTTATTTGACTGTTATAGCTTAGATTTTCACGATTTTTACCTTAGAAATGCATGCGGTTAGGCTTATGATCTTGTTTGTTAGGGAGTTTTTAGGAAAGTGTTGGTAGCGGATGATGGTTCTGTAGTTTAGGAATTTCGGAGCCGCCGTGGGTCTTCCCTAGATTTTCACGATGTACCGTAGATGATCCTTGAGGACTTAGGTCGTTTTTGTTAACTGGAGTTTGTCTTGTTGATAAAGGTGTCTGTTTGTTCAGATGCCTTAGTGATGGTTCTGGTCGGGGGAATATCCTAGTTTATCAGCGCCCTTTCACTTGATTAGTGGTGAAAGGATGGTTTGGGCATTAATGTCGAACTCACCTCTATCCTTTGCTTTTTAGGTACTATGGCCGATAATATTGGAGACGTTGTTTCAGATGGACGGGCTGGATCCTCCCAGAGCTCCACGGATGATACTTGTAGTACGTCAAGTATCCTGGAAATATCCGGGGATGAGCCGAACAGGTCTTATCATCACCTAGAGGGAGAGGACGTGAAGATGGCGCCCGTTGATCAGGGTGGCCTATTTCTTCCCGAGGACGATGAGGGCCCGCAGACCTAGGTCGCGGAGGACCCTTGGGATTGGGTTTCCTATTTGTTTGAGCATCGCGATGAGGTTTTCACCGAAGTGTACGCGTACGACGATGGAGGTCGGGGGCAATGGTCGCTTTGGATCCTTGGAAAAGATAGTCGAATCTGCTCTAAGTATGGTAAGTGGCGGATCCCCACGTACGACATTGTGTTCTGGGAGATGGGCTTTCGACTCCCCTTCTCGAATTTTCAGGTGGCCATTTTTCGGAATCTTCGACTGGCTTCTTCTCAGTTGCATTTGAATGGGGTCACTTTCATGCGAGCGTTCGAGATTGTCTGTGATTACTTGAAGATAAGGGCCACTATTCCTTTGTTCTTATACTGTTTCCATATCTAGAGGAGCAAGGTTGATGGCAAGTGGGGATGGGTCACCTTGAAGCAGGGTAACGGGAAGTTGTTTAAAGCTTTCCTGGATTCTGTTCGGTACTTCAAGGACAAGTATATTCTTGCGCAGCCCCTTTCAAGTAGGGAGATGATGAACATTTTCTGGGCTGCTCCAGTACATGATGAGAATGGGCCCCCGTCTTGAACGAGCTGGGAGAACACATGAATAAGTTGGTCGACAATAAGTTGGGTTCCTATGTCTGGAAGTAGGGGGAGCTTGGTGTCAAGGACCATACGATTTTCACCGTCTTCACCTCTTTTGTTGCACGAATTCCTCGCGTCCAGCTCACAGGACAGGGAGGAAAGCCAGTCAGGGACAAGAACGGGGAGATCGTATATGAGCCCGGTCTGATAGTCGTTAAGGAGCTTCTTGAGAGCGAAGATCCTGTCAAATACTTGGGTATTTAGTTTTATGTTTTGAATAATTGTACATGGTTGACATCTCTAAGTCCTCATTTGCTAATTCTAATTTTCTGTTTGTTTTGCAGATAATATGAATCCTTCTTAGGAACGCATAGCTAGGAACTTTTACGCAAAAGTGAAGAAAGTGTTGAAGGATGCTCAAACTGGTTTGGGGACTGCTTATACGTCACGGTCGGGCAATTCTTCTTTGACTCAAGTTGTTGTCTCCCTCTCTCCCACTCTAGTGTCCTCGAAGGCAAAGAGGGCCCGTGTCGAGGGGAGTGTTGATCTGACCGGGGAAAGACGAAAGGTAAGTATGACATGCCCCCTACTGGCTGGAAAGGGCTTTCTTCTAGGGCGCTTCTCTTCAACTTCCCCGGGCCGAGTCTCTTCATCTCGAGGGTTTGGATCGCACGGAAAAGGGTAGTGTTGGCGCAGGACGTTGGAGGCCTAATGAGGAAATTGGAGATGGCGGTCGCTTATATCGAGGGGAGATCTTCTCAAGAGGCTGAGTTGAAGAAGTTATGGGCCAAGCTGGCCACGGCTGAGAAGTGGCGGAGTGATGAGGAGAAGGCTCGGAAGCTGGCCGAGGAGGACTTGGGGAAGCTATCCGAGGAGCACAGAGTCTGGTTGCTCGAAAAGAAGGCTCTTGAGGAAAGTATGGTGATCCTGACTGCCGAGTCTGCGCTTGCTGAAGACGAGTCGTAGGACACAAAAGATTTGAAGACCCAGGCCGAGCTAGTCGCTCGTTTCCAACTAGCAATGGATGACGCTCAGGCCGCCTCCGAGGGGATTTTTAAGAACACGCTGAAGCAGTTCCGCGTGTTGAATCCCAGGGTCGAACTCAATACCTCCTAGATGCGGGTTAATTATTATGTAGCTGCCGAAAAGATCCTGGTCCTAGACTACCTCTAAGAGCTTGTTGCCCAGTCTGTGGGGGGACCTTCTCAGCTATCGCCTATTATCGAGGAAGGAACAAAAGAGTGATGTTTTGATAGTTTTCTTAGTATGCTTCAGCCCACCTGCCGTAATTTTGTAATCTTGTTTCCGTGATTTTTCCCATTTATGTAATTCTTGAACAACTGCGGTTCTTGCGACCACAAAATTATTTTATTGGATGTGCGGCCAGGGGCCTCTCTTTGGTAAAATTCGTACAATGGCGGCCTTAATGGTTGTTTGTTTTAAATTTTTCGGCCATGATGGTCTTCTGTTCCAAATATTTGTGTTTGCATGTTTGTTGTTATGCTTGTTTATTTGAGACATATTTATATTTTATCTTCCTAAGGGTTTATAGCGGGCACTTGCTCATTTGATTTGTATGTTCGCCAGTGTGGGGAAACTGGGCAAACTGCCAGGGTGAATATTGGGCATGGGTCGGAATTCAGGTCTCGTTTCAAAGACCAGAGCTCGGCGACATGAACTTCATGTCGTGAGCCGGGTGTTATACCATTATGGTACGAGGATGATGGAGCTCGACTAAGTTATCCATGTTGGGATGAGGACACACTCGTTAAAAGAGTAGAGTCTCGCCCCTTCAATATATTTTTGGGTGTTATGCTTGTACCCAGACATGCACGCGTGTGTTGGCTGAAGATTTTGATAATGTTATCTAGAATTCAAAAGAGTTAAAAGTTCTGATCGAAATGGAATTGAACACCATATTTCGAAGTTGCAGAAGCGGTGTTTCGAATGAGTGTGTCAAAGCTTGAAGCTTCGAACGATGATCATGGGAAAATATCCAAAGGGGTCTCGAAACAACAGCGAGGCTAGGTTTGGGAAGAGCGTTCGAAACGGAGAAACACCAAAGCATTTAAAATTTAAATGGAAGCGGGACTTTCAAAGTTTGAAAGTTATGTGTTGGAGCATTTGGGGACACGTGGAAAGATGAAAGAAGCATTGTCTTGCATGTTCGAAACGTGGCATAATCCTATAGCGAGACCGTTAGGGTCGAATTAGTATAAATAGAAGTCTTAGTATTAGGATTTCGGTGTGTCATATCTGTTATACAAAATACTCAATAACATTCAAACTACCACATGGCAAGGGAAACGAATGCAAGAGAGATGTATGTATGATAGCACCATGTATTTTAATTTAATGAAAGCCTTTTTACCATTTCCAGTACTTTCCTCTTTTCTTTTTATCGAATAACATTTACAAGTTTCTTTATTTATCGTCTTTTCATTTCAAAGTCTTTTCCTCAAAAGTTTTGCTCTTTATTGCTTTCTTTATATTTCGAGCACTTTATATTTCAGAGAACTGTTACGCTTTCAATACCTTTACTTCCAAGTATTGCTTTTCAAACGCATCTTTTTAATTAAAATTGCATTAAACGCTTTCTTTACATTTTAAACTTCTACATTCCAGAAACCTTTTATGTTAAATGTTTTGCAAATCGAAATCATTTATTTCATTTTCCATACAGTTTTACATGTCTCTTCAATCAGCATTACAATTAGCATTTATTCGTATAATTTAGTTTTCATGTACAATTTGACCACATTTTAAACTCTTAGAGAGAAGGATCGAAATAAACCAAACACTTGTACAATAGCAACCATGAATAATTGTTCGATTGTGAGAGTAACTTTAATATCCAAGGAGTCCTAGGATCAATCTAGTCGATCCTGTGAGTTACCAGAGAGATTGAGTAGCGTTAATAAAGATTATTCGATAGTTTGGAAGACTAGCGGTTGTTTACCAGAAATCACTGGAAACAAATTGGCACACCTGGTGGGACAAATAGTTGGATATCAGAATTAAGGATTGTCGAGACATAGCCATCCCCAAAACGTAGGAACCATAAGAAATTTGCTGTTTTATGAACCTAAGAAGTGGTAAGATAACCAACAGCAACCAACCTTTATCCAGAAGAAAACGTTTGGACAAAATGTCTAATTCAGACAATCAACAAGGAAACCAAGGTGACCCACATGCAACAAGCACTAACGCTTCCATTTCGAGCGGAACATCTAATGTAATCCCTTCGAATGCACAGTCTGTTGCATCTTCAACCAGTAACATAGCCACCACTGGAGTAAGTGGCATATCAACCAACAGTTCGATCTTAGGAAATACTGGAACTATGGGCTACCCTGGGGGATTCGTTCCACCACCAGGAACACAATCCCATTTAGCCACACCATCAACTAGACCACCCGGCTTCGATGGGAATAGAATTAGAAGTTCTTCTTACGGAATGCCAACATCTTTTATGGCAGGTTTACACAATTCCACTTCGAATTCATCCTCACAACTAGGATCTGGGTCTGGGGCGAACCAATTTATGACAAATAACCAAGGGTCAGTGGGTTATAGCACGTTGCCTATCCTAACCACAGATAACCAGTTGGCTTTTAGGCAATTGATGGATGACAGCAACCACAATATGATAGGGGTGTTAGCGCAAACCATGCAGGAAATATTTGCCCCAATAGTTCAGAATGTGACTGTGACGAACAGGGAAAACGCTGACAACATGAGTCGAATAGCAGATTTCTTTGCCCCCACAGAAAGGCGTAGGCAGAACCAGGCGGGATTTCGAACAAACATGCCTGTTATAGAACGAATTGCTAACGACCCAATTCAGAGACTACCCAGAGAAGAAGCTAACTTAGGGGCCAGAGCACCAAGGTTAGAAGCCCCAGTAATTCAAGGCCCACAAAGGGAAGTTATGGAACCAGGGGCAAGGATCGAAAGGCCAGAAGCCCCAGAACTTCGAGAAGAACAACCTAGGGGAGTTGTTTTGGTCGGTCGAAATCAAGATGCCGATGCCGTCGTTCATAGGATTCGAAACGATAACATCTTGGCAGAAAATAACCTAACCACCATGATAGAGAGGATCATGGCCCAAAATGGCCTCAATACGGGAATGAGGAGGCCAAATTACGCCTCTCCTATATTGGATTGTATAATGCATACTGATTTACCAAGGGGATACAAAGTCCCTAAATTTACAAAGTTCGCTGGGGATACCAACGAGTCAACAGTCGAACACATAGCGAGATATTTAACCGAAGCGGGAGACATAGCCAATAATGAAGATCTCAGGATCAAATACTTCCCAAGTTCCTTGACAAAAAACGCCTTCACTTGGTTTACCACGTTGCCTCCCAGATCTATTGACACTTGGCCCCTTTTAGAGAGATTATTCCATGAACAATTTTACATGGGACAATCGAAAATAAGTTTGAAGGAATTGGCCAGTGTTAAGAGAAAATTCACTGAACCCATAGACGATTATTTGAATAGATTTAGGCTGTTAAAATCCAGATGTTACACAGTAGTGCCTGAACATGAGTTAGTCGAAATGGCCGCTGGGGGTTTGGACTATTCTATTCGAAAGAAATTAGATACTCAGTATTTGAGGGATATGGCTCAATTAGCCGACAGGGTTCGACAGGTCGAAAGACTAAAAGCTGAAAAAGCCAGAGTCTTTAAGAATAGTAAGAAAGAAAGGGTTTCCTATGTTGGGACTGAGGAAGTGGAAGAATATCCTGAATTCGAATTCGAAGAGGTCGAAATCGACCTCGCTGAATTAAAACAGGCCCCACCTTACTCCTGCAAAATGTTAGTTCCCACGAAAGGGAAAGATATTGTTGAAAATGAGAAAAGTGACAAGTTTCCAAAGAAGGTCTACACCTTCGACGTCACTAAGTGTGACGAAATTTTTGACTTACTTGTCAAGGATGGCCAACTAATTGTGCCATCAAATGTCAAAATACCTCCCTTGGATCAGAGGAAGAAAAGAGGATTTTGCAAATATCACAGTTTCCTAGGCCACAAGACCTCACAATGTTTTCTTTTCAGGGACTTGATTCAAAACGCGATCAAAGATGGCAGACTAAAGTTTGCTGATAAGGTGAAGATGAAAGTGGACGAAGATCCTTTGGACGTCGCAGACACCAACTACTCCGAGCCTGCATGCATTGGAGAGGTCAACATGGTGGAAACTGATCAAAGCGATGCCCCAACAGGAGAGAAGGACACTGGAGTCGAAAACTGGGTGATGGTCGAAGTCAGCGAGGAAGTCACTGAAGACATCCAGAATATGCCAGATACTTCGATTGCTGCACCTGTGGCTGTCGCAGGAGAAACCCAGGCTACTGAAGGCCAAGGAAATCAAAACGAAGGATTGACACAAGTCACTGAGGGCTTGAGGCTGGAATTGGAGAAAGTCCAAATTACACAGCCAGTTCCCCTTCGAAAGGAAATATGGGACACTCTGGGGGAACCCAGTGGGAAATTTGACTATCTGGTCAAATATTCTGCCCCAGAAAGTTCGAAGGTCCAGATCGAAGACATAAAGCCCACAGGATGGGGCGATGACGAAACTAAAGAGGGAGATGTGGAAATAAATATGGTGGATATGGAAGGACCCCGTTCTGAAATGGAAGAAGTGAAAAAATACTTAGAAAAATAAAAGCACAGAATGGGGGATAATCACACTGGAGATGCTACTCTCAAAGACTATCTCATGACATGCCACAAAGGAGATCCAGGCATGATATTGTGCCCTAGGTGCAGCATCCTCTGCAACCAAAGAATTGCTGCAAATTTCGAAAGGGTACAGAGGGCTCGAACTGGCAACAATTGGCGCCAGGATAACCAACTCTTTAGGTGCTATCCCAAGGCTGGAGAGAGTCTGTTGGAGTTTGTTTTTCGCTGCTACAAAGGGGCAACTAAGTGTTTGGTTTGCCCAAGATGTTCTGCTGTGTATGACCAAAGCATGTCCAGGGCCTTCGAAACGATCCCCTTCGCCCCTTGCTGGAATCATCAAGAAACCACCCAGATGGGCCCACGTTTCGACAGCAGATACAAACAGCGAAGACCTGATAGCCCTCACCCCAAAGTCGCTCGAAGAGTGACTTTCAAACTCCCTGCTGAAGTGCCAACCGATAGATGGCTACAAGTCAGAAATGACAAAGGCAAAGACAAATGGAGGAGTGCTGAACGAAATACACGCCATGCTGTGACATACAGGAGGCAATTCAACACACAAAAAAGGGAGGAAGTGAGATTAGAGAATTACAAAGGAAAGAACCCCATGTCAAGATCCCAGTGGCGCAGACAGCAAAGGATTCGAAAGGCTGAGAGGGAAGCTATGGCAAACAAAGGGGATGCTTCAACGAAGATACAAGGTGAATCAAGCACCAACAAACCAAAAAATCAGACTGAAGAGAAACCTCCAGTCAATAGGAGGCTTTTTTCTGAAGACCAACGAGACGAACCAAAGGAATATATTCCAGGCCCGGAAGAGGACGAAGATATGGTAACAGATAACTTCGAATCGGAGGGGGAGTCTTCATTCAACCTGAACTGTAACGTGGTGTCCGTGCTTCCCTGCGAATTTGGGCAGGAAACCGAAATCAATGAATATGAGGAGGAAGACACCACAGATTTAATGAAACATAGGCCCGTGTGCTACTACGTGATGGACAATGGGGCTGTTGAGGAACAAAATGCGTTCTTCGAACGCCCAGAGCCTGCAATGAAGAATCATCTCAAGCCACTTTTCATTCGGGCGAAAGTAGGTGTCCATGGTGTGAACAAAGTTTTAATGGATGGGGGTGCTGCAGTCAACCTAATTCCCCATTTCATGCTAAAAAGGTTAGAGGTCCGCGAAGGAGATATCAAGCCCCATAATATGGTTCTATCCAATTATGAGGGAAAAGTGGGCAGAACACTGGGGGTGGTCCAGTTGGAATTGACAATAGGCTCAAGTTGCAGGCCCACCATGTTTATGGTTATCGAAGCCAAGGCCAACTATAACCTACTGCTAGGAAGAGAATGGATTCATGGCGTGGGGGCAGTTCCTTCGTCAATGCATCAACGACTAGTTCTGTGGAGAGAGGACGGAATCGTGGAAAACATCGAAGCAGACCAGAGTTACTTTATGTCAACTGTCAATTTAGTTGACAAAAGGGATTATGATAAAAATCTGGCAAAGATTGCTCCATGTGTCCCAAACGATGAGATGCATGAAACTAGAAACGCCCACTATTACATGACACTTCGTCATGATGGTCTTTACTGGGATAGAACAATAATCAGTGAAGAGGAAGAAGTTGAAGGTGCTATACAAAAACGGCCAGCAGGCTGGAACTTCAACAACCTTAACCATGACTGAGTCTACCTTCTTCGAAAGGATTTCAGCCTATATGGCTGAGAATGAATCGAAAGCGGCCTTAGAGGCTGAAATAAATGAATCAACTATAAAGACGAATGAAGTCAGTGGGGGGGTGCGAAATGCTCACCCATCAAAGAATTGGAGATGGATCAAAGGTTGGATGCCATCTATGACAAAGAACCCTTAGGCTTCGAAAGGGACCCCATAAACTCAGGTGTCAAAATGTTGGCACAGGACCCGCTCGAAGAAGTCAACTTAGGGGATGAAGAAACAAAAAGAGTAACTTACGTGAGTGCTAAACTTAGCCCAGGCCTCAAGGAAAAGGTGATCGAAGTCCTTAGGAAAAACAAAGATTGTTTCGCATGGGATTATGATGAGATGCCTGGTTTAAAGAGGGAGTTGGTCGAACATAGACTGCCAATCAAAGATGGCAAGAGGCCCATCAAACAAACTCCCAAAAGATTCGCACCAGCGGTTCTCACAAAAATTAAAACTGAGATCGAAAGGTTGCTGCGCTGCAAATTCATCAGAACAACAAGGTACGTTGAATGGTTAGCAAACATAGTACCTGTTATTAAGAAAAATGGTTCTTTAAGGATTTGCATAGATTTTAGGGATTTAAATACTGCAACCCCTAAGGATGAATATTCCATGCCCGTGGCAGAAATGCTAGTAGATTCTGCTGCAGGATTCGAATATTTGAGCATGTTAGATGGATACTCTGGATACAACCAGATTTTCATTGCTGAAGAAGATGTTGCTAAAACAGCATTTCGTTGCCCAGGAGCCTTAGGCACCTACGAATGGGTGGTGATTCCTTTCGGTTTAAAAAATGCTGGGGCAACTTATCAAAGGGCGATGAATTCAATCTTTCATGACTTCATCGAAACCTTCATGCAGGTGTATATTGATGATATAGTCATTAAATCTATATCTGCAGAAGCACATTTGCATCAGTTAGGCCAATCATTCGAACGGATGAGAAAACATGGCTTAAAGATGAATCCCCTTAAATGTGCATTTTTTGTGCAGGCTGGAGACTTTCTCGGTTTTGTGGTCCACAAGAAAGGAATTGAGATCAACCAGAACAAAACCAAAGCCATAATGGAGACGAAAGCACCTGCGTCAAAAAGGGAGTTGCAATCTCTACTAGGGAAAGTTAACTTCCTCAGAAGATTCATTTCGAACCTGAGTGGAAGGACCCAAGCTTTCTCTCCGTTACTTCGTCTGAAGCAAGGTCAGGCCTTCGAATGGAACGAAGCTCACCAGGAGGCGTTTGACAAAATAAAAGAATATCTTTCCCAGCCTCCTATTTTGTCTCCACCATCATGGGGGAAGCCCATGAGATTGTACATATCTGCCTCTGAAGTTAGCATAGGTAGTATGTTAGCACAAGAGGATAACAATGGCGTCGAAAGAGCCATATACTATTTAAGTAGAGTGCTAAATGATGCAGAGACCAGATATAGCAATTTAGAAAAGCTATGTCTCTGTTTGTACTTCTCTTGTATGAAACTCAAGTATTATATAAAACCTGTTGATGTTTATGTTTCGTCTCACTTCGATGTCATTAAACATATGCTTTCAAAACCAATAATGCATAGTAGAGTTGGAAAGTGGGCTCTGGCTTTAACAGAATATTCATTGACTTTTATGCCCTTAAAAGCTATGAAAGGTCAAGTGATTTCTGATTTCATTGTGGATCATTCGTTGGTTGAGCAGACAAGCATGAGTTACGTCGAAATGCAACCATGGAAATTGTACTTTGATGGTTCAACCCACAGGAATGGAAGTGGTGTTGGAGTCCTTCTAATTTCTCCTGAAGGAATTCCAACAAAATTCAAGTATAAATTGGATGGTCCTCGTTGTTCGAACAACGAAGCTGAATATGAAGCGCTCATTGTTGGACTTGAAGCTTTGTTGGAATTGGGGGCAACCAGAGTCGAAATTAAAGGAGACTCTGAATTGGTGGTCAAACAAATCACAAAAGAATACAAGTGCATAAAGGAAAATTTAATGGTATACTTCGTCATAGTCAATAGGCTATTACGAAAGTTCGAATACATGGACATTCAACACATACCAAGATTAGAAAACCAAGAAGCAAATGACTTAGCGCAGTTGGCTTCAGGTTATAGAGTATCTACCAAGAATATTAAAGATTTGGTCGAAATAAGGGGAAGAGTTATGGCTACTAGATTCACACCATCGGATCTGGAAAGTATGAGATTGGGATATGCTGAGAAACAAGGATTCGAAATTCTAGCCATAAATACTTTGTCAGATACAGACTGGCGAAGTCCATTAAAGAGTTATTTAGCAGACCCAACGTTAAAGGTGGATAGAAAAACAAAATATAGAGCATTGTCATATCTCCTCATGGGGAACGAATTGTTCAAAAAGACCCAAGAAGGTGTATTATTGAAATGCCTAGGAGAAAGTGAGGCATATTTAGCATTGTCTGAGGTCCATAATGGGGCATGTGGGGCACACCAAGCAGGCCACAAAATGAAATGGTTGCTATTTCGATATGGTTTGTATTGGCCTAGCATGCTCAAAGATTGCATAGACTTTGCTAAAGGATGTGAGGAATGTCAGAAACATGCAGGAATTCAACATGCCCCTGCAAGTGAGTTGCATTCGATCATCAAACCATGGCCATTCAGAGGATGGGCATTGGATCTGATAGGGGAGATAAATCCTGCTTCGTCCAAAGGTCAGAAATATATCTTGGTAGGAGTAGATTATTTCACCAAATGGATCGAAGCTATACCTTTGGTAGTTGCTGATCAAGAGGCAGTTATCGAGTTTATACAAAAGCACATTATCTATAGGTTTGGATTGCCAGAAAGTATAACTACAGACCAAGGCTCTGTATTTACTGGTAGAAAGATGCAAGGATTTGCCCAAGAAATGGGGTTCAGATTGCTAACATCAACACCATATTATGCTCAAGCAAACGGACAAGTCGAAGCAGCAAACAAAGTAATAATAGGATTAATCAAGAAGCATATTGGCAAGAAGCCAAGAAATTGGCATAAAACTCTGGACCAAGTGTTGTGGGCTTGTAGAACATCTCCTAAGGAAGCCACCAACACTACGCCTTTCCAACTTACATTCGGCCATGATGCAGTATTACCAGTAGAAATTCATCTGCAATCAGTTCGAATCCAGAAACAAAACGAAATTCCAGCTGCATTATATTAGGAAATGATGATGAATGAATTAGTTGAGTTGGACGAAATTAGGTTACATGCGTTGGAAATTTTGATGAGGCAAAAAGAAAGAGTGGCCAGAACATACAATAAAAGGGTAAAGAAAAAAGTATTCGTTATTAATGACTTGGTTTGGAGAGTCATATTGCCTATGGATAAGAAGAACAGAGCGTTAGAAAAATGGTCACCTCATTGGGAAGGACCTTTTCGAATATTAAAAGTATTCTCAAACAATGCATACGAAGTCGAAGAACTCTCGGATGATAAACGTGTCCTAAAGGTTAATGGGAAATATTTAAAGAAATATAAGCCAAGCCTGCGGGAGATTCGAATAATAACAACATAAACAAAATATTATAAAAAGCCAAGATGGCAAGATAAGAATGCCAAAATGGCGTTGTTCGAATATTACATAAAAAAACCAAAGTTATGGTCAGATGAGATACAAAAAATTTAGAAATAAACATTATTTTTCAATCGATTAAAGGTGCTTCGAAACGTTTCAAGCCTCTGCTGAGTAAACCGCCTGGCACCTTCCAAGGTTGCCACTTCTCCTTTAAGTTGTTCTGCAGTCTCCATTTCTGCAAGCCCCCGGTTGAGAAGCTCTTCGAATTGGTTACCTGCAGGATTAGTTTCGAAGGCTAGTTGTTGTTCCTTAGCCTCCTTAACTTTCTGCTGAAGTTCCAGAATCTGCCTTTCCCAAATAAGAATGGACTCAGCTCGAGCCTCATATTCAGTTTTCGCCTGCTTCAGATGCATAGCCTGATCCTCAGCTTCTTGAGAAAGCTTCGAAGCTTGTTCATAGGCGGCATCCATGGCAATGCGTTTCTCATGAACCTTCTTGGCAGCAGATTCGTCTTGGAGAAGGTAGCCAGTTACGTTGTCCAACAAAGTCTGAAGATCAAACAAGAGAGTACTAACTGGCAAAGAGCAGTTGGAAAGATTAACCTTTGTAAGCAGCTCCTTCATAGTATAGCAAGCAGTACTATCTTGCTTAAGCACTTCGAAGATATCCACATTGAGAATAGTTCTCCTAATTTTGTTAAGAAGAACGACTCTTTCATCTGTGGGAAGAGGATAGCTGGTTGAACTTGTGCCAGCCCTAGCGAGTGGAACGTCCCTCTGAGCCAACTTTGCCTTCATATACCCAATGGGGTCATTTCGCCTCAGAAGTGCCAGTTCTTCGTCAGTCATTCGAGACGGAGAGGATTGGGGGAATTCCACGCGTAGGGGAACCGCGTTTGTTTCAACCTCTAGGGTTTCGTTGATTGCATCACCATCCCCTTCATTTGCTTCGTGCTCTTGGTCTTCTTCATCTTCGTCCAAATCTACCACTTCGATACCATCCCTTTCGCCGCTATGTGCGTTAGACCCCGTCCCGGCAGTCGAACCATCATTGGCGTTTTCCTCTTCATTGGCGTTTTCCTCTTCATTGGTGTTTTCCTCCTCAGATTCTTCGCCTGCAGATTCTTCGGATTCTCGCCCAGAATCAGCTTTTTCTTCTTCAGTCTGAGTATCCTTTGGGTCCTCTTGAAGAGTTTCAAGAGGGGACTTTTGAAGAACCCTTTGTGAATCCTCTGCAGACGTTTGGAGTATCGTTTCGTTTACCTCTTTCAGAGGGATGGAGGTACCTTGGTCATCTGGCTGTTCAGAAGTTCCAGCTAGAACCGCCACATTGGAAGAACCTTTGTTTTGGACCAAATTGCTGGAATCTCCTTGAGGGGAGGAGTTAAGCGGAACAGCAGCTCTGGACGGTGAGGTCGAAATGGTAGAAGTAGGATTCAAGTTGTTCTGCAAAGAGTGGCAGAATGTTAAAAAAAAAATATATTCACCAAGATAATAAGAGGTTAAAACATTTTTAGAGGAAGTTCGATTTACCTGTGGGCCCTCAGAGGAGAGGTTACTAGCTATGCGTTCCAACTGTGGGTTGGAGGTCGAAGGTGGATTTTTGGATTTTGGTAAGGGAGCAGCATCCCTGGAGTCAAGTCCAGAGACGCTAGTCGGAACAGTACTTTTTGGTGTAGCTTTCTTTAGCTTCTTCTTCGAAGCAGTATTTGAGTTTCCTCCAGCAGTGGGATCTTCCCCAGTAGTGCTTGGTTTTCGCTTCTTAGGAGTAGTAGGAGGAAGTTTGTTGGTCTGAACGAATTTTAACGAAGTTAGATATAAAAAGCTTGAGTGAATTCGAAGCATCAAAAACTAAGTGATTACCGTTGGAATTGGGGCACTTGTTGTTGGCGTTATTGTTGTTGTTATAGTTGCAGCAGTAGCAGTTGTTTCGGGTGGATTAGCTTTTTCAGTAGTGTCAATGGAGGTCTGAGAGGCACTCCCTTCCTTCGATTTCGAGGCAGCAGTCTTTATCCTGATAGCTGAAAATCAAAACAATTAAGGCAAAGGTTAAAGATATGGAAAAGAAAAGACATTTGGGATTGTTCCCAAGCATTCGCACCTGTGCCTTGATCAGATTTAATTGACATGGCAGAAAGGTCATATCGAAGATGTCCTGGGAAATCATGAAGCCAATGTCGAGCCCATGTCACAGTCTCAGATGGCTTTGGTTTCCTTTGAAGATATTTGAACATTTCTTTGCAAGTAAACCACCATGGATATGGGGGAAACCAAGCCAGAGCCAGTTCTGAGGTAGGTAATCTGGGAAATTTAGGTGGATGCATTTCGAATGCCAACCTATACCTATCCTCAGGTGACAGCCCTGAAGGAAGTTTTAGCTTAGAAACTTTTTGTTTAAATTTTTCCTTCAAGGTCTCAGCTGCTTGATGCACAGTGGAGTCCAAGCGCGTGGGGTCGTAAGTAGTTTCAAAATAATTTTGAAAAGCTTTTATCTCTTTGGCATGAGTAAACATACCTTTCTTTGCTGGTACCTGCACATCGAAGGCATCAATTAGTTTCTGTCGAATTGTAAGTGTATCGAACATGCAAGTTTGATAAAACTTAATCCACCACTCCAGAAACCCTTTAGCCGCGAGATGGGTAGGTTCGAAGGCTATCAGCTCAAATTGGGCAAAGCCTTGATATTGTTCTTGTTGAATCTTGGCTTCCCTTGCCTTGAAAGTTCGACCAGATGTGATGGCGCTCTCAGTCTGGAACAAAGGTTCAGGAATCAGTTGGCATAAGCCAAACTGCCTCGAAACGAAGTTTGGTTGATAGGCAAAAAGGAGAATTTGATTCTTAGCTGGGGTTATCCTTGAAGAGATGAGTCTAGGAAGCAAAAAAGCTCTCCATACATCTTGGATCTCCTTGCTCTTGATGGCTTCTGAGAGAGCCATGGTGAACCAAGAGGGTCCATGAGTCCTCGAAGCAAAAGGCGCCATGCTCTCTTCGAACTTATGCCTTTTGGAGAGGATCATGATGTACTTCGAGAATTGAACCTTGAAGTCATCCTTGTCATCATTAGGTGTTAGTCTTCGAAGCCTAGTGCCTTCGACTATCCTATCACTTATTTCTGAATCTTGCTCATCTATGGTGTTGGCGGTTGGTAATGAAGGTTCGAACATGGCGTTTAGCCATAATTGGAGTAACCAAAATGGGCCAGCTAATAGGATGTTTTTAGAGGTGTGGGATTTGAGACTCGAAACGGCTGACCTCAGGCTCTCATAGAGGTCAACTAAGAGTAATTCACTTAGGCACACTTTGCGATTTTCGTGTAAATCCCTAGCTAGAGGAATGAATCTACTAGCTACCTGCAGGGATCTACTGCAGAAAACGTACCTAGACAGCCACAGGGTTAAGAATGCAATATGTTCTATGTCAGACACATTATCCCCTTCAGCATGATAATGGCTGATAAATTTGGAAAAGCTGGCTAACTTGACTTCGAAGTCAATTATGCTGGAGTGTTCTTCATTGTCAGGAACATAAGTTTCTCCCACTGGTGACAGCCCAGTAATAGCCGCTATATCAAAGAAAGTTGGGGTAATCATTCCACCTGGGAGATGGAAAGTATTGTAGGTACTATCCCAGAAGTAAAGGGACGCGAACAGCAGAGGGTGGCTATAGGTGAATCCAGGTTTCGATAGCTTAATGAGGTTATAAATGCCTAGTTCTTCCCATTGCTGGGATTTTTTGGCTTCTACTTTCGCGAACCAATTTTGATAGGCAATATCAGAAGTAGGGCAAGATCTAAATGGTTTAAAATTGCTTTTTACATAATCCAAAACAAATGGGTCCTTGGGAGGAACAGTTGGGGTTTCTGCGGTATTCGAACTGAGGGATTCTACTACCCTAGGGGTATCCATTTTGTTGAATAAAGGTTTGAAGCTATAACATACGGGAAAAATTGTCCTGGTGTCCTTTAGTATTTCAAAAACTGTAAGAGGACCATTTAAGGCTAACCTCTTACCAGCAACATGGGTAGGGATGAGTACCTGTGATGCGTACAGCATTTCTTTTTCTTTGGAAATCATTTGAGGAGCAAGAGCAGATTGGCCTTGAATGGTGACGATTTTACTCTCCATGGTTGCTTCTGTAGTCTTTCCCTTCTTCTTTGAGACTTTCTTGAGTTGGGAAGAGGTGGAGGAAGACATTTTTTGTTGTTTAAGAGCTTAGATTGTGTATGAGAGAAAAAGAGTGAAAAATCAGAGTATGAAAGATTTAGAGTGTAAAAAAGGAAAAGGAAGAGTAAATTGACGTTTTATAATGAGAAGATTAAACATCCACCGAGTAAAAGTGTGATACGTGGAGATCATGGATTGGTGTGATGAAGAGGTGGCGAGTAGGTGGTATAGGAAATAAGCGTGATTTAAAAACAATCATTACCTATAACTGCTCCACGCTGTGAAGTGACTCTGGGCGGTTAAGGAACTCAAAAGGTGCTATGATTGATGTGACTGGAGTCAAAGGCATTAAATGTTATGATGATTCGAAAATCCTATCAAAATCTTGTATAAATGTTTAAAATAGGTATTTCTCAAAGAGATCGAAATACATATTTTAAAGGGGCAATTTGTTGGCTGAAGATTTTGATAATGTTATCTAGAATTCAAAAGAGTTAAAAGTTCTGATCGAAATGGAATTGAACACCATATTTCGAAGTTGCAGAAGCGGTGTTTCGAATGAGTGTGTCAAAGCTTGAAGCTTCGAACGATGATCATGGGAAAATATCCAAAGGGGTCTCGAAACAACAGCGAGGCTAGGTTTGGGAAGAGCGTTCGAAACGGAGAAACACCAAAGCATTTAAAATTTAAATGGAAGCGGGACTTTCAAAGTTTGAAAGTTATGTGTTGGAGCATTTGGGGACACGTGGAAAGATGAAAGAAGCATTGTCTTGCATGTTCGAAACGTGGCATAATCCTATAGCGAGACCGTTAGGGTCGAATTAGTATAAATAGAAGTCTTAGTATTAGGATTTCGGTGTGTCATATCTGTTATACAAAATACTCAATAACATTCAAACTACCACATGGCAAGGGAAACGAATGCAAGAGAGATGTATGTATGATAGCACCATGTATTTTAATTTAATGAAAGCCTTTTTACCATTTCCAGTACTTTCCTCTTTTCTTTTTATCGAATAACATTTACAAGTTTCTTTATTTATCGTCTTTTCATTTCAAAGTCTTTTCCTCAAAAGTTTTGCTCTTTATTGCTTTCTTTATATTTCGAGCACTTTATATTTCAGAGAACTGTTACGCTTTCAATACCTTTACTTCCAAGTATTGCTTTTCAAACACATCTTTTTAATTAAAATTGCATTAAACGCTTTCTTTACATTTTAAACTTCTACATTCCAGAAACCTTTTATGTTAAATGTTTTGCAAATCGAAATCATTTATTTCATTTTCCATACAGTTTTACATGTCTCTTCAATCAGCATTACAATTAGCATTTATTCGTATAATTTAGTTTTCATGTACAATTTGACCACATTTTAAACTCTTAGAGAGAAGGATCGAAATAAACCAAACACTTGTACAATAGCAACCATGAATAATTGTTCGATTGTGAGAGTAACTTTAATATCCAAGGAGTCCTAGGATCAATCTAGTCGATCCTGTGAGTTACCAGAGAGATTGAGTAGCGTTAATAAAGATTATTCGATAGTTTGGAAGACTAGCGGTTGTTTACCAGAAATCACTGGAAACAGCGTGGTCAGGCCTGGATGAGTTTTTCTTGTCGATGAAACTCGCCGAATGCTCAGTGTTTTAACTGTAATATTGTTTTAGCTTTTCAGCTTTCCATGGTCGAGCGAGTTGTTCCCCTTGTAGATTTTCTAAGTAATATACCCCAGCCCTTGTTTTTGCATAGACACGATAAGGGTCTCCCCAGTTCACTGCGAGTTTTCCTTTGTGAGATTCTTTGCGATATCTCTTTAAGACAACGTTGCCGACCTCGAGCTCTCGTCGTATGATTTTGGCGTCATTAGCGTATAACTATTTTTTGTTTGAGGGAGGCCTCTCGCAGGGCCTCCCCTGTTCGTATTTCTTCGACCAGGTCTAATTCTTTCCATAGGGCGACATCATCCATCTCCTCGTCTGGGGAGATTCGGTTTGTCAGGAGGGTTCTTCGATCTCTACGGGAATGACAACCTATATTCTGTAAGTTAGTCGAAAAGGAGTCTCCCGGGTTGACGAGTGCACTGCTGTTTTGTATCCCTAGAGTATGTTGTGTAGCTCCTCGACCTATCTTTTCTTAGTTTCATCTAATCTTCATTTGAGGTCCCTGAGCAGCACCCTGTTTGCAGATTCGGGTTGGCCGTTCGTTTGGGGATGTTCGACATAGACGAAGTGCTGGGTGGTGCCCAACTTGGCGACGAATTCTTGAAAGGGGAAATCTGTGAACTAGTTCCCGTTATCGGTGACTATTTCTTATAGGATACCGAACCGAGCACGGATGTTTCTTTTGTAGAAGCGAAGGATGTTTTGGGTGGTAATTTTGGCTGATACTTTGGCCTCTATCCATTTGGTTAAGTAATCAACGACTACTATCAAATATTTGTTTTAATTGGTTCTCACCACAAATAAACCGAGGAGGTAAAATCCCTACCAGGAGAAGGGCCAGGGAGAAGAGAGGGACTCGAGCTCGTTTGGGGGAGCTAAGTCCATGTCCCCATGTCGCTGGCATTTTTTGCATCTTGTTACGTGCTCTTTTGCGTCGTGCTGCATGGTGGGCCTATAATACCATACTCACAGAGCTTTCCTGGCGAGGGATCTTCGGTCGAGATTGCTGGCCGTTTATCCCTTCATGGATTCTGAGCAGGATGCGATCCACGCCTCTTCAATCAATGCATTTGATAAGGGGAATGGAAAACCCTCTTATGTATACTTTTCCTTCGACCAAAACGTACGAGAAGGCTCTTCGTCTAACCACGACCGCTTCTTTCGAGTCGGTGGGTAGCTTTCCTTTTGTGAGGTATTCGTGCATGGGGGTCATCAAGCAGTTGTTGTCCCCTATGGAGAATACTCCCAAATTCGAGGGGAGTCTTAGGGTGCTTGGTTGAGGAAGGATTTCCTGTATCACCGACTTGTTCCACCCTTTCCTCTCTGTGCTTTCTAGTTTGGACAAGACGTCTGCTCGGGCGTTTTGTTTCCTGGGGAACATGTTTCACGTCCACATATTTGAATTTTTTTTCTCTCTTGGACCAGGGCCCAATATTCAGCGAGATGATCGTTTTCACCTGATACTCTCCCCGGACCTGGGACACAACGAGCTGAGAGTTAGTGAAGATTTTAACTTCCTCGGCTCCCAGGTTTTCGGCCAGGCATAAACCTGCTAGAAATGCTTCGTACTAGGCCTGGTTGTTCGAGGTCGGGAAGGATAACGCAAGGGAGACCTTGATTAGGGTTTCTTCTTCGTTTTCCAATTTAATGATTATGTCGCTTCCCATTAAACTGGAGGCGCCATCGACGAAGATTGTCCATCGGTGGGCTCTGTTCGGGGGTACGGGTGAGGTCATTTCAGCTACAAAGTCGGCCAGTGCTTGATCTTTGAGGGCTTTCCTGCCTTCATACTGGATGTCGAACTCAGAGAGTTCTAACAAGCATTTTAACATTCTCCCTGCCATGTCAGGCCTTCTGAGCAGTTGCTTTATTGGTCGATCCTTCGGACGACTATGGTATGCATCAGGAAATAATGCATGAGTCTCCTTTCCGTGTTGATAAGGGCTAGGGACACCTTTTAAATAATCTTATATCTCATTTTCGGGCCCTGCAGGGCCTTGCTCGTAAAGTAGATTTGTCTCTGTCCTTTTGGGGTTTCTCTTATTAGCGTTGCGCTTACTACATCGGAGGCGACGGCCAGATAGAGATAGAGGACTTCATCCTTCTACGGTCGAGAAAGGATGGGCGGTTACAATAGTGCCTTCTTAAAGTGGGTGAGGAATTTCTCGCATTCGGCCGTCCAGTCGAAGGCAGCTTCCTTGCGGAGGAGCTTGAAAAGGGGAGCGCGTGTTGGGCGAATTTCACCATGAATCGAGAGAGGAAAGTGAGCATCCTGTTCATGATTTGAATGCACTTTTTTGAAGTGGGAATTAGAAACTCAAAAAATGCTCGACATTTATTGGGGTTTACTTCAATCGCTCGTTCTGTGAGGTAGAATCCTAGGAATTTTCCCGCTCGTACACCAAAGGTGCATTTTTCTGGGTTAAATCACATTCGGCACTTTTTGGCCTGCTCTAACACTTTATTCAAGTGGAGGGCATGGTCGATCTCTTCTGTCAATTTTATGATCATGTCGTCCATGTAGACTTCGAGCATGTCACCTATTTCATTGCATAAGACTTTGTTCATCATTCGCTAATATGTAGCCCTTGCATTTTTCAAGTCGAAGGGAATTACATTGTAGTAGTAGTTGCCCGACTCGATCATGAAAGCGGTAAAAAATTTGTCTATTTTTTCCATTGGGATCTGGTTGTAACCAGAATATGCATTCATAAAATATAGTAATTTGAAACCGGCCAAGTTGTCAACCATTTTGTCAATATCGAGGAGGGGATAAGCATCTTTCACGCAAGCCCGATTGAGATCAATATAATCAATGGACATGCGCCATTTTCCATTAGATTTTTTTTACAAGAACTACATTTGAGGATTAGGTTATGTACTCGGCTTCAGAAATAAAATGTGCCTCTAGGAGTTCTTTTACAACTAGTTCGCCAGCCTCCATTTTTTCGGGGGACTATTTTCACCTACGTTGGGCGGCCTCTTTGAGGGCGTTGTCTATGGTCAGGTGATGGCATGCAATCTTTGCGTCTAATCTGGGTACCTCGGCCGCACTCCAGGCGAACATATCAACATTCTCCCTTAAGCAAGCTTTAAGTTGCCTCTTCGTCAAGTCCCGGAGGTCAGCTCCGATCTTTACTCCTTTGGCGGGATCGTTCCCGAGGGGGACGAGTTCGAAGACTGCGTTTGTGATGGTTCATGCGAGGTCTGACTTTTTGGTTTTGTATTTTATCTAAATTATTGAGGATAGAAATAATCTCAATCGACTTTTCTTTTATCCAATAAAGGAAAGGGTGAAAAGAATAGGAAAAACCTTTTGAGAATTTTCTTAAGTTCGGGGGGTAGGTTATGAAAAGGAAAGGTGTTAGCACCGTTTTCATCCGTAGTTATCTACAGGCTATTAGTTGCTAGCTCACTTTTGAAATGATTTTTGTGAATGTGTTTGTTTGAAAATATTTTGAAAATTGCCGTCGTTGGGAAAACTTCGTAATGATTATCGTCTCTATAAGAATGCATACAAAGTGTTAATTTTGAAAATATTTCAAGAAAGTGTTGGTGTGTTGAAAGATGTTTGTTTTGAAATGTTTGTGAGCAAGAAACTACGAGCGTTCTACCTACTCAAAAGAAACTCTTTGTTCTTTTCCTCCTCCTTTAGATAGTGCTCGTCTATCATTAGTTGATAGGAAGCCATATCATTGAATTGGAAGGGATAGGCGTGGGTCATCATATAGTCATAGAAGGCAACTTGTAGAATGTTTTAGAAATTGTCGTAAGGTTCTAAGATCGTTTACCGAAGGTAACGTCGAAGGGTCGTCGAGGGACTGCGATCTTGTAATCGAGGGTCTTTGCTAAAACATACCACGTTCGAGGGACATGAGTGTTTTAACTTAAGGCAACAAGTGTGGCTTAACCCTAGAGGTGTATGTGTGCAAAGTGTATTGTTTTCATTTATTTTGTATTGAATTAGGGTTGTCTATTGTTTGGTTTTAAGTCTTGCCATACAAACTCTAATTAATTATCAATAACATGGAAAGTGATAAATTGTGGAATTTAAAAGTCTTACGCTATTACAATACTTTAGGGGATATGGGGTACAAATTACAAATAGGGATGAACGCAACATAAACCCTAATTACTATTGCAAGGCTTTGACAATTACATAATTCATAGTGTGAAATAATAAAGTGTACGAAGGAATGTAAAGAGAAGAGAAATTGTTTTTATGGCTTTTTATGGAAAGGGTCCTAATTAGACTAAATAATTTGAAAAGAAGTTAATTAATTAAAATCCTAAAGTCTAAGTTGATTAAAAAAACAAAACCTAAGACTAATTTAGTTTTAATTACTTTAAGAAAGAAAATATTTTTAGGGTTTTAATAAAATAAAGTGAAAAAAGTTTTTAGTCTAATTATTTAATAAAAATATATATTTTTGTATTTTTGATTAAATAAAAATAATAATAATAATAAAAGAAAAGAAAAATAAAATAAAATAAAGATATAAAATAAAAGGGTCAGGGGGGTTGACAAGAAATTAGGAAGGTGTGAGAAAGCATTTTTTTTTAATTCAGCCCCAAAATTGTTTTTGAAATCAGAAAATAAAAACAAAATAAAAGGAAAATGTAATGGGCTGGCGCGTTTTTAGTAAGAGAGGGGGTAAGAAGAAATAAAAATGGAAGAGGCCCAGCATGGGAGGCCCAAACGCGCAGTAAAGGAACAAAAATGAAGTGAAAAAAATACCAAAATGTGACACTGGGGCTCGAACCCAGGTCACAAAGGTCATAGGCGCGCGCTTTAACCACTGGGGTGATGATACATCTGTTAACTTATGCACAACCAACGCATTATATTAAAAACTCCTTCCTAAATGCACTTCATCCCAAACCTCGCGCCAGTAACCAGAATAACAATTTTGAATTTTGTAACTTGCTCATTTCTCAACCATTTCACAAATTGTAAGCATCAAACCTGTTAGAAATTTCACCACGATTTCAAATATGTAAATAACTTAAGTTATGGATTAAAGATGGACACGAATTTTGCTTGGTACCAAATCTGACCTAGTTTTTCAGAAAGTTCAAACTTAAAATTCTCCATGCTCAGGCAATATAAATGAATTCTAAGGATATGGTTAGTTTCAGGGCTATGATGTCTACATTTTATCTTTCAAATTCAAAGCCAAATGATGCTTGTATGAAGAGATGGAAGTTCAGAAAATTCACCTTACAAATGGAAATCATTTTTTAAGTTTGAGAACTTTTCAAGGTGTTGTGATGATCTGGTTAGCTTCACTGGACCTCTAAGAAGCTAATACAAAGGTTATAAGGGCTTCAAAGTGACATTGTGCAGCATAGGTTAGGGTTTTGGTTATGTGTTCATCATCAAAATGACTTGTAATTCAAGAATGGATGTCCAACTTCTTCTCTTCGATTCTCTTAGCTCAAAAATGATCTCTTCAAGTTCTTGGACATTTTGGGAAGCCTGAAACACTGTCTACAACTTTCATGTTTTCCACTTTGACTAAATCAAATTGGAACTATGTGAAAAATGGCCAAGAAGTTGGGATACAAATTTTTCTAAACTAGGTGAAATTTTCACTGTGTTTTTTAGAAAAAGGTCATGACTTCATGAGCTTATAATTCAAACTCCAATCATTTTTAGGACTTGATCAACAAAATAAAGTTGTAGATTTCATCAAGATCTACAACTTTCATGTTGAAAATTTTCTTTGAATCATCTTGCATCTTGGTGAAAAATTGTCATGAAGTAGTGAAATTATTAAGGTTAGAACACTTAGAAATTTTCTAAGTATTGAAAAGTTTGACTTTTTTGTGTACTTTTGACTTTATTGATTCTTGATGATCAAACTTCATATTTTTAAATGTCTTGATGAATCTTGATCTTTGAAACTTAATTTTGACCAAAAAGTCAAAGTTTGACTTTTTGTGTAACAGTTTACTTTTTCATCAGTTGATCAAATTTCAACTATCAATTGTTTGATCTTGAGAAATGACTTGAGTCATGAAATTATGTCAAAATAATTTGCTTGAGTCCTTGATATCATACCTCAAAACATTAAGTCATGTGTTAGGTCAAAATTCAATGACTGGTCATTTCCAATCAAAGCCCTAATTTTGATCATTTTGCCTTTTTGATGATTTGAATACTTTTCTTGAGGAATTGTGATAAAACCTTGATCAATTGATAAATATGACTTCAAAATATTGATATGGGTAAAAAATATTGAAGTTTGACTATAGGTTAACCACAGTTGACTTTTTTTATCCAATACAACTGATTTTCAGTCATTTGATCAATTGATTTAGCAACTTTGAGGTACAAGACTTGAAACTTGGCATGAGTAACTTTGGAGGTCTATAATGAATCATGAAAGTTATTTGGAGCATTAGAATTCCAATTGTCCTTGTGAAAATCAAAACCCTAATTTGGGGTTTCAGTGCTTAGGAGGTGGTTTGACCTAGTCAACACTTGTGCAAACTTGAGTTATTGAAGATCTTTGTGAGAAATGTCTTGAGAAAAGAGAGGGAAAATTTTGGGGTACAATAGTTGCCCCTGTTCAATCTTCTTAAATCTGAAGATTTAGATTGGCGTGTCCTCCATTCGTGACTTGAAGGTGGAAGATGATTGAACATTAAAGTGCCCATAAATTTGCACTCGCTAGTGTACAAAGTAATGTTGTTGATTGATTGTATCGGAAATGGGCTTAAATATTCCATTTGGAGAAGTGATAAAGAGTTACTAGAGATGGGCTTATAGATGCCATTCAAAGTAACTGTTGATAGAGATTGGAATAAGTATCCGAATAAATCTTTGGCCGATATACTGAAACAACAAATGTTTGTATTTGTCTTTGACTGGATAAGAATGAGAATAAATCTTAGTGTCGATTTAACTGAACCAGAGAAAGTGTCTACCAGAAACGAATTAGGATAAATCACGGGTTGATTTAAACTTAACCAACAGAGGTCTAAAATGGTCTTTAACTGGATATCGAATCAGCATAATTCTTAAGATCAATTTAGCTGAACCAGGGAAAGTGTCTACCGGAAACAAATCAGGATAAATCATTGGTCGATTTAAATTGAACCAGCAGAGGTATAAAATGGTCTTTAACTGGATAACGAACCAACATAAATCTTAGGATCGGTTTAACTGAACCAGAGAAAGTGTCTACCGGAAACAAAATCAGGATAAATCATTGGTCGATTTAAACTGAACCAACAGAGGTCTAAAATGGTCTTTAACTGGATAACGAATCAGCATAAATCTTAGGATCAATTTAACTGAACCAGAAAAAGTGTCTACCAGAAACAAATCAGGATAAATCATTGGTCGATTTAATCTGTACCAGTAGAGGTCTGAAATGGTCTTTAACTAGATATTGAATCAACATAAATCTTAGGATCGATTTAGATGAACCAGAGAAAGTGTCTATCGGAAACAAATCAGGATAAATCATTGGTCGATTTAAACTGGACCAGCAGAGGGCTAAAATGGTTTTTAACTGGATATCGAATCAGTATAAATCTTAGGATCGATTTAACTGAACTAGAGAAAGTATCTACCGGAAACAAATCAGGATAAATCACCGGTCGATTTAAAATGAACCAGCAGAGGTCTTGTGAAGGAAATGTTAGTTGTTGATGATATTCATCTGGTGACTGATCTTTTCTGAAAGGGTAAAGAGTTAGTTGTATGCAATGTCATGATGTATGAAATGCATTGCTTAAAGATGTTCTCAAAATAAATGAGATTGTGCTATATGTTTCGTATGTATATGTCATGATGTATAAATGTTATTGAAATGTATCTTTGTCTAGGAAAATAAACCCCAGACTATTACTGTGGATGAAGAGTATGTGTATATTCAATTTTGTCTTAAATACCTCCGCTGGGGATTCCTGTTTGCTGTTTGAGTAAAATCTGCAGAGGATGTTGATTTTTTCTTGGGGAGTAGAGTTCAGGAGCCTTGGTTGTCTATTGCTCTACTGGAGAATTTAATTCTTATATATCCTGATTGGGGATAAAAGAAATGATTAAACTTCTGATTTGTCTGGAGAGAGTAAAATTAACTGGTATTCTGGTCGGACTCCAGATTTTACAACAACTTTCTGGGGACAGTGACAACTCTACTGGAAAAGAGGAGTTTTATCAATGATTTATAGTGGTCTAAAGAATAGACTCAAGTTGGGGAGATTGTAATCCGTTGAAGAAATAAACTCTGTTGAGAAAAATAATTCTAATCAATGTATAAGAATGGTTATTGGTGTTTAGACTTAGAATGGTTATTGGTTTTTAGACTTTACATAAAAATAGAAACAATGGTGAGACTTACATGAACGTGGTGACTTACTGTCTGATTTTCTTCATCTACAAATGTAGAAAAGAGTGGAAAAGTATACAGTTTTAAGATGATTCAGTAAGGCATGTAATATATTTCAGCTACTAATGAAACCAACACATTTGATTGATACATGCACAATACAACAAATGGAAAATTTGTAAAAAGTCCAACTATAGATGAATTGACTAGAAAATACCTAAGTTGCATAAGCCCCGGTAGTATTGCAAAATTTATACATACATGTGTGGAAAATCCACCACTATGCCACCAGCAAACACAACATGCATTGCAACATTCATAATCACCACCACTAATCATAATCACCTGTGTGGAAAATCCACCACTATGTCTGCAATCATAAAATTGTTGCAAACATCATACATCACATAAATGACCATGTCAATATGAACACACAATCCACTAATCCACCCAACACGTGAAATAACAGAAATGAACTTGCTTTGGCTGGCCATTTTTACCACCAATGGTAATACCAATTACATGTCCTGCTTTATTACTACTTCCATCTACTGCCGTATAAGTCAACCCAACAACTTGTTATTTTCATTACATGTAGTAAAGGTTTCAAATAAACTTTATGTTACAGAACATAGAAATCATTAAGATGAAATATTACACTTTCAAAAAATCAAAGAAACAAAAGGAAGTCTAACTAATTCAGTATTAGAAGCAACATAGATTAAAACAAAGTCATCATTTATATTAGATTGAACAGATATAACATCAAAGTGAGATAAAAATCTTAGCATAGTTTTTTCTCCATAACTATTGCCTCTTCAAAATCAAACCATGAAGTAAATATTAGCATGCTTTCTAGACTTAGAGATAAAATATGACAGATGACGTGAAATCTCGGCAAAGAATTTAAAAAAGTATTTAAAATCTAGTTTTACGATCAAGTTTATTAGAATAATAATGCTAATGTGAGTAAGTGAGGAAATAGTCTCACATTGGATAAGAATGTGGTGACTTGAACATTTATAAGTGAGAGAATCCACTCACCTATTACCTTAAAGTTTTAGGTGGATAAGTGATGTATCTCTCACAAAGGTGCATAATCCTCAACTTTGTATAACAAATGGTATCATGAACTTTTGGTTCGAGAAAGGTACCGACTTACTTGTATCGAAATGCCTAAGAAGATATGTCGCATTGCTAGGTGTCAGAATAATAAAGGAAATAAGAATTATATTATTCACTTGAATTATATTGTACAAAATAAGGATACACGCTAGTCTCCAATCTTGCTACTGGAGCAAATACTTCAGAATAGTCGAGTCCTTCTGGATGAAGAAATCCTCGAACTACTAATCTTGTTTTATGTCTTATTATCAACTCATCAGCATTGTGTTTCAAATTGAAATCTCGCTTCACTTTGATAGCTTTTGTATGTGTTGATAATTCGACTAACTCATGTATTTTTTCTTTTGATTGTCTATAACTCTTCGACCTTAGCTAACTTCTATTGTTTAAACTTTAGAGCTTCGTTATAGTTGATTGGTTCAGCACTTGCAAGTAAAACAAAATGAACTAATTCTCCATCTGGTGTGACTTCATCATCACCCACCACTTCATAATCATGAAGTCTTGTTGGAAGAACTCTATTTCTTTGAGGTATTTGGCTTGTTTCAGCCACAATCTCTTCTACTTAGATTGTTTCTGGAATGTCAGCAAATGCTTCAACTTTGATTGGAATATTAGCAATTTCTTCGACTTCATCAGTTTCTTCATCGAAACCATAGCTCGTCAATGGCTTGTTAATTGCATCATTAGAATTTCAATACCAGGTGAAATTTTCATCAATCACAATGTCTCGACTCAACACAATCTTCTCATTAACTGGATTGAATAGCCTGTATGCACCCGATTTATGATATCCTACCAGAATCATAGGTTCACTCTTGTCATCAAGCTTCCTTCTTCTCGCATCAGGAACATGCCTAAACACATAGAGTCAAACACCTTCAAATGACTCACTGATGATCGGTTGTCACTCCATACTTCTTCAGGAACCTTGTTCTTTAATATCTTGGTAGAGAACCTATTCAAAATATAAAATGCAGTTGAAACAGCTTCACCCTATAAGGATCTTGACATTTTGCTGCAACATGTATCCCTCCATATCCAATATGGTTATGTTTCTTCTTTATGCAATTTCATTATGTTGAGGCATATAAAGAGCAGTTACCTCATGATCGACACCATGTTCTGCATAGAAATCTTCAAACATCTTGGATGTGTATTCTCCATTTCCATCTGTTCGCAGAAATTTGATCATCTTATCACTCTGATTTTCGACAAATATCTTGAATCTCTTAAAAATTTCAAATAGTTCTTCCTTTCTCTTGATCACATAGATCCACAACTTTCGACTGAACTCATCGACAAATAAAATAAAATATTTGTTTCCACCAATGTTATGTTCTTCGAATGGACAACATACATCTGAATGTACCACTTAGAGTAAGCATGATGATCTCATTGTCATAGTTGAAACAAAAGAGTTTCAGGGTTTCTTTCCGACTAAACAACCTTCACAGAGTTTGTCGGGCATCTCAAGACTTGGGATATCAGATACCATATCTTGAGTAATCAGCTGATTGAGTGATCGAAATTTCAAATGTCCAAACCTCAACTGCCATAACCAACTATACTTATGGTCGACAATATTTTTTAGACATTGTACTTCAGTCGAACTGATCATAGTCTTAAACATTCTATTCTTCGATAGAGGAGATTTTAAGACCAAATTGTTCTTGGTGTTAAACAATTTTAAAACTTCATCTTTCATGACAACTGAGAAACCTTTTTTGACTAGTTATCTGACACTTAGCAAGTTGCACTTTATTCCAGGTACATAGAGCACATCTTTAATCATAGCTTTCCCTCTATTACTCATTTGAAAGACAATGTTGCTGGTACCTTCTCCTTGCAACGAACTATTATTAGCAAGTTTTACCTTGCTCTTCTTCGACTCGTCAAAATCTACCAACCACTCCTTTTAAATAGTCATGCAATTCGAGCAGCCTGAGTCGAGGAACCATATATGAGATTCGACATGGTTATCTGCAACTGCAGCCATAACCACCATACCACCTTGTTTTACCCGAAAATTTACCCTCTTCATTTCAACTTTAATTTGGCTTATATTGCATCATCATATGCATATATATATATATATATCATTGTTTATATGGCTATGGGATCAAGGTATTTCAGATGAGCCTTGGTAAATTGCAAGAGACGTTTATTTCGTCAATGGATGCTCTTAGGATATTTTTTTATGCTAATAAACGGTCTGCAACGGTTCAGGTATTTGGAAATTTACAAGGACTATCCAACTCTTCATATTAAGGTGTTCTTTTGCGAAGATATCCCTGGTGACGTATTCTCAAATTCATGTGTGGCTCGAGAGCTAATTCTTTGATGAAGGTCACCGAATGTGCGAGTTGTTTCGAAGAAATACAGTGAAAGTGTGCTGAAAAGTGCATTTTTTGCACACTAGAAAATTCCTAACTAAAAGCAAACGGCTTCTTTTTAACTTGTTTCGGTGGCCATAACTCCGTCTTGATGTCTTCTACATTTCATATCTCACGACCGTAAGCTAATTCTGCTCAGAAGGTCTCCAAAATTATGGATTTATCAAGTGCGTTTGCACGGGAAAATTGTGGCAAATGTTTATCTGTATTATATTCAAAAAATTATAACTTGGTCGATTTTTATCTTATCAATCCCATTCCAGTGGCATTGTCTCAGTAATTGAGTTAGCTGAATTTTGGATTCCATTTTCAAGAGCTAACGATACCCCGAAGGCTTTCATTTTTGACCTGAAGCGCGTGTAACTCACTGAAAATTCTGAAGCTGGGAATTAAAGTTGTCTAAGGCGAAACTTCAGAAATTCATAACTTTCTCATCGTTTATCTGATTGAGCCCATCTTCGGACACGAGGTCGTTCTCAAAATTTCCTACATTTTTGTTTTACATTTTAACTTCAGAAATTGCACCTAGGTTCCCGCAAATTTTCCCGGAACGTGTCGCACTCAAGTGATTCAAAAATGTGCACTTTGACTTGTGATTATTTGAGGCCCATTAACCAAATTCACTCACATGATGCCATACCTTATATTATTATTCACTCCAATTTCAAGGGGAGGCTATCATAATTCAGAAAATCTTACAAACACTCTAAACTTTTCTCTCAATTCTCTCAAAGATCAAATCAAGGTTCTACACCTTTTTCGTCAAGAAAACAACAATAATTGCAACAAGATCTAAAAGTAAAGATCAAGAGAAATTCTTCTCTTATTATTGATTTGTTTGTTGCGATCTCTATACCTAAGCCTCCTCTTCACTTTTATCGGTGAGTTTTCTTGAATTAAGCATTTCTTGAAATAAGTGATTATTTGAGAAGTACTTCATCAAGCATGAATTAAATCTAGGTTGAATTTTGAATTGAGAATATAGATCTAAGCTTAGAATTGTGAATTGATTTGATAATCATCTGTAAATTCAGAATTAGATAGTTTAATTAAGTGATTTTTGAATTAAGTTGATTTACATGAAAGTGCTTAATTATTGAAGCAAATTGATGATGTTTAAATGTTTATCTTAATCAATCATGTGTAATTTGAATATAGACCTTGAATTATGCAAAATCATGTGTTGGATGTGTGAAGATCTTGTCTTTGATCAATTGCCTAAGCCATGAGTCAAATCTCAAAAATCTGTTAAAACTATTTTCTGTCTGGGTAACAGGTTACCTAAATATAGTAACCAGTTACCGTTCATTCCTTCATAAACATTTTCAAAATTGTTACGTGGTAACCGGTTACCCAGCTATGGTAACCGGTTACCCCAAGTCAGAAGCAAATGGCCAGGATTTTCAAAGTTTTGGTAACTGGTTACCCCAAGTCAGTAGCCAATTTCCAGGGTTTCCAACTTTTAGGTAAGGGATTACCCGGTTATGGTAACCGGTTACCCAGACAGAAATATTGATTTTTTCTTTATTTCATTGCATGTTTGCACAATTTGCCTTGTTAATTCTAACTCCTTTTGTGAATTCTTTGCAAGATACATTGTTAGGCCTTTAACCTTTAATTAACACATGATTATTGGTTGAACGGCATATTATGCGATCACTTGTTAGTGAAAGATTATGTATGATGCGCAAATGATATTATTCTCGCATAAATCCTATTTTCATGCAGGTATTATGGTATCACACGGTTTTGTTCGCTATATATTCCATTGTTTGATTGTTATATTTGTATCTTATATGCATTGTGATTCGTGCAGGTGCATTTTGATACTCGGATGTGTCTGCTACATATTCCGATTTTTGACCGTTGATACTTTGACGCATATGCTGATGGTATTTTCTTTATTGATGCTAGCAGTTCGCAAAGTTTTCCGGGTTTCCTTATTATTGCTTAGCATCTATGAATTGTTATCTGTTTGGTATACTTCTTTTCTATCTTCTCTCTGCATTCTACTTCTTTCTAGAGATCATGAGAAGTAGGAATTTTACCACGTTACTTTCCATGTCAAGTAGGAATAGAGATGTATGACGGGGATTTCCGTTGCTGATTATGTCAGGAATCCTTCTGGTTTATTTAAAGACTTGTTTATGGTAATTTTGTATATGTGACTTGTTTGTTACTTGTGTTTGTTTAAAATTCTACCTTTGAAGTAGATATTCCGCATGTGTGTTTACATTTGTGCCAACATCTATTCCATGTCCCCCATGGAAGTCATCAAAAGGAGGCGAGCGGAGAGGGTTCGTAATCAACCCCTGTACATTCTAGTACGTGTCATCCTTAGCTCATGTTGGACGACATTGATGCTCCATGTTTTTCTTATTTCATCTGTCTCCCGCTTTATGGCTTCGGGTGATACTCTCTTCTTAGCTAAAGAATTTCTCTTGTTCCCCCCATCCCTTCGAGTCGGTATGTGTTACTCAGGTTTGTATGCTTTTACCAAAGTACTCATTTTCTTATTTGCTTGTTATAACATGTTCCCTTAGAATAGGAATTTGTATGCCCCCTTAAGATCACTCGATTAGAGTAGCTTGCGAGCTAGACACTAGGATTATAATCCATGCATGCTAACATAGCGTAGAGATTTCCCTTTTCATCCTCAACCTTAGGATCAATCATTGTATGATAACATTAGAGATAAAACTAGATAGTCTCCATTAGATGTTTTTTTATTTCTTTTGCATCCTTGCATTTAAGACTAAAACTCTTTTCTTGCCAAATGCATAAAACATCTAACAACTTTCAAATCCTTCTTTAAGGTAAAAAATATCAACCAATACAAACTTTTTCCGCCTTCGGGCCTTTCTTCGAAACTTGAAAAGGATTTGTTATTTTTCTACTCTATGAAAAACGACGCGTAATTCCCTAAGGGTCGGGTTGCACCATGTCTACTTGCTAAGAGTCGCGAACGTAACATCATCCGCTTCCGGGCACTTTTTCTTTTGAGAACACCTGGTTAGGTGAGGGCATGTTATTTCCTATCCACTACAGATGCGTGAGTCTCCAATGGTGGAGAAGCGGTGGAGTGGTTGAATTTAACATTGTTCATTAAAAACATAAACAAACCAAAATATGTGAGACAAACTACATATCTCTTCCTTAAAAGGGATATGTAGGCATTGGGGTAGGGCCCGAACGAGCACAACTTTATTTTCCCTACACTTTTTTTCTCTTCTTTTTGCATGCATTCCCTATACATCTTAGATATAGATTCTTACACATCCATTAGATAGACAACAAGAGTGGATAATGTAAAATACTACGGGCGTGCGAGGTGCTAATACCTTCCCCTCGTGTAACAGACTCTCTTACTCGATCTCTTGGTCGTTTGATCGTGATTTCACCCTTCTCATGTTTGCTCAATGTTTTCCTTTCCTTCCTATGGGATAAAAAATGTTTGATGGCGACTTCATTGATTTCATCTCGATGATTTGTTTAGCCGGTTGTTTCAGCTGGCGACTTCACTAGGGAAAAAGGTCGACCAAATGTTGGTCCATCCCGAAGTCCCTCCTAGCTCTTGTTTTCTTTTATTTGGGTGTTTATTTTTATGCTTCCAGTTTATTCATTTGTACATGATTATCCGAGCATATGTTTGCATTGCATTTTATTGCTTTCCATATTGGTTATCTGTTATGCTGGATTCTGGTTCTCCATTTTGGGTGGGTGTGACTATTGAGGCAAAAGGCCCAATACCCAGGCTAGAGTGAATCATCTAGGAAACCTAGGAATAGAGTAGAACATGACGGCTATTGGACGAAGGTCCTACCAGCGCAGTCATGTCATCTACGCTCAGAAGAGGTTCAAATGGGGTGTTATTGTCATCCAAGTATGTGGCTTGATGGTAGTGCTTTCAAGTGAACTCGTGATTTTGAGTTACCATCGACCTACCCTGACTTAGTCTTTACCTGTGAGTGGGGCGGGAATATATATCTTTACAAGTACAAATTATGAATATTTGTTCAGATGGTGATTATGTTCGGATGATGATTATGTTCTAATGGTGACCGTTTGGTTCTGTTGGTGACTATGGTCCTTTGGTTATGTTCTGGACCTTTGATCCTTATACATTCAACTTGTTCAGAGATTATACAACAGTTATTTATGGTACTTGGTTCAGTTGTGTTCTGAAATTGGTGTCGAACCTTTGATCCTGTGATATCCGAATTATTCAGCAAATTTATACAGCAGTTACCCAGAGGATTATACAATTGTTATGCCACACTTTTGAACCTATGGTATTGCACTTGCATCATAGAATATTTACTTTTCACAAAAAAAATGTGTAAAAAATGTATGCATGAAAAAAAGTTAGCACACATGTTCTTTCTATTTCCAAGGAATCATGCTCATGAACATTATGTTATGTTTGTCCATCTCTTACTGGATCAAAATTGAAATTAGAAGCATGCAGGTTTCTTGAAAATAATTGAACATGGCATTGCATCCACTCATTCACCTCATGCATCTTCATGCATTCATAATAGGTACACAGAGTTGGGGAAACTCTTATTCAGGCTTGAAATTCTTTTTAGAACTACAAATCTTGACTTCTCACCGCATCGTGATCCAAAAAAGCCACGAAACAACTTCGTGGGGAATCGGGTGAGATGAAAAATCATATGGGGCTATTTATTACAGACATGCAGGTCTCGGCCCATTGTCAGAAATCCTTAAAGAAAAAAATAACCAGTTGAAGACTCAGTTGAGTCAGTTATGGAAAGTTCTGAAGACAATGTCAGCAAGGAAAATTGATCTTATATATGGTGTTGCTACAGAAGTTGTCATTCATCCCTAGCCTAGGGGACATTCTTCAAATCGAGAGATACTTTATGGGTTTCACTCAGAACTTCGTGTTCTCGAATTTTCTTGCCAGCAACTAGTTTTTGATCTCCAAGTGAACCCATGGGGTAAAAAGCTTATCAGTAAAGATAGAAGAAACCTTATAAGCGTGTTGATACAATATCTATACCTTGTATCCAGTTACTTCCTCGTCCGTTGGAAGCTCAGTTGATTAAGCTTCATGCTTTGGGTCATCCTCCCCTAAATTTTTCTCCCGATTTTGATGTAAATAGTAGATGTGTCTCCCATTCTGGGGCACCTGGTTATGATATTGAAGACGACAAGGGGTTGAAGTATGAAGTCCGTCACTTGTCTGACTTCTTTTCCAAGGTTCATTCCATGTTTGGCAAACCGTTTCAGACTATTTCTCCTCAGCTGAATGTTTCTTCTGGTAGTAGAAGATGAGGTGATACTTCTATGATGGAGAAGTATAAGATATCGAGTTCTTGGACATTTGTTGTTGTGTAGAAGAAAAAAACCCAAAGGTAAAGTTCTACATTTGGAGTTCATTTTTTATTCTATGTAATAGAAGGTCTTGTTACAGTTGCTGGATTTTACTTTTGTGTAGTGGAATACGGAGATTCTTTTGTGAAGAAAGAGATTCCCCGGAATTCAATTACTAAAACTTCTCTTTTGTGAAGTAGGAGATGAAGTTTATTTTCTTCTGTGTAGTAGAAGATCCTTTGGCATGGTTTCTGGGTTTTGCTTTTGTGTAATAGAAGACGGTACTTCTTTTGTGTAGTAGGAGATGCTCCGGAATTCAGCGAATGATTTTCTCTTTTATGTAGTAGAAGATGGTTGGCGTTTCTTCTCTATGGTAGAAGATACTTTGTGATGCAGTTTATGCAAGTTCTCTTGATAAAACATTCATCAAGTCTACTAAAGAAATCCAATGTGATTACTATATTGAGGTGTCTGGCCATTCAACTGAAGGTTGTAAGCCATTCAAAGATGAGGTGAAAGACATGCTTGACGCAAAGGCTATCAATTTCAGGCCAACCAGTCAGATTTGAAGTCTCTTTTGACTCAGTGAATGTTAAGACTGTCAGAACATCGTCTGAAGCAATAATTTCATACGGAGACTGGTCTCCTCAACATGGAAATTTCAAATTACATTTGCATTCTCATTTGTAATCTTGCTTGTTTGGTTCAGTACTTTCTTGTATGCAAAACTTGCTTATTTTTTAATATTAATCATAATGCATTGAATATGTTTGTCTTGAATTAATCCATTTGTATTCACTCATTAATGTTTTTATTTTATTTTTTATACTTAAATTTTGTCAACTAAAGCAAAGTACCCCTGGAGGGAGGATGATGAGAAATATACCAAGAATCTCAAACAGTGTGCTTTTGAATAAAAACCCTGCTGACGATGTACAGGCATTGTTTCAAATTCCTAAACACCAGAGATTTAAGGGAGATAAACCCTTGTTAACCCCTTTGAGACTTGAAGTAGGAGTTTCTTTTCTTGTAAAAAAAAACCTCACATTTAACCCGGGGCAGGGTAGTGTTCAGTTAATCTGATCGAGCATTCAGAACTCATCGGGAGTGCGCATCTAAAGATACAACAATGGTTATCCATCAACAGGTTGAGGAAAGTCAAAACCTCAATGGTTAATCCTCATTTATCAACAGTGTGCATAAAAAAAACAATATCCCAATGGGTATCTCTTGCACGTCAGGAGGTCAACAGGTGGCGATACCATAATGGTTATCCCTCATATACCAAGGACTCCGACAGTCATAATCTTTCCAACAAATTCGAAAATGAGTCGAAGTCCCACGGCGTGTTCAAAAGGAAAAATAATGATGAAAGAAAGAGACAAAAAGCCTCGCTAAGTCGAAACTTGAAAAACAAGTCGCTTAGACAAAAGTCAGGGCATCCCACTGGACTTCAGATTCAAATTTAAAAGGAATTTGTCAAGGCAAAAGTTAGGGGAAGAAAGGGAGAAACAAAAAGCGCGAAAAGAAGAAAGGGATTACCAGATAAAAGTCCTCAGCAAAGAACAAAGTTGTGTGATCAAACACCAAGAATGAAAGAGGTGAGTGACTTCTATGTCCAAAAAAAACTTGTTTGACTTCTCAACCATCATAGACTCTCTCGAGAGATGAGTGCTCGCATTGGCTTAACTGAATGTAGAGCTGGAGAACATCATGGAGAATGGGTGGGCACCAAATATTTTGAGCCTTAAATCCTTTTTTTTAAAGACTGTGAACCAGACCACGTTACAACCCTTAAAATCTCTAACTGAAGCACGGGTTAATTCGAAATCCATTGTAACGACAGTACGGTAATCTGACTTCTAGGAGGCTTGATAAAACTTTTGAGTTGGTATCACACCATCTTTTTATTTTCTTTATACATAAAAATTTGATGTTTGGTCTTTTCAATAAAAAGTTTTAAACTTCAAGACAAACATGAGCTTTACATTAGAATTATCATTCTTAGAATAAACATTCTTTGTATATGAATAAGTGCTTAAACATCGAGTAAGCTTGCATAATGAGAATCAGATGGAAGTTTGATTATTTTGAGGGAAAAATTGCTTCAAGACACCGTTGAAAGGTAAATCATTTTGAAAAAATGACCTTAATCTGGGGAAGACCTTATATTGACTCCGTTGAGTAAAAGAATACCAGTTTAAGAAATTATCTGAAGCAGTTTGTGTGGACGCTTTGATTGCCAAGTGTTGTACCCCAAAATTTGCCCTCCCATATTCTTCAAGATTTGGCAAGGTCAATCTCCAAATGATTCAAAATCTCTCAAGGGTGCACAGTCCAATTGCCTCCTAACACAGTCAAAATTAGGGTTTTGGTTCTTGTAAGGAAGTTGAGGTTTCCAAGGGTCCAATCAAGTCCCATATGCCCATATGCATTGTCAAGCATCTATATGTCAAGTTTCAAGACTCACAGCATCAAGTTGCACAGTCAAAAGCCCTAATTGCTTCACAGTCAACTGCAGGGGTAAAATGGTCATTTGACAGTCAAAAGTCAAAAAATTTGGTCAACATCTTATTTTGAAGCCACAATCATCATTTGATCAATTCTTGATCATGATTCCACAAGCATGGCTCAAAAAGTCTCAAGATGTCAAAAGTTACTATTTTAGGACAATTGAAAAGTCAACTGCAAATTGACCAAGGCATAACCTTTTCATGGTTCATCATAAAAATCCCATCCAATTCTCATTTTGAAGGGGATGACATTTCCTACAACACATCTTCACACTCCAAGTCCAATAAATGCTCCCACAAAAAGTTATCAATTTCAACATTATAGGTCATTTTCAAAAGTCAACAAAAAGGCACTTTAAGTCAAAGACCATAACTTGAGATTGGTGAATCAAAATGACATGGGACCAAAGGCATTGGTTATAGGACTTCAAGACCTTTCCAAAATGTCAAAGAACATGTTCATAGCTTCAAAATTGAGCTAGATATGCATTGGAGAAGTTGGGAAATTTTTGGGAACTTTCAAAAGTCAACTTTTCCTAAAACATTTCATTTTTGCTAATGGGCCTCAAATTCCTTCTTGAATCTTTACCCAAGGCTTATGCACGACCCATTAAGATTAATTGGAATTATTTTATTATTTTTATTAATTATTTGGATTTTTAATTGATTATCAATCTATTTAATTAATTTAACTATAGGAAAATATCAAAACATGGTTGTCAAATCTTTTTATGAAGCAAATACACTCCACACATGCTGAAGATCTCGTGCATCACTCAAGGGGACAAGATCTCCCAATTTGGCAAGGTTTTCATTCAAAAAAGATTGGAAATTATATGATTGAAAATCAAACACTGAAAACATTATTTCATGGACTTTTGGGCCAAGGTTTTAACCTAATTCTCTTCACATACATATGCTGAAGCAAACGCTATGCTTGGACACGTGAAATTGCTGCTAAAACTCCATAACCAAATTGCAAAAATTCAAGAAAGATTGTGAAACTGAATTCTTATTTGCAGCATGATTCAAAGCCTAAAAAAGGTTCAAACACCTTGCTTGAGTCTCCAGGAATCCATTGCCATCAAGAACAAGTCCAAAAACGCAAAGAATCAAAGACAACAAGTCACACGGTTTGCATATATTTCCAAATATGCATATCATATTTCATGCGCTTTTAATCCATTTTTTTGATTGGTTTGTGTTGTTAGGAACCTTCTGAAGCTAATGAAACAGTTTAATTGAACTAACGCGCACTAAATCCAAAATCACCATGAACAAGTTCTAGGGTTCTTCAGTTTCAAATTTGGGGCTTTCTAAACCCAGAACAATTAGGACTAGTGATGCATATGACTGGATTCGTTGCAACAAGACGAAATCATTGACACTATCGCGCTCTTTTTATGTAACATGTGTGCCTAATCGCTATTCTTGACACTTTTGTTTTGTGGGGGTTTAAAACCCCCGCTATCTTGTTTATATTTGCAGATGAAACGAAGAAGACAATAGGCGTGGCAACATGTGACTGGGTGATTCAAATGAGTGGCGCGCTTTTTGTGTTCCCAGCATAATTATTACTTTTCATATATTATGTTTATTAGTTATTATGTTTACAAACAATTGCAGATGGCGTAGTGGTTGTGGACGTGGCTGGCAAACACTGGGACCTGGGTTCGATTCCCAGGTCCCCCATATGATTCTTAATATTTTTCTTAACACATTCCAGTGCAGCGTGTGATTCAATGGTCCACCATAAGCCTCACGCATCAGTTAGCCAGATGTCTCTCAGCGTCCATCCAGTGGCCAGGAGATGAAGTCCATGGTACTCCCTAGTCAGCCAGCAAGTGCATGATCAGGAAAAGTCAACAAGGCTTTGTGCTTCTTGGGCCTGAATTCCAGCATTTCACCTCCATATGGGCCATCTTACCCCCTTTGGTTTGCATAATTAATTTTATTTTCTTTTCTTTTAATTATTTTATTAATTCACCATAAATTAATTTTTCCTAATAAAAATTAGAAAATCAAAATTGTAAATATATTTTAATTATTTATTAATTTCACCATTAACTTATTTTTGTAAATAAATATTAACAATTAACTTAGTTTAATTTAGGTTTTAGTTTTAATCCTTTTTCTTAATAAATAAAATTGCATAGAATTAGGTTTTGACTTTGTTTAATTTTAATCATTTTTTTTTATTACCATCATTATTAATTATTATTATTTTTGTAAATAACATGTAAATTAATTAATTAGCTTAAATTAGGTTAACTTTAACTTTTTTTATTAATAATTAAAATAGACTTAGAACTAGAGTTTTCTCTTGACTTTTAATTTCTTTATTATCATTAAAATACAAAAACATAAAAAATATCTTTCTTGTAAATAATTAATTAAATTAGTATTAGGTTTAATTTTAATTTAATTTCAAGCAAAGGACAAAAAGCTCGTAATTTCTCAAAAGGGTCAAAAACCCTCGGACGTTCCAATTTAATTCTTTCGCGCGTTATTTTTATATTATTATGTAACTGCTTCCAAGGATGTAATAGTAATTAGGTTTATTGCTTTTTTTTACTTTCCGCATCTTTATCAAAAACGGGTCTTTGTTTTTTGGCGATGTATAGACCCGCGCCTTGTAATAGTGTAGCTTTTACCTTTCCGTATTTTATTTTCCGCACTCCTAATTGCTAAAATTGCATGAAAGAATGTATGATAATTAAAAAACAACCCGTAGCTCACAATAATGACATGTACAAGATAAACATAAACTGAAACAACACATGCACATGCCACTTCTAAGGTGTCCTACTATTGCTTCGGTGACCACATTGTCCCTACAATCGAATTGACCTGAATACCTCCAACGACGGTGCTACCTACTTCTCAATAGTGGGATAGCACTGTTTAAAGGACTCTTACACAGCTTAATTCATTAGAGTAGGTAGATCTCATGGGTACTTGCTCTCTTCAAAAACAAACAAAACAATCTTTTCACACTGACACTTTCAAAAGTTTTCAAAACAAATTTTTCAAACACTCCTGAGGACAGATACAAGAGTCACTTAGAAATCTTTCAAAAAACGAAACTTTTTCAAACCCACTCACATTTGAAAAGCAAACATCTTTTGAAAACATAAGAGCAAGTACCTAAGAGCCCGTAGATAACTACGGATAGAAAGGGTGCTAACACCTTCCCTTTCTATAAATCTACCTCCCGAACTGAGAGACATTCTCAATAAGGAATTTTGCTGTGCTTTTGTCCTTTCCATGTTGGAGAACATAAAAGACGGTGGCGACTCTTGCTTACCGCGACATACGCGATCCAGCTTTAAACAGTCAGTTCTATTTCCACCGATCACAGAACTGGCGACTCTGCTGGGGAGATACTTTAAAGTGAGGTGTACCTTAGGATAGATCATACTTATGTTTTCAATTGAATGTTTTGTTTGCTTTATTATTGTGGGCATTGTCTTGGAGTTTCATAGATCCTAACCCGGATCTGGGGATACCCTTTTAGGTAGCATAAGCTGTGAGGGACCTGTCCGGCGTAGACCGACACGGGTGAAGCAGTGGCTACATTGGTGTGGCACCTTGGTCTGTACCGATATCCCTTGTGTTGCAACGAGGAGAATATGGGTCTTCTGAGGAGTCATTAAGCACCAACCGACCTTAGAACCCTAATTTGACCCAACATGGCCATAGAACAGTAGCAGTATGCTACACCCATTGAGGCTAAACTCTCGCGATGGTTCTGGCCGCAAGAAAAGATTGCGATGCTGGAGTTATGACCGATTGAGGGTAGTCAGTGATATTGGGATCCTCTAGAACCCGGTTACTTTTGATAGGACAGGTCTTAACCAACAAACTGAAAGAGGGTAGTACCTGAATTTCATGTTGACCTAAACTCTAAGGGTTGTCTTGTGTGACTTGTGTGCCTTATCATGTTTGCCTTTGTGAATATTTGTGGTGTGCTTTATCATGACATCATACCATCATAGACATTTTATGCATCCTGCATAAGGACTGACCTATTTCAAAGACAAGAGGGTTTCACCTTTGCTCTATTTTGTAGGACATCATGATGCATGTGCGAAGGAACACTATCCGACTTAATTTTGTTCACCCACCTGAGTTGCTTGAAGAATTGGTTGGCAGAATTCCAAACACTACTTCCTTCATCCAGAGGCATGGTTCTCTTCTCGGTTTAGTCACTGCAAAGTGGGACCAACAACTGATGAGTGTCTTGACCCAGTTTTATGATCCCTTGTATAATTGCTTCACCTTTCAAGACTTCCAGCTGGTCCCTACCCTGGAAGAATTTTCTGATTTTCTTGGTATCCCTATCTTGGATCAGACTTCCTTCACTGGTTGGGAAAAGACTCTTAGGCTTGAGGAGATTGCTGCAGCCCTCCCTTTGACCACCAAAGAGGTAATGGACAACTGGGTGACTAGAAGCAGAGTTAAGGGTTTCTTGGCCAAGTTTCTGATTGGTAAAGCTAACAGTTACTGGAATGACTTAGACTTCAGGGCGTACGAAGACACTCTGGCTCTCTTAATCTATGGTCTGGTTCTATTTCCAAATCCTGATAACTTTGTTAATGTCAATGCCATAATGATTTTCATATCTCGGAACCCTGTGCCCACTCTCTTGGGTGATATCCTGCAACAACTCTATGCTCGTATTGCCCGAAGACGAGGAACTTTGTGGTGTTGTACTCCTTTGTTAGTGAGGTGGTTTATTTCTCACCTCCCTAAGTTCGTGCTGAAGAACAAAGAAGGAAGAGGCTGGGCTCATAGGTTAATGTCTCTCACTGATAATGACATCATTTGGACTCTCAGAGGTTTGGATGAGGTAGCTGTTATTGATCGTTGCGGAGAATATCCTAATGTTCCTTTGATTGGTACCCAAGGAGGAATCTCTTATAATCCATGTCTAGCTCTCCGTCAGTTTGGAAGAGGCAGAAGAGCAGGGCCTCATGAGATGTTGGTGCCTCACATCAGTTGAGTTTCAGGTAGATAGTGACGAGTTGCATCGTAGATTTATCAAGGCTTGGGACATAATTCACAAAGTTGACCCACATGAGTTGGGACCGAAGACTTCTCTACCAATGGAACCCTACTACAGATGGGTCCGCATCCGTGCTCAGAAGTTAGGTATGCCATACGAAGCTGTCAGACCCATCATTCTTGAATATCCTGATAGAGACGGGGTTCCTCTAACTGTTCTCCCTCCTCAGATACCTACTGATGTTGATACACTAAAGAGGTCTTGGGCGCAACTACAAGAAGAACGGTGTTGTACCCCAAAATTTTCCCTCCCATATTCTTCAAGATTTGGCAAAATCAAGCTTCAAAATCTCTCAAGAGCTGCACAGTCCAATTGCCTCCTAACACAGTCAAAATTAGGGTTTTGGTTCTTGCAAAGAAATTGAGGTTTTCAAGGGTCTAATCAAGTCCCCTATGCCTATATACATTGTCGAGCACCTACATATCAAGTTTCAAGGCTCACAAGGTCAAGTTGCACAGTCAAAAGCCCTAATTGCTCCACAGTCAACTACAGGGGCAAAATGGTCATTTGACAGTCAAAAGTCAAAATTATTGGTCAACATCTCATTTTGAAGCCACAATCATCATTTGATCAATTCTTGATCATGATTCCACAAGCATGGCTCAAAAAGTCTCAAGATGCAAAAGTTTCTATTTTTGGACAACTGAAAAGTCAACTGCAAATTGACCAAGGCATAACTTCTTCATGGTTTATCAAAAAAATACCATCCAAATCTCATTTTTAAGGGGATGACATTTACTACAACTCATCTTCACATTCCAAGTCCAAGAAATGCTCTCAAAAAAAGTTATCAATTTCAACATTATAGGTCATTTTCAAAAGTCAACAAAAAGGAACTTTAAGTCAAAGACCATAACTTGAGATTGGTAAACCAAAATGACATGGGACAAAAGGCATTGGTTAGAGGACTTCAAGACCTTTCCAAAATGTCCAAGAACATGTTCATAGCTTCAAAATTGAGCAAGATATGCATTGGAGAAGTTGGGAAATTTTTGGGAACTTTCAAAAGTCAACTTTGCCTAAAAAGCTTCAAATTTGCTAATGGGCCTCAAATTCTTCCTTGAATCATTACCCAAAGCCTATGCACGACCCATTGAGATCAAAATAATTTATTTTCTTATTTTTAATTAATTAATTGAATTTTTATTATTATTAATTCATTTAATTGGTTTTAATTGTAGAAAAATATCAAAGCTTGGTTGTTAAATCTTTTTATGCAGCAAATATACTCCACACATGCTAAGGATTTCGTGCATCACTCAAGGGGACAAGATCTTCCATAATTGGCAAGGTTTCCATGGAAAAAGATTGAAAAAAGATATGATTAGCAATCAAATATTCAAGACATTAATTCATGGACTTGTGGGCTTATTTTTGACCTAGAATCATTCACATACATATGCTGAGTGAAACCCTACTCATACATACACAAAAAAGCTGCTGAAAACTCATAACCAAGTTGCAAAAAACTCAAGAAATTGGTGAAACTGATTTCATACTTGCAGCGCGTTTCAAAGCCTAAAAAGGATTCTAACACATTGCTGGACCTTCCAGGAGTCTATTGCAATCAAGAACAAGCTTCTATACCCAAGGAAACGGTAGAACAGAATCACGTTTTTCACAAATATTTCCATAATCGAATTCTACTTTCTATGCATCATTGTTATATTTTGATTATTGATTTATGCTACTAACATCTTCCTGAAGCGTTTGAGATAGTTTAATTGTGCTAAATCTTCCTAAATCGAAATCCACCATTGAAGGATATCTAGGGTTTTAGGACTTGAAAATTAGGGCTTTTCCTATATGGTAAAATTGGACCTCCAAACCTATATGGACGAACTCGTTGAAACAAGCCTGATTCATTGAGATACTCGCGCCCAATTTATATAAGTTGTGGGCGTAATCGCTATTTTTCACTATTTCACTTAGTGGGGGTTTAAAACCCCCGCTATCTTATTCATGTTTACAGGTACAAACGAAGAAGAAGCATAGGTGGCATCCTGTGGTTGGGACATTCAAATCTGGCGCGTTTTTGTTTTGTTTGATACCATAATATTTGTTTTTCTTATATAATAATTGTTTCCCATTCATATGACAAACGCGCGCAATAGCTCAATTGGCAAGGGACGTGGCTTGGTGAGTGCTGGGACCTGGGTTCGATCCCCAGGTCCCCCATATAATTTGTTCTATTTTTTCATAAAGCGTTCACATGCAGCGTATGCTTAGAAGTCCATCATGCACTCTCACGCGTGGCTTGCCAAGTGGCCAGGAGATCCAATCCAATGGTCATGAAACAACACCCATGGTGTGATCCAGTCAATGAGCATCCACACGATCAGAAAAGTCAAACAAAGGCTTTGTCTCATGGGCCAGAATTCCTCAATATCACCTTCATATGGGCCCGACACCCCCCTTGGTTTGCATGTTTTTTTTCAATTTAATTTTCTTTTCTTCCTAATTCTTTTTAATTGCTTTAATTATTTTTCTTAATTCATCATAAAATAAATTTTCATAATAAAAAAATCAGAAACCAAAAAATGTTTTATATTTAATTATTATTAATTTCACCATTTGAATATTTTGTAAATAAACTCTAACAATTAATTTAGTTAATTTAGGTTTGAAATTCAATCTTTTCTCAATAAATAAAAAAATACATAGAATTAGGTTTTTGACATTTTTTATCTTTTTCTTAATTAATTATTTTCATCATTTTTATTATTATTAATTGCTATTTTTGTAAATAAACATGTAAATTAATTAATTAGTAAATTAGGTCAACTTTGACATTTTCTTTAATAATTAAAATAATCTAGATTTAGGGTTTCCTTTTAATTCTTTTTCTTATTTTCATAAATACAAAAGACATCAAAAAACATTTTCTTTTCTTTAATTAAATAATAATTAAGTCCTAATTTAATTTAATTTCTCAAAAGGGTCCAACGCCCTCGGACGTCCTAATTTTAATTCTTTTCGCGCATTATTTTCTTATTGATTATTATGTAACTGTTCAAGGAATGTAATAGTAATTAGGTATTTTTTACTTTCCGCATCTTTATCAAAAACGGGTCTTTGTATTTTGGCGATGTATAGACCCGCGCCTTGTAATAGCGTAGCTTTTATATTTCCGTCTTTTAATTTTCCACACTTCTAAATTGCATGAAAGAATGTATGTTAATTAAAAACAACTCGTAGCTCACAATGCCATGATCAAAGATAACTGTTAACATGAAAACAACACACAATACACACACCACTTCTAGGGTACGCCTCACTCGTTGCCTTCGAAATGTGGTCGTCAAGTATAGGACGTTTTAGCGGTCGCTCTTATGTCCAAGATCCAGTTGCCTCGAAATGGTTGCCTCGGATTAAAAAGGATCTAGGACATTAGGGTTACTTCTAAGGTGTCCTACTGTTGCTTCGGTGACCACACTATCCCTACAATCGAATTGACCCGAACACCTCCAATGGTGGTGCTACCTACCTCTCAATGGTGGGATGGCACTACCTTAAGGACTTTTACACAGCCTAATTCCTTAGGGTAGGTAGATGACTCATGGATACTTGCTCTCTTCAAAAACAAATCAAAAACCTTTTCACACTGACACTTTCAAAAACTTTCAAAACAAATTTTTCAAACACTCTTGAGGACAGATACAAGAGTCATTCAGAAATCTTTCAATGAAACTTTTTCAAAAAACAACTCACCTTTTGAAAAGCAAACAACATTTTGAAAACATAAGAGCAAGTATCTAAGAGCCCATGGAAAACCATGGATATAAAGGGTGCTAACACCTTCCCTTTCTATAAATCTACCTCCCGAACCGAGAAACAATCTCATAAGGAATTTTGTTGTGCTTTTGTCCTGTCCATGTTGGAGAAAATAAAAGACGGTGGCGACTCTTGCTTCCGCGACATTTCGCGAACCAGCTTTAAACAGTCAGTTCTAAATCCATCGATCACAGAACTGGCGACTCTGCTGGGGATACTTAAAGTGAGGTGTACCTTAGGATAGCTCATACTTGTGTTTTCAATTGCTTTGTTTTGTTTGCTTTATTATTGTGGGCATTGTCTTGGGAGTTCTATAGATCCTAACCCGGATCTGGGGGATACCTTCTTAGAAAGTAGCAACAAGACTGTGAGGGAACTGTGCGGGGTATACCGACACGGTTGAAGCAGTCTGCTATGTTGATGTGGCACTTTGGTGAGTACCGGTAACCCTTGAGTCAAGTCAAGGAGAGTACGGGGCCGCCGCGTGGTGTCGTGAAGCATCAACTGACCTTAGGAACCTTAATTGAACCATCCTGGCCTCTTTAGGGTAGTGAGATAACTGACTTTGGTGCAGTCCGAAGTTGGTTGATACTCGATACTACACTCAGTTGAGGGTTGTTTTCTTGGAATATTTTGATCGCCAGTCCAGTGGCTAAATCAAAACGATGAACACAGAAAACAATCCAATGATATTGAGATCCTTAGAACCCGGTTACTTCTGATAGGACAGGTTTTGAGCCCACCAACTTCAAGAGGGTAATACCTAGACCCTATGCTGGCCTGAACTCTAAGGGCTGTCTTGTGTGACTTGTGTGCCTTACCATGTTTGCTTCTTGTGGATACTTGTGGTGTGTTTTTATCATAGCATCATAACATCATACAGCATCACATGCATCCACTAACCATTTCAGGGGTTCGAATCTTCATATTTGTTCTTGTTTTGTAGGACATGGAAACTATCCGCAGAAAGACAATTCAGATCAACCTTGTAAGGATCCCTCCTCAGCTTAAGGAACTTACATCCAGGATTCCCGAGAGCTCTTCTTTCAGTGAGAGGCATGGAAGACTCATCAGTTTGGTCAAAACCAACATTAAGGAAGATATGATAAAGGTCCTCTTCCAATTCTTTGACCCGTTGCACCACTGCTTTACTTTCCTGGATTATCAACTGGTGCCTACATTGGAAGAGTTCTCCCAGCTTCTGAAGATCCATATCCTTAGTCAACTACCCTACAACGGTACGGAAAGGGAACCCAAACTTGAAGAGGTTGCTAAAGCATTACGCCTACAACCATCTGACATCAAGGGACATTGGGAAGTTAGAAGCGGTATTAAAGGATTCTTGGCAAAGTTCCTGTTTGAGAAGGCCCAAGAATGTTGGAACTCCCTTGACCTCCAAGCTTTTGAAGAAGTTGTGGCTCTCCTTGTCTATGGGTTGGTATTGTTCCCGAATCCAGATCAGCTTATAGATATCAATTCTGTCAAGATCTTCATGTCCAGGAATCCTATACCTACGTTGCTTGGGGACATCCTTCACTCATGTTACACTCGAACCATGAGAAAAAGAGGTGTTCTTATGTGCTGCACTCCTCTCCTGGGAAGGTGGTTTATTTCGCACCTTCCACAATCAGTTTTGAAGAATGAGCGGGGTTTGAGATGGTCACAACGATTGATGACTCTTACACATGTAGATATACATTGGTGCTCTCGGTCCAGAGAGGATGTCACTATCATTGATCGTTGCGGGGAGTTTCCTAATGTTCCTTTACTTGGAATCAGAGGAGGTATTACTTACAACCCGTGTCTGGATTTGAGACAGTTTGGTTATGCTCGGAGGGATGCCCCTCACGACATGTTAATTCCTGACATAGTTTTTGACTTCGACAACGATGCACAAGGACTTCGTCAGAGATTTATCAGAGCTTGGAGGATGCCCAACAAGGTAGACAGCAAGACACTGGGGCACAGGAACTCCATCCCGTTGGAGCCTTATCTCAAGTGGGTACGAGCCCGCTCCCAGAAGTTAGTGATGCCATATCCTCATGTTCTCCCTGTGATCAAAGAGCCAGTCTTGGAAGGAGAGGTGCCCTACACCATTCAACATCCTGACATGCCTACATCCTGGGAAGAAATGCAGAAGAGCTGGATCCAGCTTAAGGAAGAATGGAATTCTCTTGAAGCCAGTCTACATGCTAGTGAGAAGAAGGTCTTAGAGCTCACCCGTCTACTGCACGAGGAAAAGACTCTCAACACCTACATAGCTCCAAAGAGGATGCGCAGTGTCTTTTGGGATTAATTTACTTTGTAATGTTTTGCCCATGAGGCCTTGATGTACTGAACAATTATTTCTTAATGATAACGTGTGTTCCTTTTTATCTACAACAAATTTGAATTTTCGAACCCTTGAATGCATTGCATAAACAGCATATCATGCATCATGTGCATAGCAGGTACTCTTTTTTACAGGTGGTTTAATCCTCTTCGCTGTTTATTTCAGCTCGCCATCATGAATCCTGAATCATCTACTGAGCAATCCATCAAGGCCCTTCAGGCTCAAAACGCCCAGTTCCAAGAATTGATCATGAGTTTAGCCCAAGGTCAAGAGGAATTGAAGGCTTTGCTGGTCAAGAAGAAGAAGAAGAGAACTGTACTATTCAACATTGGCCGGAGGTTTGGCAACACACTGCAGAATGAGGTTGATCAAGCTGGTTCTTCTGTAGGGAAAGGCAGTCCCCAGGGGGGAAGGGTTCCTAGTCTTGTGGTCTCTGACAACGAGACTGATTTCAATGAAGAGCAGTACCCTCCCGCTGAGGACAAGTACAACCAGTTAGAGGATCGCCTGAATGCCATGGAAATTCAACAAGTTCCTGGGTTGGATTTTGGAGACTTGGGTCTATCTTCTGGTGTGGTGATCCCACACAAGTTCAAAGCACCATCTTTCACGAAGTATGATGGGGCGTCCTGCCCGAAGCTACATCTCAGATCTTATGTGCGGAAGATCCAACCATATACTGTGGACAAGAACTTATGGATCCATTTCTTCCAGGAGAGTCTTTCAGGGACTCGTCTCGAATGGTTCTATCAGCTGGATGGAACCAAGGTTCGTAACTGGGAGGACTTGGCTACTGCTTTTTATAAGCAGTATCAGTACAATGCCTACCTCGCTCCTACACGTACCCAACTCCAGGGTATGTCGCTAGGATCGGGAGAAGGTTTTAAAGAGTATGCGCAGAAATAGAGGGATCTGGCTGGCAGGGTGCAGCCGCCGTTAAACGACCGTGAACTAGTGGACATGTTCTTGGGGACCCTATCTGGTCCATTCTTCAATCATCTCATTGGCAATTCGTCTGCAGGGTTTACAGACCTCATTCTGACTGGTGAAAGGATAGAGGCTGGTATGAAATCAGGGAGGATACAGAAAGGTGCGTCCTCAAGTTCTGAGAAAAAGCCTTTCAAGAAGGAAGCCAATGCTGTGTATGGCCCCAGGAGGCAAAATAAACCAGAACGCCACCAAGCTGTCAACACAGTGGTAATTGCTAAGCCTGCTGCCGCTCCTCGGCAACCTAACCAACCAAGGGGTGAGAGACCCAGAAGAGAATACACTCGGCTTAGTATGACCTTGTCACAGATCTTGTCGCAACTGTTATTGACCAACTTGGTAACCGTCAGAGAAGCCCCGAAGGTGGTAAACACCACATCTCCAAAGTACAATCCCAATGCCCACTGTGCTTATCACTCTGATAGCCCGGGGCATTCTACTGATGATTGTTGGGCCCTAAGAAACAAGGTTCAAGACCTTATCGACGCCAAAGAGGTACAGTTCGAGGCACCCGAGAAGCCTAATGTGGTGACAGCTCCCCTACCTGACCATGGAGTAAATGCTATCAGGGTGGAAGATGAAGTGGAAGAATCTGAATTCGACAGTTGGATGTACCCGACGACTGACGGTGGACTGAACAATTGGATTGCAAAAGACTACATACCTGTTACTTTTGTTACGCAGTAATGAATTCCTTTGTTTTTTAATTTGTAATGAACAATAAATTGAAACTTCATGGCCCGGTGTCTTACCCGGGGCACCGTGGTCTCATTTGTATGGGCTTATTACTTGTCATTTCCATATATCATGAATAAAAACATTGGACGTTTTTCGCATTTCAAATCTTGTGCTCCCTTTCTTTCTTTCTTTCTTTCTTTATATATTGAAAAACAGCTATATTTACACACACTCACCTATACAGGTTTCAATCCACTCTGGATCTCACTGGTAACGACTCTGCTACTGCCAGTTATGACTTTGAAAATCCGATCAACTTAGCCGAAGACGAAGGTGAAGACGATTGCGAAGTGCCTGGTGAGCTTGCAAGACTGTTACTCCAGGAAGAGAGGGCCATTCAGCCACATGAAGAGCCAGTGGAAACGGTAAATCTGGGTACTGAGACAGATAGAAAGGAAGTTAAGATTGGTGCCAATCTCGAGCTCAGTGTGAAACAACGGTTGATCCAGATGTTGCATGATTATGTGGAGATCTTCGCCTGGTCTTACGAAGACATGCCTGGGTTGGATACCGACATTGTGGTTCATCATTTGCCTACCAAGGAAGACTGCCCTCTGGTTAAACAAAAGGTCCGCCGTATGCGTCCAGAGATGTCCGAAAAGATCAAAGCTGAGGTTATAAAGCAGTTTGATGTCGGGTTTCTAGCAGTGACTTCTTACCCTCAGTGGGTTGCCAACGTGGTTCCGGTACCGAAGAAAGATGGTAAAGTCCGAATGTGTGTTGATTACAGGGATTTGAACAGGGCCAGCCCTAAAGATGATTTCCCTTTGCCTCATATCGACGTTCTGGTTGACAATACTGCTCAGCACAAGGTGTTCTCCTTCATGGACGGCTTTTCAGGTTATAATCAGATCAAAATGGCCCCTGAAGACATGGAGAAGACTACCTTTGTTACTCAGTGGGGCACCTTCTGCTACAAGGTCATGCCTTTTGGACTGAAAAATGTTGGGGCATCCTACCAACGAGCCATGGTTGCTTTATTTCATGACATGATCCATCATGAGATTGAAGTGTACGTCGATGATATGATTGCAAGGTCCCAAACTGAGGAGGAACACCTTGACCATCTACAGAAACCGTTTGACCGGTTAAAGTTGTACAAGCTGAGGTTGAACCCAAACAAGTGCACATTCGGGGTAAGATCTGGAAAGTTGCTAGGCTTCGTCGTGAGCGACAAAGGTATTCAAGTGGACCCTGCCAAGGCTAAAGCCATACAAGAGATGCCAGTTCCCAAGATAGAGAAAGAAGTTAGAGGCTTTCTAGGACGTCTGAATTACATCGCCCGATTCATCTCGCACCTAACTGCTACCTGTGAACAAATCTTCAAGCTACTGAAGAAAGATCAAGTAGTACGTTGGAACGATGAATGTTAGGCCGCTTTCGACAGAATCAAAGAGTATCTCCAAGAACCACCCATTCTTATGCCACCGGTTGAAGGGAGACCTCTAATCTTATACTTGACAGTACTTGACAACTCAATGGGGTGTGTGCTGGGGCAGCATGACGAGTCTGGCCAAAAAGAGCATGCCATTTATTACCTTAGCAAAAAGTTTACCGACTGTGAGACCCGATACTCACTGCTCGAGAAAACTTGCTGCGCTTTGGTATGGGCTGCTCGCCGGCTGAGACAGTATATGTTGACTCACACTACTCTGTTGATTTCAAAAATGGATCCAATAAAGTACATATTCGAAAAGCCTGCTCTGTCTGGAAGAATAGCAAGATGGCAAATGATCTTGACCGAATACGACATCTAGTACACAACTCAGAAAGCTATCAAGGGAAGTGTACTGGCAGACCATTTGGCACACCAGGCAGTAGACGACTACCAGTCAATGAACTTTGAATTTCCTGACGAGAGCATCATGGTAGTGACTGATTGTGAAGTACCTGGACCGGATGAAGGACCTGAGGAAGGATCCCGATGGTCTATGCACTTTGACGGAGCCTCCAACGCTTTGGGTAATGGTATCGGCGCTGTGATCATATCCCCCAAAGGCACTCATACTCCACTCACTGCTCGGCTAGGTTTCAACTGCACCAACAACATGGCGGAGTATGAGGCGTGTATCATGGGTCTTCAAGCCGCGATTGACTTAAGGATCAAGTTTCTGATTGTCTTCGGAGATTCCGCTCTCGTGATCAATCAGATCAAAGGCGAGTGGGATACGAAACACCAAAATCTTATTCCTTACAAAGAGTGCGTGTTGACATTAATCCCCCATTTCACAGAGATAACTTTTGAACACTTCCCAAGAGAGGAGAATCAGCTGGCGGACGCGTTGGCTATGATGTCTTCTATGTTCAAAGTCAAATGGGACAACAAGGCTCCCCGGATCATTATCTGGAAATTGGACGAACCTGCATATTACTGCAATCTTGAAGCTGAGGTAGTAACTGAAAAACCCTGGTATCATGAAGTGAAGAGGTACTTGGAAGCCCAAGAATACCCTGAAGGTGCATTCGTCAATGATAAAAAGTTTCTGAGAAGGTTCGCAGCGAAGTTCTTCCTCAGCAATGGCATTCTATACAAGCGAAACCATGATTCGACCTTATTGCGTTGTATGGATAAGACTGAAGCAGAAAAGATCATGGCAGAGCTACATGAAGGTACCTTCGGAACGCACTCCAGTGGACATACCATGGCAAAGAAAATCCTTCGGGTAGGATACTTCTGGTCCATGATGGAAGCTGATTGTTACCAACATTCTCGGACATGCCATAAATGCCAGATTTATGCTGATAAGGTGCACGTTCCTCCAGTTCCTCTGAATGTCTTGACTGCACCTTGGCCTTTTGCAATGTGGGGCATTGATATGATCGGCGAGATTAAACCTACAGCATTCAACGGGCATCGCTTCATCCTGGTAGCGATTGATTACTTCACGAAGTGGGTTGAAGCAGCTTCCTACGCTACCGTAACCAAGAACGTCGTGGCACGGTTCATTCGGCACAACCTGATCTGTTGATACAGCGTCCCGGAAAGGATCATCACGGACAACGGTACCAATCTCAATAACAAGATGATCACTGAGCTCTGCAAGCAGTTCAAGATACAGCACCACAACTCTTCTCCCTATCGGCCGAAGATGAATGGGGCTGTAGAAGCAGCAAATAAGAATATCAAAAAGATTGTGCAGAAGATGACGGTGACCTATAAAGATTGGCACGAGATGTTACCGTTTGCTCTTCATGGGTACCGTACCTCAGCAAGAACGTCAACCGGGGAAACTCCCTTTTCATTGGTCTATGGCATGGAGGCAGTCTTGCCGATTGAAGTCCAGATACCCTCTCTCCGGATAACGAAGGATGCAGGCTTGACCGAAGATGACTGGATCCAGACTCGACTTGATCAGTTAAACCTAATTGACGAAAAGAGACTCACTGCTATTTGTCATGGTCAAACGTATCAAAAACGGATGATCAGGGCATTTAACAAGAAAGTCAGACCACAAGAGTATCAAGTTGGGGACCTGGTAATCAAGCGCATCATTCTTCCTTAAAGTGATCCCAGGGGAAAATGGACCCCCATATACGAAGGGCCATTTGTGGTTAAACATGTATTCTCAGGAGGAGCCATGATTCTAACCACCATGGATGGTGACGACCTTCCTCACCCCGCCAATACAGACATAGTAAAAAGATATTATGCATGATAAAAGACCCGCTAGGTTGACATACCTAGGCAAAAATAAGGGCTTCCCGGCGAACCAAAAGGGTTCGGGCAAAAATAAGGGATGAAATGAAAAAATCTGTACACCCGGCAAGTCGAAAACCTGAAAAGGCGGCTTGGGCAAAAATGGGTATTCCGGTGGACTGAAAACCCGAAAGGTCGGTCCAGGCAAAAGTTAGGGATTAAAGCGTAATACTATGTCTCATTGGATCACCTTGCATCCGGAATTCGGTATCAACTAGCAGGTTCAGACGGCATCTTCAGTCAGCTTCATCTTCAACTAAGCAGCCAAGTGATGAGACGCTCAAAGATATAAAGGCGATAGCAGAGTTGGAACCCAGTGGGATTATTCTTTTCACATAGCTGTTTTGTTTTCCCTTTTCACAAAATTGTATAAACTCTATTGTTCGGCGGCGTTCTCTTACTAGGACGTCATCCTCTTGTACATAAACGCCTATTTACAGGCAAATTCAAAAAATCAATACAAATTAACTTTTCAGACCAATTGCCAATTGTTTTTTTTCCTTTTTCTGTTTTGTTTTGTAAAGAACGTCCAATGTTCAATTGTGATATATGCATTTGACACTAATTGTTAACTCATAAATATGTGCATGCGAAACAAAGGATTAATTACAGGTGACATTAGAAACAGGGGCAATAACGAGTTGTCTAAACAGTCTAATTGCTCTGTCCACCAAGGTACCAAGGTAAGTTCGGCTGAAGAATTTAACCAAGATACCTCCATTCCCCGTAAAGTAAGACAAGAATCAACAACACTCTCCCCAAGCAGAGTTGATCTACTATCAGCCTTAAGGAAGTTGGGAATCCCCAGCAAGTCTCAACATTCCCCAGCGGAGTATACAGATATTCCTCTACAAGCATCCCCGGTAGTCTTAATCTAAGATTGTTCCCCGGCGGAATACAAGACATCCAGTGGAGCCATTCCCCAGTACAATTCAAAAGGTCTCCCCAGGAGAGTTGAATCAGTCTCCCTAGTAGGAAGCTTATCCCGAGTAGATTCTGGAAGCTTACCCCTGCAGAGTACGAACGCTCCCCCGACTTTATTCAAAGGTTATTTCCCCACCAGGATATAACTGGGTTATCCTCAGCCAATTGCCACAGAAAGATCTTCCCCGGCGAAATCTTCCTATCCCCAAGCGGAGTTCATCAAAGCTCCCAACAGAGCTCAACAATGGTATCCCCAGCAGAGTTATCATCAACATCTCAACAAAGTACCTCTCTTTCCCCATAGAGTTCACTCCTCGCAGAGTAACCTATTCGCCAAGTTTATTCCCCAACGGAGTCATCTTCTCCTACCGGTATTCTTACAACCATCACCCCTAGTGGAAACAAAAAGCTCTACTCTTCAACATCAGCCCAGGAGTTAACTTCCCGGCATTCATCAAGGATTTATTTTCCTAGACGAAAATACATTCATGAACATCACATCTTCATACATTATAGCATGCACATACGCATCATGGACATACAATCTCATTCATTTTGAGAACATCACGCATTTCATACATCATGACATCGCATAGAACTAACGTTTTGTCTTTTCAGGACAAAGGTCAATACAAAAATGATTACTATCAACTGTCGTAATTCCAGATTCGATACCTGTATCTAGCCAGGGCACATCTGTTGACGACTATTTTCTAGACTCGATTCCTGTATCCTGCCAGGGCACGTCTGAAGAGTTTGAAGATCTGATTCCTGTATCCTGCCAGGGTGTATCTGTTGATGACTATTTTCCATACTCGATTCCTGTATCCTGCCAGGGCACGTCTGAAGAGTTTGAAGATCCGATTCCTGTATCTTTCCAGGGTGTATCTGTTGACGACTAATTCCAGACTCGATTCCTGTATCCTTCCAGGGCACGTGTGAAGATTTTGAAGATCCGATTCATGTATCTTGCCAGGGTGTATCTGTTGACGACTAATTCCAGACTCGATTCCTGTATCCTGCCAGGGCACGTCTGAAGAGTTTGAAGATCCGATTCCTGTATCCTGCCAGGGTGTATCTGTTGATGACTATTTTCTAGACTCGATTCCTGTATCCTTCCAGGGCACGTCTGAAGAGTTTGAAGATCCGATTCCTGTATCTTGCAAGGGTGTATCTGTTGACGAATAATTCCATACTCGATTCCTGTATCCTGCCAGGGCACGTCTGAAGAGTTTGAAGATCTGATTCCTGTATCTTTCCAGGGTGTATCTGTTGACGACTAATTCCAGACTCGATTCCTGTATCCTGCCAGGGCACGTCTGAAGAGTTTGAAGATCCGATTCCTGTATCCTGCCAGGGTGTATCTGTTGATGACTATTTTCTAGACTCGATTCTTGTATCCTGCCAGGGCACGTCTGAAGAGTTTGAAGATCCGATTCCTGTATCTTGCCAGGGTGTATCTGTTGACGACTAATTCCAGACTCGATTCCTATATCCTTCCAGGGCACGTCTGAAGAGTTTGAAGATCCGATTCCTGTATCTTGCCAGGGTGTATCTGTTGACGACTAATTCCAGACTCGATTCCTGTATCCTGCCAAGGCACGTCTGAAGAGTTTAAAGATCCGATTCCTGTATCCTGCCAGGGTGTATCTGTTGATGACTATTTTCCATACTCGATTCCTGTATCCTTCCAGGGCACGTCTGAAGAGTTTGAAGATCCGATTCCTGTATCTTGCCAGGGTGTATCTGTTGACGACTAATTCCAGACTCGATTCCTGTATCCTGCCAGGGCACGTCTGAAGAGTTTGAAGATCCGATTCCTGTATCTTGCCAGGGTGTATCTGTTGACGACTAATTCCAGACTCGATTCCTGTATCCTGCCAGGGTACGTCTGAAGAGTTTGAAGATCTGATTCATGTATCCTGCCAGGGTGTATCTGTTGATGACTATTTTCCAGACTCGATTCCTGTATCCTGCCAGGGCACGTCTGAAGAGTTTGAAGATCCGATTCCTGTATCTTGCCAGGGTGTATCTGTTGACGACTAATTCCAGACTCGATTCCTGTATCCTGCCAGGGCACGTCTGAAGAGTTTGAAGATCCGATTCCTGTATCTTGCCAGGGTGTATCTGTTGACGACTAATTCCAGACTCGACTCCTGTATCCTGCCAGGGCACGTCTGAAGAGTTTGAAGATCTGATTCCTGTATCTTGCCAGGGTGTATCTGTTGACGACTAATTCCAGACTCGATTCCTGTATCCTGCCAGGGCACGTCTGAAGAGTTTGAAGATCTGATTCCTGTATCTTGCCAGGGTGTATCTGTTGACGACTAATTCCAGACTCGATTCTTGTATCCTGCCAGGGCACCTCTGAAGAGTTTGAAGATCCAATACCTTTATCTTTCTAGGGTGTATCTGTTGACGACTAATTCCAGACTCGATTCCTGTATCCTGCCAGGGCACGTCTGAAGAGTTTGAAGGTCTGATTCCTGTATCCAGCCAGAGCGCATCTACATAAAGAGTTTGAAGATCAACCCCTGTAAACAGGTCAGGTAATTATTTTTCTTTCTCAGGTACGCAAGTTCTCACTAAGGAATCTCTTACGTGATCGACACCTAGATGGCATCTATAAGCCCATCCACATACCGACAATCTCCAAATGGCATTCATAAGCCCATTCCAGACAAAGTCCTGTCACACTTCCAGATGGCATCTATAAGCCCATCCTCCTATCCATCAGTCTCCAAATGGCATCTGTAAGCCCATTCCCGCCATCACACTGCTGACATTCTACTATGTGAGTGCAAATTTCTGTGCACTCTAGTGTTCAATCATCTTCCACCTTCGGATTACGAAATGCACGCCAGCCAATCTACATCCTCAGGTCTAAGAAGATTGAACAGGGGAAACTGTTGTACCCCAAAATTTGCCCTCCCATATTCTTCAAGATTTGGCAAAATCAAGCTTCAAAATCTCTCAAGAGCTGCACAGTCCAATTGCCTCCAAACACAGTCAAAATTAGGGTTTTGGTTCTTGCAAAGAAATTGAGGTTTTCAAGGGTCTAATCAAGTCCCATATGCCTATATACATTGTCAAGCACCTACATGTCAAGTTTCAAGGCTCACAAGGTCAAGTTGCACAGTCAAAAGCCCTAATTGCTCCACAATCAACTGCAGGGGCAAAATGGTCATTTGACAGTCAAAAGTCAAAAATTTTGGTCAACATCTCATTTTGAAGCCACAATCATCATTTGATCAATTCTTGATCATGATTCCACAAGCATGGCTCAAAAAGTCTCAAGATGCAAAAGTTTCTATTTTTGGACAGCTGAAAAGTCAACTGCAAATTGACCAAGGCATAACTTCTTCATGGTTTATCAGAAAAATCCCATCCAAATCTCATTTTGAAGGGGATGACATTTACTACAACTCATCTTCACATTCCAAGTCCAAGAAATGCTCTCACAAAAAGTTATCAATTTCAACATTATAGGTCATTTTCAAATGTCAACAAAAAGGCACTTTAAGTCAAAGACCATAACTTGAGATTGGTAAACCAAAATGACATGGGACAAAAGGCATTGGTTAGAGGACTTCAAGACCTTTCCAAAATGTCCAAGAACATGTTCATAGCTTCAAAATTGAGCAAGCTATGCATTGGAGAAGTTGGGAAATTTTTGGGAACTTTCAAAAGTCAACTTTGCCTAAAAAGCTTCAAATTTGCTAATGGGCCTCAAATTCTTCCTTGAATCATTACCCAAAGCCTATGCACGACCCATTGAGATCAAAATAATTTATTTTCTTATTTTTAATTAATTAATTGATTTTTTATTATTATTAATTCATTTAATTGGTTTTAATTGTAGAAAAATATCAAAGCTTGGTTGTTAAATCTTTTTATGCAGCAAATATACTCCACACATGCTAAGGATTTCGTGCATCACTCAAGGGGACAAGATCTTCCATAATTGGCAAGGTTTCCATGGAAAAAGATTGAAAAAAGATATGATTAGCAATCAAATATTCAAGACATTAATTCATGGACTTGTGGGCTTATTTTTGACCTAGAATCATTCACATACATATGCTGAGTGAAACCCTACTCATACATACACGAAAAAGCTGCTGAAAACTCATAACCAAGTTGCAAAAAACTCAAGAAATTGGTGAAACTGATTTCATACTTGCAGCGCGTTTCAAAGCCTAAAAAGGATTCTAACACATTGCTGGACCTTCCAGGAGTCTATTGCAATCAAGAACAAGCTTCTATACCCAAGGAAACGGTAGAACAGAATCACATTTTTCACAAATATTTCCATAATCGAATTCTACTTTCTATGCATCATTGTTATATTTTGATTATTGATTTATGCTACTAACATCTTCCTGAAGCGTTTGAGATAGTTTAATTGTGCTAAATCTTCCTAAATCGAAATCCACCATTGAAGGATATCTAGGGTTTTAGGACTTGAAAATTAGGGCTTTTCCTATATGGTAAAATTGGACCTCCAAACCTATATGGACGAACTCGTTGAAACAAGCCTGATTCATTGAGATACTCGCGCCCAATTTATATAAGCTGTGGGCGTAATCGCTATTTTCACTATTTCACTTAGTGGGGGTTTAAAACCCCCGCTATCTTATTCATGTTTACAGGTACAAACGAAGAAGAAGCATAGGTGGCATCCTGTGGTTGGGACATTCAAATCTGGTGCGTTTTTGTTTTGTTTGATACCATAATATTTGTTTTTCTTATATAATAATTGTTTCCCATTCATATGACAAACGCGCGCAATAGCTCAATTGGCAAGGGACGTGGCTTGGTGAGTGCTGGGACCTGGGTTCGATCCCCAGGTCCCCCATATAATTTGTTCTATTTTTTCATAAAGCGTTCACATGCAGCGTATGCTTAGAAGTCCATCATGCACTCTCACGCGTGGCTTGCCAAGTGGCCAGGAGATCCAATCCAATGGTCAGGAAACAACACCCATGGTGTGATCCAGTCAATGAGCATCCACACGATCAGAAAAGTCAAACAAAGGCTTTGTCTCATGGGCCAGAATTCCTCAATATCACCTTCATATGGGCCCGACACCCCCCTTGGTTTGCATGTTTTTTTTCAATTTAATTTTCTTTTCTTCCTAATTCTTTTTAATTGCTTTAATTATTTTTCTTAATTCATCATAAAATAAATTTTCATAATAAAAAAATCAGAAACCAAAAAATGTTTTATATTTAATTATTATTAATTTCACCATTTGAATATTTTGTAAATAAACTCTAACAATTAATTTAGTTAATTTAGGTTTGAAATTCAATCTTTTCTCAATAAATAAAAAAATACATAGAATTAGGTTTTTGACATTTTTTATCTTTTTCTTAATTAATTATTTTCATCATTTTTATTATTATTAATTGCTATTTTTGTAAATAAACATGTAAATTAATTAATTAGTAAATTAGGTCAACTTTGACATTTTCTTTAATAATTAAAATAATCTAGATTTAGGGTTTCCTTTTAATTCTTTTTCTTATTTTCATAAATACAAAAGACATCAAAAAACATTTTCTTTTCTTTAATTAAATAATAATTAAGTCCTAATTTAATTTAATTTCTCAAAAGGGTCCAACGCCCTCGGACGTCCTAATTTTAATTCTTTTCGCGCATTATTTTCTTATTGATTATTATGTAACTGTTCAAGGAATGTAATAGTAATTAGGTATTTTTTACTTTCCGCGTCTTTATCAAAAACGGGTCTTTGTATTTTGGCGATGTATAGACCCGCGCCTTGTAATAGCGTAGCTTTTATATTTATGTCTTTTAATTTTCCGCACTTCTAAATTGCATGAAAGAATGTATGTTAATTAAAAACAACTCGTAGCTCACAATGCCATGATCAAAGATAATTGTTAACATGAAAACAACACACAATACACACACCACTTCTAGGGTACGCCACACTCGTTGCCTTCGAAACGTGGTCGTCAAGTATAGGACGTTTTAGCGGTCGCTCTTATGTCCAAGATCCAGTTGCCTCGAAATGGTTGCCTCGGATTAAAAAGGATCTAGGACATTAGGGTTACTTCTAAGGTGTCCTACTGTTGCTTCGGTGACCACACTATCCCTACAATCGAATTGACCCGAACACCTCCAATGGTGGTGCTACCTACCTCTCAATGGTGGGATGGCACTACCTTAAGGACTTTTACACAGCCTAATTCCTTAGGGTAGGTAGATGAGTCATGGATACTTGCTCTCTTCAAAAACAAATTAAAAACCTTTTCACACTGACACTTTCAAAAACTTTCAAAACAAATTTTTCAAACACTCTTGAGGACAGATACAAGAGTCATTCAGAAATCTTTCAATGAAACTTTTTCAAAAAACCACTCACCTTTTGAAAAGCAAACAACATTTTGAAAACATAAGAGCAAGTATCTAAGAGCCCATGGATAACCATGGATAGAAAGGGTGCTAACACCTTCCCTTTCTATAAATCTACCTCCCGAACCGAGAAACAATCTCATAAGGAATTTTGATGTGCTTTTGTCCTGTCCATGTTGGAGAAAATAAAAGACGGTGGTGACTCTTGCTTCCGCGATATTTCGCGAACCAGCTTTAAACAGTTAGTTCTAAATCCACCGATCACAAACGGGATTCTTATCGGGAAAAGTTCAACGAGCAGGAGTTGAAGATCCAGAAGCTGACAAAGCAGTTGGAGAACGAGCGGACCTTGAATGACTACATCTGTACTGAGAAGAAGAGACCATGGGATCACTGATGAGCTTCGGATGTTCTTTTACAGTTTTTATTTCCCTTTTCAGTATTTCCATTTTATGTAACGCCTAAGGGCAATCTGTTGAACAATTTAAATTTCAAAGTTGAAACTAATAAAGTGCGCTTCCTTTTTGTTTACAAAGTTGAATCCCGATTGTCTTTGAAAACATAAATCATACGCATTCCATTCATCATATGCATCACAGGTACTCTTCTTTTCAGGTTGCTTAATGTTCTTCGCTGTTTATTTCAGCAATCATCATGAATCCTGAATCATCTACTGAGCAATCCATCAAGGCCCTACAGGCCCAGAACGCCCAGTTCCAAGAGTTGATCATGAGTTTAGCCCAAGGTCAAGAGGAATTGAAGGCTCTGCTGGTAAAGACGAAGAAGAGAACTGTTCTATTCAACACTGGACGGAGGTTTGGTAATACACTGCAAAATGAGGCTGACCAAGCTGGTTCATCTGTAGGGAAAGGCAGTCCCCAAGGGGGAAGGGTTCCTAGTCCTGTGGTCTCTGACAACGAGACTGATTTCAATGAAGAGTAGTACCCTCCCGCTGAAGACAGGTACAAGCAGTTAGAGGATCGTCTGAGTGCCATGGAAATTCAACAGGTGCCTGGGTTAGATTTTGGAGAACTGGGTTTGTCTTCTGGGGTGGTGATCCCACACGAGTTCAAGGCACTATCTTTTGCGAAGTATGACGGGGCTTCCTGCCCTAAGCTACATCTCAGATCTTATGTGCGGAAGATCCAACTGTATACTGTGGACAAGAACTTATGGATCCATTTCTTCCAGGATAGCCTTTCAGGGGCTCAACTCGAGTGGTTATATCAGCTAGATGGAGCCAGTATTCGAAACTGGGAGGACTTGGCTACTGCTTTTTATAAGCAGTATCAGTACAATGCCGACCTCGCTCCTACACGTACCCAACTCCAGGGTATGTCGCTAGGATCGAGAGAAGGTTTTAAAGAGTACGCGCAGAAGTGGAGGGACCTGGCTGGCAGGGTGCAGCCACCGTTGACTGACCGTGAACTCGTGGACATGTTCTTGGGGACCCTGTCTGGGCCGTTCTTCAACTACCTGATTGGCAATTCTTCTGCAGGGTTTACAGATCTCATTATGACTGGCGAGAGGATAGAAGCTGGTATGAAATCAGGGAAGATACAGAAAGGTGCGTCCTCAAGTTCTAAGAAGAAGCCTTTCAAGAAGGAAGCCAGTGCTGTGTATGGTCCCAGAAGACAAAATAAACCAGAACGCCGCCAAGCTGTCAACGCGGTGGTGATTTCAAAGCCTGCTGCCGCTTCTCGGCAACCTAACCAACCAAGGGGTGAGAGACCCAAAAGAGAATACACTCGGCTTAGTATGACCTTGTCTCAGATCTTGCCGCAGCTGCTATCAACCAACTTGGTAACTGTCAGAGAAGCTCCGAAGGTGGTAAACACAACCTCTCTGAAGTACAATCCCAACGCCCGCTGTGCTTATCACTCTGATAGCCTGGGGCATTCTACTGATGATTGTTGGGCCCTGAGGAATAAGGTTCAGGACCTTATTGATGCTAAACAGGTACAATTCAAGGCGCCTGAGAAGCCTAATGTGGTGACAGCTCCCATGCCCAATCATGGGGTGAATGCTATCAGGGTTGAAGATGAAGTGGAGGAATTCGAATTTGACAGCTGGATCTACCCAACGGCCGATAGTGGACCTAGCAACTAGACTGCAAAAGACTGCATACCTGTTACTTTTGTTACTCAGTAATGAATTCCTTTGTTTTTAAATTTGTAATGAACAATAATTTGAAACTTTATGGCCCGGTGTCTTACCCGGGGCACCGTGGCTTCATTTGTGAGGGCTTATTACTTGTCATTTCCATATATCATGAATAAAAACATTGGACGTTTTTCGCATTTCAAATCCTGTGCTCCCTTCCTTTCTTTCTTTACTGCAAAACAGCTATATTTACACACACTCACCTATACAGGTTTCAATCCACTCTGGATCTCACCGGTAACGACTCTGCTACTGCCAGTTATGATTTCGAAAATCCGATCAACTTAGCCGAAGACGAAGGTGAAGATGATTGCGAAGTTCCTGGTGAGCTTGCAAGACTGTTACTCCAGGAAGAGAGGGTCATTCAGCCACATGAAGAGCCAGTGGAAACGGTAAATCTGGGTACTGAGACAGACAGAAAGTAAGATTGGCGCCAATCTAGAGCTCAGCGTGAAACAGCGGTTGATCCAGATATTGCATGATTATGTGGAAATCTTTGCCTGGTCCTACGAAGACATGACTGGGTTGGATACCGACATTGTGGTTCATCACCTGCCTACCAAGGAAGACTGCCCTCCGGCTAAGTAGAAGGTCCGCCGTATGCGCCCAGAGATGTCCGAGAAAATCAAGGCTGAGGTTATGAAACAACTCGATGCCGAGTTTCTAGAAGTGACTTCTTACCCTCAGTGGGTTGCCAACGTGGTTCCAGTGCCGAAGAAAGATGGTAAGGTCCGAATGTGTGTTGACTACAGGGATCTGAACAGGGCGAGCCCCAAGGATGACTTCCCCCTGCCTCACATCGACGTTCTGGTTGACAATACTGCTCAGCACAAGGTGTTCTCCTTCATGGATGGTTTCTCAGGTTATAATCAAATCAAGATGGCTCCTGAAGATATGGAAAAGACTACCTTTGTTACTCAGTGGGGCACCTTCTGCTACAAGGTCATGCCTTTTGGGTTGAAAAATGCTGGGGCAACCTACCAACGTGCCATGGTTGCTTTATTTCATGACATGATCCACCATGAGATTGAAGTATACGTCGATGATAAGATTTCAAGGTCTCAAACTGAGGAGTAACACCTTGATCATTTACAGAAGCTGTTTGACCGTCTGAAGTTGTACAAACTAAGATTGAATTCAAACAAATGCACCTTTGGGGTAAGATCTGGAAAATTGCTAGGCTTCGTCGTGAGCGACAAAGGTATTCAAGTGGACCCTGCCAAAGTTAAAGCCATACAGGAGATGCTAGTTCCCAAGACAGAGAAAGAAGTCAGAGGCTTTCTAGGACAGCTGAACTACATTGCTCGATTCATCTCGCACCTAACTGCTACCTGTGAACCAATCTTTAAGCTGCTGAAGAAAGATCAAGTAGTACGTTGGAACGATGAATGTCAGGCTGCTTTAGATAGAATCAAAGAGTATCTCCAAGAGCCACCCATTCTTATGCCACCGGTTGAAGGGAGACCTCTAATATTATACTTGACAGTACTTGACAGCTCAATGGGGTGTGTGCTGGGGCAGCATGACGAGTCTGGCCGAAAAGAGCATGCCATTTATTACCTTAGCAAAAAGTTTACCGACTGTGAGACCCGATACTCACTGCTCGAGAAAACTTGCTGCGCTTTGGTATGGGCTGCTCGCCGGCTGAGACAGTATATGCTGACTCACACTACTCTGTTGATTTCAAAAATGGATCCAATAAAGTACATATTCAAAAAGCCCGCCTTGTCCGGAAGAATAGCAAGATGGCAGATGATCTTGACAGAATACGACATCCAGTATACAACTCAGAAGGCAATCAAAGGAAGTGTATTGGCAGACCATTTGGCACACCAGGCAGTAGACGACTACCAGTCAATGAACTTTGAATTTCCTGACGAGAACATCACGGTAGTGACTGATTGTGAAGTACCTGGACCGGATGAAGGACCTGAGGAAGGATCCCGATGGTCTATGCACTTTGACGGAGCCTCTAATGCTTTGGGTAACGGTATTGGCGCTGTGATCATATCCCCAAAAGGCACTCATACTCCACTTACTGCCCGACTATGCTTCAACTGCACCAACAACATGGCGGAGTATGAGGCGTGTATCATGGGTCTTCAAGCTGCAATTGACTTAAGGATCAAGTTTCTGAGTGTCTTCGGAGATTCTGCTCTCGTGATCAATCAGATCAAAGGCGAGTGGGATACGAAACACCCAAATCTCATTCCTTACAAAGAGTGTGTGTTGACGTTGATCCCCCATTTCACGGAGATAACTTTTGAACACTTCCCAAGAGAGGAGAATCAGTTGGCGGACGCGCTGGCTACGATGTCTTCTATGTTCAAAGTCAGATGGGACAACGAAGCTCCCTGGATCATTATTTGGAAATTGGACGAACCTGCATATTACTGTGATCTTGAGGCTGAAGAGGTAACCGAAAAGCCTTGGTATCATGAAGTGAAAAGGTACTAGGAAGCTCAAGAATACCCTGAGGGTGCATCTGTTAACGACAAAAAGTTTCTGAGAAGATTTGCAGCAAAGTTCTTCCTCAGCAATGGCATTCTGTACAAGCGAAACCATGACTCAACCTTACTGCGTTGTGTGGATAAGACTGAAGCAGAAAAGATCATGGCAGAACTGCATGAAGGTACCTTCGGAACGCATTCCAGTGGACACACCATGGCAAAGAAAATCCTTCGGGCAGGATATTTCTGGTCCACAATGGAAGCCGACTGTTACCAACATTCTCGGACATGTCATAAGTGTCAGATCTATGCAGATAAGGTGCACGTTCCTCCAGTCCCTCTGAATGTCTTAACTGCACCTTAGCCTTTTGCAATGTGGGGCATTGATATGATCGGCGAGATCAAACCTACGGCATCCAACGGGCATCGCTTCATCCTGGTAGCGATCGATTACTTTACAAAGTGGGTTGAAGCAGCTTCCTACGCTACCGTAACCAAGAACGTCGTGGCACGGTTTATTCGGCATAACTTGATCTGTCGATACGGTGTCCCAGAGAGGATCATTACGGACAATGGTACCAATCTCAATAACAAGATGATCACTGAGCTCTGCGAGCAATTCAAGATACAGCACCACAACTCTTCTCCTTACCGGCCGAAGATGAACGGGGCTGTAGAAGCAGCGAATAAGAATATCAAGAAGATTGTGCAGAAGATGATAGTGACCTACAAAGATTGGCACGAGATGTTACCATTTGCTCTTCATGGGTATCGTACCTCAGCACGGACGTCAACAGGGGCAACCCCCTTTTCTTTGGTCTATGGCATGGAGGCAGTCTTGCCTATCGAAGTCCAGATACCTTCTCTACGGATAATGAAGGATGCAAATCTGAGCGAGGATGACTGGATCCAGACTCGGCTTAATCAATTAAACCTAATTGACGAAAAGAGACTCACTGCTATTTGTCATGGTCAAACGTACCAAAAACGGATGATCAGGGCATTTAACAAGAAAGTCAGACCACAAGAGTATCAAGTTGGGGACCTGGTAATCAAGCGCATCATTCTTCCTCAAATTGATCCCATGGGCAAATGGACCCCTACGTACGAAGGGCCATTTGTGGTTAAATATGTCTTCTCAGGAGGAGCCATGATTCTAACCACCATGGATGGTGATGACCTTCCTCACCCCGCCAATGCAGACATGGTAAAAAGATACTACGCATGAATTAAAGACCCGCTAGGTTGACACACCTAGGCAAAAATAAGGGCTTCTCGGCGAACCAAAAGGGTTCAGGAAAAAATAAGGGATGAAAAATAAAAAAATTTGTACACCCGGCAAGTCGAAAACCTGAAAAGGCGGCTTGGGCAAAAATGGGTATCCCGGTGGACTGAAAACCCGAAAGGGCGGTCCAGGCAAAAGTTAGGGATAAGTGTAATACTATGTCTCATTGAGTCATCTTGCATCCAGAATCCGGTATCAAATATCAGGTTCAGACGGCATCGATCAATCAACTTCATCTTCAGCTAAGCAGCCAAGTGATGAGACGCTCGAGGATATAAAGGCGATAGCAGAGTTGGAATCCAGTGGGATTATTCTTTTCACATAGCTGTTTTGTTTTCCCTTTTCACAAAATTGTATAAACTCTGTTGTTCGGCGGTGTTCTCTTACTAGGACGTCAGCCTCTTGTACATAAACGCCTATTTTCAGGCAAATTCAAAAAAATCAATACAAATTCACTTTTCAGATAAATTGCCAATTATTTTTCCTTTTTCTGTTTTGTTGTGCAAAGAACGTCCAATGTTCATTTTTTGATATATGCATTTGACACTAATTACTAACTCATAAATATTTGCATGCGAAACAAAGGACTGATTACAGGTGACATCAGAAACAGGGGCAATAATGAGTTATCTAAGCGATCTAGTTGCTCTGTCCACCAAGGTACTAAGGTAAGTTCGGCTGAAGAATGTAACCCTGATACCTTCACTCCCCGCCGAGTAAGACAAGAATCAGCAATATTCTCTCAAGCAGAGTTGGTCTCCAATCAACCCTAACAAGGCACAATATCCCTAGCAAGTCAGCAATACTCTCCCCGAGCAGAGTTAGTCTACTGTCAGCCTCAAGGAAGTTGGGTATCCCCAGAAGATCTCAATATTCCCCAGCGGAGCATACAAACATTCCTAACAAGCATCCCCGGCAATCTTGAGCTAAGATTGTTCCCCGGCGGAATACCGGACATCCAGTGGAGCCATTCCCCAGTACAGTTCAAAAGTTCCCCCAGGAAAGTTGAATCAATCTCCCCAGTAGATTCTGGAAGCTTATCCCCAGTAGATTCTGGAAGCTTATCCCCAGTAGATTCTGGAAGCTTATCCCCCACAGAGTACGAACGCATCTCCCCGGCTTTATTCAAAGGTTATTTCCCCACCAGGATATAATTGGGTTATCCTCATCTAATTGCCACGGAAAGATCGTCCCCGACGAAATTCTTCCTATCCCCCAGCGGAGTTCATCAATTCTTCCAACATAACTCATCAATGGTATCCCCAGCGGAGTTATCATCAACATCTCAGCAAAGTACCTCTCTTCCCACAGAGTATTTCCCCGCAGAATAATCTCTTCAGCAAAGTTTATTCCTCAACAGAGTCATCTTCTCCTACAGGTTTATTCTCGCAATCATCATCCCAGGCGAAAACGAAGAACTCTACTCTTCAACATCAGCCCAGGATTCAACAAAACACCCGGCATTCGTCAAGGATTTATTTTCCTAGACAAAAATACATTCATAAACATCACATCTTCATACATTATAGCATGCACATACGCATCATGAACATACAATCTCATTTATTTTGAGAACATCACGCATCTCATACATCATGACATTGCATACAACTAACGTTTTGTCTTTTCAGGAAAAAAAGGTCAATACAAAAGACGATTACTATCAACTGTCGCAATTCCAGATTCGATACCTGTATCTAGACAGGGCATATCTGTGAGTGTTGTACCCCAAAATTTGCCCTCCCATATTTCTCAAAACATTTCAAGAAAATTCACAAGTCCAACCCGGCGCGTTATATTCAGGTGTTCTTTCGCCAAGATATCTCTGATAACGTATTCTCAAATTCAGGTTCGGCTCAAGAGTCAATTCTTTAAAGAAGGTATCCGAATGTGTGAGTTTTCTTGAAGAAATATAGTGAAAAAGTGTGCTGAAAGTGCAGTTTTTACGCGCTAAAAAATTCATAACTTGAAGATCGTGACTCGTTTTGAACCCGTTCCGGTGGCCAAAATTCCGTCTTGACATCATCTACGTTTTCATCTCTCACGGCTGGAAGCCAATTTCGATCAGAAGGTCTTCAAAAATGTGGATTTATCAGGTATTTTCGTGCAGAAAATTTGTGACAGAAGTTTATTTGCGTCATGTTCAAAAAATCATAACTTGGTCGATTTTCATCGTATCGAGCTGGTTCCGGCGCCAAAATTTCAAAAATTGAGTTGACTACATTTTCACAGAAGGTATTGAGTTCAAACGGTATTCAAAAGGCCTTCGTTTTTTGCTCAGAGTGCGTGACACGCTGAAAATCCTGAATGCTGAATATTATTTCATCTGGGCCGAAACTTCGAAAATTCATAACTCGGTCAATTTTTATCGGATTGGGCTCATATTTTTACACAAGGTCCCTGACTCGTAGATCTACAACTTTGCTTCAAAAGTCGAGACCAAATTATGCACCGATCAATACCAGTTTTTTATTGAAGAACGTGTCAGAGCCGACACTGGAGCTCAAAATAAGTTTGTCTGAGCTGAAACTTCAAAAATTCATAACTAATTCACCGTTTATCCGATTGAGTCGATTTTCGGACAGGAGTTAGTTCTCGATGTCGGCTACATTTTGTTTCATATTTCAACTTCAAAAAATGCACTTAAGTCCATGCGATTTAGCCTGGAAAGTGACGAATTCAAGTGAATATTGGAGGCCCAATTGCACATTCAAAGCCCATTTTCTTTACCCTAATTTCCACTATATAATCACCTTCTTGTCACACAAACCAGGAGGAGAAAAAGAGGAGGAGAGAAAAAGAGAGAAAAAACTTGGCCACAATACTGTTAGAATATCAAACTCTTTCAAGAACCCTAAAACCTTGAAATCCTTATTACAAATCCCTCTCTCACTACAAACAAGCCATCACAGTTACAAACCAACACCTCACTACTTCTTCAGTAAGGGTAAGGCTGGCTTGATCTCCATGATCCAAAGGGCATAAAAGCATTCATGTCACTACTTTTCCAGTAAGGGTAAGGTTGATTTGATCTCCATGATCAAAAGGGTATAATCATTCATACATGCCATATTGTGCCTAAACATTAAATTTCTTCATATGTTGGTTTTATTTGAATTTTTATGATTTTATTTAATGTGTTCATGAGGTTCAATACTGCAGATTTAGACAGGATCCCATGCAGGTTCATTAAGGAACGTTGAGGCCAAAAGCCAAATGGCCAAAACAGAACATTTTATGCATGACACCAATACATGGCGAGGCAGACATTAAGCCAGACATTAAGGGAACGTTGAAGCCAGAACACAAATGGCCAAAAGCCAAAAGCCAAAAGCCAAATGGCCAAAGTAGAACAACTTATGCATGAAACTCAATCCAATGGCCAAAGAATGCAGACCACGGTACTCAGGAGTCAATACTTCAAAAAACCTCCCCTTGGGCCAGACACCCCCTATGGTTTGCTCAATTTTTAATTTTTATTTGTTTTTCCTTTTTATTCTTTTAATTGTTTTTTAATTGTTTTCTTTTAATTCCATAAAATAATTTTCATAATAAATATAAAATACAGAAAAATCAAAAAATGTTTATTTTATTAATATTAATTTTACTATTATTATTTTTGTAAATAAACTTTAAACAATTAATTAGATTAATTTAGGTTTCAAAACTTTAATATTTTTCTTAATAAATTAAATATGTAGAAATTAGGGTTTTTAACTTTTTCATCATTTTTTTAATAAATAATTTTCTCATCATTATCATTATTATTAACTACTAATTTATTTTGTAAATAAACATGTACATAAATTCTTTAGTAAATTAAGTTAAACTTTAACATTTTTCTCAAATAATTAAAAATAACTTAGAATTAGGGTTTCTTTTAATTTTAATTTTAATTTTCTTATTTCATAAATACAAAAAAACCTAAAAAAACACTTCTTTTATTTCAATAAATAATTAATTAATTTTTAAATTTCAATTTAATTCCAAAAGGGTCCAACGCCCTCGCTTCCAATTTTAATTCCAATTCGCGCATTTTATTTCGTATAATATTAATGTAATTCTCCCAAAGCCATGTAATTTTATATTTCTCGCATTTTATTTCTTTATTTTATGTCAAATCGGGTCCTGGATTTTAATTTGGCGATGTGGACCCGCGCCTTTGTAATAGTTTAGGAACTTTACCTTTCTCGCATTTTTTTTAACTGTTAATAATGACATGCAAGAATGTGACAATAAATAAAAACAAACGCGTAGATCACCTATACCATGAATAAGACAAAATAACTGAACATGACACACAAATCACACACCACCCTTAGGGTACGCCTCACTGTTGCCTTGCCTCGAAAGGTGATCGTCGAGTAGAGGATGTCTTAGTAAGTCCTCATGATCCGGGAACCTGGCATGAGGGTAGCTTCTAAGGTGTCTTCCCATTGCTCTGGTGATCACCATGTCCCGAACCTCGAATTGACCCGAACACCTCCAACGGTGGTGCTACCTACCTCTCAATGGTGGGATGGAACTACTTTAAAGGACATCTACACAGACGAATTCCTTAGGGTAGGTAGACGACTCTAGATACTTGCTCTAATTTCAAAAACAAATCAAAATACTTTTCACACCAACACATTTTCAAAAAGCTTTCGAAAGCAATTTTTCAAACACTCTTGAGGACCGATACAAGAGTCGAACTGGAATTTTCAAAGAAACTTTTTAAAACCCACAGTTGAAAAGCAAACAAACCATTTTTGAAAACACAAGTGAGCAAGTATCTAAGAGCCCATGGATAACCATGGATAGAAAGGGTGCTAACACCTTCCCTTTCTATAATCTACCTCCCGAACCGAGAGCAATCTCTTTAAGGAATTTTTCTGTGCTTTTGTCCTTTCCATTTTGAGAAAATAAAAGACGGTGGCGACTCTTGCTTCCGCGACATTTCGCGAACCAGCGTTAAACAGTCAGTTCCAGATCCACCGATCACAGAACTGGTGACTCTGCTGGGGACATATTTATAAAGTGAGGTGTACCTTAGGGTTAGTTCATAACTGTGTTTTCAATTGTATTGACTTGTCTGCTTTAAATTTGTGGGTTGCATGGGAGTTACATAGATCCTAACCCGGATCTGGGGATACCCTGTTTAGGTAGCATAAGCTGTGAGGGACCTGTCCGGCGTATACCGACATGGGTGAAGCAGTGGCTACGTTGGTGTGGCGCCTTGGTCTGTACCGATATCCCTCGTGTTGAAACGGGGAGAATATGGGTCTTCCAAGGAGTCATCAAGCACCAACAGACCTTAGAACCTTAAATGACCCAACTTGGCCATTAGAACAGTAGCAGTATGCTACGCCCATTGAGGCTAAACTCTCGTGATGGTTCTGGCCGCAAGAAAAGATTGCGATGCTGGAGTTATGACCGATTGAGGGTAGTCAATGATATTGGGATCCTCTAAGAACCCGATTACTTTGATAGGACAGGTATGAACCAACAAACTGAAAGAGGGTAATACCCAGACCTCATGCTGGCCTAAACTCTAAGGGCTCTTTTGTGTGACTTGTGTGCCTTCGTACTTGACTATTTGCATGCTTGCTGTCTGACCCATGAACTACTTGCAGGTTTTGTTTATAGTCCTTAATTGGGACTCGTAACAGGGTTTACTAAGTCTCTTGCAGGTTTTGTTTATAGTCCTTAATTGGGACTCATAACAGGGTATACTAACTACTTGCAGGTTCTGTTTATAGTCCTTAATTGGGACTCATGACAGGTTTTACTTGAGTTTCTTGCAGGCTTTGGTTTGCAGTCCTTAATTGGGACTCATAACAGGGTTACTTACACTACCCCATGCATAGCATAACATCATACCATTGCATACATCCTAACCCATTTCAAGGATCTCAAAGGCTTGTGATGCAGGTCATGATAAATCAAACATCTAGCAAGGGGCAAAGAGGATTTATTCTCCTCTAGCCAAGGTAGTCAGAGGCCATGACCCACTTGATATGGTGAGCTTTGACTCCTGAAGGAGGTTCCCCCAGCCAAGGTTGTTTGGAAAGCAAGATAAGGTTGATGACTTGAGTCAGGGGCTATGACCCACTTGATATGGTGAGCCTTTGACCCTTGGAAGAGAGACTCTCAACAACTATGAAGTTTCTTTCAATCAAGCTACCGGATCCAAACGCTAACAAATTTTCTTGTTTACCCCGCGAGATCCTTGAAAACATTACATGCATGTCATACTCATCATTGCATTACATGTATCCTTGTTGCAGGTCACTTACCTTTCTCGCTGTTTATTTCAGCAATGGCTTACCCACAAGATAACCAGGACTTTCTTGCTCAAGAGACTCGGTTCGGGGAAATCCTCCTGAATCTATCCAAGGGGCAGGAGGAGCTAAGGACACTTCTCATGGAGACCTTTGTCAGGAACAGTGCTGAGGATGAAAGGCTGAAACACCTACAAGCTGAGGTGGATGCATTGAGGGTCCAGATGCTGGGGCAGGTGACTGCCATTCAAGAGTTAGCTCAAAGACAAGATGAGCTCTGGTTTCTCGTCAACCAACTGCTTCAGGGTAACCAACTGGGGCAAAAGTCTAAGGGTAAAAAGTCAGTCATTGTTCAACCACCTTTGAGACAAGGAGGTAAGGGGAGAGCTCCTCAAATGGCTCCAGTGTCACAAATTCAACATCACAACCAACAAAAGAGCGAGAGAAGGCAGTTCACTCGGCTCAGCATGACCTTATCCCAAATATTGCCACAGTTGCTGGAGACCAAGCTGGTAACTCTAAAAGAAGCTCCGAAGAACCAAAATACAACGTCACCGAAGTATAACCCCAACGCCCGCTGCGCTTATCACTCTGACAGCCCGGGGCATACTACAGATGATTGTTGGAGCTTGAAAAATAAGATCCAAGACATGATCGACGCTGGAGAGATTCAGTTTAAAGTACCCAAGACTCCCCACGTGATCACTGCTCCCTTGCCAAAACATGGCTAGGATTGAGAAAGTTTTGTTCATTCGAATGTTCAAGTTGCAATTCTCTTTTGTTCAAACATTTACTCATGTTAAACATTGTTATTTCATTAATGCATCGCATATGTCTGTTCTAAAACAATATATTCGTATTCACTAAATGCAAATTGTTTTCATATTTTTTTCTGATGTCAACTCTGGATCTAAAATTCTAAGCCTCTTGAGGGAGGATGACGAAAACGATACCACAACTTACAGTATGCTTTTGAACAGACTCCGCTGATGAGGTACAGGCATTGTTTCAATCCCTAAACACTGGAGTTATAAGGAAGATAATCCCTCGTCAACCCCTTTGAGCCAAAGAAGTAGGAGTTTTTTCTTTTCGAAAATAAAACCCTTAATCACAACCTGGGGCAGGGTAGTCTCTCAGTTGATCCAAGTGCATAACGAATGGCACCAAAGAGATCCTTACGGAAAAAGAAAGACAGTAATGGTTCAGAACAATCAAAAGGACAGGCAGTCATTCTCAAAAATCATTAAAAAAAACCCATTAAGTCAAAACCCATGAAGGAGACTTACAAAACTGGGGCATCCCGCTGACTGTAATTCCAAAAAAGGAAACAGTTCAGGCAAAAAAGGAAAGGGATAACAAAAATCAAAAAGAAAGAGGTCATACAAACCCTCAACAAAAGGAACGACTGCCCATTCAAAATAAATCATCAACATCTGAACCATTATTGGAACATCAAAGCAAAGACTCAAGCAAGGTCTAATGCACGATCAACTGAGTTTAGGTTTGGAGAACATCACGAAGAGCGGGTGGGTACAAATAATTTGAGCCTTTATCCTTTTGTTTCTTAAACCGTGAACCAGGCCACGTTATAACCCTCAAAAGTCCTAGCTGAAGCATGGGTTAGTTCGAAAGCATACTGTTACGAAGGTATCCTGACTCCTTAAGGCTACGGTAAATACGGAGTTGACATCATGTTTTACAAACATTCACTTGTTTTATGAAAAAGAATGCATTTTTAAAAAAATCTTCAAGACAAATATGAGCTTTGCATTTTTAACATAACTTTGTTTGCATATGACTTTTTGTTTGAACAGCATAGAAATTCGCACGATGAAAGTCTAATGAACAAGAGTACTTCCAACCAAGGGGCACGGCATGATCATGGTCTACCATCTGGGGCAGTTAAGTCAAGATCCAGAGAATCTCTCAAAAGGCAAAAAAGCCTGGGGCAAATCTCTGCCTGAGTCACTTGGGGCACTCCAGCAACGAATCTTGCACGATCAGACACCTTCTGGTAATATGGCAACACAAGCAGCCAGGGGCACCTACCTGCATTCTAAGAGCGTGGACATAGTCGAAAAATACTACGCAAAATCAAAGACCCGCTAGGTTGACGTACCTAGGCAGAAATAAGGGCTTCCCGGCGAACCAAAAGGGTTCGGGCAAAATGAAGGGATGAAATGAAAAAATCTGTACACCCGGCAAGTCGAAAACCTGGAAAGGCGGCTTGGGAAAAAATGGGTATCCCGGTGGACTGAAAACCCGAAAGGGCGGTCCAGGCAAAAGTTAGGGATTAAAGCGTACGACTATGTCCTGCCATCTGTCTACCAGAAGAAGGTTTGTCCATCAACAACTATCAGCACCCCACAAGTGCCTCCCCCATAGAAACAGGGGCAGTAAAGAGTGGTCTAAGCAATCTGATTGTTCTATCCTCCAAGGTATCAGGGTAGGTTCCGTTGAAGAACATAACCAATACAGTTCAAAACTTCCCCAGGAAAGTCCAATCCAGCTCCCCCAGGAAAGTTGGAATCCATCTCCCCAAGCAGTAAGCTTATCCCCAGTTGATTTTGGAAGCTTATCCTCGCAGAGCACGAATGCGTCTCCCGGCTTTATTCAAAGAGTTATTTCCCTAACAGGATATAACTGGGTTATCCTCAGCCAAAAGCCACGGAAAGAGCGTCCTCGACGAAGTCTTCTTACCCCAGCGAAGTCCATCAACGCTTCCAACAACAAGGATATCCTCAGCAAGTTACTATCAACAATCAACAGAGTGTCTCTCTCCCCACAGAGTATTGCTCCCCAGCAAGATTACTAGAGTATTTGTCTCCCCGCAGAGTAACCCATTCGCCAAGTTTATTCCCCAATAGAGTTATCTTCTCCTATCGGAATTCTTGCAACTATCATCCCCGGCGGAAGCAAAACCTATTCTTCAACAGCAGCCCAGGAGTGACTTCCCGGCACTCGTCAAGGATTTATTTTCCTGAGACGAAAACATATGTTCATAAACATCATATCTTCATACATTATAGCATGCATATGCATCATATTGCACGAATCTCATTAATTTTGAGGACATACAGTTCATGCATCATGATTTTGCATACAATTATGTTTTGCCTTTTCAGGAAAAAGATCAATACCAAAATGATTACTATCAACTATCGCAATTCTTTCTAGATATAGTTTCAGATATGACCCAGATATGGTGACGTTCTGATACTGCTTCCAGATTTCCTTCTAGATATAGTTTCAGATATGACCCAGAGATAGTGACGTTCTGATGCTGCTTCCAGAGTCCCTTCTAGATATAGTTTCAGATGTAAACTAGAGATGGTGACATTCTGATACTGCTTCCAGATTGCCTTCTAGATATAGTTTCAGATATGACCCAGATATGGTGACGTTCTGATACTGCTTCCAGATTTCCTTCTAGATATAGTTTCAGATGTAAACCAGATAGGGTGACGTTCTGATACTGCTTCCAGATTTCCTTCCAGATATAGTTTCAGATGTAAACTAGAGATGGTGACGTTCTGATACTGCTTCCAAATTTCCTTCCAGATATAGTTTCAGATATGACCCAGATATGGTGACGTTCTGATACTGCTTCCAGATTTCCTTCTAGATATAGTTTCAGATGTAAACCAGATAGGGTGACGTTCTGATACTGCTTCCAGATTTCCTTCCAGATATAGTTTCAGATGTAAACTAGAGATGGTGACGTTCTGATACTGCTTCCAAATTTCCTTCCAGATATAGTTTCAGATATGACCCAGATATGGTGACGTTCTGATGCTGCTTCCAGATATCCTTCTAGATATAGTTTCAGATATGACCCAGATATGGCGACGTTCTGATACTGCTTCCAGATTTCCTTCCAGATATAGTTTCAGATGTAAACCAGAGATGGTGACGTTCTGATACTGCTTCCAGATTTCCTTCTAGATATAGTTTCAGATATGACCCAGATATGGTGACGTTCTGATGTTGCTTCCAGATTTCCTTCTAGATATAGTTTCAGATATGACCCAGATATGGCGACGTTCTGATACTGCTTCCAGATTTCCTTCTAGATATAGTTTCAGATGTAAACCAGATATGGTGACGTTCTGATGCTGCTTCCAGATTTCCTTCCAGATATAGTCCAGATATGAACCAGATATGGCGACATTCTGACACTTATTCCAGTTGAAGACATTTCAAGACCCTGTCCGGTTCAGTTAAATCGACCCTAAGATTTTCCTGATGCTTATCCAGTCAAAGGCCTTCTCTGGTTCAGTCAGATCGACCCTAAGATCTCCCTGATGCTTATCCAGTTGAAGATATTCCAAGACCTTGTTCGGTTCAGTTAAATCGACCCTAAGATTTTCCTGATTCTTACCCAGTCAAAGGCCTTCTCTGGTTCAGTCAGATCGACCCTAAGATCTCCCTGATGCTTATCCAGTTGAAGATATTCCAAGACCTTGCCCGGTTCAGTTAAATCGACCCTAAGATTTTCCTGATGCTTATCCAGTCAAAGGCCTTCTCTGGTTCAGTCAGATCGACCCTAAGATCTCCCTGATGCTTATCCAGTTGAAGATTCCAAGACCTTGTCCGGTTCAGTTAAATTGACCCTAAGATTTTCCTGATTCTTATCCAGTCAAAGGCCTTCTCTGGTTCAGTCAGATCGACCCTCAGATCTCCCTGATTCTTATCCAGTTGAAGATTTCAAGACCTTGTCCAGTTCAGTTAAATCGACCCTAAGATTTTCCTGATTCTTATCCAGTCAAAGGCCTCCTCTGGTTCAGTCAGATCGACCCTAAGATCTTCCTGATTCTTATCCCAGTAGAAGACACCCAAGATTTTTCTCAACGAGCGTTGTTGAAGTTAAAGTCGCCCAAGATTCTCTTACCATTCATGCTAAGGCAGTAACCATCCCTGGTTCATTCATCACCGTTTGAAGCTCCAGATCCAGCTCCTGTAACCAGTCAGGACACATCTATATCAAGCATCTGAAAACAGCTCCTGCAACATGTCAGGTAATCATTTTCTGTTTTGCAGGTACGCAAGTTCTCGCTAAGGAATCTCTTACGCGATCAACATCCAGATGGCATCTATAAGCCCATCACCCTATCCATCAATCTCCAAATGGCATCTGTAAGCCCATTCCCCACATCACACTACTATGTGAGCGCAAATTTCTGGGCACTCTAGTGTTCAATCATCTTCCACCTTCGGATTACGAAAGGCACGTCAGCCAATCTGCATCCTCAGGTCTAAGAAGATTGAACAGGGGCAACTGTTGTACCCCAAAATTTGCCCTCCCATATTTCTCAAAACATTTCAAGAAAATTCACAAGTCCAACCCGGCGCGTTATATTCAGGTGTTCTTTCGCCAAGATATCTCTGATAACGTATTCTCAAATTCAGGTTCGGCTCAAGAGTCAATTCTTTAAAGAAGGTATCCGAATGTGTGAGTTTTCTTGAAGAAATATAGTGAAAAAGTGTGCTGAAAGTGCAGTTTTTACGCGCTAAAAAATTCATAACTTGAAGATCGTGACATCATCTACGTTTTCATCTCTCACGGCTGGAAGCCAATTTCGATCAGAAGGTCTTCAAAAATGTGGATTTATCAGGTATTTTCGTGCAGAAAATTTGTGACAGAAGTTTATTTGCGTCATGTTCAAAAAATCATAACTTGGTCGATTTTCATCGTATCGAGCTGGTTCCGGCGCCAAAATTTCACAAATTGAGTTGACTACATTTTCACAGAAGGTATTGAGTTCAAACGGTATTCAAAATGCCTTCGTTTTTTGCTCAGAGTGCGTGACACGCTGAAAATCCTGAATGCTGAATATTATTTCATCTGGGCCGAAACTTCGAAAATTCATAACTCGGTCAATTTTTATCGGATTGGGCTCATATTTTTACACAAGGTCCCTGACTCGTAGATCTACAACTTTGCTTCAAAAGTCGAGACCAAATTATGCACCGATCAATACCAGTTTTTTATTGAAGAACGTGTCAGAGCCGACACTGGAGCTCAAAATAAGTTTGTCTGAGCTGAAACTTCAAAAATTCATAACTAATTCACCGTTTATCCGATTGAGTCGATTTTCGGACAGGAGTTAGTTCTCGATGTCGGCTACATTTTGTTTCATATTTCAACTTCAAAAAATGCACTTAAGTCCCTGCGATTTAGCCTGGAAAGTGACGAATTCAAGTGAATATTGGAGGCCCAATTGCACATTCAAAGCCCATTTTCTTTACCCTAATTTCCACTATATAATCACCTTCTTGTCACACAAACCAGGAGGAGAAAAAGAGGAGGAGAGAAAAAGAGAGAAAAAACTTGGCCACAATACTGTTAGAATATCAAACTCTTTCAAGAACCCTAAAACCTTGAAATCCTTATTACAAATCCCTCTCTCACTACAAACAAGCCATCACAGTTACAAACCAACACCTCACTACTTCTTCAGTAAGGGTAAGGCTGGCTTGATCTCCATGATCCAAAGGGCATAAAAGCATTCATGTCACTACTTTTCCAGTAAGGGTAAGGTTGATTTGATCTCCATGATCAAAAGGGTATAATCATTCATACATGCCATATTGTGCCTAAACATTAAATTTCTTCATATGTTGGTTTTATTTGAATTTTTATGATTTTATTTAATGTGTTCATGAGGTTCAACACTGCAGATTTAGACAGGATCCCATGCAGGTTCATTAAGGAACGTTGAGGCCAAAAGCCAAATGGCCAAAAGGCCAAAAGCCAAATGGCCAAAACAGAACATTTTATGCATGACACCAATACATGGCGAGGCAGACATTAAGCCAGACATTAAGGGAACGTTGAAGCCAGAACACAAATGGCCAAAAGCCAAAAGCCAAAAGCCAAATGGCCAAAGTAGAACAACTTATGCATGAAACTCAATCCAATGGCCAAAGAATGCAGACCACGGTACTCAGGAGTCAATACTTCAAAAAACCTCCCCTTGGGCCAGACACCCCCTATGGTTTGCTCAATTTTTAATTTTTATTTGTTTTTCCTTTTTATTCTTTTAATTGTTTTTTAATTGTTTTCTTTTAATTCCATAAAATAATTTTCATAATAAATATAAAATACAGAAAATCAAAAAATGTTTATTTTATTAATATTAATTTTACTATTATTATTTTTGTAAATAAACTTTAAACAATTAATTAGATTAATTTAGGTTTCAAAACTTTAATATTTTTCTTAATAAATTAAATGTGCAGAAATTAGGGTTTTTAACTTTTTCATCATTTTTTTAATAAATAATTTTCTCATCATTATCATTATTATTAACTACTAATTTATTTTGTAAATAAACATGTACATAAATTCTTTAGTAAATTAAGTTAAACTTTAACATTTTTCTCAAATAATTAAAAATAACTTAGAATTAGGGTTTCTTTTAATTTTAATTTTAATTTTCTTATTTCATAAATACAAAAAAACCTAAAAAAACACTTCTTTTATTTCAATAAATAATTAATTAATTTTTAAATTTCAATTTAATTCCAAAAGGGTCCAACGCCCTCGCTTCCAATTCGCGCATTTTATTTCGTATAATATTAATGTAATTCTCCCAAAGCCATGTAATTTTATATTTCTCGCATTTTATTTCTTTATTTTATGTCAAATCGGGTCCTGGATTTTAATTTGGCGATGTGGACCCGCGCCTTTGTAATAGTTTAGGAACTTTACCTTTCTCGCATTTTTTTAACTGTTAATAATGACATGCAAGAATGTGACAATAAATAAAAACAAACGCGTAGATCACCTATACCATGAATAAGACAAAATAACTGAACATGACACACAAATCACACACCACCCTTAGGGTACGCCTCACTGTTGCCTTGCCTCGAAAGGTGATCGTCGAGTAGAGGATGTCTTAGTAAGTCCTCATGATCCGGGAACCTGGCATGAGGGTAGCTTCTAAGGTGTCTTCCCATTGCTCTGGTGATCACCATGTCCCGAACCTCGAATTGACCCGAACACCTCCAACGGTGGTTCTACCTACCTCTCAATGGTGGGATGACACTACTTTAAAGGACATCTACACAGACGAATTCCTTAGGGTAGGTAGACGACTCTAGATACTTGCTCTAATTTCAAAAACAAATCAAAATACTTTTCACACCAACACATTTTCAAAAAGCTTTCGAAAGCAATTTTTCAAACACTCTTGAGGACCGATACAAGAGTCGAACTGGAATTTTCAAAGAAACTTTTTAAAACCCACAGTTGAAAAGCAAACAAACCATTTTTGAAAACACAAGTGAGCAAGTATCTAAGAGCCCATGGATAACCATGGATAGAAAGGGTGCTAACACCTTCCCTTTCTATAATCTACCTCCCGAACCGAGAGCAATCTCTTTAAGGAATTTTTCTGTGCTTTTGTCCTTTCCATTTGGAGAAAATAAAAGACGGTGGCGACTCTTGCTTCCGCGACATTTCGCGAACCAGCGTTAAACAGTCAGTTCCAGATCCACCGATCACAGTGAGCGATTACTTATGGATTAGACGCCTGTATCTAGCCAGGGCATATCTGCATGAAGAAATTCCGGACTCGATTCCTGTATCCAGCCAGGGCACGTCTGACGAGTTTGAAGATTCGATTCCTGTATCCAGCCAGGGCATATCTGTGAGCGATTACTTGTGGATTCGACGCCTGTATCTAGCCAGGGCATATCTGCATGAAGAAATTCCAGACTCGATTCCTGTATCCAGCCAGGGCACGTCTGAAGAGTTTGAAGATTTGATTCCTGTATCCAGCCAGGGCACGTCTGAAGAGTTTGAAGATTCGATTCCTGTATCTAGCCAGGGTATATCTGTTAACGACTAATTCCGGACTCGATTCCTGTATTCAGCCAGGGTACGTCTGAAGAGTTTGAAGATTCGATTCCTGTATCTATCCATGGTATATCTGTTGACGACTAATTCCGGACTCGATTCCTGTATCCAGCCAGGGCACGTCTGAAGAGTTTGAAGATTCGATTCCTGTATCCAGCCAGGGCATATCTGCATGAAGAAATTCCGGACTCGATTCTTGTATCCAGCCAGGGCACGTCTGAAGAGTTTGAAGATTCGATTCCTGTATCCATCCAGGGCATATCTGTTGACGACTAATTCCATATTCGATTCCTGTATCTAGCCAGGGCACATCTGTGAGTAACTGATTATAGACTCGATACCTGTATCCAGCCAGGGCACATCTACATGAAGAGTTTAGAGATTCGATACCTGTATCCAGCCAGGGCATATCTACATAAAGAGTTTGAAGATTAACTCCTGTAACAGGCCAGGTAATTATCTTTCTTTCTTAGGTACGCAAGTTCTCGCTAAGGAATCTCTTACGCGATCGACACTTAGATGGCATCTATAAGCCCATCCACATACCAACAGTCTCCAGATGGCATCTATAAGCCCATCCTCCTATCCATCATATCTCTAAATGGCATATGTAAGCCCATTCCCTACGTCACATTGCTGATACTACACTATGCGAGTGCAAATTTCTGGGCACTCTAGTGTTCAATCATCTTCCACTTTCAGATCACGAAAGGCACGCAAGCCAATCTACATCCTTAGGTCTAAGAAGATTGAACAGGGGCAACTGTTGTACCCCAAAATTTGCCCTCCCATATTCTTCAAGATTTGGCAAGGTCAATCTCCAAATGGTTCAAAATCTCTCAAGGGTGCACAGTCCAATTGCCTCCTAACACAATCAAAATTAGGGTTTTGGTTCTTGTAAGGAAGTTGAGGTTTCCAAGGGTCCAATCAAGTCCCATATGCCCATATGCATTGTCAAGCATCTATATGTCAAGTTTCAAGACTCACAGCATCAAGTTGCACAGTCAAAAGCCCTAATTGCTTCATAGTCAACTGCAGGGGTAAAATGGTCATTTGACAGTCAAAAGTCAAAAAATTTGGTCAACATCTTATTTTGGAGCCACAATCATCATTTGATCAATTCTTGATCATGATTCCACAAGCATGGCTCAAAAAGTCTCAAGATGTCAAAAGTTAATATTTTAGGACAGTTGAAAAGTCAACTGCAAATTGACCAAGGCATAACTTTTTCATGGTTCATCAGAAAAATCCCATCCAATGCTCATTTTGAAGGGGATGACATTTCCTACAACTCATCCTCACACTCCAAGTCCAAGAAATTCTCCCACAAAAAGTTATCAATTTCAACATTATAGGTCATTTTCAAAAGTCAACAAAAAGGCACTTTAAGTCAAAGACCATAACTTGAGATTGGTGAATCAAAATGACATGGGACCAAAGGCATTGGTTAGAGGACTTTAAGACCTTTCCAAAATATCCAAGAACATGTTCATATCTTCAAAATTGAGCAAGATATGCATTGGAGAAGTTGGGAAATTTTTGGGAACTTTCAAAAGTCAACTTTGCCTAAAACATTTCATTTTTGCTAATGGGCCTCAAATTCCTTCTTGAATCTTTACCCAAGGCTTATGCACGACCCATTAAGATTAATTGGAATTATTTTCTTATTTTTATTAATTATTTGGATTTTTAATTGATTATTAATCTATTTAATTAATTTAATTATAGGAAAATATCAAAACATGGTTGTCAAATCTTTTTATGAAGCAAATACACTCCACACATGCTGAAGATCTCGTGCATCACTCAAGGGGACAAGATCTCCCAATTTGGCAAGGTTTTCATTCAAAAAAGATTGGAAATTATATGATTGAAAATCAAAGATTGAAAACATTATTTCATGGACTTTTGGGCCAAGGTTTTAACCTAATTCTCTTCACATACATATGCTGAAGCAAACCCTATGCTTGGACACGTGAAATTGCTGCTAAAACTCCATAACCAAATTGCAAAAATTCAAGAAAGATTGTGAAACTGAATTCTTATTTGCAGCACGATTCAAAGCCTAAAAAAGGTTCAAACACCTTGCCTGAGTCTCCAGGAATCCATTGCCATCAAGAACAAGTCCAAAAACGCAAAGAATCAAAGACAACAAGTCACACGGTTTGCATATATTTCCAAATCTGCATATCATATTTCATGCGCTTTTAATCCATTTTTTTTGATTGGTTTGTGTTGTTAGGAACCTTCTGAAGCTAATGAAACAGTTTAATTGAACTAACACGCACTGAATCCAAAATCACCATGAACAAGTTCTAGGGTTCTTCAGTTTCAAATTTGGGGCTTTCTAAACCCAGAACAATTAGGACTAATGATGCATATGACTGGATTCGTTGCAACAAGACGAAATCATTGACACTATCGCGCTCTTTTTATGTAACCTGTGTGCCTAATCGCTATTCTTGGCACTTTTGTTTTGTGGGGGTTTAAAACCCCCGCTATCTTATTTATATTTGCAGATGAAACGAAGAAGACAATAGGCGTGGCAACATGTGACTGGGTGATTCAAATGAGTGGCACGCTTTTTGTGTTCCCAGCATAATTATTACTTTTCATATATTATGTTTATTAGTTATTATGTTTACAAACAATTGCAGATGGCGTAGTGGTTGTGGACGTGGCTGGCAAACACTGGGACCTGGGTTCGATTCCCAGGTCCCCCATATGATTCTTAATATTTTTCTTAACACATTCCAGTGCAGCGTGTGATTCAATGGTCCACCATAAGCCTCACGCATCAGCTAGCCAGATGTCTCTTAGCGTCCATCAAGTGGCCAGGAGATGAAGTCCATGGTACTCCCTAGTCAGCCAGCAAGCGCATGATCAAGAAAAGTCAACAAGGCTTTGTGCTTCTTGGGCCTGAATTCCAGCATTTCACCTCCATATGGGCCATCTTACCCCCTTTGGTTTGCATAATTAATTTTATTTTCTTTTAATTATTTTATTAATTCACCATAAATTAATTTTTCCTAATAAAAATCAGAAAATCAAAATTGTAAATATATTTTAATTATTTATTAATTTCACCATTAACTTATTTTTGTAAATAAATATTAACAATTAACTTAGTTTAATTTAGGTTTTAGTTTTAATCCTTTTTCTTAATAAATAAAATTGCATAGAATTAGGTTTTGACTTTGTTTAATTTTAATCATTTTTTTTTATTACCATCATTATTAATTATTATTATTTTTGTAAATAACATGTAAATTAATTAATTAGCTTAAATTAGGTTAACTTTAACTTTTTTTATTAATAATTAAAATAGACTTAGAACTAGGGTTTTCTCTTGACTTTTAATTTCTTTATTATCATTAAAATACAAAAACATAAAAAATATCTTTCTTGTAAATAATTAATTAAATTAGTATTAGGTTTAATTTTAATTTAATTTCAAGCAAAGGACAAAAAGCTCGTAATTTCTCAAAAGGGTCAAAAACCCTCGGACGTTCCAATTTAATTCTTTCGCGCGTTATTTTTATATTATTATGTAACTGCTTCCAAGGATGTAATAGTAATTAGGTTTATTGCTTTTTTTTACTTTCCGCATCTTTATCAAAAACGGGTCTTTGTTTTTTGGCGATGTATAGACCCGCGCCTTGTAATAGTGTAGCTTTTACCTTTCCGTATTTTATTTTCCGCACTCCTAATTGCTAAAATTGCATGAAAGAATGTATGATAATTAAAAAACAACCTGTAGCTCACAACAATGACATGTACAAGATAAACATAAACTGAAACAACACATGCACATGCCACTTCTAAGGTGTCCTACTATTGCTTCGGTGACCACACTGTCCCTACAATCGAATTGACCCGAATACCTCCAACGACGGTGCTACCTACTTCTCAATAGTGGGATAGCACTGTTTAAAGGACTCTTACACAGCTTAATTCCTTAGAGTAGGTAGATCTCATGGGTACTTGCTCTCTTCAAAAACAAACAAAACAATCTTTTCACACTGACACTTTCAAAAGTTTTCAAAACAAATTTTTCAAACACTCTTGAGGACAGATACAAGAGTCACTTAGAAATCTTTCAAAAAACGAAACTTTTTCAAACCCACTCACATTTGAAAAGCAAACATCTTTTGAAAACATAAGAGCAAGTACCTAAGAGCCCGTAGATAACTACGGATAGAAAGGGTGCTAACACCTTCCCTTTCTATAAATCTACCTCCCGAACCGAGAGACATTCTCAATAAGGAATTTTGTTGTGCTTTTTTCCTTTCCATGTTGGAGAACATAAAAGACGGTGGCGACTCTTGCTTACCGCGACATATGCGATCCAGCTTTAAACAGTCAGTTCTATTTCCACCGATCACACCAAGAAGTCTCCATTAAGCAGTGGTGCATTACTTTCAGTTGGTCCTGATGGGACGATTTCTTCAAGTATTTGTTTGTAAATAAAGCATTTCAAGTTAGTATGTACGCTTTGTGAAGTAGCCTAATCTTAAGACGTAAACCATCCACACTAAGGTTGTGTTGTCTTCCTAACTCCGCGAGCTTCTCATTTCTCCGTGAGCATGAGATAAAGAAAAGGTTTGTCAAGACACTGTTGAGCCGAGGCAAGCATGTTGAATACGTTGTTGAGTAATTGTTCAGCCAATCTGAGGCATTCAAGTCGGGATTTGATCCCTCAAAATGCATTCAAACTGGGGCATTTTATGTCGAGATTTGACAAATCTCTTTGAGAATCCGTTGATTAGAGGAGAATCTTTTCAGAATCTAAAGATGAATGGGCATTCACCTAAGCATGGTTGTAACCTCCTCCAACACTGGCTAGCCAGGAGCCATGTTCCAAAGTTCATAACACTGGGGCAAATTATCTTGATGGTACAGATCTCATAAAGTCCTCTCGGGGCAATTTTCTTCAAAGGCCTTATAGACTGGGGCAAGAAATTATGCAGGGAGATTTTCTTCATCTTCAAGGGTTGATCAGATTAAGTCCAGGCATGGGCTAAAACAACTTGTGAATTTGAAGAGTTTGTCAGGAAGTCAGGATCTTTATCCTCAGCTCGTCGGAGACTCAGGTTCATTTACTGACGTTCCTCTATCAGAAGTCTGGATCATAATCTCCAATCGAAGTTTGGATGGTTTTCCTCATCAGGATACAAGCAAGAGCGTTGTAAGTGTGCGAGGTTGTTACCCATACAAAGTCTGTATTGGAAATATTGTGGCCTAAAAGGACTCCTTTCCCTAGTAAAGTATTTGTTGCTACTTGACAAAGGTTTATCTGCTAAGGGGTTTCTCTTCCGAGATATTTATTCCCCAGCAAAGCATCCTTATTTCTCTGCAGGAGGAGAGTGGTTCTTCTCTCTGGAAATTTAGAAGTTGTTTGAAGTCAAGATGATTTTCTTCTCGATGGACTGTAATTTATTTTTGCAGTATCTTCTACAAAGTCCACTTTTTAGTGGCATTTCTCCTCGGAGTTGACAAGTTGGAGTTGCAATCTTGCATCACATTTTTTGTCCAGCATTCGGTAGTTCAAACTGTTTATTCCTCAACAGAGGTTTCCATTCCACACATGGGGAATATTTCCACAATTTCTGCTTTTGCAAGTATTGTTGGTCTTTTATGACAAGAAGCATATCAGCAAATGGGCATAGAAGGACCTGGTTGTGAGCAGCATGAAGATTTCTGTAGAATGGGATCCAATTTCCCCAATGAATGCTCATTTCTGCTCAATACAGAATCATTCATCCCCAGTGAATCCTCACTTCCGCTCAAGACGGAATCATGTATCCCTAGTGAAGGCGTACTCTCGTCTAAACAAGATCCCTTATCTCCAGTGAAAGTATACCTAGGCGTAATCCCCACTAAAGTTGGTACTCTTGATAGGATTTTGTCACTACCAGAGGGCTTATCTCCAAAGAAGTTCATTTTAGCATGACTCTAAAAGCTCTTTCTTCAGCACAGTCTACTCTGTTTCCAAGAATATGGGAAGGATCATTTCATTGGACTGGATACTTTTGTTATATCCCCTTGAAGTCGACACCTTGTATCTCTGTGGTTAGCATTTATCTCCCTAGTGAGGTTGTCGTTCATCGTCCCCATGTATTTCGTATCTTTTCTCCCCAGGGAAGTTCGCCCCTGTCAGGTTTTTCTTGAAGAGATGTTTGATCAACATCTTATTCCCCAGTGGAACAAGTTTCCTATTTTCGGGAGCGGTGTGCATAGACGAATTTCATACAGGACTCCTTTAACCCTAGTGATAGAGAATTGTTGGAATATCTCCTCAGTGGAGTTCTGAACCTCAAGCTTATGGTTCAAGGATGTCTTCCTCTTCCCCAAGTGAAGATTGTTACCCCCCCAGCGGTAGTATCCCCAGTGGCAGTATGCCCAAGGTGGCCTGGGTAGAATTCTTTTTATTTAAGAATTTCTACAAGTCCCTAGTCGAAGTCACTTTTATTGAGGAATTACATCAGAAGGTCACAATTTCCAGCAAGGTTCTCTTTATCCCCAGAAAGAAATGTTGGATCTTTTCCCCGGGAAGTTAAGAGATGTTGGATCTTTTCTCCAGGAAATTAAGAGGTGGATCAGAGGTCAAGATTTTCTATGAACTACAATTTATTTTTGAAGTATTTTCCCCAGGAAGTTACTTCCCCAATGATATCAATCTTCAGAGGTCGGTGGTTCTGAATCTCATTTTACCATCGAAGTTTATAGGGATTCTTATCTACAGAAGTTCAGATGTTTAAAGATAATCGTTTGGAGGTTTCAGGTCTTCTCAGCAACTGATTATTGACGTATTTTCCCTAGTGCATTGCTAAACATACATCATTATATTGAATCTACCAAAATGTGTAGCATTTCCATTATATGGAGCATTAGGCTATAAAGAATTCAAACATGCATCAAGGTTTAAGCCAGATATGTTCACTTGTGGTAACCGAATTATTATGTTCTCATATTTGATTTATCTCTATAGCAAGCTTAGGGTGGATCTTATTTTGTTTCCCCAGTGGAGTTTGTTTTGATTTACCACTAGTCGGGTCTTTGGTGCTTTCCATTTCCCCAGTGAGTCGTGGTTTTTCTCTTGCCTTTGTAAGCCCTTGGTTATTTTTACCCGTCTTTGCCTTTCCTTCTGAGTGCGACCAAGAGTCGGTGTATAACCTTTCTTATTTCTCGAGTATTGGAGTACCTGTGCTTGGTATGTGGTAATTCAGATAATTTCCACTCTTGAGGAATTATACCTCACCTTTAGCCTGAGGGATATTGCAGTTCTTGTGCATTTCCAACCTATCAAAAGCCTAACATGTTTTGGTAATCTTTGTTAGAGTCCGTATCAATTAGTCTCTTTCTCTTGTAGAGTCCACCTTTGATCGGTGCTTTCTAAAGGTCCTGCTTAGTCAGTTCCTTTCCTTTCACATCCGTGCCAGTTGGGTTCTCCATCTGTTAGTTTAGCTAACCTTCTCTATTAAGAGTCTATCAATGTCTCTTCAAAGTCTAGTTGTCTGGCATCCTTGTTTAGGCGAATGCCTCTTCTCTTATTGGGGATTTCTTTAATTAGTCTCTTTCTTGTGTCCGTTGTCAATTCCGAACATTTGTTTCTTGATGCCTAATTTGGCTTTTGTGTGTCTAACTCTGACCAGACATGCATATCATTATCCCCTGTGAATTTGCCTTTGATCGACGTTCTTTTCCTTAAATCTATCTTCGGTCGGTATCATTTGTTAGGAGTCCCCTTCGGTTGGTCTCTTTTCTTTGTAAGTTCACCTTCGATCGGTGTTCTATTTAGAATCAATGTCTATTGGTATCCCCAGTAAGTTTTCCTTCGATTGTTGTTTCTTCGTTAGAGCCTTGTTCGACCAATCTCTTTCTTGTATATGTCTAACTATGGCCTGACATACATCTCCATTATCTTTGTTGAGAGTCTACTTCGGTCGGTCTCTTTCTTATGTGTGTCCAACTCTGACCATACATGCATATCTTTGTCCCCTATCAAGTTGTCACTCACGCATCTTTTTCAGAATACATCATTCTGGTATTCTGAGGAGTCTAGTTATTACTAGTCCTCCCTGTTGTACCCCAAAATTTGCCCTCCTATTTTTCATAGAAGACACAACCCTAGGGTTTCTCAGGTATTCAAGTTGGCTCAGGGATCGATCAGACAGATTCTCTTCTGTGGCAGTAAACCAGCAACTAGGGTTTTTCTTGCAATTCTCAAAAGAAATGAATTCTCAAAGATTCAATTGGTTTTCACAGGTCTTCATGCTTTCTCAAGTTTACTGGGGAAAAAAACAGTGTTTGTTCTCAGATCATGGTTTGTTTGGGACAAGAGATTAAGACTGTCGTTGGGACACTCATGATTTGTTTGATCCAGGTTAACCAGATGTTTCGCATTTGCTTGGTTAGGAAATGGAATATACAGTGCATGTTTGTTTGGAATGCAGTTGCAAGATTACAGAATTATTGGAATTTAAATTATCAGATGGGAGCATTTTGTTTCAATTATCTTGATTGGGAATCTTTAAGAATCAGTGAAGATGCGAAGAGAAAATTATAAGTTATTGACAGTAAAGGATTTCAATGGACACCAGAATATCTCATAAGACTTTCTCCATTTTTTTCAAACATTGTTACAAAATAATTTGTTCTTCTAAATACTCTATGTTTTACAACTTATGGTATTTAAAAAATAAATTAGTACAATTGTTGATTACAATACAAGAATGTTTCTCTCTAAATTACAAAGAAAATCCAAATGGATCTATGCCTAAGGTTGATTGAAGTTCCTTTGCTTCCATGCTTTCCACAAGTCTTGCCTTCCATGCTTTGTCCTCTCCAATTGTGCTCACATGAAAACAAAAGACAGAAAAATAATTAGTACAATTATATTTGGGCATAAGCAAGAATTTTCAAAAGAAAAAGTGTTCATCATTAAAGTTTGCAAAGTGGAATCAGAATGCCGTTATTCATCATATTTTATTTCCCCTATTTGCAAATCACAAGAAGATTATTCTTCTTGGTTCACAAAAAGAAAGAAAGAAAGAAAGAAATGCTACAAAACTGTCCAGATGCAGCAAGGTTGTCCAAACAAACAAAATGCCTAAACAGCAGCCAAATGCCCAAACAGCAGCCAAACAAATATTCCCAAACAGAAGGCGCAAACTGAGCCAAACAAAATTTGCAACAAACAGCAAAAACAAACAGCAGCATGGCAATACAAAATGCAAGCGAGGCAACAGCATAAACTAGACAGCAGGCAACACAAAAAAGTATAGCAATATAATAAAATAAGTCAAACAAGCAAAGGCTTGTTCAATAGGCTAAGTCATCATGTTCCATTTTTTTGTAAACTTTTCAGAATTGGAAAAAGGGGCAAAAAGAAATTTTCTTTCCTAGTGTCACTGAGAGAGAAGAGAGGAAAGAAGTCACCTAGGGATGCACAACCCTGCTGCCTTGACTGTAACAATTGCATAGAAGTTGCTAGAAAACAAAAACTGCAACAAAAGGGCATAAGAACACGATTCCAAAATATTCAAAATTTGATGGTTTTCCCACCATTTTGAATAAGAATTCAACCAAAGCAACATCAATATAACAGTAAAACTCTCAAGCAGATGAGGAGATAGAAAAAAATTATCAAACTTCAAAAACCTCAAAAAACCTCAAGTTTTCAAAACTGTCAAAGTTCCAAAAATCTGGAACAAATCTCAAACCAACAGCAAGAAACAAATCACAAAACCTCTAAAGCCTGTCAAAATCCATAACCAAAACATATCCAAAACAAAACAGAAAAAAGTCTCAAGCTTCAAGCTTACAGAACCATCCTCAAATGGCAAAACCTGTAACAAATTATCCAAGCATCCAAAACCCAAAATACAATTTCACAAACTGAAAAAACCAGAATCACCAACCTTCAAACCATCATCCGTCAAACCTATAACCAAAACCTGTTAACTCAATATTAACAAATCCACAAATCAAAACCAAAAATCTCAAACTGTCAACAAAACCAAAACACCATCAAACCAAACCAACCAACAAAACACAATGGTCAAGCCCCAACAGAAAAAAACATTAACCTCAAACTGAAACACAACCTTCAAACTGTTCAAACCAGTAACAACCTCAAAATACCAAAACATATCCAAAACCAAAACCAAAAAAACAGAACTATCATCAAAACCAACAACCATCATCAAAAAACCAGTAAACCATTCAAACTGATAAAACAACAACAAGCCTCAAACAACCCAGAAGATAACCAACAATCCTCATCACAACAAAAGAAAACACAGTAAACAATCACAAGAGTCCCAAAATCCATCAAACAACATCCTTATCCTTCAACAAAGAAGATAGAAAAAAGGTTACCAGAAGCGCACCTTCAATCTTCATTTCTCCCCCCTCGCAAATCCCGCCACCAGGGAGCGCCACCCTCAGTCTCACCATCCCTTTCCATTTCACAAAAGAGTTCCAAATAGGTATGAACTTTTCATCTTTCTCATAAATCCCTAAAAGCTATTTCCTACATCTCAATGGATAACAAAGTAGATTAACAGAAAAACGTAACAAGACAAAACAAACAATGAATTTGTAAGCTTCACTAATAACAGAACCGTACCTTTTCAAGGAAAGTCGCGAGAAATTGTTTAAGGAGGTGAGATTGAGGGGCGCTCCGGAAACAGAAATCTGAGGAGGGAGGATCAGATAAACAAATTTTGAACCCATTAGACATAAATTCATTTCAAACTTAGGATTTTCAGAAAAGAATGCAAATCAGGATGAGTTAGAGAGGCCAAGAGTGTTTTGTTCATGAAATTAGGAAGAGGTGAGTGATAAGGTGAGAAGATGAAAAAAAATGTAAGAGTTAGGATAAACAAAAGATGAACAGAGAGGGACGAAGGAGATGAGCGGTGGCGCTGTAACAAAGGGTCTTAGAACCCTAATTCGTTTTCCACCCTTAATCAAACGCTTAAACAGTTTAAATGTTGGGCCTGTTTTGTTCCCATTCTACTTAAGCCCACGCATTTTTCTGGATACACCCCCCTTGGCCCGTTTTGTTAACAGCAAAATACCCTTTTCTCTTGGGCCTCTCATCTAAATCCTAAGCCCATTTGCTTTTTTATTTATTTCTCTTCTTATTTTCTTTTCATTATACCGTGTATTAATATAACTTAAGTTTTTTTAATTTGATTTAGTTTTTTATATAATTAATTTTTATCATTTTCTTTTTTTTTAAACTTGTCTTAGGTTTAATTTTACATACTTAATAAGAATACAAAAAAATAATAATAATAAGGTTTTTAATTTAATCAATTTTAGAATAGGTTTTATTTTTCTTTTTCAAGTAAATACATTTCATTTCATACTTTGTTGATTTTATTTTCATAAATTGTCATAGCTTTATATTAAATCGCACAAAAATTCGATTTGGTTGTATTGTTTGATATTTGGACATTGCTATTTCATTTGATTCATCCCCATTTGTAACAATTGTACCCCCATTCCCGAATACTTTGTAATAGCGTAGAATTTCAATTCCCGCAATTTACCGTTTTCCATATACTGTATAGTAACTAGGCATGTATGGCAAGATTCAAAAATCAAACGCTAGATGACCTAATCAAAGAATAAAATAACTTGAAACCAACACACTTTTTCACACGCGCACCTCTAGGGTAACCGCGCTTGTTGCCTCAGAAATACAATCATGTCCCTCGAGTATGAGACACTCTAGCAATGACCCTTCGATAAGAAAGATCGTAGTCCCTCGATGACCCTCGATGTTGCCTTCGATTAAAACAATCTCGTCCCTTACAAAAATTGCTAAAGTGTCTCACAAGCTGCCTTCAATGATTGTAAAATTGACCCACGCCTATCCTTTCACATCCAATGGTGGGGCTTCTTACCAAATCAATGGTAAGATAGCACCATTAAAAGGAGGAAGAAAAGAACAACTTAAGACCTTTCGAGTAGATGGATTCGCTCTTAGTTACTCGCTTGCTCACGACAAAAACTCTTTGCACCTACACTCTCATTTCAAAACATTTTCAAAAAGATAAAACATTTTGTATACGTTCTTATAGAGACGAGAACCATTGCAAAACCTCTTTTCAAAACACTTTTCAAAACACGATTCATAAACACATCTTTGAACCACTTTTCGAAACAAAACTTTGTATACGTTCTTATAGAGACGAGAACCATTACAAAGAGATTTTCCAAAATACTTTCAAAGCCCACACCACAAGCACACAATCAAATGAAAGCAAGTGATCTAAATGAGTAACTAAGAGCCCATGGAAAACCATGGAAGAAAAGGGTGCTAATACCTTCCTTTTTCATAATTTACCCCCCGAACCCGAGAATAATCTCGAAAGGTCTTTCCTGTGCTTTTTTACCTTTCCTTTTGGATAAAAGAAAAGTCGGTGGCGACTCTTGCTAATCGCACAAGTGCGAACAAAACGCAAAAACATCTAGTCAGTTCTCCCACCGTATCACACTCCCCTATCGAGTTTTTACTCATTTGCTTTGTTGTTGTTAGCTTTGCCCTAGCGCAACATTATGGATTGGTAGATACCATTCCAACCAAGGTCAAGTTCGCGACTTGTCACCTGATTTTTGAGTTCAGTGTTCGGGCATTCATTTCATATTGGTTGAGTCTAGTCATTAGTAGGTTCTATCGAGGAAGATTAATATTTATCTCGTTTCGTCTCTATAATTCCTTGGTTAGGTTCAGACATTATTGCTTCTTCCGGGTTCGAGATCATCAGTTGTTCACCTTGTTTCGTGGATCTAATTGTTATTGGTATCCTAAGGAGTACTTATCAAGGTCTTGTCATTACTAGTTCCTTTTAAAGCAGGATTTATTACTCTTGGTTTTGGTTTCTGATCCAGTATGGCACATTCTTTGGAGTATTCTTAAGGTCAAGTTGTTACCCGTACCTTCAATCGGTCCCCCAGCGTTGTGATTAACATGCCAATGGGTTTTGGTTCAGAAAGGCATTGTTCCAGTTTGATTGAGACCAATTGTTACTAGTATTTTGAGAAGTCTAGTTGTTACTAGTCTTCCCTTGTAAGGCCACTTTCCTTTCTCAAAATGCAGCGTTCTGGCATTTTGTGAAGTCTAGTTGTTACTAGTATCTTTCGGTCCTTACCTTTTTCAGGATGCAGTGTTCTGGAACTCTGTGAAGTCTAGTTGTTACTAGCATCTTTCGGTCTTTACCATCTTTCTCAGATGCAGCGTTCTGGCATTCTGTGAAGTCTAGTTGTTACTAGCATCTTTTGGTCGTTACTTTTCTTCCTTAAAATGCAGCGTTCTGGCATTCTGTGGAGTCGAGATGTTACTCATGTGCTTTGTCTCAGAATGCAGCATTCTGGCGTTCTGTGAAGTCTAATCATTACTAGCGTTTTGGATCAAGTTCCATAGTCTTTGATTTTTATCTCCCATTTACGAAATTGTTTCTTTAGTTCAGTGCCAGGAGGCCATCAAGATTATGCCTCGTGTTGATATGTAGTCTCCATTTAGAGTGAAAAAAATTTAGTTCATTTTTGGTATTCAATCTCCTTCCACCTTATCGCTCGAAAGGCTGTCGTTGCCAATCTCGCTTTAGGATTAAGAAGTTTGAATAGGGGCAGCAGTTGTACCCCAAAATTTACTCTCGTCATTTCGACTTTAATTTGGCTTATATTGCATCATCATATGCATAAATATCATTGGTTATACGGCTATGGGATCAAGGTATTTCAGATAAGCCTTGGTAAATTGCAAGAGACGTTTATTTCGTCAATAGATGCTCTCAGGATATTTTTTATGCTAATAATTGGTCCGCAACAGTTCGGGTGTTTGGAAATTTACAAGGTTGATCCAGCTCGTCATATTTAGGTGTTATTTCAACAAGATATCCCAGGTGACATATTCTCAAATTCATGTGTGACGCGAGAGCCAATTCTTAGAAGGTCTCCGAATGTGCGAGTTATTTCGAAGAAATACAGTGAAAGTGTGTTGAAAGTGCAGTTTTTGCACACTAGGAAATTCATAACTCAAAGCACGTGACTTGTTTTAAACTTGTTCTGGTGGCCAAAACTCCATATCGATGTCTTCTACATTTCATCTCTCACAGTCGTAAGCTAATTCTTCTCAGAAGGTCTCCAAAATTATGGATTTATCAAGTGCGTTCGCACGGGAAAATTATGGCAAATGTTTATCTACATCACATTCAAAAAATCATAACTCGGTCGATTTTTATCGTATCAATCCCGTTCCAATGGCATTGTCTCACTAATTGAGTTAGCTTAATTTTGGTTTCTATTTTCAAGAGCGAATGATACCCCGAAGGCTTTTGTTTTTTACCTGAAGCGCATGCAACTCACTTATAATTCTGAACCTGGGAATTAAAGTCGTCTGAGGAGAATCTTCGGAAATTCATAACTTTCACATCCTTTATTCGATTGAGCCAATTTTCGGACATGAGGTCTTTCTGGAAATTGGCTACAATTTTCTTTCACATTTCAACTCCAGAAATTGCACTGAGGTTCCCACAAATTTTCTTGGAACGCGTCTCACTCAAGTGATTCAAAAATGTGCACTTTGACTTGTGGTTATTTAAGGCCCATTAACCAAATTCACTCACATGATGTCACATTATATATTCTTATTCACTCTAATTTCAAGGGGAGACTCTCATAATTTAGAAAATCTCACAAACACTCTAAACTTTTCTCTCAATTCTCTCAAAGATCAAATCAAGGTTCTACATCTTTTTTCATCAAGAACACAACAACAATTACATCAAGATCTAAAATTCAAGATCAAGAGAAATTCTTCTTCGATTGTTAATTTGTTCGTTGCAATTCCTATACCTAAGCCTCCTCTTCACTTCTATCAGTGAGTTTTCTTGAATTAAGCATTTCTTGAAATAACTGATCATTTGAGAAGCACTTTTTGATCAAGCATGAATTGAATCTAGGTTGAATTTTGAATTGAGAATATAAATCTAAGCCTAGAATTGCGAATTGATTTGATAATCATGTGTAAATTCTGAATTGGATAGTTGAATTAAGTGCTTTTTGAATTACGTTGATTTACATGAAAGTGCTTAATTGTTGAAGCAAATTGATGATGTTGCATGAAGTGTAAATGTTGATCTTAATCAATCATGTGTAATTTGAAACTAGACCTTGAATTATGCAAAATCATGTGTTGAATGTGTGAAGATCTTGTGTTTGATCAATTGCCTAAGCCATGAGCCAAATCTTAAAAATCTGTTAAAACTGTTTTCTGTCTGGGTAAGGGGTCACCCAAATATGGTAACCGGTTACCATCCATTCCTTCACAAAAAAAATTCAAAACTGTTAAGTGATAACCGGTTACCCAGTTATGGTAACCGGTTACCCCAAGTCAGAAGCAAATCGCCAGAATTTTCAAAGTTTTGGTAACCGGTTACCCCAAGTCAGTATTCAATTACCAGGGTTTCCAACTTTTGGGTAACGGGTTACCCCGTTATGGTAACCGGTTACCCAGACATAAATATTTATTTTTGCTTTGTTTCATTGCATGTTTGCACACTTTGCCTTGTTAATTCTAACTCTTTTTGTGAATGCTTTGCAAGGTACATTGTTAGGCCTTCAACCTTTAATTATCACATGAATATTGGTTGAACGGCATATTATGCGATCACTTGTTAATAAAAGTTTACGTATGATACGCAAATGATATTATTCTCACATAAATCTTGTTTTCATGCAGGTACTCTGGTATCACACGGATGTGTTTGCTACACATTCCATTGTGTGATTGTTATCTTTATATCTTGTGTTTATTGTGATTTGTGCAGGTGCATTTTGATATTCGAATGTGTCTGCTACATATTCCGATTTTTGACCGTTGATACTTTGACGCATATGCTGATGGTATTTTCTTTATTGATGCTAGCATTTCACGAATTTTTCTGGGTTTCCTTGTTATTCCTTAGTATCTACGGATTGTCATCTGTTTGGTACACTTCTTTTCTATCTTCTCTCTGCATTCTACTGCTTTCTAGAGATTATGAGAAGTAGGAATTTTACCGTGTTACTTTCCATGTCAGGTAGGAATAGAGATGTATGACGGGGATTTCCTTTATTGATTATGTCAGAAACCCCTCTGGTTTATTTAAAGATCTGTTTAAGGCAATTCCGTATATGTGACTTGTTTGTTACTTGTTTTTGTTTAAAATCCTACCTTTGAAGTAGGTATTTTGCACGTGTGTTTACATTTGTGCTCGCATCTATTCTCCATCCCCCATGGAATTACTCAAAAGGAGGCGAGCGGGGAGGGTCCATAATCGACCCCCGCACATTCTAGTTTGTGTCATCCTTAGCTCACGTTGGACGATATTGATGCTCCATGTTTTTCTTATTTCATCTGTCTCCCACTTGTTTGCTTCGGGAGATACGCTCCCATTAGCTAAAGCATTTCCCTTGTTCCCCCATCCCTTCGAGTCAGTGTGTGTTACACAGTTTTGTGTGCTTTTTCCAAAGTACTCGTTTCCTTATTTGTTTATTATACCATGTTGTAATTGCAAGCTTCTCAAGTCATACTTAAAGCATTTGTTTTGATGAAGACAACATGGATATCAACATTCAAAGGATGTGCAAAAAGCTTATCAACATCATATAAAAGTCTTGAAGATTATAGAAGAATTATTGAAGAATCATCAAATGTCAATATGGTATAAATAATTCTTAATCTTGAATATACATGTTCACAAAAATATGCATTCATCAACATATACATATCCCATAATTTTAGCATCAAGAAAAACTTTGTTTGAAATATTTTTCAAAAAGTATTTTTGAAAATAACCCTTTAGGAACCGGTTCCTCCCTAACAGGGAACCGGGTTCCTGACTTACTCAAAAAACATGTCCCTGGTTTTTGTACCAGGAACCGGGTTGTACCAATAGGGGAACCGGTTCCTGCGTAATATTTTTTGAAATCTGACTTATAACATTCACTAAGAATCGGGTTCTGTCAGTGTCGGAACCGGTTCCTAGCGAACCAGTGCAGCTTTTCTTTTGGTTTTTGAACATTTTTCAAGTGGTATCTTTTCATGAATGCATTGCAACTTTTCATATGAATTGGCATGAATGAAGAGGTTCTTATGACTTTATAAAATGCTGCAGATTTTCTTATTTCAAAAAGAATGCTTCAATTTTCAAATTAACAAATATACTTCTTCAAATAAACAATTTTCTCATTCACATTTGAATTCATACTTTCATGTGTTCATAAAACTTTGTGAAACTTGCCATATACACTTTCATTAAATCATTACAAGTTTCATACATTGTGAACATTTATATACATTGCTTGAGAATTATTTTTTATCTTGAAGAAGAAGATCAATTGAAGATTGATAAAGCTCTCCATATATTTCAAATCAATCATTGTATTACTTAAAGAAATTATTCCCTTACTATCCAGGATTGTTGGAAGTAAGTGTTGTGATTTGAAGAGGATTGTTCTTCATTCACATTAGTGTTTGTTTAGTCTTAAAGGTGTTAAGAACCTTTGATCACCCTATAGGTTAGATAGTAAGCATAGGTTGTACAATCATTCTAACTATAGTGAAATCTCTTTCGTGTTGGAAAGGGGACTGGAGTACTCTCGGATTGTAAGGGGAACCAGGATATATCACCGTGTTATTTACTTTTCCACATTTATCGCTTTCATCACCATAATCAGGAAAAGATAAGATATAATCAAAAACCTTCAAACACTTAACCAAAAAATTACTACAAGTATTCTCATAAAACCGAATAAATTTTTATATACCTAATTCACCCCCCCCCCCCCCCCCCTCTTAGGCACTCTGAGACTTACAATTGGTATCAGAGCAAGTTATAGGTAACTTGTTCCTAAAGATCCAGAATGGCTTCCGCAAATCCAAATCAAAATTCGGTTTTCAAAGATGGTGGTAGTAACAACAAGCCTCCATTATTTTGTGGTGAATACTTCGACTTTTGGAAAATTCGCATGAAGGCTCATCTTGAAGCGCAAGGAGAAGAAATATGGAATGTTGTTGAGAATGGTCCATTTACTCAGGTGTGTGTTGTCAATGGTGTTGGGTCATCAAAGCCTAAAGCATCATGGGATGACGATGACAAGAAAAAAGTTCTCTTTGACAAAAAGGCAATCAATATTCTCCAAAGTACTCTTAGTATGGATGAATTTTTCCGTGTATCGGCATGTACAACGGCAAAGGAAATTTGGGACACTCTTGTAGAAACTCATGAAGGAACCGCCGAAGTAAAAAGGTCTAGATTGAACACTTTGAGTCAAGAATATGAATTATTCAGAATGCTTCCCGGAGAATCCATCCTTGACTTGCAAAAGAGATTCGTTCACTTGACAAACCATTTGAAGGCACTTGGTAAGACTTTAACAAACGATGAATTAAATCTTAAAGTGCTTAGATCTTTAACAAGGGAATGGCAACCAAAAGTGACGGCAATATCCGAAAAGAAAAGCCTAGCAACTATGACTTCTGCAACACTCTTTGGAAAGCTTCAAGAATATGAGACGGAACTTGGAAGACTTGAAAAACATGAGAATCATGAGAAGAAATCCAAAGGCATTGCTTTGAAAGTTGATTCAAAAGAAATTCAAGATAAAGAGGCATCGGAGGAAGATGAAAATCTCTTGCTTCTTGTAAAAAGGTTAGGAAAATTTTTTGGTCATAAAAATAATCTTCATAATGCTAACTTTGTCAAAAGAAAGAAATTCTATAAGCATAAAGACAAAGAAGCATCCACATCAACACAAGATGTCACATGCTATGAATGTGGAAAGCAAGGTCACATAAAGCCGGATTGTCCAAAACTCTCCAAGAAAAATGGATTCAAAGGCAAAAAGGAGTTCAAGAACAAAAAGGCTTATGTTGCATGAGAAGATAATGAGATAAGTTCTTCATCCGATTCGGAAAGCGACGAATGTGCAAATCTAGCATTGATGGCTTCACATCACTCTGAAGATGAAGAAGAGGTTAGTAATGAATTTATTCTTTTTGATGATGATGTTCAAGGTGCTATTGATGAACTCTTGGGAGAATGCAAAAGTTTATACAAAAAGGTGTCAAATCAAGAAAAAGAACTTCTAATTTGTCTAGAAAAAATTGACACCATGACTAAAGATTTTGATCTTCAAAAACAAAATTTTATTAAAGAAAAAGAAAACTTTGCATGCTCCAAGTGTGAATCAAATGTCTTTCAAATTGTTCAATTGAAAAGAGTCATTGAACGATATGAAAAATGACAAATAGGATTGGAAGGATTACTAAGCCAACAACGTTATCCAAATGATAAAAGAGGTCTTGGTTATGTGAATTCTAAGAGACCAAGTAACAGTCCCACTGTTTTTGTAAAGGCTAGTAATAATTCCAATCCCAAGAAAGTAGAAAAGAAGCAAGTTGTTCATAATCATCAAAAGAAAAAGGCTAATGTATCGAAAAAGAAAACATTTCCTAAAAAGAAATCTTATCCTTCTAGATATAGAAGTAACTTTGAACCTACTTGTTTTTATTGTGGTATTAAAGGCCATACACCTAATGCTTGCTATGTTAGAAGCTTTAGTATAGCAAGTGGGCATTATGTATGGGTGAAAAAGGGAACTAACTATGAAGGACCCAAGGCAACTTGGGTACCTAACAAAGAATAATTTGTTTTTGTAGGTATGCTTGAAATCCACATCAAATGTATGGTATCTTGATAGTGGATGTTCAAAGCATATGACAGAAGATGTACACCAATTTTCATATCTAGTACATAAAGCCAAAGGGTATGTCTCCTATGGAGACAACACCAAAGGAAAGATTCTTGGCGTTGGAATAGTTGGCACACCTCCATCCATTCAAATTGAGGATGTTCTCTATGTTGAAGGATTAAAGCACAATCTTCTTAGCATAAGTCAACTTTGCGATAGAGGGTTCAAGATCAAATTCAACAAAGATGAATGCCTTATTATGGATGAGGCAACCAATGAGGTAAAACTCAAAGGTATAAGAACTAACAATATTTTTATGATTACTCTAGATGATTTGTCTATGAAGGTACAATGTCTTATGGTAAACAACAATGACGCTTGGTTATGGCACAAGAGGATTGCTCACATTCACATGGAGCACTTGAACAAATTGATTAAGTATGACTTAGTTATTGGTCTACCAAAGATGAAGTTCATCAAAGACAAATTATGTAGCGCTTGCCAAAAGGGCAAACAGACCAAAACAACTTTCAAATCTAAGAATGTGGTGTCTACTTCAAGGCCACTACAATTGTTACACATGGATCTCTTTGGTCCATCAAGAACAAAAACCTTCGGAGGTAATGTATACGCATTGGTTATTATTGATGATTTTTCTAGATATTCTTGGACTTTGTTTCTTGTGCAGAAAAGTGATGCTTTTAAAGCTTTTAAGAAGTATGCTAAGCAAATCCAAAATGAAAAATCACTAAAGATTGTATCCATAAGAAGTGATCATGGTGGAGAATTCCAAAATGCACAATTTGAAGAATTTTGTGAAGAACATGGTATCTCTCATAATTTTTCAACACCAAGAACTCCACAACAAAATGGAGTAGTTGAAAGAAAGAATAGGTTTCTAGTGGAACTTGCAAGAACAATGCTTAGTGATGCAAACCTTCCTAAATATTTTTGGGCGGATGCAGTTAGTACGGCTTGTTATGTTGGAAATCGAGTTATCATTAGACCTATAATAAAGAAGACTCCATATGAACTCTTCAAAGGAAGAAAGCCAAACATTACTCACTTTCACATTTTTGGATGCGAGTGCTTTGTTCTTAACAATGACAAAGACAATCTCGGTAAGTTTGACGAGAAATCCGACGAAGGTATATTTCTTGGTTATTCGCTTTCTAGTAAAGCATATAGAATTTATAATAAAAGAACTTTAACTATTGAAGAATCTATGCATGTATCTTTTGATGAAACTAACCCCTCCAAGGAGGAAGTAGTTGTTTGTGATGATGATGATCCTATAGATTTACCCCCAGAAGATCTTTCAATTGATCAAATTGTGAAATCACCGGAAAATCAAGAAAACACTGTACAACAAGATTCAAACATCAATGATCTACCAAAAGAATGGAGAACTCATAGAGACCATCCTATTGACAAAATTATTGGTGACATTAGCCAAGGAGTATCAACAAGATTGAATCTAAAAGATGCTTGCTTAAACATGGCGTTTGTTTCTCAAATTGAACCTACCAAAGTTGATGAAGCTTTAGGAGATGATCAATGGATTATTGCTATGCAAGAAGAATTAAATCAATTCGAGAGAAATCAAGTTTGGGAGCTTGTTCCTAGACCAAGTGGTAAACACATCATAGGTACCCGATGGGTGTTTAAGAACAAACTTGATGAGAATGGTCTAATTATTCGAAACAAAGCAAGGTTGGTTGCCCAAGGTTACAATCAAGAGGAAGGAATCGACTTTGAAGAAACATTTGCTCCGGTTGCAAGGTTAGAAGCTATACGTCTTTTACTTGCTTATGCTTGTTCATTAAATTTTCAGCTTTTTCAAATGGACGTCAAAAGCGCATTCTTGAATGGATACATCAATGAAGAAGTCTATGTCAAACAACCTCCGGGATTTGAAGACTTCAAACATCCTACACATGTCTTTAAGTTGAGAAAGGCTCTTTATGGCTTAAAGCAAGCACCAAGAGCATGGTATGATAGACTTAGCAATTTTTTGTGTGAAAAAGGTTTCGAAAAGGGTAAAGTTGATAAAACTTTGTTCATTAAGAAAATCTAAAGTAACACTTTATTGGTTCAAGTCTATGTTGATGATATCATTTTTGGATCGACTAACAAAGAAATGTGTGAGGAATTCTCATTGATGATGCAAGGAGAATTCGAGATGTCTATGATGGAAAAGATGAACTACTTTCTTGGACTACAAATTAAGCAACTAGAAGATGGAATCTTCATCAATCAATCTAAGTATTGCAAAGAACTATTGAAAAAGTTTGATATGGAACATTGTAAAGCAATGAATACTCCAATGGGCTCCGGTACATATGTTGATCAAGATGAATCTGGTACTCCAATTGATATTACAAAATACAGAGGTATGATTGGCTCTTTATTGTATTTGACGGCAAGCCGTCCTGACATCATGTTTAGTGTTTGTCTTTGCGCTCGCTTTCAAGCAAATCCAAAGGAATCACACCTCATGGCAGTTAAAAGGATCATGAAGTATCTAAAAGGAACAACCAATGTCGGCTTATGGTATCCGAAAGGTAGTATTTGCACTTTAATTGGTTATTCTGACGCGGATTACGCAGGTTGTAAAACTGATCGTAAAAGCACCAGTGGCACTTGTCACATTATTGGAAATGCATTAGTATCATGGGCTTGTAAAAAGCAAGCATGTGTTGCTCTTAGCACGGCCGAAGCAGAATACATAGCAGCGGGTAGTTGTTATGCACAAATTCTTTGGCTCAAGCAACAACTCCGTGATTACGGACTTGATCTCGGATGCATTCCTCTTCGATGCGACAATACCAGTGCTATCAATATTACAAAGAATCTGGTCATGCATTCAAGAACCAAACATATAGATATTCTACATCATTTTCTCCGTGATCATGTTCTTAAAGGAGATGTCGAAGTCACTTTTGTGGATACTCATAACCAACTCGCAGATATCTTCACAAAACCGCTTGCTCGAGAACCTTTCTTCAAAATCCGAAGAGAACTTGGTATTTTGGATGAAGGTGATATCTAAAGGTTTCTCATAAGGTGCACGTCTTAATTCTTCAACAAGAATTTTTATGTTTCAATACACTCTGCTTCTACTCCTTCTTTTATATGTTTTTATCATCTTATTTTTAAATATGTATTTGTTTCACTCTTTTTCCCCATCCTTTTTGATGTTAACAAAGGGGGAGAAGAATATGCATATGTGTTGTTTTGTTTTCAAAGAAATTGCAGGCCCAAATATCTATTATACTCACTCCAAAATTCAAGGAATCATGGACTTAGGGGGAGCATACAATTTAGGGGGAGCCTTGCATTTGCTCAACATGTTTGCTACACAAAACAACATAAATAATTCAAGAATCGTTTTTAAGACTTGGTTGTCATCATCAAAAAGGGGGAGAATGTAATTGCAAGCTTCTCAAGTCATACTTAAAGCATTTGTTTTGATGAAGACAACATGGATATCAACATTCAAAGGATGTGCAAAAAGCTTATCAACATCATATAAAAGTCTTGAAGATTATAGAAGAATTATTGAAGAATCATCAAATGTCAATATGGTATAAATAATTCTTAATCTTAAATATACATGTTCACAAAAATATGCATTCATCAACATATACATATCCCATAATTTTAACATCAAGAAAAACTTTGTTTCAAATATTTTTCAAAAAGTATTTTTGAAAATAACCCTTTAGGAACCGGTTCCTCCCTAACAGGGAACCGGGTTCCAGACTTACTCAAAAAACATGTCCCTGGTTTTTGTACCAGGAACCGGGTTGTACCAATAGGGGAACTGGTTCCTGCGTAATATTTTTTGAAATCTGACTTATAACGTTCACTAAGAACCGGGTTCTGTCAGTGTCGGAACCGGTTCCTAGCGAACCAGTGCAGCTTTTCTTTTGGTTTTTGAACATTTTTCAAGTGGTATCTTTTCATGAATGCATTGCAACTTTTCATATGAATTGGCATGAATGAAGAGGTTCTTGTGACTTTATAAAATGCTACAGATTTTCTTATTTCAAAAAGAATGCTTCAATTTTCAAATTAACAAATATACTTCTTCAAATAAACAATTTTCTCATTCACATTTGAATTCATACTTTCATGTGTTCATAAAACTTTGTGAAACTTGCCATATACACTTTCATTAAATCATTACAAGTTTCATACATTGTGAACATTTATATACATTACTTGAGAATTATTTTTTATCTTGAAGAAGAAGATCAATTGAAGATTGATAAAGCTCTCCATATATTTCAAATCAATCATTGTATTACTTAAAGAAATTATTCCCTTACTATCCAGGATTGTTGGAAGTAAGTGTTGTGATTTGAAGAGGATTGTTCTTCATTCACATTAGTGTTTGTTTGGTCTTAAAGGTGTTAAGAACCTTTGATCACCCTATAGGTTAGATAGTAAGCATAGGCTGTACAATCATTCTAACTATAGTGAAATCTCTTTCGTGTTGGAAAGGGGACTGGAGTACTCTCGGATTGTGAGGGGAACCAGGATATATCACTGTGTTCTTTACTTTTCCGCATTTATCGCTTTCATCACCATAATCAGGAAAAGATAAGATATAATCAAAAACCTTCAAACACTTAACCAAAAAATTACTACAAGTATTCTCATAAAACCGAATAAATTTTTATATACCTAATTCACCCCCCCCCCCCCCCTCTTAGGCACTCTGAGACTTACACATGTTCCCTTAGAATAGGAATTTGTATGCCCCCTTAGGATCGCTCGATTAGAGTAGCTTGCAAGCTAGACACTAGGATTGTAATCCATGCATGCTAACATAAGGTAGAGATTTTCCTTTTCATCCTCAACCTTATGATTAATCACTGTATGATAACATTAGAGATAGAACTAGATAGTCTCCCTTAGATTTTTTTTCTTTCTTTCTTTTGCATCCTTGCATTTAAGACTAAAACTCTTTTCTTGGCAAATACATAAAACATCTAACAACTTTCAAATCCTTCTTTAAGGTAAAAAATATCAACCAATACAAACTTTTTCCGCCTTTCGGGATTTTCTTTGGAACTTGAAAAGGATGCGTTATTTTTCTACTCTATGCAATATGACGCGTAATTTCCCAAGGGTCGGATTGCACCATGTCTACTTGCTAAGAGTCACGAGTGTAACATCATCCGCCTTCAGGCACTTTTTCTTTTGAGAACACTTGTAACACCAAATCCCATTTTGAAGGAAATTCAATTCTCTACAACTTTTTATATGTATGCTCAAGTCCAAAAAGTGCTTCATTTGAGAGATACGAGTCCATATATTACAAGCCATTTCAAAAGTCAACAAAAAGACACTTTTTGTCAAGGCAACTTACATCAAGATAAATCTCCAAACAAAAAAATGATCAAAAGAGAAATTGAAAAAGACATCTTGAGCTTTTCAAAAAGTCAAAGATCGTCTTCAAAAGATGAAATTTGAGAGAGTTACGACCATTGCAAATTGGAAATTTTTGGTAAAATACATGAAATGCAAAGTGAGCAAACTTGAAATTCTAGACTAATGGGTCTAAATTTTGATGTTCAAACATGTTCACAATGTGTTAGAAGACCTCTAAATCCATTCATATATTTTTTTATAAATTTTTATTTCTTTTATTTGAATTTTTATTCATTTAAATGCAAGTAAATCAAATAAAATTTAAAATCATTGGGCCAAGGCGCATGGGCTTTTGATTTCAATCACATGGAGGCCCAGGAACACATGACAAACATGACAAAATCGTGAAAACATGTTGGGCACAAGAATCTTCAAGTTTGGAATGTTTTTTAACAATTTTGGAAAGATTTCAACATGTTTTTTTGCAATGAATTGTGACATGATGGTACAAGATTCTTGTCTTGTTCTTGTTCCATTTCATTCCTCTATAAATACATGAAATACTCAAGTGCAATGGACACACAAGTTTCTGCCTCAAGAACCACTTCAAAAATCTCTCAACAATTTCAAGAAAAGTGCAAATTCGTATCACACGATCCAGCCACTCTCATGCCTCTCAAAAATATAGCTTTGGATGTATTTAAAACCAAGATCAAGTCTTACATCAAACGAAGATTTGGTGCTTGGAACTCGTACTTCAAACTCCACCGATTTGCGTTTTTTCTTTGAATTCAATCTTAAATTCCATGCATTACTAATGTATTTGATGAGCTCAAATATATTCAAGATATGATTTAGGAAGAGTTTGACGTATCACATGCAAGCTTTGATGCATAAATCTCTATATGTCATTTTTAAGGCATAGAAATATGTTTGCTTCAGATCTTTCTTTACAAGCACATTCAAGAGAAAAGAACTCCACCATCGAACTCGTAATCCTTGAATTAAGGGGGGAGGGTCCCATTAACTTTTTAATTTTCTTGTTTTTATTACTTTTTGTTTTTACTTAATTGATTTAACTACCTTTTTAATTAGACTATAAAAAATAAAATAAAAAACTAATTTTTATTTAAAAATATTTTGACTTAGGTTTTTTTATTAATTAATTTATATTAAAAATAATTAGACATTAGGTTTTTTATTATTATTAACTTAATTTTCTTAAAAAAGAAAAAAAAAAGTAGAAATAATTAGGTTTTAATTACTTTATTATCACTCAGAAATTTTCTTTAGGTTTTAAATACCTTCTTCTAATTTCTTTTCTCTTTGCTATTTAAATTCTAGAAAACAAATGTATAGGTCGCACGGTTGATTTTGTAATAGCTTAGTTTATTTTCTCGCGTTTTTTCATACTATGTAACTGCTCATGGGATGTAATAGTTTAGGTTTATTTTCCTACACTTTTACTTTCCACACTTATATATGAATGTATGTATATATATATAATTGTATAGTAATTAGGCATGTATGGCAAGATTTAAAATCAAACGCTTAAAAACCTTAAATACAAGATAAAATAACTGAATCAAAACACAATTTACACACATACCTCTAAGGTGACCCCACTTGTTGCCTTCGGATAAAACAGTCATGTCCCTCGAACGTGGGACGCTTTAGCAAAGACCCTCGGTTAAAAGATCGTAGTCCCTCGATGACCCTTCGATGCTTCCTTTGATAAACGATCTTAGTCCCTTATGACAAATTGCTAAAGCACCCTACGAGTTGACTTTATGAATGTATGATAACCCACGCCTATCCCTCAAACATCCAACGATAGGGCTTCCTCCTAACCGATGGTAGAATAACACTAGCTAAAGAAGGAGGAAAAGAACAAAGATTTTTGAGTAGGTAGATAATTCTTAATCTCTTGCTCACGAAGATTTCAAAACATTTTTCATACAATACACTTATCTTCTGAAATATTTTCAAAACAAACAATTTGTATACGTTCTCAACTGATACGAGAATCATTACAAAGTTGCTGAACTTAGGCATTTTCAAAATATTTTCAAACTTACACATTCACAAAGCATTTTCAAAAGTGAGTTAGCGATTAAGAGCCCGTAGATAACTACAAATGAAAAGGTTGCTAACACCTTCCCTTTTCATAATCTACCCCCCAAACTCAGAAAATTCTCAAAGGTCTTTCCTGTTCTTTTCACCCTTTCCTTTATTGGATAAAAGAAAATTCGGTGGTGACTCTTGTTAACCGCAACATTTATGATAAAATGTAAAACCAGTAAAGTCAGTTCTCCCATAGTATTACAGAACTAGCGACTCTGTTGGGGATGACTAAAAGTGGGGTTACCTTAAGAGCTAGATCACCTTTATTGATTTACTTGTTTGCCTTGTATGCTTTATATTTCGAGATATGCTTGGGTTTATTTCTTGTATAGATCCTATACCCAGATCTGTAGGCATTTTAGGTAAGTAGCAATAGACCGTGAAGATTGTACAGCATATACTGATACGGTTGAAGCGATGGCTACATTAGTGTGACACAATTATTGGTGTCGGTGTCTCTTGAGTTAAGTCAAGGAGAATGTTGGGTTGCCGCGTGTGTCATTAAGCACTAACTGACCATAGAACCTTAGTTCACACAACTTAGCCATTAGAAAGTAGTGAGATATCCGGCTTTGGTGCAGACTGAAGTTGGTTGATACTCGACGCTACACTTATTGAGATCGGACTCTCGGGATATTTCGGTCGCAAATCAGATGCTTGTGCTGAAACAGTTCCTGGGAGAAAGATCAGTGATATTGAGGCTCCTAGAACCCGGTTACTTCTTTTAAGACAGATTGAGCCAACTAAAACATCAAGAGGGTACTTACCTACAAACTCCATGCAAGCTTAAACCTAAGGCCTTGTGTGCTTTGTTTGTGTATGATTAATTGTTCGAACATGACATCATAACATCATGACACCATACCAAATCATTTTCACTAACCATTTCAAGGATCTCAAGGGCCTGTGATGCAGGTTATCATGAAACAGACGCCTAGCAATGGGCAGGAGGATTTATTTTCCTATAACTAAATGCCTTCTAAGTATCATGAATCGACGTCTAGCAAGGGGCAAGGGGATTTATTTTCTTCTAACTAAATATCATTAAAGAATGAAGTAAATTATCTTGAGTCAAAGGCTAGGACCCACTCGACAAGGTGAGCTCGATTCTTGTAGAAGGACATTCAACGATACAAAGTTATTCAATCAAAGCAGCAGTCAGATTCTAACATTTTCTTTGTTTACCCCGCGAGATCCTTGAAAACATTGCATCTACATATCATGCATCATTTCATAATAGGTTTTCCATACAGGTTTTTTCATCTACTTACTGTTTATTTCAGTATAAGATGGCCCTCGAACAAGCTGTTAAGGACCTCCAAGCTCAGCATGCACAATTTCAAGAGACTCTTCTGAATCTGGAACGGGGACAGAAAGATTTGATGATGCTCGTCGCCAAGAAGAAAAGGACTAAAAATACGGCTTTTATCCTTAATATAGGGAGAAGACTCAAAGGTCTTGCTCAACCAGTTCAAGTGGACGATATTTCCTCTGAGGAAGACGACAACCAAGAAAGGGATAGTATAAGAATCAAGCCTGAAGGTAGAAATAATCAGGGTTCTGAAGATGAAGACTACTTCGACGAACAGTTCCCTCCTGCAGATGACAAGTACAAGCAGTTGGAAGACCGTCTCAAAGTTATGGAAATCCAGAAAGTGCCTGGATTGGATTTTGGAGAGTTAGGTTTGATCCTGGGAGTGGTCATCCCTCACAAGTTCAAGGTCCCAATCTTTGCTAAATGTGAAGGGGCCTCTTGTCCCAGACTCCATTTGAGGTTGTATGTTCGAAAGATCCAACCTCATACTGCTGACAGGAAATTATGGGTCCATTTCTTTCCAGAAAGTTTGTCTGGCACTCAACTTGAATGGTTCTATCAGCTCGAAGGAACTAAGATCCATACATAGGAAGACTTGGCTGCCATTTTCTACAAGCAGTATCAATATAATGCTGACCTTGCACCGACTCGTGTGCAATTTTGAAACATGTCAATGGGCTTGAATGAAGGGTTTAAGGAATATGCATAAAAATGGAGAGATTTAGCTGGAAGAGTTCAACATCCTCTGTCTGATATGGAGCTAGTTGATATGTTCATGGGAATTCTGACAGGTCCATTCTTTAACCATTTGATTGGAAGCTTCTCATCTGGTTTTACTGATATGATTCTAATAGGGGAACGTGTTGAATGTGGTATCAAGAGCGGAAATATTCCAGTGGTTGCGTCTTCAAGTGCTGTGAAGAAGACATTCAGTGATAAGAAGGAAACCAATTCCATTTATGGCCAAAAGGGTTGTGTTAGAAATGACCACGACCAATCTGTGGGATTTGTGCTAATCTTCAATCCCGCAACAACGCAACATCAACAGCATAGGTCGGATGCACCTACGAGACAATTTACTAAGATCAACATGCCATTGTCCCAGGCATTGCAACACCTGTTGAAGGCATAGATGATAACATTGAAGGGTCCTCCTCAGAATCACAACACCTCCTCTCCCCGGTACAATCCTAATATGAGATACGCCTATCATTCCAATAGTCCCAGACATGACATAAATAGCTGATGGGCTTTGAAAGTTTAAATCCAAGATTTGATTAATGCTAAGGATATTGAGTTCAACCCTCCAGAGACCCCAATGTGATTACTGCTCCCATGCCAAATCATGGCCAAGATTGAGAGCGTCTATTTCATTTGAGTTTTCAAATTGTAATTTCTTTTGGTTGTTCAAACATTTATTTTATGTCAAACTTTGATGCTCCATTAATACATCGTATATGTTTTGCTTGAAGTAATCCATTCGTTTTAACTATATTTAAACTATGATTTTACTTCCTTTTTGTGATATTCAAATCTCGATTAAAAGTTGTAAGCCTTTATAGGGAGATGATGAAAACAATACCATAACCTCTACAGTATGCTTTTGAATAGACCTTGTTGATGATGTACAAGCATTGTTTCAAATCCTAAACACTGGAGTTATAAGGAAGATAATCCATAGGAAACCCCTTTGAGCCTAAGGAGTAGAATTTTTCTTTTTCACATAAATCGAAACCCTTAATCATTACCTAGGGTAGGGTAGTTTCTCAGTTAAATTCAAATGCACACTCAGTTGCAAGCTCTACCTTCATACACGACAAATAGTGTTAAAGATGCTCTTCTAAATCAAAAGACAGTGATGGTTCCCCATAACCATTAAAGCAGGCAATCATTATCTTTCAAAATAAAAAACCCGTTAAGTCAAAACCTATGAAGGAGACTTAAGAAAAACTAGGGCATCGTGCTGACTGTGATCTCAAAACAAATCAGGCAAAAAATAGGATAATAAAGTCAAAAAAGAGGACGCTACGAATCCTAAATATATATATATATATATATATATATATATATATATATATATATATATATATATATATATATATATATATATATATATATATATATATATATATATATATATATATATATATATATATATATATATATATATATATATATATATATATATATATATATATATATATTACAAAAAAAATGATGATGACTTCCTTCTAAAATAAACTTTCAGTATCTGAACCATCACCGGAATATCAAGGCAAAGATTCCAGACTCAATTGGAATCTAAACGCACAATTAACTGAGTATAGGACTGAAGAACATCACGGAAAACGGGTGGGTACAAATAAATTTCGAGCCTTTATCCTTTGTTTCTTAAACCGTGAACCAGGCCACGCTACAAACCTTAAAAGTCCTAACTGAAGCATGGGTTAGTTCGAAAGCATATTGTTACAAAAGGTATCCCGACTCCTGTAAGGCTTACTATAAATCCTGAGTTGAATTCATATTCTTACAAAATTCAGTTGTTTACTAAAAAATGCATTTTCAAAACTTCAAGACAGACATAAGCTTTGCATTTTTAAATGTCATTGTTTGCATATGACTAATTGTTCGATAGCAGAGAAATTCGTACGACGGATATTCAATGAACAGAAATCCTCTCAATGGACAAAACCGCTTTGAATGAAAATACATTTCCAATAACAGGCCTTTCATAATCAAGGGCATGACATGGTGTCTAACTGATCTAGGGCATTCAAGTAAAGATTTAAAGAATCTATCAAAGGTGCTAAATAGCCAGGGGAAAATCTCCATGTGAATCACTTGGGGGCATTGAACATGAATTCCAGCAAAGGGTCATGTACTATCAAGCAAACATTCTCTAGAAATACTACAATAGTTACTACCATAGACAATGACAATTCTCCGCATCCTATAAACGCGGACATAGTCAGAAAATACTACGCATGAAAAAAAAAGACCCGCTAGGTTGAGTGGCCTAGGCAAAAATAAGGGCATCCCGACGAACCAAAAGTTCAAGAAAAAATTAGGGATATATATAAATTGTACAGCCGACAAGTCGAAAACCTAAAAAGGCGGCTTGGGCAAAAAAGAGTATTTCGGTGGGCTGAAAATCTGAAAAGATAGTCTAGGCAAAAGTCAGGGATTAAAGCGTACGACTATGTCTCTTCATCTCATCACTTGTCTATCAGTGAAAGGCTTATCACTCCGATCAGCATTTACCAAGGGCTCTAGAAGTTGAGATAATGTGTAGGTCATCGATAAATCCCCATAGAGCAGTTTCCACGGAATTATCTCTACAGAGCTATCTACACAAGCTCATCTTCAACAAAGATACCTTCCCCGCAAGTCTAATATGCCTTCAAGACAAAAATTAGGGCATCTTCCAGCTGTTAACATGATCATACTCACCAGCAGATTACCCTAGCAGATAAAGGAATATGATCTTTTCCCCGGAAATATCGCCAACCTACGAAGTCCCAATCTCCATCGGAGATTACGGCATTGGCATAGTTTATGGAAATTCTCTTCCTCAGCTGAGCTTATTCCTCCAAACCTGTAAAACCCCCTGCAAATTTCTTTCCTCCAACAACGCTCATTTCCTCGGCAAAGTATTTCTCCAGTAGGTTTAGGGTTTATTCCCCAACAGGGTTTATTTCCCCAAAGGAATTCAGCCTCCCCAGCCCGAGTCTTTTCCTTTAGATTCTGCAAATCACCGAAAAAACTCCTCTCTCTAGCAAAGGACAGTCCAGGCTACTATCCCCAGAGAGTTTTTACGAAATCTGAAAATCGGACCAGATATCGTTCAACCTTATTCTCCCAGATGAGTCGGCATCCATATCAAAACTTGGTCAGACAACACCTCTAAAGGTTATCTATCTCTTTTATCCCCAGTCAGGGTATATAAGAATCAAATTCCCCAGTAGAGCGACGAACGACCAACGTTCCTGAGCTCTTCTCCCCAAGCAGAAATCAACATTCCCCAGCGGAGATTCCTTAAACAGAAAGTAGGGACCCCAGCATAGACACTCTAAAAAAGATTGAAGACTCATATTATTTATCCCCAATAACAGTTAGGGATTTATTTTCCCAGTCAAAGATGTTGCACGGAGTTACTAATACACTTCAATGACATCTCACATTCATACATCATTTACAAGTATCTAGCATATGCATATGACACTCTCGTTTACTTTGAGAGCATCATTATGCAATGCGTTACATACGTCATGACATTGCATAAATACTAACTTTGTCTTTTCAGGTAAAGTCTACAAACAGACGAATATCATCAGCAATTTTCAAATAGGTCGAAGATTAATTCCCGAAACAAGTCAGGGCAACTATCTATATGACCAGGCAGTATGAATTCCCGAAACAGGTCGGGTTTACCGATGAAAGAGAATTGTAGATCTATTCTCGAAACAAGACGGGGCGACCACCTGCATGGCTAAATGACTTCCTTCAAATATTTACTCTGAACAACATCTCCTAAAAAACATTTCCTCGGAGACTGAATTCTGACAAACATTTCCTCAGAGACTGAATTCCAACAAGCATTTCCTCGGAGACTGAATTCCGACAAGCATTTCCTTGTACTGAATTCTGACAAGTATTTCTTTGGAGACTGAATTCTGACAAGCATTTCCTCGGAGACTGAATTTCGACAAGCATTTCCACATAGACTGAATTCCGACAAGCATTTCCTCAGAGACTGAATTCCGACAAGCATTTCCTCAGAGACTGAATTCCAACAAGCATTTCCTCGGAGACTGACTTCTGACAAGCATTTCTTCAGAGACTGAATTCCGACAAGCATTTCCTCAGAGACTGAATTCCGACAAGCATTTCCTCGGAGTCTGAATTTCGACAAGCATTTCCTCGGAGACTGATTTTCGACAAGCATTTCCTCGGAGACTGAATTTCGACAAGCATCTTATTCAAAGACTGAATTCTGAAAAGCCCTTCCTCATAGACTGAATTCTGAAAAGTGCTTACCTCAAATTTATTTTGAAAAGAATTTCCCTCAGAGATCTAATCTGACAAGCATTTCCTTCAGAGGGTGAATTCTGAAAAACAGCTCATTTGAAGACTCCTTCCAACATTTTCTTCTAATTGAAGTTGGGCGTAGACATCTTCTGGCTCAGATTAAATTGAGTGTAGATTTATTTTGATACTCCTTCAAAAAAGTCGGGCGTAGACTCTTTCCAATACCTTTTCTAGTTGAAGTCGGGCGTAGACATCTTCTAGTACATCATTAAGATGAAATCAAGCGTAGATTCCTTCTGAAGCTCCTTTGGAAAAGTCGAGCGTAGACTCACTCCAAATACATCTTCTAAGACAAAGTCAGGCATAGACTTAGTCTAACTCCTATCAATGGTTACATTGGATGGCATCTATAAGCCCGTCTCTGATTACTCTCCGTCACTTCTCCAAATGGAATCTTTAAGCCCATTTCCCGGTATAATCAACCAACAGTGTTACTTCGTGCACAGGCGAGTGCAAATTTATGGGCACTTAAGTGTTCAATCATCTTCCACCTTCAAGTCGCGAATGGCAGACATGCCAATCTAACTCTTCAGGTTTAAGAAGATTGAACAGGGGAAGTTGTTGTAACCCAAAATTTTCCCTCTCATTTTCTTCAACACATTTTTCTAGGGTTCTCAAATGCTCAAGGATTCTCAAGAGTTGATCAGATAAACTCTCCTCCTAAGCAATGGGTCCATATCTAGGGTTTCATCTTGCACAAGGAATAATGGGTTTCAAAGGTCTCAAATGGTTTTCATGGTACATCATAGGTCTTTAATAGTGCTCATGTCAAGTTTCAAGTCTTACATCAAAAGTTTGCTCAGTCAATGGCTCAGATGATTGAAAGTCAATTGTATTAGGTAAAAAAGTCAATTGTGGTCAACATACAGTCAAACTTCAAGATTTTTGGTCAACGTCAACATTTTGAAGTAATATTCATCATTTGATCAATGCTTGATCATGAATCCTCAAGGAAAGTCCTCAAATCATCAAAAGTCAAAAGTTGTCAAATTAGGGTTTCCTTAGGAGAAGTCAATTGAACTTTGACCAAGCATAACTTTCACATGCTTCATCAACTTTTCCCCAACCAAAGCCCATTTTGAAGGAAATTCAATTCTCTATAACTTTTTATGTATGCTCAAGTCTAAAAAAATGCTTCATTTGAGAGATATGAGCCCATACATTACAGGTCATTTCAAAAGTCAACAAAAAGACATTTTTTGTCAAGGCAACTTACATCAAGATAAAGTCTCCAAATGCAAAAATTATCAAAAGAGAAATTGAAGAAGACATCTTGAGCTTTTCAGAAGGTCAAAGATCATCTTCAAAAGATATAAATTGAGAGAGTTATGATCATTGCAAATTGGGAAATATTTGTAAAATGCATGAAATGCAAAGTGAGCAAACTTGAAATTCTAGACTAATGGGCCTAACTTTTGATGTTCAAACATGTTAACAATGTGTTAGAAGACGTTTAAATCCATTCATATATTTTTTATAATTTTTATTTCTTTTATTTGAATTTTTATTCATTTAAATGCAAGTTAATCAAATAAAGTATAAAATCATTGGGCCAGGGCGCATGGGCTTTTGATTTCAATCACATGGAGGCCCAAGAACACATGACAAACATGCCAAAACCGTGAAAACATATTGAGAACAATAATATTCAAGTTTGGAATGTTTTTTTAACAATTTTAGAAAGATTTCAATGTGTTTTTTGCAATGAATTGTGACATGATGGTACAAGATTCTTGTCTTGTTCTTGTTCCATTTCATTGCTCTATAAATACATGCAATACTCAAGTGCAAAGGACACACAAGCTGCTGCCTCAAGAACCACTTCAAAAATCTCTCAAAAATCTCAAGAAAAATATAAATTCGTATCACACGATCCAACCACTCTCAAACTAAACGAAGTGTCCAAACCTCTTCCTGAAGTCCTCAGGAACACATCCAGCCCAAGAACCAGAAGATCTGGTGCCTGGAACTCGTGCTTCAAACTCCACTGGTTTGCATTTTTTTCTTTGAATTCAATCTTAAATTCCATGCATTACTAATGTTTTTGATGAGCTCAAGTGTATTCAGGATATGATTTAGGACGAGTTTGACATATCACATGTAAGCTTTGATGCATAAATCTCTATATGCCATTTTTAAGGCATAGAAATACGTTTGCTTCAAATCTCTCTTTACAGGCACATTCAAGAGAAAAGAACCCCACCGTCGGATTTGTAGTCCTTGAATTAAGAGGGGAGAGTCCCATTAACTTTTTAATTTTCTTGTTTATATTAATTTTTGCTTTTGCTTAATTAATTTAATTACCTTTTAATTAGACTATAAAAAATCAAAAAAACTAATTTTTATTTAAAAATATTTAGACTTGGGTTTTTTTTTATTAATTAATTTGTATTTAAAAATAATTAGACATTAGATTTTTTTATTATTATTAACTTAATTTTCTTAAAAAAGAAAAAAAAAAGGTATGAATAATTAGGTTTTAATGATTTTATTATCACTTAGAAATTTTCTTTAGGTTTTAAATACCTTCTTCTAATTTCTTTTCTCTTTGCTATTTAAATTCTCGAAAACAAATGTATAGGTCGCATGGTTGATTTTGTAATAGCTTAGTTTATTTTCTCGCGTTTTTTCTTATTATGTAACTGCTCATGGGATGTAATAGCTTAGGTTTATTTTCCCGCATTTTTACTTTCAGCACTTATATATGAATATATGTATATATAACTGTATAGTAATTAGGCATGTATGGCAAAATTTAAAATCAAACGTTTGAAAACCTTAAATACAAGATAAAATAACTGAATCAAAACACAATTCACACACGTACCTCTATAGTGACCCCACTTGTTGCCTTCGGATAAAACAGTCATGCCCCTCGAATGTGGGATACTTTAGCAAAGACCCTCGGTTAAAAGATCTTAGTCCCTCGATGATCCTTCGATGCTGCCTTCGGTAAACGATCTTAGTCCCTTACGACAAATTGCTTAAGCGCCCTACGAGTTGCCTTTTTGACTGTAGGATGACCCACATATGTCCCTCAAACATCCAACGATAGGGCTTCCTACTAACCGATGGTAGAATAGCACTATCTAAAGGAGGAGGAAAAGAACAAATACTTTAGAGTAGGTAGATAGTTCTTATTCGTTTGCTCACAAACATTTCAAATAATTTTTCACACAATACACTTATCTTCTGAAATATTTTTAAAACAAACACTTTGTATGTGCTCTCAACTGATACAAGAATCATTACAAATTTTCCGAACTTAGGAATTTTCAAAATATTTTCAAACTTACACATTCACAAAGCATTTTCAAAAGTGAGTTAGCGATTAAGAGCCCATAGATAACTACGGATGAAAAGGGTTCTAACACCTTCCCTTTTCATAATCTACCCCCCGAACTCAGAAAATTCTCAAAGGTCTTTCTTGTTATTTTCACCCTTTCCTTTATTGGATAAAAGAAAAATCGGTGGAGACTCTTGCTAACCGCAACATTTGCGATAAAACGCAAAACCAGTCAAGTTAGTTCTCTCACCATATTATAGTATAATAACTTGATCAAAGTGAGAGTTCAACATTCGCATTACCTTCTGTTATACCCCAATTTTCCCCCCTAATATCTCTCATTATCTCATATTATCAATACATCAAGATCACGCATTAGAGTTGGTTCTCTCTTCTACTTCATCCTATCTTTAAGTTTGCTATTGAGAGATCACCAAGCACCTTGAATTTTGTATATTGTACATGTTTTATTTTAGGTGGATTAACTTTTAACTAACATTAAAATGTGTATATATGTTTCTATGGATGTTCATATTGTAGGTGATGACATAACTACATCCATATCACCATCTAACCTAGGGTTTTTAGGGATAGTCCTCAGTCAAATGGTTCTTCAATGGATTGAAATAGCTTAAGCTTCAAGGATATGTCTATGAGGTCAAAGTTTTTTTGGTTCAAATAACTCTCTCACTTTATTTAGGTTAAGTTTTCCTCAAGGTTGGTGATGGTATTCATCAAGAAGATTCATAGGTTCATGTGTTTATTTTCATACCTTCTTCAACAAGTTTCATTGATACTTAAGCTCCATATTTTAGTGTTCTTCAAGAAAACATCATTTCAATATCTAATGTGATCCACCATGCTCTATTTTTCAAATAAATTTCAACAGATTCAAGATTGATTCAACAAGTTTGACCTAATTGAGCAAGTGATTGATTCAGTGATCACAAATGCATAACTCTCTCAATTTTAAATATTTTAGTTGGTTCTTTTTTCTATGGGTTCTTGTCATCATCTACAACTACTTCTCTTCACATGACAAGATCCAATTTTGCAAGGAAAGTCATCAAAAGTTGAAAGAGGTTACAAGGTATTTTGACACTCTCTGAGCTAGGATTTACTGACTTCTAAGGACCATATATTGCTCATTTTTTTATATTTTCGATTGATTCTAAAGCCATGATTCTCTTTAAAGGTTCCTTAACAAGTTATCTTCAAGGGTTTAAGGCTAATTTTGAATGGAATATCACTAATGGATGAAGAAGATTACAAGTCCTTTGGGAAGGCCATCAAATTCTCTTGTGTGACTTCAAAGCATCATAATTTGGTCAATTTTTATCTCCTTGAGCTCATTATTTTTCTACTATAATCTTTGGGATGTCTAATACAACTTTCTTTCAAGGTGCTAGGCTTGAAATGCTTGGAGGCTTGTTTAAGAATTGAAAAGATTATAGGTCATTTGTGAATTTCCTCAAATTTATTCATCATTTTCCAAAGACCATAACTCTTTCACTTTTTATGATTTCTGAATGATCCCAATTCCATAATTAAATTCAAGGGGTCTATTTCATTTCATATTCAAGGATCAAGATCAAAATTTAAGTGGAAGTGCATGTAACTTTGAAGAACATTATATGTCATTTTGAGGCTCCATACTTAGAATTTTTCTAAGTGTTAAATACTCGTGTGTTTTTATTGATTTCAAACATGAATAACTTTCAGCTCAGATCACCAAATGCTACCTTTCTTGGCACATTGTGAAGTTTGTTGTGGGATCTTTCAAATGCAACAAGAATGATGCCAGAAAACCTCTTCATCTGCTTGCCCCGTGGATTTGAAGATGACACTTTGAAACTGAGATTTCACTTGCAGTCAGAAGTGAATTTGGTTATTATGTTTTCTAATCATCAAATTGATGCGTGATTTTTATCTAAACATGTTTAAAAAACTTATCTAGACCTGTTTAACCCTTGAAACGCGAGAATTAAGTGAGTTTTGATGGATTACAAGTCACACTTTGCTCATGATGCAGGTGCACACAAATTCCCCTCATACTTGATCATTTCTCTCACTTTTTATTTCCATCGTGTTTAACTATAAATAAGGGACACATTCCACTCATTTCCTCAAGCTTTAGAGAGCCAAACAAGCCATGTTCATATCCTATAAGAACTCTGAATTTGTATCTTTGTTTTCTTCATTTCTCACCCTCAATCACCAAAATCTCCATTCAGTTAGCTTCATTGAACTTCTCTAAAGCTAACCATACTCTTACCACCAAGAATCAAGCACTGAATCTAGCATACGAAGTCCTATTTAAGAGCTCTAAAGTTGAACTTCTACAGGTAAAATTCTTCATCAATTCTCTTCAAAATTCTTGCTACAATGTAGCTCTTGGTTCACTGATGCTCATAGTATAGTTCATTTTCAACTGTAACTATGTTTGGTACTTCTGTTTTCAAATCCCTTTTCAACTTTTTCTTCTAGTTTTACTCAAATCGACTGAGTTGTGGTTTAAAGAAATTTTTCGCGAGGATAAGGCTAGGATCATCTAGAAAAGACGAATCCAATGGTACCGGTTTGAGCTTCAAACGATTCTGTTTGAAGAATCTCATAAAAACCTAACGCGCAGGTGTCTGGAGGTTGAAGATAACCTATGTGTCGTTCTTTAACCAATGATCATGTGACAATTGTTTTAATTTCATTGGACTATCTTTTATTGATTTCGTGTGTTTTTGTTAAAGTCCATATCAAGCACAGTGCGCCAGATCCGTTAGATTTATTTACTAACGTGTTTTAACTTTGATCTAATGGCCAACATTTTTTTGCTTTATTTTATAAAATCTGATTTAAATTATGGACTCGGTGTGTTATTCAAAGGTGGCCATATCATGCACAGCGTGTTAGATCTGTTGGATCTGCTTACTAACATGTTTTGACAATGATCTAGTGGTCTATATTTTTTCAATTTTATTTTTATTTTCAGATATTCATATTTAATTGGTTTAAACTTCAAAAATACATAAAAAATTCATTTCAACTTCTAAAATTATTAAAAATACTTTTGATTTTTCTCTTTCAGATTTTTATATTTTCACAATTTTTTTTATGATTTGATTTTTTTTACAATTTTTCTCTTTCTTTTGATTTGTTAAATTTTTTAAATATACTTTTTGGTCATTTTAAATTCTGAAAAATTATTCAAGGATCCAATGACCTCTTGACAAATATTGGTGACCTGGTTTTATTTTTATTTTTGATTTTACTATTTTTTACAAATTTTGGTTTATTTTACTTATTTCTTTATATTTTAAAAATAGTTTATGACTTTAAAAAATTCTAAAAAAAATTGTCAACACTTGTTGACTCATGTTTGACTCTTATATTTTTTTAGGATTTTTATTTGGTATTTTAATACATGTTTTGTATTTTACCAATTATTTCCTTTTTTATAAATCATTTGAATTTTGTTTTTATATTAAATATTTTTTTTATTTTTTGATTGGTCTTGATTTGGAGATACTTGAGTATTACTTTGGGACAAGTTACTCAATCTCATTAGATATTGGGTGTTGATAGGTTGAAAAACCAAATCCACCAAAATGGATGAATGATGTTAATGATATTTGAAACCCTAATTTCATCCGAGACATTGGTTACACTATCATTCCCCTCCTTCTTCATCTTATCCCTTTCTTGTTTTTACTTGTGCTACGTATTTTTGGAGAATAATCTATATATCATTTCTCTAACATGTATGGTACATAGATTGCTATTGATCGACCTTAAAATATGTGTGGCTTCTACATAAGTCCACTTACGATTGCTTACATGACGTTAAATTTGTCCCGATTCAAAAAATAATCATTTGTGGCCCAAACTTTATGTTTGAAAGCCCAAATATAATTGATTATTGGATTTTGGTTCAAAACCTTTGAAGCTTGTTGTTATGAGGCTTTGGTCTTACCAATCCTCTAACAAGTCTTCGTCAACTTTGGCCTAAGTTCGATCTTCAATTATCGTTGGTCATATGGGTTGGCTTTGAATACTTGAAATGAATGATATACTTGACAAAAAGCAAATGAAACTTATTGTTAAGAGGCTTTGATTTTATCAATCTTCTAATGAGTTTTCAAAAGCAAGTTTCAAGATGGTCATTCAACTAACCTTTTGTTATACTTGACCTATAACTTCTAATTCACTAAGCAACTTTACTTTATGCCTTTATTTTGTGCTTTTACTTTTATGTACCATTTATTTTTTAGCATTTACATCTCATGCTATTTTCCTTTTGCTCACTTGAGCATTTATTTTCTGTCTTTTTATCTTTGCTCACTTGAACTTTATTTTCTTTTTTTGTAAATATACTTAATAATCAACTTGGACATTAAAGAATATTGAGGTTATTTGGACTACTTGGTTACTATCCCTAGCACTATGGAGTTGTGGATTCCTGAGACTTAGGATTAGAAGCCATGAGACCTTGGAACTCTGTGATCTTTAGTTGATATTTTGGTGAAGATATTCTGAAATCCTTGGAGCATTGGTTTTAATTTTTTTTCTGTATGCAAGTTATTCTGATTTTCATGTTTTGTCTATGATTGAGAATTCCTCTGTATACAGTTGTTACTCTTGCCAATTTTTGTCAATGAAGACTTTGTTTGGTTCTTAATTCATCTGAAACTTGGTATTCCTCAGAGGTTTAGTATTTTTGCTTGCTTGGTTTTAATCCAAAGGATGGGAATTCTACATTGACTTCTTTATGTCAAATGTTGCCTTCTGGTTGGTTAAACCACTCTTTTTCTTACCTTTTACTTTGTGTACTTAAAATAGTCCCTTCACCTCCTTCTATCTTCTTTAATTTCAAAAATCGTCTCCCTCCTTTTCAAAACTCTTCTTGTTTTCTAACTTGAATCACTTTCATAACAAACTTGGACTTAAATCCATGCATTTTCAGAAATATTTTCTTAATCAAACTTTAATCAATTTAACCATACTTTGACATCTTGTTTTGAAAGACTAAAAGTTATTAACCTCATTTAAACCATTTTGCCACTTTGGCTTTTTACTTTAAAACTTTTCTCAAAAGATTAGACTCTTGCTTGTTCTTGTAGTGACGTAAGCTACTATACTTCTACGGTATGTAGTGAAGAGATATATTTTCCACTTGGGTGTTAAGTGATGGATTTTAAATTCAAGTTATATCCTCCAATTTGAGATGACGCAAATGCTTATTTCAAATAATTATGGGTAGTAAGTATGTTTTCCACTCGAATATGACGAGATGCATCTTCTCTTAAAATTAACCAACACACGTGTGTTTTAAAAATTTTTGAGATGAACTACGAGTACCCTGATCCTCTATTGCAAGGTGTTACGCAGACACTAAAGGTTCACAACTGCGGCAGGTACAAAATTGTAAAAAAATACTTCTTTTCTCATCTCCACCATCTTAATTTGTATACAAATTTTATATCCAAAATATACAAATTTTCAAAGAGGTTCCTGCGAAGTACCATAGATGTTTAGGGTGATAATACCTTCCTTTTGCATAAAAAACCATCGTACCTAGATTCTCCCCTCTTTTTGGGATTTATTCGCTCTTTTCCCATTTCTTTTGGAAACAATAAAGTGCGGTGGCATTTTTTATTTGATTTATACGAGTTAAGTCAATCCAATGACTTAGTCTCAATATTTCTACCGCTACACCTTCTCAACTATCATCTTATCAGTTATGGTTTCACAATAACCCTTCATGAGATGGATGACTTTCTGAATCTTCGACACATATTCTGCATCTTTTTCGTCTTCTCCCATCGATAATAACTCATATTATCAATGCAAGGTTTGTAACTTCAGAACTTTGACTTTCTCACTTCCTTCGTAATACTTCACCAGAATATCTCGTGCCTCATTCGCCATTTCAGCATGAGAAATCCTGTCAAAGTTAGCAACGTTGGGCATCGTCTGAATGCAATAAGCAGCCTTACAATCTTTCTTCTTGACTTTGTTGGGGGCCGTTTTCTATGCTTTGGTTGCATCTGCAGCCAATGCAGGATCACCGTCACTAACCACTTATAGGGTTTCATGGAAGCCAAATAAGGATTGCATCTATTTTTTCCATCGGATCTAATTTTTATCATGAAGCATTGGAAGAGAATTCGGAATTCCCTTATCACTAGCCATATTCATAACGGTTGATTCACTTGCCCTGGATACACGACCTCTGACGTGAAATTCTTGAAAACTTGATCAAGAACAATAACCGGAAGCTCTGGATATCAATTTGTTAGTGCGTGAGACACTTTTAGTGAGGAGAGAAAGAGAGAATAATAAGGAAATATGGATTATATTATTCACTTAAATTGTATTGTACAAAATAAAGATACACACTATGACTATTTATATACAACCCTAATTAGACTTGGGCCTAGACAACTTAGATTATATTTAAATATTAAATATAATTACATCTAATCTAATATTTCAACAAAAATAAACAAAAAATATGTAGTAAACTTCATTTCTACTTCCCGTGCAACATAGTTACAATCAAACCAGTCAAAACATATGAGTAAGGCTAGCCATGGAATAAATTCTAACTATTCTTTCAACTTTGAAAAATTCTACTTCATCTGCAACATAGTTTCATAAACTAACATTTCTGCACAACTTCTCTAGATAAGATCAAATAAGCCATTTCCATTTTCAAGAGCTATTTTTATAACCACTCCAAGGCATATGAAAGAAAATCTTTGATATTACTGAAAATCAAACTAAAAATAAAACTATAATAACTTACATTTGAGAAGAGGAGGAGAAAATGCCATGGAAAGTCATTGTTTTGTTTTGGTTTGAGGGGGGAAGAGAAGTGAGGAGTGAGGGAAAATGAGTTTTGGATTGAGAGGAGTGCGTGAAGAGTGGTCTTGACATGATTAAGGACAGATCTGAAATGATAAAATGAAAATATTATCATGACATATAAGAAATGCAGGTTCAACATGCTTCACCCAAATTTCGTGGAACAGCTTATTCAAAAAAGAAATAAAACATATTATTCATAAAACAACTTATTGATAAAACAGCTTATTCATAACTGAGTAAAACTACTTATTCATAAAACATGTTATTCATAAAAGAGTAAAAAATGAATATATTGAGTGAAACAACTTATTCATAACAGTGTGAATCAGCTTATTCATAACAGCGTGAAACAACTTATTCGTGGAACATCATATATTCATAAAAGACCATTAAACATCAAAAAAGGTGATTCATTTAAGCAAAAAAAAAAACCATGAAACCTGCTTATTTAAACACCCATAAAACACCATGAAACAAACTTATTTAAACACCCATAAAAGATGAAATGAAGTTGCAAAATGTGAAAAACGAAGATGAGTTTTTCATGGAAACAGCTTTACCCTCTTCAAACTAAGAGTAAAAACATAACATAGATGATTTTTTTCATGTAAACTACTTCTTCAAGGAAGACATAACTCGAGACGAAATGAAACAAAGTAGAAAAATTGGTTACCTCTAACAATGTTGAATGCATTGGAAGATGGAAGAAGCCGATGAAGGGAGGTGTTGATGGTTGGAGGTAGAACTAAAGGATGAGTTTCAGAAATGTAATGAGAGAAGAGAGATGTAATCAAAGAATGAAGGGATGGTTGAATGAAATGTATTGAAGGTTCGGAATTTGGTTTACCCGGGTAAAAAGAGATACCTTTGGATTTGAGTCATTTTTTGAATTCTCCCGTACCAATACCAACACCTGTATGCACTGAGTAATATGATTGGTCAATAAAATTTCATTTAGTCAATTATATTAATGGGCATAATTTAGTGTAAGTTAATTTTGTTTGGAAGGGTATATTAGGGAGGTTAGCAGTATCCTCCAATCTTAGATAGATAGTTGAATACCATCATTTTATAAAAAAAAGTCTAAAATTAAATAGTCCAAACTATTTTTTCTGCTTTTACATTTCTAAATTCAAGCACTAAATATAATTTTGACTGGTACATCTTCGAAAAAAAACTTGAATTATATATATATATATATATATATATATATATATATATATATATATATATATATATATATATATATATATATATATATATATATATATATATATATATATATATATATTTTAAGTTCTTCAAAGTCCCACATTTCTTAGTTTTGTGAAGGGATGGGGAGTCCAAAATTATATATATATGATTCAAGTTCTTCGTTTCAAGATGTACCAGTCAAAAACATTTTAATCTTGTATTTGAATTTTTATATTTTCTCTTATACTCTTGTGTTAAAGTGTTGTGAGGGGTAATTAAATATTTGGTTTGAGGACTGTGGGCATATTGGGGTCTTGTGATAGTTGAGGGTAGTCTGTGTGTTATAATAGTTCTCACATAGTATTATTATCTGGTTGTTATTTGACAACGAACGTGGTTTTTCTGTAATTTTGGAGTTTTCATGTTAATCTTTTGTATTGTTATTGTGTTCCTCTTTTTTCTCTATAATTTTTTTCCCAACTAGTGGTATCATATCCTTGGTTTGGTGGGGTATAATTTTTTAGTATGATTTGTGGTTGCAGTTTTGGCTGATCTTCTAGATTAGAAAAAAAATTTATATGTAAGATAATTTAGGCCGTGCCTTTTCATTCATGTGATAGTCATTTATATACACAGTACAAATATGTGGTTATGATTCTAATAATCATTGGTAATCAATACTAATAATAATCTTTCTATATTTACATATCTAATACACCCCCGTAGTCGAAACTGGAGGTGAACGAATGTTGAGACTATCACGAAAGTCATCAAAGAGTTGCAACGGAAGTCCCTTTGTGAAGATGTCAGCAGTCTGAAAACGCGAGGGAATGTGAAGAACGCGTACTTGACCGCAAGCAACTTTCTCACGCACGAAATGTATATCCATTTCAATATGTTTGGTGCGTTGATGTTGAACAGGATTGTCGGAAAGATAAACCGCGTTGATGTTGTCACAATATACCAGAGTAGCTTTTGTGACAGGACAACATAGTTCCAAGAGTAAGTTGCGTAACCAACATGATTCAGACACAACATTAGCTACGCCTCTATATTCGGCTTCGGCACTTGAACGAGACAAGGTATGTTGGCGTTTTGCGGACCATGAGATCAAGTTGTCACCGAGATAAACACAATAGCCGGAGGTAGATCTTCTTGTGTCAAGACAACCGGCCCAATCTGCATCTGTGTAAGAAATGAGCTTGTCGACAGATGAAGGGTACAGATGAAGGCCGAGATCTACGGTACCATTAATGTAACGAATAATGCGTTTCAAGGCAGACATGTGTTGAGTTTTTGGATCATGCATAAATAAACATACCTGCTGAACTGCATATGAGATGTCTGGTCGAGTGAATGTTAAGTATTGCAATGCTCCGGCAAGGCTACGATATTCGGTTGGATCATGGTAAGGGTTACCGGATGAACCACTGAGTTTCGCCTTTGTGTCTACTGGTGTGGGGGATGGTTTGCAGGAGGACATACCAGCTTGTTCGATAATTTCTTCTGCATATTTCTTTTGAGAAAGAAAAAGGCCTTCGGGATGTTTGGTGACAGAAATACCCAGAAAATAACTTAAAGGCCCCAGATCCTTCATGGAGAATTCGGAACTCAATTGTGCCATGATAGATTCTCTAAGAGTGTCAGATGATGCAGTAAGAATAATGTCATCCACATACAAAAGAATATAAGCTATATCATTGCCATGATGATATATAAAAAGAGAGTGGTCAGAAATATTGTGAGAGAAGCCCATTGTAGCTACATAATCAGTAAAGCGCTGGTACCAGGCGCGAGGTGCTTGTTTGAGACCATATAGAGATTTCTTCAATAAACAGACATGATCAGGAAATTGAGAATGACGAAATCCAGGAGGTTGATGCATGTATACGGTTTCATGAAGGTTCCCATGCAAGAAAGCATTTTTAACATCTAATTGATGAAGACACCATGATTTAGATAAAGCAACACTTAGAACCGTTCGAATGGTAGCCGGTTTGACCACCGGGCTGAATGTGTCACCACAATCAATACCTGTTTGTTGATTTGCACCATTACCTACAAGGCGAGCTTTGTATCTCTCAAAAGATCCGTCAGATTTCTTTTTATGCCTGAAAATCCACAAACTTCGAATAACATTAGCATTAGACGGACGAGGAACTAAGTCCCACGTCTTATTTTCAATAAGAGCATCATATTCGTCTTTCATGGCCATTTTCCAATTTTGATCATTTAATGCATCAATGGGATTTGTAGGTAGAGGGGATATGGAGGTTGAGGTTGATGTATGGAGATTGAAGAGTTTGCGAGGTTTGACGATACCGTGTTGGGCTCTGGTTGTCATTTGAGGGGAGAGGGGCTGATTTTGTTGTGAAGGTGGAGGAGTCGGAAGTGATGTAGTGGATGGGGATGAGACAATATGTGGTAATGATGGGTTTAGAGGTGATGTTGTGGATGGGGCTGATGTTATGGTTGGTGAGGTGGGATTGTGGGAGGGTGACGAAGGCGAATTCAAAGAAGATGGTGATGGTTGGTAAATGTTTGTTTGAACTGGTGTAGTTAGGGCTGAAGTGCGATTTTGATGGTTAGAGGAGGGAGCACTATAGGAATAGGATGGAAGGAAGGGTGTGTCGTCATCCAAAAAATTATAACCAACCGTTGTAGGAACATTTGGATTAGAAAACGGAAGCTTAGTTTCATCAAAAATGACATGCCGAGAAATAAATATTTTACGGCTAGATAAGTCATAGCATTTATATCCTCTATGATTTGAGGGATATCCTAAGAAGACACAAGGTGTAGACCGAGCTTGTAACTTATTTCTATATGATGAAGGGATGAGAGGATAGCAAAGACATCCAAAGACACGAAGGTGAGTATAGGTCGGATCTTTTTGGTAGAGTATTTTAGTGGGTGATTGAAGGGAAAGCTTTTTATTTGGAAGGATATTATGTAGGTAAGTGGCCATGTGTAGTGCATGATGCCACATTGATGGAGGTAAAGAGGCATGGGCGAGAAGGGTACGGATGATGTTGTTTATGGTACGAATTTTTCTTTCGGCTTTTCCATTTTGTGAGGAGGTGTGAGGACACGAAAATCTAAAAGATATTCCTTTTTTTTTACAAAAATTATGAAACATAGTGTTATCATATTCTTTACCATTGTCACATTGGAAACATTTAATTTTTCTTTCAAATTGTGTTTCAATGTGAGTTCTAAATTGAAGAAAAATGGAATGAACCTGAGATTTTGTATGAATTGGAAAAGTCCATAAAAAATTTGTGTAATCGTCAAGAAATAACACATAGTAACGATGACCTTCTGAACTAAGAATTGGTGAAGTCTAGAGGTCGTTGTGCACAATATCAAAAGGCATAAAAGTACGAGACACAGAGCTATAAAAGGGAAATTTTATTTGTTTTCCAAGAGGGCATGAATTACAAAAGTAATTGTTCCGAGACTTATTACATTGGAGAAAGTTGTCTCTGTGTAGAGAACTTAAGATAGTAGCTCCTGGATGTCCTAAACGGTTGTGCCATAATTCTGTGGATATTGCGGCAAAGGTGGATGGTGGTAAGGTTTTATTAGGTGGTCTTGTGGCAATGGGATAGAGGTCACCAGAACTGTTACATCTCATTAACAGTATTCCTGTCTGAAAATCCTTCACAGAAAAACCAAAAGGATCAAATTCAACCGACACATCATTATCTATGGTAAATTTATGAACAGAGATAAGATTTTTTATGAGTTTTGATGCATGTAAAACATTAGGTAATTTTAGTAAATGAAGGGAATTTGGTAATGATGCATGTCCACAACCAATTACAGGAATATTTTGACCACTACCGACAGTAATATTATTACTCATATTGAAATAGGACGAGAGATTACCTCCGTTGGCCGTCATATGCGAGGTTGCTCCGGTGTCCATGTACCACTGATCATCAGGAGTAGAAAGTGAGAGAGTATGCATGGCAGCTTGAATATCTGTTGGAGCATATGAGGAGGTTGGCGTTGTGTTGGTGACATAAGCTTGATTTGGAGCATATGAGGAGGTTGGCACTGTGTTGGCGACATAAGCTTGATGAGATGGCTTGGGACCAAGGATGTCGGGTTGTTCCTTTGGATTTCTTGCTGTTGGATACGGACAAGGTGGTGTAGCCCATGGTTGCCATGGCGGGGAGCTCCATTGTTGATATTGATTTGGGTATGGCGGATAAGCCCACTGCTGATGCGGGTAATATGGTGAAGGCCATTGTTGTTGCGGAGCACGACCTCCGCCACGTCCATTGTTTCGCCCTCGGCCTCGTCCACGCTGTCCTCTGCCATTGTTTCGGCCACCACGGTTGTGGTTACTATTGTTACCGCGGTTAGGACGGGATGCCGATGAATTAACTGATGCGTCATTGTGAGACGCCATGAAAGATGAATTTTCGACTGAGCTTGACACCTTTTTCTGCAATGCTGTTTCTTCCAAAATGATCATGGAACGAGCTTTATAGAACTGAAGAAGTGAGTCAGCATGACGAATTTGAGATCCCACAGTAGCATATGCATCGGTTAGTCCCGAAATGAGTTGAAGAACTAAACGTTCATTCGATACAGGGGCACCAACATTAGCGAGTTGATCAGAGAGAGATTTGAGATGCTGACAGTAGGAGGAAGCATCAGAGAATTGCTCCATATGAGTTTGCGAAAATTCTTGCTCTAGGTAGAGAGCCCTAGAATTCTTGTTATCATAAAAGATGTCGAATAAGCGATTCCACGCGATTTCAGCGGTGGAATTATGTTCGATGATAGTGTTGAGAAGATCATCGGAGATTGTTCCATATATCCACTGCAAAACGACGGTGTCGAGACGAAGCCATAATTGTGGATCGGTAGTTTTGAGAGAGGGATCTGCGGCTGGTTCAGAGGGATTGATATGGTCAATTACTTGAAAAACTCGAGCATGAATTTTGAAAAGTTCTGACCACGTGTTATACGTGCCCTTTTCAATGCTCAGAGTAATCTTGATGAAATTAGTAATATTTGGGACAGTGAGAGCAGGGTGAATCGGTGTAGGAGTGGTAGGTGGTGGAGGAGGGTCGGTATGACCGGATGATTTCGGGGAAGAGTTGTTGTTAGAGGAATCAGAAGTGGTAGTCATGGCTGTTTCGCGATAGTTGAAGAGAAAAAGAATGAGGGATAGAAAGGAAGAAGGTTTACGGCTGATTTTAGGGTTTGGAACAAACCAAGACTGATACCATGTAAGAAAATTTAGGTCGTGCCTTTTCATTCATGTGATAGTCATTTATATACACAGTACAAATATGTGGTTATGATTCTAATAATCATTGGTAATCAATACTAATAATAATCTTTCTATATTTACATATCTAATATTATATTCTCTGTTGGTTGAGAAAATTTAGCCTTGCTGCAAGAAAACTTTTGGTTGTAATGTCAAGTTTTTCAAGTGAAATGAAGATTGACTTAGAGAAATTTGATGTAAGAATCAATTTTAACTTGTGAAAAATTGAAGTCAAAGATGTTTTGATACAATTAGGATTACACAAGACGTTGAAAGGTAAAATTTTCAACATGGACAAGGAAAAGTGGGAGGAGTTAGATTTGAGAGCTTCAAGTACAATTTGCATGTCTTTGGCTAAGAACATTCGTGTGAATGTTCTTGGTATGTCATCAACTAAAGAGATTTGGGAGAAAATTGAAGGGCTATATCAAGGAAAGGGTATATCAAATTATTTATTGTTGAACGAGCAATTTCATAGCTTGTGTATGGATGAACATATGAAAGTATTTGATCATCTAAGTATTCTAAATGGTATTGTTTCTGAATTAGAAACTATTTGAGTCAAGATTGATGATGAAGATAAAGCTTTGAGACTCATATGGTCTCTTCCATCTTCCTATGAGCATATTAAAAATGTTTTAATATATGAGAAGGAAAGTTTAAGTTTTGAAGAAGTTTCTAGTAAAATTATTTTTGAAGGAAGAAGATTGAAGGGTGAGGATAATACTTCTACAAACTCAGTGTTGGTTTCTAGAGAAAGGCCTTATATGAAGAAAAACACTAAGACAGGTGTGAGATATTGGAAATGTGGAATGATTGGACATATAAAGTATAAGTGTCCTGATGGGGAAGTGTCAGAGAAGGACTTTGAGTCAAATTCTAGTAATGTTTCTCTCGTTGTGGGAGAGGGTGATCTTCTCTAAAAAATAAGAAGTGTGTCCTCATGAAATTTTTACTGTCATGGAAAAGGATGGGTTATTGCTAGTGGATTAACACATGGGCATTGATACAAAGTGTGTTGTGAGATTATATCAATAGTTCAAGAGCTTCCTACCAATATGGAAGTTGCAGCATAAAGTTTCAACCTAGTTTTCGACATGTGAAAATTATTGAAGTGGTTTAGCTTCAAGTGAAGTATACTCTTCTTTAGGTGAATTATGATATTTTCTTATAATTATGATTGTCGGTGAAGACAATGTGATAATTCTTGGACGGGTGTAGCTTCAAGTGACTATTCTCTTTATAGTGGAGTATGGTTTTCGGTGAAGATAATGAGAATCAATGTATTATTTTGAATCAAGTTGAAGATTGTTGGGGTTGGTTGAAAATATACATGTTTAAGAAGTCTCACATTGCTTAGTTTTGTGAAGGAAGAGGGAGTCCAAGACTATATATAGGACTCAATTTCTTCGAAGTCTCACATCACTTAGTTTTGTGATATATATATATAATTCAAGTTCTTTGTTCTAAGACGTACCAGTCAAAAACACTTTAAGCTTGTATTTAACTTTTATATTTTCACTTATACTCTTGTGTTAGAGTATTATGAGGGGTAGTTAAATATTTGTTTTGGAGAGTATGGTTGTATTAGGGTCTTGGGGTGGTTGAGGGTAGACTATATTTTATAACAGTTTTTACATAGTGTTATTATCTGGTTGTTATTTGACAATGGTCTTGATTTTTCTCTGATTTTGAAGTTTCGATGTTAATCTCTTATGTTGTTATTGTGTTCCTCTTTTTCCAATTAATTTTTTTTCCTAACAATAATAACAGTACATACAACATTTTTTATTTAGGAAAATAGAGCCAGTTACAGAGGAGATAAATATAAAATTAGACAAGCCATATGTGTAACACCCTTCTAATTCCCAATGAATATCATAGTTAAATAATCAGAGTATTTTACCTAAGGGCATCACATGCTTCATAAAGAACATACATGCGTGTCTTACTCCATAACACGAGTTTTCAAAATTATTTAAGACAAGTGTTCTATTAAAATAACTATCAATATTTCAACTAGTCGTATAGGAATTAATCATTTGAAACCTCTTATTAAGAACACCATTAGAACTTCATTATTCTTAATTCATAATTCTTAATTCATAACAACTCAAATACCATGAAAGGTAGTTCAAAACCTCATAATCAAACAAAACACATAAGATACAAAAATAAAACATTCTCGACCCCGATCTTACATATCATAGAAAGACCTTCTAAAGTTCAATGGAAATAAACAACACACTCCAAGCTATTCTTCTAGGCCTCTATGAACTACTCCTTATCACCTACGTATTACCCACGTGGAGGCAACATTCAAACAGAAAGGGTGAGCAATCATATTCATTATGAGAGATACAAGGAATAGACATAGTAGAACAAGACAACAACATCATAGCATCAAAATCAAAAACATTGTCAATTAGTACAACAACATAATAAACATTATCAAATTAACAAGTATGCAATGCCACATAAGATGTAGTGCAATAACATAGACTCATGCATGTGGTACCATTTCTTTCGATGGGCACTAGACCATCTCCCTCCAAAGATCCCAACCATAGGATCGATTCCATCTTGGAACTGGAGCACAACATCAACACCCTCAATCCACACAATGGGATTGAGACCAAAACTAGACCAATGTCCTAATTCAACATGGGCAGACCAAAGCTGTCTAAAATATGCCATGAATGCATGATGCGCAACAACAAATATAAAATGACCACGGCTAGTCAAACGAATCACCATTCATGAAATCATCACATCATTTCAATACTTTATAAATACAACATTTTATCATCATAGTATTCACAATTCATCATAGCATTTATTGCATTATAGTATAAATAATTCATCATAGCAACATATATTGTTATAGACTACTCCTTAAGGATTTAAGCCTATCTAAATCTTGGTATTTAGGAAATTACTTCTTATTCCTTATTTTATTCTATCTCACCATATTTCATTGCTTTAGATACCCAAAAATTCAAACGGAACTCCAAAGCGAGTTCTCAAACTCAAGTTATGGCGTGTTGTACCCCAAAATTTGCCCTCCCATTTCCTCAACATTTTCTCATCACAAGACATTTGAAGATCAAGATACAATTAGGGTTTCCTCTGCTCAAGACTTCTCCTTGCACTGTGGACTCAAATTAGGGTTTGTGTTTGCACAAGGATGTTTTGACCTAAAATGCCTAAGATGACTTTCATGCTTCATATTGGACTCCCAAGTTTACCTATACCAAGTTTCAAGTCTTGATTCCAAGTTTTACCCAGTCAATTAGACAGTTGACCTAGAAATCAGCTGTATTGGGGAAAAAGTCAACTGTGGCCAATTGACAGTCAAACCTCATGAAAATTGACCCACATCAACATGTTGAATTCATATAAACCATTTGATCAAGTTTGGATCACAATTCCACAAGAAATTTGATCAGATCACCAAAAGGGCAAAATGGTCATTTTTAGGGTTTTGACTGCACAAAGGCAATTTTTGACTGTTTGACCTAGCCAATGGCAAACCAAGCTCACATATGGCCTCAAGGACTCAATGGAATTATCTTGACATGTTCATCAAACTCAAAAGATCCCAAGTACACAAGATTGATAGTTGAATTTCCCAGTCAATTGATCAATTTTGACTGTATACTGAAAAGTCAAACTTTGACTTTTTGGTCAAAATCAAGAGTCAAGATTCATTTTTCATCAAAAACATTCCAAATCATGAAACTTGTTCACCAAGAAATCACAAAATGCAAATTAGGGTTTGAAAATGGAATTTTTCATAACTTAGAATTTTTCTAAGTTATGGAAAACCCTAATTTTTTCCCAACTTTGCCCCATCTTTTCACCATGATCCATTTGGATTCAAACAAAAGTCAAAACATGAAAGTTGTAGCTTGTTGCATAATCTACAACTTTGATTCACAAAGTTTTCTCATTTGAAGCTTGTATCTCAAGTTATGATTTTTTGAATAAGGGTACTAAACCATCTTTTAACTTAGTGAAAATTTGACCTATTTTGACAAGGTTTTCTACCCTACTTCAAGGCCACTTTTCATACCCTTCCACTTGGAATTTTGATTTTCATTTCAAAGATGGATTGTAGTACACATTCCAAGCTTTCCAAAATGTCCAAGAACTCATCAAACAACCTCATAACTTGAGAGATTCGAATTTCACAAGTTGGCAAAAATTCACTTTTGTTCTTCATCAAAGCATGTTCATGAACTTGGCAAATTTGAACTCAGCATAGTTTGTGCTACTTTGCAGGTCCTTAAACCACATTACACTCCTTAATTTAATGCTTGTTCATTGTGTCTAAGTGTTGTTCCATGAATTCAAGCATTATACACAAGATTGATCCATTTTTGGATAAAGTGAACTTTCCATTTTTACAAAAGTTTGCTTTATGTCAATTGGTAAATCAAACAAGTACATAGAAGATCTGCTTAGCACAAGATTATGGGCATAACACACTGATCAAGAGGTGTTGATGCAGCACATTAGGGGGTCCTATACTGACCTAGAACACCAATTTGCTTTTGTTGCTTAGAAAAGAAGAAAAGTCCATAACTTGTGACAACTTGAATCTCAGCTTACAAACACAACACAAAAGATATCAAACACATTCAAGATCACCCAACCAAGCTTTTGCACGAGCCTTTTGCCTTTCAAACACCCTCCATCTCAGAAACACCACAAAACTGCTCAAACAGAGCAGGCCCTGCAGATTGAGTGCTATCTCTCAATCCCTTCGAGCATTTTGATCAAAACCTGTTCCTATACCTTCCTTATAACCTATGCAAACTATCCAGAAGCTAAGGCACGATCTGTAGTTGCTCTAACCACTTCCACCATTTTCACATCTTTGACTTGCAGGTGAAGTTCTACAGCTTGATACAAGAAGGTTCAAGACAAAGTAAGCATTGAAAAAGCATCCTTGGACCTCAAGAAAGCTTTTCCAATCATTACATTGCACTGAAAGTCTCTCATTCTCCACATAGAAGTTCAGCTGCACAGGTAAAAGTTTGAATTCGTATCTCTCTTATTATGCATCTTTAGTCTTAAGTTTGTGAAGAAACAAGGTCCTACTCATAGCCCTGAACATGTACATAGCTTTAGTTTTCATTTCTTTTATCTGAGTAGAGAGAATTTGAGCTCTGAAAATGGTAGAAAAACTAGGTCAGAAAAGAGGGGGAGAGAAATTCTCCCTCATCTTAGAGAGATAGGTCATGTTCTTTATATGGTTGAAACCGTCTCTTAATGCTCTACACTTTTCATGTTATGAGTTTTGCTTGAAAGTCCAGGAATCCAGAGATAAGAAACGCGTGTTTTTGCTTGAAGAAGGCTGTACAAAGGTTGAAGAAGAAGTGGTCTGGGCTGGGCCTGGATATATCTTCTTTTCACACCCCATTTTTATGTTTACACCCCCCTGAGCCCATTTGCTCATTTTTTAACATTTTTGACTTTTTTCTTTTTTGGCTGACTTTGTTTATTTTTTCTCATGCCATTTTAAAATTAAAAATATTTTTTTCATCATTTTTTTTGCATTTATTGCATATTTATTTGTTTATTTCCTTTATTTATACATAAATAGATATACATACTATTATTTAGAATAAGTGTAAAAATAGTGAAAATACATTTTTATTTTTATTTACTTTCTAAAAATATTTCACACAAAAAATACTCTTTTATTTATTTTATTAAAATATTAAATAAATATTTATTTTTGTATAATACATATTTAGGGTTTAATATAAATATATATATGATTATTAATATATTTAAGACAAAAATATAAAAATATTTGATTTTTTCATTTTATTTAATATTTGATACAAAAAATACCCTTCTTTCACAATACACTTCATTTTATTTTATTTTTATAAATAATAAATAAATAGTAGAATTAAATTAGATAATAATACCTTTTCTTTAAAAATTAGGGTTTTTTACCCTAAGTTCAAAATACTCAAAAAATAAATACATTTTATTTTCTTTTCCCTTTTACATAAATAATATTTTCTCATACACATAAAAACTTCCTTTTTGCATTTCACATATTTATTTAATTTACATTTAATTATGCATTGCAAATATCCAATTGATGTAATAATTTAGATTTAAATTCTTGTCAATATCCCCATTTGAACATTTGTACCCCCCTTCCCATATTTAGTTTTGTAATAGTTTAGTAATTTTAGTTTCGCACTTTATTGCTTTCTAATAATAACATGTTAGAATTAGGGTTTGTATGCGAAAAACGATAAAAAATAGTTTGACCTAATACAAGATAAGCAAGCATGAAAATGGACACACAAATCACACTTGCACCCCCTAGGGTATTCCACTTGTTGCCTTCAAATAAATGGGCCATGTTGCATGTTAAACTTCTTTGGGCAAAGCAAATAATTTTGAATGATCATAGTCCCTCGATAAAACTTTTTTTCAAAAAAAAACAAACAAAAACAAATGATCAAGTCCCTTAGAGAGATTGCTCAAAGACATTTAACGTTGTTGCAATTATGGTCTAAACGATGACCCGCGCCCGTCCCTCTCACATCCTAACACAAGGTTGCCCACCAAATACAATGGTGGAGCAAACTTGTTAAAAGGGTTAAAAGTATAACAATGATCTTTTGAGAAATTTAGGAGTAGAGAACCTCTTAGTTACTTGAATCAACTTGCAAAAACAAAACACTTGCCTAATTTCAAAATCACACCTCACAACACTTTCAAAACAACTTTCAAAAACAAAATGAAAACTTTTTCAAAAGACATACATCTTTGTATACATCCCCACATGGATCATTACAAAGGTTGCCACCATATTGGCCTCTTTTCAAAAACATCTTCAAAACCCACACACTCAAGCACCATTTAAAACAATTGAAAACAAAAGGCAAGTGATCTAAGCAAGTAACTAAGAGCCCATGGATAACCATGGATAGAAAGGGTGCTAATACCTTCCCTTTCTATAATCTACTCCCCGAACCCAAGAAAACATCTCAAAAGGTTTTTGCTGTGCTTTTTAACCTTTCCTTAGGATAAAATAAAAAGTCGGTGGCGACTCTTGCTAACCGCAACATTTGCGAATACAAACGCAAAACCTCAAGTCAGTTCTCCCACTGTATCACAGAACTGGCGACTCTGCTGGGGACACCTTTTAAAAGTGGAGTAACCTTAGGGCTTAGATCACTTTTGTTTTCAATTGCTTGCTTTGTTTGCTTTTATATTTGTGGGCTTTGCATCGGAGTTCATAGATCTTAACCCGGATCTGGGAAATACCCTTTTTAGGTAGCATAATCTGTGAGGGACCTGTCCGGCGTAGACCGACATGGGTGAAACAGTGGCTACGTTGGTGTGGCATCTTAGTCTGTACCTATATCCCTTGTGTTGTAACGGGGAGAATATAGGTCTTCTAAGGAGTCATTAAACACCAACCAACCTTAGAACCCTAAATTGACCAACTTGGCTATTAGGACAGTAGCAGTATGCTACACTCATTGAGGCTAAACTCTCGAGATGGTTCTGGCCGCGAGAAAAGATTGCGATGCTGGAGTTATGACCGATTGAGGGTAGCCAATGATTTGAGATCCTCTAGAACCCGGTTACTTTTGATAGGACAGGTTTTAACCAACAAAACCAAAAGAGGGTAATACCTGAAACTCATGCTGGCCTGAAACCTAAGGGTATCTTGTGTGACTTGTGTGCCTTATCTGTCTATGTGAATATTTGTGGTGTGTTTCATCATAGCATCATTCCATCATACCATTGCATGCATCCTGTGTAAAAGGCTAACCCATTTCAAAGACAAAAAGGTTTCACCTTTGCTCTGTTTTGCAGGACATTATGATGCCCGTGCGTAGAAATACTGTCAGGCTCAACTTTGTTCAACCACCAGTTTTACTCAAGGATCTGGTTGAAAGGATTCCAAACACTACCTCCTTCATCAACAGACATGGTTCCCTCCTTGGCTTGATCACTGCAAAATGGGACCAACAATTGATAAGTGTTCTGACCCAGTTTTATGACCCTCTGCATCACTGTTTCACCTTTCAAGACTTCCAGCTGGTTCCTACCCTGGAAGAATTTTCTTATTTGCTTGGGATTCCTGTCTTGGAACAAACTCTTTTCACTGGTTTGGAAAAGACTCCTAGGCCTGAAGAGATTGCTGCAATTCTCCCCTTGACCAAAGAATAGGTGTTGTCCAACTGGGAAACTAGAAATGGGGTCAAGGGCTTTTTGGTCAAATTTCTGGTTGGCAAGGCTAATGATTTCTGGAATGACTTGGACTTCAAGGCATATGAGGATATTCTGGCTCTTTTGATCTATGGTCTGGTATTGTTTCCCAACCCTGACACCTTTATCAGTATCCATGTCATAAGAATCTTCATGTCTCGGAATCCGGTACCCACTCTCTTGGGTGACATTCTACAACAACTCTATGCTCGTACTGCTCGAAAACGGGGGACTCCGTGGTGTTGTGCTCCTTTGCTAGTAAGGTGGTTTATTTCGCACCTTCCTAAGTCCGTGCTGAAGAATGAAGAAGGAAAAGGTTGGGCTCGGAGGTTAATGTCTCTCACAGATAAGGATATCACTTGGACTCTCAGAGGTTTGGATGAGGTAGCTGTTATCGACCGTTGCGGAGAATACCCTAATGTCCCGTTGATTGGTATCCAAGGAGGAATCTCTTACAATCCGTGTTTAGCTCTCCGTCAGTTTGGAAGAGCCAGAGGAGATGGGCCTCATGAAATGCTGGTTCCTCACTTCCACTTTGAGTTTCAGGCAGGCAGTGACAAACTACGCCAGGGATTCATTAGAGCTTGGGACAGAATTCACAAAGCTGACCCACATGAGTTAGGACCAAAGACTTCTCTACCATTGGAGCCCTATTGCAAATGGGTCCGCATCCGTGCTCAGAAGTTAGGTATGCCGTACGAAGCTGTCAGACCAATCATCCTGGAATCTCCCAATGAAGATGGGGTTCCTCCAACTGTCCTCCCTCCTCAGATACCCACTGATTTTGATACAATGAAGAGATCTTGGGCACAACTAAAGGAAGAACGGGATTTCTATCGGGAGAAGTTCAACGAGCAGGAAAGGAAGATCCAAAGGCTGACTAAGCAATTGGAGGAAGAACGTGTCCTGAACAACTACATCAGCACTGAGAGGAGGAGGCCATGGGAGCATTGATGAGCTTTGATTATTTCCTTTTGTAGTTTTATTTCCTTTTCCGTATTTTTCATTCCTGTAATGCCTAAGGGCAAATTGTTGAACAATTGAAAAATTTTAATCTAATGAAGTGTGTTTCCCTTTTTTGTCTACAAAGTTGAATCTTGTTTGTCTTTGAAAACATAAAACATACGCATTCCATTACACCATATGCATAGCAGGTACCCTATTTCACAGGTTGCCTAATCTTCTTCGCTGTTTGCTTGCACAGTCATCATGAATCCAGAATCCTCCAGTGAGCAAGCAATCAAGGCCCTTCAGGCCCAAAGTGCACAGTTTCAAGAGATGGTCCTAAGCCTAGCCCAAGGTCAGCAAGAGTTGAAGACTCTACTCCTGAAGAAGAAGAAGAAAAAGAGGACTGCATTGTTCAACACCGGACGCAGATTTGGGAACACACTCCACAATGAAGCTGATCCAACCACTTCTTCTGCTGAGAAAAATAGTCCCCAAGGGGGAGGAGCTCCTAGTCCCGCAGTCTCCGACAACGAGACAGACTATAACGATGAACAATACCCACCTGCTACTGACAGATACAAACAATTGGAGGACCGCTTGAGCGCTATGGAAATTCAGAACGTGCCGGGACTGGATTTCGGAGATTTGGGATTATCTTCTGGAGTAGTAATTCCACACAAGTTTAAGGCTCCTGCCTTCGCCAAGTATGATGGGGTCTCCTGCCCAAAGCTGCATCTGAGGTCGTACGTAAGGAAAATCCAACCTTACACGGCGGATAAGAACCTCTGGATTCACTTCTTCCAAGATAGCCTCTCGGGGTCACAACTTGAATGGTTCTACCAATTGGACGGAGCTAGCATCCGGCACTGGGAAGATTTGGCAACTGCATTCTACAGACAATACCAATACAATTCTGATCTCGCTCCTACGCGTACCCAACTGCAGGGTATGTCTCTAGGGACGGGTGAAGGGTTCAAAGAGTACGCTCAAAAATGGAGAGATTTGGCTGGCAGGGTGCAGCCTCCATTAACTGATCGAGAGCTGGTTGATATGTTCCTTGGGACTTTGTCTGGTCCGTTTTTCAATCATTTGGTTGGTAACTCCTCCGCTGGATTTACAGATTTGATATTAACAGGAGAAAGAATTGAAGCTGGCATCAGGTCAGGCAAGATACAGAAGGCTGCCTCTACAAGTGCTGAGAAGAGGCCATTTAAGAAAGAAGCAAGTGCCGTCTATGGCCCCAGAAGACAAGTCAAGCCCGAAAATCGCCAAGCCGTCAATGCTTTGGTCATCTCCAAACCTGTTGCTGCTCCTCAGCAATACAATCAACAAAGAAGTGAAAGGCCCAAGAGGCAGTATACCCGATTGAGTATGACATTATCTCAAATTTTACCCCAACTGTTATCCACCAACCTGGTGACCCTCAAAGAAGCTCCTAAGGTCGTCAACACTGCGTCCCCTAAATACAACCCAAATGCCCGGTGTGCTTATCATTCTGATAGTCCCGGGCACACTACTGATGATTGCTGGGCCTTAAGAAACAAAGTGCAAGATCTGATCGACGCAAAGGAAATTCAGTTTGAAGCACCGGAAAGACCGAATGTTGTAACGGCTCCTATGCCCCAGCATAGGGTAAATGCCATTGAGGAAGAAGTGTACGCTGTTTCGGTAGATGAAGTTGTTACCCCTTTGAAGACTGTTAAGAAGAACCTACTGCGGGCCGGTTTATTTCCGGGTTGCGGCGAAGGTTGCCCATTCTGTGCTATTTCCGTATCTGATTGTCCCTTGCTAAGGTTAGGCATCCAAGGCCTAATGGATAGCAAGGAGATTCTATTCAAAAAGACTGCTGTTCAATTGGTTCCGATGAAAGAAGTTTCCGTGATTACCATCTTCAAAAATCCAATCAAGGCTCCCCCAAAGAAGCCTATTCAAATCTTGACAGTTGCGCCTGTGATCATTACTGTTCCAGGACCCCTCTCCTACGTGTCTGATAAAGCTGTCCCCTGGCATTATGGGGCAGACGTATATGTAAATGGAATCAAGCAAGAATTTGATGCTAGTGCCAGTATCTGCGATATCACCGGTCCAGCTAAAGTCACCCGCAGTGGCAGGCTCTTCTCGCCTGACATTGCGCCGCTCGCTATTCGAAAACCCCTCCTCATAAAACCTGCAAATTTACCTAGCCCTGTTGCTGATCAAATTGTGTCCCCTGCTGCCGAGTCATCAAATGCTCGGGGCAAAGGGATTGAAGAAGAGCCTGCCCGGATGGAGGCGCCGATACCCATAACTGTTGAGGCCTCCCGACAAGAAATGGAGGAGATTCTGAAAATAATAAAGAAAAGTGATTTTAATGTTGTCGAGCAGTTGGGGCATACACCCTCCAAGATCTCCCTGCTCTCCCTATTGCTATGCTCCGAGGCTCATGCTAAGGCCTTAATCTCATTTCTCAAGACGGCCCACGTGCCGCAAGAGACGTCTGCAGTCCAGTTCACTGACTGCATAGCGAATCTGACGGCGGACAACGGCTTGGGTTTTTCAGATGCTGACCTGACCGCAAAAGGGAGAGACCACAATGATGCCCTGCATGTCTCTATTGAGTGCAGGGGCACTACTCTGGCACATGTATTGGTGGACACTGGTTCTTCCTTGAATGTTCTTCCGAAAAAGGCTTTAGATCGTCTGGATTATGAGGGCCTGGAGTTGAAACCCAGCAATATCATCGTCAGGGCCTTTGACGGTTCCAAAAGGATGGTTCATGGAGAGGTTAACATCCCTATTCGTGTGGGCTCTCAAGTGTTTGACTCTACCTTTTACGTGATGGATATACGTCCATCATACTCTTGTTTGTTGGGTCGACCTTGGATCCATAAAGCTGGGGCTGTGACCTCCACCTTGCACCAAAAGCTGAAGTATCCCGTCAGGGGGAAGATCGTCACTGTACAAGGAGAAGAGGAGTATATGGTGAGCCATTTGAATTCCTTCAGGTACATCGAGATGGACGGAGAGTTCATTGAAACCCCCTTCCAACATTTCGAGGAGGTGCATCCAATTTCAGCAGCTGCAGAGACAACAGCCGAAGAGTTTGATTCCTTGAAGATGGCTTCCCTAAGGGATGCCCGGGCTGTGGTTCAGAAAGGCAATTGTGCACATTGGGGTCAGCTTCCTGACTTCACTCAGAAGAACGACAAGTTTGGGCTAGGCTTTACTGCAGAGGCTCAGAAGGCGGTGCGCAAAGAGAAGATCGGAAAGGCTCCGGTGTTTATTTCCAGCTCAAGGGTGAACGCTATTGAGGAAGATGTGGAGGAAGCTGAGTTTGATAGTTGGATCTACCCGACTGCCAGCAACGGACCGAGCAACTGGACAGCAAAGGATTTTACCCCTATCACATTTGTCACGCAGTAATTGATTTCTTTTGATTTCCAAATTTGTAACAAACAATATGTTAAAACTTTGTTGGCTCGGTGTCCTGCCCGGGGCATCGTAGCTCCATTTGTGAGGGTTTTTTTGTATGACATTTTCATATATCATCAATCAAAACATTGGACGTTTGTTGCATTTCAAATCTTGTGCTCTTTTTTCTTTCTGTGTTATACATATTGCAAAACAGCTATATTTACACACACTCACTTATACAGGTTTCAATCCACTCTGGATCTCACTGGTAACAGCTCTGCTACCGCCAGTTATGACTTCGACAATCCGATCAACTTGGCCGAAGACGAAGGTGAAGATGATTGCGAAGTGCCTGGTGAACTCGCAAGACTGCTACTTCAGGAAGAAAGGGCTATTCAACCACATGAAGAGCCTGTGGAGACAATTAACCTGGGTACTGAGACGGATAGAAAAGAGGTCAAGATTGGTGCCAATCTAGAGCTCAGCGTGAAGCAACGATTGATCCAAATGCTACAAGACTACATGGAGATTTTTGCTTGGTCCTATGAAGATATGCCTGGTTTGGATGCCGACATTGTAGTTCACCACCTGCCAACCAAAGAAGATTGCCCTCCGGTAAAGCAAAAAGTTCGACGGATGCGTCCGGAGATGTCTGAAAAGATCAAGGCCGAGGTTATGAAGCAGTTTGATGCCGGGTTCCTTGCAGTGACTTCCTACCCTCAGTGGGTTGCCAATGTTGTGCCAGTGCCGAAGAAGGACGGTAAGGTCAGAATGTGTGTCGACTACAGGGATCTGAACAGGGCCAGCCCCAAAGATGACTTCCCCCTACCTCACATCGATGTCCTTGTTGACAATACAGCTCAACACAAGGTGTTCTCCTTCATGGATGGTTTTTCAGGGTATAATCAGATTAAGATGGCTCCAGAGGATATGGAGAAGACTACCTTCGTGACTCAGTGGGGCACCTTCTGTTATAAGGTCATGCCATTCGGATTGAAAAATGCTGGGGCAACCTATCAGCGTGCCATGGTTGCTTTATTTCATGATATGATCCATCATGAGATTGAGGTATACGTTGATGACATGATTGCAAGGTCTCAAACTGAGGAGGAGCACCTTGACCATCTGAGGAAGTTGTTTGACCGACTCAAGTTATACAAGCTGAGGTTGAATCCCAACAAATGCACCTTTGGGGTAAGATCCGGAAAGTTGCTAGGTTTCATTGTAAGTGATAAAGGTATTCAGGTGGACCCTGCCAAGGTAAAAGCCATACAAGAGATGCCGACTCCAAAAACAGAGAAAGAAGTCAGAGGTTTCCTAGGACGACTGAATTACATTGCCCGATTCATCTCACATCTGACTGCTACTTGTGAGCCAATCTTCAAATTACTGAAGAAAGATCAAGTAGTACGCTGGAATGATGAATGTCAGGCCGCCTTTGAAAGGATAAAGGAATACCTCCAAGAGCCACCCATTCTTATGCCACCGGTGGAAGGAAGACCTCTGATACTTTACTTGACAGTGCTCGATAATTCAATGGGGTGTGTGCTGGGGCAGCATGACGAGTCTGGCCGAAAAGAGCATGCTATTTATTACTTGAGCAAAAAGTTTACCGACTGTGAGTCTCGTTACTCACTGCTTGAGAAAACTTGCTGCGCTCTTGTATGGGCTGCTCGCCGGCTGAGACAGTATATGCTGACTCACACTACCTTATTGATTTCAAAGATGGATCCCATCAAGTACATATTTGAAAAGCCCGCTCTGTCTGGGAGAATAGCGAGATGGCAAATGATCTTAACAGAATATGATATCCAGTATACAACTCAGAAAGCAATTAAGGGAAGTGTACTGGCAGATCATTTGGCACACCAACCTGTGGACGATTACCAATCATTGAACTTTGATTTTCCGGACGAAGACATCATGGTGGTAACTGACTGTGAAGTACCTGGACCGGATGAAGGACCTGAGGAAGGATCCCGATGGTCTATGCATTTTGATGGAGCCTCCAATGCTTTGGGTAACGGCGTCGGCGCTGTAATCATATCTCCCAAGGGGACTCATACTCCACTCACCGCCCGATTATGTTTCAGCTGCACCAACAACATGGCAGAATATGAGGCATGTATCATGGGTTTACAAGCTGCAATCGATTTGAGGATCAAGTTTCTAAGTGTCTTCGGAGATTCCGCTCTCATGATCAATCAGATCAAGGGCGAGTGGGATACGAAACACCCGAATCTTATTCCTTACAAAGAGTATGTGTCGACCTTGCTCCCCCACTTTGAAGAGATAACTTTTGAGCATTTCCCCAGAGAGGAAAATCAGCTAGCGGACGCACTAGCCACGATGTCTTCAATGTTCAAAGTTAAATGGGACAACGAGGCTCCCCGAATCATAATCTGGAAGTTGGATGAACCGGCATACTGCTGTGAGCTTGAAGCTGAGAAGGTGACTGAAAAACCCTGGTATCATGAGGTAAAGAGGTACTTGGAGGTTCAGGAATACCCTGAGGGTGCATCTGTCAATGATAAGAAGTTCATGAGGAGGTTTGCTGCAAAATTCTTCCTCAGCAACGGCATTCTCTACAAACGGAATCATGATTCAACTCTGTTACGTTGTGTGGATAAGGCTGAAGTAGAGAAAATTATGATGGAACTGCATGAAGGTACATTTGGGACCCATTCCAGTGGACACACCATGGCTAAGAAAATTCTTCGGGCAGGATATTTCTGGTCCACGATGGAAGCCGATTGTTACCAACACTCCCGAACTTGTCATAAGTGCCAGATCTATGCTGACAAGGTGCATATCCCTCCAGTTCCTTTGAATGTCCTAACGGCACCTTGGCCTTTCGCAATGTGGGGCATCGATATGATCGGTGAGATCCGACCAACGGCATCCAATGGGCATCGCTTCATCTTGGTGGCGATCGATTACTTCACGAAATGGGTTGAGGCAGCTTCCTATGCCACAGTAACCAAGAGCGTCGTGGCGCGTTTCATCCGGCATAATCTGATCTGTCGGTACGGAGTCCCGGAAAGAATCATTACAGACAACGGTACCAATCTCAATAACAAAATGATCACTGAACTCTGTGAACAATTCAAGATACAACACCACAATTCTTCTCCCTACCGGCCGAAGATGAATGGGGCTGTAGAGGCAGCCAATAAGAATATCAAGAAAATTGTGCAGAAGATGACAGTGACCTATAAAGATTGGCACGAGATGTTACCGTTCGCTCTTCATGGGTACCGTACCTCAGCAAGGACGTCAACCGGGGCAACTCCTTTCTCCTTAGTCTATGGTATGGAGGCAGTCTTGCCAATTGAAATCCAGATACCCTCTCTCCGAATAATGAAGGATGCAGACTTGAATGAAGATGATTGGATCCAGACTCGACTTGATCAATTAAATCTGATTGATGAAAAGAGGCTCACTGCTATCTGTCATGGTCAAACGTATCAGAAACGGATGATCAGGGCATTTAACAAGAAAGTCAGACCGCAAGAGTATCAAGTTGGGGACCTGGTAATCAAACGCATCATCCTTCCTCAAAGTGATCCCCGGGGCAAATGGACCCCTACTTACGAAGGGCCATTTGTGGTTAAGCGTGTGTTCTCAGGAGGAGCCATGATCCTAACCACCATGGATGGTGACGACCTTCCTCACCCCGCCAATGCAGACATAGTGAAAAAATACTACGCATAAATAAAAGACCCGCTAGGTTGACATACCTAGGCAAAATAAGGGCTTTCCGGCGAACCAAAAGGGTTCGGGCAAAAATAAGGGATGAAATGAAAAAATCTGTACACCCGGCAAGTCGAAAACCTGAAAGGGCGGCTTGGGCAAAAATGGGTATCCCGGTGGACTGAAAACCCGAAAGGGCGGTCCAGGCAAAAGTTAGGGATAAAAGCGTAACACTATGTCTCATTGGATCACTTCGCATCCGGAATTCGGCATCAACTATCTGGCTCCAGATTTCGACATTGACCAATCAGCTTCATCTTCAAATTAGGCAGCAAAGCGATGAGACGTTCAAAGACATAAAGGCAATAGCAGAGTTGGAACCCAGTGGGATTGTTCACATAGCTGTTTTGTTTTTTCAAATTGTAAACTCTATACTTTTTGGCGATGTCCTCTTACTAGGATGTCAGCCTCTTGTACAAAAAACGCCTATTCATAGGCAATCAATACAAATTCACTTGTCCATACAAATTACCATTGTTTTCCCTTTTTTCTGTTTTGTCTTGCGAAGAACGTCCAATGTTCATTTTTGATATATGCATTTGACATTAAATTGCTGATTCATAAATATTCGCATATGAAACAAGAGATTAATTACAGGTGACATCAAAGACAGGGGCAATGTGGGGTTGTCTATTGCAGTCTGGTTGTTTTGTCCGCCAAGGCACCAAGATAGGTTCAACTGAAGAATGTGGCCAAATCATCTTAACTCCCCGCAGAGTAAAACAAGATTCAGCAATACTTTCCCCAAGCAGGAGTCGATTCCCCGTCGATCCTGAAGAAGCCCAACATTCCCCGACAGGTCTTAAAGCTCATCCCCAGTAGATCCTGCAAACTTATCCCCGGCGAAGCACGGACGTCTCGCCCGAGTTTTATTTAGAGTTATTTCCTCACAAGGACTTATAACTGGGTTATCCTCAGCTAAAAGCCACGGAAGACCACTCTCGGCAAAGTCCCTTCAAGTCCCCAGCGAAGTCTATCTTTGGTATTCCCAAGCAGAGTTTATCTTTGGAGTTCCCCAGCGGAGTTTATCATCATTATCCTAAGCGGCATCCATCATTAAAGTCCTCAGCAGGCCTCTCATCAAAACTTCGGCCAAGTATCTCTTCCGCAGAGCAGCTTCCCGGCCATTCGTCAAGGATTTATTTTCCTAAGATGAAATTACACTCATAAACATTTCACATTTTCATACATCTTGCTTACATACATGATGAAATGCATATAAATGTTGAACATCATGACATCATGCATATCATACATCATGACATCGCATACAACTTACATTTTTGCCTTTTCAGGAAAAAGACAATCCCAAAAACAATTACCGTCAACTGTCGCAATTCCGGATTCGATACCTGTATCTAGCCAGGGCACATCTGAGAGTGACAGTATTTCCGGATTCGACTCCTGTATCCAGCCAGGGCATATCTGTTGACCACATTTCCAGACTCGATTCCTGTATCTAGCCAGGGCACGTCTAAAGAGCTCCAGATTCGATTCCTGTATCCAGCCAGGGCATATCTGTTGACCACATTTCCAGACTCGATTCCTGTATCTAGCCAGGGCACGTCTGCAGAATTCAAAGATTCGATTCCTGTATCCAGCCAGGGCACATCTATCAACTACAACAGCTCCAGATTCGATTCCTGTATCCAGCCAGGGCATATCTGTTGACCACATTTCCAGACTCGATTCCTGCATCTAGCCAGGGCACGTCTGCAGAGTTCAAAGATTCGACTCCTGTATCCAGCCAGGGCATATCTATTGACGACTATTTCCAGATTCGACTCTTGTATCCAGCCAGGGCACATCTGTGAGCAACCGATTGTAGATTCGATACCTGTATCTAGCCAGGGCATATCTGCATAAGGAGACTGAAGATCAAACACCTGTAACAAGCCAGGAAAACATCCGTCCTTCTCAAATACACAAGTTCTCGCTAAGGAATCTCTTATGCGATCAACACTTCCAAATGGCATCGATAAGCCCATTCCCGTCAAAGTTCTGTCACTGCTCCAGATGGCATCTGTAAGCCCATTCCTGACATCACATTATTGATACTTCAACATGCGAGTGCAAATTTCCGGGCACTCTAGTGTCCAATCTCCTTTTACCCTCGAGTCACGAAAGGCCAACTTGCCAATCTAACTCATCAGGTCCAAGAAGATTGAACAGGGGCAACTGTTGTACCCCAAAATTTGCCCTCCCATTTCCTCAACATTTTCTCATCACAAGACATTTGAAGATCAAGATACAATTAGGGTTTCCTCTGCTCAAGACTTCTCCTTGCACTGTGGACTCAAATTAGGGTTTGTGTTTGCACAAGGATGTTTTGACCTAAAATGCCTAAGATGACTTTCATGCTTCATATTGGACTCCCAAGTTTACCTATACCAAGTTTCAAGTCTTGATTCCAAGTTTTACCCAGTCAATTAGACAGTTGACCTAGAAATCAGCTGTATTGGGGAAAAAGTCAACTGTGGCCAATTGACAGTCAAACCTCATGAAAATTGACCCACATCAACATGTTGAATTCATATAAACCATTTGATCAAGTTTGGATCACAATTCCACAAGAAATTTGATCAGATCACCAAAAGGGCAAAATGGTCATTTTTAGGGTTTTGACTGCACAAAGGCAATTTTTGACTGTTTGACCTAGCCAATGGCAAACCAAGCTCACATATGGCCTCAAGGACTCAATGGAATTATCTTGACATGTTCATCAAACTCAAAAGATCCCAAGTACACAAGATTGATAGTTGAATTTCCCAGTCAATTGATCAATTTTGACTGTATACTGAAAAGTCAAACTTTGACTTTTTGGTCAAAATCAAGAGTCAAGATTCATTTTTCATCAAAAACATTCCAAATCATGAAACTTGTTCACCAAGAAATCACAAAATGCAAATTAGGGTTTGAAAATGGAATTTTTCATAACTTAGAATTTTTCTAAGTTATGGAAAACCCTAATTTTTTCCCAACTTTGCCCCATCTTTTCACCATGATCCATTTGGATTCAAACAAAAGTCAAAACATGAAAGTTGTAGCTTGTTGCATAATCTACAACTTTGATTCACAAAGTTTTCTCATTTGAAGCTTGTATCTCAAGTTATGATTTTTTGAATAAGGGCACTAAACCATCTTTTAACTTAGTGAAAATTTGACCTATTTTGACAAGGTTTTCTACCCTACTTCAAGGCCACTTTTCATACCCTTCCACTTGGAATTTTGATTTTCATTTCAAAGATGGATTGTAGTACACATTCCAAGCTTTCCAAAATGTCCAAGAACTCATCAAACAACCTCATAACTTGAGAGATTCGAATTTCACAAGTTGGCAAAAATTCACTTTTGTTCTTCATCAAAGCATGTTCATGAACTTGGCAAATTTGAACTCAGCATAGTTTGTGCTACTTTGCAGGTCCTTAAACCACATTACACTCCTTAATTTAATGCTTGTTCATTGTGTCTAAGTGTTGTTCCATGAATTCAAGCATTATACACAAGATTGATCCATTTTTGGATAAAGTGAACTTTCCATTTTTACAAAAGTTTGCTTTATGTCAATTGGTAAATCAAACAAGTACATAGAAGATCTGCTTAGCACAAGATTATGGGCATAACACACTGATCAAGAGGTGTTGATGCAGCACATTAGGGGGTCCTATACTGACCTAGAACACCAATTTGCTTTTGTTGCTTAGAAAAGAAGAAAAGTCCATAACTTGTGACAACTTGAATCTCAGCTTACAAACACAACACAAAAGATATCAAACACATTCAAGATCACCCAACCAAGCTTTTGCACGAGCCTTTTGCCTTTCAAACACCCTCCATCTCAGAAACACCACAAAACTGCTCAAACAGAGCAGGCCCTGCAGATTGAGTGCTATCTCTCAATCCCTTCGAGCATTTTGATCAAAACCTGTTCCTATACCTTCCTTATAACCTATGCAAACTATCCAGAAGCTAAGGCACGATCTATAGTTGCTCTAACCACTTCCACCATTTTCACATCTTTGACTTGCAGGTGAAGTTCTACAGCTTGATACAAGAAGGTTCAAGACAAAGTAAGCATTGAAAAAGCATCCCTGGACCTCAAGAAAGCTTTTCCAATCATTACATTGCACTGAAAGTCTCTCATTCTCCACATAGAAGTTCAGCTGCACAGGTAAAAGTTTGAATTCGTATCTCTCTTATTATGCATCTTTAGTCTTAAGTTTGTGAAGAAACAAGGTCCTACTCATAGCCCTGAACATGTACATAGCTTTAGTTTTCATTTCTTTTATCTGAGTAGAGAGAATTTGAGCTCTGAAAATGGTAGAAAAACTAGGTCAGAAAAGAGGGGGAGAGAAATTCTCCCTCATCTTAGAGAGATAGGTCATGTTCTTTATATGGTTGAAACCGTCTCTTAATGCTCTACACTTTTCATGTTATGAGTTTTGCTTGAAAGTCCAGGAATCCAGAGATAAGAAACGCGTGTTTTTGCTTGAAGAAGGTTGTACAAAGGTTGAAGAAGAAGTGGTCTGGGCTGGGCCTGGATATATCTTCTTTTCACACCCCATTTTTATGTTTACACCCTCCTGAGCCCATTTGCTCATTTTTTAACATTTTTGACTTTTTTCTTTTTTGGCTGACTTTGTTTATTTTTTCTCATGCCATTTTAAAATTAAAAATATTTTTTTCATCATTTTTTTTGCATTTATTGCATATTTATTTGTTTATTTCCTTTATTTATACATAAATAGATATACATACTATTATTTAGAATAAGTGTAAAAATAGTGAAAATACATTTTTATTTTTATTTACTTTCTAAAAATATTTCACACAAAAAATACTCTTTTATTTATTTTATTAAAATATTAAATAAATATTTATTTTTGTATAATACATATTTAGGGTTTAATATAAATATATATATGATTATTAATATATTTAAGACAAAAATATAAAAATATTTGATTTTTTCATTTTATTTAATATTTGATACAAAAAATACCCTTCTTTCACAATACACTTCATTTTATTTTATTTTTATAAATAATAAATAAATAGTAGAATTAAATTAGATAATAATACCTTTTCTTTAAAAATTAGGGTTTTTTACCCTAAGTTCAAAATACTCAAAAAATAAATACATTTTATTTTCTTTTCCCTTTTACATAAATAATATTTTCTCATACACATAAAAACTTCCTTTTTGCATTTCACATATTTATTTAATTTACATTTAATTATGCATTGCAAATATCCAATTGATGTAATAATTTAGATTTAAATTCTTGTCAATATCCCCATTTGAACATTTGTACCCCCCTTCCCATATTTGGTTTTGTAATAGTTTAGTAATTTTAATTTCGCACTTTATTGCTTTCTAATAATAACATGTTAGAATTAGGGTTTGTATGCGAAAAACGATAAAAAATAGTTTGACCTAATACAAGATAAGCAAGCATGAAAATGGACACACAAATCACACTTGCACCCCCTAGGGTATTCCACTTGTTGCCTTCAAATAAATGGGCCATGTTGCATGTTAAACTTCTTTGGGCAAAGCAAATAATTTTGAATGATCATAGTCCCTCGATAAAACTTTTTTTCAAAAAAAAACAAACAAAAACAAATGATCAAGTCCCTTAGAGAGATTGCTCAAAGACATTTAACGTTGTTGCAATTATGGTCTAAACGATGACCCGCGCCCGTCCCTCTCACATCCTAACACAAGGTTGCCCACCAAATACAATGGTGGAGCAAACTTGTTAAAAGGGTTAAAAGTATAGCAATGATCTTTTGAGAAATTTAGGAGTAGAGAACCTCTTAGTTACTTGAATCAACTTGCAAAAACAAAACACTTGCCTAATTTCAAAATCACACCTCACAACACTTTCAAAACAACTTTCAAAAACAAAATGAAAACTTTTTCAAAAGACATACATCTTTGTATACATCCCCACATGGATCATTACAAAGGTTGCCACCATATTGGCCTCTTTTCAAAAACATCTTCAAAACCCACACACTCAAGCACCATTTAAAACAATTGAAAACAAAAGGCAAGTGATCTAAGCAAGTAACTAAGAGCCCATGGATAACCATGGATAGAAAGGGTGCTAATACCTTCCCTTTCTATAATCTACTCCCCGAACCCAAGAAAACATCTCAAAAGGTTTTTGCTGTGCTTTTTAACCTTTCCTTAGGATAAAATAAAAAGTCGGTGGCGACTCTTGCTAACCGCAACATTTGCGAATACAAACGCAAAACCTCAAGTCAGTTCTCCCACCGTATCACATGGCGCTTTCAAGAAAACCTGACACTACCATCAAAATCTAGACACCTTCGCCCGGCGACACAACTTCCATCGCCCAGAGGCAGACCCTTCGCGTCTAGTGTCTCCCAACGATGCTTGGAGTGAAACACTCCAGTAAATTCCTAACTTTATGTCCTTCAACTCCCCTTGGCTCACCCAACAACAGCCAAGTGAGTCATCATCGCACGATGACCCTTCTTCATCGCCCGACAGTCCTGCGCGAACAGGGTTTTCCTATTGCGATTTTCTGCATAAAGTAGTCCCAATTCCTTTGCGATTTCACACTAAAACATATTCAAAACTTATTTAAATCATCATGGTTTCACAATATCATAATAATACAACATTTCAAGCATCACATACATCATTACTCAGCATTATAACATCAAAATATCACTGATTTCATCATATTCATCATGTTATCAATCCATCCCAAAAACCCCAAAACACATACGTACATCTAAACCCCATATAAAATATAATGATAGATCACCCCCTTACATTAGATTTCCATTGAATTGAAATCCTCTTTAGCATTCTACCGAAATCCTTCCATGTTCTTTGTGCCCTAACTTTCTCTTAACAGCGCCAGTCCTTCCAATATTTTCACGATCATACTAATGAAATAATCTTCTCTTATTATTCGTTTAACCTTAGGACCTCTAATATTTGCCCAACTTGTCCTCACTTAGCCTTTCACCAATTACCATCTTGCCCCTATCTTTTCTACATCAATTATTCCTTTTTATTTAAATAATAATAATTTTAATAATTATTCTAAATTATTACTAGATAATTATCTAATTATTAAAATACTTTATATTCATCAATATCCCAATAATCCACAACATAACTACATAGCACACATCATACTCAACAAACATCACATATTCATCAATAATCCACGATTATTTCAAATAACTCATTTAAATAATTAATTCTAAAAGTTAGGGTGTTACAACTCTCCCCCGCTTAAAGTATTTTCGCCCCAAAAATTACCTGAGGGAAACAGAGCCGAGTACGACTCCTTCATCTGATCCTCACGCTTCCAAGTCAAAGTTCCACCGGTTGGTCCACCCCTCAACACTTTCACTAAGGCAATATCTTTACCCTGCAATTGCTTCACTTTCTAGCCTTCTATTCCAATGGTAATGCTTCAACATTTGGGTTATCTCTCACTTGTACATCATCCATCTGAATCACATGTGAAGGATCTGGAATATACCTTCTCAATTGAGACACATTAAACACATCGTAAATATTCTCAAGTGATAGTGGTAAAGTGATACGATAGGCCACCTCACCTATCTTTTCAGATATCTGATATGGACCAACAAAACATGGCGTAAGCTTTCTCGACTTTAGAGCTCTAACAACATCAGTCATTGGAGTAACTCTCAAGAACACATGATCATATTTTTGGAATTCCAATGTATGATACGGTGGGAGAACTGACTTAAGTTTTTTGCGTTTGATCGCAAATGTTGCGGTTAGCAAGAGTCGCCACTGACTTTTCTTTTATCCAAAAGGAAAGGTAAAAAAGCACGGAAAAGACCTTTGAGATTGATTCTTGAGTTCGGGGGGTAGATTATGAAAATGGAAGGTATTATCACCATTTTCATCCATGGTTTTCCATGAGCTCTTAGTTACTTGCTAGATCACTTACTTTTGTTTGAAATTGTGCTTTGTGTGGTTTTTGAAAGTATTTTGTAAAGAGGCCATTGTTTAGGCAATCTTTGTAATGATTCTCGTTCGTAAGAATGTATACAAAGATGTTTGATCTTTTGAAAATGTTTTCAAGTTTTGAAAGTGTAGATGTTTGTTTTTTTGAAAATAGCAACGATGTTTGTTTTGAAATGGAGCAAGTAATTATGAGCAATCTACCTACTCAAATGTATTTCTTGTTCATTCTCTTTTCCTTTGACATTATTGTCTTACCATTGATTTGGTAAGCAACCCTATCTTTGGATGTTAACAGGACGGGTGTGGGTCATCGTATAGCCATTATTAGCAATGTTGAAAGGTATCTTAGAATTCTTTTGAGGGACTAAGATCATTTTATAAGGCAACTTTGAATAGCATCATCGAGGGACTGTGATCTTGTACTTGTTTTTTTTTTGCTAAGATACCTTACATGCGTAATATGGACATTTTGTAAGGAAACCAAGTGGATTTTACCCTAGGGGTGCTTGTGTGCAAGTGTGTCATTTTCATGCTTATTTTTGTCTTGGATTAGGGTTTTCTATTTGGTTGATTTTATCTTCCCATACAAACCCTAATTACTAGCATGTTATATAAAAGCGATAAATTGCGAAATTTAAAGTTACTACGTGTTCTACCCCAAAATTTGCCCTCTCATATTTCTCAAAACATTGCAAGAAAAATCTCCAAGTTGCTCAAGTTTGCTCAAGAGTGGGTCAGACAAAGCATCTCCTAAGGCAGTCAACCCCAAATTAGGGTTTTGTGTTGCATCAAGATCCTTGAGTCCAAATGACCTCAAATGCTCCCTAATGTCCTAATATGTTCTCAAGGTCATCCATGTCAAATTTCAAGCCTTGCAGAGGAAGTTTGCTCAGTCAATTGCTCAAAGGGTCCAAAAATCGACTGTGCTAAGGCAAAAGTCAACTGTGACCCAAATACAGTAAAACCTCAATATTTTTTGTCAACATTCTCATTTTTAAGGATATTTCATCATTTGATCAAGGGTTGATCATGATTCATCAAGGATTGCTCAAAATTCATCAAGACTCAAAAGTTGCTAAATTAGGGTTTTGCAGGAAAAGTCAACTCAACTTTGACCAAGCATAACTTTCTCATACTTTATGAGAAATTACCCATCCAAAGCTCATTTTGAAGCGGATGAAATTTACTACAATCCATATTCATACCCCAAGATCAGAAAATGCACTCACAAGAAGTTATAAATTTGGACATTATAGGTCATTTTTGAAAGTCAACAAAAACACCTTTTTTGCCAAAGCTTATAACTTGAGCATGGAATATAAAAATGAGATGAAACCAAAAGGGTTGGTTATAGTACATATCAAGCTTTCTAAAAAGTCCAAGAACATTTCCAAAAGATCAAAATTGAAGAAGTTATGCATTGTTGAAGTTAGGCATTTTTGCAAAATTGCCAAAAGTCAACTATCCCCAAAACTTCAAATTTTGTCAAATGGGCCCATTCTTTTCCACTTGATTTGAACTTTCCACATTTCACACGTGTCCTAGCTTCACCCTTGTGTCCATTTATCAATTTTATTATTTTATTTTTTATTGAATTATTTCATTTTTAATCAAATAAAATCCAAATATTGATTGTTTGATATCTTTTTGGCTATTTTAGGACTTAATCATCATCATGATCAACATAAAATTCGTATCTCACCATATCATGTACAAAAAGATGGATTTTTGACAAATTAGGCAAGCTTTCAAAAGTGAATCAAATCAAATCTCATGGCATTGATGTGGAAGGATTCAATACATATTTGTTAACCTAATGCATTCTATCATACATAAGGTAGCTAGAGGGCACGAAAACAAGGCCAGAGGCTTCAATAATCAACCAAACAAAACTTGAAAAAAGTGGTAAAAAGTGGGAAACGAAAATCACACTTGGAGGCGTTTTCAGAACCAAAGCTTGACACCAATCGATTGCTGGAGGTTCACTGAGTCAGAACCAATCCAAAGCAAGCTCTCATACACATCAAAACTCGCTGTAAGTGTCACGTTTCTTGGCCCTGTTTTCAAAATCGTGGCTCTCTATTTCTGCATCATTATGGCAAATCATTGATACATTTGTGACTCTCATGAGATTTCTAAGCTTTTGGCAATATTTAATTTCATTTATATGGACTGTAATCTCATAATAGCATGGCTAGGGTTTCGTGTTGGATTTTAGGGATTTACGTTTCAGGTGAAATTGAATCTCGTGATGGACATGGTTGCACTCAGGAGAGGGAGATGAACCTAACCATGTCTTTGGGGGTCGTTTTTATGGCCTAGAATTAATTTTGGGATCGACCTACGAATTTAGATGCGGATCTAAATCCGCAGGTAAAGTTACAGGGGCTGGAGGTAGGGGACGGAGACGTGGCAATTCCCCAGTGGACCATTCAAATGTTCGTGCACTTTTTTTATTTTCTGGCATATTAACGCATTTTAATATATTATATTTTATTTGTGTTTTATTAACAATTCAAGTGAAGTGGTCCAGTGGTCAATGTGAGTGCTCCCAAGGCGTTGTTGGTTGGAGGTCAGGGGTTCGATCCCTGCCTCCAGCGCTTTGTATTTTCCTTTATTTTGTCATGCAATCAGGTACAAACCAATGCTTGCAGCTCACCATATGCCTTCACAAGTCAAAGCGCCAGATGGCCAAAGGCCAGATCTGGTGATTCAGATTGATGGTCTACCATGGACCAAGTCAACCAGCGCACATGGGATCCAAAAAGTCCACCAGGCCAGCGCTTAATGGGCCCTAAAATTGCTGATCAAACCTCCAAATCAGGCCCAAACCTCTTATCTCTTTCTATTTCTTTCATTTTGTTTATTTGTTTTATTATTATTTTTTTATTTTTATTTAATCAATTAACCAATCAAATTTTTTTTTCTTTATAAAAATAAAACCAAAAAATATTTTTCTTCATTAAAACCAAATTTTAATTTTTATTAATAAATACTAATTATATTAATTTAGTTTTAATTAGGATAACTTTAATATATTTTGTAAATAATTAAAATTAACTTAGACATAATTAGGTTTTTATTAACATTGATCAATTTTATTTTCTTTCTTTAAATATCAAAAAACCCAAAAATATTTATTTTTATTAATTTATTTATTTATTAATTTAATAATTAACCTAGATTAATTTCTTTCTTAATTCAAAAACAACAAAAAATCTTTTTTTTAATAACAAAGGGTCAAAACCCTAAAACTCGCATTCGATTTAATTTCCCGCACGCGATCCAGTTTATTCAATATTGTATTTGTTTCCGAAATGTAATAGATAATTAGGACCATCTTTACCGATTTATTTATTTTCCGCATTTAAATTTCAAAGGGTTGCTTTTGGCGATGTAAATACCCGACGCCTTGAAATAGTTAGTTAAATTTCCGCAATTTAATTTCCGCAACTTATAAACTGTTAGATGTTTGATAATAGGGATGCATGACAAGAATGCATGTTTAACCTAAAATCAACATAGATCACTCTTAATATGTACAAAGATAAAATTAACTGAAAAACAACACACTCGCACATGCGCACTCTTAGGGTACACCCCACTTGGTTGCCTTCGTACGCGATCATTAATTATAGGTTGTTTTAGAGGTCGCCCTCTTGTCTCAAAGATCATAGTCGCCTCGAAACGGTTGCCTCGAATACTGTTGCCTCAAAACAAATTATCTAAGACATTAGGGTTACCGCTAAGGCGTCCTAACATTGCTTTGGTGACCGTAAGTACCTAAATTCGAATTGACCCTCAAACTCCAACGACGGTGCTACCTACTCATCCATAGTAGGATAGCATTGTCTAAAGGAAAATTGCATAGAACGATTCCTTTTTCGAGTAGGTAGATGGTTCTTAAGTACTTGCTCTTTCCAAAACAAAACAAAACTTTTCACACTTACACCTTTCAAACGAAAAACTTTTTCAAACCCACAAACACGAAGAAAAGCAATTTTGAAAGCAATATGAGCAAGTACCTAAGAGCCCGTGGATAACCACAGATAGAAAGGGTGCTAATACCTTCCCTTTCTATAATCTACCCCCCGAACCCGAGAAATATCTCGAAAAAGGAATTTTCTATGCTTTTTTTCTTTCCTTGTTGGATAAAATAAAAGTCGGTGGCGACTCTTGCTTACCGCGACATTTTGCGAAAACAAACGCAAAACGCAAACCAGCATTCCAATAAACAGTCAGTTCTCTCCCACCGTATCACACTACACTATTACAACATTTGTGGGAGGGGGTATACAATTTATGAATGGGGATTGCAATAATATAAACCTAATTAACCTATTACAACCAAATTGAATATGTACAAATAATTGAAGGAATATGTAAAGTACAAAATGCAAATTGAAAGAAATGATTTTTGTGTTTGGATTTTTGTATGAAGGAGGTTTCAACCTAAACCTAATTAGAGAAAAAAAATGTAATTAAATTAAATTAACTTAAGTTAATTAAGAAAAGAAATTAATTAAGAAAAGATTTCAATTAAGAAAAGATTTTTTTTGAATAAAACCCTAAATCTATTTTAGTTGATTAAAGGAAAATTAGTTTAAAGAAAAAAGTATTTTTACATTTTTGTCTTGAAAATAGTATGTGGTATTATGAAATATTTTTTATCTTTGTTATATTAAAATAAATATATTTAGATAAATAATAACCAAATTTTATTTTAATATTTACAAGGAAATTAATAAAAGTAAACAGAGTATAATGAATAAAAATAATTTTTTTATATGGAAAAATATTTAAATTATGTCAAAATATAAATCTATATTTTTTATACTTTTTATGATTTTTTTGGTATTTTAGAAAATATATTTAAAAGAGAAAAGAAATAATTAAATAAATAAAAATAAAATGGGCCAAGGGGTGTCACAAGTAAACAGGGGAGTATGCTAGAAAAAATAAAACAAAAAATGACTGGCACAAAGGGCCCAGCGCCTGCAAAAAAGATGTTAGAAAAAATCAGAAAAATAGAAAAATGCAAAAGGGAGGTTCAGATTGGTTCGAACCCTCGCCCTTTAGGTAACATATGCCTTAGTACGCGCGCGCTTGCCGCTGGGGTGGCTGTTTCATCCGGTCATATAATCAAAGCATAAATATATATTAGAAATTGCTTTCTGAAGGCAACTTCATCTTCAACCTTGAGCCATAGCCGGACCACCTGTATCTTCCTCATTTATCCACAAAAATAGAAACTCCAAACATGAAAGTTATGGTGTTTCTTCCCACGAATTCAACCATATAATTTATGTAAACAAAATATCAAAGATAAAACTAATTTTGCTGGCCCTAAATTGAAACCTAATTTTCTCAGAAATTTCAAATCCAAAATTCTCTATACATAGTCAATATAAATGGAAACTATGAATATGATTAGCTTTAGAGCAAGGATATATACATTTTGTTTTCACAAATCAGGATCAAATGATGCTTGTATGAAGAGATTGAAGTTTGAGTTTTTACCTCTCGCAGCTGGAGTCGTGAATGGAGTTTGGGCAACTTTTGAGAGGGCCTGAGGATCTGTTTAGCTTGCCTGGACCTCCTTAAGTGTATTCCAACTCTTACTTTGCCTTGAAAGTCCCTGAATATCCCTACTCAAGTCAACCTGCAAAAAGAACAAATGCAAGGCTCAATGCAAGCTGACTTTGCATAAAGCTTGCTTTTTTAAAATGGCAATGTTGCCTTTCTTCCCAAAATGGAATTATACTTGTACAATGCATTGAATGCTTTGATTAAAGCTTCTAACAACTGTGAGAACATTTAATTATGGAGTGAAAATCAAGTTAGAAGCCTGCAAAGTGAGATTTGTACAGCATGCTTGAAGATTGGACCAAGTGTTCTTCACAAAGTGGCTTGTAATCCAAGTGACAAAACACCAATTTCATCTCTTCGATTCTCCCTACTCAAGAATAATATCAATTAGTTCTTGGACATTTTGGAAAGCTTGCAATATGCTCTACAACTTATATTTGAATTGCTTTTGAAGATTCCCCTTGGAACTATGTGAAAAATTTCCATGAAGTTAGGTCAAAAATCTGCCTAACTAGGGCAAAATTTCACTAAGTCATTTTTAGTTCATGAGCATGTATTCACAAAATTATAACTTGAGATCCAAGCATTTTTAGGAGAAGTTGTGTGAAGAAAATTTGTAGATTTCATGGAGATCTACAACTTTCATGTTGGAAGTTTCTATTGAATTATCTTGTATCATGGTGAAAATTTGGCTCAAAGTTATGAAAAAATAAGAAATTTTCTGTACTTAGAAAAATTTCTAAGTTAAGAAATTTCATCTTTTCAAAATAAAAATCTTGAATTCTTGATTTCTTGATGAACAAGTTTCATATTTTTACATGTTTTGATGAATTATGATCTTTGATACTTGAATTTGACCAAAAAGTCAAAGTTTGACTTTTCAGTATACAGTTGACTTTTGATCAATTGATTGCAAAATTCATCTGTCAATCAAATGGATTTGCAATGTTTTGAATCATGTCACTAGGTCAAAATGATGCAATTGGACTCTTGATATCATGCCTTAAACCAATTGACCATTTTCTAGGTGAAAAATCATAAATTGCCCTTTCCCAATCAAAACCCTAATTTTGACCATTTTGCCCTTTTGGAGATTTGATCAAATTTCTTGAGGAATTATGGTCCAAACTTGATCAAATGATACATATGAGTCCAAAATGTTGATGTGGATAAAAAATTATGAATTTTGACTATAAATTGGCCATGGTTGACTTTTCCCCCAATGTAGTTGATTTTTAGGTCAACTGTTCAATTGACTGACCAAAAGTGTGATCCAAAGCTTGAAACTTGACATGAGTAATCTTGGGGGTCCATAATGGTCCAATGAAAGTCATATGAAGCATTTATAGTTCAAAAATCCTTGTGCAAACTCAAACCCTAATTTTGGTCATCAGTGCCTAAGGAGGTGTCTTGAGCTGATCAAACCCTAGTGCAGTCTTGAATCCAATGAGATCTTGTGAGCAAATTCTTGATAAATGAGAGTGAAAATTTTGGGGTACAACATAATGCCTTCCTTCTCTTATCATGATAACTCTTCTAACTACTCTGAGAAGCTTTCATCCTCTCTTGGATCATCTTGGTCTTCTCAGTTGTCTCCCGTACAATCTCATATCCGAGTAAAACACTCTTACCCGACTCATACCAACACAATAAAGTTCTACACCTCCTACCATACAGTGCTTCATACGGTGCCATCCCAATACTAGAATGGAAATTGTTATTGTAAGTGAACTCAATCAATGAAAGTGGTTATCCCAAGCTCCTTCTATTTTTAGCACACAAGCCATTAGCAATCCTCCAAAGAATGGATAGTCCTCTCTGTCTGACCGTCCGTCTGCAGATGATATGCGGAACTCAACTTCAACTTAGTACCAAAAGCATTCTGCAAACCTCCCCAGAATTTTGACGTAAACCTAGGATCTCTATCTGATACGATACTCGAAGGTATCCCATGCAACTTCACAATATCATCAACATACATCTCAGCTAGCTTTTCTATAGGATGATTGATCTTAATCGGCAAGAAATGTTCTGAATTAGTCAACCTATCCACTATAACCCAAATAGAATCATTGCCTTTAGCAGTAATTAGCAAACCTGACACAAAATCCATAGAAACATTGTCCCATTTCCACTCTGGAATACTCAAAAGTTGCATAAGACCCGTAGGCTTATGATGTTTGATCTTTGACTTCTAACAAGTCAAACAAGCATACATAAACTTATCAATTTCCTTCTTCATACCCGACCACCAAAACAATTTCTTCAAATCCTGATACATCTTCGTAGCACATGGATGAATACTCAAATCGCTTTGATGTCCTTCCTCATGAATGCTTTTCTTAAATTCTAGAATATCAGGAACACACACTCTATTATCAAGCCTCATCACACCATTTTCATCCACTTGGAACTTACCTCTGTTACCTTGGTTAATCAGCGTCAGTCGATCCACTAAACTCAAATCATATTTCTGACCTTCTCAGATCTCTTCAAGAATCCCACTATTAAGTTTCAACATTCCCATTCTCACACCGTTAGAAGTATCTTCACACACCAAGCTCATATCTCTAAATTTTTCAATCATTTATAACTCTCGTACCATAAGCATCGACATATGCAAGGAATTCCTACTCAAAGCATTAGCTACCACATTTTCTTTATCAGGATGGTAACTCAAATTAAAATGATAATCGTTTAACAATTCAAGTCACCTTCTCTTCCTCATATTTAGCTCTTTATGATCAAACAAGTATTTTAAACTCTTATGATCACTAAACACTTCAAATTTAGATCCAAAAAGATAATGTCTCCAAATTTTCAACACGAACACCACGGTCGCCAATTATAAGTCATGTGTAGGATAATTCCTCTCATGAACCTTTAATTTTCTAGAGATATAAGTAACAACTTATCCATTTTGCATTAGTACACCACCAAGACCCATCTTAGAAGCATCACAATAAACTACAAAGGATTCATTCGGGTTTGGCAAAATTAATACTGGAGCAGTCGTCAACCTCTTCTTCAGTTCTATGAAACTCTCTTCGCATGTAACATCCCACACATAAGCTTGACCCTTTTGAGTCAAATGAGTCAATGGTAACACCAACTTAGATAACCCTTCAATGAAACTTCGGAAGTAACCTGCTAATTCAAGAAAACTCGGAATCTCGGTTGCAGACTTCGGTGTCTTCCACTGCAACATTGCATCAGCCTTAGAAGGATCCACAATAATTTCACCACTAGAAATCACATGGCCAAGGAAACTCACTTCCTTCAACCAAAATTCACACTTCGATAGTTTCGCATACAACTTCTTCTATTTCAATATTTGCAACATAATTCACAAATGCTCAACATGTTCTTCTTCTAATTTTGAATAAATCAAAATGTCGTTAATGAAAACCACCACAAACTTGTCCAAGTACTTCTAAAAAATTTGGTTCATGTATTCCATGAAAACGCCTGGCACATTTGATACACCAAACGGCATCACAGTATATTCATAGTGACCATATCTTGTCCTAAAAGTTGTCTTCGGAATATCATTTGGCCTAACTCGAATCTGATGATAACCCGACCTCAAATTAATTTTGCTAAATATACTAGTGCCAACCAACTAATCCATCACACTATCAATCCTCAAAAGTGGATACTTATTCTTAATAGTTACTTTATTTAACTGTTTGTAATCCATGCACAACCTCATACTACCATCTTTCTTTTTAACCAATAATATTGGAGCACTCTACAGAGAGACGCTCAAACGAACAAACTTCTTCTCCAGCAATTCTTTTAATTTTTTCTTCAATTCGTTCAACTCTGAAGTTGATATCCTATAAGGAGCCATCAATGTCGGACTTGTACCTGGTATTAATTCTACAGAAAATTCAACTTTTCGTTCTGGAGGCAAATCACCAATGTCGTTTGGAAACACTTATGGAAATTCACAAACAACAGGTAATTCCACACTTGCAGTTTCATGATCAACTTGTAACGATGTGAACATCGCAAACATCTAAGCTTCATCTGCTAAAATTTCATCTACTTGCTTAGCAGACAAAAACATCAGCTCTCCATTATCACCAAACTTGGGAAATCTCACCGTCTTATTATAATAGTTGATATGAACATAGTTGAACTCCAACCAGTTCATTCCAAGAATAACATCAATTTGGTGTAACGGTAGACACACCAAATCCATCACAAAATTCTTACCATAGATAGATAAAGGACACTTCGAACAAATAAGAGTAGTAGAATGAAAACCTTAGCGGGAAGTTCGACTACCATTCCCCCATTCATATCAGACAACTTTAATCCCAACATAGTAGCACATTAAAGTGAAATGAACGAATGTGTAGCACTAGTATCAATAATATCAATTAACTCAGTATTGTTAATGAAACAAGTACCTCTAATCAGGTTTTCTTTCATATCGGCCTCAGCACCACTCAGAGCAAACACTCTACCATTAGTCTGAGCAGCAGCAACCTTCTTTGATTTTTAACATTGGGTACTTATGTGACAATGCTCACCACAATTGAAATAAGTAGGGCATTCATTATTGCATTTAGTAACGCGATGACCAGCCTTGCCACACCTGTAACATCTTAGCATATTATTAGTGCAGGCATCAGTAAGATGGCCTAATTTGCCACACTGATAGCATTCCATCAAAGCGGGAGCTCCTCCCCCACTTGGCTTCTTCTCATCATAAGATTTCTACTTCCCCTTATCAGCAGGAGAAGCGTACGACTTACCATGATCCTGGTTCTTTCCCTTCTTCTCATTATCATTCTTATAAAAAGAAGTTATGTCTCTGCTATCTTGATAGAAGATTCTACATTTGTTCACTAATACAGGAAACTGATGAATTTTCATATATCCAATACCCTGCTTGATCTCTGGATACAATCCATTCTCAAACTTAATGCATTTCGACACCTCAACTTCTAGGTTGTTATAGTGCGAACAAAATTTCACTAGCTCCTCGAATCTAGCCGCATACTCAGTAACTATCGAATTTCATTGCTTTAGCTCAAGGAATTCGATTTCCTTCTTAACATGTACGTCTTCAGGAAAGTACTTATATAGAAAAGCAACTTAGAACACAGCTCAAGTAATTTATATGCCCAGAATCTCCATCCTATGGCGCATATTTTTCCACCAGTCCTCGGCTTCCTCTTCTAGCATGTGAGCGCTAAACTACACCTTCTGATTCTCTGTGCAGATCACCACCCGCAAAATATTTTCAATCCCCTTAAGCCACACTTGTGCACCATCAGCATCGTGCCTGCCCTTGTAGATCCATGGATTGTTCCTCAGGAACCTTCCCCATGCACGAGTCTCGTCATCATTTCCTCCATTCTGGTTTTTCTGACCATGCTGGTGTTGCACCGCCTGAGCCACAGATTCTAAAGCGTTAGCAATAGCGTTATCATTTATTCCTCCAACCATAACTTTGCACATAGACAACCAACATTAGAAACATCAATACATCGATAGTATCCGAGTATTAATCGATCAACAAGAGGTAGAAATCACATAAAACCTAGTCGAACGGACCGACCTGCTCTGATACCACTTATGTAACACCCTTTTAATTCCCAAGGAATATTATAATTAAATAATCAGAGTATTTCACCAAAAGGTGTCACATGCTTCATAAACAACATACATGTATGTCTTACTCTGTAACACGGGTTTTCAAAATTATTTAAGACAAGTGTTCTATTAAAATAACTATCAATATTTCAACTACTCGTAGAGGAATTAATCATTTGAAACCTATTATTGAGCACACCATTATAACTTCATTATTCTTAGTCATAATTCTTAATTCATAATACTCAAATACTATGAAAAGGTAGATTAAAACCTCATAATCAAATAAAACACATAAGGTTCAAAAATAAAACGTTCCTCACCCCGAGGTTACATATCAGAGCAAGACCTTCTAAAACTCAATGGAAATAAACAACACACTCCAAGCTATTATTATAGGCCTCTATTAACTACTCATGATCACCTGCACGTTACCCACGTGGAGGCAACATTCAAACAGAAAGGGTGAGTAATCACATTCATTATGAGAGATAGAAGGAATAGACATAGTAGAACAAGATAACAACATCATAGCATCAGAATCAACAACATTGTCAATTAGCACAACAATATAATACAACATCATCAAATTAAAAACTATGCAATGCCACTGTGATCGGTGGAAATAGAACTGACTGTTTTGGAATGCTGGTTCGCGTTTGCGTTTGTTTTCGCGAAATATCGCGGTAAGCAAGAGTCGCCACCGTCTTTTATTTTATCCAACAAGGAAAGGACAAAAGCACAGAAAAATTCCTTTTTGAGATGTTTCTCGAGTTCGGGAGGTAGATTATAGAAAGGGAAGGTGTTAGCACCCTTTTTATCCATGGTTATCCACGGGCTCTTAGGTACTTGCTCATTGTGTTTTCAAAAGTTTTGTTTTTCTTGTGTTTGTGGGTTTTGAAAAAGTTTTTGTTTGAAAACTTCGATTTAACTCTTGTTTCTGTCCTCAAGAGTGTATGAAGCGTTTTTGAAAACTTTGTTTGAAAAGTGTAAGTGCGAAAAATTTGTTTTGTTTTGAAAGAGAAAGTACCTAAGAACATCTACCTACTCAAAAGGGAATTAAACAGCGCAAATGTCCTTTAGACAGTGCTATCCCACTATTGAGGAGTGGGTAGCACCGTCGTTGGAGTTTTCAGGTCAATTCGATTAAGGAACATGTGGTTACTAAAGCAATGTTAGGACACCTTAGCGGTAACCGAGGCAACCGTTTCGAGGCAACTTATGATCTTTGGACAAGAGGGCGACCTCTAAAACTTCTTATACTCAATGACCATGTTCGAGGCAACCAAGTGAGGCGTACCCTAGGAGTGGCATGTGCAAATGTGTCAATTTTCAGTTATGTTATCTTTATACATGTTATGGTGAGCTACAGTTGATTTTAAGTTAAGATAGATCTTGTCATGCATAGCCTATTATTCATACATCTAGCAGTTAATGGTTGTGGAAAATAAAACTAAGCTATTACAAGGCGTCGGGTATTTACATCGCCAAAAACAAACCCTTGAAAATTAAATTGCGAAAAGGTAAAAAAAAAAGGTAAATAATCCTAAGTTAAAGCTATTACATCCTTGAAGCAATTACAATTATATGGAATATGAATCAAAAAATAATACGCGCGACAAAAATTGAATCGGGGAGTTTTTAGGGTTTTGACCCCTTTTTATTAAAGAAAGCATATTTTTGTTATTTTGAATTAAACGGAAATTAAATCTAAGTTAATTAATTAATTAAATAAAAAATATATTTTTTGGATTTTTTAGAATATTTAAGGAAATAAAAATAAAAATGATTAAAATTGTTAAAACCTAATATTCTAATTAATTTTAAATTATTGCAAAAATTATTAAAATTATACCTAATTAGAAACTAAATTAATTGATTAAAGTTTATTTACAAAAATAATGAAATAGTGAAATTAATAAAAATATTATTTTTTAGGTTTTCTGATTTTATTAGGAAAATATTAATTATTTTAGTTAGTAGTTAATTAAGAATAAAAAAAATAAATCAAGTAATAAAATAAAATATAATGAAAGAAAATAAATAAATAAAAAAGGCAAGCTCAGGGGGTTTGGGCCCAATTTTGGAGGTAGAATCAGCAATTTTCCAGGCCCATTATGCTTCAGCCTCGTTGGACTTTTGTGGTTCAGTGCATGCTTGTTGACCAAGGAGCATGGTGATCCTTCATTCATGACCACTAGATTTAGGTTTGGAGCCATCTAGCGCACTGAGATTTGAGATGTATGGTGGACCTCCCTTTGAAAACTGCACATGAATACCTGAAGAAGAAAAATAAACAAGGTTTTGGGGGACCTGGGATTCGAACCCAGGTCCCAAGGGATAATGCATCAACCTGCTTGCCAACTCAACCAGCGCGTTCATTCATTATGGGAATAGAAAATAAATATAATATATGCAAATCAATTAATATGCTGGCAAAAATATAAAAAAAACGCGCTTAAGATTTGAATTGGCCAATGAAGACAAGCCACGACTTCATCTTCTTCCACAAACCCTGTGTTTTTTCCTGCGGATTTGATCCCGCATCAAAATCCATGGCTTATTTCTAAAATCCACCCTAATATGGCCATGGCTTGCCTTGATTGTACCTGTACAAGGAATGCCTAAAAACAAAACTTTGAAACCCTAGGTTCGGGCATCAACATATAGGGCATAAAAATGAAATTGAATATTGCAGTCATGTTAGAAATTATGCAAGGATCAAGAATATGCCAACGTTTTTTCAAAAAGATGCGAGAACAGAAGATCACAATTCCATGTCCAGGGCGGAATTTCAAGCGACTTACAGTGCGTTTGGAGGTGACTCAGGGCTCGTGAGCGATTGCTTTAGCTTCAGTGAATGGCTAGCAAGAAGATAACGTTGAGCTTTTGGATTGAATTGACCTCTACGTATGATTTCAGTTTCAAGGTTTTTCAAGCTTTTTCCAAGTTTGGTCTGGCCGTTTTAACAGAGCTTTGTGCGTGTATTAGGTTTGTGAGGCTTGCTTGCATATAAGGGAATCATTCTAGGTCAAAACATGGGCCAATATCCTTGTGTATTGAAGAATTAGGATTTGATTGACCACCATTGATAAGCTTTCCAAAATTGAATCAAATCTGAGATTTTATGCATGTTTTGACTTGGCACGAATTGGATTGAGTTGCACATGATATTTGCAAGTTGTACAAATCACAAAGATCCCATTTCAATAATTTTTAGATTTTATTTGAATTAATATAGATTTAAAATGAATTAAATCAATAAAAATTAAATAAACTAGAAAAATAAGTGTTTGGTTATGAAATTAAAGATGGGACACGTGTGTGGCATGACAAGACTAAATCAAGTGGAAAAAAGTGGGCCCTTTTGTCAAAAATTGGAGTTTTGAGGATAGTTGACTTTTGGCAATTTTGGAAAAATACCCAACTTCAACAATGCATAACTTCTTCAATTTTGAACTTTTGGAGGTGTTCTTGGACTTTTTAGAAACCTTGAGATGTCCTATAATCAACCCTTTTTGTCTCATCTCATTTTGATCTTCCATTCTCAAGTTATAAGCTTTGGCAAAAAAGGTATTTTTGTTGACTTTCAAAAATGACCTATAATGTCCAAATTTGTAACTTTTTGTGAGAGCATTTCTTGATCTTGGGGTGTGAATATGGATTGTAGGAAATTTCATCCTCTTCAAAATGAGCTTTGGATGGGTCATTTCTCATAACGTATATGAAAGTTATGCTTGGTCAAAATTGAGTTGACTTTTCCTACAAAACCCTAATTTAGCAACTTTTGAATCTTGATGAATTTTGAGCAATCCTTGATGAATCATGATCAACCCTTGATCAAATGATTAATTATCCTTAAAAATGAGAATGTTGACAAAAAATCCTGAGGTTTGACTGTATTTAGGTCACAGTTGACTTTTGCCCTAGCACAGTCGATTTTTGGGTCTCTTGAGCAATTGACTGACCAAAATTCCTCTGGAAGGCTTGAAATTTGACATGGATGGACTTAAGAACATATTAAGGCACTGGGAAGAACTTGAGTCCATTTGGATGTAAGGACCTTGATGCAACACAAAACCCTAATTTTGAATTGACTGCCTTAGGAGGTGATTTGACTGTACAACCCTTGAGCCATTTTGAGCAATATGAAGATCATTCTTGACAAATCTTGAGGAATATGGGAGGGCAAATTTTGGGGTACAACAGTTTCCCCTGTTCAATTTTCTTAAACCTGAGGATATAGATTGGCTTTCGAGCCTTTCGTGATCCGAAGGTAGAAGATAATTGAACACTAGAGTACCCAGAAATTTGCACTCGCATGGTGTAGTATCAGCGTTGTGATGTCGAGAATGGGCTTACAGATGCCATTTGGAGATTGTTGGTAGGAGGATGGGCTTATAGATGCCATCTGCAGGAGTGTCGATCGCATAAGAGATTCCTTAGCGAGAACTTGCATACCTGAGAAAGAAAGATGGTCTTCCTGGCTTGTTACAAGTGTTAATCTTCAATCTCTTTGTGTAAATGGTTTTCCTGGCTTGTTACAGGTATCAGTCATCCACAGATTTTCCTGGCTTGTTACAGGTATTCATCTGGAACTTAAAAAAGGTTGGTCGAGGAGATAGTTGTCCTGGCTGGTTTCAGGTATTAATCTCTGACCTGAGAAAGAAAGATGGTCTTCCTGGCTTGCTACAGGTATTGATCTTCAATCTCTTCATGTAGATAACTTTCCTGGCTTGTTACAGGTATTGATCTACAATCAGTCGTCCACAGATATTTTCCTGGCTTGTTATAGGTATTCATCTGGAACTTAAAAAAGGTTGGTCGAGGAGATAGTTGTCCTGGTTGGTTTCAGGTATTGATCTCTAACCTGAGAAAGAAAGTCTTCCTGGCTTGTTACAGGTATTGATCTTCAATCTCTTCATGTAGATAATTTCCTGGCTGGTTTCAGGTATTAATCTACAATCAGTCGTCCACAGAATTTTCCTGGCTTGTTACAGGTGTTCATCTGGAACTTAAAAAAGGTTGGTCGAGGAGATAGTTGTCCTGGCTGGTTTCAGGTATTGACCTACAATCAGTCGTCCACAGAATTTTCCTGGCTTGTTACAAGTATTAAACTGGGACTTGAAAAGGTTTATGGTAGCCATCCTTTGATTGACCTTTTCCTGAAAAAGGAAAAACGTTAGCTGTATGCAATGTCATGATGTATGAACTGCATGATGTCATGATGTTCTCAAAAATAAATGAGATCGTGTCGTATGAACTTTATCATGTGTGTAAATAGGATGTATGAAGTGTGAAATGTTTATGAATGTATTTTCGTCTGGGAAAATAAATCTCGGAGCTGTTGGAGAATAGAGTTGAGTTCTTCGTTTCCGCTAGGGATGATGAACGAAGATGATTGTGAGAATAAACCTGCAGGAGAAAAGAACTCCGTTGGGGAATAAACTGGTGAAGATATTACTCTGCGGGGAATTACTCTGTGGGAAGAGATGCTTTGCTGAGATTTTAACGATAACTCCGCTGGGGATTCCGTTGATAAGCTCTGTTGGGGATTTTGATGATGAACTCCGCTGGGGATAGAAAGAATTTCGTTGGGGATGATCTTTCCAGTTGCAACTTACTGAGGATAACCCAGTTAGACTCTTGTGGGGATAACCTCTGAATTTGGCTGAGGAGATGCATTTGTATTCTGCAGGGGACAAGCTTCCAGAATCTACTGGGTAAGATGATTCAATTCTCTATTGGGGAAACTTTTTTAGACTGCGCTGGGGAAATGGCTCCACTGGGGGTATCTGGTATTCCGCCGGGGAACATTCTTATATTTTGTTGAGGAATATTAAGACTGGCGGGGATGCTCTTTACACTTGCTGGGGAATATCTTTATACTCCGCTGGGGAATATTAAGACCTTCTGGGAATACCGAGCCTTTTCGGGACTGACGGTAGACTAACTCTGCTTAGGGGAGAGTATTGCTGATTCCTTCGTAGTTTCAAGTCTCAGTGGGGAGAGCTACCATTACTGTCTTACTATGCGGGGAGTGAAAGTATCTTAGCCATATTCTTCAGCTGAATATATACCTTGGTACCTTGGTGGACAGAGCAACTAGACCTCTCAGACAATTCTTATTGCCCCTACTTCTGATATCACCCGTAATTAGTCCTTTGTTTCGCATGCAAATATTTATGAGCAGCAATTAATGTCAAATGCATATATCAAAAATGAATATTGGACGTTCTTTGCAAAAAAAAACAGATAAAGAAAAAAACAATTTGCAATTTGTCTGAAAAATGAACTTGTATTTATTTTGAAGTTTGCCTGTAAATAGGCGTTTTTGTACAAGAGGCTGACGTCCTAGTAAGAGAACTCTGCCGAACAAATAGAATTTATACAATTTGTGAAGAGAAAATAAAACAGCTATGTGGATAATCCCACTGGGTTCCAGCTCTGCTATTGCCTTTATATCTTCAAGCATCTCATCACTTTTGCTGCTTAGTTGAAGATGAATCTGATTGACTGGTGTCGCCCGAGTCTGATAGTCGATACCGAAGTCCGGGTGCGAGGTGATCCAATGAGACATAGTGTTACGCTTTAATCCCTAACTTTTGCCTGGACCGCCCTTTCGGGTTTTCAGTCCACCGGGATACCCATTTTTGCCCAAGCCGCCTTTTCAGGTTTTCGACTTGCCGGGTGTACAGATTTTTTTTTCATTTTCATCCCTTATTTTTGCTCGAACCTTTTTGGTTCGCCGGGATGCCCTTATTTTTTCCTAGGCCAGTCAACCTAGTGGGTCTTTAATTATGCGTAGTATCTTTTTACTATGTCTGCATTGACGGGGTGAGGAAGGTCGTCACCATCCATGGTGGTTAGAATCATCGCTCCTCCTGAGAAGATGTTCTTAACCACAAATGGCCCTTCGTACGTAGGGGTCCATTTTCCCCTGGGATCACCTTGAGGTAGAATGATGCGCTTGATTACCAGGTCCCCGACTTGATACTCTTGTCGTCTGACTTTCTTGTTAAATGCCTTGATCATCCGTTTTTGGTACGTCTGACCATGACAAATAGCAGTGAGTCTCTTTTCGTCGATTAGGTTCAGTTGATCAAGCCAGGTCTGGATCCAGTCGTCTTCACTTAAACCCGCATCCTTCATGATCCGGAGAGAGGGTATCTGAACTTCAATGGGCAGGACTGCCTCCATGCCATATACCAAGGAATAAGGTGTTGCCCCTGTTGACGCCCGTGCTGAGGTACGGTACCCATGAAGAGCAAATGGTAATATCTCGTGCCAGTCTTTGTAGGTCACTGTCATCTTCTACACAATCTTCTTAATGTTCCTATTAGCTGCTTCTACAGCCCCATTCATCTTTGGCCGGTAGGGAGAAGAGTTGTGGTGCTGTATCTTGAATTGCTCGCAGAGCTCAGTGATCATCTTGTTGTTAAGATTGGTATGATTATTCGTAATGATCCTCTCTGGTACACCGTATCGACAGATCAGGTTATGCCGAATGAACCGTGCCACGACGTTCTTGGTTATGGTGGGAAAGGAAGCTGCTTCAACCCACTTCGTAAAGTAATCAATCGCTACCAGGATGAAATGATGCCCGTTGGATGCCGTAGGTCTGATCTCGCCGATCATATCAATGCCCCACATTGCAAAAGGCCAAGGTGTTGTCAAGACGTTCAAAGGAACTGGAGGAATGTGCACCTTATCAGCATAGACCTGGCACTTGTGACATGTCCGAGAATGCTGATAACAGTCGGCTTCCATTATGGACCAGTAATACCCTGCCCGAAGGATTTTCTTTGCCATGGTATGTCCACTGGAATGCGTTCCGAAGGTACCTTCATGTAGCTCTGCCATGATCCTTTCTGCTTCAATCTTATCCACACAACGCAGTAAGGTTGAATCATGGTTAAGTTTGTAAAGAATGCCATTGCTGATGAAGAACTTTGCCGCGAACCTTCTCAGAAACTTCTTGTCATTAACGGATGCACCCTCGGGGTATTCTTGAGCTTCAAGGTACCTCTTCACTTCATGATACCAAGGTTTTTCTGTTACCTCTTCGGTCTCAAGATCACAACAATGTGCAGGTTCATCCAATTTCCAAATAATGATCCGGGGAGCCTCGTTGTCCCATTTGACTTTGAACATAGAAGACATCGTAGCTAGCGCGTCCGCCAACTGATTCTCCTCTCTTGGGAAATGTTCAAAGGTTATCTCCTCAAAATTGGGAAGCAATGTCAACACATACTCTTTGTAAGGAATAATATTTGGGTGTTTCGTATCCCACTCGCCTTTGATCTGACTGATCACGAGAGCGGAATCTTCGAAGACACTCAGAAACTTAATCCTTAGGTCAATTGCAGCTCGGAGACCCAGAATGCATGCTTCATACTCCTCCATATTGTTGGTGCAGTTGAATCATAGTCGGGCGGTAAGTGGAGTATGTGAGCCTTTAGGATATATGATCACATCACCAATGTCGTTACCCAACGCGTTTGAAGCTCCATCAAAATTCATAGACCATCGGGATCCTTCCTCAGGTCCTTCATCCGGTCCAGGTGTTTCACAATCAGTTATCAACATGATACTCTCGTCCGGGAATTCAAAGTTCATAGACTGGTAATCATCCACTACCTGATGTGCCAAGTGGTCTACCAATACACTTCCCTTGATTGCTTTTTGAGTTGTGTAGTGGATGTCATACTCAGTCAAGATCATCTGCCATCTTGCTATTCTTCCGGACAAGGCAGGCTTTTCGAAGATATACTTGATTGAATCCATCTTTGAAATCAACAGAGTAGTGTGAGTCAACATATACTGTCTTAGCCGGCGAGCAGCCCATGCCAAAGCGCAGCAAGTTTTCTCAAGCAGTGAGTATCGGGTCTCACAGTCGGTAAAATTTTTTCTAAGGTAATAAATAGCATGCTCTTTTCGGCTGGACTCGTCATGCTGACTCAGCACACATCCCATTGAGTTGTCAAGTACTGTCAAGTATAAGATTAGAGGTCTCCCTTCAACTGGTGGCATCAGAATGGGTGGTGTGATCGGTGGATCTGGAACTGACTGTTTAACGCTGGTTCGCGAAATGTTGCGGTAAGCAAGAGTCGCCACTGTCTTTTATTTTCTCCAATATGGAAAGGACAAAAGCACAGAAAAATTCCTTATTGAGATTTCTCTCGGTTCGGGAGGTAGATTTATAGAAAGGGAAGGTGTTAGCACCCTTTCTATCCATGGTTATCCATGGGCTCTTAGATACTTGCTCATTTGTGTTTTCAAAATTGTTCGTTTGCTTTTCAACTGTGGGTTTTAAAAAAGTTTCTTTGAAAATTTCAGTTCGACTCTTGTATCAGTCCTCAAGAGTGTTTGAAAAGTTGCTTTCGAAAGATTTTTGAAAAGGTGTCGGTGTGAAAAGAGTTTTTGATTTTTGATTTGAAATTAGAGCAAGTATCTAGAGTTCTCTACCTACCCTAAGGAATTCGTCTGTGTAAATGTCCTTGAAGTAGTGCCATCCCACCATTGAGAAGTAGGTAGCACCACCGTTGGAGGTGTTCGGGTCAATTCGAGGGTTCGGGACATGGTGATCACCGGAGCAATAGGAAGACACCTTAGAAGCTACCCTCATGCCATGTTCATGGACATGAGGACTTACTAAAACATCCTCTACTCGACGACCACCTTTCGAGGGGCAAGGCAACAGTGAGGCGTACCCTAGGGGTGATGTGTGATTTGTGTGTCATGTTCATTTATGTTTATCTTGTCATGCATTGGTGATCTTACGCGTTGCTTTTATTTTTGACATTCATTCTTTCATGCGAATTATTAACAGTTAAAAAAGATGCGAGAAGGTAAAAGTCCTACGCTATTACAAAGGCGCGGGTCCACATCGCCAAATTAATCCAGGACCCGATTTGAAATAAAATAAAGTGCGAAAAATAAATATCCTACTTAATCTATTACATGGCTTTGGGAGAATTACATGAATTTTATAAGGAAAGAAATAAATGTGCGGAACGAACTGATAATCGAAAGCGAGGGTGTTGGACCCTTTTTAAAGAAATTAAATCACAATTAATAAATTAATTAAGTTAAAAAAAAAAGAAAAGATTTTTTTTTGGAGTTTTTGTATTTTATGGATTTAATGAGAATTAATGGAATTAAAACCTAATTCTAAACTATTTTTAATTTATTAAAAAATGTTTAAGTTTGTACCCTAATTTTAACCTAATTATTTACATGGCAAATTTTGTTTACAAAATAATAGTAAATAATTAAATAGGGTGAAAAAGAAAAAAGGAATAAAAGTATAAAACCCTAATTATACATTTTTTATTTATTAAGAAAAATATTAGAATTAAACCTAGAATTAAAAAAAAACTAAATTAATTAATAAAGTTTATTTACAAAAATGTTAATGAATTAAACATAAAAAACATATTTTTTATTTTATAGTTTCTGAATTTTTTTGGGTATTTTTATGTTATGAAGATATTAATTTATGAACTAAAAGGAAATAATTAAATTAAAGCAAATAATAAAAAAAAATAGGAAAAAGAAAAGAAATACAAACACTTGGGGGGTGTTGACCCCAATTTGGAGGTATTTGGCCAGCAATTAGGCCCAATCATTGAAGGCCTGGTTGACTTTCATGAGAGGCGTGTGGCTCCATTGACCAAGGCCTATGGTGTTCTTCAGATCATGGTTATTGGATGGAGGTTCTGAGACATGTGGCAATCCATTGATGAGAGTGCATGGTGAACCCCTGGGCGTATTGATCACCTGAATATGGAAAAGTGAAAAACATAGAGAAATATGGGGGACCTGGGAATCGAACCCAGGTCCCAGAGTGTACCAAATCAATGCCTTGCCACTGAGCCATTTACACGCTTTGTATATGATATAGAAAATAAAAAATATAATGTAAAACAAACGATTAGTGGTGTATTTCGCGCGAAATTCAAACGCACCAACCGCTGGCTTACACCTCATCTTCTTCTCCACTCGTTCTGCATTTTCCTGAAAAAAAGAAAAAGGATAGCGGGGGTTTTAAACCCCCACTAAGTGATAAACATGAAAATAGCGAATAGGTCCTGGTTGCTCATAAATTGAGCGCGGCCTATGGATTGAGTTCGTGTGAAGCTTCCGGTTCAAATGGCCCTGGTCTCGTGTCTCAATTTTTCCTGAAGAGGAAAGCCCTAATTTCACAACCTTGAAAACCTAGCAAGCTTCCATGGTAGATTCATGTATAAAGCACGAAAACTCAATTAAATGATATGGTTAGCTTTAGAATGATTAACTTAATACAAATCAAGCATTAGAAATTGAAAATAACGCATGAATCATGAGACATGAATATGAGAAAAGTTATGAACAGGACGGGTTCGTTCTACCAATTCCTTGCGTTAGAAGCAGTGGTTTTGATCCCGAAACGTTCCTTGAGGCCTCAGGAATGTAATGGGATTGTTCTCTTGCCTTGAAAACGCTTTGGAATGGTGTTTTCAGTTTTGACTTTTTCCACAAAAAATGCCAAGTTTGTTCTTAGGTTTGGGCCCAGCTTCAAGGTTGTGAGCTTTAGGGTTATGATCAGTATATGTATGCCAATAGGTTAGGGTTGAAATTTGAGTCAAGAGATCCTTGTAATCATGAATCAAATATTTGATTTTAATGGCATATTTTTTCAATCTTTTTCATGTGTTTTGATACCAATCATGGCCAAATCCTTCCTTTTTTGGATATGCACGAATCTTCAATAACCAATGAGAGCAAATGCTGCATAAAAAGATTCACATACATTTGTTTTAGTATTTTTTCATATTTTATTTTATTAAATGAATTAATGGTGATTAAAAATTCAAATAAATAATAAAAAATGATGAAATAAATCCCCTTTGGGCCAAATGGTCGTGCATAGCCTTTGGATGATGATTCTTGGAAGAAAATGTGGCCCATTAGCAATTTTGAGGCATTTGAAGTAAAGTTGACTTTTCAAAATTCCCAAAAATTTCCCAACTTCCACAAGGCATATCTTGTTCAATTTTTAAGCTTTGATCATGTTCTTGGACATTTTGGAAAGTTCTTGAAGTCCTCTAACCAAATCCTTTGGTCCCATGTCATTTTGATTTACCAATCTCAAGTTATGGTCTTTGACTTAAAGTGCCTTTTTGTTGACTTTTGAAAATGACCTATAATGTTGAAATTGATAACTTTTTGTGAGAGCATTTCTTGGACTTGAAGTGTGAAGAGGAGTTGTAGGAAATGTCTTTCTCTTCAAAATGAGATTTGGATGGAATTTTTCTGATAAACCATGTGGAAGTTATGCCTTGGTCAAGTTACAGTTGACTTTTTCAACTGTCCAAATATGGAAACTTTTGCATCTTGAGACTTTTTGAGCCATGCCTTGAGAATCATGATCAAGAATTGATCAAATGATGTTTGTGGCTTCAAAATAAGATGTTGACCAAAAATTTGAACTTTTGACTGTCAAATGACCATTTTGCCCTTGCAGTTGACTGTTGAGCAATTAGGGCTTTTGACTGTGCAATTTTGTGCTGTAAGTCTTGAAACTTGGCATGAGGATGCTTGACCATGTTTGTAGGCATGTGGGACTTGATTGGACCCTTGAAAACTTCAATTTCTTTGACAGAACCAAAACCCTAGTTTTTGACTGTTAGGAGGCCCTTGAACTGTGCAACCCTTGGGGAGATTTTGAAGCATGCTCTTTGCAAATCTTGAAGAATATGGGAGGGCAAATTTTGGGGTACAACAGTTGCCCCTGTTCAATCTTCTTAGAGATGAGGATGCAGATTGGCTGACGTGCCTTTCGTAATCCGAAGGTGGAAGATGATTGAACACTAGAGTGCCCAGAAATTTGCGCTCACATAATAGTGTGATGGTGGGAATGGGCTTATAGATGCCATTTGGAGATTGATGGATAGGATGATGGGCTAATATATGCCATCTGGATGTCGATCGCGTAAGAGATTCCTTAGCGAGAACTTGCGTACCTGAAAAAGAAAATGATTACCTGGCCTATTACAGGAGCTGGTCTTCAAACTCTTTGTATAGATGTGCCCTGACTGGTTACAGGAATTGAATCTGGAGCTTCAAAAAGGTGATGAATGAACCAGGGATGGTTACTACCTCAACGGGACGGTGAGAGAACCTTGGACAATCACTACCTCAACAGGAACGCTGAGAGAACCATAGGCGACTTCAACCTCAACAATAACGCTGAGAGAATCTTGGGCGACTTCGACCTCAATAGTAACGCTGAGAGAATCTTGGATGTCTTCTACTGGGATAAGAATCAGGGAGATCTTAGGGTCGATCTGACTGAACCGGAGAAGGCCTTTGACTGGATAAGAATCAGGAAAATCTTAGGGTCGATTTAACTGAACCGGACAAGGTCTTGAAATCTTCAACTGGATAAGAATCAGGGAGATCTTAGGGTCGATCTGACTGAACCAGAGAAGGCCTTTGACGGGATAAGAATCAGGAAAATCTTAGGGTCGATTTAACTGAACCGGACAAGGTCTTGGAATCTTCAACTGGATAAGAATCAGGGAGATCTTAGGGTCGATCTGACTGAACCAGAGAAGGCCTTTGACAGGATAAGAATCAGGAAAATCTTAGGGTCGATTTAACTGAACCGGACAAGGTCTTTGAATCTTCAACTGGATAAGAATCAGGGAGATCTTAGGGTCGATCTGACTGAACTAGAGAAGGCCTTTGACTGGATAAGAATCAGGAAAATCTTAGGGTCGATTTAACTGAACCGGACAAGGTCTTGGAATATCTTCAACTGGATAAGAATCAGGGAGATCTTAGGGTCGATCTGACTGAACCAGAGAAGGCCTTTGACTGGATAAGAATCAGGAAAATCTTAGGGTCGATTTAACTGAACCGAACAAGGTCTTGAAATCTTCAACTGGATAAGAAACAGGGAGATCTTAGGGTCGATCTGACTGAACCAGAGAAGGCCTTTGACTGGATAAGAAACAGGAAAATCTTAGGGTCGATTTAACTGAACCGGACAAGGTCTTGAAATCTTCAACTGGATAAGAAACAGGGAGATCTTAGGGTCGATCTGACTGAACCAGAGAAGGCCTTTGACTGGATAAGAAACAGGAAAATCTTAGGGTCGATTTAACTGAACCGGACAAGGTCTTGGAATCTTCAACTGGATAAGAATCAGGGAGATCTTAGGGTCGATCTGACTGAACCAGAGAAGGCCTTTGACTGGATAAGAATCAGGAAAATCTTAGGGTCGATTTAACTGAACCAGACTAAAGTTTTGAAATATAGCTGAGAACTTAACTGGATCTTTCCTGAAAGGTAGAAGTCAGTCATATGCAATGCATGATATGGATCAAACAATGAGATTGTGAGATATGATGCGTATATGCATGCTATAATGTATGGAAATGCGATGTTTATGAATGTATGTTTTTCGTCTAGGAAAGTAAATCCTTGACGGGTGCCGGGAAGTCACATCCTGGGCTGATGTTTGAAGAGAGTTCTTCGTTTCTGCTGGGGACGATAGTTGCAAGAATGAACCGGTAGGAGGAGATAACTCCGTTGGGGAATAAACTTGGCGAATGGAACACTCTGCGGGGGAGAAAAATACTCTAGCGATCTTGCTGGGGAACAATACTCTGTGGGGAGAGAGGTACTTTGATGGTTACTGATGGTAACTTCGCTGGGGATACCATTGTTGTGTTGGAAGTGTTAATAGACTTCGCTGGGGATAAGAAGACTTTGCCGAGGACGATCTTCTCATGGCTTTTAGCTGAGGATAACCCAGTTATATCCTGGTAGGGAAATAACCTTTGAATAAGGCCGGGAGACGCGTTCGTGCTCTGCGGGGGGGAAGCTTCCAGAATCTACTGGGGATAAGCTTGCTGCTTGGGGAAATGGATTCCAACTTTCCTGGGGAAATTTTGAACTGGACTGGGAGTGACTCCACTGAATGCCTGGTATACCGCCGGGGAACAATCTTTAGACCAAGACTGTCGGGGATGCTTGTTAGGAATGTTTGTATATCGTGCTGGGGAATGTTGAGATCTGTGGGGGATACCCAACTTCCTTAAGGCTGATAATAGCTTTGCTTGAGGAGAGTGCGCTGACTTGCTGGCTCACTCTCTGGGGAATTAAGATATGCTGACTATGTTCTTCAGTCGAACTCACCTTGGTACCTTGGTGGATGGAACAATTAGACCGTTTGGACCACTCATCATTGCCCCTGTTTCTGAGGTGGGAGAGGAAGACCTGTGAGGTGCTGATAGTTGTTGATGGACAAACCTTCTTCTGGTAAGCAGGTGACAAAATGACAGGACATAGTCGCACGCTTTGATCCCTAACTTTTGCCTGGACCGCCCTTTTGGGTTTTCAGTCCACCGGGATACCCATTTTTGCCCAAGCCGCCTTTTCAGGTTTTCGACTTGCCGGGTGTACAGATTTTTTCATTTCATCCCTTATTTTTGCCCGAACCCTTTTGGTTCGCCGGGAAGCCCTTATTTTTGCCTAGGTACGTCAACCTAGCGGGTCTTTGATTATGCGTTTTTTTTTTCCGACTATGTTCGTGCTTTCAGAATACAGGGAGGTGCCCCTGGCTGTTTGTGTTGCCATGTTACCAGAAGATGTTTGATCAGGCGAGATTCATTGCTGGAATGCCCCCAAGTGTCTTAGGAGGAGATTTGCCCCAGGCTATTTGGCCTTTGAGAGATTCTCCGAATCTTGATTGGACTGCCCCAGATAATAGACCATGATCATATCATGCCCCTTGATTGGAAGTGCTTCTGTTCATTAGGCATTCGTCGTGCGAATTTCTATGCTGTTCAAACAAAAAGTCATATGCAAACAAAGTTATGTTAAAAATGCAAAGCTTATGTCTGTCTTGAAGATTTTGAAAATGCATTCTTTTTCATAAAACAAGTGAATGTTTGTAAAACGTGATGTCAACTCCGTATTTACCGTAAGCCTTAAGGAGTCAGGATACCTTTGTAACAGTATGCTTTCGAACTAACCCATGCTTCAGCTAGGACTTTTTGAGGGTTATAACGTGGCCTGGTTCACGGTTTAAGAAACAAAGGATAAAGGCTCAAAAAAAATTTTTTTTACCCACCCGTTCTTCGTGATGTTCTTCAAACCTAAGCTCAGTTGATCATACGTTAGACCTTGTTCGAGTCTTTGCTCTGATTTTTCGGTGATGATTCGGATATTGATAACTTATTTTGAATAGGCAGTCATTTCTTGTCGAGGGTTTGTAAGACCTCTTTCTTTTTCTGATTTTTGTTATCCCTTTTTTTTTTGCCTGAGCTGTTTCTTTTGGTGATTACAGTCAGCGGGATGCCCCAGTTTTGTAAGTCTCCTTCGTAGGTTTTGACTTAATGGGTTTTTATTTTGAGAAGTAATGACTGCCTGTCTGTATGGTTGTTCGGAACCATCACTGTCTTTCTTTATTTTGTAAGGACCTCTTTGGTGCCATTCTTTATGCACTTGGATCAACTGAGAGAACTACCCTGCCCCAGGTTATGATTAAGGGTTTTAATTTTCGAAAAGAAAAACTCCTACTTCTTTGGCTCAAAGGGGTTGACGAGGGATTATCTTCCTTATAACTCCAGTGTTTAGGAATTGAAACAATGCTTGTACCTCATCAGCGGGGTCTGTTCAAAAGCATACTGTAAAGAACATGGTATCATTTTCGTCATCCTCCCTCAAGAGGCTTAGCATTATTAATCGAGCATTAATCATCAGAAAAAATATGAAAATAATTTGCATATAGTGAATACGAATATATTGCTTCAAAACAGACATATGCGATGCATTAATGAAATAACAACGTTTAACATGAGTAAATGTTTGAACAAAAGAAAATTACAACTTGAAAATCCTAATGAACAAAAGTTTTTTCATCTCAGGGCTTGTTACTTCAAATGGTGAGCCTTGGAGGGATGGTAGAAAAACTCAGCCTGACCATCTTGTGTGAACTCCAATGCTCCTTCATCAATCAGGTCCTGGATCTTGTTCTTCAGAGCCCAACACTCATTTGTATCATGTCCTGGACTGGAAGAGTGGTAGGCACACCTTTTATTGGGATGATAGGTAGGAGATGCTGTGTTGGGGTTCCGGGGATGAGCCCTCAATGTGATCAGATTCAATCTCAACAGGCGTTGTAAAGCTTGAAACAGGGACATGTTGAGCTGGGTGAACTGCCTCCTGGGCTTGTCTGGTTGAAGCTGGTGAAGTTGCTGCTGAGTTTGTGACCCTGAAGCCATTTGAGGAGCTCTCCCCTTATCTCCTTGTCTCAAAGGTGGTTGAACAATGACTGGCTCTTTACCCTTAGACGTTTGCCCCAGTTGGTTACCCTGAAGCAGTTGGTTGATGAGAACTCCGAGCTCTTCTTGTCTTTGAGCTAAACCTTGAATGGCAGTCACCTGCCCCAGCATCTGGGCTTTCATTGCATCCATCTCAGCTTGCAGGTGTTTTAGCTGTTCGTCCTCAGCGCTGTTCCTGACCAAAGTCTCCATGAGAAGTGTCCTCAGCTCCTCCTGCCCCTTGGATAGATTCAGGAGGATTTCCCCGAACCGAGTCTCTTGAGCAAGAAGGTCCTGGTTATCTTGTTGGGAAGCCATTGCTGAAATAAACAGCGCAGATGGTAAATGACCTGTCAAAAGGGTACCTGTTATGCAATGATGGGTATGACATGCATGTAATGTTTTCAAGGATCTCGCGGGATAAACAAGAAAATTTGTTAGAATTTGAAACCGGTAGCTTGATTGAAGGAACTTCATATTGTTGAGAGTCCTTCTTCAAGGGTCAAAAGGCTCACCATATCGAGTGGGTCATAGCCCCTGACAACCTTGGCTAGAGGAAAATAAATCCCCTTTGCCCCATGCTGGACAGTTGGTTCATCATGACCTGTATCACAAGCCCTTGAGATCCTTGAAATGGATTAGTCCTTATGCGGGATGTATGCAATGGTATGATGTTATGCTATGCATGGGGTAATGTAGGTGAACCCTGTTATGAGTCCAGATTAAGGACTGTAAATAAAACCTGCAAGAAATTCAGTAAACCCTGTTATGAGTCCCAATTAAGGACTATAAACAAAACCTGCAAGAAACTTAGTAAACCCCGTTATGAGTCCCAATTAAGGACTATAAACAAAACCTGCAGGGAACTCAAGTGTCAGATAACAAGCATGCAAATAGTCAAGTTGGAAGGCACACAAGTCACACAAGAGAAACCCTTAGAGTTTAGGCCAGCATGGGGTCTAGGTATTACCCTCTTTCAGTTTGTTGGTTCATACCTGTCCTATCAAAAGTAACCGAGTTCTTAGAGGATCCCAATATCATTGACTACCCTCAATCGGTCATAACTCCAGCATCGCAATCTTTTCTTGCGGCCAGAACCATCACAAGAGTTTAGCCTCAATGGGCGTAGCATATTGCTACTGTTCTAATGGCCAAGTTGTGTCATTTAAGGTTCTAAGGTCTGTTGGTGCTTAATGACTCCTCAGAAGACCCATATTCTCCTCGTTGCGACACAAGGGATATCGGTACAGACCAAGGTGCCACACCAACGTAGCCACTGTTTCACCCGTGTCGGTCTACGCCGGACAGGTCCCTCACAGCTTATGCTACCTAAATAGGGTATCCCCAGATCCGGGTTAGGATCTATGTAACTCCCATGCAACCCACAATTTAAAGCAAGCAAATCAATACAATTGAAAACACAGTTATGAACTATCCTAAGGTACACCTCACTTTAAAATTGTCCCCAGCAGAGTCGCCAGTTCTGTGATCGGTGGATCTGGAACTGACTGTTTAACGCTGGTTCGCGAAATGTCGCGGTAAGCAAGAGTCGCCACCGTCTTTTATTTTCTCCAATATGGAAAGGACAAAAGCACAGAAAAATTCCTTATTGAGATTGCTCTCGGTTCAGGAGGTAGATTTATAGAAAGGGAAGGTGTTAGCACCCTTTCTATCCATGGTTATCCATGGGCTCTTAGATACTTGCTCATTTGTGTTTTCAAAATTGTTCGTTTGCTTTTCAACTGTGGGTTTTAAAAAAGTTTCTTTGAAAATTTCAGTTCGACTCTTGTATCAGTCCTCAAGAGTGTTTGAAAAGTTGCTTTCGAAAGCTTTTTGAAAAGGTGTCGGTGTGAAAAGAGTTTTTGATTTTTGTTTTGAAATTAGAGCAAGTATCTAGAGTTCTCTACCTACCCTAAGGAATTCGTCTGTGTAAATGTCCTTGAAGTAGTGCCATCCCACCATTGAGAAGTAGGTAGCACCACCGTTGGAGGTGTTCGGGTCAATTCGAGGGTTCGGGACATGGTGATCACCGGAGCAATAGGAAGACACCTTAGAAGCTACCCTCATGCCATGTTCATGGACATGAGGACTTACTAAAACATCCTCTACTCGACGACCACCTTTCGAGGGGCAAGGCAACAGTGAGGCGTACCCTAGGGGTGATGTGTGATTTGTGTGTCATGTTCATTTATGTTTATCTTGTCATGCATTGGTGATCTTACGCGTTGCTTTTATTTTTGACATTCATTCTTTCATGCGAATTATTAACAGTTAAAAAAGATGCGAGAAGGTAAAAGTCCTACGCTATTACAAAGGCGCGGGTCCACATCGCCAAATTAATCCAGGACCCGATTTGAAATAAAATAAAGTGCGAAAAATAAATATCCTACTTAATCTATTACATGGCTTTGGGAGAATTACATGAATTTTATAAGGAAAGAAATAAATGCGCGGAACGAACTGATAATCGAAAGCGAGGGTGTTGGACCCTTTTTAAAGAAATTAAATCACAATTAATAAATTAATTAAGTTAAAATAAAAAGAAATGATTTTTTTTGGAGTTTTTGTATTTATGGATTTAATGAGAATTAATGGAATTAAAACCTAATTCTAAACTATTTTTAATTTATTAAAAAATGTTTAAGTTTGTACCCTAATTTTAACCTAATTATTTACATGGCAAATTTTGTTTACAAAATAATAATAAATAATTAAATAGGGTGAAAAAGAAAAAAGGAATAAAAGTATAAAACCCTAATTCTACATTTTTTTATTTATTAAGAAAAATATTAGAATTAAACCTAGAATTAAAAAAAAACTAAATTAATTAATAAAGTTTATTTACAAAAATGTTAATGAATTAAACATAAAAAACATATTTTTTATTTTATAGTTTCTGAATTTTTTTGGGTATTTTTATGTTATGAAGATATTAATTTATGAACTAAAAGGAAATAATTAAATTAAAGCAAATAATAAAAAAAAATAGGAAAAAGAAAAGAAATACAAACACTTGGGGGGTGTTGACCCCAATTTGGAGGTATTTGGCCAGCAATTAGGCCCAATCATTGGAGGCCTGGTTGACTTTCATGAGAGGCATGTGGCTCCATTGACCAAGGCCTATGGTGTTCTTCAGATCATAGCTGTTGGATGGAGGTTCTGAGACATGTGGCAATCCATTGATGAGAGTGCATGGTGAACCCCTGGGCGTATTGATCACCTGAATATGGAAAAGTGAAAAACATAGAGAAATATGGGGGACCTGGGAATCGAACCCAGGTCCCAGAGTGTACCAAATCAATGCCTTGCCACTGAGCCATTTACACGCTTTGTATATGATATAGAAAATATAAAATATAATGTAAAACAAACGATTAGTGGTGTATTTCGCGCGAAATTCAAACGCACCAACCGCTGGCTTACACCTCATCTTCTTCTCCACTCGTTCTGAATTTTCCTGAAAAAAAGAAAAAGGATAGCGGGGGTTTTAAACCCCCACTAAGTGATAAACATGAAAATAGCGAATAGGTCCTGGTTGCTCAAAAATTGAGCGCGACCTATGGATTGAGTTCGTGTGAAGCTTCCGGTTCAAATGGCCCTGGTCTCGTGTCTCAATTTTTCCTGAAGAGGAAAGCCCTAATTTCACAACCTTGAAAACCTAGCAAGCTTCCATGGTAGATTCATGTATAAAGCACGAAAACTCAATTAAATGATATGGTTAGCTTTAGAATGATTAACTTAATACAAATAAAGCATTAGAAATTGAAAATAACGCATGAATCATGAGACATGAATATGAGAAAAGTTATGAACAGGACGGGTTCGTTCTACCAATTCCTTGCGTTAGAAGCAGTGGTTTTGATCCAGAAACGTTCCTTGAGGCCTCAGGAATGTAATGGGATTGTTCTCTTGCCTTGAAAACGCTTTGGAATGGTGTTTTCAGTTTTGACTTTTTCCACAAAAAATGCCAAGTTTGTTCTTAGGTTTGGGCCCAGCTTCAAGGTTGTGAGCTTTAGGGTTATGATCAGTATATGTATGCCAATAGGTTAGGGTTGAAATTTGAGTCAAGAGATCCTTGTAATCATGAATCAAATATTTGATTTTAATGGCATATTTTTTCAATCTTTTTCATGTGTTTTGATACCAATCATGGCCAAATCCTTCCTTTTTTGGATATGCACGAATCTTCAATAACCAATGAGAGCAAATGCTGCATAAAAAGATTCACATACATTTGTTTTAGTATTTTTTCATATTTTATTTTATTAAATGAATTAATGGTGATTAAAAATTCAAATAAATAATAAAAAATGATGAAATAAATCCCCTTTGGGCCAAATGGTCGTGCATAGCCTTTGGATGATGATTCTTGGAAGAAAATGTGGCCCATTAGCAATTTTGAGGCATTTGAAGTAAAGTTGACTTTTCAAAATTCCCAAAAATTTCCCAACTTCCACAAGGCATATCTTGTTCAATTTTTAAGCTTTGATCATGTTCTTGGACATTTTGGAAAGTTCTTGAAGTCCTCTAACCAAATCCTTTGGTCCCATGTCATTTTGATTTACCAATCTCAAGTTATGGTCTTTGACTTAAAGTGCCTTTTTGTTGACTTTTGAAAATGACCTATAATGTTGAAATTGATAACTTTTTGTGAGAGCATTTCTTGGACTTGAAGTGTGAAGAGGAGTTGTAGGAAATGTCTTTCTCTTCAAAATGAGATTTGGATGGAATTTTTCTGATAAACCATGTGGAAGTTATGCCTTGGTCAAGTTACAGTTGACTTTTTCAACTGTCCAAATATGGAAACTTTTGCATCTTGAGACTTTTTGAGCCATGCCTTGAGAATCATGATCAAGAATTGATAAAATGATGTTTGTGGCTTCAAAATAAGATGTTGACCAAAAATTTGAACTTTTGACTGTCAAATGACCATTTTGCCCTTGCAGTTGACTGTTGAGCAATTAGGGTTTTTGACTGTGCAATTTTGTGCTGTAAGTCTTGAAACTTGGCATGAGGATGCTTGACCATGTTTGTAGGCATGTGGGACTTTATTGGACCCTTGAAAACTTCAATTTCTTTGACAGAACCAAAACCCTAGTTTTTGACTGTTAGGAGGCCCTTGAACTGTGCAACCCTTGGGGAGATTTTGAAGCATGCTCTTTGCAAATCTTGAAGAATATGGGAGGGCAAATTTTGGGGTACAACAGGTGGCTCCTGGAGATACTCTTTAATTCTTTCAAAAGCGGCCTGGAATTCATCGTTCCAACGTACCACTTGATCTTTCTTCAGCAGTTTGAAGATTGGCTCACAAGTAACAGTTAGGTGCGAGATGAATCGGGCAATGTAGTTCAGGCGTCCTAGAAAGCCTCTGACTTTTTTCTCTGTCTTGGGAGCTGGCATCTCTTGTATGGATTTCACTTTGGCAGGGTCCACTTGAATACCTTTGTCGCTCACGACGAAACCTAGTAGTTTTCCAGATCTCACTCCGAAGGTGCACTTGTTCGGGTTTAATCTCAGCTTGTACAACTTCAACCAGTCAAACAGCTTCTGTAGATGGTCAAGGTGTTCCTCCTTATTTTGGGACCTTGCAATCATATCTTCGACATGTACTTCAATCTCATGATGGATCATATCATGAAACAAAGCGACCATGGCACGCTGATATGTTGCCCCAACATTTTTCAACCCAAAAGACATGACCTTGTAACAAAAGGTGCCCCACTGAGTAACGAAAGTGGTCTTCTCCATGTCTTCAGGAGCCATCTTGATTTGATTATAACCGGAGAAACCATCCATAAAGGAGAATACCTTGTGCTGAGCAGTATTGTCAACTAGAACATCGATGTAAGGCAAAGGGAAGTCATCCTTAGGGCTTGCCCTGTTCAAATCTCTATAATCAACACACATTCTGACCTTACCATCTTTCTTCGGCACTGGAACCACATTGGCGACCCACTGAGGGTAAGAAGTTACTGCTAGAAAACCGGCGTCAAATTGTTTCATAACCTCAGCCTTGATTTTCTCGGACATCTCTGGGTGCATACGGCGAACCTTCTGTTTTACCAGAGGGCAGTCTTCCTTGGTAGGCAGGCGATGAACCACAATGTCAGTATCCAACCCAGACATATCTTCGTAAGACCAGGCAAAGATTTCCCCATAGTCATGCAGCATCTGAATCAACCGTTGTTTCACACTAAGCTCCAGATTTGCACCGATCTTGACTTCCTTTTTGTCTGTCTCAGTACCCAGATTCACTGTTTCCACTAGCTCTTCATGTGGCTGAATGGCCCTCTCTTCCTGAAGTAGCAGTCTTGCAAGCTCACCCAGCACTTCGCAATCATCTTCACCTTCGTCTTCGGCCAAGTTGATCGGATTTTCGAAGTCATAACTGGCAGTAGCAGAGCCGTTACCAGTGAGATCCGGAGTGGATTGGGACCTGTGTATGTGAGTGTGTAAATAGCTGTTTTGCAATATATAATAAAGAAAGACAAGGAGCGCAAAATTTGAAATGCAAGAAACGTCCAATGTTTTTATTAATGATATATGAAAATGGCACACAAAAGCCCTCACAAATGAAGCCACGGTGTCCCGGGTAAGACACCGGGCCATAAAGTTCCACAATATTGTCTGTTACAAATTCAAAACAAGGAGTTCATTACTGGGTAACAAAAGTAATAGAGATGAATTCTTTTGCTGTCCAGTTGTTTGGTCCGCCGTTGGTCGTAGGGTAGATCCAGCTGTCGAATTCAGATTCCTCCACGTCATCTTCGATGGCATTTACTCCTGAGTTGCTGATGAACACAGGAGGTCTTCCAATCCTTGAACTACGAATGGCCCTTTGAGCTTCTGCAGTGAAACCCAAACCAAACTTGTTAGTCTTCTGAGTGAAATCAGGAAGTCGGCCCCAATTTGCATGCTCACCCTTCTCGATAATAGCCCGAGCATCCTTTAAGGAAGCCATCTTCATAGGAGAACCTTCAATCACAGTCTCAGCTAATGCCAGTGTCTGAGGAACCTCTTCAAAGTGTTGAAATGGGGTCTCAATGAATTCCCCATCCATCTCTACGTACCGGAACGAGTTGAGGTGGATGACCATGTACTCTTCCTCCCCTTGAACTGTCACGATCTTTCCTTTGACCGGGTACTTCAGCTTTTGATGGAGTATGGAGGTTACAGCTCCAGCTTTGTGGATCTATGGATGACCCAACAAACAAGAATAGGATGGCCGAATGTCCATCACGTAGAATGTAGAATCGAAGACCTGAGAACCAACTCTAATTGGAATATTAACCTCACCATGCACCATCCTTTTAGACCCATCAAAGGCCCGGACAACAATGTTGCTTGGCTTCAGCTCTAACCCTTTGCAATCCAACTTGTCTAGAGCTTTCTTGGGCAAGACGTTCAATGAGGAACCAGTGTCAACCAACACATGTGCAAGAGTAGTGCCTCTGCATTCAATGGAGACATGCAGGGCATCATTATGGTTCTTCCCTTTAGGAGTCATATCGGCGTCGGAGAAACCCAAACCGTTATCAGCAGTTAAATTGGCCACACAATCGGTAAACTGATCAGCTGATGTTTCTTGTGGCACGTGGGCCGTCTTCAGGAAGGTAATCAGAGCCTTGGCATGGGCCTCTGAACACAACAATAGTGATAACATATAAATCTTGGATGGGGTTTGCCCCAGTTGCTCGACTACATTATAATCGCTCTTCTTAATGATTTTCAGAATCTCTTACATCTCCTGCTTGGAAGCTTCAACATTGATTGTCTTTGGCGCCTCCGTCCGGGCAGGCATATCAGTGGCGATCCCTTTGCCCCGAGCATTAGATGACTCGGCGACAGGGGTAGGACTAAGAACTTGATCAGGAATGGCATTAGGCACACTTGCAGGTGTAATGACAACAGGTCTTCGGGCAGTCGGTGGAGCAATATCGGGTGAGAAAAGTCTACCACTGCGGGTTACTTTAGCAGGCCTGGTAATGTGGCTGATGCCGGTATCATTATCAAACTCTTGCTTGACTCCAAGAACATAAACATCTGCCCCATAGTTCCAAGGGACAACTTTGTCAGAGGTGTAGGGAATAGGCCCCGGAACAGTGATGATTATGGGTGCAATCTTCTGAACAGGCGTAATTCTGACAGGCTTCCTCAAGGGAGCCTTGGGAGAATTATTGAAAATGGTAATAATGGAAACTTCTTCAGTAGGGGTGGCAGGAACAACAATCTTCTCAAACAGGATCTCCTTGTTATCCATCAGGTTTTGGATGCCTGACTTCAAAGATGGGCAACCAGTAGGTGAAACAGAACACAGATGGCAACCTTCACCATATCCCGGAAATAAACCAGCTAGCAACAGGTTCCTCTTGACGGTCATCAGCGGGGTAACCATATCATCCACAGAGGCTACAAATAAGTCTTCCTCTACAGCATTTACTCCATGTTTGGGCATGGGAGTAGTCACAACATTAGGCCTCTCGGGCGCCTCGAACTCAATATCCTTTGCATCGATTAGGTCCTGAACCTTATTCTTCAAAGCCCAACAATCATCCGTATTATGCCCCGGGCTGTCAGAGTGATAAGCGCAGCGGGCGTTAGGATTGTACTTTGGGGATGTTGTGTTTGAAATCTTCGGAGCTTCTTTTAGAGTCACCAAATTGTTCGTCAATAACTGTGGAAATATCTGAGACAAGGTCATGCTGAGACGAGTGAATTGCCTTCGAGGTCTCTCACCCCTTTGTTGGTTGTGATGCTGAGGAGCACCAGCAGGTTTTGAAATAACAACTGTGTTGATAGCTTGGCAGTGTTCCGGTCTATTCTGTCTTCTTGAACCGTAGATAGCACTGGATTCTTTCTTGAACGGCTTCTTCTCAGTGCTCGATGAGGCACCCTTCTGTATCTTCCCAGTCTTGATACCAGCTTCAATCCTCTCACCAGTCAAGATAAGGTCTGTAAACCCGACTGAAGAGTTTCTAATCAAATGGTTAAAGAATGGAACAGACAGGGTCCCCAAAAACATATCAACCAGTTCACGGTCAATTAAAGGTGGCTGCACCCTTCCGGCAAGGTCTCTCCATTTTTGAGCATACTCTTTAAATCCTTCACCCGTCCCTATTGACATACCCTGGAGTTGGGTACACGTAGGAGCGAGGTCGGAATTATATTGATATTGCTTATAGAATGCAGTAGCCAAATCTTCCCAGCTACGGATACTGGCTCCATCCAGCTGATAGAACCACTCAAGCTGAGTCCCTAAGAGACTGTCTTGAAAGAAGTGGATCCACAAGTTCTTATCAGCGGTGTAAGGCTGGATCTTCCTTACATATGACCGGAGGTGTAGCTTTGGACAGGAAGCTCCGTCATACTTGGCAAAGGCAGATGCCTTGAATTTATGGGGAATCACCACCCCAGAGGATAGACCTAGGTCTCCGAAGTCCAGCCCGGGCACGTTCTGTATCTCCATAGCGCTCAAGCGGTCCTCCAACTGTTTGTACCTATCCTCAGCGGGAGGATACTGTTCTTCATCATAATTCGTCTCGTTGTCGGAGACTATAGGGATAGGAACCCTTCTCTCTTGTGGATTGTCTTTCCCTCCAGATGAGGTGGTCAGATCAACCTCATTCTGCAGTCCATTTCCAAACCTGCGTCCAGTATTGAACAGGACGGTCCTCTTCTTCTTCTTCTTCCTCTCTTTCAGAATCAGGGTCTTCAAGTCCTGTTGACCCTTAGCTAGGCTCATAACCAACTCTTGAAACTGGGCATTCTGGGCCTGGAGGGCCTTGATAGCTTGCTCAGTGGAAGGTTCAGTAAACATGATGATTGCTGAAATAAACAGTGAAGAAGATAAGTGACCTGTAAAAGGGTACCTGTTTATGCAGTGCATGAGATGAAATGCGTATGATTTATGATTTCAAAGAAAATCGGGATTCAAATTTGTAGACAAGAAAGGAAACACACTTTATTAGATTTAACTTCAGAATTTAAATTGTTCAACAAATTGCCCTTAGGCGTTACAAGAATGGAAATACGGAAAAGTAAATAAAACCGTAAAAGAAATCATCAATAGGTCCATCAATGTTCCCATGGCCTCTTCTTCTCAGTGCAGATATAATCATTCAGGATCCGCTCGTTCTCCAATTTCTTAGTCAGCTTCTGGATCTTCTGTTCTTGTTCGTTGAACCTCTCCCGATAAGAGTCTCGTTCTTCCTGCAGTTGCGCCCAAGACCTCTTCAGTGTGCCAACATCAGTGGGCGTATGAGGATGGAGAATAGTTGGAGGAACCCCGTCTTTATCAGCAACTTCAAGAGTAATAGGCCTGACAGCTTTGTATGGCATGCCTAACTTCTGGGCACGGATGCGGACCCATCTAAAATATGACTCCATTGGCAGAGAAGTCTTTGGTCCCAACTCATGTGGGTCAGATTTGTGAACTCTATCCCAAGCCCTGATGAATCTACGACGCAGCTCGTCGCTATCTCCCTGAAAATCAAAGATGATATGAGGTATCAACATCTCATGAGGCCCTTCTCTGCTGGCTCTTCCAAACTGACGGAGAGCTAAACATGGGTTATAAGAGATTCCTCCATGGGTTCCGATCAATGGAACATTAGGATATTCTCCACAATGATCAATGACAGTCACCTCATCTAAGCCTTTGAGAGTCCAGATAACGTCATTATTAGTAAGAGACATTACCCTATGAGCCCAGCCCATTCCTTCTTTGTTCTTCAGTACAGATTTAAGGAGGTGCGAAATAAACCACCTCGACAATAAAGGAGCACAGCACATCAAAGTTCCCTGCTTTCGGGCAGTACGAGCATAGAGCTGATGGAGGATATCACCCAAGAGAGTGGGTACAGGGTTCCGAGAGATGAAGATCCTTATGGCATAAACATTAACAAAAGTGTCTGGATTTAGGAACAATACCAGACCATAGATCAAAAGAGCCAGAATTTCCTCGTACGCTTTGAAGTCTAAGTCATCCCAAAAGCAATTAGCTTTGCCAACCAGAAACTTAGCCAAAAAACCCTTAACTCCACTTCTAGTCTCCCAGTTAGCCATTACCTCTTCTTTGGTCAAGTGAAGGGCTGCAACAATCTCTTCAGGTCTGAGAGTCTTTTCCCAACCAGTGAATGGAGTCTGTTCCAAAACAGAGATACCAAGCAAATCAGAGAATTCTTCCAGGGTAGGGACCAGCTGGAAGTCTTGAAAGGTGAAGCAATGGTATAGGGGATCATAAAACTGGACCAGGACACTCATCATTTGTTTGTCCAACTTTGAGGTGACTAAACTGAGAAGAGAACCATGCCTCCTGATGAAGGAAGTAGTGTCTGGAATCCTATCAACCAACTCTTTAAGCAAAGTAGGTGCTTGAACAAAGTTGAGCCGGATAGTATTACTACGCATGGGCATCATGAGGTCCTACAAAATAGAGCAAAGATGAAACCCTCTTGTCTTTGAAATGGGTTAGTCCTTATGCAAGATGTATGCAATGTTATGATGTTATGATGTCATGGTAAAGGCACACCACAAGTATTCACAAAAGGCAAACATGGTAAAGGCACACAAGTCACACAAAAGAGCCCTTAGATTTCAGGCCGGCATGAAGTTTAGGTACTACCCTCTTTCAGTTTCAGTTGGTTAAGACCTGTCCTAAAAATAGTAACCGGGTTCTAGAGGATCTCAATATCACTGACTACCCTCAATATGTCATAATTCCAGTTTAGCAACCTTTTCTTGCGGCCGGAATCATCGCGACAGTTTAGTCTCAATGAGCGTAGCATACTGCTACTATTTTATGGCCAAGTTGGTCAATTTAAGGTTCTAAGGTCAGTTGGTGCTTAATGACTCCTCAAAAGACCCATATTCTCCTCGTTCCAACACAAGGGATATCAGTACAGACCAAGGTGTCACACCAATGTAGCTACTGCTTCATCCGTGTCGGTCTACTCCGGACAGATCCCTCACAGTTTATTGCTACTTACCTAAAAAAGGGTACCCCCAGATCCGGGTTAGGATCTATAAAACACTGATACAATCCCACAAAGTTTAAAGCATACAAAGCATACAATTGAAAAGACAAGTGATCTAATCCTAAGGTACACCTCACTTATATGTCCCCAGCAGAGTCGCCAGTTCTGTGATTGGTGGAAATAGAACTGACTGTTTTGGAATACTGGTTCGCGTTTGCGTTTATTTTCGCAAAATGTCGCGGTAAGCAAGAGTCACCACCGTCTTTTATTTTATCCAACAAGGAAAGGACAAAAGCACAGAAAAATTCCTTTTTGAGATGTTTCTCGAGTTCGGGAGGTAGATTATAGAAAGGGAAGGTGTTAGCACCCTTTCTATCTGTGGTTATCCACGGGCTCTTAGGTACTTGCTCATTGTGTTTTCAAAAGTTTTGCTTTTCTTGTGTTTGTGGGTTTTGAAAAAGTTTTTGTTTGAAAACTTCGATTTAACTCTTGTTTATGTCCTCACAAGTGTATGAAGCGTTTTTGAAAACTTTGTTTGAAAAGTGTAAGTGCAAAAAATTTGTTTTGTTTTGAAAGAGCAAGTACCTAAGAACATCTACCTACTCAAAAGGGAATTAAACTGCGCAAATGTCCTTTAGACAGTGCTATCCCACTATTGAGGAGTAGGTAACACCGTCGTTGGAGTTTTTGGGTCAATTCGATTAAGGGACATGTGGTCACTAAAGCAATGTTAGGATGCCTTAGCGGTAACCCTAATGTCTTAGATCATTTTTATCCGAGGCAATCGTTTCAAGGCAACTTATGATCTTTGGACAAGAGGGCGACCTCTAAAACTTCCTATACTCAATGACCATGTTCGAGGCAACCAAGTGAGGCGTACCCTAGGAGTGGCATGTGCAAATGTGTCAATTTTCAGTTATGTTATCTTTATACATGTTATGGTGAGCTATGGTTGATTTTAAGTTAAGATAGATCTTGTCATGCATAGCCTATTATTCATACATCTAGCAGTTAATGGTTGCGGAAAATAAAACTAAGTTATTACAAGGTGTCGGGTATTTACATCGCCAAAAACAAACCCTTGAAAATTAAATTGTGAAAAGGTAAATAAAAGCGGTAAATAATCCTAAGTTAAAGCTATTACATCCTTGAAGCAATTACAATTATATGGAATATGAATCAAAAAATAATACGCGCGACAAAAATTGAATCGGAGAGTTTTTAGGGTTTTGACCCCTTTTTATTAAAGAAAGCATATTTTTGTTATTTTGAATTAAATGGAAATTAAATCTAAGTTAATTAATTAATTAAATAAAAAAATATATTTTTTGGATTTTTTAGAATATTTAAGGAAATAGAAATAAAAATGATTAAAATTGTTAAAACCTAATATTCTAATTAATTTTAAATTATTGCAAAAAATATTAAAATTATACCTAATTAGAAACTAAATTAATTGATTAAAGTTTATTTACAAAAATAATGAAATAGTGAAATTAATAAAAATATTATTTTTTAGGTTTTCTGATTTTATTAGGAAAATATTAATTATTTTAGTTAGTAGTTAATTAAGAATAAAAAAAATAAATCAAGTAATAAAATAAAATATAATGAAAGAAAATAAAAATAAAAAAAGGAAAACTCAGGGGGTTTGGGCCCAATTTTGGAGGTAGAATCAACAATTTTCCAGGCCCATTATGCTTCAGCCTCGTTGGACTTTTGTGGTTCAGTGCATGCTTGTTAACCAAGGAGCATGGTGATCCTTCATTCATGACCACTGGATTTAGGTTTGGAGCCATCTAGCGGACTGAGATTTGAGATGTATGGTGGACCTCCCTTTGAAAACTGCACATGAATACCTGAAGAAGAAAAATAAACAAGGTTTTGGGGGACCTGGGATTCGAACCCATGTCCCAAGGGATAATGCATCAACCTGCTTGCCAACTCAACCAGCGCGTTCATTCATTATGGGAATAGAAAATAAATATAATATATGTAAATCAATTAATATGCTGGCAAAAATAAAAAAACGCGCTTAAGATTTGAATTGGCCAATGAAGACAAGCCACGTCTTCATCTTCTTCCACAAACCCTGTGTTTTTTCCTGCGGATTTGATCCTGCATCAAAATCCATGGCTTATTTCTAAAATCCACCCTAGGCTATGAAAATCAATTTTAAGACCCAGGCTGGCTTCGTATCCTTCCACTGAACACCAATATGGCCATGGCTTGCCTTGATTGTACCTGTACAAGGAATGCCTAAAAACAAAACTTAGAAACCCTAGGTTCGGGCATCAACATATAGGGCATACAAATGAAATTGAATATTGCAGTCATGTTAGAAATTATGCAAGGATCAAGAATATGCCAACGTTTTGTCAAAAAGATGCGAGAACAGAAGATCACGATTCCATGTCCAGGGCGGAGTTTCAAGCGACTTACAGTGCATTTGGAGGTGACTCAGGGCTCGTGAGCGATTGCTTTAGCTTCAGTGAATGGCTAGCAAGAAGATAGCGTTGAGCTTTTGGATTGAATTGACCTCTACGTATGATTTCAGTTCAAGGTTTTTCAAGCTTTTTCCAAGTTTGGTCTGGCCGTTTTAACAGAGCTTTATGCGTGTATTAGGTTTGTGAGGCTTGCTTGCATATAAGGGAATCATTCTAGGTCAAAACATGGGCCAATATCCTTGTGTATTGAAGAATTAGGATTTGATTGACCACCATTGATAAGCTTTCCAAAATTGAATCAAATCTGAGATTTTATCCATGTTTTGACTTGGCACGAATTGGATTGAGTTGCACATGATATTTGCAAGCTGTACAAATCACAAAGATCCCATTTCAATAATTTTTAGATTTTATTTGAATTAATATAGATTTAAAATGAATTAAATCAATAAAAATTAAATAAAATAGAAAAATAAGTGTTTGCTTATGAAATTAAAGATGGGACACGTGTGTGGCATGACAAGACTAAATCAAGTGGAAAAAAGTGGGCCCTTTTGTCAAAAATTGGAGTTTTGAGGATAGTTGACTTTTGGCAATTTTGGAAAAATGCCCAACTTCAACAATGCATAACTTCTTCAATTTTGAACTTTTGGAGGTGTTCTTGGACTTTTTAGAAACCTTGAGATATCCTATAATTAATCCTTTTTGTCTCATCTCATTTTGATCTTCCATTCTCAAGTTATAAGCTTTGGAAAAAAAGGTGTTTTTGTTGACTTTCAAAAATGACCTATAATGTCCAAATTTGTAACTTTTTGTGAGAGCATTTCTTGATCTTGGGGTGTGAAGATGGATTGTATGAAATTTCATCCTCTTAAAAATGAGCTTTGGATGGGTCATTTCTCATAAAGTATGAGAAAGTTATGCTTGGTCAAAGTTGAGTTGACTTTTCCTACAAAACCCTAATTTAGCAACTTTTGAATCTTGATGAATTTTGAGCAATCCTTGATGAATCATGATCAACCCTTGATCAAATGATTAATTATCCTTAAAAATGAGAATGTTGACAAAAAATCTTGAGGTTTGACTGTATTTAGGTCACAGTTGACTTTTGCCCTAGCACAGTCGATTTTTGGGTCTCTTGAGCAATTGACTGACCAAAATTCCTCTGGAAGGCTTGAAATTTGACATGGATGGACTTAAGAAAATATTAAGGCATTGGGAAGAACTTGAGGCCATTTGGATGTAAGGAACTTGATGCAACACAAAACCATAATTTTGAATTGACTGTCTTGGGAGGTGATTTGACTGTACAACCCTTGAGCCATTTTGAGCAATATGAAGATCATTCTTGACAAATCTTGAGGAATATGGGAGGGCAAATTTTGGGGTACAACAGCCACATAATATGTAGTGAAATAACATAGACTCATGCATGTGGTAGAATTTATTTCGATGGACATTGGGCCATCACCCTCCAAAGATCCTCACCATATGATTGATTCCCTCTTAGAACTGAAGTACAACATCAACACCCTCAATCCACACAGTGTGATTGAGACCAACACTAGACAAATGTCCTAATTCAACATGGGTGGACCAAAGTTGTCCAAAATATGCCATGATTGCATGATGCGCAACAACAAATACAAAACGACCACGGTTAGTCAAACGCATCACCATTCATGAAATCATCAACATCATTTCAATACTTCATAAATACAACATTTTATCATCATAGTATTCACAATTCATCATAGAATTTATTGCATTATATTGCAAATAATTCATTATAGAAACATATATTGTTATAGACTACTCCTTAAGGATCTAAGCCTATCTAAATTTAGGTATTTAGGAAATTACTTCTTTTTTCTCATTTTATTCCATCCAACCACAGTTCATTGCTTTAGCTACCCAACACTTCAAATGACACTCCAAACCAAATTATAAAACTCGAGTTATGGCGCTTTCAAGAAAATTCGACACAACCATCCAAATATGGACACCTTCACCCGACGACACAATTTCCATCGCCCGACGGCACACCCTTCGCATATAATGTCGCCCAGCGATGCTTGAAGTGACGCACTCTAGTAAATTCATACCTTTCTATCCTTCATTTCCCCTTGGCTTTCCCAACGACGGCCAAGTGAGTCATCATCTCCTGGCGACACTTCTTCATCGCCCGACGATCCTACGCGAACAAGGTTTTCTTGTTGCAATTTCCTGCACAAACCAGTCTCAATCCCTTTGGGATTTCACACCAAAACATATCCAAAACTCATTTGAATCATCATTGTTTCATAACATCATAATAATACAACATTGCAAGCATCACACATATCACTACTTAGCATTATAACATCAAAATATCACAAATTTCATCATATTCATCATGTTATCAATCCATCCCAAAAACCCCAAAACACCTACATACATCTAAACCACATATCAAATATAATGACAGATCACCCCCTTACCTTATATTTCTAGCGAATTGTAATCCTCCTTAGCATTCTACCGAAATCCTTCCCTGTTCTTCGTGCCCTAACTTTCTCTTCACAGTGTCGGTCCTTCCAATATTTTCACGATCGTACTAATGAAATAATCTTCTCTTATTATTTCTTTAACCTTAGGACCCCTAATATTTTCCCAACTTGTCCTCACTTAGCCTTTCACCAATTACCATCTTGTCCCTAGCTTCTCTACATCAATTATTCCTTTTTATTTAAACAATAATAATTCTAATCATTATTCTAAATTATTACTAGATAAATATCTAATTATTAAAATACTATATATTTATCAATCTCCCAAGAATCCACAACATAACTACACAACACACATCATACTCAACAAAACATCACATATTCATCAATAATCCATAATATTTCTAATAACCCATTTAAATAATGAATTCTAAAAGTTGGGGTGTTACAATATGTTGTAGTGTGCCTTAAAACCTTTGTTGATTAAGAGAAAGAAAATATATTTTGGAGATGGCATATACTGAAAAAATTGGAAGTTTTAGAAAGTCGGACAAAAATTCGAAAAAACATAAATCTGGAAAAATCGATCGGTGAATAGGACATACATACGATGAATAGTATTACCTGTATGGTGAGTAGTGTTGCCCGTACAGTGAATAGTGATTTCAGGTTTTTCAGACTTTTCAATAGTTTCTCCTTTTGCGTGATTCAAGCTCTATCGGTTCGGTCCATAGATCCATATGTGATTGGGTTGTGTTTTTGGGATTTGTTTGTTGGGTATTTTCTATTATAAATATGTATCTCTTATATGCTTGCAAGTGTGGCAATCTTAAAGTTTACAGTAATAAGGTAGAGCAAGGGTTCAAGGTCAAGGCAAAGGGAAACCTTAGAAGGGAGAATGTTTAGAAACCTTTGGAGTTGGTTAAGGTCATTGTGAAACACTGGTTACACCTTGGGTTTGAGTTATTCCTATATTGGGAGTTGGGGAGGTTAGGAAGCACTTGGGTAGAAAATATGGTTGTTTTTGGGAGCCTGGAGGCAAAGGCTATTTTCTTGTATTTCATTTATATTCTCTTGTAAAACCTTTTTGAGTATAGTGAATTGGAGAGCTTCTCTCTCCTCTAGAGTAGATCGTTTGATCCAATTGGGTAAACTCACCTTATTATGTTAAATCAACTATGTACAGATTATTATTGTTGTAGGCTATTTATTTTGGTTGCTATTATTTTTTTCCTCACAAATTGATATTGAACCTTGTCCTAATTTACAACAAGTGGCGCCCCACTGAGGGTAAAAAAGGCATTGTTTACAAGTGAGCATCATGGGTAAATGGGAGATCGAGAAACTTTTCGGTAACAATGAATTCAGGTTGTATAAAATTAAGATGCAAACAATTTTAATTCAAGAGAAGTGTATCGATACTTTGAAGAATGAAGCATTGATGCACGCAGGGCTTACACATGTACAGAAGACCGAGATGGTGCATAAGGGCAGGAGTTCCATTATCTTGTACCTCAGGGATATAGTTCTAAGAGAAGTCTCCAGGGAGAAAACTATGATTTCTATGTTGGAAAAACTTGAATCATTGTATATGACAAAGTGTATGGCTCATAGGTTGTGTTTAAAACAAAAACTTTATTCATTCCGAATGGTGGAGAACAAATCCATAGTTGAGCAGCTTACAGAATTTCGCAAGATTATTGATGATATTGAGAATATTAAAGTGAAGGTTGAAGATGATTACAAGGCTTTACTCTTGTTGAGTTCATTAATCATATCCTTTCAACACTTTAAGGATGCCCTTATTTATGGTAAGGAAGGTACTATCACTTTGGATGAAGTCCAAACGGCAGTAAAATCCAAAGAATTTTCAATGGCGAAAGAATTGAAAATTGAAGATAGTGGTGAAGGCTTAAGTGTGTCAAGAGGATGAGGTGAGTGTAAATGGATGTCCAAATCAAAGAGGTTTGACAAATCAAAGGTAAAATATTTTAATTGTCAGAAAACCGATAAGTCCTGAGATAAAGGTCAATGAAGATTTTATTCAAGTTGCAATTGCCTTGGATGAGGAAGGTTATGAAGATGTCGGTGCACTAGTAGTATTGAGTTTGAAAACTGAAGATAGTTGGGTCATTGACTCAGGTTGCTCTTATCATATGTGTCCAAGAATATAATACTTTGAAAATTTAAAGATGGTGTAAGGTGGAGTAGTTCACCTTGCTGATAATAAGGCTTGTAAGGTTCATGATATTGGTACGGTCAGACTTAAAACGTTTGATGATAATTATTATTCATAATGTGAGGTATGTTCCAAAACTCAAGCGAAATTTGTTATCTATAAGTATGTTTGATGATCCATGTTATTGCACTATAGTTGAACATGGAGTGTTAAAGATTTCGAGTGATGAACTGATTATTGCTAAAGGGTCTAAAATATATGGTCTATATATTTCAGAAGGTTCAAATGTTGTTATTCATTCATCATTAACTAGTGGAGGCCATCATGACAAGAAAGAGTTATGGTATTTGTGGTTAACGTATTATGAATTCCTTGAGGCTATTTCAGAACATTATAATGAATTTTGCAGAAATCAAGGGATAAAAATACATGTTACCGCTAAGTTGTTATTGAGTTTTTGGGGAACAAATAAGGTTAAAATAACTTACTTGGTTGGTAGAGAATTTCTTCAGAGGGAGAATAGTGAAAATCAAGGGAGAAACCTGTCAGAAACATAATGGAGAAAACTCAGTTTGAGGTGGAGTTTCCTACTATGGGTGCTAGCATTAGTGAGGGAACGGTTACAGAGATCTATGATTATTATTTGACTCATTATAAGGTAAGGATAGTTATTGTAGCATCTCAAAGGGACAGTTATGCTAGCCTTGGATATTATGTTTTGAATGTGGCTGAAGGATTGCAAAATACTAAAAGAAGAACCTTCAGGGAGGCATTTCAAAACAAGTAGAGTCAAGGTTGGTTGAAAAATGAAACTTGTGGGATTGTTAAATTGCCTAGGTAGAAAAGGGTAATTGGAAACAAGTGGATGCAAGTGGCGAGATCAAGATTCAAGGGTTGATTGAATTTTATCAAGGTTATTGATTAGAGTTTCAACATGATAGAGAACATCAATGATGTTGATGGTTAAATTGACATGAACACGGTTTAAAGTCAAGGTGGAGATTGTTGCAGTTTTCCTTAAAATCTTTGTTGATTAAGAGAAAGAAAATATATTTTGGAGATTGCATATACTGCGAAAATCTAAAGTTTTAGAAAGTCGGACGAAAAGTCGAAAAAACAAAAATATGGAAAAATCAGTCGGTGAATAGTGTTATCTGTATGGTGAATAGTGTTGTTTGTATGGTGAATAGTGTTGTCCGTATGGTGAATAGTATTTCCCGTATGGTGAATAGTGATTTCGGGGTTTTCGAACTTTCTTGTCAGTTTCTCATTTTGCCTGATTCGTGCTCTTTTGGTTCGGTTCATGGATCTGTGTGTGATTAGGTTATGTGTTTGGGCTTTGTTTGTTGAGTATTTGTTATTATAAATATGTATCTCTTATATGCTTGCAGGTGTGACAATCTTAGAGTTTACAGTAATAAGGGAGGGCAAGGGTTCAAGGTCAAGGCAAAGGGAAACCTTATAATGGAAAAGGTTTAGAAACCTTTGGAGTTGTTTAAGGTCATTGTGAAACACTGGTTACACATTGGATTTGAGTTATTCATATATTGAGAGTTAGAGAGGTTGGGTAATACTTGGGTAGAAAATAGAATTGTTCTTGGGAACCTGAAGGCAAAGGCTATTTTCTTATAACTCATTTGTAACCTCTTGTAACAACTTTTTTAGTATAGTGAATTGGAGAGTTGTTCTCTCCCCCAGAGTAGATCGTTTGATTGAACTGGATAAATAAACCTTCGTCTTTTTATCGCCTTATTCTGTTATATTATATGTGTACTGATTATTATTGTTGTAGTCCATTTATTTTGGTTGCTACTGTTCTTTGCCTCACAAATTGATATTGAACTTTGTCGTAATTCACAACACCATAAAAGTCCTCATGGAAGTTATGTAAGATGCTAAGTGAAATATATAAAAGAGGGAAGAGATATAGGAGTCAGTTAATAAATTGATGGAAAACATGGATTTAAAAAATTAAAATAATTATTATACAAAGATGACAAAATTCTCCGTTAGATAGGATCTTCATGTTCCATTAGTTCACAACTAACTTACTCTAGAATGCCTCAAGACTATCTTGACACAGAAATTTCATATAAATTAATTAGTGACAGAGTCGTCCATGTGCATTTACAAGGATATCCACACCACAAGGCCTCAAATAATTAAGACCTTAATTTTGTGTTGGACTTTATAGAAATATAATAATATAGATAATATATAGATCTATTTATAAATATAAGTAATATTTAGCGTGTAGCCTTGCGATAACTTTGAGTTTTAGCATATACAAGGTTGTTGGTTCGAGTCTATTTGCAAGACAAATTTGTACTTTTATTTTTTTGTAAAAACCATATTTTATCATTTTTGTCAGGCCTCCAAATGTGTTTGGTCGGCCCTGTTTATCGAATTCATCAAACACGTGAAGGAAGTCATGCAATAAACCATTTTTATGAAACTAGTAAACTAATAGGTGTTGTCCATGCTCTAAGCAACAACCTACAAGCTATTTTATATTTGGATGGTGTAAATGGGAGATGTTTGGCATTATTTCTATAGAATCAACACTTTAAGGTGAATAGTTGAATTTTACTTTGGTTACCTACAGAAGTATACTTTCGAATTTAGACCGAAAGTATACTCCCAGACTATTTTTTGGAAAAATGAGGATGTAGATCACTTACAAATAGATTTGGTGTATTTGGGGTGCGTACGAAAGTATACTTTTAAATTCTTAGAAAGGTGATTTCAGGTTTCATTAGGATGGCTCTTCGCCACTAAGGGTGGGAAGAATAACCCCCTTTATTAATAGCATAGTAACATGTGGTCCAATAACATCGACTTTACAAACAAGAGTCTATATCTTAGGGTGGATCTTCGCCAATAAAGGTAGGAAGAGCAACCCCCTTTATTAATAGCATAGTAACATGTGGTATAATAGTATCGACTCTAAAAACAAAAGTCTACCCAATATCTTGAAAAGTATTGTATAAGAAGTGGGTGAGCTATATCGACTTTAAATGAGACTGGAAAAGCTCGTGATAAAAAAACAAAGGAGGGTTCCAAATGTTTCAAGGTCAGCACGACCCAAAGTTAATAGGCTAACTCAGCTCAGTGACCTAACATTGACGTGAATAGAGGCGGAACTTAGATGTTCAGCCGACCTAGTTAAAATAATTAGGGAGATGTCTTAAATTCAAGAATATGCAGTGAAGTAGAGAATGACAAGAATGTATAACACTAAGTGGTACACAAAGAAATGAAGGAGGGTGACCTATTGCTAAAGTCGGTGGTGGTGCCGACAAATATTGAAAAATTATTTCCTTAAATGAAGGGTCCCTATCGAGTACCAAAAAAATTATCTTGAGGTTCTTATAAATTAGAAAGCTTGGAATGCAAGGAAATTCCCAGAACTTGAAACGTTGTAAACTTAAGGAACCATTTTAGTTATCATAAGTCTTTATGGAAAAATGATATGCAAAACCAAAACTGAAATCAATAAAAACAATAGTTTGGCATTCTTTTGACATGCAAGGACATGGTTTTTAATGAGGCGTTCTTGTTGTTATATAAACTACGTATTTGGAACTAGGTACAAAGCTCAACAACATCTTCAATTCCCTAAAGGGCATCATGCTGGAAGCCTAAGGGGTATCTTTAAGCCTACAGGGTATCATGTTAGAACCTTAAGGGGAATCCTTGCGCCTATAGGCGACTTGTTACAAGGTATCATGTTGGAATCCTAAAGGGGTATCCTTGCACCTACAAGTGACTCCATATACGGTATCATGTTAGAACTCTAAGGGCTATCATTGTGCCTACGAGATATGATAAATCAAATCCATAAAGGGTAGATCATCTATGAAGTCATGTCTTAAAGGAAAAGGGAATCCTCCAAAGGGACGTGTTCGGCCCTATTAGAGCATAAAAAAAAACAAGGACGACAATAAACATTAACTTGACAAAAAAATCCAAACAAAAAGAGTAAGCTAAAATCTCATTTAAAAATCCCCAAAGGGGAATGCATACAAACATTATTCAAATTATTTAAAACAAATACACAAAATTCCTAATTGTAGGGGGAAAATTCGGGTAAAATTATCATGTTGAACACCCTCATGCCTCTCATAGTCTCCATTGACTCTTGACGTTTAGTATGTGCCTCCTCTAAAGGAATCGGGGTCTCCGTGTTCACATTATTGTGATCTTAAACCAATTTTTGATATTCCTCAGGGTCAGTTACCTCCTACAATAAGCCATCCATGATAACCTTGAAATAATAAATCTCTCTAAGGTCGAGCTCAGAATAAAAAAAGGTGAACCTTCTCTTTTGATTTTTCAAAACCTTGATCGCCAAAAATAAGACCTTCCATATGAGATTCCTCTAGCTCAATATGAATATCCTTAATAGTAAAAGCATGGGTTAATGACATCTCCTTATGGTCGTTCACTTCAGCCTCAACCTGAACGAGCTTAAATCTTTGACTCTAGTAACCTGCCTCCAAGGTTCTCTTTTCTCCTAGGATTCTCTCTTTTTATTGCCCCACTTTTTGTAGGGAGGTTTGTGCATCTTTATAATCTTTCTCATTAGTGGTTATCCTCTCATTGGATGATGTGAGCAAGTTTCTATCAAGGTTATAACTCTCCTTCATCTTTTGAAACTTGGACTTATGTTGCTTCCTGCTTTTTAGAAAAATTTGAGTCCTAAAACATCACTCCACCCAACATTAAGCTCATCGTCAAGTATGTTATGAGAAGTTGGAGAAATTTTTTGAACATGTCTTCTGATCCTTTTTAATGATGTTATACGTGTTGAAATTATCATAAATAAATGCCATCTTGTCAAAAAAATTTGTCAAAAAAAATCACAAAAGTGAAACTTTTCCTCACCAAAAGAAACCATAAACCTATACTTGTGGCAGTTGTTGATACCACCTTTTAGAAGAATACCCACCTCAAAATCTATGAATGTGGTCCAATTTAAGTAAATAGGATTCTTACCAAGATCCACCTCACCCTTTTTGGTAGAAGGTGACACCCTGGTCTAAGGAGCATGAGGTGGTCGAAAAGTGGACTAAGGATCTGGATGGACGATTTTTCCTCTGAGGTACCTTTTCTCTTCTTATAAGCCCAAGTTTTTAAACCATTCAAATCACATTTATATCCATTAGGATATATGCTTGAAAAAAGTAAACAAGATACAAACCCCAAAGTCAAAAATTACTTCGATGTAGAAGTAGAAGTATTCGTCCTCTACTCCACAAAGCCTCCGCATGCAATTTCTTTTGCCTATTACACAAGGCTATAATATCACATCAACTTCATTACTAGTGTGTGATAAATGTAGCCTTACTAGGTAGGCTCGAACTCAATCATCATCAAGGTATAATGAATCAATATTCATCACCTCATTACAGAAGACGAGACTCCTTGAGGTTTAGAGCTCCATAAAAGAACCAGTCAATTCTAGGGAAGAATACACCAAGTCATGGTCATTATCACTAGGTGATTCGCTATCTGAACTATCACTAGATACAATATTTTAACTACCAAACACTTATGTATCGACAAACCTTCAATCTACTCGACCACTACCTTGTTTAAAACTTTTTAGACATTGAATCCATAGTTCACATCTTTCAAAATTAGTTCTGGGTCAATAACCTTCCCAGATGAATCACACTCATGAATAAAAACCACGGCTAGAATTAATAAATAAAAGAAACCAAAAAATAAGAGGAAATGCTTGATTTCAAGAATGTTTGAAAAACAAAGTGGCGAGCTGAATGAATTAACAACCAAAGAGAGGAATAAATGTTTAGCAAATTGAGAAGAAGCTGAAGTAGTGAAGTTGAAATCAGGATGTCCAAGCCTATATAAAGAGTAAAATCATTCAAATACAAAGTGACTAACAAGAGTTGGTAGCATTAAAAGCTATATCCATAGGAAGATAAACAATTAAAAGGAATGTTTAAAACCCTAAGACTAGTAGAATAAGAAACACATTGGATTTTAAATCTCTAATCTTGAGATTTAGTGGATCTCTAATCCACCACAAAGGACTTCACCCTTACACGCTTCGTGTTTGGAGGACTATGTAATGTCATGGTCTTCCACTCAAAGCAATTCGTCCTTACACACCTTGTGCTTGAGAGACTAAGTGATGTCATAATCATCCACTCAAAGCACTTCTCTCTTATATGCCTCATTCTTGGGAGATTGTGTATTAGTGTATTTATTTCTCGCATAGTAACATGTAGGCCCAGTAAGACATATCTTACAAATTGCAGTCTCGTTAATACCTTGGAGAGTACTTCTTAAGAATTGGGCACTCCTCTCGACTTTAAATGATTATGGAAGAACCTGCCACAAAGAAACAAATGCAAACTCCCTTGGATTTAAGGTCAAGATGATCCAAAGTTGGGAGGCCAACTCATCCGAGATGGCCAAAAGCTGATATGACAATCCATTAAGTGATTTTAAACACATTAGTAATTAATAGTAACAATGATCAAAGTCACACGGGATGAATATCTATTATAAATCTATAAAAAAGTAAAGTACATGGATTTTCCTAATCAAACCTTCTGATTAAAAGCCCAAACTTTCATTAATCCAAGGTTAATAATGTCTAGTTACACATTTGCTACAACCACATGCATTTGGCATTTAAGACAGATGATGTGTAATTTTGTTATGTTTTCATATTATTTTTGAACAAATATTCAAGTGAAAATTGAATTTTGTCCTGCCTTAATAAAACTTTAACTCTCCTCAATGCATTGTTTAATGAAAGGTCACATTGAAATACCCGTATAACTCTCACAACTTCGCATATAACTCAATGATTGCAACAATTTAAGCCTGATATTTGTTCTGCATATAGTAGAAACCGATTTCCGTTCCAACTCAAACCATACAAGTTCATTTTTCAAACTGAGTTTTATCATCGCCCTAACTCACTACAAGAAATATCATCTCCAGCCACGTGTTTTTGCCACATGATTATCATGAGGCTAAAAAAAGCCAGTTGCGACGTGATAATCACGTGGCAACATGTTTTATTAATAAAATAAAGAAGCCTGATGGTTGTTTGACTTTTTTATAAAAAAAATATGTTGCGACGTGGGATTCACGTCGCTAGTAAAAATATAATAAAAAATATTTTAATTGGTCTAACATTCAGATGGATGGGTTTTTGAAATTTTGAAAAAGTAAGTTGCGACGTGTTATTCATGTCGCAACATTTAAGAGTGAAAAATAAAATCAATACAGACTGGCATGATCAACTTTTGCAGACATGTGAAGAAAGAGAATATGATTGTTGGGATGATTGCGACGTGAAAGTCACGTGGCAACGTTGCGGCGTGATTTTCACGTTGCTAAATGCTTTATATACTTAATTGCATCACGTTACACAAAGCAGACAGTATTGTTATCAAACATTCAAACACTCTTCTTCTTCATTAACCCTCTTCTCATTCCATCCCTCCATTAACCCTCTTCTTCTTCATAAAACCTCTTCTTCTCCAATATAAAATTCAACTTCAATCTCTATTAATCCTTATTTTTTCAGGTAAATTTAATTTAATTTTGTCTCTATTTTGTTTACAAGTTTTTATTTATTGTATTATGGGATTGTAATTTATTTTAATTTTTCTTTGAATAGAAGAAGATTGATATAGTAGAAGTAGATTGCAAAAAGGTTGGACAAGAAGATTGAAGGAGTTAGAAGATAAGAGGTATTTCTTGAATTTTTTTTTTGCATTTAGTATATTTTCTGAATTTAGTTAGATTTTAGGTTGAATTTGGTTAAATTATAATATTGTAATTTTCATTAAATATATATCTTGATGTATTTAATTTATAAAAACAGAATAATATATAAATTTTATAAAAAACAGTTTTAATGTTAATATATATTTTATTTAAAACAAATATAATATAATATTTTATGTATTGATTAAAAACATATATAAAAAAAATAATTTTTTATATTGAATAAAAACATATTTAAAAAACGGTTTTAATATGTATATATTTAGTAAAAACTGTTTAATGTTATTATTATAAAATCTGTTTTATAATTAAAAAATATATATATTTAATGTTATTATTTTAAAACTCTTTTATAATTATGCATATATAAAAAATAGTATAATATTATAAAAAATAGTATAATATTATAAAAAACAATATATATTTGATGTTAATATATTTTTTTTAAAGAAATATAATATTATATTTTATGTAGAATATTAATAAAAATGGTTTTATAATTAAAAATAATAATATAAAAATTGTATTATATGTTAATAAAAAATATTTATATATCATATATATAAAATGCTAATAAAAATTGTCTTATAATTAAAAAATTATATAAAAACTGTATTATATGTTAATGAAAAACGATTTTATAATTAAAAAATATTATATAAAAACTATATTATATGTCAATAAAACATTAATATAGTATGTTAAAAAACATTATATGTCAATAAAACATTATATATAGTATGTTATAAAAAATTATATATAAAAAACTGGTTTATGTATTTAATTATTATATATTATATGTATGTTAATAAAAACGGTTTTATAATTAAAAATTGTTTTATAAAAACTATATTATATGTCAATAAAAAATATTATATTAATTATTATATATTTAGTAAACTATATTAATAGTATATTTAATAGTATATAATAAAAAACATTATATATTAAAAATAGTTAAAGTAAAAGCATATATTTATGTTTAATAGTATATGTTTAGGATTATTATCAAGTTGATTAATTAATATTTCTAATTAAAAAGGTTTTGATTATATAAATTTGTACTAAATGAAATATTATAGGTATTATCATAGCTGGATGTACGATAGACTATATCGAGGAAGACGCACACTTAAACCCAATTTTATAGACGAAGTTAATGGTTTTATCATGTATACGTTTGCTCAGGAACGTTGTCGAAGTGAAGGAGGAGTTAGGTGTTCTTGTCTTAAATGTGGATGTAGATATATAATTAGTAACCCAGAGGAAATAACACGTCATTTGCATAGAAAATGTTTCATTGAAAATTATTGGATTTGGACGTATAATGGTGAAACACTGCCGAGTAATGTACCAGAGACTAGCAACACAGATGCTTCAAGTAGTCAACCGGCTATGCAACCGCCTATCGAATTTGAGGAAAACTTTAATCTGATAGGTGACATGGCTGATGATGCTTTTGGTGTTAACGTGACCTATGATCAACCAGAAGATTTTGACGGGGAAGAGTTGCCGAATGAGGAAGCGCAGAGATTTTATCAGTTGTTGAATGAGATGAATACGCCGTTGTTTGAGGGGTCGTCAGACTCAAAGCTATCAATTTGTGTGAGATTATTGGTCGCTAAGTCAAATTGGAATTTTCCTGATCAGTGTTTGGAGCACTTCGCAAAAATGATGTTGGACTCAACTGCAACGAAAGACAACTTGCCTACGAGTTTCTATGATGCAAAGAAGTTGGTGTTGAAGTTGGGTTTAAGAGTAAGAAATATTGATTGTTGCATTAATGGTTGCATGTTGTTTTATGACAACGAGTTTGGTACTCAAGATGGATCGTCAGAGGAATGTAAGTTTTGTCAGAGTCCAAGATATAAAGTTCGCAATAGAGCCATTAACAGTAAGCAAAAACGTGTAGCAGTAAAGTCCATGTTTTATCTTCCGATAATACCAAGGTTAAAAATAATGTTTTCTTCAATGCACAGTGCAAGTCAAATGACATGGCATCATACAAACAAAACAAGCCCATGCAATATGCGACACCCATTTGACGGCCATGCATGGAAGCACTTTGATGAGGTACATCCTGATTTTTCTGCAGAACCTAGAAATGTAAGGCTTGGATTAAGCTCTGATGGTTTTGCTCCATATGTCCAAGCGTCTGGAAGTGCGTATTCTTGTTGGCCAGTTATTGTAACCCCTTACAATATCCCTCCTGAGATGTGCATGACAAAACCATACATGTTTTTGACGTGCGTCATTCTAGGACCGTCGAGTCCAAAAACTGGAATTGATGTGTACTTACAACCTTTAATTGATAATTTGAAGAGGTTGTGGAATAATGGAGAATGGACTTATGATATATCCCGTAAACAAAACTTTTCTATGCGAGTTGCCTTGATGTGGACCATTAACGACTTTCCAGCATATGACATGTTGTTTGGTTGGGGTACGCATGGCAGAATGGGTTGTCTGCATTGCATGGAATGCACTAAGGCGTTTACATTGGATAAAGGGGGGAAAAGCTTGTGGTTTGACTGTCACCGCAGATTCCTACCATCAAATCATCCCTTTAGAAAAAACAAGACAAATTTCAAAAAGGACGAACGGGTAACAGATCTGCCTCCACCTCAATTGTCACCAGTTGCTATATGGAACCAAGTTTGTGAACTTCCAAAGTTTACAGATACTGGCAAAGCATGTAGAATTGAAGGATATGGGGTCACACATAATTGGACAAAAAGAAGTATATTTTGGGACCTCCCGTATTGGAAAGATAATTTGTTGCGCCATAATCTTGATGTTATGCATATTGAGAAGATTTTTTTGATAACGTATTTAACACAGTGATGGATGTTAAAGACAGAACAAAAGATAATGCGAAGGCTAGAAAAGACATGGAAATTTGGTGTAATCGTAAATAGTTGGAATTAAAGCCTCAACCAAATGGAAAATTATTTAAACCCAAAGCTTGTTTCAGTCTGACCCCCCAAGAAGCTAAAGCGGTTTGTGGATGGCTAAAAGGTTTGAGAATGCCCGACAGGTATTCTTCAAATTTAGCAAGGTGTGCTGATGCTAACACTGGGAAGTTGCATGGTATGAAAAGTCATGATTACCATGTTTTTATGGAACAATTGCTACCAATTGCGTTCGGTTCTCTACCCAAACATGTGCTTAATCCACTCACTGAAATTAGTCAATTTTTTAGAGATATTTGTGCGTCAGCTTTAAGAGTGGATGACATCATTAAGTTGGACCAAAATATTCTAGTCATTCTCTGTAAGTTGGAACAAGTATTTCCGCCTGGTTTTTTTGACTCCATGGAACATCTACATGTGCATCTTGCATATGAGGCTTATCTAGGAGGACCTGTTCAATATAGGTGGATGTATCCGTTTGAAAGGTTCATGGGTGATTCAAAGCAATCAGTGAAAAATAAAGCTAGAGTTGAAGGATCAACATGTGCACATTACTTGCATCGAGAAACTTCACATTTTTGCAGTCACTATTTCAAGCACTTGATGTTAACTCCAAGAATCATAAGGAATCCTGTAAATATTATCGAAAGAAGTCAGTACACCTTATCAGTCTTCAGGCTTCCAGGTCGTCCCTCTGGAAAGAAGGGTGAGCATTGGTTGACCCAACAAGAAATGCAATCTGCACATGTTCATGTCTTGATCAACTGCATTGAAGTTAAACCATATCTTGAGTAAGTATAATCCAACTTTTTAATTTTCTTTACAGTGTGAATATAAAATTGATTACCTTGAAACTTATAGTATGTTTCTTTTTAAGGAATTTAACAACGCCTATTTTGATAGTACCAGTGTACAATCAACATCTGGTGTCATTCATGCCCGATTTCCAACATGGTTCAAGGAGAAATTGTATAGGGTTGTTGCACCGACTCCAGAAATACTCCATTTGAGAAACTTGTCTAATGGCCCTCGTCAAAGCGCAAACAAATGGCACACATACTTCGTGAACGGATATAAATTTCACACTCATGAATGGACTGAAGGGAAAAAGACCATAAACAGTGGCGTATTGGTGAAAGTAGTTACAAATGGTGGTGAAGATGACTTCTATGGTTTTGTTAAACATATCTACGAGTTAGTATACAATTACTTGGACTCGGAAAATAAAGTTGTCTTGTTTTATTGTGAATGGTATGATCCAACTAGAGGCACAAAAATAGATAAGACATATGGTACTGTTGAGATTCAAATGGACCAGAGGTACAAAGAGTAAGAACCTTTCATAATGTCAAATATTGTTAGGCAAGTTTATTAAGTTCCTTATCCTTCATTTGTGCCACGTAAACGACAGTGTTGTGTTGTAATAAAAACAAAACCATTGGGTCATATTGAAATTGACAATCTAGTGGAAGATGTTGCTTACCAAGTTGATGAAGTTGAAGTTAATGATGTGATTCTAGATGAACACACTACAAGTTTGTATGATACAATGGTTGAGGGGAATCAAGTTGATGAGGATGAAGATCATGAAGATTCTGGATCCGAGGAAAATATCACATCAGATGACGAGGATGATATGGATGACGAGCATGACGATTTAGAATAGTGAACCTATATTAATGAGAATTGTGTCTTGCAATTTTACTTAATGAACCATCTATCGAATGAGTTAATGAATATGTATTCATGAGAATTGTGTCTTGTAATTTTACTTAATGAACCATTTATTGAATGAGTTAATGAATATGTATTCATGAGAATTGTGTCTTATAATTTTACTTAACGAACCTTCTCTTGAATGAGTTAATGAATATGTATTCATGAAAATTGTGCTTTTCAAATATATTATATGTTAACTTGTATTTTCTATAAATAGGTAAAAATGCCACCCAAGGATAATAAGGGTAAAGGTCCTAGTGATAGTGGTAGGAAGCCTAGGTGTCCAAGGGTAGTAGTATGCCAGTCACCTCACTCAGCCACGTGTCCTCCCCCGCAGAGTCAGGTTCATCATATGTACATGGACAATATTATGCCTTTTACGCCATTACTATCCTCTCAGAGTCCTCTTCAGTTCCCATCTGGGAGTCCATCTTTTATTATTCCATCTGGGGCCCCACCTGGTTTACCATTCCAGCAGACACAGGTGCCCTCATCCTTCCAGCACAATTTTCCATTTCCCACACAGATACCCTCATTCGTGCAGCATCCTGGAGGATCCAGCACCCCACTTCCTACACAGATGCCCCCATCCGTCCAGCAGCCTGGAGGATTCACCTCTTTACGACCCACACAGATTGGTCGCACCCCACATCCCACACATGTACCTGCATCTAATGATCATGCAGAGTCGGATGATGACGATCTTGGTGTGGACGATGATCAGATAGATGGGAGAGATCTTCGAGGGGATAATGATCCGAGTGAGATTCATACCATTGGTGGGAGATTTTGGATTTGGCCTGAAGGGAACTCTTAAGTTTCTTATTTATTGATTTTTATTTATAAGTACACATTTTCATTTTTAATATAACTTTATATACTTAATTATGCTAATTCAATTATTGTTGTTTTAGTTTCGGGCCGAGTTAGACTGCTGTCAGGGTTATAAATTCTATAATTCAGCAGAATTATACAAATTTTTTGAAGAGTTTTAGAGAAGTTTTGGATAAAGACGAATGGTTTAAGCAATTTCAGGTATAATTAATTTATTTCTTAAGTTATTTTTATTTAAATGACCTTTTCATTATTGTTATAATTTATCTAACTATTTATTTTAATGTCATACAACATTGCAGGCAAAATGTGTTTGGGATCCACTGAACCATAACAAAGTAAAAAAAAAAATTATTTTAGCAGGAGTTCAAGACGACTTTCTGACATGCTACGACGTGTTAGAGAGAATTGGCAACTTTTGGGCATTCGTCCCAAATGGATAGGCAAAGAAGTTTTTGAACAACTTCTTAAGTATTGGGAATCAGATGAATTTAAGGCTAAATCTGAAAATGCAAAGAAGATGAGGGTATCAGAAAAAGGGGGTTGCCTTAATGCTGTTGGAAGTATTAGTACTGTTGAGCATGCTCGACGCATGGTAATTATTACCACTTTTAAATTCATATTTGGATTTATAACATATATTATTAATTTAAGTTAATTTTTTTTATTTAGGCTAAGCGTTTAGGGAGACAACCATTGATGATTGAGCTGGTTACCGAAACTCGGACAAAGAAATCGAGAGGATTTATTGACGAGCGTACAACAAAAGCCCTGGTAAGTAAATTTATGTTTATATTTTTTTATATTTTTAAAGCAATTTTGTGACGTGATTTTCACGTAGCAAGTGAGATGTTGTGGCGTGAAAATTGAGTGGCAACTGATAAGTTGTGGCGTTACAATCATGTGGCTATATGTTTTTTATTATTATTTTTATTTAATTTAATTTCATTAATTTTACTTATATATTTAACTTGATTTTTTTATTGTATGTGTAGGAGGATTATCAGGCCTTGCTTGTAGAATTTCTGACCCATAATCCTCAGTATACTCCTCCTCCGGGAAAACCGGTTCATCCATATGTGGATTTCTATATTTGGAGTCAAGTTGTTGGGGGAAAGGGGCCTAACGGGTGTTTTTTTTATGGTGGAAATTTGGCGGGCACCATGAGGAGTGGGGATAGAACTCTGTATCAGAGAGCTGCGGACGGTGAAGGAGGGTCACGTCAAACAAATTTGACACCAGATCAGTTAGAAACGGTAAGACAATTGGCTAGACGCGAGTCCGAAGAACGTGAGGCCGCATTGAAGGCCCAAATGGAGGCGGTATTGAAGGCCCAAATGGAGGCAATGAGGGGTGAACATAATAGAGAAATAGAGGCAATGGCGAAGAGGCAGGCTGATATGGAGGAGCAAATGCGATAATTTATGCAAGTATTTGGTGGAAATCCCAACAGTGGTGGCCAAAATAATAACCACCAAAATAATGATGACTTTCTTCGCGACTTTTTCGACGACTCGAATGATCCTTCTGCTTAGTTTTATTTTTATTTTCTATTTAGTTTTTTATTTGTGTACTAATATATATTTATAATCATATTTTATATTTAAAAATATTAAATTTAAATTTTAGTTTATTAATTTTATTATATTAAGTATATTAATTTATATATTTTTATATATTTAGTTTTATTTTTGATAATTTGATTTATAATATTGAATTTAATAAATAAATTATAATATTTAATTTATAAATTTAATGAAACAGAAAATAATATTAATTATTATATCAGAATTATTATATTTAAAACAGAAAATAATTTTTTTTTTAAATAAGTTGCGACGTGTTTTCCACATTACTAATTAGTGACATGAAAAACACGCCGCAACACACAACGTAAAAGTAAATATAAAACCTGCTCTGACCTCTGCTCTGCTCTGACTGCCTATGACCCATAAAGTTTGTTGCGGCGTGAATTTCACGTGGCAACGTTGTGACATGTTTCCCACGTCGCAACAACATTGCCACGCGCTCTCCAGCTACGTGTTTTTTCAGGTGGCAAAAATAAAGTTGTGACGTGATTTTGGTGTTAGCAACGTGAGAGTCACGTCACAAAACACAACTTATTTTGTAGTGACTATAACCTTGTTGAAAAGGTTGATAAGGTAACCTTCTTTTCTCATTCATATTTTACCCCTTTCTATTAATTCACTTTGAATTCAACCTATGGTTTGTAATGAAAATATCAACAACAAAAATGATTTGAGTTGTTAAATTATTTCGATGTTAATTTTGATTTGAGAGGGTGGTTAACGATGGTTGGAGATGATGTCAACCCTGTGGTTAGTGCCTTGTTTCAAAGAAAATTTCATTGTTGATCCTCGTGAAGATGCGACAGATTATTGAGAAAAAGGAAACGGCACCAGCGGCAAAGGTTTCTTTAGTGATTCTTATGATCTCTTCGGCATTTCCATTGTCACCAAATTGTTTGGTAGCATAGAAAAATCTTCACTGCTTTTATCTTATACATTAAAATTTTATTTGGAGCCTAATTCCGATATGTTTTTCTTTCTCTTAGATTTGATTATGATTATCAATATTTCATCTTAATGTTATTGTTAATGTTATTTTTGTCTCACTTATTAATATTAATTTAGAGACTCGTGTTTGAGTTAATTTAATTTAATTGTTGGTATATAAGACCTTCTCCTGATACTTAGTGTTATATACGTCATGTTATTTGTTAATTTGTTATGTCAAGGCTTCAAGGATATTGATTGTTTGATTAATGGTGTATAAGGCGAATATCTGACGTGGAAACGCCACGTGGATTTATATATATTTTTAATTTGATGTAGCTTTTGTATTTTATATTATTATTTTAGTGTTAGTAGTTAAAATTCAAATGGTCCTAACAAATATTGTATCCAGGATATCACTTATGCCAACATATTTCTTTTCCAGTGCACTATTAGCTGTTGTATGTCATGTAAATATTCAGGATATCATATATTAACTATAAATATTCAGTTTTATTAAATATGTTGTATTTATAAATTTTATGTATTAATAACAATACATAAAAATTATAAAAACAACATATTAATAAAACTGAATATTTATAGTTAATACATAAAACTATAAAACAGTATTAATTAACGTTTTAAAAACGGTATTAATTAATTGTAAAATTATAATACTTTAATTAATGTTATAATACTATAATATTTAAATTATTTTTAAAAATAATAATATATTAATATTTTTAATAACAATATATTTAAAAACTAATACTATAATACATAAAATTATAAAAACAATATATTTTATTCATAAATATTTATATTAAACATATATATGTAAGTGAATAATAATTTTAATATATTCTAAATATTTTAAATAATAAATTTTTATCTTAAACATATATGTTGTGAATAATAATATTAAACATATTTATTATATATAAATAATACTAAACATATAATGTATGCTATTTATTTGAAATGTATAATTAATTAAAATGATTTTAATATATTAATTGAAATAAATAAATAATTACTAGTAAAATATATTTCATAAATAAACAATTTCAATATAATTACATTAAAAATATATTGTTCTTATAAAGTATAAACAATATTTATAAATATTTATAAATAATATTAAAAATATTTATTATATATAAATAATGTTAAACATTTAATATATGCTATTTATTTGAAATATATAACTAATTAAAATAAATAGCTTTATAACGTATGTTATTTATTTTAATTAGTTCTATATTTCAAATAATAGCATACATTATATGTTTAATATTATTTATATATAATAAATATATTTAATATTATTATTCATAACATATATGTTTAAGAAATATTATTTAAATTATTTAATATATATTACGGTTATTATTCACTAACATACATGTTTAATATAAATATTTATAGATGAAATATATTATTTTATAGTTTTATGTATTATAGTATTAGTTTATAAATATATTGTTGTTGATAAAAATATTAATTTATATTGTTTTTAAAAATAATTTAAATATTACAGTATTATGCATACGGGAAGATGGAAAGTCTTTTTATGCATATACAGGGAATCCAATTTTTTGAGCTTTCAATTCAAAGTTTTTATTTTTTTAAATTTTAAAGGCAATTAAATGATAATTACAATAATAAAGGTCAAATTATTATTTAATAATATAGATTTTACGAAATTTTATTATTAAATGAAATAATTATTATAAAATTGAAAATTAAATAATTCCTCATAATTATTATTTATTTCTTAATTTTATAATTTTATAAGTTAGAAAGAGTGTTTTTTTATAAATAATTTCTTTAGATGATTTGTCTAAAGTTTCAAAAGGGATTGAGAAATAATAGTTGAAAAAAAAAATAGTAAAGAATAAATTAAAACATGTTAGAATTTAATTATATTTATCTCAATTCTACTTTTTTTTTCAAGTTATTTCAATATTAACATTTTTAATTTGATGAAATATAAGATATAGTGAAGAAAAAGTTAATAATAAATATTGATGATTTTAAGAAGAAAGAATGATGAATTTAGTTTACAATATTATTATTAATTTGATAAAAACTTATTTGAAACATTTAGATAAGCTGGTTATTATTTATAAACAAATAGTGAAAAATGATGTTTCAAATTTATCTATTAGAACACTAATTTTAAGGTAAGAATATGAATTAATAAATAAAAATTAACATAAACAAAATTTCAATGTTTTTTAGTATGTATGTGATAATTTTTTATTAATTGGTTATAAAAGACTCAATTATAACTTTTTCAGTTACAAATCTAAAAATTAAATCTATAGAATTTTTAAAATTAAAGAGTTTTAATAATTAATCTGACAATTATAATTTTATATTAATTTCCTTTAAAAATATATATATTTGATAAAAAAATTAATGATAAAATATAAAAAGAAAATTGATACAATCATTTTTATAAACTGAATCAGTTACGATTGTTTTTATAAACATAAATAAGTTATAAATAATTTTATAAACATAATAAATTCAATTATTTATACAATTCTTTTGTATAAATGAGAATAAATTATAAATATTTTTATAAATGGATACACGAGTTCAAGAGACTTATAAACGGAAAAAAAAATTATAATTATTTATAAATAGACATATGTGATAATTTTTTATTAATTGGTCATAAAAGACTCAATTATAACTTTTTCAATTATAAGTATAAAAATTAAACCTATAGAATTTTAAAATCAAAGAGATTTAATAATTAATCTAACAATTATAATTGTATATTAATTTCCATTTAAAAATATACATTTGATAAACAATTAATGATAAAATATAAAAAATTATTGATACAATTATTTTATAAACGGAATAAGTTACATATATTTTTATAAATGAACACACGGGTTCAATGGACTTGTAAACAAAAAAATTTTTATGATAATTTCATAAATAGACACATGTGATAATTTTTTATTAATTGATTATAAAAGACTCAATTATAACTTTTTCAGTTACAAATATAAAAATTAAACCTATAGAATTTTTAAAATCAATGAGTTTTAATAATTAATCTGTCAATTATAATTGTATATTAATTTCCTTTTAAAAAATATATATTTGATAAAAATTTATTGATATAATTATTTTTATAAATTGAATAAATTACCAATATTTTTATAAATGAGAATAAATTACAAATAATTTTATAAACGGAATAAATTTAACTATTTATATAATTTTTTTTTTGTATAAATAAGAATAAATTACAAATATTTTTATAAATGGATACACATGTTTAAAGTGTTTATAAACGAGAAAAAAGTTATAATCATTTTATAAATAGATAAAATTTGATTTATTATTCAATTATTTTTATAAATCAGAATAAATTACAAATAGTTTTTATAAATAGACACACGAGTTGAAATCACTTATTATGTTTGCATTTACATAAATGTTAATCAACTGAATAAATATATACAAAATTGACAAATGAGAGTAAGAAACTATTACTATATTTATAAATATATAAATATTAATCAATTGTTTTCATAAATATTAATAACTATATAAATGTTAATCAATTAAATATTTTTAATAAAATTTAATTAATATTAAAGATTTAATATTCTTTTAGTCAAATATTTTAATTTAAAAGTTTTTTATTTCTCAATTTAAAAAATAATATATATTATTAATCTATATTTATATGTTAATTAACTGAAATAAATTTAAATTTGACAAATAAGATTAAATTACGTGTAATGTAAATTTAAATGAGACCCAAACAATAACACAAATATATTAGCAGTTAATCAATTATAAGTAAATAAGAGGCACCAATATATACATATTACAAATCAACCAATACATATTCCTATTAATTGGAACTTTAATCACCATCATTGGTAAAATCACATTGATGTACATTTCAAATGCATTGCTAATATACTCATAGTGCATTTATTGTGTGAATGATCCATAACTAAAGTAATAATAGAATTGGATTTTATCGTTCAAATATCAGGTAATAGAATCAAATTAATTAATCAACACTTGGCTACTAAACGTTTGCCAGATAACACCACTTGCAGTTGCAGCATCTCTAATGGAGTCCATAGTGATGTTTTTTTTTTTCTTAAAGCATTTTTTTTTCAAGTTGTGTGTCCACAATAGCCTATAAAGCACCTCTCACTATATCTTCCAATTTTATAAAATGTTCCTTACTCTTTCATTGTTATCACATTAAAGTAATTTACACATATTTTATTTTAAAGGTGTAACTTTTTAGCAACGTATCTGATTTATTAATATGTAGATGAAATATATTTATTATTTAACAAATTTAAAATTTAATTTATTTCATAATTATTAATTCACTACTACAAATAAAGAAAAAGATAGTGTTTTTTTAGACTTTTAACAGCACTTTAAAGCGCTGTCTAAAGCAGCGCTGCTAAAAGAAAAGACAGCGCTTTTTTTCAATGTAAAAGCGCTTTCTTATATCCACTTTAGACAGCGGTTTTAGAATAGACAGCGTTTTTTTATATATTCCTTTAGCAGTATTTTTACTTTAGACAACGCTTTATTATTTTTTAAGTCAGGTTTTAGACAACGCTTTTCTTTAAAAGCGTTGTCTATTCTCCCACTTTAGACAGCGCTTATTTTTTAGTTTTTACAGCGCTTTTCTCTTAAAGCGCTGTCTATTGGTCATGTTTTTTTATAATAAAATACCTATTTTGACTTACAAAAGCACTGTCCAATATATATAATGCATTTTAATCAGAATTTTAACCATATTTGAACCAGGTTTTCACCATATTATGCACCATATTTGGTAGCTTCATTCCAATAAAATATGCATATATAAAAATTACACATATATATAAATTGATGATATATACAACAACAACTATAAAATTTATGATACAAGTTAAAATTCTACAAGTTAAAAATCCTAAAATTCAAAATTGATGTTACATCTTTAAATCTTACTATCTTCGAGAATTCTCATGAAACAACAACAACATGAATATCTTAGCTCTATCTTCTACACATGCACCTATAAACCTGGGAAAAAAACAAATGATCGAAATTCATAACATGATAATATTAACGTTGCACTTTATTCGAATTTAATTTATACTCAAAACTCGAAAGTTCTCATCAAAGAAAATAAGACAATATACCTTAGCTTATAAAATTCTCAACCCGATAATGAATTGACACCATTCCTCCATAAGTTCATCCAATTGATCTTTTGAGTAATGTGCACAATTGAATTCCTCAAAGTACTACATATATAATAATATAACATAGTATGTGATTTAGTTAAAACAATATGTCATTTTATGAGAAACACAAAATATGAAAATAGTATGTAATTCCTAAGTTAGAAATCCATACCGTGGATGGAATCTCTAATCGATCCAAAAGAATAGTTTCTTTCATAAACCTCAATATGAAATAGCCGCAATCTATATCGTTACGCTGGCGAGGACACTACACATGGAAAGAAAATACAAATATATATCAGGATATACCCCTTAAATTGTTTTATGAAGTATCATCACTAATGTAATCAAAACTGAATATCTCTTTATGAAAATATACTTCCACTATGATCCATGTAACATTGTTGGCTTTACTTTTTGGCACTTGAATATCTCTTTGGGAGAGAAAAGCTAGTATAACGCTATAATAAAATATAAACGACTGTTTAGAACAATCCCACATAGAAACATAAACATAAACACAAATCCAGATATGTTGACCATAAACATAAACATAAACATAAACATAAACTTGAATATCTCTTTGGGAGCGAAAAACTTACGTGTCAATCATCTGCTTCAAATCTAGATATGTTGACCAATCATTGTATAATGAATTCAGATAATACACAGTTTCTCTCATAGGATTAATCGCAACCAATAACCAGTGTCCACTGTAATATTAAACAAAGATTAAGCAATGGCCAAAAACGGAAAATTATAATAGATCAAGTTAGGATGAAAATCTAACTCGTTGCCAGTATTATATGGCAAAAAGAACAACTTCTCAGTATCTTTACTGGCCACAAATAAACCGAGTACATATGTTATGACATCATCTGGTCTTGTTACAATTAACCCTGAATTGACAGTGTTGGGAGCTAAGAAGCCAAATCTTGCTTCTAATCCACGCGGGCGCACAATGTTGTCATACATAAACCTTAAATTAAAACATCATTAACATTATACTATATTCATTGAAATGAGGAAATAAATTGTTCATCTAATTAAACAAATTTGATCGAAGTATACCTGATGTATGTACCAATAACATTGAGGCCTAATTCCAAATGTCTAAAAACTTGCTCCATATCCTCTCTACCAATTGCTTTCAGGTATTCAAAACCAAAGATGTATGCACTCATAGGTATAAGGTGGGTACCACCATCCAGAATATCTGTTATTCCTAAATATGTCCAAAGGCACGACCTGAACTGAGTAGTAGTTTTTTTGCTAGCCACGGTCTTCTTAGCAACATTCTTTTTTTGTGTGGAAATATTGTTAATTTCAGGCGCCTTACCCCTACTGACTTGTGCAATCTCTTTAGCATGAATCTAGTTATCATATAATTAGTTAGGGGAAGTATAAAATCACAAATTATCATTTCTCATAGCATAAATGTCATATAATTGTGTTGTACCTCAATTGATGTAATTGACTCGGTCTCCCGCCTAATCCCCTTATCTTTTGGAATGAATTTTGTTGGAGTCTAACATTACCATGTAAACAAAATGTAAGTAAAATTGCCTTAAAAATTTGAATAGTAAATGATTTTAAGCATACCTCATTATCTACGCAAACGAGGCTTGACGGCCATGCAACAAACGATTCTATTGCATCTGCCACCAATGTTGCATCCGCCACATCGTCAGGTAATGGTAACAACACACCCCCCTCTAAGAAAACATCAACCGATACTTTCAAAAATCCATCTGGGAGCGGTTTATGGTGAAGCATTTATCCCGAAGTATTATACACTTTTCCCTTGCCAACCATTCAATAAGTCGGTGCTGGCAAATAGAGTTGACACCGGGAAATGCCCTATAACCATTAATAAATATGGTTATATAATTAATAAATATGGTATATAATTACCTCGGGAATATTCTGTCCAAAGTTACCATTGATACTACCTTTGTCACTACACTACAAGAAAATTAGTGTTTAACGACACAAAAATTGCGACAGTTATGTGATAACTGTCGTAATTGACATATAGAGACAGTGTTTACGACAGTTGACACCAACCGTCCCTAATATTTATTTTGCGATGGTATAATTAACCATCATAATATTATTATTACGACGGTAAAACAACCGTCGGCCCCCATTTAACACTTTTAACATTGATTTTTCACCAACAACTAGTCACGACGGTAAAATTAACCGTCCTAAAAGGCATATCACGACGGTAAAGCACCCGTCGCACCCTTAAACCTTTCACGACGGTAAAATTATCCGTCCTAAAATTCATTTCACGACGGTAAAACAACCGTCGCACCCAAAACCTTTAAAAATTCTCATGGGCACGACGGTAAAACACCTGTCGCCGTAAAAAAGTTAAAAAGCTCTTAAAATACCTAAAACATCAATTCACTTTCTACTCCTGCGTTCACTTTTTCTACTCACGGTGCCGTTCATGTCGTTCTTCTTCACACCGAAAGAAACCCCTTGACACCTAAATGAATCTCTTCAAACCGCTCATCTTCACACCAAAAAACGCACAGCAAGCAGTTTAACATCCTCTGCGTTCATCTCTTCAAACACAGTAAGTTTTATGTATCACTTTTTGCATTGTTCTCATCTCTCTCATTCTCTGCCATTGATTTCAGCATTGGAGATTCACTTGAATCTTATGGTTGAGCTCTTTTTGATGATTGATTTTGAGTTTGAATATATTGAATTGATGTTAGGTTTTCAAAATCTCCTTTTCTGCTACTAATCGTTCCGCAAGGTTCTTCATCGCACAAGATTCAATGTCATCAAGATTGGAATCAGCAAGTCACAAACTCGTCATCACAAAGGAGGTAATGAAATCTCATATTTTGATTCTTTCACTCTCAAATGAAAATAATTTTGGGTATTTGAATCACCACTATGACTTCATCACTGTGTTTGATCCCGGGGGTGTTTTGATGTTTCTCACTAATATGCAAGTTAAAGTCTTCGATCATCCTACTGTTTAGATCACAATTTTTGATCCCGTCGGAGCTTTGACATTAGATGATGGAGCTTTAGATCAATGATGGCGATGGTGTTATTGTAGAGGCTAACGGTGGTGTCTTTTTCCATTAGTGTCAAGGTGTTTGTGAAAATGCGTAGTTGAATATTGGAGTCCAGTAGCACGTTGACGCTGGTGTCTTTTGCCATTGGTGTCAAGGTGTTTGTTAAAATTCCTAGTTGAAGATTAGAGTCTCGTAACATCAGTATGTTCAAGAAGGGAGTGAGTAGAGAGGATGTTATTGTAAGGATCAACAACAGAGGTTGAAACTTGAGGGGAAAGATAAAAAATGAATCTAGGCTTGGATTTCTCGCCATAATCGACTAAAAGATGTTTCGGCAGAAGGGAACCAAGACCAAAACCAGTGCCTCCGCCTACAATATTGAAAACCAGAAAGCCTTGGAGACCAGTATAATTATTTACAAACTTTCTGATACGGCCCAAGCATACATTGACAGTTTCTTTTCCAATGGTATTGTGTCCACGAGCAAAGTTGTTAGCTGCATCCTCTTTTCCGTTAATGAGTTGTTCAGGATGAAGTAGTTGGTGGTTTCTAGTCGACGTTCATGCATGAACAAGATTATTGCTTAGAAATTTCAATTTCAATTCAAGTTTTCTGTCATGGATTTAATTAGTGTGGTACATCAAGAAATTCATGTGCAACAATATTACATGTTTAATGAACAAAGCTCTTCGACATTTCTACATATTGGGTTATCCCTGCCATGGTTATGTTTTTGGAGCATCACAATATAGCGGGGAAGCCTTTCATGGTGAAACAATATTGTGAGGGTGAAAAGCAGAAGATTTAAAGCACCTTTATTGTACTGATTTTTTGTATGTTTCCAGGTCCATTGTGTATTTTAGTGATTGCTTCATGTAATTCAAGTTGGTTGTGATTCACATCCCTACCAGCTTGAGGGAGGCTGTTAAAATAGTCCTTTTAGCTAGTTAGTTAGGAATTAGCTAATTGTTAGTTACTCAATTAGGTACACAATTGAGTATATAAATTAGGTCACAATGTACACATTTCATTATCTTTTCAATAAACTTTTCATTATGTTACCAAATTAGTATTCATATGCTCTCTATATCTCATGTGAGTATGACCTCTATCCCTATCATCCATGGATTCTCAACATTCATTCACACCATTGCCGGATTATCCATTCAAGCCACCAAAGGTAATTGAACCGTTACTTGTTTCTACGTTAGTTGCTTGTTTGTTTTGTCTGTTTTTATGATGTTTATAATTTATTGTGATTTGTTCGTTTGTTTGTTTTTCAAATGCTTCAAGGCAGATCTTGTCTATATATACTCTGTAGCATGATTGTTTCTTTTTTGTACGATTTGTTAATCCGACCATGACCATTTTTGTTGTTGTTTCTAGTGAGTGTGTTATTTTTGAATAAATGCAAACGCCAGGTTAAAGGAAGCCAAGCTTGTATTGCACATTAAATATGAATAGATATATTGCATATTTGCTCCCCTAAGAATATCGATTAGACTCCGCAATTCAAAATAAGTTTGCACCTTCACATTTTGGGCTTGTGCTGCTTGTGCCTCTTGCCCTCGAACACGCTTTTATATTTGTCTTTTGTTGTAGCATATGGATATTTACTAGCTTTTGCTGTATTGGAAGGTAGAAAACATCACATGGTTATTAGTTCTGGTTGGTTATAAATCTGATTATTTGTCACTAATTCACAAACTTCTATTGGCGTTGGAAAAACTAACAGAGAAGCTGTTAGATGACTTTTCATTTCAATTATATTTTGCCTTTCATTTTCTTCTTTCCTCATCAAATCGTATTGTTCTCTTTCATTTTCTTCTTTCCTCAACAGTTGACAGTTAGTTATCCAGTTTAATTTGTTCACAAGTTATAAATGTTGTTTTATTTCCTGTTAATCAATTTTGTAAATATCTTGTACCATGTATTTAGTTAAATAGTCTAAACATGCTAAAGTTATTTTAATACTGCAGGTTGCATTTAGGACTAAGGTATTCCACCCAAACATCAACAGCAATGGAAGCATCTGTCTTGACATTCTAAAAGAACAATGGAGCCCAGCATTGACCATTTCTAAGGTTTGATTTTACTTGTTATTCTTGATAATTGATGATTATGTATCAAGTTTTAGCTAAATGTGACACCTGGATTGTGTTGTGTTGCCTTTTAGGATGATTTGCAAATGTGAAAAATATTGGACAAATGTGTTGTCACGTTTTGAGCTAATTTACTTGCATTTGCCAATATTGGACAAATACAAAATTCTGACTATTAAATGTGTTCGCCTACTGAAATTTAGAATCACAAACTTTGCTAATTGTTTGGAAATTCAATTGAAGCATACAGTTTTATCAAGGAATGAGGCTTATTTTCACATATAAAATTTGTCTATCCATGACTTTTTGTACTCTTATCATTTCTATTGTTACTTACTGCTGTAATCTCATTGATGTTTTTATGTGTTTCATACTAGCAACAGTCAAACAAAGAGGATGGACTTTTTATCTTCTCATGCGTAACTTCTTTGTTTGAAGTGTTGCATTGGTTGCAGTACTATAGTTGTAAAAGCTAGACCACGCCTTTACATGGTTGGTCTTGTGACCAGGTTATTTGACCAATAAGGGTTGGGGACTTGATATTCACTAATCAATATTAGAGATATAGAGTAGATTTAATTGTAATGTTACTTTTTATTGACTAAATTGATGTGAGGCCATTAGGTATGATAATGATGAGTATGCATGTAGTATGTATTCTTCAGTGTATGATAAAGATGTAATAACTATAAACATGGATCATAAGCTTTTTCGTTTTAGAAATTCAAGTGAAGTCACAATCTTCGGTTGGGCCTTTTACATAGTTTTGTGATCTCTATTGTGAGTTCTGTCTCATTTTATTTTCTCTTCATTTTTCCTGTTCCTGTGCAGACGCCCGACTGCTTTACAAGATAGGATGAGGGATAGCGATGACGACGACATTCATGACAGGGACTATGATGTTGCAGCTTTAGCTAATAATTTGAGTCAGGCCTTTAGATATAAACTTTATGGGAATGAGGATAATGAAGAGGTTTGTAGTTGGCCTCCTCTTCCCCTCTGTGCAATGCATGCATATTACTAATATTGTATGTGCATTTTTTAAGGGATTGGAATCACCCGCTGATGGTAGACGTTCATCTGAGTCTAGCTACCGTATTGGAGATAATGGAACTTCAGGGGGGACAAATTAGACTTTGCTATGATCGAGATAATTAGATTGTGAACTTTCTCATGTATTTTTGGCATAATGATACTTATTATTATAAGATTAGGAATTGATATATTTTGGGTTTTTTGTACTACTTGACATGATTATGGAACTCGCATTTTACATGATTATGGAACACACATTTTTTTGGATATTATAATGCTTATTTGATGTTAAATATTTTTTATTGAAATTATTTTTACTATATTACAAAGTGATAGAAAATAAAACAAAAAATAATACTATAAATAAATATATTAAAGAAGAAATAATTTAAATAAAAAAATAACACAAAAAAAAAACTATATTTATAATTTTTTACATAGATAATAATTTAAAAAAAAATTATATATAATAGAAAAATAAAAAAAAATCAAGACATAAACAAAAGTCATGGCGACAGTACCGAACCGTCGTAATCAACAATTAAAAATAATCAACAAAAGTCATGACAGTATCGAACCGTCGCCATAAACAATTTAATCAATTTCAAAAGATATTCACGACAGTATCGAACCGTCGCCATCAATAATTAAAAGAAACTCAAAAGATAGTCACGACGGTATCAAACAGTCACCAATACTTGATTATGTCAGCTCCAAACCCGTCGTAAACTTGAACGACAGTTTTTGTAACCGTCGCGAAATAGGTTGGGGACACACACTTCTGCGACGGTAAAGCAACCGTCGTGGAAAGCAAATTGCGACGGTTTTAACCGTCGTAATCTACAAAAATACCTGTCGCAATCTGCCAATTTTCTTGTAGTGCTAGTATCTTTAAAACCTGTAGCTTGATCTATTTCTTTTTCCTTTCTCAGCTCATAAACTTCTTGTTGTAACTTTTCCAACTTTTCCTGAAGTTCTTTATTTCTAGGAGCTTTTGTCTTTGATTTTTTCTTCAAGGATGTTGGAGTGATCCCAAATCCCTTACCCCTCACCCGACCAGAATACTCACGAATATCTAATGCTCGTGAGAGTATTCTCCTGCAATCATTATCTTCATCTGGAGGTATAGACTGAGAAAGAGTCTCCTGAAATTCATATAAATATTGTAATTAAAGAATGATATGTTAATAAAAGAGTAATGTAATTAAATAAATAAAAGTATGATGTAATTAAATAAATAATGCTATACTTACATATCTCTCGAAAATTTGTTGAACTTTTTCTTCAACAGCTCCATCCTTACACACACGGGCTTCCTTCCACAAAATGTGTTCCGGAAGAGATGTTTCAGAACTATTCTCCTTTGTTAGCTACACATTAAGCCAAATAACATGATCAAATATAAGCGTGCTTATAGATAATTTGCAATTTATAGATACTTACAATATATTTTTGTAAGCGTGCATATCCCATACGCCCTTTTCTGTATAGATATGCTGGACTTGATGCTCGTTGTCGATTTACGACACTTAAACTCTCAAATTTCTGGGTATTTCTTTTGGACTTAAAAGTTTCACATTCTTCAGCTGTAATCAAATCTGCATATTTCTTTGGAAGCTCTGCATCAATAAAAATTTTATCCATCCATAAGAAACTTGCTTGACAAGAAATCTCTAAACCCTTTATGTAGTTTCCCGGCCAATTTGAGAATATAATCTCTCCTGATATCCTCAATGTTGAACGACCTCTACGAAAATCATACATAAAGTGCGTTAGTATAAGTAATTTAAAGACATAATCGTCATTAAAAACAAATAACATCACATATGGTACCTGTATCTCACTCCATATTTTATCTTTAGCGTCGTCCAACACTCCTGCTCTCCAATCTTCACATGTAATTGGAATTTCTCTCCTTACCATCGAACCGAGATAACTCGTCAATGTTAAACCGTTAGGCTCAATTAGTTGGCCTTCTTGACTCCAATGCACATCATACTTTATGTCTTGGTCTCTATCTCGAATGGTTCTCTTCATTATTTTTATTCCTCGTCTATATTTCATTTCCGTTTTACTAACGGACTTATCTAAATCATGCCCAGAATCATCACGTGGGTGATCCTTGTTAGTGGACATCTAATCTGTAATAAACATAAACATAAACCCAATATAAAATTCCATAGTCATTTAAATATATATAAAATGACAATGCCAAAAATTAACATAAACATAAACTTAAACGTAAACACAAACATAAACAGAAACATTTTAATATGCTACCTCTTTCACTAACATCTCCTTCTTTTCTTGGTTGGAACATGAATTACTTGCTTCTTAACAATGCGGACGGATGGATTTATCCAAATTCCCTCATTATGATCATTTCTGATATATGATTCATCCGCTATAATATTCTCATCTTGATCATTTATAATATATAACTCATTCCGTCTAATACATGACTCATTCTCATCATCAATATCACCTTAGTCTACACCGTTATCATCAACCACTTTGTTAAATAAAAGCACTATAGGCCATTTTGTACTCGTCGGGTCAGTGACATAGAACACTTGTTTAGCTTGAGAGGCTAGAATAAAAGGCTCATCTTTGTACCCCTCCCTATTAAGATCCACTTGCAAAAATCCTGACTTATCCATTCGTATGCCACTACTAGTTACCCACTTGCAACCAAAGATAGGAATCTGAAACTTCTCGTAATCAAACACCCAAATATGCTCGATAACCCCAAAATATGACAGATTTGCATATTTGGGGTTTAGGTCCTTCATACTAGAAATGTGCATTTCTTCAGCAAGCACGGTGACACCACTATTTTGCATAGTACTTTTATCATCTTGTTCTTTGGTATAAAATATGTATCCATTAATTGCGTATGCGCTATAAGAAAACACATGCAAACTTAGACCATATGCAAAACATCTCAACCTTTCTGTTATTGAAGCGGGATATGAATGAAGCTTTGAAAAAATATGATCCTTAAACCATGGTATAAAATTTTGATTGTGCTCCCGTACTATCTAATTTTCATTTCTATTCTGATTTAACCCTCGGAGTACATCCTTGTGCATTTTAACATATGGCTCAACCTCACTGTCATTGTGCAGAACATACAGATGCACTTGATCCCGTTCATCTTTTGATATTGTCACAATTTTATTTCCAATTAATCTTTTACCTTCCTTTTTTTCAAAAATATGACTTTTGGGGAGTCCAATGGATTGAACTTTGGACAAATATTCAGTACAAAACTCAACCGCTTTTTCAACAATGTATCGCTCAACAATACAACCCTCTGGGCGACTTTGGTTTTTTACGTACCCTTTTAATACTTTCATATAACGTTCAGCAGGGTACATCCATCTCATATAAGCTAGTCCACAAAATTGTGTCTATTTCACAAGATGAATAACTAGATGTACCATTATGTCAAAAAATGAGGGAGGAAAATACATTTCAAGCTCACACAAAGTAATAACAATTTCTTTTTGCAATGTTGGTAAGATCTCAGGATCAATCACCTTACTACAAATTTACCTAAAGAAAAAACACAACTTAGTTATCTCGCTCCTTACTTTATCTGGCAAAATAGAACGTATACATATTGGTAGAAAATGCTCCATTATAACATTGCAATCATGTGTCTTTAAACTCTTTAACTTGAGGTATTTCATAGACACGAGTCTTCTAATATCTAAAGAGTATCCTTCTGGAACTTTAACTTCACTTAGAAACTTACACAATATCTTTTTCTCCTTTCTAGATAGAGTAAAAGCAGCAGGTGGTAGATATGTTCGGCTTCCTTTCTTCACGGATCCTAGTTCAGTTTGTATTACCATCTTTAACATGTCCTCTATTGCTTTAAGGTCATCCTTATACTTTCCTTTAATATTGAGTAACGTACCAATAACACTTTCAAATACATTTTTTTCAATATGCATAACATCGAGAAAATGTCTCACATACAGAGACTTCCAATATGGCAATTCAAAAAAAAAAAGATCTCTTCTTCCATCCACCTTTGACAACCGTATGCGCAAAAGGCTTGCCAAACTGAGTACACACATCTTTCATCTTTTCAAAAATTTGGTCACCTGACAATGCAGGTGGAGCTTTACGTTGTTCGGTGTCTCCATTGAATGCTTTTTTCCAGGCATAGTAGTGATGTTTAGAATGTAAGAATCTACGATGATCGAGAAACACATTCTTCTGACAAAGTTCCAAACGCGTCGTATCGGTTCCATCTTCACAAATAGGACACGCACGTTGACCTTTAATGTTATACCCAGATAGATTCCTGTATGTTGGAAAATCATTAATTGTGCCAAACAACGTCGCCCTCAAATTGAAACTTTGTTTCCTATATCCACCATAAACCTCCATCCCATTCTCCCACAAAATCTTTAAATCTTCGATCAAAGGTGTCAAGTATACGTCTATGTCATTCCCTGGTTATTTAGGCCCAGCAATTAACATAGATAACACCATGTACTTACGCTTCATACATAGCCATGGAGGTAGGTTATAAATCATAAGAATCACAGGCCATGTGGTATGTGAGATACTTTTAAGACCATGCGGGTTCATTCCATCAGTAGATAAAGCCAAGCGAAGGTTTCTTGCTTCTTCTCCAAAATTAGGATAATCATTATCAATTTTCGACCACTGTAGTGAATCTGCGGATGTCAATATTTTCCATCAATAATTCTTTCATCTACATGCCAAGTCAGGTGTCTTGCATCGGTTTCACTATGAAACATGCGCCTAAATCTCTGAATTATAGGAAAATACCATAAGACTTTTGCTGGAGACAATTTTTTCTTATATCGAGACAACCTGCATTTAGGGCACTCATTTAATGATGCATATTCGTTTCGAAACAAAATGAAATCGTTTGGACAAGCATGTATCTTATCATAGCTCATGCCAATAAAGCACAACATTTTTTTGGCCTCATAGGTTCGATTAAGAAGAACATTATCCTCCGGAAGCATATCTCTCATAAGGGCTAATAACTATGTGAAACTTTTATCTGACCATCCATTGCCCTCCTTTAAGTTGTACAACTTCAATACCGCAGACAGTCTTGTGAATTTAGTGCAACCTTTATACAACGGTTTCTCTGCATCGCTTACCAACCTCTCAAATATTTTGGGACAATCCTGAAGATCTTCTTCAAGTGCATCTGCAATCTCTTCGACTCGATCAAAATCATATGTATATGTGTCCTTGTCGTCTAAAGCATAGGTCGTACTACTTTTATCCCCCGGTTCAATATTGTCGTTACTTTTTTCACCGTGAAATATCCAACACGTATAACTTCTATCAATTCCACGCATTAGTAAATGCGATTTCAATCCATCTACGTCAACCCGACCCACATAACAACAACCCAAGCAAGGACACTTCATTCAACTGGGGTCTTTGGCGTGTTCAACAACAAACTTAACAAATTCCAATACCCCATTCTCGTACTCTTGTGATAATCGATCGGTAGACATTCATTTTTTATCCATTTTTCCTACTAATTCAAGTAAAAAAACACTATAAACGAATTATTCCCTTTTTGTTTGAATTAAACGAATTATTTCTAGAAATTTATTTCTAGAGTTAATAACATGGACTAAAAATAAATATATCTATATAAAAATAATTATGTTTATTAATTGATCGATACAGATAGAACTTGAACTTGACTTACCAAAGAAAGAAAAGGGGTTATTGGTGTCGACGGCGGATGATGCAACTTTGATGTTCTTCGAATCAGTGATGGTCTTCGACTAACTACACCAATACAAAGGGATCATCAAAAACAAGTTGTATATATAGGGTTATAATAGCTTAAATCCACAAACCTTAACAATTTGTTCTTAGACAAGTTTTTTGTGAAAAATTGTATGAGAAACAAATCACTTATGAATCTTTTCTATCATATTATATTTCTTTCCAACAGAAACACTGTATTTAGGAGTAATAATGCTTAAACAATTCTGAAATTTATATCAGTAAAATAGTATTAAAAATAAAGAAACCAAGCAACCAACAAGTAAAAAAATACTAGTTCATGGAGAATATAAACATGATAAACAATCCAGAAACCAATTAAAATAACAAAAAAATCCATCATCATCTTTTTTATTCCAAAACAAAGAACCAAAAGAAAATGCAATAATGCTAAATGCTAAAAGTGTTGTTGTTATATATCAATCCCTACCAAGAAATGAAAAATCAAAATGCATACCTATAACTCAGTTATGCATATCTATAACTTAGTTTGGACATCAATAGGAGGATAATGTCTTAGATGTTAACATAGTACATTATCAATAGGAGGATAACTCAGTTTGGACATCAATGGAGATAAAGACATTTTCAAGAAAGAACCTACCTTGAGAACCAGCCGGTGTGGGTGGAGGACAACCGAGAGAGACGGTGGAGGACGGAGGGGGGCTAGTTCGACGGTGACATAATGGGTTTCTGTTCGTGAGAATGAGAGGGAAAGGGTTTCTGCTCGTTCGTGAATCTGTGAAAGAGAAACATTATACACTGATTCTATTTTTTAATTTTCATTTATATGGCTTTAGACAGCGCTTTCTAGAAGCGCTGACTAATATGGGTCTTTAGCAGCGCTTTTGAAAAACGCTGGCTAATAGGGTCCTTTAGCAGCGCTTTTCAAATTATTTTTTTATAATTTTTTATGACTTTAGACAGCACTTTCTTAAAGCGTTGTCTAAAGTGGTCATTTACCAGCGCTTTTGATAAAGCGCTTTCTAAAGCAATACTTTTAACAGAGTTTTTTAAAAGCGTTGTCTAAGGTCAAATTTTTAACAGCGCTTTTACTTATTATTTTATACAATTTCCGTATTTTTTTTAATTCACTTATAACAGCGTTTTTGTATAAAAACGTTGTCTAATGTGTGCTATTAAAAGTCATTTTTGACATAGTAATTTTAGATTTGTGTCTAATTCACTCCTACTAACTTGATTTGTGAGGTGATGTCACTTTACATACGTTAATTTTATGATCCATGTCTAAGTAACATAAAACTTTCAGGGGAGAGATTGGAGTAATTTATTAGACCAAAATATACCATGAGCTATTTAAATATAAAGTGACAATGTGGCAAAGAGTAGGAGCCACATGACAGTTGTCGTGCAACAAAATTTTAATTGCTTAAAATTGAATCATTGTTTAATAAATGAATAATCATTCCACTTAGAAGGAAAAAAACACTATAATACGAGTCCATTAGCTCGTATCTTACGTACTATTATTATTATATTCTATGATCAATAAATGAATAGCATAGCCAACAATACAAATAATTCAATTCTATGTATATTCATCTCAATGACATGGAAATAGACAATGGCCACCACTATCATACTTTTTCATCCATAATTGAATGTATTTTACCTCTTTGTTTTAAGGACTTTTCTATCTTAAGGTTGGAATATCATCCCTTCAGAGTAATCCTAAGAGCTTTTTTTGGGAATCTAAGGAAAAGATAAAATGACTAACATGCTCATCTCGTCACCATGGCAAGATATGTGAGTGGGTCCAATGAATTAGGTTCCGACAATTCTTTAGGCATAGGAAACGTGGCTCATGCATGAACCTAATTTCATTGAAATCGTGGCTCATGAACCTAATTTCATTGAAATCGTGGCTCATGAACCTAATTTTAATTTTTAAGGTTAAAGGAGACAGTGATTAGAAGTGAAAAATGTGACACAAGAACCACATGGCCATTGTGATAGTGAGTATGATTTTATATTCCCATATATGGATACAAGTGGAGCATGATATTTCACTCTGATCATAGGCCCCCGCACCAACATACACCATTGAACCGTTGTTAAGCTCCGGTGATGAGTCACTGCCATCGGATTTTGGATTTTGTCCCTGCCACGATTTTTGACTGCGAAAACAATTAAAAATATGTTAATATAAATTGATATTTTGTATACTTAAATACAGAGATTAATCTCAAGTTACACCGCAAAAGTAGAATATTGTAAATTTCTATTGAATATTTCTGCACAACTATCAATTAAACTGATCTCACTCATTACTTATCGCATCCAACGGTCATATTTCATTTAATAGTTACTCCTTAAAGTGAAAATAAAAGTCAATTTCTGGAGAATTGTGATTAGCTTAATTAATAATCGCGTTTCATGAATCTAACCTGGGGTACTTGCTATTAGCAGAAGGGCAAAACGTGATTATGTATTCAGCAGCAGAAGCACATGTAAACGTGCTAGTCTTATCATCATATGCGTAGCTATACGCGCGTGGGCAAGCGTTTTTAAAAATCTGAGAATAACTCGAAGGCTTGCAAGTGTTAGGCGAACCATACGCGCCGCTGCAACAATACTGCGCCGATCCAAACGCCTCACACGCACTTTTACACGCTAAATTCTCTTTCCCGTCCACGCTCGTAAGCTTAAGCTCTGAAGGACACGCGCCGAGTAAATCAACGATGCATCCAGTACTGGTACAGTTATCACCCGAGCCACCTTGTGGAACAACCAACATAGGCACGTTGTAACCGTCGACTAAACTTACATCGAAGAAATCGAGTCCACCGGATCCGTTAAGAGTGAACTCCGCTAAGGTAGCAGGAGGTGTGGCGCCGTTGCCGGAGCATTCGAGTTTTCCGGAGTTGCAGTCACCGGTGAGGCAGGTGAATTTTCCGGTGGAGTCTTGGGAACAGAGTGTGCGTCCCCAGAAACGGCCTCCCCAGGAGGCCGGTGGAGTGATTGATTTGGAATCGCCGGATTGGAGAACGAAACCGGTGGTTGGAAGAGGAGCAATCCCGGCGTTGGAAAGAAGTCCTGGCCATACTGTGTAGTTGCATTTGTTAACAAATATGAAGGTTGTTGAAATTACTAGTGATGATGAAAGGTTAAGTGTGAGAAAAAATAAAAATGATTTTGTACTTAATTGATCCATGTAGTGAAGTACTGATTGGAATTTAGGTAGGTAGCTAATTGGGGATAAAAGTTTACGAAAATGGTATTTGGAACTTTTGGTTATATAGGCTAGAAATAGATATTGCTAAATTACATAGAAAATTAACACGATTTTCAGGGCTTGCTCTCAATGTAGTTTAGTAATTTTACCGGGTTTTTGGTTAGGGGCTTCATGAACCCATGTGGGAGCTACCTTGTGGGAAAAAAGGAAATGGATCTTTTATTAATAAAATATGGTTAATATTTCTGTCCTTAAAGTATTTTGGATTGATGGAATACAATTGATGGAGCAGAATGAAATGAAATAATATTATGTTTCATTATTTAGATTGATAAAAAAAAAGAAATGAAATGTATGAAATGAAATGTATGAAATGAAATGAGATATTTTAAATAAAATAACTAAATAATGGAGTGGAATTTATATTCAATTTCGCTCAATTTCATTCCACTTCACTCTGATGTATTCCCTCCATTCAAATATAGTCTTAGTGAATAACCATTCTAATAAAAATCGAAATTGCTCTTTTAATATTTCAAAAATATATATTTAAACGTACTTAAAACACATTAAAGCATGTTGTATGTTACACACCTTTCACTTTTCTAAAATCTAGTTCGGAAGTGAAAAATAAGTTGTATCATATTAATTTTCTTCTTCAAATCTTATCAAAATTAATCTTCTTTCATACTTAATCAAGTTTTTTATTTTAAAATAATATATTTTTTTTACATTAAAAGGAGCAAAATAAGTTATAATTTAAGGTAATGTATATGTATTTTATTTCTCATTACTTGCTATAATCTAGTTTTTGCTTTGAAAAAATGAATGTTACGTCCGGAAGTGTAATCATGGATTATTGTTGAATGGTAATATTAAAGTTTATTTCTGGGTTATTGTAATGTTGAATTTGGTGAGTTTTTAATTTTTTTTCTTTTAATGATTGACCTTATATATGGTGCTCCCTAACGTTGTCCTCAAAGTTATCGTGTCTATAAATGTTAAACCGGTTGATATTGAGGTGCATGTTAATAGACAATTTATAAATAACTAGGAGTTTGTTGTCTTGAACATGTGCTCCAATGGATCTGCTCAGAGACTGTCAAATTGGAGTCAAGTGTTGTAATTAGGAGGTCAGATAACAGTTCTAATAGAAGACTGACTTTTATGACAATGAGATACGAAAGAAGTGACAAGTACATGAAACCTATTCGGAAGTTGAAATAGTAAGACACCAGAACAAGAAAATGTGAGTGTCAATTTAAGTTGTGCGGGTACCTTATGGCAAATAATACATGGACATTTTATGTGGTTTGTGTTATACATAATCATGACTTATGTTATAAGTTGATCAGTCATTTCATTACATGTCGCCTTAATCCTGAAGAGAAGGAACTTATTTGACACGACATTGAAAATGGTACAGCACAAAAACATACTTGTAACTTTGAAACATAAAAGACCTCAAAGTTTCTCAAATAGAAAACAAGTATACAATGTTCATGCCCAAAATAACAAGGCGATAAGAGGTTCAAGAACTAAAATGCAACAATCGTTGAAGCTTTTGATGATAATCATTATGTATCTAGGTACAAAGTGTGTGAGAATGAAAAAACCGTTCGAGACATATTTTGGACTTATCATGATTTCATCAAGTTGTTCAACATATTTTCTACCGTGCTCATTATTGATTCAACATATAAGACCAACAAGAACAAATTTTCAATTATGAAAATTGTTCATGTTACTTCTACAAAGATGACTTTTTCATTTGAGTTTTCTCTTTTGGAAGTGAAAAAGAGGACAATGTTATTTGACTTTAGAAGTGTGTTGGACTATGTTGAAGGACTAAGGAAACATGTCAAAGGTAATTATCACCAATCGCGATATCACACTGATGAAATCAGTTGCCAAGGTGTTTCATCATATGCATTACTTTGTAGTTATCACATAACAAAATATGTGAGAAGTAGACTTAAGCAAGTGGTAAGGACCAAACAAATCAAGGGTGAAGACGGGGAAATTGTCAAAGCTGGTGTGATATTGGAAGCATAAGGATGCCTGAAATGTTATAGTAAAATTTTCTATGAAATAGTTATATGTCAAATCTATAATACATTTCAGGAAAGTGTGTGAGAAATGTAACACACCATTTCTACCCAACGAATTATATAAAATCAGAGTTATAAAATTTCCAACAAACAAATGGAATGTTGCACTTTCAACTTGGAAACAACAACATTCAATCACCTATAGCTCAGATACATAACACATAAAATTTGGATGAACCGATAATAATGTGTTTAGTATTTAAAAATAAAACAACTTTCGTTGCTACGCAACGAATTCATAAATTCAACTGAAAACACCATAACATCTTGTCCAACTTAAAACGACTTTAAGACAACAAGCCTTTAATGAAAATAACTTAAAAATTCAGCAACATAATGAAAACCAACAATAAAGAAGACATGCGTTCATCCCCCGAGTACTACGTATCAGAGCGACAACACCAACTCGAACTAACGAAGGTAACAACTATCCTTCTTGATTACCTGCACATTACCAACAAAGGACAATATTCAAACAGAAGGGGTGAGATATCGAACCATATAATTGAGTGTATGATAAACAATTTATTATATCAGATTATATAAAATTATCACTTCACAACTTTCAACCAACATCAATCATCACAAGTCAACAACACAACATGTTAAATATGCAACACAGAATGCGACTCGTTACAATGCACATGCATGTGGTATCAATGTAGCAAAACTCCCAACTTAGAAATCCGTCAATTAACAGAGGCATCAATAAGGCAGAGGCATCAACAAGGCATAAGCCTTCAACTTAATTTGCCAATTCAGGCCAACTTACCGAACATTAGCTCCAACTTGATATGTTATGTATGCGACCCAATATGAATGTCAGGATAACAACAACAAAATTCCATATCAACGCAACAATAAACCAACATTGGCCATAAGCCCACAACTTAATATTTTACCCATAAATAGAGGCAATAACATCATCTGCTAATTCACATTTTTCAACAAAGAACACAATACAACAATTCAACCAAAATTTACTACAAATAAACTGTGTAATTATTCATACTATTACGACTATTTCTGGTTAATTAATTATCGGATAAAAGTTCTATTATTTCTAATTTGTTCTAAAGCTCTCATTATGTCTCTGTTAAATTAATACTACACTGTTATTAGAGTCTGTACTGTCAATAATATAATTCTGCTATTTTATTAACTTCTAAACCTGCTACTGATTTAGCCTGCTAAATATTTCTTCTACTATTGCTACTTTATACTATTTCCATTTTTTGCTACTTATATCCATATACCACACTATCACTTTATTAATAAGTCTACCACCAATTCCTGCTACTTATCTTAATTTATTCTAGTGACATACTACTACAATTGATTAAACAAATTTTCAAACCGATAATAAATCATAATTTAGCAAAGATATATTATTATTTGAAAACTCCAACTTATCCTACTGACAACTCTAAACATGTCTGAATTACGTAAAACAAATAAAAATAAATTTTAATGATATGAAACAACTCTATTGATAACTTTAATAACACTATTGATAACTCTAACAATCATATTGATAACTCAATTGACTCTAACTAAAAACTTCTAAAAATTATATACTAATAATATTAAATTATTATTGTTATTAATATTATTATTTATTATTTTATATTAATTAAGTTATTACATATTAGCAAGACTTAGAAACATGAATACATACAGTATATAACAAAATTGAAGAATCATATCGCTACGGTACTGAAACATTACCTACAGTATATAACATTTGTTTACTTGGATTCAAAATTGTTATCATTAACTAAACATGTGGCTGCTATAGTACATAGGTATATCATAATGAAGTAATATATCTATTAATATATAATTTCTAGCGAGACGGTGTATATAGCAGTATACAATCGATACTACCATATCAGAATATATATTAAATTGGGTTCTCAATTATCTCTCAATTTCAATAATATATCAATTTCAAACACAAACAGAAACAATTTTACAACTCAATCACACATACTATTCGTCATATACCCTATTATAGAGTCAGAATATCACCCTTACCTTGGAATGAAGATTGCTCTAACTCTCTAATTATACCTAGCTTTGAATCTTCTTTGCACTTCTACGTATCTCTTTCAAAACTCTTATTTTCTTCTTCTGCCAAAACCTATTCTTCTTTCTTTCTACTTATACTTCTATTTTCCTATTATTTCTAAACATCTATTATAATATAACTACTATACTATTATTCTTATTTTGTCTTGTTGAGCTTAATTTCTACACCTCCTTTTCTACTACTTCTAATGTTAAAATAGGCCCACATAAATAATAATAGTATTATTCAATATTAATCCTACAACTTAATCAATTAATTAATTCAACTAAGAACGAAATAACTTTAATCAACATTTCACAACTTCGAAAATTTAATCAGAAAAATATTCGAAAATATTTAATTAAATAATTAATTAAATATTTGGCGTTACAACTCTCCCCCACTTAGAATATTTTCGTCCTCGAAAATTTACCTTGTTCGAACAACTCAGGATAGGAGTCCCGCATCTTACTTTCCAACTCCCACGTCATGCTTTCTCCGGCAGCTCCTAACCAGACTACTTTCACCAAAGCAATCTCCTTGCCTCTTAGAGTCTTTATTTCATGATCTGCGATTCGTACAAGCATCATCTCCATAGTAAGACTATCACGTACTTGCACATCATCCATACGAATCTCATGAGATGGATCCAAAATATACTTCCGGAGTTGTGACACATAGAATAAGTCGTGCAAATTCGAAAGATTGGACGATAAATTCACTCTATATGCAACCTTGCTAACTCTCTCCGAAATCTGATACGGACCGATCAAACAAGGAGTGAGCTTCTTAGACTTCAATGCACGCCCAACACCAGTCACAGGTGTAACTCCCAGAAACACATGATTACCTGCTTGAAATTCTTAATCTTTCATTCGCTTATCATGATAACTCTTTTATCTACTTTTGGAAGCTTTCATCTTTTCTCGAATTAACTTCACCTTCTCGGTAGTTTCTCGAACAAGTTCAGGTCCAAGTACTACGCTTTCCCCAGATACATGCCAACATAAAGGAGTTCTACATCTTCGACCATACAACGCTTAAAAAGGTTCCATTCTAATACTAGAATGGTAACTGTTATTATAAGTGAACTCTATTAACGCAAGATAAGTATCCCATGAACCTCCCTGCTTAAAAACACATGCTCTCAATAAATCTTCCAACAACTGAATAGTCCTCTCCGTCTGACCATCCGTCTGAGGGTGATACGCCGAACTCAACCTCAACTTAGAACCCAACGCCTCTTACAAACTCTTCCAAAAATCTGAAGTAAACCTCAGATCTCTATTCGAAATAATACACAAAAGAATACCATGCTGTGATACGGTGGGAGAACAGACTTGAGGTTTTGCGTTTGTTTTCGCAAATGTTTCGGTTTAGCAAGAGTCGCCATCGACTTTTTATTTTATCCTAAGGAAAGGTTAAAAAGCACATGAAAAACCTTTGAGATGTTTTCTTGGGTTCGGGGAGTAGATTATAGAAAGGGAAGGTATTAGCACCCTTTCTATCCATGGTTATCCATGGGATCTTAGTTACTTGCTTAGATCACTTGCCTTGCATTTTCAATTGTTTGAAATGGTACTTTCAATTGTTTGAAATGGTGCTTTGTGTGTGGTTTTGAAAATGTTTTGAAAAAGATGCCTTGTCTAGGCAACCATTGTAACAATTCTTTACTCGAATGTTTTACAAAGGTGTTTGTCTTTTTGAAAAGATGTTTCAATGTTTTTTGAAAGTTGTTTTGAAAGTTGTGTTGTGGAGTGTGTTTTGAAAGTAGGCAAGTGTGTTTTGCAAGTTTGATCAAGTAACTAAGAGTTGTCTACCCCTAAATTTCTCAAAGATCTTTCCTATGTTTTAACCCTTTTAACAGTATTGTTCCACCATTGTATTTGGTGGACAATCTTGTGTTAGGATGTTAACGGGACGGGCGCGGGTCATCGTTTAGACCATGAATGCAATGGTGCCAAGTGTCCTTGGCAATTTTCTTGAAGGGACTTGATCATTTTATTTAGGCAACTTGAGAAAGCGTCATCGAAAGACTATGATCATTTGATTTGTTTTTGTTTTGCCAAAGACACTCAACATGCAAACATGGTCCATTTTTGAAGGAAACAAGTGGAGGAACCCTAGGGGTGCAAGTGTGCATTGTGCTTTGTTTTTCATGCATGTTTATCTTGAAATTAGGTCAAGCTATTTGTTGATTGCTTTTGCATACAAACCCTAAGTCTAAACATGGCATAATTTGAAAGCTTTTAAATGCGGAAATTTAAATGCTAAGATATTACAACAATGATTATGGGGATGGGGGTACAAATATTTGAATGGGGGGATATTTGGCAAGAAATTAAATCTAAAGCTATTACATCCATATTGAATATACAAATATTTAATTGTACCATATTTAAATAAATATAATAAATATGCAAAATGTATTATGCACAAAAATGATTTTTTATGTATGTGAAAGTGTTTTTCAATGTAAAATATAAACAAAAATAAAAAGGTCAAATTTTGAATATTTTTATGGTTTAGGGCAAAACCCTAGTTTTTTAAATAAATAGTATTTATTTATTAATTATATACAATATTTATATAAAAAAATAAAAAAGGAAGTATATTGTAAAAAAGAATATTTTTTAGTGTCAAATATTAATAAAAATAAAAATGTATTATTTTCATATTTTTATCCTAAATATTCTAATAAAATATACAAGTATTTATATTATATATTAAATATATTAAATATATACAAAAATAAAATATTAATTATTTACAAAAAAAGTATATTTTAGAAAATGTTTTCAAAATGTAAACAAAAAATACTAACTGAAAAATATTTATTTTTTGTATTATTTTTAGGGTTTTAAATAAAAAAAGTATATATATTTATTTATATATATATGCTAAATGAAACAAATAAATGCCAAATAAATGCAAAAATGTGAAGAAAAATATTTTTGATATTTTTGATATTTGAGCAAAAAATAATAAGTCAGAATCAAAAAGAAAAAAGTCAAAAATGATAAATATGTCACACAATGGGCCAGGGGGGTGTAAATTGGAAAAGGGGGTGCAAAGAGCAAGACTGACTCAGGCCCAGCCCAAGCCAGCTTTGTCTTCAACCTTCAACTTCTGTTTCAAAAAAACGTGCGCCCTCCATGCTTCATTCAAACTCCTGATTCTTTGACTTTTAACAAAAACTCATAACACAAACATTATAGAGCATCAAGAGACGAACTCAGACATATAAAACACTTGACCTAACTCTAAAAAACGAAGGAGAATTTCTTCATCCCCAATTTCTGACCTAATTTTTCTTCAATGTTCATGGCCAAAATTCTCACAGCATACTCAATATAAATGAAAAGTAAATACATGGATGGCTTCAGGGCTATGAGTAGAGCATGTTTCATTCACAAAACTAATCCTAACTCTTCCTAGATTGAGAGATAGAAGTTCATGTTTTTACCTGTTTCAGCTTGAGTCGTGTACATCAATGTGGCCAACTTCAATGGAGTTTGAGCTTTTGTACAGCTTGCTTGAAGTCCAAGGATGCTTCTCCAACACCTAGCTTGCTTTGATACTCTCTGAATCGTGCTATGGAAGTTCACCTGCAAAACTAAAAAGTGAAAATGGCAAGTGATATTAGGGATGTTACAACTTGTATCTAGGGCTTGGGATAGTTCCAATGGATGATATAGAATGTATTTGAACTAGTTTTAGCCAAAGTGCACGAGTGAAATGGATTGTGGAAGTCAAACTGCAACAGATGCCCTGTTTTGCAGAAAAACTGTGATTTTCTGTATGAGGAGGGATGAAGGGTGGTTTGGTCGTGATTTAGGCTTGCTTGGATGTATGAAAGATGTTTGCAAAGTTTGTTTTGGTTGGTGTTTACAGGAATCAGAGATTGGTATGAATTTGCAAGTTTTCTTCTTATGTAAGCAAGGATAGTGTAAGTGTGATATAGGCCTGTCCAATGCTCTCAAGCATGCTGCACATCTTGTTCTTGATCAGAGGGATTTGTGTACAAATCCTAGCCTCAAAGATCTGGCTTGTACTTCAAAGATCATGAACTTGACATAAAGCATTACTTTTCAAAAATGGCAAAGTTGCTTTTTCTACTTAAGAGATAATTCTTTGTGTAATGACTAAATGCATAAAACAATGCTTGAACACAATGGTTAGGCATTTAATTATGGAGTGCAAACTTGGTTTAGAGGCCTGCAAGCAAGTTCCAAGCATGCTGATTTGAAAATGAGACTTGTATGAACATGCATTTGGTCATGAACAAAAGTGAATTTTGCCCAACTTTGCAAATTCGATTCTCCCTAACCACAAGGGTGTTTGAGAAGTTCTTGGACAATTTGGAAAGCTTGGAATGTGTACTACAATCCATCTTTGTAATGCAAATTGAAACTCCAAGTGGAAGCATGTGAAAAATGGCCAAGAAGTTGGACAAAAATCCTGCCTAGAATAGGTCAAAATTTTTCTAAGTTAAAAATGTTTTGCACCCTTGTTCCAAAAATCATAACTTGAGCTACAAGCTTCCTTTGAGAAAACTTTGTGAATCAAATTTGTAGATTTTGCAATGTAATACAACTTTCATGTTTTGAGTTTTGTTTGAATCCATTTGTATCTTGATGAAAAAATGGGACCAAGTTAGGAAAAAATAAGGAAGTTTCATAACTTAGAAAAATTCTAAGTTATGAAATTTTCTCATTTTAAACCCTAATTTGCAAATTGGGATTTCTTGATGAAAAAGTTTCATAATTTGAAATGTCTTGATGAAAAATGAATCTTGGCACTTGATTTTGACCAAAAAGTCAAAGTTTGACTTTTCAATATACAATCAAATTTTGATCAGTTGACTGAAAAATTCATCTGTCAATCCTGTGCATTTGAGATCTTTTGAACTTGTTGAATGTGTCAAGACAATGCCATTGAGTCCTTGAGTCCATATGTGAAATTGGTTTGCCACTGGTTAGGTCAAACAGTAAAAAATTGCCTTTGTGCAGTCAAAACCCTAAAAATGACCATTTTGCCCTTTTGGTGATCTGATCAAATTTCTTGTGGAATTGTGATCCAAACTTGACCAAATGGTTCACATGAGTTCATTATGTTGATGTGGGTCAAAAATTATGAAGTTTGACTGTCAATTGGCCACAATTGACTTTTTCCCCAATACAACTGATTTCTAGGTCAACTGTCCAATTGACTGGGAAAAGATTGGAACCAAGGCTTGAAACTTGGTATGGATAAACTTGTAGGTCCAACATGAAGCATGAAAGTCACCTTGGGCATTTTAGGTCAAAATATCCTTGTGCAAACTCAAACCCTAATTTGGGTCAACAGTGCAAGGAGGAGTCTTGAGTAGAGCAAACCCTAACTTGATCTTGAGCTCCAAGGGTCTTGTGGTGAGAAAATGTTGATGAAATGAGAGGGAAAATTTTGGGGTACAATAGTTGCCCCTGTTCAATCTTCTTGAACCTGAAGAGTTAGATTGGCAAGTTTGCCTTTCGCGTCTCGAAGGTAAAAGGAGATTGGACACCAGAGTGCCCGTAAATTTGCACTCGTCAAAGCATGGGTGCGGGAATGGGCTTAAAGACGCCACTTGGAGATGGGCTTAAAGATGCCATCTGGAAAGTGACAGAATCTTGTCGGGGGGGATGGGCTTAAAGATGCCATCTGGAATGTATGTTGTAGGTGAAAGATATGAGTATCAGAAAGGTGTCCATGTTTTGGAACATCTCTGAACCGGGGGGGTCTAAACAAGCAATAGATTGACATCCATGTTTGGAGAATCCGTAAACTGTTTTCAGAAGTTGAAACAAGCGATAGGTTAACATCCGTGTTGGGAAGTGTCCGTAAACTGTTTTCAGAAGTCTTGAAGTTGAATAAGCAATAGATCAGCATCCATGTTGGGAAGTGTCCGTAAACTGTTTTCAAAAGTTGGGTCTGAACAAGCGATAGATTAACATCCGTGTTTGGAGAATTCGTAAACTATTTTCAGAAGTCTTGGATCTGAATAAGCAATAGGTTAACATCCATGTTGGGAGAACCCGTAAACTGTTTTCAGTAGTTTGCATCTGAACAAGCGATAGATTAACATCCGTGTTTGGAGAATCCGTAAACTGTTTTCAGAAGTCTTGGATCATTAATTTTATCCTGAAAAGGGTAAAATATTAGCTGAAACACAAAGTCATGTTGCATGAAATATATGATGCAATATGTGTATATCAATGTTCATGATATGAATGTAATGAATGCGCATGTAAGCTGACGAGCTGTCTTGCTGATGATAGATGAATCCTGGATAGCTGGAGACAATAAAATCTTGACTGCTGTCGGGGAAAGTGAATCCTTGACTGCTGCAGGGAATTGCAAGAATCTTTGATTGCTGAAGCTGAGACATTCTTGTTGACTGCTGACTGCTTGGGGAATGCAAGATCTTCAATTGTTGGGGGGTCTTAGGACCACTGCTGGGGATTGAAACTCCTTGGTGACTTGCGGGGCAAGAAAATTCTGATGATCTCTACTGGGGAGTCCAGAACCTGGTAGACTTATGCTGGAGAAGTAAGACTGAGAATCTTCAGTTTGGTGGGAAGTATCTCTGTGGGGAGAAGGTTCACTAGTCTGGTTCCACTGGGGATTGATAGTTGGAAGTTTTAGCTCCGCTGGAGATTGATAGTTGGAAGTTTTAGTTCCGCTGGGGATTTGTAGTTTTGACTTCAACTAGGGATAGGATTTTCAGATTTTTTAAGGCTCCACTAGGGATACTGAAACTTAACTCTAAGGGGAATTGAGTTCTGGAAGGCTCTCTGGCTGGGGAAATCAGTTTTGAGAAAGCTTTTGTTCTGCTGAGGCCCCTGAAGTTTTAAATCTGTTTGGGGAATTAAGTTCTGGGTTTTAACCTTGTTGAGGAATTTAGAGTTTAATTCTGCTAGAGATTCCTTCTGAAAGGGCATCAAGATATCTATCTGTACCTTCAACCTATCAGCAATCATCTTTCTTGATTTGTAAGGAAATGATTATGTTCAAATGCATATGCCTTTTCAACAAAACATTGGACGTTTCTCAAATAAAACATAAGTGTAGAAAAGCAAAAAGAAGACAAAGCAAATTTCTATATTTGGAAAAGTATTTGTATTAACTTTCTATGAGTATCTTTGTGCAAAGGAGACAAGCATCCTAGTAAGAGGATGTTGTCGTAAAATATTGAAAATTTTATACAAAAGAAAGATGGCTATGTGTAACAATTCCATGGGATTCCCATTCTGCTATAGCCTTCACAACTCTGAATATCTTGTCCATTCAATGCTTTGTCCGCCGATGATTGGATTGATCAGAAGTTCGGAGTTTGTTGACGAAGAGATTGTTCTTTAAAGTGATCCGACGAGACATAGCCATACGCTTTAATTCCCTAACTTTTGCCTGAATCTCCCTTTCGGGTTTTCGATTCACCGGGAAACCCTTTTTTGCCCAAGCCGCCCTTTCGGGTTTTCAACTTGCCGGGTGTACAAATTTTTTGTTTTATCCCTAATTTTTGCCTGAACCGCCCTTTCGGGTTTTCGGTTCACCGGGATGCCCTTTTTTGCCCAAGTCGCCCTTTCGGGTTTTCGACTTGTCGGGTTGTTTCACGCGTAGTATCTTTTGACTATGTCTGCGTTCGCAGGGTGTGGCAAATCGTCGCCGTCCATGGTGGTCAGAATCATTGCACCAGCAGAAAAGATGCTCTTGATCACAAATGGTCCTTCGTAAGTAGGAGTCCACTTGCCCCTGGGATCACTTTGCGGCAAGATGATCCGCTTGATTACAAGATCTCTGACTTGGTATACTTGACGTCTGACTTTCTTATTGAAAGCCTTGATCATCCGTTTTTGGTACGTCTGACCATGGCAAACAGCAGTGAGTCGCTTCTTGTCGATCAAATTGAGTTGATCAAGTTGGGTCTGAATCCAATCGTCTTCACTCAAACCAGCGTCCTTCTGTTTACCTTGGTATTTGGTAAACAACCGCTGATCCTCCAAATGGTTACTTATTTGGTTACTCGCAGGATCGATCAGATTGATCCTAGGACATAGGTTGATTTTGAAGTTTTGATTAAATTGGATAAGGCTTTAAATAAAGAGGCTTTAAATAAAATAAAGAGGCTTTAAATGAAATTGCATGAAGAAAGGACTTGGTAAAATAAACAAGGCTTAAAGTAAAAGGCTTCGACAGGAATGTAAAGGAGAAAGCAAGTAAATTTCTGGAAAAGTAAATGACTTTGATTAATAAAGTTGGTGTTTCACACATACATTTCTCAACAATTCTTTCTCACACGCTGGGTACTCGAATCTATATGAGTGACTTTGTATAGAATTGTGAACACACGCGAGAACTTACATGACTACTACTATTTATACTAAAACATCCCAAGTAACCGTCGGGCAGTTACACTGCTTCGAGATGATTCCACTTGGCACGTTCTCAACGTTCGACGCTCCAGATCTTTGCACGTTGCACTTGGTAACCGCTGGAAACCGTTTTCCCTCCAAACGCTTGAATTTCAAACTGCTCCACTCTGAACCATCGAACATCTTCGTCGAGAAGCATCTTCGACGAGAAATACCTTCGACGTCGAAGGCAACCAACTTCTCCCTTGGAAGAAATCTTCTAAGTAATTTGCCATCTTTCGATGGGCATTTCGACAGACCTAGCTAGTCGAAAACATCCTTCAGCTTTAATGGCTGACATTACTAAAACAAGGGTGTCGAATTTAGGAGCCAACAAATTGCCCCCCAAGAATGCCTTATTTCGACTCTGAAAGAAAAAGGCATTCTTTGAAACGCCATTCGACACCTGCCTTTTCACGCTTAGTCACAAATTAAATTGTGCACTTTTTGTTGTTTTCTACCAACCACTGGCAATCCCAAGAAAACCATCATTTTTCCGTACCTAAGACGTCACCTCAGTACGGCGTGCAGTACCAAACGTCATTTCAGAATTTGTCATTATGACAATTCCCAAAAACGAGGACGCACGCTGTGTCTCTCTATTTCTGCAGAACGGCTAAAACAACAGGGGGATGCCACGCGTCCCACTATCTCCTGCAGCATTAAATGGCATTTAATGTCCTCGATTTTGGGGATTTTCCCCCACTACTATAAATAGCAGTAAGTACCCCATTGTGGGACTTTTTACGCCATCTAGCTTTCAGACTTCTCTATCTTCATACAAACTTGTTATCTTTGCAGAAACTTTTCCTCCTTCACTTCGTCTTCAACCTCATTTCAACCTCAACACTAACAATGGCATCTGGTTCCAATGCTCCTAGCGCTACCGTACCAACTGAAAACGCCAAACCTAAGGTTTTCGTCACCGCTCCAGTAGTAACTGCTACGGGCCAACGAAGGGTCCCTGAACCCTTGGACATCGCCGTACGTGATGCTTACTCACACCACCTTATGATCCCGGTTGGATATTCCAACCAGATCTTTTCTATGTCTGGCCCCTTGTATCCAAGTATTGCTGAGGCCATGAAGATTAAGAGTTACTTTCCGGTAGTTGAGAAACTCAAACCGGTTGCATGCGCCAAGAAAGATGCTGAAGATAATGAAGAGCCAGCTAAAGAAAAAATCGATCTTCGTTTCTTCAACAAAGGTGTTAGGGCTTTCAGGTCTGGCCCTAGCCTGACTCCTGATTACGTTGCTTGGCTGGAAAAGATGGAGAAAAACCAAGCTTCGATCTGGAAAAAGATGGGGATTTTCGACCTGGTGATGCTGTCGAAGACAGGTTTGAACTATTCTCCAGAGATGCTGATAGCTTCTCTACTTTTCTGGGACTACTCCCACTTTACTTTCCATCTTCCCTGTGGGATGCTGACTCCTACACTCTTCGATGTGGCCGCTATTACTGGCCTTCGACCCACCGGGGACTACTTCGATCCGGAGGAGATGTCGGAGGATCAAATTGGCTTCTCTGACACCAAACCAACCTATACCACCTTCATAAACCACTATCACGACAGGTCGACAGATACTGTGTCGGATGTCGAACACATAGCGTTTCTAGCCTTATGGCTGACTCGCTTTGTATTTTGCTCGAAGTCCTTACAGGTGACCAAGAAGATGGTCACTCTCGCCACTCAACTTCATCATGGCCAAAATGTCTGTTTGGCGGAATTGATTTTGGCTAGCCTCTATGATTCGATTAGTAATGGGGCCACTCTTCTAAAAATTATCGAGAACAGGGCCAGTTTGTTACTTGCTGGGCCTTTTTGGCTGCTCCAACTGTGGCTCAATGCCACCTTCGAATCTTTCTTGCCTAAGAAGGTTCAAATAAATGAGCAGGCTCCAGAGATAGCGAACAGACGCGTCGAAGGAACCAGACTGGCTCTGTTGACACCTATGGAAGATGGACTGGAGTTTCAGCAAACTTTCACCAACTTCGTTCTGATGTTTGCTCGAAGGAACGAGTTTGCTTCGACTATGGCTCCGTTTTCTCGACGGAAGGTAGGCCCAGCATGGTTCACAAGGCCACATCCAAGGACGTCGAGTGGTCCTAATGTTGACGAACATACAATAATATGGGAGGCGTTCCTTACACCAAGGATCATGCCTCTTCGATTCAGGAGCTCTAAGACTCACTTGAGTCTGATTGCATACCAACCAAACCTGGTATCTCGCCAGTTTGGTATTATTCAAACCCTTCCTTCTCCAATTTTTCCAAGAGAGAAGGCTATGTTGTACTTCTGCAATGATTACACCGAAGAAGCTGCCATTAAGCATATCGGAAGATATGCTGGTCGAACAGTTCTCTCGTTGTTTGACTACCAGCTCAACTTTCTTTGCTCACCATCCTTCGAGGAGTGGTGGAAAAGTTATTACGCTGAGGAGTTTTTCGACGAGAAGGACTTCATGGATGAGCTTCAGAAATCTTTTGTCCTTGTGTTGGACAAAATAAAGAAATGTAAGTTCATTCTCTCACATTACTTTGTCTTTCTCTTTCGACCGCTAGCCTGTTAACTATTTATTTGATTTCAGTTGTTCGAAAGCCTGTAGCCAAGAAGGCTACAGAGAGCCAACAGGGAGGAGGTCCCTCAACAAAACCTCGACCGCCGGCGAAGACTACAGCGCCGACGAAGACTACCACCAACCAACAGGGGGAAGGCCCTTCGAATAAGCCTTCTGTATCGGTAACCAGACTTTCATTATTTTCTTCTGGCTTTCGATTTTTGACTTTCGATACAATTGCTAAGTCAAATTCCCATTGGTCTTTTAGGCACCTTCGCCCAAGAAACGGCCAGCACTGGTGGTCGAATCTGGAAGCGATGAAGAAGGTGATTCTCCTCCTGCTCCTCTAAAAAGGCGAAAGCTGACGAAGGACGCTCCTGTTCCTGCTCCTGCTCCTGAGGGTCGAACATTTAGAATAAAGGTTGCTGGGAGAAAGCCCAGGCCACCTCCAGTGATCATTGAGGAGCCAACGGAGGAGGAACTAAACGTTCTTCTCAACAAGCCTGTCGAAAGCGACAATTCTAGCCCTGGGGCTGAAGCTAACTTACAGGTAATCTCTTAGACATTTTTGTAACTTAGGTGTAGATACCTACAGTCGATTATGTCTCTTTCGATTTCTGAAGATTCTTCTTATTTCCTTTCTCAGGACACCACTGAAAGCTCACCACCAAGGACCTCTGAAACGCTGGAATCTGCTGAACTCAGCAGGCCACAAGAAAAAGGCTTGGAAACTGACGAAGCCCATACTGAAATAAATGAGGCCAATGCTGAGACGGTAGAAAAACCAGCGGAAGAACCTCGAACGGAAGAACAACAGCCACAAGAGGTTCAGGTGGTGGATCTGTCGGAAGAGAATCGTGACGAAGGGGACCATGGCAATGCTGGCGAAGATAACCAAGGTGTCGCTGGTGAAGATAACCAAGGTGACACTGGCGAGGGGCACCATGGTGACGCTGGCGAAGGGCACCAAGAAGACGCTGGTACTGCCCCATTCCGAGTCGAAGGGGAACAAGTCGAGACACCTAACACTCAACAGCCTCAAACCCAAGACAATGCTGTTGCAAGGGCTACTACCTCAACGAAGCACAGGTCGAAAGAGGACTTAGAACTCTTGAAACAAACTGACCCTGTTAGCTATCTCAACGCAATCATCGAGAGCAAGAGTTCGTCTGATGCTAGTCAGGAGGTTCCTACCCTGTCGGGGAAGTCCACTGAAACCTCTCCTCTCGATGAAGCTTTGGCGAAGGTTAAGGCCCAGTTTTTCAAGAAGGACTTGATGAAGGCTTTAGAGGGGGACCCCACCGCTCCATCCTACTTGAGGGATGTTTTGAATGCTGTCGACTTGTTAGCTGTAGCTCCAGAAGTTTCAGGCTTGATCATGGAGTTACACTCCATGATTGATCAAGTCTCAGTAGATTACAGGCGCCAAAGGGGCTTTAATAGTCAGCTTGAGGTGTTATATGGCAAAAGCTCCTCTGCGTGGACTGCTGTTTCGGATACGACTTCTCGAATTGCGGAGTTGTCGAAGCAAAAAACGTCTACGCAGGAAGAAGTCGATGCCATCGATCGAGAGAATGCTTCCTTCAGGGCACAAATCGAAGAAATAAAGGCTAAGATAAATGCCAACACTATACACAAGGAGGAACTTCTTTCGACCGTCTCAGACACCGAGAGTCAAACTGAAATCAAACAAGGCCTGGAATTTGCTGAGAAGGCCCAAGGCTTCGACGCTCAGATTGCCAAGATTGTGCAGGAGAACGCCTGGTGCAAGAAAAGATTGGAGCTGCAGCAAGCCAAATACCTTCGACTTAAGGACTCTATTCCCTTTTGATTGATTCAGCTTTTGTAACCATATTTTGTAATCTATATTCGACAACATTGCCATCTTGGCTGAAATTTATAAAATTTCCATTTTGGCTTTTTATGGTCAATTAGTCTTGTTATTTTATTATTTTATTTTTATCTCTTGGAGTGTAGGTTTGTATTTTTTCAAATATTTACCATTTACTCTCAAGAGCCTTTTATCTTCACCTAACTCTTCGACTTCATAGGCTCCACCAGAAAAAGTTTGGATAACTCTGAATGGTCCTTCCCATTTGGGTGACCATTTCCCCATGCTTCGATCCCTTCGATCCATGGGAAGAATTACCTTCCAAACTAGTTCTTCAGGCAAAAATACCTTAGGTTTTACCTTTTTATTATAAGAGTCTTCTACTCTTTTCTTCTGAAGCCTGAGTAGGTCAAGAGCGCGCAATCTCTCTTCGTCTAAATCCACCAGTTCGTCTAACATCATGTTCCAATAAATTTCAGAAGGAATATCATAATGCCTCTGAACCCTTGCAGATTGAAGACAAATTTCTGCTGGCAACACTGCATCATGGCCAAAAGTTAGCCTATATGGTGTTGTACCTGTGGCTTCTTTTGGGGACGTTCGACAAGCCCACAGAATCTGGTCCAACGTCTTGTGCCAATTCTTTGATTTCTTCCCAACATGCTTTTTTATCAAGCCAATCACTACTTTGTTAGCTGCTTCAACTTGACCATTCGCCTGTGCATAATAAGGCGTTGATGTTAGGAGTTTGAAACCTGTTTCCTGAGCAAATTCCTGCATCTTTCGACCAGTGAAAACTGATCCTTGATCAGTTGTTATCGTCTCAGGGATCCCATACCTAAAGATAATGTTCTTTTGAATAAATTCAATGACATTTTCCTGGTCTACATTGACTAAAGGGATAGCTTCGATCCACTTAGTAAAGTAATCAATGCCTACCAGTATGTATTTCTGACTCTTTGATGATGCTGGTCGAATCTCTCCAATGAGGTCCAACGCCCATCCTCTAAAGGGCCAAGGCTTCACTATCGAGTGAAGTTCGCTTGCTGGTACATGTTGGATGCCTGTATGGACTTGACACTCTTGACAACCTTTGGCGAACTCAACACAATCTTTCAGCATAGTGGGCCAATATAGTCCTTGTCGAAACAACAACCATTTCATCTTATGGCCTGCTTGGTGAGCCCCACATGCTCCAGCGTGCGTAGTCGAAAGGGCTATGTATGCCTCAGTTTCACTTAAGCATTTTAGCAAAACCCCTTCAGGCGTTTTCTTGAGTAACTCATTACCCATGAGTACATAACTCAACGCCCTGTACTTTGTTTTTCGTTCTGTCGAAGCTCCTGGATTTTGAAGATAATCCACTATGGGTTTCCTCCAATCTTGCTCTGATAAATTATCTATGAACGAAATTTCGAAGTTACTTTGATCAGCATATCCTAGTCTCGTCGATTCCAAGTCTGTTGGTGATAGACAAGTTGCTTTTATCTTTTCTCGAACTTCGGTTGCTCTTTGCAGTCTCGTTTTTGAAATCTTATACCCAGATGCAATTTGTGCCAAGTCGTTGGCTATTTGATTTTCGACTCTGGGTATGTGTCGAATATTAACCGTTTCAAATTTTTTCAATAAACGATTTGCTATCACAAAGTACATAATGAGATTCTCTCTTATGCATTTATATTCCTTTGTGACTTGTTTAATGACTAACTCTGAGTCTCCCATTATTTCGACTCGAGTTGCCCCCAATTCCAACAATATCTCAAGGCCAGTAATTAGAGCTTCATACTCAGCCTCATTGTTCGAACAAGAACCTGATATTTTGTACTTGAATGTTGTTGGAATTTTATCTGGAGAAATAATCAAGACTCCTACCCCTGTTCCATCTTTATGGCTGGAACCATCGAAGTAGAATTTCCAAGGCTCTATCTCTACATAATTAATATCCTCAACTTGAATTGAGTGGTCGACTATGAAGTCTGCAACCACTTGTCCTTTCACTGCCTTAAGAGGCATAAAGGCCAAGGAGTATTCAGTTAATGCTAATGCCCACTTGCCAATTGGACTGTGCAAGATAGGTTTTGACAACATATACTTGAAAACATCAAAATGAGACGAAACATACACATCAACTGGTTTTATATATTGCTTGAGTTTTGTACAAGAGAAATACAGACATAGACACAATTTTTCAACTTCACTATATCTAGTTTCTGCATTGTTCAAAACTCTACTGAGATAGTAAATGGGTCTTTCGACTCCATTCTCATCCTCTTGGGCTAACATGCTTCCCAGAGTTTTGTCGGATGTAGCTATGTACAATCTCATACTCCTATTGCTACAAGGAGGCACCAAAATAGGTGGCTTAGTGAGGTACCCTTTGATTTTTTCGAAGGCTTCTTGTTGCTCCTGCCCCCATTCGAACCCCTCTTTATTCAGTCGAAGTAAGGGTGAAAAGGCCTGGGCTTTCCCACTTAGATTAGGTATGAATCTCCTTAAGAAATTTATCTTGCCTAACAGAGATTGCAGTTCCTTCTTATTCGATGGCGCTTTCGCTTCCAAAATTGCCTTCGTCTTGTTCTGGTTGATTTCGATTCCTTTCTTGTGGACAACGAAGCCCAAGAAATCTCCAGCTTTCACACAGAATGCACACTTCAAAGGGTTCATCTTCAGACCATGTTCTCTCATTCTTTCGAATGATTGTCGAAGGTGGTCAATATGATTCTTCCTGGAAACAGATTTTATAACAATGTCATCAATATATACTTGCATAAAAGTGTTAATAAAATCATGGGAGATAGTATTCATTGCTCGCTGGTACGTTGCCCCAGCGTTCTTTAGGCCAAAAGGCATCACTACCCATTCGTAAGTGCCTAAGGCCCCAGGGCATTGAAAAGCTGTTTTCGACACATCCTCTTCAGCAATGAATATTTGATTATATCCTGAATAACCATCGAGCATACTCAGGTATTCATAGCCAGCGGCAGAATCGACTAGCATTTCCGCCACAGGCATAGGATATTCATCTTTGGGTGTAGCAGCATTCAAATCCCTGAAATCTATGCACACCCTTAACGTACCATTTTTCTTAATTACTGGCACAATGTTTGCAATCCATTCGACGTACCTTGTAACACGTATGAATTTGCATTTCAGCAGTCTTTCGACTTCCGTCTTGATCTTCGACAGTATTTCTGGAGCGAAGCGCCTTGGATTTTGCTTGATTGGCTTCTTCCCAGGTTTGATTGGCAACTGAAGTTCTACCAATCCTCTGTCGAGACCAGGCATTTCGTCATAATCCCATGCAAAACAGTCTTTGAACTCTTTCAGCAATTGGATTACTTCCAACCTAAGTTCTGGATCAATTTTGGCGCTGATGTAAGTTGGCCTTTTCTCTGACCCTTCGCCTAAGTTAATTTCTTCTAAAGGATCTTGTGCTAACATTTTAATGTTGTTCGCCAAGGGGTCCTTTTCGAAGCCCAAAGGCTCATCGTCATAGATGGCGTCGAGCCTCTGTTCCTGCATTTCTTCTGGCATGATATCAGGGGGTTTTGGATCGAAATCCTTTCCTGGACCTGCAGTAGATAACTGTTGATCATTGGCCTGTGTGGCCATGTACTTTACTTCGGCTTCGAGAGCCGTTATCATCTTAGTTTCGGCTACATAAGCCGAAATTCGCTTCAAGGATTGTGACTCAGTCATTATCACTGAATTCACTTCCCTAACCAGTTGGTTGGATATCAGTTAACCCACTGAAGTCTATGTGGGACAAGTCTTCTCTGTCCCATTGGAAACCATGCTCAGGATGCAGGTATAGGGAACAAAAAGTGTTTGGCGCTGGCGCCATGTCGAAGTCAGGTGTTGGACATGGCCCTATGTGAGCCAAGTTCTTGTCGAAATCTGCCAAACCCAGGTGATTCACTTCGCCCCGGTAGTAGCTTTGATCTGCCTCTATGTTTTCGACCATCCCATCTGGACGCCATAGGAGCAGCCTCTGGTGCATTGATGATGGCACAGCTCCAACACCATGAATCCATTCACGGCCCAACAAAAGATTGTAGTTAGGTTTGGCCGATATGACCATAAACATTGTTGGTCGAAGGATAGATCCTACTTTGATATCTAGCTGGATCACTCCCATAGTGGTCCCTATGCCGCCCTCATAGTTCGACAAGACCATGTTGTGAGGCTTAATGTCCTCATCCCTTTTGCCAATTTTCCTTAGCATAGAGTGAGGAATAATGTTGATGGTTGCCCCACAATCCACCAATATTTTATTCACAGTAGTTTCTTCGAGTTTAGCCCTTATGAATAAAGGCTTGAGGTGATTTTTCATCGCCTCTGTAGGTGGCTCGAAGAACCCATTTTGTTCCTCAGTGGTGCCATTGTCCATGACGAAATAGCACACTGGCCTATGTTTGGCCATTTCCTGTTCCACTTCCCAGTCACTTGCTTCGACCTCTACCTGTCGATTGAATTCTCTGGGCAGCACTGAAACTATATTCACCATTATGTCCAAAGTATCATCAGACTCAGCATCGTCTTCGTCTTCGACTTCACTTTGGTTAGGCCAAACTAGCCTGTTGGTTACTGGCTCTCTTTCTAGAGGTTTCCTTTGCTTCCTTTGAGGAACATTCGAACTCGTTTCTGCCTTTGGTTCGTTGGCAGCCTCCCTTTCAGCTTTTCGTCTCCTTTGATATCTCCTCCATTGAGATCGAGACATGGGATTTTTACCCTTGTAGTTGCTTGACACTTGTGCAACTTTAGGTGAAGCAACCTGAGGCTCTTTCTTTTGAGTCAAAGAGGAACCCCTTGGCACATCGAAAGAGTGCCATCTCTCCTCACTTGGCCTTTTTCGACCAGAGGTTTTGTACCAAGTATCTACTGGCACATTTGTGGGAGGCCTAAAAGTCAATGGCCTCTTTTCTTGGTTGGAACCTCTTTGGAAGGCTCTTCTGGGAACATGTCGAAGGTCAACATTTTCCCTTCTCTTGTTCGCTGCTCTTACGCCTTGAATGTGCTCAGCAGCTTTTTTGTCAAAGATCGAACTGCATCTTGGACACAGCATCACCTCTGATTTCTTTTTCTGGCATCTTTGTAGAAAATCTGCCAAATTTTCATTTTCCCGAGGGAAAGCAGTCTTATTAGCTTGTTCTTTCCTCATGGCCTCTTCTGATGCTTTTGGGTCAGAAAGTTCGACCATGTTGATATTCATTGTATCTTTGTTAGCAAGAGTTAACTGCTTCATTTGTATCTCCAGATTCTCCGTCTGGCCTTGAACTGTGGCCAAGTGGGAACTGGGCTTTGGTCCAGTTTTTTGTGCTTCAGCGGTCTCCAACTTCGGGTTTTCGACCGCTTTCTGAACAGCTTCAATTGTCTTCCTGGATAAATTTCCAGAAAAACTGCCAAAGATTGGCATGCTGATGTGGTCCTTTGAGACTTCGACCATTGTGATTCCTGGCTTCTTCGACTGGCTCCTGGTTGCCTCTATCACGTTCACCTCAGAGGGCTCAGCATAGTGGGCTTCAGCCTGCAATGGATTTGAGTCGACAGCCATGGGGGATTTGTCAGCAAACTTCAATCTCCCTTCTTCGATAGCGTCTTGCACAAGATTCCTGAAAAGAAAACATTGAGAAGTTTTATGGCCCAAAAATTATGATATTTGCAAAAACCTCTCTTCTTTCTTTGATCAAGAGGAGGCACTTTTACCCCTGGGGGTACTATCATTTGGCCATCTTTAACCAGCAAGTCGAATATTTCATCACATTTTGTGATGTCAAAACTATAAGTCTTTTTGGGGAACCTATCGTTGGTCCTTTCTGGACCAATGGGATTTTTCCCATTTGAAGGGACTAACAATTTACAAGAGTATGGTGGCCCTTGTTTCAGTTCTGCTAAATCGACTTCTCCTTCTTCGACAGCTAAAGTATCGTCGAAGGATTCCGGATCTTCGTCATCCATCTCAACGTACGCTATCCTCTCTCTCTTGTGAGTTTTCGTTGCCTTTGCTTTTTCAGCTTTGAGGCGTTCTACCTGTCGAACTCTATCGGCCAGTTGGGCCATGTCTCTCAGGTATTGGGTGTCTAGCTTCTTCCTAATGGAATAATCTAAACCGCCTGCGGCTATTTCGACTAACTCATGTTCTGGCACTTGTGTGAAACATCTCGCCTTGAGCAGCCTAAACCTATTTAGATATTCGTCTATAGGTTCAGTGAAACGTCTCTTTACACTGGCCAATTCTTTCAGGCTTATCTTGGTTTTCCCCATGTAGAATTGTTCATGGAACAATCTTTCCAACTGGGTCCAATGATGGATCGAATTGGGGGGCAGAGTCGTAAACCAAGTAAAAGCGTTCTTTGTTAAAGAACTTGGGAAGTACTTGATCCTTAGGTTTTCGTTATTCGAAATGTCACCTGCTTCGATCAAGTATCTCGCCACATGCTCGACAGTAGATTCTGTCGTGTCCCCAGAGAACTTAGTAAATTTGGGGACTTTGCATCTAGGAGGTAAGTCTGTCTGTAACACGTACTCTGACAATGGAGATGTAAAGTTGGGCCTTCGAAAGCCCATGTTCATCCCATTTTGAGTCATGATCCTTTCGATCATGGTTGCCAGATTATTTTCCAAACCCGTATTCTGGTATTGGATATGCTGGACTATTTCGTCAGCATTTTGGTTTCTATTAATTAACCTTACCTCTGGGGTTATTACCCTAGGTTCCTCGACGGGTTGCTCCAATCGTGCCCTAAGGTTTTCTTCGACAGGCTGTTGAGCCTGGTTGATGGTGGTTTCTTCCTCTAAAAATATCCCCTGGTTTCCCCTTATTTGCGCCCTTTGGGGCTGTCGAACAGGTTGGGGTACTCCAAAGAAATCAGCCAAACGCGTCATTTGCGCTGACACTTGCTGATTCGATTGAGTAGTGTTTTGTATTAGAGGGTTTAGCACCGTACTCAAAGTTTGTGCCAACATTTGCACCATATCATGGTTGCTTTCGTCCATTTGTTGCCTCAAGACTGCTGTCGAGGCATTTGTAAGGCCATGGGCTACTTGGGACGTTCCTCCTAAGAGTTGGGTCCTATTTCTATTCGCCATGCCTACTCCAGAACCTTGGAGTGGCGAAGAGGCACTCACTAAAGGGTCTGAAAAAGTGGACGCAGCATTCGTCAGGCTAGCCACTTCAGAAGTTGGCATACCATAGAGTGGCATAAATCCTGGTGGCGCTAAAGGCCTTGTGCCTACATTTCCCCTTGGTGGGGGAGTTCCCAAAGGCATCCTGGGGCCCGTGAACGAAAGTAATGGCCCCGTTGCTGTGACCGTTACTGCTGGTGTCGAACCAACAGTTGTCGCTTCACTCACGGTCGTACTAACCGTTGCTCCCACATTCGTTTGTGGGATTTCGTTATTGTTTGGCGGATTTGCCATCTCTTCCCTTCCTGTGGCAGTATTGTTATTGTTAGTGTATATTCTACCACTTCTCAATAACATACAACACTCCTCGAAAAGATGAGATTATTTTCAACAATCAACACACAGTCCCACTAGGTGTGCCAATTTGTTTACCTTGGTATTTGGTAAACAACCGCTGATCCTCCAAATGGTTACTTATTTGGTTACTCGCAGGATCGATCAGATTGATCCTAGGACATAGGTTGATTTTGAAGTTTTGATTAAATTGGATAAGGCTTTAAATAAAGAGGCTTTAAATAAAATAAAGAGGCTTTAAATGAAATTGCATGAAGAAAGGACTTGGTAAAATAAACAAGGCTTAAAGTAAAAGGCTTCGACAGGAATGTAAAGGAGAAAGCAAGTAAATTTCTGGAAAAGTAAATGACTTTGATTAATAAAGTTGGTGTTTCACACATACATTTCTCAACAATTCTTTCTCACACGCTGGGTACTCGAATCTATATGAGTGACTTTGTATAGAATTGTGAACACACGCGAGAACTTACATGACTACTACTATTTATACTAAAACATCCCAAGTAACCGTCGGGCAGTTACACTGCTTCGAGATGATTCCACTTGGCACGTTCTCAACGTTCGACGCTCCAGATCTTTGCACGTTGCACTTGGTAACCGCTGGAAACCGTTTTCCCTCCAAACGCTTGAATTTCAAACTGCTCCACTCTGAACCATCGAACATCTTCGTCGAGAAGCATCTTCGACGAGAAATACCTTCGACGTCGAAGGCAACCAACTTCTCCCTTGGAAGAAATCTTCTAAGTACTTTGCCATCTTTCGATGGGCATTTCGACAGACCTAGCTAGTCGAAAACATCCTTCAGCTTTAATGGCTGACATTACTAAAACAAGGGTGTCAAATTTAGGAGCCAACACCTTCATAATCCTTAAAGAAGGAATCTGAACTTCTATGGGCAAGACAACTTCCATGCCATATACCAAAGAAAATGGGGTTGCCCCTGTTGAAGTACGTGCCGTGGTACGGTATCCATGCAGGGAAAACGGTAACATCTCTTGCCAGTCTTTGTAGGTGACTGTCATTTTCTGAATGATCTTCTTGATGTTTTTGTTCGCAGCTTCAACAACACCGTTCATCTTCGGCCGATAGGGAGATGAATTGTGATGATAAATCTTGAACTGTTCTCATAGAGCGGTGATCATAGTATTGTTCAGATTAGTAACGTTGTCTGTGATGATCCTGTCGGGGACACCATACCGGCATATGAGGTTCTGCTTGATGAAGCGGGCAACCACATTTTTTGTAACAGAGGCAAAGGAAGCTGCTTCAACCCATTTGGTAAAATAGTCAATGGCGACCAGGATGAAGCGATGTCCATTGAATGTCGTGGGCTTGATCTCTCCAATCATGTCAATGCCCCACATTGCAAAGGGCAAAGGAGCTGTCAGAACGTTGAGAGGAACAGGAGGAATATGAATCTTGTCAGCGTAGACTTGACATTTGTGGCAAGTACGGGAATATTGATGGCAATCAACTTCCATGGTAGACCAGTAATAGCCTGCCCTTAGAATCTTCTTAGCCATCGTATGTCCGCTTAAATTGGTGCCAAATGTGCCACTGTGTATCTCAGTCATGATCAACTCTGCTTCAGCTTTGTCCACACAACGAAGTAAAACACAATCATGGATGCGTTTGTAAAGGATGCCATTACTTAGGAAGAACTTGGCAGCAAATCTCCTTAAGAATTTCTTGTCATTTACTGAAGCTCCTTCAGGATATTCTCTAGTCTGGAGGTACCTTTTGATTTCATGGAACCAGGGTTGTTCCACTACTTCTTCGGTATTAATCTCATGACAATGCGCAGCTTCATCCATTCACTCGATGGTGATTTGGGGAGCCCGTTATCCCAATTGAGTTTAAACATGGAAGACATTGTAGCCAGAGCATCTGCTAGCTGATTTTCTTCTCGCGGGAAATGCTCGAAGGTGATCTGCTCGAAATGAGGCAACAATGTTAGGACATGTTCTTTGTATGCGATAAGATTGGGATGTTTTGTGTCCCATTCTCCTTTGACTTGACTGATAACCAAAGCCGAGTCCCCAAATACGACCAAAGATTTGATTCCCAAGTCTATAGCAGCCTTGAGACCAAAGATGCAGGCTTCATATTCGGCCATGTTGTTGGTACAGCTGAAACAAAGTCGGGCCGTGAAAGGTGTATGGCAACCTTCCGGGGAAATGAGTACTGCACCGATACCGTTTCCAAGTGCATTTGAAGCACCATCAAAGTACAGGGTCCATCGGGATCCATTTTCAGGTCCGTCATACGGTCCGTTACCTTCAATGTTGTCCAAAGTCATGATGTCCTCGTCCGGGAAGTCGAATCTCATGGATTGATAATCTTCGATAGCTTGATGAGCAAGATGGTCAGGTAGTACACTCCCTTTTATAGCTTTTTGGGTAGTATACTGGATGTCATACTCAGTCAGCATCACTTTCCATCTAGCGCTTCTTCCAGATAAAGCAGGCTTCTCGAAGATATACTTGATAGGATCCATTTTGGAAATCAACAGAGTGGTATGAGTCAACATATACTGTCTTAGTCGGCGAGCAGCCCATACCAAAGCGCAGCAAGTTTTCTCAAGCAGTGAGTAGCGAGTCTCACAGTCGATAAACTTTTTGCTAAGGTAATAAATGGCATGCTCTTTTCGACCAGACTCGTCATGTTGGCCCAGTACGCACCCCATTGAGTTGCCCAACACAGTCAGATACATGATCAGCGGCCTTCCTTCGACGGGTGGCATAAGAATAGGAGGTTCTAGCAAATACTCCTTGATCTTATCAAAAGCAGCTTGGCAATCGTCGTTCCATTCGACTACCTGATATTTCTTCAATAGTTTGAAAATTGGCTCACAGGTAGACGTCAGATGAGAGATGAATCTGGCAATATAGTTCAAGCGCCCCAAGAACCCTCTAACCTCCTTTTCAGTACGGGGGGCAGGCATTTCTTGTATAGCTTTCACTTTTGCTGGATCGACCTCAATGCCTTTGTTGCTGACAATGAATCCCATAAGTTTACCAGACCTAACTCCAAAAGTGCATTTACTTGGATTTAGCCTGAGTTTGTATTCCTTCAATCTGGAAAACAGCTTCTGTAAATGTTCAAGGTGTTCTTCCTCTGTTTGTGATCGAGCTATCATATCGTCTACGTAAACTTCGATCTCATGATGTATCATATCATGAAACAAAGCTACCATGGTGCGTTGATAAGTTGCCCCTGCGTTCTTCAGTCCGAACGGCATCACCTTGTAGCAGAAGGTACCCCACTGTGTAACAAAGGTTATTTTCTCCATGTCCTCGGGGGCCATTTTAATCTGGTTGTAGCCCGAGAATCCATCCATGAAAGAAAACACTTTGTGCTGAGCCGTGTTATCAATCAAAATGTCGATATGCGGTAGCGGAAAATCATCTTTAGGGCTAGCTCTGTTCAAATCCCGGTAGTCCACACACATTCTGACCTTGCCGTCTTTTTTAGGTACTGGCACAATGTTAGCAACCCATTATGGATAGGATGTAATAGCCAGAAAGCCAGCGTTGAATTGCTTCATTACTTCAGCTTTAATCTTCTCTGACATGTTGGGCCTCATTCGGCGGACTTTTTGCTTGATCGGTGGACAATCCTCTCTTGTAGGGAGACGGTGAACCACAATATCTGTGTCTAAACCTGACATGTCTTCATAAGACCAGGCGAAGATTTCAACGTATTCATTCAACATCTGTATTAAGCGCTCCTTGACACTTGGTTCCAGATTGGCACCCACTTGTACTTCTTTCCTGTCTTCCTCTGTTCCTAAGTTGACGATTTCCAACAACTCTTCATGAGGCAAGATGACCCTATCTTCTTGTTGTAGAAGTCTGGCTAGCTCTCCCGGTACTTCACAATCTTCCTCATCTTCGTACTCAGCCCAATTGACCAAATCTTCAGAGTTATTGAAGGATACAACAGAATAGTCACCCATAGAATCCAGAGTGGATGGGTACCTGCATTTGTGAGTGTGGGTGTGTGTAAGGGATAGCCATCCTTAAACAAACAAAAACGCGAAAGGAAAGAAAATGAACACAGCAGTTTATAAATGAAAAACGTCCAATGAATCATTAAACATGGCATATGATTATGAAAAGAATCAAGCCCTTACAAATGGACCTACATACCCCGGGCAAGGCATGAGGTGAAAAGTAGTGTGCAGATTGTTTAAGAGTAATTATTACAGACCAACAGGAAATGTTCGAAAGATAAATTACTGATTAATGAAAGTAATGGGGACGAAGTCTTTCGCCTCCCAGTTGTGCAGTCCTCCTTCAATGGTTGGGAAGATCCAATCTTCAATGTTACCCTCTTCGTCTTCGTCTTCTAAAGCATTGATTCCATGAGGAGAAATATTGATGGGTGTCTTTTCAATCTTTGAGTGACGCATAGCTTTTTGCCCCGTAGCGGTAAATCCCAACCCAAACTTGTCTGTCTTGTGAGGAAAGTCAGGAAACTGTCCCCATGTTGAGCTCTTTCCCTCCTTCATTGCAGCCTTCGCGTCTTTCAGAGATGCCATCCTGGCCACCTGCTTGGGTACCTCAGCTATTGCCTTTGCTACTGCAACCTCGGGAGAAACTTCCTCGAAGTGCTGAAAGGGTGTTTCAATGAATTCGCCGTCCACTTCCACATACCGAAAAGAATTCAAACGACTGATCATGCACCGTGTACATTTATGATTTTTCCCTTAACAGGGTATTTCAACATCTGATGCAGAGAGGAAGTGACTGCCCCAGCATTATGTATCCATGGCCTTCCTAGCAAGCAAGAGTATGATGGGCGGATGTCCATCACATAGAAAGTTGAGGGGAACACTTCAGTGCCTACCTTAATGGGAATGTCGACCTCCCCATGCACCATTCTTTTAGACCCGTCAAAGGCCCTTACAATGATATTACTTGGTTTCAGCTCCAAGCCTTCGCAATCCAACTGGTCGAGAGCTTTCTTAGGTAGCACATTCAGAGAAGAACCAGTGTCGACCAAGACATGGGCGAGAGTGGTTCCTCGGCATTCAACTGACACATGCAATGTGTCATTGTGCTTTCTTCCTTTCGGAGTTAGGTCAGCATCAGAGAAACCCAGGCCGTTGTCGGCGGTAAGGCTGGCTACACAATCTTGGAATTGATCGGCTGAGGTTTCTTGGGGCACATGGGCTGTCTTCAAAAACCTTATCAAGGCTTTGGCATGAGCCTCCGAACAAAGCAACAATGCTAACATGGAAATCTTCGAGGGGGTTTTCCCAAGTTGCTCTACCACGTCATAATCACTCTTCTTTATTATTTTCAGAATCTCCTCCATTTCTTTCTTAGAGGTTTCGGGGATGACCAATGGCTGAGCCCTCGTCCTGACGAGCTCATCTTGGATCCCTTTCCCTTTATCAGCAGAAGTAGGAGGGACAACCACAGGAGTAACAACTTCTTCAATCAACGGGGTTCTTGCAGAAAGTTTTATCGGTGCAGGAGTAACCTTGGCAGCAGCTGAGGGTCCAAAGATTGCCTTTGGAGGGGCAATCTCTGGAGAGAAAATTCTCCCACTTCGGGTAATCTTGCTTGTACCGGCAATGTTTCTAATGTCGGTAGTTTCTTCGTCAGAGATCTCTTCAGTTATCTCAACTTGCTTAACACCGTGGTAGTAGATTTCTCCACCATAATTCCACGGTATCGATTTGTCAGATTTGTAGGGGACAGGCCCAGGCATGGTTATTTTCAGAGGAATAATCTTCGTAGCGGATGTAATCTTAACAGGCTTTTTAGGGACCTTGGAAAGATTGGTGGAAATGGTGATTATTGAAACATCTTCGATAGGGGTTGGAGTAGCAGGAATCTTTTCGAAAAGAATTTGTTGGCTGTCCATTAGGCCTTGGATGCCTATCTTCAGCAATGGACAGTCGATTGGTAGGGAGGAACAACAGTAGCAGTCTTCTTTACATCCTGGGAAAATCCCGGCTTTTAACAAATTCAGCTTGATTGTTAGTAGTGGAGTTACCAGATCATCAACAGCAGAAACATACAGATCTTCTTCAACAGCATGGACATTGCGACCATGCTTTGGAATTGGGGCGGATATTACATTTGGTTTCTCGGGGGCATCAAACTCTACCTCCTTTGCATCTATCAAGTCTTGAATTTTATGCTTAAGCGCCCAGCAATCGTTGGTGTCATGCCCGACGCTGTCAGAATGATAGGCACATTTAGCATTGGGATGATAATGTGGGGAAGTTGTATTCACATTTTTTGGTGCCTCTTTGATATTGGCGAGATTCAGCTTCAAAAAATGGGGCAGAACTTGTGCGGACATCATATTGATGCGGGTGAACTGCCGTTGTGGCCGTTCTCCCCATTGCTGTTTAGGTCTGGACTGATTGTTACGAGGCTGATCATTTGATGAATTTTGAATCATCACGGCCCCCACAGTCGGCTGACGCTCAGTTCTTCCCGATCCTTTTTGGGAGTATATAACAACCATTTCCTTCTTCGTCGAGAATGATTTCTTAACAGTCGTGGATGCAGAGGCATCCCTTTGAATCTTCCCACTCTTAATACCAGCTTCCACTCGTTCGCCAGTCAGAATCAATTCAGTAAACCCTGTGGAAGAGCTCCCGATCAAATGGTTGAAGAACGGGCCAGATAGGGTCCCTAAGAATATATCAACTAGTTCCCTATCTGAAAGAGGTGGCTGCACTCTTCCGGCTAAGTCGCGCCATTTCTGGGCGTATTCTTTGAATCCCTCATTTGAGGCCATCCCCATGCTTTGTAGCTGAGTACGGGTTGGCACCAAGTCAGCGTTATATTGATACTGGCGATAAAAGGCAGCTGCCAAGTCTTCCCAGTTATGCACTTCTGACCTCTCAAACTGGTAAAACCAGTCTAGCTGTGTACCGGATAAACTGTCCTGAAAGAAGTGTACCCAAAGATTTATGTCGGATGTATGAGGTTGAATTCTTCTGACATATGACCTCAGGTGCATCTTTGGGCAAGACAACCCGTCATATTTTGCAAAAATTGGTACCTTAAACTTTGGAGGGATCACAATCCCAGCAATCAATCCCAATTCTTCGAAATCTAACCCGGGAACCCTTTGCAGCTCCATAGCTGCCAGACTATCCTCCAGGTTTTTGTATTTGTCGTCCGCTGGCGGGTATTGCTGCTCTGAATAATCTTCATCTTCTTCAACCTCTTCCTCTTCAGCCTCAGACTCAGAAGGTAATGCAGCCCCTTTTCCTTTACCGGTCCCCTCATCAGATGTGGAGGGGAATTCAAGAACTCTTCTCGCTTCATTCTCAAATCTTCTTCCCAGTGTAGCTACCCCAACTCTTTTCTTCTTCTTTTTTCCTTTTTCTTGCTCTTTATTCCCTAACAGTGCTTTAAGATCCTCCTGGCCCTTTGCTAAGGTCATTAGGAGCTGTTGAAACTGCGAGTTTTGTGACTGCAGATCTTTGACCGTCTGCTCAATATCCATCTTACTGAAATAAACAGTAGAAAGATAAGGAAACCTGGTATGAAGACCTGTTTATGCATATGATGAATGATATGTTTATCCATGTAATGCATTCAAGGATTTAGAAATTCAAAATTGTTGCAGACAAAAAGAACACACGTCATATTAATAAGAAGAAATTTTGTCAGTACATAAATGCCCCATGGGCCAAATATTACAAAAACTTCTCAAGGTAAAAAGACGTTGCGCATCCTCTTTGGTGCGATGTAAGTGTTGAGGGTCTCCTCCTTGTGAAGTCCGCGGGTAAGCTCCAAAACCTTCTTCTCACTGGCGTAGAAGCTGGCTTCAAAAGTATCCCTTTCTTCCTTGAGTTGGATCCAACTCTTCTGCATCTCCTCCCATGATGTTGGCATGTCAGGATGTAGGATGGTGTAAGGAACCTCTCCTTCCTTAACAGGCTCTTTAATCAAAGGGAGAATATGAGGGTAAGGCATCATAAGACTCTGGGCTCGGGTTCGTACCCACTTGAGGTAAGGCTCAAGGGGGATGGAGTTCTTGTGCCCCAGTGTCTTGCTATCTACCTTGTTAGGCATCCTCCAAGCTCTGATGAATCTTTGGAGAAGTCCTTGCGCATCGTTGTCGAAGTCAAAAACTAGGTCAGGAATCAGCAGGTCATGAGGGCCATCCCTCCGTGCATATCCAAATTGTCTCAAAGCTAGACAAGGGTTGTAGGTAATGCCTCCCCTAATGCCAAGTAATGGAACATTATAGAACTCACCACAACGATCGACGATGATGACATTTTCTCTGGACCGAGAACACCAATGTACATCAGAATGTGTGAGGGTCATCAATCGTTGTGACCACCTTAAGCCTTGTTCGTTCTTCAAAACAGATTGTGGGAGGTGAGAAATAAACCACCTTGCAAGGAGAGGAGTACAACACATGAGAACACCCCTCTTCCTCATTGTTCGTGTGTAAAATGAGTGGAGGATGTCCCCAAGCAATGTAGGTATGGGATTCCTGGACAGGAAAACCTGACAGCATTGATATCTATAAGTTGGTCAGGATTTGGGAACAAGACCAACCCATAAATAAGGAGTGCCAAAATTTCTTCAAAGGCTTGTAGATCCAAAGAATTCCAACACTCTTGTGCCTTCTCAAACAAGAATTTTGCCAAGAAGCCTTTGACACCACTTCTAGTTTCCCAATGCCCCTTGATGTCAGATGGTTGCAAGTGTAGTGCTTGAGCAACATCTTCAGGTTTTGGTTCTTTTTCCGTACCGTTGTAGGGTAGTTGGTTAAGAATAGGAATTCTCAGGAGTTGAGAAAATTCCTCCAAAGTAGGCACCAATTGGTAGTCAGGGAATGTGAAACAGTGGTGAAGGGGGTCAAAGAACTGGAACAACACTTTCACCATGTCTTCTTCAATGTTGTTGTTGACTAGGCTGAGAAGTCCACCATGTCTTTCACTGAAGAGAGAGCTTTCTAGAATTCTGGATGTAAGCTCCTTGAGTTGAGGAGGGATTCTCACAAGGTTGACTTGAATAGTTTTCCTGTGAAGAATTTCCATAACCTACAAAACAAGAACAAAGATGAAGATCCAAACCCTTGAAATGGTTAGTGGATGCATATGATGCTTTATGATGTTCATGATGTATGCACAAACACATGTGCAAGCAAATCACACAAAACCCTAGTTTTAGGCTTGCATGAGGTTTCATAGGTAAGTACCCTCTTGAGTGTAGTTGGCTTAAAAACTTGTCCTATAAATAGTAACCGGGTTCTAAGGAGCTCAATATCATTGGATTGTTTTCCATGTTCATTGTTTTGGTTTAGCCACTTAACTAGCGACCAAAATATTCCAAGAAAACAATCCTCAATGAGTGTAGTATCGAGTATCTACCAACTTCGGACTGCACCAAAGCCGGTCATCTCACTACCCCTAATAAAAGGCCAAGATGGTCAAGTAAGGTTCTAGGTCATTAGTGCTTAGTGACATCACTCAGCGGCCCCGTACTCTCCTTGATTGAACTCAAGGGTTACCGGTACTCACAAATATGTCGCACTAATATAGCTATTGCTTCAACCGTATCGGTATACCCCGCACAGTTTCCACAATGTATTGCTATCTATGAATGTTTGCCCAAATCTGGGTGTAGGATTTCAAGCCCAAACAAGAGAGCCAAAATGTAAAGCAATCAAGGAAAACAATTAGTCATGCAAAAGGGTGATCTAAGCCCTAAGGTTACTCCACTTAAAAAGAATTTCCCCAGCAGAGTCGCCAGTTCTGTGATACGGTGGGAGAACTGACTTGAGGTTTTGCGTTTGTTTTCGCAAATGTTTCGGTTTAGCAAGAGTCGCCACCGACTTTTTATTTTATCCTAAGGAAAGGTTAAAAAGCACAGGAAAAACCTTTGAGATGTTTTCTTGGGTTCGGGGAGTAGATTATAGAAAGGGAAGGTATTAGCACCCTTTCTATCCATGGTTATCCATGGGCTCTTAGTTACTTGCTTAGATCACTTGCCTTGCATTTTCAATTGTTTGAAATGGTGCTTTCAATTGTTTGAAATGGTGCTTTGTGTGTGGTTTTGAAAATGTTTTGAAAAAAGATGCCTTGTCTAGGCAACCATTGTAACAATTCTTTACTCGAATGTTTTACAAATGTGTTTGTCTTTTTGAAAAGATGTTTCAATGTTTTTTGAAAGTTGTTTTGAAAGTTGTGTTGTGGAGTGTGTTTTGAAAGTAGGCAAGTGTGTTTTGCAAGTTTGATCAAGTAACTAAGAGTTGTCTACCCCTAAATTTCTCAAAGATCTTTCCTATGTTTTAACCCTTTTAACAGTATTGTTCCACCATTGTATTTGGTGGACAATCTTGTGTTAGGATGTTAACGAGACGGGCGCGGGTCATAGTTTAGACCATGAATGCAATGGTGCCAAGTGTCCTTGGCAATTTTCTTGAAGGGACTTGATCATTTTATTTAGGCAACTTGAGAAAGCGTCATCGAAGGACTATGATCATTTGATTTGTTTTTGTTTTGCCAAAGACACTCAACATGCAAACATGGTCCATTTTTGAAGGCAACAAGTGGAGGAACCCTAGGGGTGCAAGTGTGCATTGTGTTTTGTTTTTCATGCATGTTTATCTTGAAATTAGGTCAAGCTATTTGTTGATTGTTTTTGCATACAAACCCTAAGTCTAAACATGGCATAATTTGAAAGCTTTTAAATGCGGAAATTTAAATGCTAAGCTATTACAACAATGATTATAGGGATGGGGGTACAAATGTTTGAATGGGGGGATATTTGGCAAGAAATTAAATCTAAAGCTATTACATCCATATTGAATATACAAATATTTAATTGTACCATATTTAAATAAATATAATAAATATGCAAAATGTATTATGCACAAAAATGATTTTTTATGTATGTGAAAGTATTTTTCAATGTAAAATATAAACAAAAATAAAAAGGTCAAATTTTGAATATTTTTATGGTTTAGGGCAAAACCCTAGTTTTTTAAATAAATAGTATTTATTTATTAATTATATACAATATTTATATAAAAAATAAAAAAGGAAGTATATTGTAGAAAAGAGTATTTTGTAGTGTCAAATATTAATAAAAATAAAAATGTATTATTTTCATATTTTTATCCTAAATATTCTAATAAAATATACAAGTATTTATATTATATATTAAATATACTAAATATATACAAAAATAAAATATTAATTATTTACAAAAAAAGTATATTTTAGAAAATGTTTTCAAAATGTAAACAAAAAATACTAACTGTAAAATATTTATTTTTTGTATTATTTTTAGGGTTTTAAGTAAAAAAAGTATATATATATATTTATTTGCATATATATGCTAAATGAAACAAATAAATGCCAAATAAATGCAAAAATGTGAGGAAAAATATTTTTGATATTTTTTATATTTGAGCAAAAAATAATAAGTCAGAATCAAAAAGAAAAAGTCAAAAATGATAAATATGTCACACAATGGGCCAGGGGGTGTAAATTGGAAAATGGGTTGCAAAGAGCAAGACTGACTCAGGCCCAGCCCAAGCCAGCTTTGTCTTCAACCTTCAGCTTCTGTTTCAAAAAAACGCGCGCCCTCCATGCTTCATTCAAACTCCTGATTCTTTGACTTTTAACAAAAAACTCATAACACAAACATTATAGAGCATCAAGAGACGAACTCAGACATATAAAACACTTGACCTAACTCTAAGAAACGAAGGAGAATTTCTTCATCCCCAATTTCTGACCTAATTTTTCTTCAATGTTCATGGCCAAAATTCTCACAGCATACTCAATATAAATGAAAAGTAAATACATGGATGGCTTCAGGGCTATGAGTAGAGCATGTTTTATTCACAAACCTAAGCCTAACTCTTCCTAGATTGAGAGATAGAAGTTCATGTTTTTACCTGTTTAAGCTTGAGTCGTGTACAACAATGTGGCCAACTTCAATGGAGTTTGAGCTTTTATACAGCTTGCTTGAAGTCCAAGGATGCTTCTCCAACACCTAGCTTGCTTTGATACTCTCTGAATCGTGCTATGGAAGTTCACCTGCAAAACTAAAAAGTGAAAATGGCAAGTGATATTAGGGATGTTACAGCTTGTATCTAGGGCTTGGGATAGTTCCAATGGATGATGTAGAATGTATTTGAACTGGTTTTAGCCAAAGTGCACGAGTGAAATGGATTGTGGAAGTCAAACTGCAACAGATGCCCTGTTTTGCAGAAAAACAGTGACTTTCTGTATAAGGAGGGATGAAGGGTGGTTTGGTCGTGCTTTAGGCTTGCTTGGATGTATGAAAGATGTTTGCAAAGTTTGTTTTTGTTGGTGTTTACAGGAATCAGAGATTGGTATGAATTTGCAAGTTTTCTTCTTATGTAAGCAAGGATAGTGTAAGTGTGATATAGGCCTGTCCAATGCTCTCAATCATGCTGCACATCTTGTTCTTGATCAGAGGGATTTGTGTACAAATCCTAGCCTCAAAGATCTGGCTTGTACTTCAAAGATCATGAACTTGACATAAAGCATTACTTTTCAAAAATGGCAAAGTTGCTTTTTCTACTTAAGGGATAATTCTTTGTGTAATGACTAAATGCATAAAACAATGCTTGAACATAATGGTTAGGCATTTAATTATGGAGTGCAAACTTGGTTTAGAGGCCTGCAAGCAAGTTCCAAGCATGCTGATTTGAAAATGAGACTTGTATGAACATGCATTTGGTCATGAACAAAAGTGAATGTTGCCCAACTTTGCAAATTCGATTCTCCCTAACCACAAGGGTGTTTGAGAAGTTCTTGGACAATTTGGAAATATTGGAATGTGTACTACAATCCATCTTTGTAATGCAAATTGAAACTCCAAGTGGAAGCATGTGAAAAATGGCCAAGAAGTTGGACAAAAATCCTGCTTAGAATAGGTCAAAATTTTTCTAAGTTAAAAATGTTTTGCACCCTTGTTCCAAAAATCATAACTTGAGCTACAGGCTTCCTTTGAGAAAACTTTGTGAATCAAATTTGTATATTTTGCAATGGAATACAACTTTCATGTTTTGAGTTTTGTTTGAATCCATTTGTATCTTGATGAAAAAATGGGACCAAGTTAGGAAAAATAAGGAAGTTTCATAACTTAGAAAAATTCTAAGTTATGAAATTTTCTCATTTTAAACCCTAATTTGCAAATTGGGATTTCTTGATGAACAAGTTTCATAATTTGACATGTCTTGATGAAAAATGAATCTTGGCACTTGATTTTGACCAAAAAGTCAAAGTTTGACTTTTCAGCATACAGTCAAATTTTGATCAGTTGATTGAAAAATTCATCTGTCAATCCTGTGCATTTGAGATCTTTTGAACTTGTTGAATGTGTCAAGACAATGCCATTGAGTCCTTGAGTACATATGTGAACTTGGTTTGCCATTGGTTAGGTCAAACAATCAAAAATTGCCTTTGTGCAGTCAAAACCCTAAAAATGACCATTTTGCCCTTTTGGTGATCTGATCAAATTTCTTGTGGAATTGTGATCCAAACTTGACCAAATGGTTCACATGAGTTCATTATGTTGATGTGGGTCAAAAATTATGAAGTTTGACTGTCAATTGGCCATAGTTGACTTTTTCCCTAATACAACTGATTTCTAGGTCAACTGTCAATTGACTGGGCAAAGATTGGAACCAAGGCTTGAAAATTGGTATGGATAAACTTGTAGGTCCAACATGAAGCATGAAAGTCACCTTGGGAATTTTAGGTCAAAATATCCTTGTGCAAACTCAAACCCAAATTTGGGTCAACAGTGCAAGGAGGAGTCTTGAGCAGAGCAAACCCTAACTTGATCTTGAGCTCCAAGGGTCCTGTGGTGAGAAAATGTTGATGAAATGAGAGGGAAAATTTTGGGGTACAACACATGTAGTTTCACAATTACACTAGTGTAAATATCCGCTAACTTTGATACTGGAAAACTAATGTTAATAGGAATAAAATGAGACGACTTTGCAAGCCTATCAACAATGACCCAAATTGTATCATGCCCTCTTGAAGTATTAGGTAACCTCGTCACAAAGTCCATCGAAATGCCATCCCATTTCCATTCTGGAACTTCTAACGGTTGCATCAACCATGCAAGCTTCTGATGTTCAACTTTTGACTTCTAACAAGTTAAACATGCATACACAAACTAAGCCACATCACTCTTCATTTCAGGCCATCAAAGGAAATTCTTTAAATCTTGATACATTTTTGTAACTCCCATATGAATGCTCAATTGCTTCTATGACTTTCCTTGAGAATCACTTTCTTCATCTCTGCATCATCAGGAATACAAATTCGGTTACGGAATCTAAACACACCTTGCACGTTGTAATACGGTGGGAGAACTGGCTTTTTGGTTTTGCATTTTATCACAATTGTTGTGGATAGAAAGAGTATCCATCGACTTTTCTTTTATTCAATAAAGGAAAGGGTGAAAAGAACAGGAAAAGTCTTCGAGAATTTTCTGAGTTCGGGGTAGGTTATGAAAAGGGAAGGTGTTAGCAACCTTTTCATCCATAGTTATCTACGGGCTCTTAATCTCTAGTTCACTTTTGAAAATAATTTGTAAATGTGTAAGTTTAAAAATATTTTGAAAATGCCTAAGTTCGGCAACTTTGTAATGATTTCTGTATCAGTTGAGAACGCATACAAAGTGTTTATTTTGAAAATATTTCAGAAAAGTGTTTGTGTGAAAAATGTTTTTGAAACGTTCGCGAGCAAGCGATTAAGAACTATCTACCTACTCAAACATATTTCGTGTTATTTTTCTTTTCCTTTAGATAGTGCTATCCTGCCATTAGTTAATAGGAAGCCCTATCGTTGGATGTTTGAGGGATAGGCACGAGTCATTGTACAGTCATAAAGGCAACATATAAGGATACCTTTAGCAACTAAAAGGGACTATCATCATGTATTCATAGGCAACATCAATTGACAATATCATTTACCGAAGGCAACATCGATGGGTCATCGAGGGACTATGATCTTTATGATGTTTTTAAACGAGGGTCTTTGTTAATGGTATCACTACGTTCGAGGGACATGACTGTTTTTTATCCGAAGGCAACAAGGGAGGTTATCCTAGAGGTGTACGTATGCATAGTGTGTTCAGTTCAGTTATATTATCATGATTAGTTAGGAGTTATCTATTGATTGATTTTAAATTTTGTCATACAAGCCTATTTACTAACAATTATATATACAGACATATAATTATAAGTGTAGAAAAATAAAGGTGCGTATTGTAAAGCGCGAGAAAGTAAAGGCCTACAACTATTATAGGGCTTTGGTACAGTTATATAATTAGGAAAAAGTGCGAGAATGTAAATCTAAGTTATTACATTTAAACTGCGCGACCTATATATTTGTTTTCTAGAATTTAAATAGAAAAGAGAAAAGAAATTAGAAGAAGGTATTTAAAACCTAAAGAAAATTTCTAAGTGTTAAGAAAATATTTTTTGATATTTTTATTTATGAAAAATAATTAAAGTGATAATAATAATTAACTCTAATTCTAAGTAATTTACAAATTAATTATGAAATAAAAACAAATTTAATTTAATTAAAACAATTTTTTGTTGGTCAAAAACTAAATTAATTAAAAAAACCTAAATCTAATTTTTAATGATTTTTTCTGGTTTTTTATGGTTTTTTATTTTAATTAAAAAAATTAAATTAGTTAAGCAAAAGAAAAAATAATAAAAACAAGAAAATTGAAAAGTTGGAAATGAATCTGATGGTGGGGTTCTTTTCTCTTGAATGTGCCTGTAAAGAGAGATCTGAAGCAAATGCATTTTCATGCCTTAAAATGGCATATAGAGATTCATGCGTCAAAGCTTGCATGTGATACGTCAAACTCATCCTAAATCATATCATGAATACATTTGAGCTCATCAAACATATTAGTAATGCATGGAATTTAAGATTTAATTAAAGGAAAAAAACGTAAATTGGTGCAGTTTAAAGCACGAGTTCCAGGCACTAAATCTTCTAGTTCTTGGGCTGGATGTGTTCCTGAGGACTTTAGGAAGAGGTTTGGACACTTCGTTTGACTTGAGAGTGATTGGATCGTGTGATACGAATTTGCACTTTTCTTGAGAATTTTGAGAGATTTTTGAAGTGGTTCTTGAGGCAGCTTTTTTGTGTCCTTTGCACTTGAGTATTTCATATATTTATAGAGGAATAAAATGGAATAAGAACAAGACAAGAATCTTGTACCATTATGTCACAATTCATTGCAAAAAAACACAATGAAATCTCTCCAAAATTGTTTTAAAAACATTCCAAACTTGAAGATTCTTGTTCCCAACATGTTTTTACGGTTTTAGCATGTTTGTTATGTGTCTTGGGCCTTCTAGAAGATATCCAAATAAAGCCCGCACGCCCTTTGGTCCATCAACTCATATTTATTTGATTGATTTTGAATTAATTTGAATAAAATCAAAATAAATAAAATTAAAAATAAAATTAATTTATAAATAGACTTAGAGGTCCTCTAACATGTTATAAACATGTTTAAACCTCAAAAGTTAGGCCCATTAGTCCAAAAGTTCAAGATTGCTCAAATGAAGTTTCATGCATTTTCTTAAAAATTGCCCAATTTTCACCAATTATAACTCTCTCAGTTTTCATTATTTGAAAGTGATCTTTATATTTTTGGAAAGCTCAAGATGTCCTCTTCAATTTCTCTTTTGATCATTTTTTGCATTTGGAGACTTTATCTTGATGTAAGTTGCCTTGACAAAAAGTGTTTTTTTGTTGACTTTTGAAATGACCTATAATGTATGAGCTCATATATTTCAAATGAAGAACTTTTTGGATTTGAGCATACAGATACAAAGTTGTAGAGAATTGAATTTCATTCAAAATGGGCTTTGGTTGGGCAAAATTTTAGGAAGCATGTGAAAATTATGTTTGGTCAAAGTTCAGTTGACTTCTCTTAAGGAAACCCTAATTTTGCAACTTTTGACTTTTGACTTTTGACGATTTGAAGGCTTTCCTTGAGGAATCATGATCAACCATTTATCAAATGATGAATATCACTTCAAACTGTTGATGTTGACCAAAAATCTTGAAGTTTGACTGTATGTTGATCATAGTTGACTTTTTACCCAATATAGTTGATTTTCAATCATCTGAGCTATTGACTGAGCAGACTTGTGATACAAGACTTACAACTTGATATGAGCATTGTTGAAGACCTAAGGAGAATCATGGAAGCCACTTGATACCTTTTCAACCCAATCTTCCTTGATAAACTCAAAACCCTAGTTGTAGACCCCTTGCCTAGGAGGAGGTTTGACTGGTCAACCCTTGAGTATCCTTGAATACTTTAGACCCTTAGTAGAATTTTTTTTGAAGAAAATAGGAGGGAAAATTTTGGGGTACAACAACTTCCTCTGTTCAATCTTCTTAAACCTGAAGAGTTAGATTGGCATGTCTGCCATTCGTGACTTGAAAGTGGAAGATGATTGAACAGTTAAGTGCCCAGAAATTTGTATTCGCCGGTGCACAAAGTAACACTATTGGTTGATTATATCGGGAATGGGCTTAAAGAATCCATTTGGATAGGTGATAGAGAGTCATCAGAAATGGGCTTATAGATGCCATCCAAAATAGTTGTTGATAGGAATTAGACTAGGTCTACGCCCGACTTTTTCTTGGAAGATGTATTTGGAACGAGTCTACATCTGACTTGATCCAAAAGGATATTCAGAATAAATCTATGTTGGATTTAATCTGAACCAGAAGATGTCTACGCCCGACTTCAACTGGAAGAAGTATTGGAGGGAGTCTACGCGTGACTTTTCCAAAGGAGCTTCAGAAGGAATCTACACTTGATTTCGTCTGAATGATGTCCTAGAAGATGTCTACGCTCGACTTCATCTAGAAAAGGTGTTGGAAAGAGTCTACGCTCGAATTTTCTGCAGAAGTATCAAAATAAATCTACGTTCGATTTAATCTGAGCCAGAAGATGTCTACACCCGACTTCAACTGGAAGAAGATATTGGAAGGAGTCTATGCCCGACTTTTTTCCAAAAGAGTTTCAGAAGGAATCTATGCTCGATTTCGTCTGAATGATATACTAGAAGATGTCTACGCCCGACTTCAACTAAAAAAGGTATTGGAATGAGTCTTCGAAGGAACTATTTTTCAGAATTCGGTCTCTGAAGGAAATGCTTGTCAGATTAAATCTCTGAGGGGAATGCTTTTCAGAATAAATTTCTGAGGTAAGTACTTTTCAGAATTACGTCTCTGAGGAGGTGCTTTTTAGAATTCAATCTCTGAGGAAATGCTTGTCAGATTAAATCTCTGAGGGAAATGCTTTTCAGGATAAATTCTTTGAGGAAGATGCTTGTCGAAATTCAGTCTCTGAGGAAATGTTTGTAAGAATTCAGTCTTCGAGGAAATGCATGTCGGAATTCAGTCTCTGAGGAAATGCTTATCGGAATTTAGTCCCCGAGGAAATTCTTGTTGAAATTCAGTCTCTGAGGAAATGCTTGTCAGAATTCAGTCTCTGAGGAAATGCTTGTTGGAATTCAGTCCCCAAGGAAATGCTTATCAGAATTCAATCTCCAAGGAAATGCTTGTCGAAATTTAGTCTCCAAGGAAATGCTTGTCGGAATTCAGTCTCTGAGGAAATGCTTATCATAATCCAGTCTTCGAGGAAATGCTTGTCGGAATTCAGTCTCCGAAAATGCTTGTCGGAATTCAGTCTCCGAGGAAATGCTTGTCGGAATTCAGTCTCCAAGGAAATGCTTGTCGGAATTCAGTCTCTGAGGAAATGCTTGTCGGAATTCAGTCTCCGAGGAAATGTTTTTTAGGAGGTGTTTTTCAGAGTACATCTTTGGCCATGGAGATGGTCGCCTCGTCTTGTTTCGGGAATTGATCTACAATTTTCTTTCATTGGTAAACCCGATTTGTTTCGGGAATTCAGACCACCTGGTCTTTGATAGTTTCCCCGGCTTATTTCGGGAATTAATCTTTGACCTAGTCATGCAGATAAGTTGCCCCGACTTGCTTCGAGAATTAATCTTTGACCTGTTTGAAAATTGCTGATGATATTCGTCTGTTTGTATACTTTACCTGAAAAGACAAAGTTTAGTCTTTATGCAATGTCATGACGTATGTAATGCATTGCGTAACGATGCTCTCAAAATAAATGAGAGTGTAACATGTGTGTAGTATGCATATGCTATGATACTTGTAAATGATGCATGAATGTGAGACATCGTTGAAGTGTATTAGTAACTTTGTGCAGCATCTTTGACTGGGAAAATAAATCTATGAATGTTGTTAGGGATGAAGAATATGAGTCTTCAATCTTGTTAGAGTGTCTATGCTGGGGATTCATGCTTTCTCTTTTGAGGATATGCCGCTGGGAATGTTTGACTTCTGCTTGGGGATAAAAGAGTGCAAGAACATTGGTTGTTCCTCGCTTTACTGGGGAATTTAATTCTTATATACCCTGATTGGGGATAAAAGAGATGGATAACCTTTTGAGGTGTTGTCCGGCCGGGTTTCCGATATGGATGTCGACTTATCTGGAGAGTATAAGGTTGAACAATACCTGGTCTGATTTCCGATTCAGTAGCAAATCTTTGGGGATAACAATCAAGACTACCCTTTGCTGGTAATTTGTGGTAGTTAGAGAAATAGACTCAAATTGGGGAGACTGTAATCTGTTGGGGAAATAAACCATGATGAGGAAATAAATCTTATTGACGGAAAAATACTCTACTGAGGAAACACCCTTGCTGAGGAGATTAGCTCTGTCGGAGAAAAGAAATTTGCAGGGGATTTTACAGTTTTGGAGAAATAAGCTCAGTTGGGGAAGATAATTTCCATAAACTGTACTGATGCTGTAATCTCTGATGGAGATTTGGACTCCGTAGGTTGGCGATATTGCCGGGGAAAAGATCATATTCCTTTATCCGCTAGGGTGATCTGCTTGTGAGTGTGATCATGTTAACAACTGGAAGATGCCCCAATTTTTATCTTGAAGTCATATTAGACTTGCGGGGAATGTATCTTTGTTGATGATGAGCTTGTTCAGATAACTCTGTAGTGATAATTCCGTGGAAACTGCTCTGTGGGGATTTATGGATGACTTGAACATTATCTCAACTTCTAGAGCCCTCAGTAAATGCTAATCGGAGTGATGAGCCTTAAACTGATAGACAAGTGATGAGATGATGGGACATAGTCGTACGCTTTAATCCCTAACTTTTTCCTAGACTGTCTTTTCAGATTTTCAGCCCACCGGGATACCCTTTTTTGCCTAAGCCGCCTTTTCAGGTTTTTGACTTGTCGGGTGTATAATTATATATATATATATATATATATATATATATATATCCCTAATTTTGCTCTAACCTTTTTGGTTCGTCGGGATGCCCTTATTTTTGCTTAGGTCTGTCAACCTAACGGGTCTCTTTTATGTGTAGTATTTTTTGACTATGTCTGTGTTCACAGGGTGCAGAGAATTATCACTGTCTATGGTAGTAGTTGTTGTAGTATTGCCAGAGAATGTTTTCTTGATCATACATGACCCTTTGCTGGAATTCATGTCCAATGCCTCAAGTGATTCACATGGAGATTTTCCCCTGGCTATTCAGCACCTTTGAGAGATTCTTTAAATCTTGAATTGACTGCCCCAGATCAGTTAGACACCATGTCACGCCCCTTGATTATGAAAGGCCTGTTACTGGAAACGTCCTTTCATTTTGAAGTGATTCTGTTCATTGAGAGGATTTTCGTTCATTGAATATTTGCCGTGTGAATTTCTCTGTTGTCGAAGAATTAGTTATATGCAAACAGAGGTATTAAAAATGCAAGGCTTATGTCTGTCTTGAAGTTTTGAAAATGCATTTTTTAGTAAAAACAAAATTTTGTAAGAATATGAATTCAACTCAAAATTTATAGTGAGCCTTACAGGAGTCAGGATACCTTTTGTAACAGTATGCTTTCGAACTAACCCATGCTTCTGCTAAGACTTTTAAGAGTTGTAACGTGGTCTGGTTCATGGTTTAAGAAACAAAGGATAAAGGCTCAAAATTTGTTTGTACCCATCTATTCTCCATGATGTTCTTCGGTCCTATACTCAGTTAATTGTGCGTTTATATTCCAATTGAGTTTGGAATCTTTGCCCTGATATTTTGGTGATGGTTCGGATACTGAAATTTTATTTGAGAAGGCAGTCATCTTTTGTCATATATTTCTTTATTGAGGATTTGTAGTGACCTCTTTTTTGACTTTAATATCCCTAGTTTTTGCCTGAACTATTTTGAGATTACAGTCAGCGGGATGCCCCAGTTTTTCCTAAGTCTCCTTCATAGATTTTGACTTAGTGTGTTTTTCTTTTGAAAGACAATGACTTCCTGTTTTAATAATTACGGGAAACCATCACCGTCTTTTGATTTAGAAGATCATCTTCGACACTATTTGTCATGTATAAAGGTAGAGCTTACGTTTGAATGCATATTTGAATTAACTGAGTAACCACCCTACCCCAGGTTATGATTACGAGTTTCAATTTGTGTGAAAAGAAAACTCCAACTTCTTAGGCTTAAAAGGGGTTGACTAGGGATTATCTTCCTTATAACTCCACTGTTTAGGATTTGAAACAACGGTTGTACATCATCAGCAAGGTCTGTTCAAAACCATACTGTAGAGATTATGGTATTGTTTTCGTCATCCTCCCTCTAAAGGCTTATAGCTTTTAATCGAGAGTTGAATATTACAAAAAGGAAGTAAAAGCATAGTTTAAGTATAGTGAAAACGAATGGATTAATTCAAGACAAACATATGTAATACATTAATAGGGACAACCAAAGTCTGACATAAAGATAAGTGTTTGAACAAACAAAGAAATTACAAATGAAAATTCGAACGAACAAAACTCTTCTCTGCCTGAATTTGTCACTTCAGATGGTGTGTGTCATACCCCAATTTTTGACCTAAGATCCCTGCTTCATCTGCATTATTTTTTTACATACACATCAAGGTCACAGAATACGGTAAGTTTCAAATGTTTTGCTGTCAAGCTTTGACTGTGTGGAAATTATCGAGTGTTGTGAGCATTTTTATGAATGACTAACCACTAATCAAGCACGAAGTGTATGTTTTGCTGTTTTATTTTCATGTGCAGAAAATAGGTCTGAAAGAAGAGCATTAGACGTTGTACGTCGATCAGGATTTCGAGTCTCAGAACAGAAATGCTGTCGTTCGTTAATTTCCAAAAGACTGGTTCATCAAAGAATTTCCGAGAATTGTGCGTTTATTTCCACACTCTGTCCAGCAAATGGTTTCCGTTTTTTTCTCAGAATATTTTTTAAGAAGAACAGTCAAAATTCTATCGGCTTTGGTTCATGTGTGTTTCACATTGTTCTAAAATACAAGAAAAAACAGGTTATACCGTCACTTTCGATTTCTTGGACCAAAAGTCATCTACAAATTTTTCTCATGACGCGGGTTGAATTTCGCCGGAATGGGATAATTAAATTCAAAACTGTTCTAGAAGAATTTATTCGAAACATTCGGAATATTTGGAATTTTCTTTATTTGAATCCAAGTGATAATTAAAGAGGAGCTATCAAGAGATCTCATCTAGGAATATTCATTTATCACATGGAATATTTATTCAAGATTATTTTTGTGATTATTTCAGAAGATCTACACCATGGTTATTTAAATACATGAAGCATTATTTCAAGAAGTTAGTGAGGAATTCTATTTAATTACATGAGGAATTTTATTTGGTTATAAGATTAATCCATGTGATTTATTTGGATTTTCTATTACAAAAGTGCAAGATTAAAGTCCAAGACTTGCATTATTATTTATTCTTCATTCAACAATTCATCCAAGTATTATTCCATTATTTCACAAATTTAAATGGAAGATCTTGAATTTTTATCAAGATATATCAAGATTCATGTTTATGTGAAGATTCAAGATTATTCATAACTATCAAAGAGTGGAAATATATTGAAGAATGCATATTTATTCAATGTTACAATTTATTGGAGTTTATTACAAAGTTGCAAGAAGCTACAAGTTTATACAAGATTTATTTTCAACATAAAAAAAATTCAGCAAAGTGCTAGTGCAGCCCATGTTTGCAACCTTTCTTCAAGCCCACTTTTGCTGCATTTTTGTTGGTCAAATAATGCTCCAAATAACCTGAAAAAACAACAAAGAGAAATGTTGTAAAATGCTACAAAACAGTAAAAAAATAGCAACATACAGCAGCTCCAAGTGCTGCCAAAAACCTGCTCCAACCTGCATCAAAGTGGCAGTAATTTGTATCAAAATGACTAAAGTAATTTGTGAGAACAAAGCATAGAAACAACTTGCCAAAACAGTTTAAATTTCTACTGTTTTCCCCCCTCAAATCCTCCACACTCCACTATAAATAAGAGTCTTTGTCAACACAAAAAGGAGAAGAAAAAATTCATCAGTAAAAGAAAACAGAAAATTTGTGTTATTCTAGAAAAATTCAGCAAGTAAGAAAAAACCAGAAAAATAGAGGGTTGTTCTAAAAAAAAATCCAGCAAGGAGAAAAGATAGCAAATTCAATGAAACTTATCATTTTTGTTAGAAGCCCCTTCGGAGAGGCTCCGATAGGTATATTCTTTTTCTCCTCTCTATCTACTGTTGCATATGTTCATGCTTGAATCACTTGCTGTACCATTTTTCTTTGCCATGTAATATTTTCTTTATCATTTTTTTTGTACTGTATTTGAGTTGAGTTGCTGCATGATTGTTAGCATCTAAACATGTTAGTATTCATAATATTGATAATAATAACAAGTGTAATAAAAAACTTACTTCTTCCGTTGCGTAATACCGATTTATCATTTGTTGTCCCAAAAAACTTGTTTAGAACTTGTTGTCCCAACTTGTTTAGAGCTTGCTGTCCAAAAATATTTTTGCTGTCCCAAAAATATCTTTGCTGTCCAAAATATTTTTGCTGTCCTAAAAACATCTTTGCTGCCCACAAACACCTTTGCTGTCCCAAAACATTTTGCTGTCCAAAAACTTGGTTATCCTTTTTGCTTTACAAATCTCAAAGTCCACAAATATTTGCTGTTACAATATTTAAAAATATTTGTTGTTACAATATAAAAAAAATATTTACTGTTACAATATTTAAAAATATTTGCTGTTACAATATAAAAAAATATTTGCTGTTACAATATTTAAAAATATTCTGCTTTTCTAATATCAAATATTTTAAAAAAATATGTTGTTGTTACAAATATCAAAAAAATATATTGTTGTTCTTAATATTTAAAAAAAAAACCATTTTGTTCTTAATAGTTTAAAAAAACTCTTTTGTTCTTAATATTTTAAAAAAACTATTTTGTTCTTAATATTTTAAAAAAAAAACTATTCTGTTCTTAATATTTAAAAAAAAAAACTATTTTGTTCTTAAAAAAACCATTTGTTTTTTTTAGATCCAGAAAACCCACTTAACCTGTTACTAAAAATCCAAAGTCTTCAAAACCTGAAAACCACATAAACATTAGTACTGTTACCAGAACCCATAACCTACTGTCCAAAGAAAATAGGAGAGCCTACCCAACAGGTATTCAGTGGTGAGCGACGGAGGTGGGTTAATTAATAATCGACATTTGAAAGTTCTTTTTCTTTTGATTTGCCACAAAATCTGAGTGACGACAAATTTGATTTTGATCTGTTTTGTTAACTTCAGTATGCTGGTTTGTGTTATTTTCTTTCGCTTCTTCCTTTTTCGCCTGAAACAAAACAGAAACACAACATAATATAAAGTTGGTCTAAAGAAAGAAAAGCAAAAGGGGCGTGAACGGTGGAGTGGTTGGAGGTAGTTCTGTCGATCAGTGATGGCGGATCTGCTTGGAGGAAGGAGATGAGAATGTTAGCGATGAGAGAGAAGAGAGTACAGATCGGTATGAGAGAGGAAAGGGGAGGCGATTCTGTGGAAGAGAGGAAGAAGGGACGGATCTATGAGAGGGAGGAAGTTTGTTGTGCATTAGAGAGAGGAAGAGTCGAAACTGTAGAAGAAAGAGAAGAGAGTTCAGATATGTTATGAGAGAGGAAGAAGAAGGTTTGAAAGCATAGAGAGAGGAGGAAAGGAAACGTTTTTTGAGAGAGCTTTGCTGTTGTGTTGTTTTTTGTTCAAAGTTTCCTTTACTGTTTGCTTTTCATTGGAATAATAATAATATTAATAACATATCTTTTTCTCTTCCCAACCATAATAAGAATATAATATAATTATGTTCCTCCCAATGCTTACAGTAACCACGTTCTTACTGTTTCCTTTGTTTTGTTTTTTTATTATAATAATAATAATAATATAATTCTTTCTCTTTTCCAAAAACTAATAATAATAATAATAATAATATTTCATCCTTTCATTAATAAGCATTTTAATAATAATTGTTTTGTCATTCCCCATGTGTACTTGCATACAGCGTCGCGCCTCCTTCCCATTAGGGTTCCCAAGTTTTTTCTTATTTTTCTTCCCTTTGACCCGGTGGCCCATTGGGCCCAGTTTAGTCCAATTTCTAATTTCAATTTTTTCTTATGTTTTATTTTAATCACATTAATAAATGAATGATAGTACAGCTCAATTGACAAAGTGTGTTTACAGCAATCTAAAATACCTGAGTTTAAGTCCTTGTTGGGTCACTTTTCTATCTTTTATTCTTTTGGTAATATTATTTAACATACTTAATTAATTATTAATTTAGTTTGCTGTATAATTAGTAACTATTATAAAAACACATAAAAACATGCTTAATTAAAATTCATCTTTAATTTTTGTCAACATACTATTATTTTTATTTTGTGTTGTTATTTATTTAATTATTCGAAAATATATGTTTCATGATTTAATTTTTGTTATGTGTTTAAAATCTATGATTTCATAATTTAATCTTCATGTACTTTTTGATTATTTATTTAATCGTTAAAATGCATGCTAGTATGATTTAAATTTCATTAGTTAATTGTTTAATGGTAATTTTAATTAATTGATCGTTAATCCGCATATCTTTCGTCCGTCTCAATCCAAGGGGATCGTTTAAATTTTTGTCGACTTCATGTCATCAAACACATAGCGCGAATACCCTCATTCATCTTCCGTTTATTATTTTGTTAAAAAACTTAAGATAATTTTCCCAAATATTCAATTTTTCAAAACTCACACCTTTTAAGTCAAAACTTCGACGTTAGGTCGTCGTATTTTCGAAATCTCGTCCATACCCATTTTTGGCCAAACAATTTATTTTTAATCAAACAAACATTTTTAATAAACATATATTTCAAAAGGTTCCTATAGAATACTATAGATACATTGAATGCTAATACCTTCCCATTGTATAACCAACCCCCGAACTCTAGACCTCTTTTCAAAACGCCTTGTATTTTCATTACTTTTAAAAGTATTATTTTACATTGCATACTTTAGGATTTTATTTTGCTCTTTTCCCTTTTCCCTTGGAAATAATAAAGCGCGATGGCGACTCTTGCTTTTGTGAGACGAATTAATTAATAGTTCGATCTCCGATTTACCCCGCTACATTTTTTATCGCTACAGAAATGGCGACTCTGCTGGGGAAAGATTGACCTCTTGCTGGTCCATCCCTAAGTGGGTTAAGCCTAGTTTGTTTTATCTGTTTTATTATTATTTGATTTGTTTGATTATATGTTTATATTGGGGTTTTTTGGGTTTTTTGCAAAGGACGAATCCTATACCCGGATTAAGTTACACTTAAGAATAGGACGGGAGGTATAGTCATGTTAACTTTGAGGGAGTAATCCCGAAGAAGGAGGCATGAAATCCCCCACTCAGTGGAAGGCCCTTTTGAACATAATATTTATTTACCGAGTAATCTGGAAGACATTATTATTTTTGACCTGGGAGCCAGAGAAGCTGAGAACTGTAGACCCCTAACCCATCTTGGCCTTTTAGGTGTAGCGCGGAGACTATAATGGAGTAATCCGGAAGTAGTTATCATGCGAATAATCAAGACGTTGGTAATATTCGAAGGAGGAATGTAGACTCCGGGAACTCTTAGAACCTTGTCTTACAGGTGTGATTAAACTGTTAGTACATACCTTGGGGTGGGATTTACCTTTGACTCCATGCTCGAAGCGTTGAACCTTTGAACCCCATATTTGTGAACTTATGTGTAACTGTTGCATTATCATTCATCCATGCATCCATCAACATTTTTTGTAAAAACTTGTTTTTCAAGGAACTTAAGAATGATTTTTGCAGACATCTCAGGTACTGTTATTATGGAGTTTGGAAGAAGAAATACTCGAAGTTATAGTTTTAAGGAGCCCGAGATTGAAGAGCTAAAGAGTTTGATTCCTAAGATTGAGAACCCGACGGAGTTTCAGAAGAAGTATGGGTCCATTATACCTCTCATGAAGCGCAAGATGAAGGAAGGCATCCTTAGTACGTTGGTCTAATTCTACGATCCTTTGTATCGATGCTTCACCTTTCCGGATTACCAGTTAATGCCTACCTTAGAAGAGTACTCCTACATACTTGGTTTGCCGATCACCAACTGTGTTCCTTTTTCTGGCTTAGAAGAGGAACCCAAATCTCACGAGATAGCGACCATCACCTACTTGAGGAAGTCGGAGATAGAGGAGAACATGACTACAAAAGGGGGAATCCGAGGCTTATCTGTGCAGTTTTTGTTGAAGAAAGCTCGTCATTTCGCTGAGATAAAAGATACTATTGCCTTTGAAGACGTCTTTGCTTTACTCGCTTATGGCCTATTCTTGTTTCCTAACATTGATAAGTTTGTGGATATCAATGCCATCATAATTTTCTTGATCGGAAATCCAGTCCCTACGCTGCTAGGAGATACCTACTACTCCATCCATATTCGAAACTCTTATCAAGGAGGGATGATTATTTGTTGTGCACCGTTGTTGTATCGGTGGTATGTTTCTCATATACCTAGGTCTGATGTTTTCTGGGATCTCGTGAAGGATTCGCGATGGGCGCCAAAAATTATGGCTCTCACTCATTTCGACATTGATTGGTATAATCAAGCTTACTATGACGTGAAGATCATCGATAGCTGTGGTGCTTTTCCTAACGTGCCTCTTCTTGGTACGAAAGGAGGAATTAACTATAATCCTGTTCTCGCGCGCCGTCAGTTCAGATACCCGATGAGGGACAAGCCGAACAACATCCATGTGAGTGGCTTCTTTCTACAAGAAGGACAAGATCATCAAGCAACTAAGAAGGAGATCGAAGGAGCTTGGCGTCACATCCATAGGAAAGGGAGAGACATGTTAGGACAGAGAGGTGCTGTTTCTTTGGAGCCTTACCTACAATGGGTTCGTGCTAGGGATTGTGCTCTCAAGATGCCTTATAAACCCGAGAAACCTTTATTCCCTACTGTTGCATCGTCATCTGTTGATATTCCTATCGAGAACATGGGAGAATACCAAGGAAATATGGCTAGGATGAAGTGCGAGAGAGATGCTTGGAAAGAAAAGTATAATATGTCTGAATATGAGAATCGGGTCCTGACTCGACAGCTAAAGGAAAAGGAGGATTTGTTATTTATTCAAGACGGCTGGTTCATTGATCATGATGAGAAGCTTCGCCAAAAGAATGCTTTACTCAAGAAATATGAAAATGAAAGGAAGAGAAAGAAGGAAGATTCGGTAAGCGTTGCTCTTGTTCCCAATCCACAAAAGGAAATCATTGATCGACTGGTAGCTGAGAAGAAAGAGTTGGAAGACTTTTATGAAGAGAAGATTAGGAAGCTCCAGTTACAGTTGGCATTTGGTCCTTCATCTGATGATTCTGAGTGATCTTTAGTTCTTAGTTTTATTTTTACTGATGTCATTTTGTAAAACTCTATAAAAGGGCTTCATGTTCCAAAGTTATAATTTACTGCTTTTTATTGGGTTGTTGTCCCAAAGTTGTAATTTATTACTTTTATTATTGGGTTGTTGTCCCAAAGTTGTAATTTATTTGTTTTGTTGTTCCAAAGTTGTAAGTTGTAATTTACCGCTTTTGATTAACGAAATGAGTTTTTGTTGTTCCAAATTCCTTTACCATTGATGTGTGAAAAATTATCGAAGTTCCTTGAAAAACTATCAAAACAAATGATCATTTGCATCACATATCATGCATCATCCAACATTCCACTTCACATGTTTTCTAGAGTCTTATCCTTATTTCTTTTTCCACTCCGATAGATTGTCAAGTTGTCTCATCGATACGATACCCGAGCCAATCGTTAGAGGAAGATGGAAGATCTGGAACAGGAAAAATACGAGCTTCGCGAGGAGGTTTCTACCCTTCGTGTCGGAACGGAAAAGTTAACTGTGCTAGTGGAAAGTTTGATGGCTTCTCAGAATCAGCCATCGACTGCAGCTGCTGATTCAGACTTCAACTACTGTGGTTTCTGAGATTGTTACCGTTCCAACATCTGTGACTCAAATCAACTCTCCGCTTCAACATCAGATGCCAAAAGGTTTTCCGTGGGGAATGCCTTATAAATTCGTGCCAGAAGGGTATCAGCCTGTCATACAACCTTTGGTTCAACCTACTGTGTCTTTTCCTCAACCAGAGACAACTACTATGCCGCCTGTAATTCCGTCTGTGGCACCTTTCCCTCAACCGGTGATGACAACTGTCGTTCCTGTGGTTCATTCTATGCCATACATGAATGAACCTACTTATCACGCTGAGCCTGCTGAAAATCTGGGTCTTTTTGATAGAATGGAGGAATTTCGGGACCAGTTTCAAGAGATGCAGAGGGAGATCAGAGCGTTAAAAGGAAAAGATTTGTTTGGAAAGAATGCTCATGACCCGTGTTTAGTTTCAAATGTAAAAATTCCAGCCAAATCCAAAGTGCCGGACTTTGAAAGATATAAAGGTGATTCGTGTCCACGGAGTCATTTAACTATGTATGTAAGAAATATGTCTACATATTCTGACGATCATAATTTGTTAATTCACTACTTTCAAGACAGTTTGACTGGTGCCGCTCTAAAGTGGTATATGGGTTTAGACAACACCCGGATCCATAATTTCAACGATCTTAGTGAAGCTTTTGTTCACCAGTATAAGCACAACATCGACATGGCGCCAGACAGAGATCAACTCCGGGCGATGTCCCAGAAAGACAGAGAGTCCTTTAAAGAGTATGCCCAAAGGTGGCGCGAGATTGCTGCTCAGATTTATCCCCCTCTTGAGGAGAAGGAAATGACAAAGATATTCCTGAAGACTTTAGGTTCCTTTTATTATGAAAGAATGATTGCCAGCGCACTTAGTGACTTCACCGAGGTGGTAAGTATGGGCATGCAGTTGGAAGAAGGGATTCGTGAGGGACGTTTGGTCAAGGAAGGAAGTCCATCTAGCAGTATCAAGAAGTTCGGAAATGTTTTCCCTAAAAGGAAAGAACAAGATGTCAGTGTAATTTTCCCTGGGAGACCAAGGAGAGGTTATTCACATGTTGCGACAGTCACTCCGGATGTCCGCCCAACAATGGTGACCCCAACTCATCAAACCCCACCAATTTAGCAACGACCATTTCAACAGCAGCCTCAACAACAGGCTTATCAATTTAATAACCAGAATCGTTCACCAAGGAAACCGCAATTTGATGCCATTCCCATGACTTACACTGAGTTGTTCCCCGCTCTGATCAGAAAGAACCTCATAACGATGAAGCCTCCTCCTATCGCACCGAATAGTACTTCTCCGTGGTACAAGGCGGATCAATTCTGTAAGTATCATCAGGGGTCGCCAGGGCACAACATTGAAAATTGCTTTGCTTTAAAGGCGGATGTGCAGAGGTTGATTAAGAACAATATCTTGTCTTTCAAGGATGTTAACCCGAATGTTAGAGATAATCCTTTGCCTCGACATGGGGCAGCATCAGTGAATATGGTGGAAGGTTGTCCGGGAAAGTTTCGAGTTTTTCAAGTTGAACACATAAGAGATTCGTTGATCAGGTTACATCAGAGCTTGAGAAGACTTTCTTTTTTTAGGCATCATCATGATTATGATGTTTGTGAATTTTGTTCAAGAGAAGTCGATTGCCCTATTGTGTAGGATATTCAAAAATTGTTAGACCAGAGGGTTATCACTATTACACATGATAGAAATCCAGTTGATGAATTGAATGTTATAATACGACAATTCAACTTGCATGAACCAGTAGAGATCATTTATGACAGTCATACTACACCTGTTGCTCCTTTAATCATTTATCCACCTGGTCCTGTGCCTTACAACTCAGACCAAGCTATACCGTATAAGTATAATGCCACAATGATTGAGAATGGGGTAGAAGTCCCTATACCAACAATGCCATCTTTTGTTAACATCGCTGATGTGAGCAGAGTTACGAGAAGCGGGCGTATCTTTGCAGCAGTACCTTTGAAGAGACCAGAAGTTCAAGTCAGGAGGCCCATACCGGCAAAAATTCCAGCGAGAAATGTTGAACCAAGGGTTGAGGTAGGCCTATCCCATGAACCTATCCCACACCCCGATGATGATGAGATTCTGAAGCTCATCAAGAGAAGTGAATATAAGATTGTGGACCAATTATTGCAAACTCCTTCCAAGACTTCTTTGCTTGCTTTACTGAGAGATTCTGGTGCCCATAGAGAAGCTTTGATGAAGGTCTTGGACCAGGCATTCGTAGATCATGATGTGACGGTTGACCAGTTTGATGGAATTGTGGGAAATATTACTTCGTGCAACAATCTTGGTTTCAGTGATGAAGAGCTTCCGGAGGAGGGAAGGAACCATAATATGGCTTTGTATATCTCAATAAGTTGTGGAAATGATACTTTATCAAGTGTGCTGGTAGATACAGGTTCATCGTTAAATGTAATGCCCAAGACTACATTATCTCGACTTTCATATCAAGGTGCTCCCATGAGACCTAGTGGGGTAATTGTCAAAGAGTTTGATGGTTCTAGGAAGACTGTCATTGGTGAAGTGGATATCCCTATAATAATTGGTCCTCATACTTTTCAGATCACTTTTCAAGTAATGGATATTCATGTCGCCTACAGTTTCCTATTGGGTTGTCCATGGATCCATGATGCAGGGGTAGTCACTTCCACGCTCCATTAGAGATTGAAGTTTGTAAGGAATGGAAAGCTGGTAATGATTGGTGGAGAGCAAGCTATGGTGGTAAGCCATTTGTCATCTTTCTCTTTTTTTGATGCTGATGAGGATGTTGGAACCCAATTCCAAGCTCTATCTATTGCTAATAATGAAGTGAAGAAGCAAGGGACATTTATTTCTTCTTTTGAGGATGCGCGACGAGTGGTTGAGAGTGGTTCGGCTGAAGGTTGGGGCCAGGTGTTGACTTTGCCTGAGAACAAGTCTGGAGAAGGTCTTGGTTTTCATCCTGTGTCTACAAGATTTAAGCAGGATACAGTTACCCGTCCGATACAAGAAGTTTTCTGAAGCGCAGGTTTTATCCATCCGACTCCGCCTGAAGTTGATGCTATAATAGGAGACGATTCTGAAGAGGATTTACTCGACTTTGTAACGCATGGAGTGGTTTTCCAGAACTGGATTATTGTTGATGTTCTTGTTGTGATGCATATTTCTGAGTAATGGTTAATGAAAATGGTTAATGATAAACCTGCATCACAGTCCATTGAGATCCTTGAAATGGTTAATGAAAATGCCATGGCGTGATGTCATGATGTGTATGCTATGCACTAAGAAAAAGCGTAAGGTGATGAAAACAAGTAAGTCTTGCAATAAGTCCAAGTTATTGGATAATGGATACAAACGAGTCCCTGCCAGGAATTCCTGTCGTTAGATAATGAATACAAACAAGGCCTGCAAGTAATAAATGCAAACAAATCACACAAGTAGCCTTAGGTTTAAAGGCTTGTCTGAAGTTTGTAGGTAAGTACCCTCTTGATTTTTAGTTGGCTCAACATGTCCTAAGAAAAGTAACCAGGTTCTAGGAGCCTCAATATCAATGATCTTTCCCCCAGGAGTTGTTTCAGCACAAGCATCTGATTTGTGACCGAAATATCCTGAGAGTCTGATCTCAATGAGTGTAGCATCGAGTATCAACTAACTTCAGCCTGCACCAAAGCCAGCTATCTCACTACTTTCTAATGGCTAAGTTGTGTCAACTAAGGTTCTACGGTCAGTTAGTGCTTTATGACACCACACGACAACCCAACATTCTCCTTGACTGACTCAAGGGACACCGACACCAACCAACGTGTCACAGTAACATAGCCATCACTTCAACCATATCAGTATATGCCGTATATTTTCCATGATTAATTGCTACTCACCTAAAATGTCCCTAGATTAGGGTATATGATCTTTACAAAAATAAACTCTAGCAAAAACCATGAAATATAAAGCATACAAATCAAGCAAGTAAAGCATTTTAAATGTGATTTAACTCTTAAGGTAACCCCAATTTTAGTTCTCCCCAACAGAGTCGCCAATTCTGTAATACGGTGGGAGAACTGACTTTTTGGTTTTGCATTTTATTGCAAATGTTGTGGATAACAAGAGTCGCCACCGAGTTTTCTTTTATCCAATAAAGAAAAGGGTGAAAAGAACAGGAAAAACCTTTGATAATTTTCTGAGTTCGGGGGATAGGTTATGAAAAGGGAAGGTGTTAGCACCCTTTTCATCCGTATTTATATACGAGCTCTTAATATCTAACACACTTTTGAAAATGCTTTGTGAATGTGTAAGTTTGAAAATATTTTGAAAATTCCTAAGTTCGACAACTTTGTAATGATTCTCGTATCAGTTGAGAACACATACAAAATGTTTATTTTAGAAATATTTCAGAAAAGTGCTTGTGCGAAAAATGTTTTTGAAATGTTCGCGAGCAAGCAATTAAGAACTATCTACCTACTCAAAATTCTTTCGTGTTATTTTCCTTTTCCTTTAGATATTGTTATCCTTCCATTAGTTAATAGGAAGCCCTATCATTGAATGTTTGAGGGATAGGCGCGAGTCATTGTACAGTCATAAAGGCAACATATAGGGATACCTTTAGCAATTCGAAGGGACTATAATCATGTATTCATCGACAACATCGAGGGACAAGATCATTTACTGAAGGCAGCATCGATGGGCCATCGAGGGACTATGATCTTTATGATGATTTTAAACTGAGGGTATTTGCTAATGGTATCCCTACGTTCGAGGAACATGACTATTTTTTATCCAAAGGTAATAAGGGAGGTTACCCTAGAGGTGTACGTGTGCATTGTGTGTTCAGTTCAGTTATATTATCTTGATTAGTTAGGAGTTATCTATTAATTGATTTTAAATCTTGCCATACAAGCCTATTTACTAACAGTTATATATACAGACATATAATTATAAGTGTAGAAAAATAAAGGTGCGGAAAGTAAAGCGCGAGAAAGTAAAGGCCTACAACTATTATAGGACTTTGGTACAATTACATAATTAAGAAAAGTGCGAGAATATAAATTTAAGTTATTACATTTAAACTGCGCGACCTATACATTTTGTTTTATAGAATTTAAATAGCAAAGAGAAAAGAAATTAGAAGAAGGTATTTAAAACCTAAAGAAAATTTCTAAGTGTTAGGAAAATATTTTTGATGTTTTTATTTATGAAAACTAATTAAAGTGATAATAATAATTAACTGTAATTCTAAGTAATTTACAAATTAATTGTGAAATAAAAACAAATTTAATTTAATTAAAATAAATTTTTATTGGTAAAAAATTAAACTAATTAAAAAAAACTAAATATAATTTTTAATGATTTTTTATGATCTTTTGATTTTAATTAAAAAAAGTAATTAAATTAATTAAGCAAAAGTAAAAATAATAAAAACAAGAAAATTGAAAAGTTGGAAACGAATCCGATGATGGGGTTCTTTTCTCTTGAATGTGCCTGTAAAGAGAGATCTGAAGCAAATGTATTTCCATGACTTAAAAATGGCATATAGAGATTCATGCATCAAAGCTTGCATGTGATACGTCAAACTCGTCCTAAATCATATCCTGAATACATTTGAGCTCATCAAACACATTAATAATGCATGGAATTTAAGATTGAATTAAAGGGAGAAAAAAACACAAATCGATGGAGTTTGAAGCACGAGTTCCAGGCACCAAATCTTCTGGGTCTTGGGCTGGATGTGTTCCTGCGGACTTCAGGAAGAGGTTTGGACACTTTGTTTGGCTTGAGAGTGACTGGATCATGAGATACGAATTTGCACTTTTCTTGAGAATTTTGAGAGATTTTTGAAGTGGTTCTTGAGGTAGCTTTTTTGTGTTCTTTGTACTTGAGTATTGCATGTATTTGTAGAGGAATGAAATTAAACAAGAACAAGACACGAATCTTGTACCATTATGTCACAATTCATTACAAAAAAACACATTGAAATCTCTCCAAAATTGTTTTAAAAACATTTCAAACATGAAGGTTCTTGTTCCCAATATGTTTTCACGGTTTTGACATGTTTTCTATGTGTCTTGGGCTTTCTAGAAGATACCCAAATGAAGCCCACACGCCCTTTGGTCCATCAACTCATATTTATTTGATTTATGTTGAATTAATTTGAATAAAATCAAAATAAATAAAATCAAAAATCAAAGTAATTTATAAATGGACTTAGAGGTCCTCTAACATGTTATAAACATGTTTGAACCTCAAAAGTTAGGCCCATTAGTCCAAAAGTTCACGATTGCTCAAACGAAGTTTCATACATTTTCTCAAAAATTACCCAATTTTCACCAATCATAACTCTCTCATTTTTCATTATTTGAAGGCGATCTTTGACTTTTTGGAAATATCAAGATGTACTCTTCAATTTGTCTTTTGGACATTTTTGCATTTGGAGAATTCATCTTGATGTAAGTTGCCTTGACAAAAAGTGTCTTTTTGTTTACTTTTAAAATGATAGCCTATAATGTATGAGCTCATATCTTTCAAATGAAGCACTTTTTGGATTTTAGAATACAAATACAAAATTATAGAGAATTTAATTTCCTTCAAAATTGTATTTGGTTGGGGAAAAGTTGATGAAGCATGTGAAAATTATATTTGATCAAAGTTCAGTTGACTTCTCCCAAGGAAACCCTAATTTGACAACTTTTGACTTTTGATGTTTTGAGGGCTTTCCTTGAGGAATCATGATCAAACATTGATCAAATGATTAATATCACTTGAAAATATTGATTTTGACCAAAAATCTTGAAGTTTGACTGTATGTTGACCATAGTTGACTTTTTACCCAATACAGTTGATTTTCAATCATCTGAGTTATTGATTGAGCAAACTTGTGATACAAGACTTACATCTTGATATGAGAATTGTTGAAGATCTAAGGAGAATCATGGAAACCACTTGAGACCTATGCAACCCAATATTTATTGAGAAACTCAAAACCCTAGTTGTAGACCCCTTGCTTAGGAGGAGGTTTGACTAGTCAACCCTTGAGTATCCTTGAATACTTGAGACCCTTAGAAGAATGTTTTTTTGAAGAAAATGGGAGAGAAAATTTTGGGGTACAACACGCGTCTAACTTAAAATCTTTATTCTCGGGCTGATCGATCCCAACCATCAGGTCTACTAATTTCACATCTAACATTTGAGCTTCTTTGATACTATCCAGAAATTCATTGTTAATTTTCAATATTCCCAACATAACACTCTGCGGTGTCACTTCGCAAACTAAGCTCATATCTATGAACTGTTAAATTAATTCCAAATCTTTAACCATCATTGCTGACATATGTTAAGTCTTTCGACTTAACGCATCGGCCACCATATTCACTTTTCTAATTCAAACCGAAATCACAATCCTTTAAAACCTCCAACCATCTTCGTTATCTCATGTTCAATTCTTTCTGATCAAATAGATATTTTAGACTCTTATGGTCACTAAATACTTCAAATCTAGAACAATAGAGGTAGTTTCTCCAAATATTCAGCATAAAAACAACTGCAACAAGCTCTAAATCATGCGTAAGATAGTTATTTTCATGGGTCCTCAACTGCCTTGACGCATAAGCAACTACATTTTCATTCTGCATAAGAACACCTCCTAAACCCATCTTGGAAGCATCACAATATACCACAAAAGGTTCTCCTGGATTAGGTAATGTCAAAATTGGAGTCGACGTCAATATTTTCTTCAATTTTGTAAAACTTTCTTTACACTGAACATCCCACACAAATACTCTACCTTTACAAGTCAACTTAGTTAACAGAAGTGCTAACTTAGAAAGACCTTTGATAAACCTTCTATAATAACCAGCTAATCCCAAAAAGCTTCTAAACTTGGTAGCCGACTTTGGAGTTACCCGTTGTAACCAAGCATCTACTTTAGATGGATCTACAACAATGCCACTACCTGAGATAACATGACCAAGAAAACTAATCTCCTTTAACCAAAATTCACACTTACACAGCTTTGCATACAACTTCTTCTCTTTCAAAACTTGCAATACTATTCTTAAGTGTTCTGCATGCTCTTCTTCTGATTTAGAGTAAATCAAAATGTCATCAATAAACACTACTACAAACTGATCTAAATAAGTATGAAAGATGCAGTTTATGTACTCCATGAATACTCCCGACGCATTAGTAACACCGAAAGGCATCACTGAATACTCATAATGTCCATAACGTGTTCTGAAAGTCGTCTTCTAGATATCATCATCCTTCACTTTAATATGATGATAACCTGACCTCAAATAAATCTTACTAAACACTTGAGCACCCACCAATTGATCCATCAAGTTGTCTATTCTCGGAAGCGGATACTTGTTCTTAATCGTCACTTTATTCAATTGTCTATAATCAACACAAAGTCTCATACTTCCATCTTTCTTATTTAATAGAAACACTGGAGTTCCCCATAGTGATACATTTGGTCTTGCAAATTTATTTTCAAGTAACTCTTCCAATTGCTCCTTTAATTCTGATGCAGACATCCTGTATGGTGCCATAGAAACAGGTCTGGTACCAGGTACAAGATTAATAGCAAATATGACTTCTCTCTCTAGCGGTACATCAGGAATTTCATCAGGGAAAACTTCAGAAAATTCACGCACCACTTGTAATTCCTCAATTATAGCTTGATTCTTGACAGATAGCGATGCCATCAATGAGATCATCTGAGCCTCTTCTTGCATCAACTGCCTCAACTGTCTAACAGATAATAAACCAGCTTCCTCCTCTTTAGGAGTAGAAAATCTCACCAACTTGTTATAACAATTAATATAAACATAGTTATGTTCTAACCAATTCATACCTAAAATCACATCTAACCCACTTAAAGGCAAACAAACTAAATCAACAACAAAGTCTCTGTCAAAGATCGACAAAAGAAACTTTAAACACATAAGAGAAATAGTCACTGATCCCTTTGCTAGAATATCGACGACCATTTCTCCATTCAAAGAAGGAAACATAAAACCAAATCTTTCAACACAGTCAACAACAATAAAGCAATTAGTAGCACCTGTATCAATAATAGTAATTAAAGTAGTACTATTAATGAAACATGTACCACTGGTGAGTATGTCCTTATTAGCTGTCTGAGTCCCAGCCAACGTGAACACTTTACCACTGGTTTGCATCTTCTTTGGTTTCTGACACTGACTACCAATGTGTCCTTCTTCACCATAATTAAAGAAAATCATCTCTTTATGCTTGCACTCGGATATAGCATGTCTAGTCTTACCATAACGGAAACACCTCTTCACCTCAGCAGTACACACGTTGCTCCTATGACCAGATTTTCCATATTTGAAATAAACCACACCAGCAGGAGCATTTCCCTCACTAGTTCTATGACCATGAGAAACTTTCTATTAACCTTTACCAACTGGGGCATCGTAAGGCTTACCACGGTTCTACTGGTGCATACCCATCTTCTCATTGATAATCTTATAGTGATCATTATTATCTTCTTTATAGATCCTGCAATTATCAATCAAATCGACAAAGACACGGATCTTCTGGTATCCAACTGCCTTCTTGATCTCTGGGCGCAACCCATTTTCAAACTTGATGTACTTTGAAAACTCAGCATTTGCCTCGCTGTAGTGCAGGTAAAACTTAGCCAACTCAACAAACTTTGCAGAATATTCAGTAACCGATACACTCCCTTGCTTCAGCTCAAGGAACTCAATTTCCTTCTTACCATGAACATTTTCAGGGAAATACTTCCTCAGAAATTCCCTACGGAACACAGCCCAAGTGATATTTTCACCTACAGATTCCAACCTCGGATAAGTCTCTAGCCACCAGTCATCAGCCTTAACTACTAGCATATGAGTACCATATCGAACCTTCTGCGCTAGAGTGCAGTCCATCACACGGAAGATTCTCTCAATCTCTTTCAACCAATCCAACGCTTCGTCAGGATCATACTTACCCTTGAAGGTAGGCAAATTCTCTCTCTGGAAGGGCGCCAAGCTACAATATCCAGCATTCCCGTCAGTGTTCGACTGATTCTCCATAGCATGCGCCATTTCTTCCAAAGCAGCAACAAGTGCAGTGTCATTCCTTCCATCCATCTCAAATTATCACTACAACATAAACAACGGTTAAAACTCAAGTAAATAATACTCGATTGTTAGAAAAAACTGCGACTCGACAACTTGGTCGGACGAACCAACTTCCTCTAATACAACTAATGTAACACCCAATTTCTACCCAATGAATTATATAAAATTAGAGTTACAAAATTTCCGACCAACAAATGGAATGCTACACTTTCAAATTGGAAACAACGACATCTAATCACCTACAATTCAGATACATAACACATAAAATTCGGATGAACCGATAACAACCTGTTTAGTCTTTAAAAATAAAACAACTTTCATTGCTACGCAGCGGGTTCATAAATTCAACTGAAAACACCATAACATCTTGTCCAACTCAAAACGACTTTAAGACAACAAGTATTTAATGAAAACAACTTAAAAGTTCAGTAACATAAACCAACAATAAATAAAACATCGTTCACCCCCCGAGTGCTACGTATCAGAGCGACAACACCGACACGAAGTAACGGAGGTAACAACCATCCTTCTTGATTACCTGTACGTTACCAGCAGAGGGCAATATTCAAACAGATTGGCTAAGATATCGAACCATATAATTGAGTGTATGATAAAAAAATTATTAGATCAGGTTATATAAAATCACCACTTCAAAACTTTCAACCAACATCAATCATCACATGTCAACAACATACCATGTTAAATATGCAACACGGAATGCGACTCGTTACAATGCACACGCATGTGGTACCAATGGAGTAAAACTCCCAACTTAGAAATCTGCCAATTAATAGAGGTATCAACAAGGCATAAGCCTTCAACTTAATTTGTCAATCTAAGTCAACTTACCGAGCATCAGCTCTAACTTGATATGCTATGTATGCGACCCAATATTAATGTCAGTATAGTAACAATAAAATTCCATAACAACCGCAACAACAAACCAACATTGGCCATAAGCCCACAACTTAATATTTTATCCATAAATAGAGGCAATAACGTCACCTGCTAATTCACATTTTTCAATAAAGAACACAATACAACAAGTCAACTAAAATTTACTACAAATAAACCGCCTAATTATTCGGACTATTACGACTATTTCCGATTAATTAATTATCTACTAAAAGTTCTATTATTTCTACTTTGTTAAAAAGTTCTCATTATGTCTCTGTTAAATTAATACTACACTGTTATTAGAGCCTGTATTGTCAATAATATGATTATGCTATTTTATTAACTTCTAAACCTGCTACTGATTTAGCTTGCTAAATATTGCTTTTACTATTGCTACTTTATACTATTTCCACTTTCTGCTACTTATAACCATATATCACACTATCACTTTATTAATAAGTTTACCACCAATTTCTGCTATTTATTTTAATTTATTCTAGTGACATACTACTACAATTGATTAAATAAATTTCTAAACTGATAATAAATCATAATTTAGCAAAGATGTATTATTATTTGGAAACTCCAACTTACCCTACTAACAACTCTAAACATATCAGAATTACGCAAAACAAATAAAAGTGACTTTTAATGATACGAAACAACTCTATTGATAACTTTAACAACACTATTGACAACTCTAATAACCCTATTGACAACTAAATTGACTCTAACTAAAAACTTCTAAAAATTATATACTAATAATATTAAATTATTATTGTTATTAATATTATGATTTATTATTTATATTAATAAAGTTATTACATATTAATAAGACTTAGAAACATGAATACATACCGTACATAACAAAATTGAAGAATCATATCGATATAGTACCGAAACATTACCTATCGCTACAGTATATAACATTTGCTTACTTGGACTCAAAAATATTATCTTATGTGGCTGCTATAGTACATAGGTATATCATACTCCTCCCATTCCTATTTATAAGAAAATTTTAATTTTTTAGATTCATTGAATAATTAATGTATCTAACTAATATATAGTCTAAATACATCATTTATTTAATGAATCTAAAAAGTCAATTTTTTTTTATAAAAGAGAATGGAGGGAGTAATAAAGTAATATATCTATTAATATATAATTTCTATATAGGCAGTGTATATAGCAGTATACAATCGACACTACAGTATCAGAATATATTAAATTGGGTTCTCAATCATCTCTCAATTTCAACACTATATCAATTTCAAATTCAAATAGAAACAATTTTACAACCAATTCCACATACCATTTGTCATATACTCTATTATAGGGTCAAAACCCCAGGGTTACCTTGGATTGAAGGTTACTATAACTCTTCAATTGCACCTAGATTTTCCTCCTCTTTGCGCTTCTACGTATCTCTTTCAAAACCCTTATTTTCTTCTTCTACCAAAACCTATTCTTCTTTCTTTCTATTGATACTTCTATTTTTCTATTATTTCTGAACATCTATTATAATATAACTACTATACTATTTCTTATTTTGCCTGTTGGGCTTAAATTTCTACACCTCCCTTTCTACTACTTTTAACATTAAAATAGGATCACATAAATAATAATAGTATTATTCAATATTAATCCTACAACTTAATCAACTAATTAATTCAACTAAGAACGACACAACTTAAATCAACATTTCACAACTTCGAAAATTTAATCGGAAAAATATTCGAAAATATTTAATTAAATAATTCATTAAATATTGGGTGTTACAAGAAATATCTGCATTTCTTAAAATATGTTGAAAGTACAATTATAGACCATGTGAAGAAGTAGATTGTTTGTGCTTTGACCGATCAAGTTAGACATTTAGGAAATACAATAACTAACAAAGTTGAATATGCTCATACTACATTGAAGAATTGGTTGGAAAATACTAAAGGTGATTTATATAGTGATTGGGACTACGTGAATGAAATGATCCAAAATCAGTATAATGAGATACAAACATCATTTGGTTGCAGCATTACAATATTAGAGCACAGATTCAAAGACAAAAATCTTTATTCATAATTGATGGGCAATATATCTCAAGCAAAATTGAATTTTATTTATGACGAAGCCAAGCAAACAGAGAAAGTATGTTCAAATTTCTCAAAGTGTGGTTATACACTTAGGAAGACGTACAATCTTCCTTGTGCTTATTTAATTTCAAAGAAGATGAATCTTGATAGACTCATTCAAATGGATGATGTTTACATGCACTAGAAAAGGATTCGGTTTGATGATGATGGTATGATGAAGGATGGTAAATCGAATATATATATATATATATATATATATATATATATATATATATATATATATATATATATATATATATATATATATATATATATATATATATATATATATATATATATATATATATATATATATATATATATATATATATATATATCATGACCGAATTGAAAGTGATTCAAAAGAGATTTTTGAAAGCTGGTGACAACATGAAATTGCACATCAAAGAGCTATTGAGGAAGATTACATATCCAAAAACCACATATTTGAAACCATCCTCGAAACTGGTAAAAAGAAATGATGATCTTAAGAAGGTCAAACCAACAAAGAGTGACAATTCAATTATGCAATCTCCATCCTATTTCAAACATGTTGACTCACATTTTTCAGATTCTCCAACTTTAAAATATAAAAAGTGTTTTCAAAGGTGTTCGCATTAGCAAACCATCTCCTTCACCACCTTTTCCAAAAATCAAACACATTAAAGAGATGTCGATTTTTATGCACAAATACATTTCACAAGTTATAGGAGTTAAGGGTGACGGTAAATGTGGTTATCACGTTGTTTCATATTTGCTCGGTAGAGGAGAGGAGAATCATACACTTTTCCACCAACAACGTCTCAAAGAGTTAAAGGTGCATAAGGAATCATACACAATGTTATATAGGAAAAAAAGAACATTTTTATGTAGTTCATGAAATCTCTTATTCCTTGTGTTAACGGTCTAGCACCAGAGAAAAATGGATGTGCTTCTCTGAAATGGGTCAACTTATACCAATCGCGTATAATAGGGTATGTATTGACCTGACAAGATATGGCTTCTCGGAAACATTTTTTCACTATGCAATGGCCCACCTAAAAATCCAACCAAATACATTATGTGTATTGGATGAATTTCAAAATCACTATATTTTGTTAAAATTTATTTGAAATCGGAATTTTCTATACGACAGACATCTACATAATGGAAAGCTCATTCCATAAAGGAAGTTGAAACTTGGTCGAATAAATTTTTGGATAGGATAGAAGAGTTCACCAGGTGAAAGATTGAAAGAGAATAAAATAAGTGAAAGTTAAAGGTGGAACCACTCATAAATATGGATTTAGATGGTGAAACATGTTTTGATGCATTTTAGTTTTTATCTAACAATATATTTAGCCAGTGACTTTTCTTTTGTATGTAATATTGGATTAATATTGTCAACTATGTTAGTCGGATAAATTTTGATACATTTTAATGTATAAATATTCATTGTTCCATTTAAAAAAATATGTTTCATATTAAAACATAATCTCCATAATAGGTTCAATATGAACAGTTTTCGCGAAGAGTTAATATGGAATTGTACTTTCGAACACACTTCATTTTATTGAAAAAAATACTTATAGGGGATAATTCGAAAATACATTTTCGTAGAAACCCTTTCTTATGTGATTTACTAAATAGAATAAGATAAATCCAAAAGTACATCTCCATACATGATTGAGTTTATATGGTCCATATTGATCTAAAACTTGTATAAATATGGGTGTCCCTTATATTAAAACTTGTATAAGCCTAAAGAAGATATGAGCCAAATATTTAAAAGTGTCAATTATTAGGGCTTCATTTGTTCATTATTCATTGTGAGCCACTCTTATATTGTTTGATGCTTGAGTTGGACTGTTAGTTGAGTTATAATTGTGAATCACTCATAAGCTTTTAAGCAAGAGTGGATTTTGTTTATTGAAGTGTGTTTCTTCTTGATTGTCTTGTTTTTTTATCATAGGTTGTGTGATTGAGGGGATGTGAGAGGGGTCTCATACCTAGGCGTGTCTTAGGTAGAAACATAGAAAGGGTAGTGATTAAGTGAGAAGTTGTAAACAAGGGAGTTTAGCTTCAAATTGATATTATTTAGTGAATTTCCTTCCTGGCTTAGTAGCCCACATATGTAGGTGTTGTTGTACACCGAATTGGATTAACAATTTTGTGTGTTATATTACTTTTTTGCACTGTTTTATTATTATACCTTGTCATTGTGTTTATGTTCAGAGATCAGTGTGTTGACATCTCTTAAGACATATGAGATCTGAATACCTGAATTTCAATTGGTATCGGAGAAGGCATCCTGCTCTGACTCTGGGTGAGATTCAGGGAAGATGCTTTCTGGTGTTGTTGACAAGGAAGAAGGTTGTGTGATATTTTCTAGCCATAACTGATAAGATCACATGTATTAAAAGCTAGGTTGTTAGCTTTTTGACTACATCATAACTACCTCTTATGATTGTATGATGATTGGTGTCTCATAAGATGATCTGACATTCTGGCTGAAGGTTGGTGAGGATGTTTTTGATTTGTGTTCATGTATATCTGATGTAAAACCTCTGGTAGTTCTTTGTGTCTCTGGTGTTGAGGTTTTAGGAAGATCTATTCTTGGAATACCATTAAGGGAAAAACATTATTATATGGTTTCCTCCGAAGGTTTGTACTATGATGTTGTGTTACTTGGGAGATAGCTGCTCGAGAGGTAAAGCGGCAAGCAAAAAGTAAGTTATTAATTTACTAGGTGATATTTAGGTATATCATATCGTGTCCACAAAGATTGGTGTATTGAAATGTCGTTCAAAAAATCTCTTGTTAATGAGTTTGGGGATAAATGGGTTGAAAGGAAAAGGTATCAACATAAAATAAATCTATAAAAAGGAAAAAGGAATAACTTATCAAGCATGCATATATACTACTTCTCACAGACTTAAACCTATCGACCTGTTATACTAAACCTACAATATTCATCAATGTCATCACATGTGAAACACATCACTCACTGTATCACCTTAGCAACGATCTCTCAACCACCTCAACAACACAGAAGTCAACCGTGCTTGCTTGCATCGACGATCTCTCAGAGAGACACAAACAACACAGAGGCATTAATCACAGAAACCCTAAGTGAATAAGAATTCTAAATCTATATCTAGAATTCAGACACTATTAGATACTCATCCTAGAAAAGAATTCAAGCAGTGTATGTCTATAGCAACTCAAATCCATAACACAAAGCAAAAATCAAGGAAAACAATCGACAAAGATTTGTAAAGCAAGTTTTATATAACACCAAGGGCGACAAATATACATAAGATAAAAGTAAATACATGTACAAACCCAACCAAAAGAGAATGCACAAAGAAAAAGAGAAATGAACCACAGATCTGTCGGTTCGTCAACGCTGATGGAAGAGAAATCCACCCTGGATCATTCGTATGCAAGCTCCATAGTTATTGTCTAAGCTAATCCTAACAAAATTGGAGGTTGATGGAGTTGGGAGCAAAAACTTCCCCAAAACCATAACAAAAAAATGAACTAAAAATGAAGTTATAAAACAAATCTCAGCAGACCGCGCTAAGCGGGCTGCGTGGTATTTACACATTAAACCGACCTAAACTGCGCTAAGCATGCTATCCACGCTAAGCGCGTTATCCACGCTAAGCGGACTCAAAAACAATGATTCTGCTAAAATGTTAAAACGCAAGCAGGGCACTACAAAACGCGCTGAGCGCACTCGCGCTTAGCAACTTTCTGCGTGCTAAGCGGACTCTCCTAGGCAAAACTGGTATTTTATTATGAAAGCACACATCCAGAGCCATGCCTTCGACACTTTATTCCTCAATACTCAAAAACTCAACAAATTCCTACAAAATGAATGGAAAAACATCAAACGGTACACTATGTACACAAAAACACAAATAAACACAAACTAAATGTATTTACACAAAAGTTGGGTTTATTCAACGAATATTAACAATAAAGAGTCGATAATTGTAACAAAAAGTATATACAAAAATAGCTACAATTTGCACTTACCAAACTCTCCCCAACTTGAACTTGTTTGTCCTCAAACAAAGCCAAACAACTTAAAGAACCAAAAGTAATCAACCAAAATATCATGACACAACAAGTTTTGAAACGGAAAACAAATGTATGGTTCAAACAAAAATGCACGCACAAGGTAAAGACTTACCATAACCATACAATGACAACATGTAAACGAAATGAATCCTAAGTACAAAAATCATACTAAAGATTTTAAAACAAAACAAGCTCAATCATGAATCATGCCTAGATAGATGAAGAACACACAAAAGTGAGGGACAAAAACCACTCATCCACAATCTTGCAAACAATAGACTAAATTATGCATTCATCCAAAAACTCATATTGAAAATACAAAGGCAAGAATCACAAGGGCTTTTTAAGGTTGTAACGTGGCTTGGTTTACAAACAAGGGATAAGTCATACAGCTAGTCGAAACAAAAACTTTCCTTAACCTAAGGGAGTGATTAACTCACAAAGACTCAAGCAAAAAAATTTCAATCAAACTTCTTTTTCATTCCAAATTTCTCACCAACACACATCACTTATTAACACAATATTATTCGAACTCTTTTTGTTTTTGTTTTTAAAAAAATTTCTCTTTTTTTCTTTCTTTTTCACTTTTTTCTTTCTTTTTATTTTTATATTTCTTTCTCAACCTCATAGTAATACACACAAGCACATAAACATTTCTCTCCCCAACTTGAACTCAACCATACCATAATGTTAATACTCCATACTTTCTAAGGAAAGGTAAAAATTCAAACCATAAATCATAGTTGAGGGTTAAAAAAAAACAAAGAATCAATATCCATACAAAAAGAGGAACCAAACACTCATAGACAAACATTTAGCAAAAACAACATGGATATCAACAAAAAGGGCCAAAAGGGGATACTAATGATCACACACTCACATGGTGAATTGACTATTTGGCCAAGGTAGTTGTGCTCAAAATGAAACAAAAATTCCTTAATCATATTCATATTGTCATACAATCAACACAACCAAAAGATTAAACATAATAAAATCCAATTAAAACAAGAATTATGGCCTCCAGTATATATGAACAATGGAAAGCTTCCTCACATTTATGGGTAAAAAGGGAACTAAAGTGATTCAAGTCATGAGCAAGTAATGCAAAAAAAATGAATGACATGGTAATTATACAAATGATAAATTTCCTAAACATGTTATGTTATAGAAAGTGATAAATGAGTACCTGACGAGTACCAACTTCAAAAACTATCATTACCATACATCTGTAAGTTGACACACTCAAAATCGGAAAATCACCAAATGCGACTTCAAGTTATCTAACCAAAATTTGAGTCCAAACAACAAAATAAAAAAATTAAAATTAGTATTATTAATTACTATACTATAATGCCTTGGGTGAAGTGGGAAAAAGGAGAGCCAAGCGAAAAATTAAAAAGAATTCTCTGGCTCTACATAATAGGGTGTGCTAAGCGGCACAGAGCGCGCTAAGCGCGTTACACCAGTTGCAGAAAAACCAGGACATCAACAACAGTGCAACAACACCCTCCACAATCACCTACACTATCCTCAAACATACAATATTTACAACATACAAAATTCCTCAAGCTAAACACGACAAGCTTGCGGAAAAATACAAATTGACATAACAAAACAAACGGTTGAAAGTAAATTAAACAAGTTAAAAAATGAAAATTTGAGAATTTAAAACATGTTCAATTTCAACTTGTTAAAACACAAGTCAACACATACATAAACAAATACAAACAAAATATGCTTATTTTCGTCGTAAGCTCGACGCCTTTATTGTGCGAGCTAGTAACCTCCTCTTGTCATGCCATGGTATTGTCACACCGTGCAAACCTAAAGAAAGTGTCCTAATAACAACACAATAAACATTATGAAAACGAGACAATTCACAACAATACGTGAAAACAAAGAAAAACACATATATGCACAAGTATGGAAAGTAAACACAAAACATGTACAAGTAAAATTAGTCAAGTTTATGTACACATTCTATACAACATATACATTAATCACAAAACTCAAAAACCAAGAAACTATCGCAATGCAAAACAATAAACACCAATCCCCGACAACGATGCCATTTTGCTAGAGCGGTAAAGCGGCAAGCAAAAAGTAAGTTATTAATTTACCGGGTGATATTTAGGTTATATCGTATCGTGTCCATAAAGATTGGTGTATTAAAATGCCGTTCGAAAAATATATTGTTAATGAGTTTGGGGATAAATGGGTTGAAAGGAAAAGGTATCAACATAAAATAAATCTATAAAAAGGAAAAAGGAATAACTTATCAAGCATGTATATATACTACTTCTGATAGACTAAAAGTTATCGACCTGTTATACTAAACCTACAATATTCATCAATGTCATCACATGTCAAACATAACACCCACTATATTACCTCAGTGGCAATCTCTCAACCACCTCAACAGCACAAAAGTCAATCGTGCTTGTTTGCATCGACGATCTCTCAGGGCGACACAAACAACACAAAGGCATTAATCACAGACACCCTAAGTGAATAATAGCGCTAAATCTATCTCTAGAATTCACACACTATTAGATAATCATCCCAAATAAGAATTCAAATGGTATATGTCTATAGTAACTCAAATCCCTAGCACAGAGCAAAAATCAAGGATAACAATAGACAAATATTTGTAAAGCAAGTTTTATATAACGCCAAGGGAGACAAATATACATTAGATCAAAGTAAATACATGTGCAAACCAAACCAAAATATAATACACTAAGAGAAAGAGAAATGAACCACAGATCTACCAGTTTGTGAGCGTCGATCGAAGAGCAATCCACCCCAGATCATCTGTATGCAAGCTCCATAGTTGTTATCTAAGCTAATCCTAACAAAATTGAAGGTTGATGGAGTTGGGAGCAAAAACTTCCCCAAAAACATAACAAAAAATGAACTAGAAATTAAGTTATAAAACAAATCTCAAAAGACTGCGCTTAGCGAACTCACTGTGTTAAGCGGGTTGCGTGATATTTACACATTAAACCAACCTAAATTGCACTAAGTGCGCTATCTGTGCTAAGCAGGCTCAAAAACAATGTTTCTACTAAAATGTCAAAATGCAAGCAGTGCGCTACAAAATACGCTGAGCGCACTCACGCTTAGCGTCCTTCTGCGTGCTAAGCAGGCTCTCATAGGCAAAACTGGTCTTTTATTCCGAAAACACGCATTTGGAGCCGTGCCTTCGACACCTTATTCCTCAATGCTCCAAAATGCATCAAATACCTCCAAAATGAATGGAAAAACATCAAACGGTACACTATGTACACAAAAACACAAATAAATACAAACTAAACATATTTACACAAAAGTTGGTTTTATTCAATGATTATTAACAACAAAGAGTCGATAATTGCAATAAAAAGTATATTTTAAAATAGCTACAATTTGCACTTATCAATAGCTTCAACCAACATTTTAAAGTTGCCAAAGATACTTGAGGTCTCTCTCAAGTTCACTCATAAAGGAACTTCTAAATGTGTTTGATGAAAAAAGTTCTGAAGAAAATTTGATCAAGACGGAGATGATCTGGTATATATGTTCGAAAAGTCTAACATGAAAGTGACAGTTTATCGAAGAAAGACAAGAGCTAGTTTTCTTTGCTTCTAACTCTATAAAAGGTTGTTTCTTGGTTTGTGATAGATGATCTCTTTGTATGCTCCTGGAAGTATGTCCAATTTTGGTAGTAAAAATAATGGTTTGAATGTCATGATGAATCATTACATCTGCTAGTGCTAATGCTGATAGAGAAGGAGAAAAGAATGAGGTCGTTGCTGATGTTGATACTGATGCATGATTATTGCTTCTGTAAACCCTTTTGGTTTTTCTTTTTGTACTTGTTCTTATTACTTAATGATTTTGTAAGGGTTAAATGCCCATGATATGTTTAGCATTTATGCTAATGTGTTACTATGGGTGTTGTTGGTTAGTTACTCACCTTTGTCATATTATGGCTACAAAGGGAGAGTAATTTGTGTGTGATATAAACATTACCATTATCATGGAGATCTACAACTTTCATGTTGAAAGTTTCTTTTGAATCCTCTTGCATCATGGTGAAAAATTTACTCAAAGTTGTGAAAAAACATGAAGTTTTAAACAATTAGAAAATTTTCTAAGTTAGAAAACTTTGACTTTTCAAAATGAAATCTTGACTTTTTTTATTTCTTGATGAATAAGTTTCATATTTTGACATGTTTTGATGAATTGTGATCTTTGACATTGGAGTTTGAACAAAAAGTCAAAGTTTGACTTTTCAGTGTATAGTTGACTTTTGATCAGTTGACTGAGAATTCACTATAAATCCAATTGATCTTGAGCAATGTTTTAGGTCATTCCATGCTTCAAACCAGTTGACCATTTGCTAGGTCAAAAATCAGAAATTTCCCTTTCTCAATCAAAACCCTAATTTTGACCATTTTGCCCTTTTGATGATTTGATCAAATTTCTTGAGGAATTATACTCCAAACTTGATCAAATGATGAATATGAGTTTATAATGTTGATGTGGATAAAAAATTATGAAGTTTGACTAAATTGGCCATAGTTGACTTTTTCCCCAATATAGTTGATTTTTAGGTCAACTGCTCAATTGACTGAGCAAAAGTGTGATCCAAGGCTTGAAACTTGACATGAGTAATATTGGGGGTCCATAATGATCCATGAAATTCATATGAAGCATTGAAAGTTCAATTATCCTTGTGCAATCTTAAACCCTAATTTTGGTCATCAGTGCTTGAGGAGGTGTCTTGAGCTGATCAACCCTTGTGCAGTACTGAACTAAAGGAGATCTTGTGAGAGATTACTTGATAAATGAGAGGGCAAATTTTGAGGTACAAAATCTGCCCTTGTTCAATCTTCTTAAACCTGAAGAGTTAGATTGGCGGATCCTCCATTCGTGACTTGAAGGTGAAAAATGATTGAACACTAGAGTGCCCAGAAATTTGCACTCGAAGATGGATGGTGAATGGGCTTATAGATGCCATTTGGAGGAATGTTGGTAAACACTGGAAGAAGTATCAGCATAAATCTCTTGTTGATTTATACTAAAACTTGATGTTTTACCTGTGCGAAAAAGAGTTAGTAAAATGCAGATGCCTGCATGATGTTCACCAGATGTGGTATTATGTTAAATGCATATGGTATGTACATTCTATGATGTGTGAATGTGAGATGTATGTTTTTGTCCGGGAAAATAAATCCCTGACTGCTGCTGAGGAAATTCTGGGGGATTGAATCCCTGATTGTCGTTGGGGATGAAGAATATGCATATCTTCAAACTTTATTGAAAGGATGCTTTCACTGGAGTATATCTCTTGAATGTCAATTGTTATCTGGTCAGATCCAGGCTTCACAATTTGCTGAGGATGAAGTAGTCAACTGCTATCTGGTCGGATCCAGGCTTCACGGTAACTTACTGGGGGAAGAGGCGAATTAACTATTATCTGGTCGGATTCCAGGCTTTGTAGAAAATTTTCTTGAAATTGAATAGTTATCTGGTCGGATCTAGGCTTCACAACAACTTGCTGGGAATACGGAAGTTAACTGTTATCTGGTTGGATCCAGGCTTTGCAATAACGTGAAGTGGTAACTACTATCTGGTCGGGTCCAGGTTTCACAATGAATCTCTGAGGATAATTGCTATCTGGTCGGATCCAGGCTTCACAACAACTTGCTTGAAAAGATGAATTTGAAAACTGATATTTGGTCGGATCCAGGTTTCACACTAATTTGTGTGGGCAGAGGAAAACTCTAATGGGGAAAAGAAGTTAAACCTTGGTCGGGTTGAGTCCATGTTCTTCTATATCTTTGAAGAGTTAGACTATTATCTGGTCGGGTCCAAGTTTCATAGTATCTTGAAATTGAGATCAACTGTTATCTGGTCGGGTCCAGGTTTCAGATACTCAAACTATTATCTGGTCGGGTCCAGATTTCAGTAATTCACTAGGCATATTGGCAAACTCTACTGGAGAAGAGGAGTTTTGCTAATGCCTTTGTAGGAATTAAACTACTATCTGGTCGGGCCCATGCTTCGGCAATTGAAGAAGTCAAACTATTATCTGGTCGGGTCCAGGCTTCAATAATAACTTGAAAACGGTGCTAATATCTGGTCGGGTCCAGGCTTCATAGTATCTTTTTGGAAATAGTAAAGGCTTTGCTGACAGGTTTACTGGGGATTAGGGGTTGTGGCCCTATTATTTGGAATAATCTGATAGGAAAATTCAAACTGGAGAGTGTAAACTTAGTTGGGTAGGATAGACTCAGCTTGGGGAGGATACACTCAACTGGGGAGGATATACACAACTGGGGAATAACGGGCTCAGTTGGGGAGGATGGACTATGCCGGGGGAATATAGACTCGGTTGGAGAGGATGCACTCAGTTGGGGAATTTTGTGGTTCCTCGATTGTTGTTGGGGAGATAAAACCTGTTGGGGAAATAAACCCTGTTGGGGAAATATACCCTGTTGGGGAAGTGAGTTTCTTTTAGGAAGAGATCCACGAGGCTTCAACTTGTAAAAATCGGCTTAGCTGGAGAGAGAGTTGCCAAGAGATTGAGACTCTAGTCGGGGATTATCCTATGCAAAGAGACTTTGTGGGAAACTCCATTGAGGAAAGGTTTATTGTAGCCGTCCTTGTGGGGATAATGATAATGAGATAACTTTGTGAGTATATTTCAGATACATTAAAGAGATACCTGCTGCTGCTTAGCATGACACATGTGCCAAATAGTTTTAATTATATTCATATGCATATGTTCATTCAATTTTAGTCATTGGACAAATTTGCATTCAAAACAAAGACATAAATTATGCACTTAAAAGTATATTTGTATTCATATTTTGCCCATGAATAGGTGTTTTTGTACAGAGAGACGAAGATCCTAGTAAGAGGAAATCATCGAAAGGAAAACAAAATTGAGAATGAAAACAAATAGCCATGTGAAATGATCTCATTGCCTTCCAACTCTAGTATTGCCCCAATGTCTTCGAATGTCCCTTGCCGTTGATAGAAGTTGATTGGATTGATCTTGGACCGTTTGAACTTGGACCTTGGTGATAAAATTGACTGTGTTGATTCCACGGGACATAGTCATACACTTTTTAATCCTTAACTTTTGCCTGGACCTCCCTTTCGGGTTTTCAGCCCACCAGGATACCCATTTTTTCCCAAGTCGCCCTTTCGGGTTTTCAACTTGCCGGGTGTACAATCTTTTGCATATATCCCTAATTTTTGCCCAGACCTTTTGGTTTTCCGGGATGCCCTTATTTTGCGTAGGTGTGTCAACCCAACGGGTCTCTTATGCGTAGTATTTTTTAACTATGTCCGCGTTTATAGGATGTGGGAAATCTTCACCATCTATGGTAGTCAGCATCATGGCACCGCCAGAGAAAACTATCTTGACAACAAATGGCCCTTCATAGGTGGGAGTCCATTTGCCTCTAGGGTCGCCTTGTGGTAGAATGATGTGTTTTATCACCAAGTCATCAACTTGATATACTTGAGGTTTGATCTTTTTGTTAAAAGCCTTAATCATCCGTTTTTGGTACGTCTGACCATGGAAAACGGCAGCTAACCGTTTTTCATAAATCAAGTTCACCTGATCCAATCTCGTTTGAATCCACTCGTCTTCGCCTAGGCCTGCCTCATTCATAATTCTCAGCGAGGGAATCTGAACTTCCACTGGCAAAACAGCTTCCATGCCATAGACCAGAGAAAAGGGAGTTGCCCCAGTTGATGTTCTAGCTGAAGTACGGTAGCCATGTAGAGCAAACGGCAACATGTCATGCCAATCCTTATAGGTTACTACCATTTTCTGCATAATCTTCTTGATATTTTTGTTGGCCGCTTCGACTGCGCCATTCATTTTCGGTCTATACAGAGAAGAATTGTGATGCTTGATCTTAAACTGGGTGTAAAGCTCAATGATCATAACATTGTTAAGGTTAGTCCCATTGTCAGTGATGATCCTTTTGGGGATACCATAACGGCAGATGAGGTTGTGTCTGATGAATCTGGCTACCACATTCTTGGTGACTGAGGCAAATGAGGCAGCTTCGACTTATTTGGTAAAATAGTCGACAACAACAAGAATAAAGCGATGTCTGTTGGAAGTGGTGAGCTTGATCTATCCAATCATGTCAATGCCCCACATTGCAAATGGCCACGGAGCGGTCATGACATTCAGAGGGATAGGAGGCACATGGACCTTGTCAGCATAGATTTGGCATTTGTGACAAGTTCTTCAATATTGATGGCAATCAGTCTCTATCGTTAACCAATAGTAACCAACTCTTAAGATTTTCTTAGCCATCATATGTCCACTTGGGTGAGTACCAAAGAGACCATTGTACATGTCTTCCATGATCTCCTCCGCCTCCTTCTTGTCCACACATCGGAGTAGAGTTGAATCATGGTTGCGCTTGTACAATATCCCATTACTTTGGAAGAATTTGGCTGCAAATCTTCACAAGAACTTTCTGAAATTAATAGATGCCCCCTCTGGATACTCTTGTGCTTCAAGGTATCTCATCACCTCATGGTACCATGGCTTTTCCGCATCGGTGTCAAGCTCATAGCAATGTGCAGGTTCATCGAATCTTTCAATTGTTATCATAGGGGCTTTGTTGTCCAATCTGACCTTGAACATTGAAGACATGGTTGCCAAAGCGTCAGCCAACTGGTTTTCTTCCCTAGGGAAATGCTCAAAAGTGATATCTTCGAAGTAAGGAATTAGGGATAGCACAAGTTCCTTGTAAGGGATAAGATTAGGGTGTTTAGTGTCCCAATCTCCTTTTACTTGGCTGATCACTAGGGCAGAATCCCCGAACATATCCAAATGCTTGATCCTTAAGTCAACAACAACTTTCAGACCTAAGATGCATGCTTCATACTCGACCATATTGTTTGTGCAATCAAAGCATAGTCTGGAAGTGAAAGGAGTGTGGCAACCTTTAGGAGAGATGATCACAACACCAATTTCGTTACCTAAGATGTTGGAAGCCCTATCGAATACCATAGTCCATCGGGATCCTTGTTCAGGTCTGTTATACGGTCCAGGTTTCGCACAGTCGGTCACCAACATGATGTTCTCATCAGGGAAGTCGAAGTTCATGGACTGATAATCATCCACAACTTGATGAGTCAAATGGTCTGCTAGTACACTTCCTTTGATGGCCTTTTGAGTCGTGTATTGAATGTCGTACTCAGTCAAGATCATTTGCCATCTGGCTATCCGTCTGGAAAGGGCAGGTTTCTCGAAGATGTACTTGATTGGGTCTATCTTAAAAATCAACAGAGTGGCATGAGTAACATATACTGTCTTAGCCGGCGAGCAGCCCATGCCAGAGTGCAGCAAGTTTTCTCGAGCAGGGAATATCTGGTTTCACAGTCGGTAAACTTTTTGCTCAGGTAATAAATGGCATGCTCTTTTCGGCCAGGCTCGTCATGTTGGCCCAAAACACACCCCATAGAGTTTTCTAATACTGTCAAGTACATGATCAAGGGTCTTCCTTTAACTGGAGGCATGAGAATAAGAGGTTCTTGTATGTATTCTTTGATTTTGTCGAAAGCAGCATGACATTCATCATTCCATTTGACTACCTGATCTTTCTTCAAGAGTTTGAAGATTGGCTCACAAGTAGCAGTTAAGTGTGATATGAAGCGGGCAATGTAATTGAGACGACCCAAGAATCCTCTGACTTCTTTTTCAGAACGAGGGACTGGCATTTCTTGGATGGACTTTACCTTGGCAAGATCAACTTCAATGCCTTTATTGCTGACAACAAAACCTAGAAGCTTTCCAGATCGTACTCCAAACGTGCATTTGTTAGGGTTTAACCTTAGTTTGTACTTCTTCAGCCTCTCGAATAATTTGTACAGATGATCGAGATGTTCTTCTTCGGTTTATGATCTGGAAATCATATCATCCACATATACCTCCATCTCATGATGAATCATGTCATGAAATAAAGCTACCATAGCCCTTTCATATGTTGCCCCTGCATTCTTTAATCCGAATGGCATGACCTTGTAGCAGAAGGTGCCCCACTGCGTGACGAAAGTAGTCTTCTCCATGTCTTCGGGAGCCATCCTTATTTGATTATAGCCTGAGAAACCATCCATGAAAGAGAATACTTTATGCTGAGAAGTATTATCAACTAAGACGTCAATGTGTGGTAGAGGGAAGTCATCCTTGGGGCTTTCCCTATTCAGATCCCTATAGTCTACGCACATGCAAACTTTCCCGTCATTTTTCGGCACTGGTACCACATTGGCAACCCATTAAGGGTAGGATGTCACATCTAGGAACCCTGTATCAAATTGTTTCATCACTTCAGCTTTGATCTTTTCAGACATATCAGGCCTCATGCGACGAACCTTTTGCTTGACATGAGGGCAGTCTTCTCTTGTCGGCAGACGATGAACTATGATGTCGATATCCAACCCAGGCATATCTTCATAAGACCAAGCAAATACTTCCATATAATCATGCAACATCTGAACCAACCCGCTCTTGACAATGCTTTCCAAGTTAGCGCTGATCCTGATTTCCTTCTTATCTTCCTCAGTACCCAGATTGATGACTTCAACTAACTCTTTGTGCAGTTGAATAACTTCTTCCTCTTGTAATAGAAGTCTGTCTAGTTCTCCCGGTATGTCACAATCTTCCTCGCCTTCGTCTTCTGCTTGGTTGATAGGACATTAAAAGTTATAGTCGACAATAGTAGATTCATTGGCAATAGGATCTAGAGTGGATGTGGACCTGTAAGAGTGTGTGCGTGTGCATGTAAGACACATGGCTATTTTTAAAAAAAAGTATTTGCAAGAAAGGAAAGACAATGAACACAAATATTTGAATGCAAAAGAGTCCAACGTACTGAATGATCATATGATTAGATGAACATAAATAAAACCCTTGACAAATGGACCAAAATGCCCCGGTCCAGGCAAATGGCTGAAAAGTCATTGTTAAAATATTACAGACAACATGTTCTTGAATTGAACGAAAAGAAATAACAAGTAGATTACTCCTAAATGAAGGATATGGGCACAAATTCCTTTGTATGCCAATTCTTCAACTCCGTTGTAGTTGGATACACCCACTCTTCAAATGCAGCTCCTTCTTCAGAATCACCCACGACATTGACTTCATGGCTTCCAATGCAGAGATGTGGCTTTCCAGAACAAGCACTCCTCACTTCTTTCTGAGCTTTGACGGTGAAGCCCAAACCAAACTTGTCCGCTTTGAATGGGATATCGAGGAGTTTCCCCCAAGTATCGCAGTTTCCTTCTTCAATTGCTGCACGGGCGTCTTTGACTGAAACCATCTTTGGCGTGGCCTTAACAGCTTTAGACTCATCAGAAGAACATTTGGTAGCAGCAATCATCGGTGGTACAACCTCAAAGGCTTGACACGAGGTCTCAATGAATTCTCCATCCATCTCTACGTACTTGAAAGAGTTAAGGTGGCTCACCATAAACTCTTCTTCTCCATAGACGCTGACTATTCTGCCCCAGCTTTATGGATCCACGGGCGACCTAACAGACAAGAATAGGCAGGACGAATATCCATAATATAGAAGGTGGAATTGAAGATTTGGGAGCCCACTTTGATTGGAAGATCTACCTCCCCATGAACAGTCCTCTTTGATCCGTCAAATGCCCTTACAATGATATCGCTTGGCTTTAAGACTAAATCTTCACATTCTAGACGGTCTAACTCCCCCTTGGGGTAATACATTCAAAGAAGAACCAGTGTCGACTAGCACATGTGCTAAGGTAGTCCCTTTTCACTCGATAGAAACATGTAAAGCTTTATTGCGATTCTTCCCGAGAGGTGTTAAGTCAACATCTGAAAATTCCAAGCCATTATCAGCTGTCAGGCTAGCCACGCAATTCTCAAATTGGTATGTTGTTGTCTCATGGGGGACACGAGCCTTTTTCAGGAACTTGATTAATGTTCGAGCATGGGCATCAGAGCAAAGCAGCAATGACAACATTGAAATCTTAGAAGGGGTTTGCCCCAACTGTTCTACAATCTTGAAGTCACTTCTTTTTATGATCTTCAAAATCTCGTCCATCTCGCGAGCGGATGGTTCTTCATCAGCTACGTCCTTGGAGGGTACTTCAATCACATTAGGCTCAACAAACTTCTCCTCCCCTCTTGTATCAGTACTTGGCTTGGCAGCAGTAATGCGGATGGGCATCCTTGTAACAACTGGTGGTGAGATATTGGGTGAAAATATTCTCTCAGTTCTAGTTACCTTGCTTGAGCCAGCTATGTTATCAACATTGTTATCTTCTTCTTCTTCGATCCTAGCGTCTTGTTTAATCCCATGATAGAACACCTCAGCACCATAATTCCATGGTACTGCCTTGTTTGAAGAATAGGGAATTGGCCCGGGATTGGTAATTATTAAGGGAGAAATAGTGGGTTCATTTGAAATCCTAATAGGACCTTTGGAGGTGATCCTAAGAGGCTTGTTTGAGATGGTAATAATGGAGAGGTCTTCACATTTGTTAGTCAAACTTTTGGCAAGTGAGGTCTTCTCGAATAGAATTTCGTGGCTATCTATCAGGCATTGTATGCCTTTCTTCAGCCCTTCACATCCATTGACTTATCTTGTATAGCACACACAACCCTTTACACAACCAGGGAAAATCCCGGCTTTTAACAGATTGTTTTTATGGTATTCAGTGGAGTAGTCAGTTCTTCAACAGAGGCGACAAAAATTGTATCTTCGACAGCATTAATACCTTTGTCATGCTTCGGCGTTGGAGCAGTGATTACATTCAGTGTTTGGAGGAGGATCAAATTCAATAGTTTTGTTATCAATCAAATCCTGGATTTTGTTCTTCAAGGCTCAACACTGGTCAGTCTCATGCCCGGGGCTGCTTGAATGGTAAGCACACTTAGCGTTCTGATTATACTTTGTTGACGAGGTGTCAGGGTTGGCGGGAGGATTACGCAATGTCACTAAATTAGCCTTGAGCAAATGTTGAAGGGATTGAGACAGTGACATGCCTAACCTTGTAAATTGTCTTCTTGGAGTTTCAAAACGTTGATGATTTGCAGATGGTCTTGGAGTAGGAGTTGGATTGGAGATTCAGACAACATTGACAAACGGGTGATCATTCTTCTTGGTATGGGCCCTTGCCCTGTTACACAACATTGACTTCCTTCTTCACAGCAAAAGGTTTCTTGATATGATTGGGAGTGGAGGTATAGATGCCAGAGATCTTCCCACTTTTGATGCCAATTTCAACTCTTTTTCCGGTTAAGATCAATTCGGTGAAACCAGAAGAAGAGCAGCCAACCAACAGATTAAAGAAAGGACCAGATAAAGTGCCCATGAACATGTCGATGTGCTCTCTATCAGTTGTTGTACCCCAAAATTTGCCCTCCCATATTCTCCAAGATTTGTCAAGGCAAGGTCACAAAAGTCCCCAAGGGTTATGCAATGCAACTGTCTCCTATACAGTCAAGACTAGGGTTTGGGTTCTGATCAAGAAGATGAAGTTTTCAAGGGCCCAATCAAGTCTCATATGCCTACAAAGATGGTCAAGTATCCTCATATCAAGTTTCAAGGCATTCAGCTCAAAATTGCACAGTCAAAACCCTAGATTGCACTACAGTCAACTGTAGGGGCAAAATGGTCATTTGACAGTCAAAAGTTCAAATTTTTGGTCAACATATCATTTTGAAGCCACAAACATCATTTGATCAATGCTTGATCATGATTCTCAAAATTTGGCTCAGAAAATCATCAAGATGCAAAAGTTGCTATATTTGGACAGCTGAAAAAGTCAACTGAAATTGACCAGGGCATAACTTTCACATGGATTATCAGAAAAATTCCATCCAAAGCTCATTTTGAAGAGAAAGACATTTCCTACAACTCATCTTCATATTCCAAGTCCAAGAAATGCTCTCACAAAAAGTTATCAATTTCAACATTATAGGTCATTTTCAAAAGTCAACAAAAAGGGACTTTAAGTCAAAAGCCATAACTTGAGATTGGTAAATCAAAATGACATGGGACCAAAGGCATTGGTTAAAGGACTCAAAGACCTTTCCAAAATGTCCAAGAACATGTGAAAAGCTTAAACATTGAGCAAGTTATGCCTTGTGGAAGTTGGGAATTTTTTTGGGAATTTTGAAAAGTCAACCATGGTTCAAATGACCTAAAAATGCAAATGGGCCCATTTTTCTTCCAAGTTTCTTCATGCCAAGCCTATGCACGACCATTAGGCCCAAAAGGAAGTCTTTCTCCATTTTTATTTATTTATTTGGATTATTTATCATTTATAATTCATTTAATTAAATAAAATGCACAAAAAATACAAACCTAATGAAAACAAATCTTTTTATGTAGGTTTGGACTCAATATTTCGTGTAAGTACTAAAGGGGAAAGTTTTGGTGTGATTGGAGCATGATTGACACAAATTGCACATGGAAAAGATTTGGAAAAGATCTTACAAAATCAAAGATTGAAAACAATGAAAGCAATGGATTTTATTCAATTTTTTTGACCTAATCACCTCACCATATAACCCTGACCATAAACCTAATGAAAGAGGACTGGAAGCTGCACAGAAAACTATTGGCAAAACTTGGAATTTTCACCAAAAAGCTCAAAACTGAAAAGGGCTCTAGAGGTTGAGTCAAGCCTCCAAAACTATCTCAACAGCTTGCCAAGGTTGCCCTGAATACATTCCAATCACAAACGTCCATTAACACGCCAAGAATTGGTATAGGGACTCAAAACTGTACAGAGGAAAATTGGAAATCGTACATCATAACTCAAGCATGTTTACAGCATTTTTTTTATAGATTCTTATTCCTTATGATGTTTTGATACTGATCAATGCGTTTGATTGTACTTTTGTGCCATATATGCGTTTTTACCATGTTCACTTTTTAGGGTTTTCAGAATTCAAATTTGGGGCTTTTACAATGAGGTAAAATTAGGGGTTGAGATTAAGACCGTTGCATTCAGCGCTTTGAGACGAACAAGGATCAACCATCGCGCCTAATTTCCAAACAACACAGGCCTAATCGCTATTTTCTTGTAGCTGGCCTATTGAAACGCTTGATAAACCGTTGCTGAATGGTTATGTTTCAGAAAAAAAGAAAGAAGACGAAGCCGTGGCGAGCTGTGATTCGTTAATTTAAACTTTCGCGCGTTGGTCTCCACTACGCATTGGTTTTGCTTTTTGTTGTTTATTTGTTATTATATATTAAAAGAAATCAAAGTGGTTCAGTGGCAGGTAGAAGCGTTTGCAAGGCACAAGACCTGGGTTCGAGTCCCAGGTCTGTGTAGATTCCATATTATTTTTCAATGCCAAATCCTGTGCAGCGTCAACATAGAAGCACATCATGTTGCTTCAACATCCAAAGAGCCACGCGTCCCACCAATTCAAATCAAAGGCATAGATTCAAGGAATACGCTGCACCTGGTCAAACGCATCATACATGATCCAGAAAGTCAACAAATTCTGAATATTATTGGGCCTGAAGTGCTAAGGCCTTACCTCCAATTTTGGGGCTACCCCCCCTGGTTTGCTTTTCTTTTCATATTTTATTCTTTTTAATTATTATATTATCTATTTTTATTTGTTTTAATTAATTGATTATTTTTCTACAAAAATATAAAAATATCACAAAAATTCAGAAAAGACCAAAAAATAGTATTTATTTTATTATAATTATTTTCTTGTAAATAAATTAATACGTATTGAATTTAGTTTTAATTAGGATGTTTTGCAATTTTGATTCTTTTTCATAATAAAAATCCAAAAAAATTAGAATTAGGTTAATTGATAATTTTTATACCTTTTTTTTATTTCTTTCTTATCATAATATTATTTTATTTATTTTTATAATTAAATGTACATAAATAAAAATTAGGGTTTAATTTAGGTTAATGTAATCTTTTTCACAATAAACTTAAAAAACAATAGAATTAGGGTTAGTCACTTATAATTAATTCTTTCTTTTTTCTTTTAAATCTAAAAAATACAAAATACCAAAAAACATTTAATTTTTGATTTTAATTTCCTATTAATTTTAATTGTTTGTGAAAGGGTCCAACGCCCATTATTATTAATTATTTAATTTGCGCATTTATTTCATGTCATTTATTATAATTTTGTATCTCTCCCAAAGCATTGTAATTTAAATTTCTCGCACTTTTATTTATCGCTCTACTTATTTTTCCGCTAAATCGGGTCCGGTTTAATTTTGGCGATGTGGACCCGCGCCATTTGTAATAGCCTTAGATTTATTTTCCCGCAACTTATAACTGTTAAAAAGCATGCAAGAATGAATGTCCTAATTAAAATCAAGCGTAGATCACAAATAAACATGACAAGACAAATAACTGAAACATGACACACAATTCGCACACACCACCCCTAGGGTACGCCTCACTGTTGCCTTTCGAAAGATGATCGTCGAGTAGAGGATGTCTTAGTAAGTCCTCATGATCCGGGAACCTGGCATGAGGGTAGCTTCTAAGGTGTCTTCCCATTGCTCTGGTGATCACCATGTCCCGAACTTCGAATTGACCCGAACACCTCCAACGGTGGTGCTACCTACCTCTCAATGGTGGGATGGCACTACTTTAAAGGACTCTTACACAGACGAATTCCTTAGGGTAGGTAGGTTCTCGTAGATACTTGCTCTAAATCTCAAACAAATCAAAATACTTTTCACACCGACACTTTTCAAAAGCTTTCAAAAACAAACTTTTCAAACACTCTGACGTACGAGTCGAACTGAAATTTTTCAAAGAAACTTTTAAAACCCACATTGAAAAGCAAACAAACAATTTTGAAAACATAATGAGCAAGTATCTAAGAGCCCATGGATAACCATGGATAGAAAGGGTGCTAACACCTTCCCTTTCTATAACCTACCTCCCGAACCGAGAGCAATCTCTTTAAGGAATTTTTCTGTGCTTTTGTCCTTTCCATTTGGAGAAAATAAAAGACGGTGGCGACTCTTGCTTCCGCGACATTTCGCGATCCAGCGTTAAACAGTCAGTTCCAGATCCACCGATCACAGAACTGGCGACTCTGCTGGGGACAACTTAAAGTGAGGTGTACCTTAGGGCTAGCTTATAACTATGTTTTCAATTGTTTTCCTTGTGTGCTTTAAATTGTGGGTTGCTTGGGAGTTCTATAGATCCTAAACCCGGATCTGGGGGATACCTTTCTTAGAAAGTAGCAACAAGGCTGTGAGGGAACTGTGCGGGGTATACCGACATGGTTGAAACAGTCTGCTACGTTGATGTGGCACTTTGGTGTGTACCGGTAACCCTTGAGTTCAGTCAAGGAGAGTACGGGGCCTCCGCGTGGTGTCGTGAAGCATCAACAGACCTTAGGAACCTTAATTGAACTATCTTGGCCTCTTTAGGGTAGTGAGATAATTGACTTTGGTGCAGTCCGAGGTTGGTTGATACTCGATACTACACTCAATTAAGGGTTGCTTTCCTGGAATATTTCGGTCGCCAGTTCAGTGGCTAAATCGAAACGATGAACAATGAAAGCAATCCGGTGATATTGGGACCCTTAGAACCCGGTTACTTCTAATAGGACAGGTTGAGCCCACCAACTTCAAGAGGGTAATACCTAGACCTCATGCTGGCCTGAACCCTAAGGGCTCTTTTGTGTGACTTGTGTGCCTTCGTACTTGACTATCTGCGTACTTGTTACCTGACACTTGTTTCTTGCAGGTCTTGTTTATAGTCCTTAATTGGGACTCATAACAGGGTACTAAGTTTCTTGCAGGTCTTGTCTATAGTCCTTAACTAGGACTCATGACAGGGTTTACCGAATTTCTTGCAGGTTTTGTTTATAGTCCTTAACTAGGACTCATAACAAGGTTTACCAAATTTCTTGCAGGTTTTGTTTATAGTCCTTAACTAGGACTCATGACAGGGTTTACTAGATCTTTTGCAGGTTTTGTTTATAGTCCTTAATTGGGACTCATAACAAAGTATACTGAATTTCTTGCAGGGTCTGTTTATAGTCCTTAATTGGGACTCATAACAGGGTTTACCTACATCACCCCATGCATAGCATGACATCATACCATTGCATACCATTGCATACATCCTAACCCATTTCAAGGATCTCAAGGGCTTGTGATGCAGGTCATGATGAACCAACTGTCTAGCCAGGGGCAAAGAGGATTTATTTTCCTCTAGCCAAGGTTGTCAGGGGCTATGACCCACTGGATATGGTGAGCCTTTGACCCTTGAAGAAGGACTCTCAACAACGTGAAGTTTCCTTCAATCAAGTTACCGATTCTCAACTCTAACAATTTCTCTGTTTATCCCGCGAGGTCCTTGAAAACATTACATGCATGTCATACATCTCATTGCATTGCAGGTATCCCTTTGACAGGTTGCTTACCCTTCTCCGCTGTTTATTTCAGCCGATCGTCATGAATCCTGAATCATCAGCCGAGCAGACTATCAAGGACCTCCAGGCTCAGAACGCCCAGTTCCAAGAGCTGATCATGAATTTGACTCAGGGGCAACAAGATCTGAAGGCTCTGCTCTTGAAGAAGGACAAGAAGAAGAAGAGGACTGTCTTGTTCAGCCCTAGGCGCAGATCTGGGAATGCACCGCAGACTGAAACTGAGAGGACAACCCCATCTGTGAGGGAAAGCAGTCACCATGAGAGAGAGGTGCCTAGTCCAGTGGTCTCCGACAATGAAACAGATTTCGACGACGAACAGTACCCTCCGGCTGAGGACAAGTACAAACAGTTGGAAGATAGGATGAAGGCTATGGAGGTGCAACAGGCACCTGGGCTGGATCTTGGAGATTTGGGTCTGTCAACTGGTGTGGTTATTCCCCGGAAGTTCAAAGCACCATCCTTTACTAAGTATGACAGGGCATCTTGCCCCAAGCTGCATCTGAGGTCCTATGTTCAGAGGATTCAGCCATATACGGTGGACAAGAATTTATGGATCCACTTCTTCCAGGAGAGTCTTTCAGGGACTCATCTCGAATGGTTCTATCAGCTGGATGGGACCAAAGTTCGTAACTGGGAGGAGTTGGCTACTGCTTTCTATAAACAGTATCAATATAATGCCGACCTTGCCCCTACGCGTACCCAACTCCAGGGTATGTCGTTAGGATCAAGTGAAGGTTTTAAAGAATATGCGCAGAAATGGAGGGATCTTGCTGGAAGGGTACAACCGCCTCTGACTGATCGGGAACTTGTGGACATGTTCTTGGGGACCTTGTCTGGTCCATTTTATAACCACCTGATTGGGAATTCGTCTGCTGGATTCACAGACCTTATCTTGACTGGAGAGCGAATAGAAGCTGGCATCCGGTCTGGGAAAATTCAAGAGGCTGCACCTTCTGATAAAAAGCCTCATCATGGAAAGAAAGAATCCAATGCTGTGCACGGTAAAAAGAGCTGTCATGAGGCAGGGGCAATCCAGATCTCCAATCCCGGACCTGCTCAACAAGGACAGGGGCAGCAGCGCAAGGAGAAACGGCAGTACACCAAACTCAACATGTCGTTGGATCAAGCACTGCAACAAATGTTGAAGGCAGGGTTGATCACCTTAAGGGCTCCTCTTCGGAATCCGAACACTTCTGCACCCAACTATCATCCCAACGATAGGTGCGCGTATCATTCTGATAGCCCGGGGCATACTACAGACAATTGTTGGCCTCTCAAGAATAAGATCCAAGATATGATCGACGCTGGAGAGATTCAGTTCGAAGTGCCAGAGACTCCGAACATAGTCACTGCTCCGTTGCCCAATCATTGAAGCCTTTTGTTTATTTGAATATTTTGAGTTGTACTTTTCTTTGCTTATACAAACAATTAATGTCATAGCAAACTCTTTTATTCTATTAATGCATCGCATGTGTCTGTTTTGGAAATTAATACAATTATTTTCATTATGTTCAAATATCTTTTCATATTTTTTCTGATGTCAACTCTGGATCTAAAATTCTAAGCCTCTTGAGGGAGGATGACGAAAACGATACCACGATCCGCAGTATGCTTTTGAACAGACCCCGCTGATGAGGTACAGGCATTGTTTCAAATCCTAAACACTGGAGTTATAAGGAAGATAATCCCTCGTCAACCCCTCTGAGCCAAAGAAGTAGGAGTTTTATTTTCGAAAATTGAAACCCTTTATCATAACCTGGGGCAGGGTAGCTCTCTCAGTTGATCCAAGTGCATGACGAATGGCACCAAATGAGTCCTTACAAAACAAAAGACAGTGATGGTTCCGAATAATCGATAAAGACAGGCAGTCATCATCAAATTCATAAATGAAAAGCCCAAAAAGTCTAAACCTACAAAGGGGACTTATGAAACTGGGGCATCCCGCTGACTGTAATTCCGAAAAAGGAAACAGTTCAGGCAAAAAAAATAGGGATAACAAAATCAAGAAAGAGGTCTCATAAACCCTCAACCAAAGCAAAAATGACTGCCCATTCAAAATAAGTTATCAACATCTGAACCATTATTGGAATATCAAAGCAAAGACTCAAACAAGGTCTAACGTATGATCAACTGAGTTTAGGTTTGAAGAACATCACGAAGAGCGGGTGGGTACAAATAATTTGAGCCTTTATCCTTTGTTTCGTAAACCGTGAACCAAGCCACGTTATAACCCTTAAAGGTCCTAGCTGAAGCATGGGTTAGTTCGAAAGCATACTGTTACGAAAGTATCCTGACTCCTTAAGGCTACGGTAAATACAGAGTTGACGTCATGTTTTACAAACATTCACTTGTTTTATGAAAAAGAATGCATTTTCAAAATCTCTAAGACAGACATAAGCTTGGCATTTTTAACATAACCTTGTTTGCATATGACTTTTTGTTTGAACAGCATAGAAATTCGCACGACGAAAGTCTAATGAACAAGAGTATCTCCAATCAAGGGGCACGGCATGATCATGGTCTATCATCTGGGGCAATCCAATCAAGATTCGGAGAATCTCTCAAAAGGCCAAAAAGCCTGGGGCAAATCTCTGCCTAAGTCATTTGGGGCACTCCAGCAACGAATCCTGCACGATCAGACACCTTCTGACAATATGGCAGCACAAGCAGCCAGGGACACCTCCCTGCATTCTAAGAGCGTGGACATAGTCGAAAAGATACTACGCAAAATCAAAGACCCGCTAGGTTGACATATCTAGGCAAAAATAAGGGCTTCCCGACGAACCAAAAGGGTTCGGGCAAAAATGAGGGATGAAATGGAAAAATCTGTACACCCGGCAAGTCGAAAACCTGAAAAGGCGGCTTGGGCAAAAATGGGTATCCCGGTGGACTGAAAACCCGAAAGGGCGGTCCAGGCAAAAGTTAGGGATTAAAGCGTACGACTATGTCCCGTCATCTTATCATCTGCCTACCAGAAGAAGGTTTGACCCTCAACAACAATCAGCACCCCACAAGTGCCTCCCCCATAGAAACAGGGGCAATAAAGAGCGGTCTAAGCAATCTGATTCTTATCCTCCAAGGTATCAGGGTAGGTTCCGTGGAAGAACATAACCAATACAGTTCAAAACTTCCCCAGGAGAGTCCAATCCAGTTCCCCCAGGAAGGTTGGAATCTATCTCCCCAAGCAATAAGCGTACCCCCAGTAGATTCTGGAAGCTTATCCCCTAGCAGGGCACGAACGCGCCGTCCGGCTTGATTTAAAGAGTTATTTCCTTAACAGGATATAACTGGGTTATCCTCAGCCAAAAGCCACGGAAAGAGCGTCGTCAACAGAATCTTCTTATCCCCAGCGAAGTCCATTCATACTTCCAATACAGCAAGGTATCCTCAGCGAGTCATCCTCAACAATTCAGCAAAAGCATCTCCCCACAGAGTATTACTACCCAGCATGGTCGCTAGAGTAGCTTTTCTCCCTGCAGAATTATTCATTCGCCAAGTTTATTCCCCAACGGAGTTATCTTCTCCTACCGATATACTTGCAAATATCATCCCCAACAGGAGGCAAAGTCTATTCTTCAACATCAGCCCAGGATACAACTTCCCGGCACCCGTCAAGGATTTATTTCCTTAGACAAACATACATTCATAAAACGTCACATACATCATTATAGCATGCATATGCATCATACTACACGAATTTCATTGATTTTGAAGACATACAGTTCATGCATCATGATTTTGCATACCATTATGTTTTGCCTTTTCAGGAAAAAGATCAATACAAAAATGACTACTACCAACTAATCGCAATTCATTCTCGATATAGTTTCAGATGTAAACCCAGCGATGGTGACGTTCTGATGCTGCTTCCAGAGTTCCTTCTCGATATAGTTTCGGATGTAAACCCAGCGATGGTGACGTTCTGATACTGCTTCCAGATTTCCTTCTAGATATAGTTTCAGATGTAAACCCAGCGATGGTGACGTTCTGATGCTGCTTCCAGAGTTCCTTCTCGATATAGTTTCAGATGTAAACCCAGCGATGGTGACGTTCTGATACTGCTTCCAGATTTCCTTCTAGATATAGTTTCAGATGTAAACCCAGCGATGGTGACGTTCTGATGCTGCTTCCAGATTCCCTTCTAGATATAGTTTCAGATGTAAACCCAGCGATGGTGACGTTCTGATACTGCTTCCAGATCCCCTTCTAGATATAGTTTCAGATGTAAACCCAGCGATGGTGACGTTCTGATGCTGCTTCCAGATTTCCTTCTAGATATAGTTTCAGATGTAAACCCAGCGATGGTGACGTTCTGATACTGCTTCCAGATTTCCTTCCAGATATAGTTTCAGATGTAAACCAGATATGGTGACGTTCTGATACTGCTTCCAGAACCCCTTTTCAGATGTTTCCCTCTCCGACGATGAGTGTGAGGTGATATTCTCCCTATGGTTCCCTCTCCAGCGGTGTGTGAGGTAGTAATTCTTTTTTCAAGATGTTTCCCTCTCCGACGATGAGTGTGAGGTGATATTCTCCCTATGGTTCCCTCTCCAGCGGTGTGTGAGGTAGTAATCCCCTTTTCAGATGTTTCCCTCTCCAACGTTGAGTGAGGTGATCATTCCTTTCAGATTATAATAGCTTATGGTTTTCTTCCCGATACTGCAAAGATAATAATTCCCATCAAGAGTTTTCTTAACGAGCGTTGTTGAGATTAAAGTCATCCAAGGTCCTCTTACCATCCATGCTAAGGCAGTAACCATTCCTGGTTCTTTCATCAATGTTTGAAGCTCCAAACTCAGCTCCAGCAACCAGTCAGGACATATCTATACCAAGCATCCAAAATCAGCTCCTGCAACGTGTCAGGTACTCATTTTTCGGTTTTGTAGGTATACAGGTTCTCGCTAAGGAATCTCCTACGCGATCAACATCCAGATGGCATCTATAAGCCCATCATCCTATCCAGCAATCTCCAAATGGCATCTATAAGCCCATTCCCCCATCACTGCCACTATGTGAGCGCAAATTTCTGGGCACTCTAGTGTCCAATCATCTTCTACCTTCGGATTACGAAAGGCACGTCGGCCAATCTGCATCCTCAGGTCTAAGAAGATTGAACAGGGGCAACTGTTGTACCCCAAAATTTGCCCTCCCATATTCTCCAAGATTTGTCAAGGCAAGGTCACAAAAGTCCCCAAGGGTTATGCAATGCAACTGTCTCCTATACAGTCAAGACTAGGGTTTGGGTTCTGATCAAGAAGATGAAGTTTTCAAGGGCCCAATCAAGTCTCATATGCCTACAAAGATGGTCAAGTATCCTCATATCAAGTTTCAAGGCATTCAGCTCAAAATTGCACAGTCAAAACCCTAGATTGCACTACAGTCAACTGTAGGGGCAAAATGGTCATTTGACAGTCAAAAGTTCAAATTTTTGGTCAACATATCATTTTGAAGCCACAAACATCATTTGATCAATGCTTGATCATGATTCTCAAAATTTGGCTCAGAAAATCATCAAGATGCAAAAGTTGCTATATTTGGACAGCTGAAAAAGTCAACTGAAATTGACCAGGGCATAACTTTCACATGGATTATCAGAAAAATTCCATCCAAAGCTCATTTTGAAGAGAAAGACATTTCCTACAACTCATCTTCATATTCCAAGTCCAAGAAATGCTCTCACAAAAAGTTATCAATTTCAACATTATAGGTCATTTTCAAAAGTCAACAAAAAGGGACTTTAAGTCAAAAGCCATAACTTGAGATTAGTAAATCAAAATGACATGGGACCAAAGGCATTGGTTAAAGGACTCAAAGACCTTTCCAAAATGTCCAAGAACATGTGAAAATCTTAAAAATTGAGCAAGTTATGCCTTGTGGAAGTTGGGAAATTTTTGGGAATTTTGAAAAGTCAACCATGGTTCAAATGACCTAAAAATGCAAATGGGCCCATTTTTCTTCCAAGTTTCTTCATGCCAAGCCTATGCACGACCATTAGGCCCAAAAGGAAGTCTTTCTCCATTTTTATTTATTTATTTGGATTATTTATCATTTATAATTCATTTAATTAAATAAAATGCACAAAAAATACAAACCTAATGAAAACAAATCTTTTTATGTAGGTTTGGACTCAATATTTCGTGTAAGTACTAAAGGGGAAAGTTTTGGTGTGATTGGAGCATGATTGACACAAATTGCACATGGAAAAGATTTGGAAAAGATCTTACAAAATCAAAGATTGAAAACAATGAAAGCAATGGATTTTATTCAATTTTTTTGACCTAATCACCTCACCATATAACCCTGACCATAAACCTAATGAAAGAGGACTGGAAGCTGCGCAGAAAACTATTGGCAAAACTTGGAATTTTCACCAAAAAGCTCAAAACTGAAAAGGGCTCTAGAGGTCGAGTCAAGCCTCCAAAACTATCTCAACAGCTTGCCAAGGTTGCCCTGAATACATTCCAATCACAAACGTCCATTAACACGCCAAGAATTGGTATAGGGACTCAAAACTGTACAGAGGAAAATTGGAAATCGTACATCATAACTCAAGCATGTTTACAGCATTTTTTTTATAGATTCTTATTCCTTATGATGTTTTGATACTGATCAATGCGTTTGATTGTACTTTTGTGCCATATATGCGTTTTTACCATGTTCACTTTTTAGGGTTTTCAGAATTCAAATTTGGGGCTTTTACAATGAGGTAAAATTAGGGGTTGAGATTAAGACCGTTGCATTCAGCGCTTTGAGACGAACAAGGATCAACCATCGCGCCTAATTTCCAAACAACACAGGCCTAATCGCTATTTTCTTGTAGCTGGCCTATTGAAACGCTTGATAAACCGTTGCTGAATGGTTATGTTTCAGAAAAAAAGAAAGAAGACGAAGCCGTGGCGAGCTGTGATTCGTTAATTCAAACTTTCGCGCGTTGGTCTCCACTACGCATTGGTTTTGCTTTTTGTTGTTTATTTGTTATGATATATTAAAAGAAATCAAAGTGGCTCAGTGGCAGGTAGAAGCGTTTGCAAGGCACAAGACCTGGGTTCGAGTCCCAGGTCTGTGTAGATTCCATATTATTTTTCAATGCCAAATCCTGTGCAGCGTCAACATAGAAGCACATCATGTTGCTTCAACATCCAAAGAGCCACGCGTCCCACCAATTCAAATCAAAGGCATAGATTCAAGGAATACGCTGCACCTGGTCAAACGCATCATACATGATCCAGAAAGTCAACAAATTCTGAATATTATTGGGCCTGAAGTGCTAAGGCCTTACCTCCAATTTTGGGGCTACCCCCCCTGGTTTGCTTTTCTTTTCATATTTTATTCTTTTTAATTATTATATTATCTATTTTTATTTGTTTTAATTAATTGATTATTTTTCTACAAAAATATAAAAATATCACAAAAATTCAGAAAAGACCAAAAAATAGTATTTATTTTATTATAATTATTTTCTTGTAAATAAATTAATACGTATTGAATTTAGTTTTAATTAGGATGTTTTGCAATTTTGATTCTTTTTCATAATAAAAATCCAAAAAAATTAGAATTAGGTTAATTGATAATTTTTATACCTTTTTTTTATTTCTTTCTTATCATAATATTATTTTATTTATTTTTATAATTAAATGTACATAAATAAAAATTAGGGTTTAATTTAGGTTAATGTAATCTTTTTCACAATAAACTTAAAAAACAATAGAATTAGGGTTAGTCACTTATAATTAATTCTTTCTTTTTTCTTTTAAATCTAAAAAACACAAAATACCAAAAAACATTTAATTTTTGATTTTAATTTCCTATTAATTTTAATTGTTTGTGAAAGGGTCCAACGCCCATTATTATTAATTATTTAATTTGCGCATTTATTTCATGTCATTTATTATAATTTTGTATCTCTCCCAAAGCATTGTAATTTAAATTTCTCGCACTTTTATTTATCGCTCTACTTATTTTTCCGCTAAATCGGGTCCGGTTTAATTTTGGCGATGTGGACCCGCGCCATTTGTAATAGCCTTAGATTTATTTTCCCGCAACTTATAACTGTTAAAAAGCATGCAAGAATGAATGTCCTAATTAAAATCAAGCGTAGAACACAAATAAACATGACAAGACAAATAACTGAAACATGACACACAATTCGCACACACCACCCCTAGGGTACGCCTCACTGTTGCCTTTCCAAAGATGATCGTCGAGTAGAGGATGTCTTAGTAAGTCCTCATGATCCGGGAACCTGGCATGAGGGTAGCTTCTAAGGTGTCTTCCCATTGCTCTGGTGATCACCATGTCCCGAACTTCGAATTGACCCGAACACCTCCAACGGTGGTGCTACCTACCTCTCAATGGTGGGATGGCACTACTTTAAAGGACTCTTACACAGACGAATTCCTTAGGGTAGGTAGGTTCTCGTAGATACTTGCTCTAAATCTCAAACAAATCAAAATACTTTTCACACCGACACTTTTCAAAAGCTTTCAAAAACAAACTTTTCAAACACTCTGACGTACGAGTCGAACTGAAATTTTTCAAAGAAACTTTTAAAACCCACATTGAAAAGCAAACAAACAATTTTGAAAACACAATGAGCAAGTATCTAAGAGCCCATGGATAACCATGGATAGAAAGGGTGCTAACACCTTCCCTTTCTATAACCTACCTCCCGAACCGAGAGCAATCTCTTTAAGGAATTTTTCTGTGCTTTTGTCCTTTCCATTTGGAGAAAATAAAAGACGGTGGCGACTCTTGCTTCCGCGACATTTCGCGATCCAGCGTTAAACAGTCAGTTCCAGATCCACCGATCACATCAGTCAAGGAAGGTTGGACCCTACTAGCAAGGTCTCTCCACTTTTACGCATATTCCTTAAATCCTTCATTCTTCCCCATGGTCATATCTTGCAACTGAACCCTCGTCGGCGCCAAGTCGGCGTTGTATTGATACTGATGGTAGAAGGCAGTAGCTAAATCCTTCCAAGTATTGATACGAGAACCATCTAACTGATAAAACCATTCAAGTTGCATTCTAGCCAAGCTCTCTTGGAAAAAGTGAACCCAAAGCTTCTTATCAGCAGTGTGCGGCTGTATCTTGTGCACATAAGATTTCAAATGGAGTATTGGACGAGAAACCCCATCGTACTTTGCAAAGATTGGTATTTTGAATTTGTGGGGAATGACTACCCCAAAGATCAAACCCAAATCATCAAAATCTAAACCGGGGACGACTTGGATTTCAACAGCTTTCAATCTGTCTTCTAACTGCTTGTATTTGATATCAGCAGGTGGATACTGCTCGTTGAAATAATCATCATCGAATACTTGATCATTGATACAGTCAGCCTGAATACTCTTGACCTCACCAATCTGGTTCTCGTCCTCTTCAGATGAATCTCCTCCTACTGGGATTTGACGGACTGTCTCCACGAACCTTCTACCCATGTTGAGTAGAGCTTTCTTCTTTGGCTTCTCCTTAACGGCCAACAAAGCCATCATATCTTTCTGCCCCTTGGCTAGGGCTAGTAGAGTCTCCTGAAATTGAGAATTCTGGGTTTGGAGATCCTTCACAGTTTTCTCTAGATCCATCTTGCTGAAATAAATAACAGAAAAATAAGGAAACCTGTTATGCGAAAACCTGTCATGTTATGATGCATGGAATATGTACATGCTAATGATTTCAAGGATTAATGAAATTTAAATTTGTATAGACAAAAGAATGAACAAATGTTAATTCTCATTAGACAAAACAAGAAAGATTACATCATGCCTCTTGGACTTACAAAATAACTTTCTAAGATAAAAAGACCGAACGCATCCTCTTTGGCGCAAGATAAGCGTTCACACTTTGCTCTTCTTGTAGCTATTTCGTAAGCTCCAAGACCCTCTTTTCACTAGCATAAAATTGAGCCTCGAAAGCATCTCGTTCTTCCTTCATCTAGATCTAACCCTTTTCTAAGTCTTTGAGAGAGGTAGGCATGTCGGGATGGAGGATAGTGTAGGGGACATCTCCTTCCATAATAAGCTCTATGATTACTGGGAGAATGGAGGGATAAGGCTTCATAAGACTTTGAGCACGAGCTAGTACCCATTTGAGGTAAGGCTCAAGAGGGATGGAATTCTTATGCCCCAATGTCTTGCTATCTACCTTGTTCAACATCCTCCAAGCTCGGATAAATCTTTAGCGGTGACCTTGATCGTTGCTCTCGTAGTCAAATACCAAACATTGAATAAGCATCTCATATGGACCATCCCTTTGGGCGTAACCAAACTGTCTTAAGGATAAGCAAGGGTTATAGGTGATACCTCCTCTAATGCCAAGTAAAGGGACATTAGGGAATTCTCCATAACGGTTGACAATAGTAACATTCTCCAAAGAGCGGGAACACCAATGAATATCTGAATGTCTGAGTGTCATCAGCCTATGGGACCATCTTGAACCTTGCTCGTTCTTCAATACATATTAGGGAAGATGCGAAATAAACCATCTTGCCAAAAGAGGAGTACAACACATAAGGATACCTCTTTTCCTTATAGTACGAGTGTGAAAGGAATGTAGGATGTCCCCTAGCAAAGTAGGCACCGGGTTACGAGACATGAAGATTTTGACGGAATTCACATCTATGAGTTGGTCAGGATTTGGAAACAAAACCATCCCATAGATGAGGAGAGCTACAATTTCCTCAAAGACTTACAAATCCAAAGAGTTCCAACATTTTTGGACTTTCTCAAACAAGAACTTTGCTAGGAAACCTTTGACACCACTCCTTGTTTCCCAATTAGTTGTGACATCAGATGGTTGCAAGTGTAGGGCTTGAGCAATCTCTTCCGGATTTGGATCTCTTTCCGTACCGTTAAAAGGTAGTTTATTGAGAATGGGAATTCTCAAGAGTTGGGAGAATTCTTCCAAAGTTGGCACAAGTTGATAATCGGGAAATGTGAAGCAATGGTGTAAAGGATCAAAGAACCGAAAGAGCACCATCATCATGTCTTCATCAGTGTTGGAAGTGACCAAGTTTAGTAGGCGACCATGTCTTTTGGTAAATGGAGAATTTTCAGGAATCCTTGATGCTATCTCTTTAAGTTGAGGAGGGATCCTTACAAGATTGACTTGAATGGTTTTCCTGCGAATAGAATCCATGTTCTACAAAATAGAACAAAGATAAACCCCAAGATCCTTGAAATGGTTAGTGAGTATGAGTATGATGTTATGATGTTTTTGATGTTATGTACAAGTATATATATACGAACAAAGAAAACAAGTCCTTAGGTTTAGGCTTGCATGGAGTCTAATAGGTAAGTACCCTCTTGAAGTTTAGTTGGCTCAAACATGTCCTAGCAATAGTAACCGGGTTCTAAGGGGCTCAATATCACCAGTTTGTTTTCTCATGCATTGTTTCAGTGCAAGCCTCTTTAATGGCGACCGAAATATCCGAAAAAACCAAAACTCAATGAGTGTAGTATCGAGTATCTACCAACTTCGGACTGCACCAAAGCCGGTCATCTCACTACGTCATAAAGGCCAAGTTGGTCAAGTAAAGGTTCTAAAAGTACATTAGTGCTTCATGACATCACTCAGTGGCCCCGTATTCTCCTTGACTACTCAAGGGCTACCGGTACCCACAAATATATCACACTAACGTAGATATTGCTTAGACCATATCGGTATACCCCGCACAGTTTCCACAATGTATTGCTACTTACCTATAAGGTATCCCAAATTCGGTTAAAGGATCCAAACCCAAACAAAGAACCATAATGTAAAGCACACAAGTCAAACAATGAAATGAAGTAAATATGATCTAGCCCTAAGGTAACCCTACTTTAAGAATACTCCCCAACAAAGTTGCCAGTTCTGTGATACGGTGGGAGAACTGACTTGGTTGTTTTACGTTTTATCGTAAATGTTGCGGTTAGCAAGAGTCGCCACCGACTTTTCTTTTATACAATAAGGAAAGGCTGAAAAGAACAGGAAAGACCTTTGAAGATGTTTTCTTGAGTTCGGGGGGTATATTATAAAAAGGGAAGGTATTAGCACCCTTTTCATCCATGGTTTTCCATGGAATCTTAATTACTTGCTAGATCACTTGCTTTTGTTTGAAAATGTGCTTTGTGTGGTTTTTGAAAGTATTTTGAAAATGAACCATCGTTTAGGCAAACTTTGTAATGATTCTCGTTCGTAAGAATGTATACAAAGTGTTGATCTTTTGAAAATGTTTTCAAGTTTGAAATATGTTTTTGAAAGTGTTGGTGTTTGTTTTGAAAATAGCAAGGATGTTTTTGTTTTGAAATGGAGCAAGTAACTAGGAACAATCTACCTACTCAAAAGTCTTTCATGTTCATTTCCTTTTTCCTTTGACATTGTTATCTTACCATTTATTTGGTAAGTAACCATATCTTTTGATGTAAACGGGACAGGCGTGGGTCATCGTATAACCATGATTAGCAATGTTGCAAGGTATCTTAGCATTTTTCTTTAGGGACTAAGATGATTTTGAAAAGAAACTTTTGATAGCGTCATCGAGGGACTATGATCTTGTATTTTTTGCTTGTATTTGCTAAGATACCTCACATGCATAATATGGCCATTTTTATAAGGCAACCAAGTGTATTTTACCCTAGGGGTGCTTGTGTGCAAATGTATTAATTTTCATGCGTTGTTTAGTCTTTGATTAGGGTTTGCTACTTGTTGATTTTATCTTCTCATACAAGCCCTAATTACTAGCATTTATATAAAGCGATAAATTGCGAAAAGTAAAATTACTACGTTATTACATCATTAGGGGAGGGGGTGTACAAATTTACAAATGGGAATTGCAAGAAAATTAAACCTAATTATCTATTACAACCATATTGAATATTGTACAAAATTGAAAATAAAATGCAAGAATATAAATGGAAAAAAGAAATGATTTTTTTTTGTTTTTATGAAAGGGTTTTGTCTTGACCTAATTAAATAAAAGGATTAATTAAAATTAAATAAAATTAACTTAAACCAATTAAGAAAAGAAATTAATTTGAAAAGGATTTTTAGGGTTTTTTTTATGAAAAAAAGGTTTTAAATTAATGAAAATAAAATGAAGATTAATTAATTAAAATAACCTAAGTTCTAAATTAATTTTAACTAAGAAAATAAAATAATATACTAATTTAACCTAAGTCTAAAGATTAATTATTTAAGAAAAAAAAAGAAATTAATTTATTTTAAGAAAATATTTTTTAGTCTTTTTGTTTTATGAAAAAAATAAAATATATAAGTATAAATAATAAATAAAAATAAATTTGGATTTTTTTATGATTTATGAAAATAATAATAGTAATAATAATAATAATATTAATAATAATAATAATAATAATAATAATAATAATAATAATAATAATAATAATGAAGAAAAATAAAATAAAAATAAAAATATAAAGAAAAGCCAGGGGGTGGATCAGTAATGCAAGAGGTATTATGAGAAAAAATGATTAGGCCCATATGAAAGCCCGAACGCTGCAAAAAACACAAAAAGTCAAAAAATAGCAAAAGGTCACGCTGGGGCTTGAACCCATGACCTAAGGGTGACATGCGTGCTGTAACCACTAGGGTGGTGATACATCCGTTAACTTGTGTGAAAGGATAAATACATAACAGAAAATGCGTCCTGATTACACTTCATCTTCAACCTCCAGCCAAAGGACCTGTATCTTCTTCATCTCTCAACAAAAATGAAAAGTTCAAACATGAAAGTTGTGACATTTCTTCCCACGAATCCAACCATGTAAATAACTTAAGCTAACAGTCAAAGATGAATGATGATTTTTCTGGCCCTAATTTAAAACCTAAAATTTTTAGAAAACTTCAACTCTAAAATTATCTAAGCTCGGGCCATATAAATGCAAACTATGGATATGTACAGCTTCGTGGTAATGGTATCTACATTTTATCTTCACAAATCAAAATCAAATGATGCTTGTATGAAGAGATATAAGTTTGAAAACTTACCTCTTGCAGCTGGAGTCGTGTATGGAGTTTGAGCAACCTTTGTGATGGCCTGATGATTTCTGTAGCTTGCATAGACCTCCTTGAGTGTGTTCCAACTCCTACTTTGCTTTGAGGATGACTGGAACTCCCAACTCAAGTCAAGTTGCATGCTTCAAATTTGGAAATGGTGGATAGTGATGGAGGAGTTACAGTCAAGGAACAGGGGCCTGGATCACTTTGATATGATGTATATTAAGTGTTTGGATGGTTAAAACTCAATACGCAAGAGTGGATTTGGAGATGGCTATGTGAGGTTCAAAACTGTCAAGTTAAGGCAGATTCTGAGTTGCAGAGTGCTTGGGATTGTTTTGGGGTCTTAGCCTTCGTGTGTTATATTGCAATAGACTTGTGTTTATGTATGGAAAAGGTTGGAGAGCTATTGCACAAAAGGTTTCTGAGTTATTGGGTTATGGCTCAATTGCTTGATTTTGAAGTAAAGTGAAAAAATCTGGTTCAAAGCAGCAAGTACAAGCATGTAGGGTGGTTGCCAACTTTAAACAAGCTTGTCTGACTTTGTAGAGGAAGCTTATGCAAAGGGAACCAGTGCAAAGCTCAATGCAAGTTGACTTTACATAAAGCTTGCTTTATGTAAATGGCAATGGTGCCTTTGTGCCGTTAATGGAAAATTTACTTGGATAAAGCTTGAATCAAGTGGATAATAGATCAAAAGCAAGTGTAATATTATGATTATAGAGAGACCTTGAGGTTTAGAGGCCTGCAAAGCAATATTGTGCAGCATAGGTTTGAAATTTGAATTTTGTTCATCACAAAATGACTTGTAATTCAAGTTAGAAAACCCTAAATTCCTCTCTTCGATTCTCCCTGCTCAAGAATGATCTAAAGGAGTTCTTGGACATTTTGGAAAGCTTGTAATGTTATCTATAACCCCTCTTTGAATCACTTTTGAAAATTCCACTTGGAACAAAATTAAAAAGTGCCATGAAGTTAGGTCAAAATCCTGACCAAAACTAGGGCAAAATTTCACTAAGTGTTCAATTTCAAGACCATGACTTTATGAATTAATAACTTGAGATCCAAGAATTTTTAGAAGAAGTTGTGTAAAGCAATGTTTTATATATCATGGAGATCTACAACTTTCATGTTTAAAGTTTCTTTTGAATCCTCTTGCATCATGGTGAAAAATTTACTCAAAGTTGTGAAAAAACATGAAGTTTTAAACACTTAGAAAAATTTCTAAGTTATAAAACTTTGACTTTTCAAAATGAAATCTTGACTTTTTGATTTCTTAATGAATAAGTTTCATATTTTGACATGTTTTGATGAATTGTGATCTTTGACATTGTATTTTGACCAAAAAGTCAAAGTTTGACTTTTCAATATACAATTGACTTTTGATCAGTTGACTGAGAATTCACTATCAATCCAATTGATCTTGAGCAATGTTTTAGGTCATGCCATTAGGTCAAAAAAGATGCAATTTAACTCTTGAAACCATGCTTCAAACCAATTGACCATTTGCTAGGTAAAAAATCAGAAATTTCCCTTTCTCAATCAAAACCCTAATTTTGACCATTTTGCCCTTTTGATGATTTGATCAAATTTCTTGAGGAATTATGCTCCAAACTTGATAAAATGATTCCTATGAGTTTATAATATTGATGTGTATCAAAAATTATGAAGTTTGACTAAATTGGCCATAGTTAACTTTTTTCCCAATACAACTGATTTTTAGGTCAACTGCTCAATTGACTGAGCAAAAGTGTGATCCAAGGCTTGAAACTTGACATGAGTAATCTTGGGGGTCCATAATGATCCATGAAAGTCATATGAAGCATTGAAAGTTCAATTATCCTTGTTCAATCTCAAACCCTAATTTTGGTCATCAGTGCTTGAGGAGGTGTCTTGAGCTGATCAACCCTTGTGCAGTATTGAACTGAAGGAGATCTTGTGAGGGATTACTTGATAAATGAGAGGGAAAATTTTTGGGTACAACAGTGTCTAAGAAAGTTTCTATCCAAGAAACACGTCTTAGATAAGCGTGTTGATGAAGATATGATTAACATATTGATTATTCCTTGAGTTAGTTTATTTCTTATCCAAGTGGATAACAGTACATGATCTGAGATCTAATTTCTAGTGGATATTTGTTAAAGGCATCTCAACCAGATTATATATATATATATATATATATATATATATATATATATATATATATATATATATATATATATATATATATATATATATATATATATATATATATATATATATATATATATATATATATATATATATATATATATATATATATATATATATATATATATATATATATATATATATATATATATATATATATATATATATATATATATGGATGTCAAGTTCAAATGTCGAGGACATTCTCTCGGACATCTGGATAATTCTTTTGATCAAAATGAGCCAAATTTGTGTGATCTTGCTTGTGGATACTCTGATTAAGTTGAAGAAGGGGGCTTGAAGCAGAAATGGATCAAGATGGCTGGTAGATGTTTCTCATAAATAGGATGGAGGTTGTTTACTCAAACTTGATATCACTATCAAGTCCATGAGAAAATGGAACACTGGTTCTATTGTAGTGGAAAAGACATCCAAGGTAGGATGATTTATGGAAGTCTAAAGAATAGATCTCCAAGACTGTATCAGGCAAAGTTGATGTCTAGTGGAGTCATTGATGTCAATCAAATGTCTTAAAGTTTGTTATCTCTGAAGGAGTTGTGTATAATAGAGTTTTATCATCATAGGTGTGTAGGGGAATCTAAAGTCTATCTCGACTTATGATAATCATTTTGTGGTTGATACTCAAAGGAATTATCACCTGACATATGTCTTCATATTTTCTTTGGAGTGTCATCTAAACTGTTTGGGATGAGCATTCGAGAATTTTGTCTGGAGTAAGAAGAAGTTTGTAGTTCAAGTCTTATTGGGGACCAAAGCATCATTGTTCGTGAGAAAGGAACTATGATTGATCATTTTTGAGGAAGGTGTGTCAAATAACCATAGATATGTGTGTATACTCAAGGGAGGTTCTCCTTAAGCTTAGGATCCAGTTATGTAGTGATGAAACACTAGTTCTTGCAAGGACTAAAGTGATGCACCTAAAGGAAGTCAGTGCATTATGGAGAATTGGAGAAGTGAAGATTGAATAGCAAAGGGGAAGAAAATCCTGCTCAGAAGTCTATATATCCCTTGGTGATTGAAGCTAGTTAATCTGGTATCTGCTAGAGGAAATATCCTCTTTGGGTATTCTAAGATGGTTACTGACTCTATAATGCTAGACAGGATGTCTAAACATTATGCTTTAGAAAGTGTATGAGAGTTTATTTCTCTCCACGGTACTCTCGTGTTTGTGATAACCTGAATAAGCTGCAGAATTTGTATCCTATTGAGATCTTCTTGTATCAGTTGAAAGAAGGACTTCTATGCAAATAATAATTCATATGAATGGTGTTCTGGACTGAGCCCACGCTTGTCCCAAACAGCATACAACATCCAATCCAACCATGATGTAGAAGAAGGCCAACAAGAATAAGGTTGCCATTGACTATTGTGATACAGTGGGAGAACTAACTTTTTGTTTTTTTGCGTTTGTGTTTGCAAATGTTACGGTTTAGCAAGAGTCTCCACCGACTTTTATTTTATCCAAAAAAAAGGAAAGGTGAAAAAGCACAGGAAAGACCTTTAGAGATGTTTTCTTGAGTTCGAGGGGTAGATTATGAAAAGGGAAGGTGTTAGCACCCTTTTAAACCATGGTTTTCCATGGGCTCTTAGTTACTCTCTAGATCAACTTACTTTTGTTTTGACAATGTGCTTGTGGTGTGGGCTTTGAAAGTGTTTTTAAAATATCTTTGTAATGGTCCTCGTTTCTATAAGAACGCATATAAAGTTTTGTTTCAAAAGATAGTTTAAAGATGTGTTTGTGGATTGTGTTTCGGAAAGATATTTTGCAATGGTTCTCGTCTCTATAAGAACGTATACAAAATGTTTTATCTTTCTGGAAAATGTTTTGAAATGAGAGTGTTGGTGTGTAAAAGTGTTTTTGTCGCGAGTAAGCGAGTAACTAAGAGCGAACCTACCTACTCAAAAGGTCTTAGATGTTCTTTTCCTTCTCCTTTAGATGTTGCTATCTTACCATTGTTTTGGTAAGAAGTCACATCGTTGGATGTGAAGGGACGGACGTGGGACGTTTGAATAGTCATAGAAGGCAACTTATGAGACGTTTTAGCAATGTCGCTTAGGGACTAGATCGTTTACCGAATGCAACATCGAGGGTCATCGAGGGACTACGATCTTTTATCGAGGGTCTTTGCTAAAATGCCCACGTTCGAAGGACATGACTATTTTCATTCGATAGGCAACGAAGTGGGGTTACTCTAGGGGTGCTAGTGTGCAAGTGTGTTTGATTGCATGAATTTAGTCTTGATTAGGGTGATCTATTTGTTGATTTCATGTCTTGTCATACACACCCTAGTTACTAATAATATATGACATCATTAAAAGTGCAGAAAGTAAATATCCTACGTTGTTACAATCATTAGGGGGATGGGGGTACATATTTATGAATGGGGGTTGCAAGTAAAATTAAATCCTAAATTACTATTACAACCATAGTAAAATGTACAACATAAGAAAGAAAGAAAAATGAATTGTTTAAAAAAAAGGGTTTTTGTCTTAGAAAAACTAATTAGTAAGAGGAAAATATTTTTTATGTCCCTTTTGTGTTAGTAAAAAAAAAGTATTAACATTAAAATTGATTAAAAAAAAAGGGTAACAAATGAAAGATAGAAACAGTGTGCTGCTGCAAGCAAAATAACAAGGGTCAGAAGTTCTGAAGCCAGACACGTGGTGGCTCAGAAGGAAAGGTCAGTGGGCATCAGAAGTTCTGATTGGTAAACTCTGAGGTCCTGCAAGAAATGTTAGGGGGCAGATACAAAAATTCTGGGTTTCTATGTGTTGAACTTCTGAGTGTTAGAACAGTGAGAACATCTAAGAAATTCAGTGCGTGTTAAAATAGTGAGTGGGAACATCAGAAGTTTTGTATTGTACTAAGCCAGTGAGTGAACGTTAGCAGTTCAATGCGTTATCAGCATGTAAGAATTAGAAGTTCAGTGTGTGTTAATAGTGTGAAATATCATAGAAGTTCTGTATGTTAAAACCATGAGGAGAACTCAGAAGTTCTGTGTGTGTTTCAACACTCAATCAGCATATCAATAATCTTTTCAGTTTTTAACAAACAACAAATCAGAAGGAATAAAAACACACAACAGTTTACAAAAGTTCTAATACTGATCCTGAGCCTAGCCTTAATCAAGAAGTTCTGCTCCACAGTTTTTCTATTCATGTAATGATGTAGACAACATCAATACTATGATATTTACATGTTAATGATGTTCAGAATGAAAAAATGTGAAGTCAGAAAGACTTACCTTGAACCTAGAGTGTGTTATTGGAACTTTGGACTGCTGCCTTTAGATGTTCTGAGTCAGCAAGAGAAACGGAAGGGGAAATGCCAAGCTCTTTTATTCAAAAGGATGAACAAAGGTTTTGGTTTTCTGTTTGGGATTTCTGGATTTTTATGAAGGGTTTCATAGGTTTCTCTTTTCTCTTTATATGATTCTCTCTTTCCAAAAGCCAGCCCTTTGAACGTGTGATGGAGAAAAGTATTTATAGATGGGTTTGTTGTGGTTTTGGGGGGAAAACAAATGGGATTCAAACATTTTTGGTATACTGTTCCATTGCTTTTTAATCACAATTTTCGTATGCTAATTTGATGCAAATATGGGGTTTGAGAAAGTGCAGGCATGGACTGGGTCAGCAGCTGACTACAGGACTGTGTTGCAGCAGGGCAACAGGTTACTTAAATAAGGTTTTGGGATTTGGGTGATGTTCTGATCACAGAAGATCAGAAGCGTAACCTCTATGTGCTGAAGAGTCACATTTTGATGGAAGATTATGTTCTGAACCACGTTTGTAATTTCTGAATGCGCTTGCGTAGAGGTTGAAGAGCCATGTTCTGATTGAAGGCTATGTTCTGAACCAAATTTGCAACTTCTGACTGCACTTGCATGGAGGCTGGCTCGGAAAGTCTGAAGCATCATATACTCTTAACACTTAGGAAAATTTCTAAATGTTTAGAAAATTTGATTTTTTTCAAAGTAATTTCTGATTTCTGATTTTGATGAACCAGTTTCATGTCTTGATGACATATAATTGTTGAAACTTGATTTTTGATTTAAAAGTCAAAGTTTGACTTTTTCAGTATGCTTTTGACCATCTTGCCCTTGTGAGTGATTTTCTTGAAAAGTTGTAATTCAAGACTTAGAACTTGATAGAAGCAGACCTGAGAGTCCAGGATGATCCTTTGAGAAATGGGAGGGAAAATTTTGGGGTACAAGAGTTTCCCCTGTTCAATCTTCTTAAGCCTGAGGATGTAGATTGGCTGATCTGCCTTTCGTGATCTGAAGGTTGAAGATGATTGAACACTAGAGTGCCCAGAAATTTGCACTTGATGATGTGGTGGTTGATTATGCTGGGAATGGGCCTAAAAGATGCCATTTGGAGAAACAATGGAGAATTGTCAGAGATGGGCTTGTAGATGCCATACAGAAAAGATTGATTGCATATGAGATTCCTCGGTGAGAAATCATGTTCCTGCTGTCGAGGAGGACTTCACTGGGGGAATGTTGGTTCATGTCCTGGGAAGTAAAGTTTAGGAGCTTAGATTGTCCATTACTTTACTGGGGAATTATCTTCTGACTGAGGAGGTAAAAGTAGAACGTCTACCTGGTCAGGGTTCAGGCTGTACAACGACTCGCTGGGGAAATGTGAAATTGATGGTATCTGGTCGGGTCCAGGACTTACAGTGTTATGACCTGTTGAATGGAGATAAGGGGGAAGGAACCTGGATAGTAGGGTTACCTCGAAATGAAAGCCTGGGTAGTAGGGCTTGTGAGAAGGAACCTAGATAGTAAGGTTACTTCAAAATGAAAGCCTGGGTAGTAGGGCTTGTGAGAAGGAACCTAGATAGTAGGGTTACTTCGAAATGAAAGCTTGGGTAGTAGGGCTTGTGAGAAGGAACCTGGATAGTAGGGTTACTTCGAAATGAAAGCCTGGATAGTAGGGCTTATGAGAAGGAACATGGATAATAGGGTTACTTCAAAATGAAAGCCTGGGTAGTAGGGCTTGTGAGAAGGAACCTGGATAGTAGGGTTACTTCAAAATGAAAGCCTGGGTAGTAGGGCTTGTGAGAAGGAACCTGGATAGTAGGGTTACTTAGAAATGAAAGCTTGGGTAGTAGGGCTTGTGACAAGGAACCTGGATAGTAGGGTTACTTCGAAATGAAAGCCTGGGTAGTAGGGATTGTGAGAAGGAACCTGGATAGTAGGGTTACTTCGAAATGAAAGCCTGGGTGGTAGGGCTTGTGAGAAGGAACCTGGATAGTAGGGTTACTTCGTGATGAAAGCCTGGGTAGTAGGGCTTGTGAGAAAGAACCTGGGTAGTAGGGTTACTTCGCTTGATCATGTAGATTAGTTGACCCATTTGGTTTCGGGAACTGATTTTCTCTTGGTTGCCTGCAGATATGACATGTATAATTGTTGGAATTGTTGGTGATAATTGTCTTTCTTGAAAAGATAACAAGGTTAGTTATATGCGATGCATGAGATGCATTATGAGATGATGTTCTCAAAATAAACAAGATTATGTTGTATGTGATATGTATGTGCGTGTCATGATGTATGAGCATGTTAGTTGCGACATATCCGAGTCAGGGAAAATAAATCCCTGACTGCAGCTGGGGAAAATAGCATTTCTGACCGTTGTAGAGAACCGTGGCTCTTCTTGTTCCGTTGAGGATGATGAATGGAAGTGACTATGCTGGGGATTTGCTCCTTATTTACGAATATTCCGTCAGGAGAGACTCTGCTTGAGAATAACTCTGCAGGGAACAACTTGAAAGGTGAATTTCCAATAACTGAAGTAACGGGCTCTATCGGGGATTGAGCTCCTGTATTCAGAGAAATAAACTCTGCTTGGGGAGTCAGAAATTCATGATGATCCACTCATTCTTATGAAATTCGACTGGGGGACATAGGTGTCGGGTTTCTGGATGACCCTTGGCTAAGGAGATTACTTCCCATTTTGAGAGAACTGATATCAATGCTTTGATTACCTCTACTCTATGGGGATTATAAGTGTCACAAGGTCACATGTATTGATGACTGTGATCCAAAGTTGTCTCTGCCCTGGTACCTGCTGGACATGGTAACTGTCGGATTTGACTTTTCTTACTCTTGTCCCTGTCTCTGGAGTTATGAGCAATTGTCTTTTGTTTCTATGCAAATGTTTGTGAACAATAATCATATTCAAGTGCATATGTCAAGAATAAATCATTGGATGTTCTTGCAAAAACAAAGCAGAAAAAGAAAAACAAATAGTTTTGTAAAAATGACTTGTATTAATTGTTGAAGTTGGCCTATAACGGGCGTTTTTGTACAAGGAAGCTGACGCCCTAGTAAGATAACACCGCCGTAAAAAGGAAAGATATACAGTATTTGTGAAAAATAAAAAGAAAACAACTATGTGCAACAATCCATTGGGTTTCAAATCTGCTATTGCCACTATGCCTTCGAGCGTCTCCTCATTTTGCTGCTTGTCCGAAGCTGATTAGATTGATTGATGTCATTTGAGCTTGACAGTTGATACTGAAGTCAGATCGCAGGGTGATCCAATGGGATATAGTGATACGCTTTTCATCCCTAACTTTTGCCTGGACCGCCCTTTCGGGTTTTCAGTCCACCGGGATACCCGTTTTTTCCCAAGTCGCCTTTTCAGGTTTTCGACTTGCCGGGTGTACAGATTTTTCATTTTCATCCCTTATTTTTTCCCGAACCCTTTTGGTTCGCCGAGAAGCCCTTATTTTTTCCTAGGCCAGTCGACCTAGCGGGTCTTTGATCATGCGTAGTATTTTTTTTCACTATGCCCGCATTGACAGGGTGAGGAAGGTCATCACCATCCATGGTGGTCAGAATCATGGCTCCACCTGAAAAAATGTTTTTAACCACAAATGGCCCTTTGTACGTGGGGGTCCATTTTCCCCTGGGGTCACCTTGCGGCAGTATGATGCGCTTGATCACTAAATCCCCGACTTGATATTCTTGTCACCTGACTTTCTTGTTAAAAGCCTTGATCATCTGCTTTTGATACACCTGACCATGGCAGATAGCAGTAAGTCTCTTTTCATCGATTAGATTTAGTTGATCAAGTCGATTATGGATCCAATCGTCTTCGCTTAAGCCTGCATCTCTCATAATCCTTAGGGAGAGAATCTGAACCTCAATGGGTAGGACTGCCTCCATGCCATATATAAGAAAGTAGGGTGTTGCCCCTGTCGATGTCCATGCTGAGGTACGGTACCCATGTAGAGAAAATGGTAACATCTCGTGCCAGTCTTTGTATGTCACCGTCATCTTCTGTACAATCTTTTTGATGTTCTTGTTAGCTGCTTCAACAGCATTGTTCATCTTCGGCTAATAGGGAGAAGAGTTATGATGTTGTATCTTGAATTGTTTATAGAGCTCGATGATCATTGTGTTGTTTAGATTCGTACCATTGTCAGTAATAATTCTCTATGGCACACCGTATCGACACATCAGATTCTGTTGGATAAACCGTGCCACCATGTTCTTGGTTACTGTGGCAAAAGAGGCTGCCTCAACCCACTTTGTGAAGTAATCAATGGCTACTAGGATGAAGCGATGTCCATTAGAAGCGGTGGGCTTGATTTCTCCAATCATGTTGATGCCCCACATTGCAAAGGGCCACGGAGCTGTCAAGACGTTTAAGGGGACTGGAGGCACACGCACCTTATCAACGTAAATTTGGCACTTATGGAAAGTTCAAGAGTGCTAATAACAATCGGCTTCCATAGTGGACCAATAATATCCTGCCCGTAGGATCTTTTTAACCCTGGTATGTCCACTGGAGTGGGTTCCGAAGGTGCCTTCATGTAGATCTGTCATGATCCTCTCAGCTTCGCCATTGTCTACACACCGCAGTAAGGTAGAGTCATGGTTGCGTTTATAGAGGATTCCATTACTGAGGAAGAACTTTGCAGCGAACCTTCTCAGAAACTTCTTATTATTGACAGATGCCCCTTCGGGATACTCTTGAGCCTCAAGATACTTTTTGACTTCGTGAAACTAGGGTTTGTCTGTTACTTCCTCGATATCGATTTCACAGCAGTGTGCTGGTTCATTCAACCTTTCAATGGTGATTTGGGGAGCTTCGTTGTCCCACCGGATTTTGAACATGGAAGACATGGTAGCTAACACGTTCGCTAACTGATTCTCCTCTCGTGGGAAATGTTCAAAGGTTACCTCCTCGAAGTGTGGGAGCAATGTCAGTACATACTCTTTGTAAGGAATGAGGTTCGGGTGCTTCGTATCCCACTCACCTTTGATATGGCTTATCACCAAGGCGGAATCCCCGAATACACTCAAGAACTTGATCCTTAGATCGACGGTAGCTCGAAGACCCATGATGCATGCTTCATATTCCGCCATATTGTTGGTGCAGTTAAAAACATAATCGAGCAGTGAACGGAGTATGACAACCTTCGGGAGATATGATTACAGCGCCGATACCATTACCCAATGCGTTTGAGGCTCCATCAAATTACATAGACCATAGGGATCCTTCTTCAGGTCCTTCATCCGGTCCAGGTTCTTCATAGTCAGTCACCAGCATAATATTTTCATCTGGAAACTCAAAATTCATGGACTGGTAGTCATCCACGGCCTGATGAGCCAAATGATCAGCCAATACACTCCACTTGTTTGCTTTATGGGTTGTATATTGTATATCGTATTCAGTTAAGATCATCTTACATCTTGCTATCCTTCCAGAGAGAGCGGGCTTCTCGAAAATGTATTTGATCAGATCCATCTTTGATATTAATAAGGTAGTGTGAGTTAGCATATACTGTCTCAGTCGGCGAGCAGCCCATGCAAAAGCGCAACAAGTTTTCTAGAGCAATGAGTATCGTGTCTCACAGTCGGTAAACTTTTTGATAAGGTAGTATATTGCATGCTCTTTTTGACCAGACTCGTCATGCTGCCCAAGTACACATCCCATCGAATTTTCTAGCACTGTCAGGTACAATATCAAAGGCCTCCCTTCAACTGGAGGCGTCAGAATTGGTGGTTCTTGTAGGTATTCCTTGATTCTTTCGAAAGCGGTCTGGAATTCATCATTCCACTTTACCACTTGATCTTTCTTCAGAAGCTTAAAGATTGGCTCACAAGTAGCAGTCAGATGTGAAATGAACCTGGCGATATAATTCAGGCGTCCTAAGAAACCTCTAACTTCCTTCTCTGTACGGGGGGCTGGAATCTCTTGTATGGCCTTTACCTTTGCGGGGTCTACCTGAATACCTTTGTCACTGACGATGAAACCCAAAAGCTTACCGGACCTTACCCCGAAGATGCACTTGTTCAGATTCAACCTCAGTTTGTAAATCTTCAACCTGTCGAACAACTTTTGGAGATGATTAAGGTGCTCTTCCTCAGTCTGAGACCTGGATATCATGTCATCGACATAAACTTTGATCTTATGGTGAATCATATCATAGAACAAAGCGACCATGGCGCGATGATAAGTTGCCCCAACATTCTTAAACCCAAAAGGCATCACTTTGTAGAAGAAGGTGCCCCATTGCATAACGAAAGTTGTCTTTTCCATGTCTTCAGGAGACATCTTGATCTGGTTGTAGCCAGAGAAACCATCCATGAAGGAGAATATTTTTTTCTGCACGGTGTTGTCAACCAGAACATCAATGTGGGGAAGCGGGAAGTCATCCTTGGGGCTTGCCCTATTCATATCTCTGTAATACATACACATCCATACCTTGTCGTCCTTCTTAGGTACCGGAACGACGTTAGCAACCCACTGTGGATAAGAGGTGACAACTAAAAATTCTGCGTCGAACTGCTTCATGACCACTGCCTTGATCTTCTCTGACATTTGGGGTGCATACAGCGGACCTTCTGTTTAATCGGCGGGCAACCTTCCTTAGTCGGCAGGCGATGTACCACAATATCAGTGTCTAGACCATGCATGTCTTCATATGACCAGGTGAAGATCTCAACGTAGTCGTGCAACATCTGTATCAACCTCTGCTTGATGCTGAGCTCCAGGTTCGTACCTATTTTAACCTCTTTTTTGTCTATCTCTATGCCCAAGTTTATTGTCTCAACTGGCTCCTCATGAGGATGTATAGCCCTCTCTTCCTGTTGTAGCAGTCTAGCAAGCTCTCCCAGTACCTCACAATCGTCCCCACCTTCGTTCTCCGCTTGGTTGATCAAATTTTCAAAGTCATAACTGGCAATAGCAAGATTGTTATCAATGGGATCCAGAGTGGACATGGATCTGCAGTTCGATATGTGAGTGTGTGTAAGAGCATAGCTGTATTGATAAAGCAAAGGCAGAAAAGAAAAACAAAGAGTGCAAAATTTGTATGCAAAGAACGTCCAATGCTTCATTGATGATATATGAGATGACATATAATAACCCTCACAAATAGAGCCATCGTGCCTCGGGTAAGACACAGGGCTATAAAGTTTAAATTGTTCATTACAAACTTAGAAAACAAGTAAGACAATTATTGCGGAACAAAAGAAACTGGTATGAAATATCTGGTCGTCCAATTGCTCGGTCAACCGTTGGTAGTCGGGTAAATCCAACTATCAAAGTCAAAGTCTTCCTCACTGTCTTCAATAGCATTGACCCCTCGATTGCTGATGTGTAGGGGAGGTTCTCCAACTCGAGCGCGTCGAACAACCCTCTGAGCCTTTGAAGTAAAGCCTAAGCCAAACTTGTCAGTTTTGTGAATATACTCAGGAAGTTGTCCCAAATTGGTATTCCTGCCTTCTTCGACTACTGCTCTTGTATCCTTGAGAGAAGCCATCTTTAGAGGAGGTTTGGTGCTAGTAGTGGTCTCAGTGGATGCCAAAATCTGGGGAACCTCTTCAAAGTTCTGACAAGGAGTCTATATAAATTCTCCTTCCATTTCTACGTAGCGGAAGGAATTGAGGTGACTCACCATGTATTCTTCCTCACCCCGCATCGTGACAATCTTTCCTTTCACCGGATACTTCAGCATTTGGTGGAGTGTGGAGGTAACAACTCCAGCTTCATAGATCCAAGGGCGACCCAAAAAACAAGAATACGACGGCTTGATATCCATCACATAGAAGGTGGACTCTAAAGTCTGAGAGCCTATCTTGACAGGGATGTCCACCTCCCCGTGCACCATTCTCTTTGTTCTGTCAAAAGCCCTTACCACAATGTTACTAGGCTTTAGAGTCAAACCCTCGCAATCCAACCGGTCCAACACCTTCTTTGGCAGAACATTCAGCGAAGACCTAGTATCCACCAACACATGAGCCATAGTGGTGCCCCTGCATTCGATTGAGACATGCAGAGCATCATTATAATTTCTTCCTTTTGGTGTCAAGTCGGTGTCTGAGAAGCTCATCCCATTATCGGTGGTCAGGCTAGCCATGCAATCTTTGAATTGATCAGATGAAGTCTCTTGCGGCACGTGCGCAGTTTTGAAGAATGCAATCAAAGCCTTCACATGGGCCTCGAAGCATAATAGCAGGGATAACATGGATATCTCCGAGGGGGCCTGCCCCAGCTGTTCGACCACATTGTAGTCAATCTTTTTAATTATTTTCAATATTTCCTCTATCCCTTGCTTAAAGGTTTCCACAACAATTTTCCTAGGTGCCCCCGTCCGGGCAGGCTCACCTACAACTTCTTAGCCTCGAGTACCAGATGACTTATCGGCAGGGGTACCAACTGGAGTAAGAATAGGAACAGTAGTTGATGTGCTAGCAGGAACAATAGATGGAATGACAATAGGCTTGTTGACAGTCTTATGGGAAATCTAGGGAGAGAAAACCCTTCTACTTCTAGTAATCTTGCTGGTCCCAACAATGTTACCAACATCAGGATTAACTGCTTCGGTCTTCAAGTTTTGTTTAACGCCATGATAGTAAACATCGACGCCATAATGCCAAGGGACAGCTTTTTCGAAGGCGTACGGGATAGGAGCAGGACATGTGATTATCAACGGAGCGGTTCTCGTAGTGGGTGTAACCCTAACAGGTCTTCTCAAGGAGGCCTTGGAAGGATTGGCGGAAATGGTTATAATAACAATGTCTTCGGATGGAACAACGGGAACCAGAGTTTTCTCGAACAAAATTTCTTTACTGTCCATCAGACGTTGAACACCTGACCTCAGCAACTGGAAACCAGAGGGTAGAAGTGAGCATATGTGGCAACCTTCATCACAACCCGGAAATAAACTGGCCAACAACAAATTCTTCTTAACAGTCATAAGAGGAGTAGAAACTTCGTTCACTGAGGTTATGAATAGACCAGTATCAATGGCGTTAACTCCATGGTTGTGCTTAGGAATGGGAGCAGTTAGGACATTGGGCTTCTCCGGAGCGTCGAACTCAATCTCCTTGGCTTCAATCAAATCTTGTACTTTATTTCTTAGAGTCCAACAATCATTTTTGTCATGACCGGGACTCTCAGAATGATAGGCGCACCGAGCGTTCGGATTGTATCAAAGAGAGGAGGTATTAGGATTTTTAGGAGCCTCTTTTAAAGTTGCCAAGTTAGATCTCAACAGATGGGATAGAACCTCTTTCAATGTCATGTTGATCTGGGAGAACTGCCTTTGTGGTCTTTCTACCCTTTGCTGATTGTTGCATTGTGGGGCAGCCGCAGGCCTTGGTATTATTATAGCACTTACTGTCAGACGGTATCCCGCTCTGCTCTGATCTCTCGGGTTATAAATGGCACTGGCCTCCTTCTTACCAGTGAAGGGTTTCTTCATTGTGCTCGAGGATGCATCTCTTTGAATTTTGCCACTTTTTATACCGGCTTCAACCCGCTCACCAGTCATGATTAGTTCAATAAATCCAGCTGAGGAACTTCCGATCAGGTGGTTGAAGAATGGACCTGACAGGGTGCCTAGGAACATGTCCACTAATTCTATGTCCGATAGAGGGGGCTGGACTCTTCCTACGAGATCCCTCCATTTCTGAGCATAGGTTTTGAAACCTTCACTTGTTCCCATAAACATGCCTTGCAATTGCGTCCGAGTTGGAGCTAAGTCAGCATTGTACTGATATTGTTTGTAGAAGGCGGCAGCCAAATCTTCCCAATTGCGAATATTGGTCCCTTCCAACTGATAGAACCAATCTAACTGTGTTCCTGATAAGCTCTCTTGGAAAAAATACACCCACATATTCTTATCAACCGTATGGGGTTGAATTTTTCTAATGTATGACCTTAAATGCAGCTTTGGGCAAGAGACACCGTCGTATTTGGCGAAAGTGGGGATCTTGAATTTCTGTGGGATGACAACCCCTGAGACAAGTCCTAACTCTTCAAAATCCAGTCTGGGTACCCTCTGGACCTCCATAGAATTCAAACGATCCTCTAGCTCTTTGTATTTGTTATCAGCGGGAGGATACTGTTCCTCAGAGTAATCAGGTTCTTCCTCTTCTTCGGATGCTGGGTTGTTGTTCACTTCCTGGATCCTGTCTCCTTGATTATCTCCTTCACCCGATGATGTTACAAAATCCAAAGTCCATATGGCTTGTCCTTTGAACCTTCTTCCCATGATCACAATACCGGTTGGTTTTTTTGCTTTCTTCTTCTTCTCTTTGGCCAACAGAGTCTTCAACTCCTCTTGTCCTTTTGTCAGAGTTAAGAGCATCTGTTGAAATTGGGTGTTTTGCGCCTAAAGATCTTTCACTGTCTGCTCAATATCCATCTTGCTGAAATAAATAGTAGAAGGATAAGGAGACATGTCGTAAGAAACCTGTATGATGTTATGATGAATGAAGATGCAATATGCAAATGATTTCAAGGAATTTAGAGATTTAAATTTGTTCAAACCAAAAAGGAACACACGTTATATTAAATCCAATATTTGAGCACATCATGCCTCTTTGGGCTTACAACAAAATACAACAAAAACTCCTAAGACAAGAAGGTCGAACGCATCCTCTTTAGAGCGATGTAGGCGTTCAGGTTCTTCTCTTCATGAAGCAGCTTGGTGAGCTCCAGAACCTTCTTCTCACTGGCCTAAAACTGGGCTTCAAAGGTGTCTCTCTCTTCCTTCAACTGAACCCAAGCTTTCTGCAAGTCTTCGAGAGAGGTAGGCATGTCAGGATGAAGGGCGGTGTATGGGACGTCTCCTTCAACAACAGGCTCTATGATAATAGGGAGGACGGAAGGGTAAGGCATCAGGAGACTCTGAGCACAAGCTCGCACCCACCTAAGATAAGGCTCGAGTGGGATAGAGTTTTTGTGTCCCAAAGTCTTACTGTCCACCTTGTTCACCATTCTCCAAGCTCGTGTAAACCTCTGTCGGTAGCCTTGGTCTTCTTTATCGTAGTCGAACACCAGACCTTGGATGAGCATCTCGTGGGGACCGTCTCTTCGGGCATACCTAAATTGTCAAAGAGCTAAGCAGAGATTGTAGGTGATACCTCCCCTAATACCAAGCAGAGGGACGTTAGGGAATTCCCCACAGCGGTCAATGATAGAGACATCTTCCAAGGATCTCGAACACCAACGAATGTCAGAATGGGTGAGGGACATCATCCTTTGGGACCATGTCAGTCTTTGCTCGTTCTTTAATGCTGTTTAGGGTAGGTGTGAAGTGAACCACTCAGCGATTAGGGGAATACAACACAAAAGAGTACCTCTTTTTTTCATGGTACGGGTATGAAGGCAATGCAAGATGTCTCCCAGTATGGTAGGTACAGGGTTGCGAGAGAGAAAGACTTTGATGGCATTGACGTCTATGAATTGGTCCGAATTGGGGAACAAAACCAGACCATAAATGAGAAGGGCCGGGATGTCTTCAAAAGCTTGGAAATCCATGTCGTCCCAGAATGAACGAGCCTTCTCCAATAGAAACTTGGCTAGGAAACCTTTGACCCCACTTCTTGTCTCCCAATTGGCTATGATGTCATCTCTTTTCAGATGCAAAGCTTCGGCAATGACTTCAGGTTTGGAATCCCTTCTAGACCGGTTAACGGTATCTGATCAAGCAAGGGCACCCCTAAGAGTAAAGAGAACTCTTCCAGTGTAGGTACCAACTGATATTCCAGGAAAGTGAAACAATGATGTGCGGGATCAAAGAATTGGAACAACACACACATCATCTCTTCTTGGAAACTGGATGTAGCCAAACTGAGGAGTCGACCATATTTCTTGGTAAGAGGAGAATCTCCGGGCACTCTTAAGGCTAACTCTTGAAGCTAAGGGTGTGCCTTTACAAAGCTGATTCAGATGGTGTTCCTTCGGACGTAATTCATGACCTACAAAACAAAAACAAAGATAAATTTCTAAATCCTTGAAATGGTTAGTGAGCATGCTCATGATGCTTATGATGTTTATGATGTTATGTACAAGTAAACATATACACACACAACAAACAAGTTCCTATGTTTTAGGCTTGCATGGGGTTTTATAGGTAAGTACCCTCTTGAAGTTTAGTTGGCTCAAACCTGTCCTAGTAATAGTGATCGGGTTCTAAAGGATCTCAACATCACCGACCTTTCTCTTAGGCGTTGTCTCAGCACAATCAATCTTTTCTTGCGGTCGAGATATCCCAAAAGTCTAGCCTTAGTGAGTGTAGTATCGAGTATCAACCAATTTTCAGCTCTACACTGAAACCAGTTATCTCACTACGTCCTAATGGCCAAGTTTGTTCAATTAGGGTTCTAAAGTCAATTAGTACTTCATGACGCCACTCAGCCGCCCCTTATTCTCCTCAATTCACCATGAGGGATACCGGTACCCACAAATGCGTCACACTAACATAGCCATTGTTTCAACCATATCGGTCTACGCCGTACAGTTTCCACAATCTATTTCTATTTACCTAAAGAGGTGTCCCAGATTCGGGTGGAGGATCAAAGCAAGCCCAAAAGAAGAACAAAATGTAAAACATACAAATCAAACAAAGAAATCAAGTAAAGGTGATCTAACCCTAAAGTAACCCCACTTTTAGATTTTTCCCCAGCAGAGTCGCCAGTTTTGTGATACGTGGGAGAAATGACTTTTTGTTTTTTTGCGTTTGTGTTTGCAAATGTTGCGGTTTAGCAAGAGTCGCCATCGACTTTTCTTTTATCCAAAAAAAGGAAAGGTGAAAAAGCACAGGAAAGACCTTTAGAGATGTTTTCTTGAGTTTAGGGGGTAGATTATGAAAAGGCAAGGTGTTAGCACCCTTTTCATCCATGGTTTTACATGGGCTCTTAGGTACTCGCTAGATCAACTTGCTTTTGTTTTGACAATGTGCTTGTGGTGTGGGATTTGAAAGTTTTTTGAAAATATCTTTGTAATGGTCCACGTCTCTATAAGAACGCATACAAAGTTTTGTTTCGAAAGATAGTTCAAAGATGTGTTTGTGGATTGTGTTTCGGAAAGATATTTTGCAATGGTTCTCGTCTCTATAAGAACATATACAAAATGTTTTATCTTTTGTAAAATGTTTTGAAATGAGAGTGTTGGTGTGTAAAAGTGTTTTTTTCGTGATCAAGCGAGTAACTAAGAGCGAACCTACCTACTCAAAAGGTCTTAGATGTTCTTTTCCTTCTCCTTTAGATGTTGCTATCTTACCATTGTTTTGATAAGAAGTCGCATCGTTAGATGTGAAGGGACGAACGTGGGACGTTTGAATAGTCATAGAAGGAAACTTATGAGACGTTTTAGCAATGTCGTTTAGGGACTAGATCGTTTACTGAATGCAACATCGAGGGTCATCGAGGGACTACGATCTTTTATCGAGGGTCTTTGCTAAAATGCCCATGTTCGAAGGACATGACTATTTTTTTTTGATAGGCAACGAAGTGGGATTACCCTAGGGGTGCTAGTGTACAAGTGTGTTTGATTGCATGCATTTAGTCTTGATTAGGGTGATCTATTTGTTGATTTCATGTCTTGTCATACACACCCTAGTTACTAATAATATATGACAACATTAAAAGTGCGGAAAGTAAATATCCTACGATGTTACAATCATTAGGGGTATGGGGGTACATATTTATGAATGGGGGTTGCAAGTAAAATTAAATCCTAAATTACTATTACAACCATATTTAAATGTACAACATAAGAAAGAAAGAAAAATGACTTGTTTAAAAAAAGGGTTTTTGTCTTAAAAAAACTAATTAGTAAGAGGAAAATATTTTTTATGTCCCTTTTGTGTTAGTAAAAAAAAGTATTAACATTAAAATTGATAAAAAGGGAAACAAATGAAAGATAGAAAGAGCGTGCTACTGCAAGCAAAAAAACAAGGGTCAGAAGTTATGAAGCCAGACACGTGGTGACTCAGAAGGAAACGTCAGTGGGAATCAGAAGTTCTGATTGGTAAACTCTGAGGTCCTGCAAGAAATGTTAGGGGGCAGATACAAAAATTATGGGTTTCTATGTGCTAGAACAGTGAGAAAATCTTTGAAATTCTGTGCGTGTTAAAATAGTGAGTGGGAACATCAGAAGTTTTGTATTGTACTAAGACAGTGAGTGAACGTCAGCAGTTCAATGCGTTATCAGCATGTAAGAATCAGAAGTTCAGTGCGTGTTAATAGTGTGAAATATCATAGAATTTCTGTATGTTAAAACCATGAGGAGAACTCAGAAGTTCTGTGTGTGTTTCAACACTCAATCAACACATCAATAATCTATTTAGTTTTCAACAAACAGTAAATAAGAAGGAATAAAAAAACACAATAGTTTGCAGAAGTTCTAATACTGATTCTGAGCCTAGCCTTAATCAAGAAGTTCTGCTCCACAGTTTTTCTATTCATGCAATGATATAGACAACATCAATACTATGATATTTACATGTTAATGATGTTCAGAATGAAAAAATGTGAAGTCAGAAAGACTTACCTTGAACATGGAGTGTGTTATTGGAACTTTGGACTGTTGCCTTTAGATGTTCTGAGTCAGCAAGAGAAACGGAAGGGGAAATACCAAGCTCTTTTATTCAAAAGGATGAACAAAGCTTTTGGTTTTCTGTTTGGGATTTCTGGATTTTTATGAAGGGTTTCACAAGTTTCTCTTTTCTCTTTATATGATTCTCTCTTTCCAAAAGCCAACCCCTTGAATGTGTGATGGAGCAAAGTATTTATAGATGGGTTTGTTGTGGTTTTGGGGGGAAAACAAATGGGATTCAAACCTTTTTGGTATACTGTTCCATTGCTTTTTAATCACAGTTTTCGTATGCTAATTTGATGAAAATATGGGGTTTGAGAAAGTGCAGGCGTGGACTGGGTCAGCAGCTGACTGTAGGACTATGATGCAGCAGGGCAGCAGGTTACTTAAACGAGGTTTTGGGATTTGGGTGATGTTCTGATCACAGAAGATCAGAAGCGTAACCTCTATGTGCTGAAGAGTCACATTCTGATGGAAGATTATGTTCTGAACCACATTTGCAATTTCTGAATGCGCTTGCGTAGAGGCTGAAGAGCCATGTTCTGAATGAAGGCAATGTTCTGAACCAAATTTGCAACTTCTGACTGCACTTGCATGGAGGCTGGCTCAGAAGTTCTGAAGCATCATATACTCTTAACACTTAGGAAATTTTCTAAATGTTTAGAAAATTTGATTTTTTCAAAGTAATTTCTGACTTCTGATTTTGATGAACCAGTTTCATGTCTTGATGAAATATAATTGTTGAAACTTGATTTTTGATTTAAAAGTCAAAGTTTGACTTTTCAGTATGCTTTTGACCATCTTGCCCTTGTGAGTGATTTTCTTGAAAAGTTGTAATCCATGACTTGGAACTTGATAGAAGCAGACCTGAGAGTCCAGGATGATCCTTTGAGAAATGGGAGGGAAAATTTTGGGGTACAACAACTATGTTGGGCAGCGACTCCACCCTTGCATCAAGGACATGCCCCCTGGGCCTTCCTCGCCATAGGGTTGTCGAGGAGTGTTAACGACTCCCAAGAGGTCTTGACAGGTACGATCAGACCCTCCTTGTAGGGAAGACACCCACGTCTCTGAATATCCCAGAGTCATCTTAACCCTAAAAATACTGTAACCACGTCCTCCTAATAATTTGGAGCAGTCCACTCAGGAGGGAGACCACGTATTGGTCACCACTACTCACGTAGATCCTGAAAGTCTTCATTTGATTCTGCTCTATCAACCTAATATGGGGACCTTGACCCAATGTTAGGGGGTTATAAATACCCTCTCACTTGAGAGGATCAGGTATTCATTCATTCTACCTCACATACTTTACTTTCTTTTGCTCTGAACCTCACTTTGACATCAGAGTGTCTTGCAGGTACCCCACCACTTTACATTTAACCGCTGCTCAACTTGAAGCTCGTGGGCCTTGACGATCTATTTTTATCAGGTACGATCAGTGGCGCCATCTATGGGGACAAGGCTTCCCTAACTTTCTTTCATGTAAGACTAAAGCAACATCTTCAACCTTCAGGTTGTCATGGCCGACCAAGCTATAACCAATGACCAGAACATTCACTTCGCTGACACGGGAAATACATTAATGTTGCAGCCCTTGAGCAAGACCCCTAGGGCAGGATGACCGCATCTTCCTCCACCCACTCACAACCATGCGAAGACGCCCACCATCCTCGGCAGAATTTGAGCCGACCATGTATCAGGAGATCCCTGTTCCTGAAAACATTGATGCCATGACTAGAGCCTTGTTTGTGGTGACCAACCAGACAAACTACATTATCTTTGCACATGGTGAGTGCCTAATGATACTGGAACTGACTCGTCGGTCCCCCATAAAGAACCGAAGACCAAATTCTCAAAATCCTCCTCCCCGAAACAAGGACCACTCCCGATCTCCCCCTCCGAGACACAGACACGATGACTCTCGAAGCGCTTCTCCCCGCCGAACTGGGCAAGGTCCTGCATTGGAGAGGACCCAACCCGAAGCTGTCAAGAAACACGGTCCCCCCCCCCCCCCCCCGCGCAAAGAGCGATGATCCCATGAACATAAAAGAAATATGGACGAGAAAGAGAAGAATTCTGGACCAAGGAGCCCTCCGCGTGATCAAAACCGACACAAAGACCGTCGTTACTACCGGTCCCCATCTCACTCCCCAGAAAGAAGCAACAAAGATGACCCCTACAGTCCGCTGTCCCAGGACATCATGGAGGTGAAGCTACCGGCAGAAAACACAGAGTCGCCACCGAACTTTATTTATCCCGAAGGAAGGGGAAATATCGATAAAACCATAAGGGAATGGACAAGATGGTCTTGCGACCAAGAGAAAGGGTAAGGGAGTCTGTTATGCAAGGGGAAGGTATTAGCACCCCTCGCATCCGTTGTACTCAACGGGATCCATTTTGTTTGTTTGTCTTAAAGGGTGTATTTATCTACAACTATGCTTGCTTAAAGGGAAGTGGATGGTTTTTGATTATTGCGTTTGTGAGGGTTTCACGACCCTTTGCCTACGTATCCAATGAAGGAATCAGAACACCGTAGTTCCTAAAGAAAATGGTTGGTTTGTTTGTTTTTTAATGGGCGATGTTAACGCACGCATTCTAGCAATAGGCACGGCCAGTATCACGGTAGAACAGAGATAACATGCCCCTTGGGGAAGGTTTTGATTTGTTGAGTGTTTTACAGGTTTTAAGATAAATTCAAGTAATGATTAAGTATTTTTGGATTTTTGATTTGTGAATGATAAGTTTGGCTAAAAATGAATGCGGATGAAATTTCGAATATACGACGACCTAATGTAGAAATTTTAACTTAAAAGGTGTGAGTTTGAAAATTGAATCTTTTAGGAAAATTATCTTAGGTTTAACAAACAAAAGCTAAAATATATGAAAGGGCTTCACACAATCGTATTAGATACTCGATGACATGAAGTCAACAAATTTAATTCTTCCCTTTGGAGTAAATCGAGCAAGCATAATAAAATGAACATCAAAATATAAACATTCGAAAATTCACAAGAAATAAATCTAACAAAACAGATTAATGACCAAAAGGCATTGAGAAATTAAAATGACAGAGATATTTAAATACAAATAAAAGAGAATGTAACTAATTATCTAAGAAGTTATTTGAACTAAATTAAAAATTTAAGATTACTTACTAAAATAATTCTAAACTAACTACAAATTTTAAGGTTGTAAAAATAGTTCTAAAATTACTAAATTAGATCTAAACTAAATTAAAATTTTAAAATTAGTAAATTAAATCTAAACTAAATTAAAATTCCAAGGTTGCTAAATTAAATCTAAAACAAATAAAAGTTCCAAAGTTACTAAACTAAATCTAAATCAAATAAAATTCTAAAACTACTAAACTAAATCTAAATCAAATAAAAATCCTAAAGTTATCAAATAAAATTCTAAAGTTACTAAACTAAATCTAAATCAAATAAAATTCTAAAACTACTAAACTAAATCTAAATCAAATAAGAATTCTAAAGTTATCAAATAAAATTCTAAAGTTACTAAACTAAACCTAAATCGAATGAAAATTCTAGAATTATTAAATTAAATCTAAATCAAAATGAAAATGCTAAAGTTACTAATTTTAAATCAAATAAAAATTCTAAAGTTATTAGACTAATTCTAAATCAAATAAAATTCTAAAATTACTAAGCTAAATCTAAATCAAATAAAAATTCAAAAGCTATTAAATTAAATCTAAATCAAATAAAAATTCTAAAGTTATTAAACTAATTCTAAATCAACTAAAATTCTAAAATTACTAAGCTAAATCTAAATCAAATAAAAATTCAAAAGCTATTAAATTAAATCTAAATCAAATGAAAATTCTAAAGTTACTAATTCTAAAATAAAAATTTTAAAGTTATTAAACTAATTCTAAATCAAATAAAAATTCTAAAGTTATTAAACAAATTATAAATCAAATAAAAATTATAAAACTACTAAACTAAATCTAAATCAAATAAAAATTCTAAAGCTATTAAATTAAATCTAAATCAAATGTAAATTCTAAAGTTACTAAATTAGATCCTAAACATTTTAAAGTTATAAAATAAATCTAAACTAATTAAAGAATTCTAAATGAATACTAAACTAAATTAATTATAAGATTTACTAATTTTTATTTTTTTTTGGAAATAAGGTTAAAGAGTTAACAAAATCTAAACTTATTAAAGAATTCTAAATTAATACTAAACTAAATTAATTATAAGATTTACTAATATTATTATTATTTTTGGAAATAAGGTTAAAGAGTTAACAAAATCTAAACTAATTAAAGAATTCTAAATTAATACTAAACTAAATGAGTTAACAAAAACAAAATAAAAATGTCTTGGTAAGGTGTTGAACTCGCATTCTCTTAGTTATTGCATGCCAATCTTGCCAATTGAACTATTATTTAACTATTATAACTATGCTTCTAATAATAAATAAAATAAAAATTGACAAAAAAAGAAGCTGGACTAACAGGCCCAATGGGCCGACCCGTTTGAAAGGATAAGGAAAGAAATAAAAAAAAAACCCTAATTGCACTTGAGGAGAGGCGCGACGGCTGGCACAGGGAAAGAGGAAAATGGAGTAATTACTGTAAATTAAAGAAACAATTACAAGAACAAGTCAAAGGAAAAAAATAAACGCTTCTCTCTCTCACTGCACATCATCGTCCTCCCTGCTTCTTTTCTTAATATGTAAAACAAGTAACAACAAGAACCCTACACGCCTCTCTCTATTTTTTTCTCATGTTTTGCTCATCTCTGTTTTTGTTTTCTTTTCTTTTCACTCAACAACATGACTGTGTTTCTTATGATTTTCTCTTGCTAACAAAATAAAAACCCAACGATTTACACACGACGATACCAATCAAGCATGGCAACGATGATTTTAACAACAACATCACAATGATTCACACACAACAAACAACCAAAAACATGAATTCGAAAAAAAGGAGAGAGAGCATGTAAATAAGATGTTACCGACAGAGAAGAGTGTTTCTACGGTTTAGGTGGGAATAGTGCTTCGAAATTCTCTTCTCTTGCCTCTACTTTTGAGATCCGCGCATGGAGTAATAGTTGAATCGCTGGCTCGGTTCACTATGTTGTCATGTTGCAGGTTACATTGGAGCAAGGTTACGGATATGTTGTTGTAGATGCAAGTGGTTGAAGTCAAGAATTTTTGTTGTTGCTCGTTGATTTTCTTCTGCTGCTGACTTTGATGGTTGATGAAGCAGGTTATGGAGTAAAGTTGTCAGTTGCTGTTATGTAACTTGCAAGAGGAAAGTTTTAGTCGATTTTTCTGCAGAAATTTGCTACCATTTCCTTCTAATTTTCTTTCTTCTTTCTAAAATTTATGATCAATATGCGTGTTGTTTCAAACTATTGTTGCGTTCTCTGTTGTTGCAGATGACATCGGTGTTTGGAAATTGCAGGTTGGTGAGGAATTTGAAGTTGATGCCTGTTTTATGTTGTTAAAAAAAGATGTAGATTTATTGATGATGGTCTTGGAGGAAGTTACTGCATAATTTTCAGGAGAGTTTCACTATAGTTTTTTTTCTAATCCCTTGTTTTTTTTTACTATTGTTTCTCTTCCTCCTATTTATAGTAGATCAGAGTTGAAATTGGAAGGAAGATTTTGATCCATTTGAACAGTTAGAGTGCTCTGTTGTAATGCTTTCTAGTGCAGTTTGTGATTTGCTAAGTGTGATCGGTGGATCTGGAACTGACTGTTTAACGCTGGTTCGCGAAATGTCGCGGAAGCAAGAGTCGCCACCGTCTTTTATTTTCTCCAAATGGAAAGGACAAAAGCACAGAAAAATTCCTTATAGAGATTGCTCTCGGTTCGGGAGGTAGATTATAGAAAGGGAAGGTGTTAGCACCCTTTCTATCCATGGTTATCCATGGGCTCTTAGATACTTGCTCATTTGTGTTTTCAAAAATGGTTTGTTTGCTTTTCAATGTGGGTTTAAAAAAGTTTCTTTGAAAGTTTCAGATCGACTCATGCGTCAGAGTGTTTGAAAAATTGTTTCGAAAGCTTTTGAAAATGTGTTGGTGTGAAAAGATTTTTGCTTGTTTTTGAAGAGAGCAAGTATCTACGAGTCGTCTACCTACCCTAAGGAATTCGTCTGTGTAGATGTCCTTTAAAGTAGTGCCATCCCACCATTGAGAGGTAGGTAGCACCACCGTTGGAGGTGTTCGGGTCAATTCGAATTTTAGGGACATGGTGATCACCAGAGCAATGGGAAGACACCTTAGAAGCTACCCTCATGCCAGGTTCCCGGATCATGAGGACTTACTAAGACATCCTCTACTCGACGATCACCTTTCGAGGCAAGGCAACAGTGAGGCGTACCCTAGGGGTGGTGTGTGCGAATTGTGTATCGTTTTCATTTGCATTTATCTTGTCATGTTTATTGGTGTTCTACGCTTGATTTTATTATGGCCATTCATTCTTGCATGCTTATTTAACAGTTAAAAGTTTGCGGGAAAGTAAATTCTAAAGCTATTACAAATGGCGCGGGTCCACATCGCCAAAATTAAACCGGACCCGATTTGACAGAAAAATAAATAAAGCAATTAAAAGAAAAGTGCGAGATGTAAATACAAGGCTTTGGGACAGATACATAATTATTTAAACGACGTAAAATAAATGTGCGAAATAAAAGAATTATCGAAACGAGGGCGTTGGACCCTTTTTGCAAAAATATTGAATTAATGAATTAATTAATAATTAAAAAAAGAATGTTTTTGGTATTTTTTAGTGTTTTTTAGGAATTTGATGAAAGAAGAATTAATTAAAATTAAACTAAAAGGCAAACCCTAATTCTAATAGCTTTTGAATTTATTGTGAAAATATTAAATTGAAACCTAAATTAAACCTAATTTTTTATGTACAATTAATTATAAAAATAAATAAATAATATTATTAGAAAGAAAAAGAAAAAATTAAAAGGAATAAAATTTATTAAACCTAAGTCTATATTTTTGGATTTTTATTATGAAAAGAATTTAAATCAAACCTAATTTAAAACTAAATTTATTTATATGCATTATTTACAAGAAAATATCAAAATAAATATTATTTATTATATTTTTTTATCTCTTCTGAATTTTTATGTATTTTTTGTATTTTGTAAAAAAATAATTAAATCAAAACAATAAAATAAATAGAATAATAATTAAAAATAAAATGAAAATTGCAAACCAGGGGGGGTTCAGGCCCCAATTGTGAGGTGTAGGCCTTAGAATGCTGGCCCAAAACCCTGAGTCCATTTGACTTTTGTGAGTAGCGTGTGGGATGGTTGACCTGAGCTTATAGCGGACCTTCAATCTCAGCCTTTGATCTGCAGCAGCTAGACGCGTGGCTGGCTTGACGATGATGGAATATGGTAGTCCTGACTTTGGGCGCTGCATGAGAATTCATATGGAAAAATAATATTGGAAATTATACAGACCTGGGACTCGAACCCAGGTCTTGGAAGTCAACCACATCAACGCCTGCCAACTGAGCTACTGAACCTTTTTGTATATTTAATAAATAATGAACGTAATAAAACAAACGAAAGTTAGTGCTTCAAAAAACGCGCGTAATTCAAAGGAACCACTGGCTGTTGGACACGAGGTCGTCTTCTTCAATTTCCCTGAAAACACAAAACAAAGGCCACGGTTTTTTCATGCGTGGTTTTAGATGAGTTATGGGAAAATAGCGAATAGGCTATCCTTGAATATAAATTCATCGCGAGAGTTGGGGTCTCTTCGTCCAGGTGAGCTGAGTTTAATGGTCTTGGTCTGGAGTCATAATTTTGCCTTGGGTGAAAAGCCCTAAATTGAAACTCTGAAAACCCTAAAGATCAGCAATGGTAAAATCAAATATACAGCACAAAAACGCAATTGGACCACATGGTTAGTTTCAAAACTTCACAAGGAACATGAATATACAATTAAAATGCAATGAGGATGCCTAGAAATCAAAATACGATCATGGATTTTTCTTAGTACAGTTTGAATTCGTTTTACCAATTCTTTGCGTTTGAGTTGATGTTAGGGATTGGAATCGCTTCTGGGAACCTTGAGGAAGCTATTGGAAAAGGAATGGTGCTTTGAATCGACCTAGAACCTGCTTTTCAGTTTTGAACTTTTGGCAAGAATTTCAAGTTTTGTCCAATGGTTTTCTGCGCAGCTTTCAGTCTAACACGATTAGGTTTGTGTTCATGTATTTGTATGGAGGCTATTAGGTCAACAAAATTAGAGCAAATCCAATGAATTAATGGTTTTTGCAAATTTGATTTCATAAGATCTTCCCATATCTTTTTCACATGTATTTTTGTGTCAATTAGCCTAAATCAAACCAAATCTTTCCATGTTGGGATGTGCACGAAATATTGAGGCTGAAATATGTACAAAAAGATTGGTTAGGGTGACTTGAATATTTTCCATATATTTAAATAATTTAAATGAATTAATATAAATAATAATTCAAATAAATAAATAAAAAATTAGAAAATACTTCCCTTTGGGCCAAGTGGTCGTGCATATGCTTAGAATGATGAATCATGGAAGAAAAATGGGCCCATTAGCATTTTTAGGTCATTTGGATCAAAGTTGACTTTTCAAAATATCCAAAAATTTCCCAACTTCCACACGGCATAACTTGCTCAATTTTTAAGCTTTTCTCATGTTCTTGGACATTTTGGAAAGGTCTTTGAGTCCTTTAACCAATGCCTTTGGTCCCATGTCATTTTGATTTATCAATCTCAAGTTATGGCCTTTGACTTAAAGTCCCTTTTTGTTGACTTTTGAAAATGACCTATAATGTTGAAATTGATAACTTTTTGTGAGAGCATTTATTGGACTTGAAGTATGAAGATGAGTTGTAGGAAATGTCTTTCTCTTAAAAATGAGCTTTGGATGGAATTTTTCTGATAATCCATGTGAAAGTTATGCCCTGGTCAATTTCAGTTGACTTTTTCAACTGTCCAAATATAGTAACTTTTGCATCTTTGATGATTTCTGAGCCAAATTTTGAGAATCATGATCAAGCATTGATAAAATGATGTTTGTGGCTTCAAAATGATATGTTGACCAAAAATTTGAACTTTTGACTGTCAAATGACCATTTTGCCCCTACAGTTGACTGTAGTGCAATTTAGGGTTTTGACTGTGCAATTTTGAGCTGAATGCCTTGCAATTTGTTATGAGGATACTTGACCATCTTTGTAGGCATATGAGACTTGATTAGGCCTTTGAAAACTTCCTTGTCTTGATCAGAACACAAACCCTAGTTTTGACTGTATAGGAGACCTTTGTACTGAGCAACCCTTGGGGGAGTTTTGTGACTTGGCTTGGCAATTTCTTGAAGAATATGGGAGGGCAAATTTTGGGGTACAACAGTTGCCCCTGTTCAATCTTCTTATACCTGAGGATGCAGATTGGCTGACGTGCCTTTCGTAATCCGAGGGTAGAAGATGATTGGACACTAGAGTGCCCAGAAATTTGCGCTCACATAGTAGCCGTGTGGTGGGAATGGGCTTATAGATGCCATTTAGAGATTGATGGATAGGATGATGGGCTTATAGATGCCATCTGAATGTTGATCGCGTAGGAGATTCCTTAGCGAGAACCTGCATACCTGCAAAAGAAAAAATGAGTACCTGACACGTTGCAGGAGTTGGTTTTCAGATACTTGGTATAGATGTGTCCTGACTGGTTACAGGAGCTGAGTCTGGAGCTTCAAACGGCGATGAATGAACCAGGGATGGTTACTGCCTTAGCCTGAATGGTAAGAGAACCTTGTGCGACTTTAACTTCAACAACGCTCGTTGAGAAAATCTTGGTGGGAAATACCATCTTCGTAGGATCGGAACGAGAACCATAGGCCATTATAATCTGAAAGGGAATCACCTCACTCGCCGTCGGAGAGGGAATCATAGGAAAAGGAATTGTCACCTCACTCGCCGTCGGAGAGGGAATCATAGGAAAAGGAATTGTCACCTCACTCACCGTCGGAGAGGGAATCATAGGAAAAGGAATTACCACCTCACTCACCGTTGGAGAGGGAACCATAAGAGACTGTCACCTCACACTCACCGTCGGAGAGGGAAACATCTGAAAAAGGACTTACCACCTCACTCGCCGTTGGAGAGGGAACCATAGGAGACTATCACCTCACACTCACCGTCGGAGAGGGAAACATCTGAAAAAGGACTTACCACCTCACTCGCCGTTGGAGAGGGAACCATAGGAGACTATCACCTCACACTCACCGTCGGAGAGGGAAACATCTGAAAAAGGACTTACCACCTCACTCGCCGTTGGAGAGGGAACCATAGGAGACTATCACCTCACACTCACCGTCGGAGAGGGAAACATCTGAAAAAGGACTTACCACCTCACTCGCCGTTGGAGAGGGAACCATAGGAGACTATCACCTCACACTCACCGTCGGAGAGGGAAACATCTGAAAAAGGACTTACCACCTCACTCGCCGTTGGAGAGGGAACCATAGGAGACTATCACCTCATACTCACCGTCGGAGAGGGAAACATCTGAAAAAGGACTTACCACCTCACTCGCCATTGGAGAGGGAACCATAGGAGACTATCACCTCACACTCACCGTCAGAGAGGGAAACATCTGAAAAAGGACTTACCACCTCACTCGCCGTTGGAGAGGGAACCATAGCTTCTGCTGAGTCTTTATCAGAAAAATCCGTTGGGAGTCGATTTAGCTGGACTAGAGAAGGCTTTGAAATATGTTTGAGCATTTTAATTGCGTCTTTCCTGAAAGGTAAAGGTCAGTCATATGCAATGCATGATATGGATCAAGCAATGATGTTCTCAACATAAATGAGATTTGTATGATATAATGCGTCTATGTATGCTATAATGATGTATGTGATGTTTTGTGAATGCTTTCGTCTAGGAAAGTGAATCCTTGACGGGTGTCGGGAAGTCGTATCCTGGGCTGATGTTGAGGAATAGATTTTGCTTCCGCTGGGGATGATAACTGCAAGAATACCGGTAGGAGAAGATGACTCCGTTGCGGAATAAACTTGGCAAATGGAGGATTCTGCGGGGAGAAAAGATACCCTAGCGACCATGCTGGGAAGCAATACTCTGTGGGAAGAGGGATGCCTTGCTGAGTGTTGATAATAGTTTGCTGGGGATAGGAAGACTTTGTCGACGACGCTCTTTCCGTGGCTTTTGGCTGAGGATAACCCAGTTATATCCTGTTAAGGAAATAACTCTTTAAATAAAGTCGGACGATGCGTTCGTATTCTGCGAGGGGATAAGCTTCCAGAATCTACTGGGGATACGCTTACTGCTTGGGGATATGGACTCCATCTTTCCTGGGGAAACCTGATTGGTCTTTTCTGGGGAAGTTTTGATATGCTGGGGAAGTGATTCCTTTGAATATTGAGATATGCCGCCGGGGAACAATCTTTAGACCAAGACTGCCGGGGATGCTTGTTAAGAATATATGGATTGCTGCTGGGGAAGTATTGAGATCTACGGGAGGATACCCAATTTCCTTGAGATTTAATAATTTTGCTTGGAGAAGAATGTATTGTTGGCTCACTCTCTGGGGAATTCAGGTATACTGGTCATGTTCTTTAGCTGAACCTACCTTGGTACCTTGGAGGATAGAACAATTAGACTGCTCAGACAACTCTTTATTGCCCCTGTTTCTAGTGTCACCTGCAATTAATTCCTTTGTTTCGTATGCAAATATTTATGAGTTAGCAAACTATTGTCAATGCATATATCACAAATTGAACCTTGGACGTTCTTCGCGAAACAAAACAGAAAAAAGAAAAACACTTGGCACGTTTAACTGAAAATATATTTGTATTGATTTTTGAATGGCCTGAAAATAGGCGTTTTGTATACAAGAGGCTGACGTCCTAGTAAGAGGAACATCGCCGAACAAGAGAGTTTATACAAGTTTTGTACAAAAGAAAATAAAACAGCTGTGTGAAATATGAATGATCCACTGGGTTTCAACTCCGCTATCGCCTTCATAACTCCGAGCGTCTCATCACTTGATGACCTTGGTTGAAGGTGAAGCTGACTGATCGATGCCGTCTGAACTTGATGTAGATACCGGATTCTGGATGCAAAGTGATCAATGAGACATAGTATTACGCTTTTATCCCTAATTTTTTGCCTGGACCGCCCTTTCGGGTTTTCAGTCCACCGGGATACCCATTTTTGCCCAAGCCACCTTTTCAGGTTTTCGACTTGCCGGGTGTACAGATTTTTTCATTTTCATCCCTTCATTTTTCCCGAACCCTTTTGGTTCGACGGGAAGCCCTAATTTTTGCCTAGGCATGTCAGCCTAGCGGGTCTTTTTTCATGCGTAGTATTTTTTAACTATGTCTGCATTGGCGGGGTGAGGAAGGTCGTCACCATCCATATTGGTCAATATCATTGCTCCTCCTGAGAACACATGCTTAACCACAAATGGCCCTTCGTATGTAGGGGTCCATTTGCCCCTTGGATCACTCTGAGGAAGGATGATTCGCTTGATAACCAGATCCCCGACTTGATATTCCTGTGGTCTGACCTTTTTTGTTAAATGCCCTGATCATTCGTTTCTGATACGTCTGACCATGACAGATAGCAGCAAGTCTCTTTTCGTCAATGAGGTTGAGTTGATCAAGTCGTGTCTGGATCCAATCATCTTCGTTCAGATTTGCATCCTTCATTATCCGGAGAGAAGGTATTTGCACTTCAATCGGCAAGACTGCCTCCATGCCATAAACCAGAGAGAAAGGAGTTGCCCCGGTTGACGTCCTAGCTGAGGTTCGGTACCCGTTAGCAACCCATTGAGGGTAAGAAGTCACTGCAAGGAACCCAGCATCAAACTATTTCATAACTTCGGCCTTAATCTTTTCGGACATCTCTGGACGCATCCGACGGACCTTTTGCTTAACTGGAGGGCAGTCTTCCTTAGTCGGCAAGTGATGGACGACAATATCGGTATCCAACCCGGGCATGTCTTCGTAGGACCAGGCAAAGATCTCCATATAATCATGTAACATCTTGGTTAACCGTTGCTTCACGCTGAGCTCTAGGTTGGCACCAATCTTTACCTCTTTTCTGTCTGCCTCAGTACCCAAGTTTATGGTTTCCACTGGCTCTTCATGGGGTTGAATTGCCCTCTCTTCCTGAAGCAACAGTCTTGCAAGCTCGCCAGGCACTTCGCAATCATCTTCACCTTCGTCTTCGGCTAAGTTGATCGGATTTTCGAAGTCATAATTGGCAGTAGCAGAGTTGTTATCAGTGAGATCCAGAGTGGATTGGAACCTGTATGAGTGAGTGTGTGTGTAAATACAGCTGTTTTGAAAATTATGTAAAGGAAAAGAAAGACAGAAAAGGAACACAATATTTGCAATGCGAAAATACGTCCAAGATTTTCATTCATGATGTATAAAATGACAGTTTGTATGCCCTCACAAATAGAACCACGGTGCCTCGGGTAAGACACCGGGCCATAGAGTTTATCATTGTTTATTACAAAATAACAAAACATAGGAATTCATTACTTAGTAACAAAAGAAACAGGGAGATTGTCCTTTGCGCTCCAATTGTTAAGTCCTTCGTCAGTTGCCGGGTAGATTCAGCTATCAAACTCAGCTTCATCAACTTCCTCTTCATCCCCAATAGCATTAACTCCATGAGCAGGCAGGGGAGCTGTCACCACATTAGGCTTGTCAGATGCCTCAAACTGTACCTCCTTAGCGTCAATGAGGTCCTGCAGCTTGTTCTTTAGTGCCCAACAGTCATCGGTAGAGTGCCCCGGGCTATTTGAATGGTAAGCACAACGAGCATTCGGGTTGTACTTGGGAGATGTAGTATTGGGGAACTTCGGGGCCTCCCTGACAGTCACTAAGTTAGTGGATAGCAACTGTGGCAGGATCTGTGATAGGGTCATGCTTAACCGGGTAAACTCTCGCCGGGGTCTTTCAGCCCTTTGAGGATTATTTGGCCGAGGAGCGGCAGCAAGCTTAGCAATCATCACCGCACTGACAGATTGGCGGTGCTCAGGTCTCTCTGATTTCCTAGAACCATACACGACACTAGACTCCTTCTTGAATGGTTTCTTTTCCGAACTAGATGATGCACCCTTTGCAATCTTCCCAGACTTCAGCCCAGCTTCAATTCTCTCTCCAGTCAGAATCAAATCAGTGAATCCAACCGAAGAATTTCCAATGAGATGGTTGAAAAATGGCCCAGATAGGGTCCCCAAGAACATGTCTACCAACTCCCGATCAGTCAATGGTGGCTGCACCCTGCCAGCCAGGTCTCTCCACTTCTGAGCGTACTCCTTAAAACCTTCGCTTGCACCTAACGACATACCCTGGAGTTGGGTACGTGTGGGGGCAAGGTCGGCATTATACTGATACTGCTTGTAGAAAGCAGTAGCCAACTCCTCCCAGTTACGAACTTTGGTCCCATCCAGTTGATAGAACCATTCGAGATGAGTCCCTGAAAGACTCTCCTGGAAGAAGTGGATCCATAGATTCTTATCCGCAGAGTACGGCTGAATTTTCCGAACATAGGACCTTAAATGCAGCTTGGGACAAGACGCCCCGTCATATTTGGAGAAGGATGGTGCTTTGAACTTATGGGGGATAATCACACCAGTCGACAAACCCAGATCTCCGGAATCCAGCCCAGGTACCTGTTGAACCTCCATAGCCTTCAACCTGTCCTCCAGTTGCTTGTATCTGTCATCTGCAGGAGGGTACTGCTCTTCATCAAAATCTGTCTCGTTGTCGGAGACTACCGGACTAGGGACCTTCACTTCTGCCTGAGAAGGACTCTTGCCAACAGAAGAACCAGCCTCTTCATGCTGCAGAGTATTGCCAAACCTTCGGCCCGAGTTGAACAAAACAGTTCTTCTCTTCTTCTTCTTCTCCTTCTTCAGGAGCATAGTCTTTAATTCTTCTTGGCCTTTAGCCAGACCCTTGATTAGTTCTTGAAACTGCGCATTCTGCGCCTGAAGAGCCTTGATCGATGTTTCGGTTGATGCAGATTCGGGATTCATGATGCTGAAATAAACAGCGAAGAACTGTAAGCAACCTGAAAAGTGGAAAAACCTGCTATGCATATGATGTATGAAATGCGTATGCAATGCATTCAAGGGTTCGAAAGTTCAAATTTGTTGTAGACAAAAAGGAACACACGTTATCATTAAAGAAATCATTGTTTGATACATCAGAGCCTCATGGGTGAAAGTACAAAAATCAAATCAATCCCAAAATACACTGCGCATCCTCTTTGGAGCTATGTAAGTGTTGAGATTCCTCTCCTCATGCAACAGGCGAGTAAGCTCCAAGACCTTCTTTTCGCTGGCATGAAGACTAGTCTCAAGAGAATTCCGCTCTTCCTTAAGCTGGATCCAGCTCTTCTGCATCTCTTCCCAGGATGTGGGCATATCAGGGTGCTGAATAGTGTAGGACACTTCCCCTTCCAAGACTGGTTCTTTGATTACCGGGATCATGTGAGGATAAGGCATCATTAACTTCTGAGAGCGGGCGCGTACCCACTTGAGATAGGGTTCCAGTGGGATGGAGTTCCTGTGCCCCAGTGTCTTGCTGTCTATCCTACTGGGCATCCTCCAAGCTCTGATGAATCTCTGGCGAAGTCCTTGAGTATCGTTGTCGAAGTCAAAAACTATGTCAGGAATTAACATGTCATGAGGACCATCCCTCCGAGCATAACCAAACTGTCTCCAAGCCAGGCATGGGCTATAAGTAATACCTCCTCTGATTCCAAGTAAAGGAACATTAGGGTACTCCCCGCAACGATCAATGATAGTGACATCTTCTCTGGACCTAGGACACCAATGTATATCTGCATGTGTAAGAGTCATCAACCGTTGTGACCATCTCAAACCCCGCTCATTCTTCAGGACTGATTGTGGAAGGTGCGAAATAAACCACCTTCCCAGGAGAGGAGTGCAACACATAAGGACACCTCTTTTTCTCATGGTTCGAGTGTAACATGAGTGAAGGATGTCTCCCAGCAACGTAGGTATAGGATTCCTGGACATAAAGATCTGGACAGCACTGATATCAATAAGCTGATCTGGGTTAGGAAACAACACCAAACCATAGACAAGGAGGGCTACCACTTCTTCAAAAGCTTGCAAGTCAAGGGAGTTCCAACATTCAAGGGCCTTCTCAAACAGAAACCTGGCTAAGAACCCTTTGATACCACTTCTAACTTCCCAATGTCCCTTGAGGTCAGATGACTGTAGGTGCAAGGCTTTAGCAATCTCTTCAAGCTTAGGTTCCTTTTCTGTACCATTGAAGGGTAGCTGATCAAGGATAGGGATCTTCAGGAGCCGGGAGAACTCCTCCAATGTAGGTACCAACTGATAGTCCAAGAAGGTAAAGCAGTGATGTAGAGGGTCAAAGAATTGGAACAGGACCTTTATCATATCTTCCTCAATGTTGGTGTTGACCAAGCTGATGAGGCTTCCATGCCTTTCACTGAATGAAGAGTTCTCGGGGATCCTGGATATAAGCTCCTTAAGCTGAGGAGGGATCCTTACAAGATTGACCTGAATTGTCTTTCTACGAACAGTTTCCATGTCCTACAAAACAAGAACAAAGATGAAAATCCGAACCCCTGAAATGGTTAGTCAATGCATATGATGTTGGATGATGTCATGATGCTATGATTAAACACACCACAGATATTTACAAAGACAAACATGTAAGGCACACAAGGCACACAAGACAAGCCCTTAAGGTTTAAGGCCAGCATGGGGTCTGGGTAGTACCCTCTTTGAAGTTGGTGGGTTCAACCTGTCCTAATCAAAGTAACCGGGTTCTAAGGTTCCCAATATCACGGGATTGCTTTCATTGTTCATCGTTTCGATTTAGCCACTGAACTGGCGACCGAAATATTCCAGGAAAGCAACCCTCAATTGAGCGTAGTATCGAGTATCAACCAACCTCGGACTGCACCAAAGTCAGTTATCTCACTACCCTAAAGAGGCCAAGATAGTTCAATTAAGGTTCCTAAGGTCTGTTGATGCTTCACGACACCACGCGGAGGCCCCGTACTCTCCTTGACTGAACTCAAGGGTTACCGGTACACACCAAAGTGCCACATCAACGTAGCAGACTGTTTCAACCATGTCGGTATACCCCGCACAGTTCCCTCACAGCCTTGTTGCTACTTTCTAAGAAAGGTATCCCCCAGATCCGGGTTAGGATCTATAGAACTCCCAAGCAACCCACAATTTAAAGCACACAAAGCAATACAATTGAAAACATAGTTATGACCTAGCCCTAAGGTACACCCCACTTTATAAGTTTTAGTCCCCAGCAGAGTCGCCAGTTCTGTGATCGGTGGATCTGGAACTGACTGTTTAACGCTGGTTCGCGAAATGTCACGGAAGCAAGAGTCGCCACCGTCTTTTATTTTCTCCAAATGGAAAGGACAAAAGCACAGAAAAATTCCTTATAGAGATTGCTCTCGGTTCGGGAGGTAGATTATAGAAAGGGAAGGTGTTAGCACCCTTTCTATCCATGGTTATCCATGGGCTCTTAGATACTTGCTCATTTGTGTTTTCAAAAATGGTTTGTTTGCTTTTCAATGTGGGTTTAAAAAAGTTTCTTTGAAAGTTTCAGATCGACTCATGCGTTAGAGTGTTTGAAAAATTGTTTCGAAAGCTTTTGAAAATGTGTTGGTGTGAAAAGATTTTTGCTTGTTATTGAAGAGAGCAAGTATCTACGAGTCGTCTACCTACCCTAAGGAATTCGTCTGTGTAGATGTCCTTTAAAGTAGTGCCATCCCACCATTGAGAGGTAGGTAGCACCACCGTTGGAGGTGTTCGGGTCAATTCGAATTTTAGGGACATGGTGATCACCAGAGCAATGAGAAGACACCTTAGAAGCTACCCTCATGCCAGGTTCCCGGATCATGAGGACTTACTAAGACATCCTCTACTCGACGATCACCTTTCGAGGCAAGGCAACAGTGAGGCGTACCCTAGGGGTGGTGTGTGCGAATTGTGTATCGTTTTCATTTGCATTTATCTTGTCATGTTTATTGGTGTTCTACGCTTGATTTTATTATGGCCATTCATTCTTGCATGCTTATTTAACAGTTAAAAGTTTGCGGGAAAGTAAATTCTAAAGCTATTACAAATGGCGCGGGTCCACATCGCCAAAATTAAACCGGACCCGATTTGACAGAAAAATAAATAAAGCAATTAAAAGAAAAGTGCGAGATGTAAATACAAGGCTTTGGGACAGATACATAATTATTTAAACGACGTAAAATAAATGTGCGAAATAAAAAAATTATCGAAACGAGGGCGTTGGACCCTTTTTGCAAAAATATTGAATTAATGAATTAATTAATAATTAAAAAAAGAATGTTTTTGGTATTTTTTAGTGTTTTTTAGGAATTTGATGAAAGAAGAATTAATTAAAATTAAACTAAAAGGCAAACCCTAATTCTAATAGCTTTTGAATTTATTGTGAAAATATTAAATTGAAACCTAAATTAAACCTAATTTTTTATGTACAATTAATTATAAAAATAAATAAATAATATTATTAGAAAGAAAAAGAAAAAATTAAAAGGAATAAAATTTATTAAACCTAAGTCTATATTTTTGGATTTTTATTATGAAAAGAATTTAAATCAAACCTAATTTAAAACTAAATTTATTTATATGAATTATTTACAAGAAAATATCAAAATAAATATTATTTATTATATTTTTTATCTCTTCTGAATTTTTATGTATTTTTTGTATTTTGTAAAAAAATAATTAAATCAAAACAATAAAATAAATAGAATAATAATTAAAAATAAAATGAAAATTGCAAACCAGGGGGGGTTCAGGCCCCAATTGTGAGGTGTAGGCCTTAGAATGCTGGCCCAAAACCCTGAGTCCATTTGACTTTTGTGAGTAGCGTGTGGGATGGTTGACCTGAGCTTATAGCGGACCTTCAATCTCAGCCTTTGATCTGCAGCAGCTAGACGCGTGGCTGGCTTGACGATGATGGAATATGGTAGTCCTGACTTTGGGCGCTGCATGAGAATTCATATGGAAAAATAATATTGGAAATTATACAGACCTGGGACTCGAACCCAGGTCTTGGAAGTCAACCACATCAACGCCTGCCAACTGAGCTACTGAACCTTTTTGTATATTTAATAAATAATGAACGTAATAAAACAAACGAAAGTTAGTGCTTCAAAAAACGCGCGTAATACAAAGGAACCACTGGCTGTTGGACACGAGGTCGTCTTCTTCAATTTCCCTGAAAACACAAAACAAAGGCCACGGTTTTTCATGCGTGGTTTTAGATGAGTTATGGGAAAATAGCGAATAGGCTATCCTTGAATATAAATTCATCGCGAGAGTTGGGGTCTCTTCGTCCAGGTGAGCTGAGTTTAATGGTCTTGGTCTGGAGTCATAATTTTGCCTTGGGTGAAAAGCCCTAAATTGAAACTCTGAAAACCCTAAAGATCAGCAATGGTAAAATCGAATATACAGCACAAAAACGCAATTGGACCACATGGTTAGTTTCAAAACTTTACAAGGAACATGAATATACAATTAAAATGCAATGAGGATGCCTAGAAATCAAAATACGATCATGGATTTTTCTTAGTACAGTTTGAATTCGTTTTACCAATTCTTTGCGTTTGAGTTGATGTTAGGGATTGGAATCGCTTCTGGGAACCTTGAGGAAGCTATTGGAAAAGGAATGGTGCTTTGAATCGACCTAGAACCTGCTTTTCAGTTTTGAACTTTTGGCAAGAATTTCAAGTTTTGTCCAATGGTTTTCTGCGCAGCTTTCAGTCTAACACGATTAGGTTTGTGTTCATGTATTTGTATGGAGGCTATTAGGTCAACAAAATTAGAGCAAATCCAATGAATTAATGGTTTTTGCAAATTTGATTTCATAAGATCTTCCCATATCTTTTTCACATGTATTTTTGTGTCAATTAGCCTAAATCAAACCAAATCTTTCCATGTTGGGATGTGCACGAAATATTGAGGCTGAAATATGTACAAAAAGATTGGTTAGGGTGACTTGAATATTTTCCATATATTTAAATAATTTAAATGAATTAATATAAATAATAATTCAAATAAATAAATAAAAAATTAGAAAATACTTCCCTTTGGGCCAAGTGGTCGTGCATATGCTTAGAATGATGAATCATGGAAGAAAAATGGGCCCATTAGCATTTTTAGGTCATTTGGATCAAAGTTGACTTTTCAAAATATCCAAAAATTTCCCAACTTCCACACGGCATAACTTGCTCAATTTTTAAGCTTTTCTCATGTTCTTGGACATTTTGGAAAGGTCTTTGAGTCCTTTAACCAATGCCTTTGGTCCCATGTCATTTTGATTTATCAATCTCAAGTTATGGCCTTTGACTTAAAGTCCCTTTTTGTTGACTTTTGAAAATGACCTATAATGTTGAAATTGATAACTTTTTGTGAGAGCATTTATTGGACTTGAAGTATGAAGATGAGTTGTAGGAAATGTCTTTCTCTTCAAAATGAGCTTTGGATGGAATTTTTCTGATAATCCATGTGAAAGTTATGCCCTGGTCAATTTCAGTTGACTTTTTCAGCTGTCCAAATATAGTAACTTTTGCATCTTTGATGATTTCTGAGCCAAATTTTGAGAATCATGATCAAGCATTGATCAAATGATGTTTGTGGCTTCAAAATGATATGTTGACCAAAAATTTGAACTTTTGACTGTCAAATGACCATTTTGCCCCTACAGTTGACTGTAGTGCAATTTAGGGTTTTGACTGTGCAATTTTGAGCTGAATGCCTTGCAATTTGTTATGAGGATACTTGACCATCTTTGTAGGCATATGAGACTTGATTAGGCCTTTGAAAACTTCCTTGTCTTGATCAGAACACAAACCCTAGTTTTGACTGTATAGGAGACCTTTGTACTGAGCAACCCTTGGGGGAGTTTTGTGACTTGGCTTGGCAATTTCTTGAAGAATATGGGAGGGCAAATTTTGGGGTACAACACTAAGGTAGTGTAATTCTTGGACAGTTGTTGTTGTAGTATCAGGCAGATTTTGGACTCTTTATGGACATATCTTTGACAGGTTTTTCTTGACATTATATAGACAGCAAGGGCAGGTTTGGGACAACACTAGATAAAAACTAGTGCAGCAGTTTTGGAGCTTATTGTTTAGACATTTTTCACAAGGAGACAAATAAGACAAATAGAAATAGCATAATAATAATAATAATAACCAAAAATAATAATAACAATGCTAATAACAACTATGTATAAAAAATAAATAAAATAAACTAAACTTAATATATATATTTTTTGAATTGAAATAAATAAGAATAAAATACAATTAAAATAATAAAAGGGCTTATATTCTTAAAAAATAGAAAAAGACATCATTATAATATTTTTTTTTGGGATTTTTCAAATAAAGTGATGCAAAAACGTAAATTAAATGAAACTAAGATTTAAAAAAAAAAACATATATTCTAATAAAATAAAAGGAATGCTAATTAACTATTTTTTTGGATTCTTTTTAAATGGAAATAGAAATCATGAATAAAACAAAATTGAAATAAAATTCCACCGAATTCACAAAATGACTTCTAACGTTTTTATTTTCGTGGCTTTTCAAAGCATAATAAGCTATTGACTTGGAAAAAAAGTTGTAAATGACATCAAGGAGAATCATGTGAAAAAATAACCGCTCAAAAATGTCGAAATTTGAAGAAGTTATGAATTTTTAAAATCTGCTTTGAAAATTGATAAAAATAGGTCAAATCGCTTGTGAACACTTGCAATGTAATGATGCAGACGGGATGTGATATCTTAGGTCAAAAATTGGGGTATGACTGCTGCCCCTATTTAATCGTCTTAAACCTGAAGGCGTCATTGGCGTCAGCCTTTCGAGAGTTCAAGGTGGAAGATGATTAAATACTAGGACCTGAAGTTTGCCCTAGAGAGATGGTTTAAGTGTTATTCATTGGTGTGGATGTCTGCTGGGGAAAGACAAACTGGTCTTCTGATGGACTGGTCATGATGGATAAAACATGGATGAAAAAGAGTAGCTCGTACTGGGGTAACGGTGCCGATACAAGGTTTTTTGAGGGAATGAGTAGCAGGGTGACTGAAAGGATATGGTTGACAATATCGCGGTGACTGGAGGTAAGAAACTTAAAGATAACACGAAGGTAAATTTTGCGGAAGACTTAAGACCCTGAAAAGATAGCGTAGGGGTAAGGCCTACGAACGACCCACAACCCTAAGAGAGATATAACTAAGGTAGGATCTACGGATGATCTTCGACCTTAAAAACAAGACAAGGAGAGGGTAAAGCTAAGGTAAGATCTAAGGACGATCTACGACCCCGAAAACATAATGCGATGGTAAGATCTACGAACGATCTACGACCCTAAAAACATAACGCGATGGTAAGATCTACGAACGATCTACGATCCTAAAAAATATGACGCGATGGTAAGATCTACGGATGATCTACGACCTTAAAATGCAAAGGTAAGACCTACGGACGGTCTACGACCTTAAGAGAGGTAAAATGAAAGTAAGATCTACGGACGATCTACAACCTTGGTAAATGTAAAGTGAGGGGAAGATCTACGGATGATCTACAACCTTATGAGAGATAAAGTGAAGGTAAGATCTATGGGCGACCTACGACCTTAGAAGGATGACGCGACGGTAAGATCTACGGACGATCTACGACCTTAAAAACATAATGTGATGGTAAGATCTACGGACGATCTACGACCTTCAGAGGATGAAAGGAGAAGGTAAAGTCTACGGACGACCTAAGACCCTAAAAATATAAAGCAATGGTAAGATCTACGGACGATCTACGACTCTAAAATGTGAAGGTAAGATCTACGGACGATCTACAACCTTAAGAGGATGAGAGGGTAAAGTCTACGGACGACCTACGACCCTAGGAAAGATAAAGTGAAGGTAAGATCTTCGGACGATCTACGACCCTAAAAAGAAACCACTATGGTAAGATCTACGGACGATCTATGACCTTAAAAGATAACTCGACGGTAAGATCTACGAATGATCTACGACCTTAAAAAAGATGATGAGAGGGTAAAGTCTACGGACGACCTACGACCCTAGGAAGATAAAACGAAGTTAAGATCTACGGACGATCTACGACCCTAGAAAGATAAAGTGATGGTAATATCTACGGACGATCTACGACCTTAAGAATACGAGGAGGAGAGGGTAAAGTCTACGGACGACCTACGACCCTAAGAGAGATAAAGTGAGTATTGAGAGTTGGGGAGCATGACGTACCAACACACTAGTTTATTTTAGTTGGTAGTGTAATAACAGATGTTAACTGGGAACTATGAGGATGAAATTCTTTGTGAGGATGTTTTGTTGATTTGGGATTGATCTGACTCAGGCTTCATATGCATTCGAGGTGTGACATGATGATCCATGGATATGCTGTGCGTTTTAGGATGCAATGCAGTATGTCGTGATGATTATTGTATGCAAAATGTAAAAAACTCATTGGGATCTGTTGTCTGTCATCTTGAGGTACCAATATGGACTGGTGCTTAAAATTTGAGAGAAAAGAGTTAGCCCCGCCGAGTTCACTGAGGAATTTAATCTTGCTGACGTGAAATGACTTGATCTGGTTCCTTCATGTGTTGGGCTTTGTGAATAACTGAAAAAGAGACGCAGACCTTAACCAATGCCCCGAGTCTCTCCGTGTGGGAGAATCAGGCGCTCGGTCGATTGTAAGGAGGTGACGAGGATGCCATCTTGGTCTAGGTGACCGTTATGACTTGCTACCTGCACAGAAGAACGAACACTTGAATGCCACAATATTCCCTTGGGATGCCTTCGTATCCATATAATGTAGTGTTTCATATCTTAGCTCATGATTATTATTGACTTATTGTTTTCAATGCAATACTTAACAAAGAATTTAAATCACGATTCGCATACGAAAAATAAAGTAAAAGAACATAACAAAGATTTTTTTATGGAAGGGCAAAAATTTTTATTAATGAGTTTGGCCCGTGAATGGGCATTCATACATAGAAACAACTCCTAAATGAGGAAGTTGCAGAAAAGAAAAGAAATACAACGGGTAAAATGGCAATAAGAAAATCTTGATTTTTTGTTAAAACTGATATTGCTATAGTTCTCGCATCCCGGGTCGTCCTAGTGCCGTGCTTCCAAAGGATAATAGCTAGACCGATCCATCCCGCATTATGAGGGTGTACGTGAAGAGTCTTCAGACTGCAGTCTCTCTCTTTTTGTCCCTAATTTTTGCCTGGATCGCCCTTTCGGGTTTTCAATCCACCGGGACACCCATTTTTGCCTAAGCCGCCCTTTCGGGTTTTCGACTTAGCGGGTTATTCTCTTTTTTTCTTCTTTTTAGCCCTAACTTTTGCCTAAGCCGCCCTTTCGGGTTTTCGACTTAGCGGGTTCTTTCATGCATACTATTTTTTGATTGAGTCTGAATTGACTAAAAGCGGAATGTCTTCCCCATCCATGTTTGTCAGGATTAGAGCACCTCTTGAGAAAGCTTTCTTCACGATGTACGGTCCCTCATAGTTGAGAGTCCACTTGCCTCTTGGATCATTGTGGATTGGGAGAATATTTCTTAAGACTAGGTCACCTGAGTGGAACTCTCGACGTCGAATCTTCTTGTCAAATGCCCTCTTGAGACGTTGTTGGTATAACTGACCGTGACAAATGGCTGCCAAGCGCTTTTCTTCGATGAGATTGTGTTGGTCGAGTCTCGTTTGAATCCATTCTACTTCATCAAGTTTAGTATCCATCAGAACCCTTAAGGAAGGAATCTCCACTTCAACCGGGAGTACTGCATCCATACCATAGACTAGTGAAAAAGGAGTTGCCCCAATGGAAGTACGCACCGAAGTTAGATAGCCATGCAGGGCAAAAGGCAACATCTCATGCCAATCTTTGTATGTTCTCACCATTTTCTGGACGATCTTCTTTATGTTCTTGTTAGCGGCTTCGACTGCCCCATTCATCTTTGGTCGATAGGGTGATGAATTATGGTGCTCGATCTTGAACTCTTCACACATTTCCTTCATCATCTTGTTGTTGAGATTTGACCCGTTATCAGTGATGATCTTGTTAGGAGTTCCATACCGGCATATGATATCTATTTTGAGAAAACGAGTGACAACTTGCTTGGTCACATTCTTGTACGAAGCCGCTTCCACCCACTTGGTGAAGTAGTCAATAGCAATGGGGATAAACCTGTGTCCATTTGAAGCGCTCGGCTCGATGCGTCCAATCATATCGATACCCCATATTGCAAAGGGCCATGGTGAAGTCATCACATTCAAAGGAGTGGGAGGAACATGTATCCTGTCTGCGTAAACCTGACATTTATGGCACATTTTGGCATATACACAACAATCACTTTCCATCATCATCCAGAAATAACCTGCTCATAGGATTTTCTTGGCCATGGAATGCCCACTGGCATGAGTCCCAAAAGAGCCCTCGTGTATTTCTCGTATAATGGATTCTACCTCGTGTCTATCCACGCATCTGAGCAGAACCGAATCATAGTTTCTCTTGTACAGAACATCTCCCGACAATAAAAACTTAGACGCCAACCTTCTGAGAGTCTGTTTATCACAAATCATAGCACCTTCGGGGTACTCTTGCTTCTCAAGATATCTTTTGATGTCGAAATACCATGACCTTTCGTCTGATACATCTCCAGTGGTGAGACAATGAGCAGGGAAAATATGTGCTGACTCCTTGTAACGACAGATCCTTATACTGGGTGCATGATTCGGGTAACTGACTTTGAACATCGCTGCTAAAGTGGCTAGAGCGTCTTCTAGTTGATTCGCTTCTCTAGGAATATGCTCAAAGATGACCTCATCGAAAGCGGGAAACAAATCCACTATGTAATCCCTGTATGGAACTAAATTAGGGTGCCATGTATCCCAATCACTCGGTACTTGATATATCACTAAGGCAGAGTCCCCATAAACTTCAAGAATCTTGATCTTCAAATCAATGGCTGCCTCAAGGCCCATCACACAAGCTTCATATTCAGCGATATTATTTGTGCAATCAAAACATAATCTGGCAGTGAAAGCTATGTGAGTATCGCGTGGAGAGGTCAGAACTGCCCCAATACCATGACCCATAGCATTTGACGCACCATCAAACATGAGAGTCCATCGCTCCCCTGGTTCAGGTCCTTCATTGTCATCAAGTTTCATAATATCCTCGTCTGGAAAGTCGAACTTCATGGGCTGATATTCTTCCAATGGTTGGTGAGCGAGATGATCAGCAAGAATGCTACCTTTGATAGCATTTTGTGTGACGTACTGGATGTCATACTCAGATAAAAGCATTTGCCACCGAGCCAATCTTCCTGTAAGTGCTGGTTTCTGGAAGATGTACTTTATCGGATCCATCTTAGATATCAGAAGTGTAGAATATGTCAACATATACTGCCTCAAGCGTCAGGCTTCCCATGTAAAAGCACAACAAGTCTTCTCAAATAAGGAATACCTCGATTCACAATCAGTAAACTTCTTGCTTAAATATTAAATGGCGTGTTATTTTCTTCCAGTATCATCATGTTGTCCGAGCACACAACCCATAGATCCTTCAAGCACAGTCAAATACATAATGAGAGGTCTCCCAGGAACTGGTGGTATGAGTATTGGTGGTTCTTGAAGATACTGCTTAATCTTCTCTAAAGCTTCTTGACAACTCTCATCCCAACAGACATCATGATTCTTGCGTAACAATTTGAAGATGGGTTCACAGGTAGCTGTAAGATTGGAAATGAACTTGGATATGTAATTCAACCTTCCAAGGAAACCTCGTACTTCCTTCTCATTTTTCGGCGCCGACATATCTTATATTTCTTTTACTTTGTCTGAATCTACTTCAATTCCTCGTTGACTCACGATAAAACCAAGTAACTTGTCCGATCGAACCCCAAAGGTGCATTTGTTGGGATTAAGCCTTAACCTGAACTTTCGCAAACAATCGAACAACTTCTTCAAATGAACCAAATGTTCTTCTTCAGTCTGTGACTTTGCAATCATGTCGTCCACATACACCTCAACTTCTTTATGAATCATGTCATGAAAGAGAGTCACCATAGCTCGCTGATATGTCGCACCAGCGTTTTTAAGACCAAAAGGCATGACTCTATAGCAAAAGGTACCCCAAGGAGTTGTGAAAGCTGTTTTATCCATGTCTTTCGGAGCCATCTTTATCTGATTGTATCCAGAGAAATCATCCATAAAGGAAAACAACGAAGTCTGAGCAGTGTTATCAACCAATACATCAATATGGGGCAACGAGAAATCATCCTTCGGGCTTGCTCTATTCAAGTCTTGGTAGTCGACACACATACGTACCTTACCATCCTTCTTAGGTATGGGCACAATGTTAGCAATCCAAGGCGGATAATTTATCACAGATAGGAAACCTGCTTCGAGCTATTTCTGAACCTCTTCTTTGATCTTTAAGGCCATGTCGGGTCTGGTCCTTCTTGGTTTTTACTTTACAGGAGGACATTCTGGCTTGAGTGGCAATCTATGCATTACTATATCAGTGTCTAAGCCGGGCATGTCTTCATACGACCAGGCGAAGATGTCAACATACTCTCAAAGTAACTCAATCAACCCCTTCTTTTCTTCACTTTGCAAGGCGGCCCCTATCTTGACTTCTCTCTTTACCTCTCCAGTACCAAGATTGACGACTTCTGCTTCTTTTTGATACGGCTGAATGACCTTCTCTTCCTGTCTCAAGAGTCTGGATAATTCTTCAGGGACTTCACAATCTTCCTCACTATCTTTGTTAGCACGATCGACTGAATTCTCAAGGATATAAGGAGCCATAGCATTATCACTTCCAACGGAGTCCGAGACGGATCTGCATGATCGATGATTTTATGTTTTATTTTTAGAAAGTGCAAAAGAATATTTAGAATATGAAAAGAAAAGTATTTCCATTTTTATTTTGAAAAAGTAAAAGTAAAAGAAAAGACAGAGAATAAAATTATATGCGAAAGTGCAATTTTTCATTCAATGTTAAACGAAGATTGAAACATAAGGGGCCCCTTCTACAAGTTGTTAGTATGTCTTGGGCAGGACATACGACTTAAAATGGAAACAAAAAATTACACATCAAGGAAAACAACTTCAGGGATGTCCACGGTAGTCCAATTGCTGAGCTCCTGGTCCGGCGCAACTTGATAGATAAATCTTGAAATGTCTTCATCATCACCTTCAACATCTGTGGAGAGCACTTGTCCTTCTTTTCCTACACTAGCACTGACAAACACTTAAGAAATTGGGGGAACCTACTGTCCTTTGAGAGGAGCCCAACCAGCTTGCACGGAGGATGATGGCTGATACCCAAGACCAAAACGGTCTTTCATCTCTGGCACTTCAATCAATTTGCCCCAACTGTCATGGGGAGGTCTAGCTTCTATGAGGGCTTTGGCATCCTTCAAAGAGGCCAGGGGTATCTCAGACTTCTTACATTCCACGAAGGGGAATTTGTTAACAGTAACAATCTCCAGAGCTTGAAAGGGAAACTCTTGTACCTCGCCTTCCACTTCCACATAACGGTAAGTATTCAGATTATTAATCACTATGTCTTCTTCCTCGCAAACGATGACAACTTGGTCATTCGCAATGAACTTCAGGCGTTGATGAAGGGTAGATGTCACAGCTCCTACTACATGGACCCATGGACGACCCAAAAGGCAAGTATAGGATGGACGGATGTCCATAACATAGAATGACAAATAGAAAGTGTAGGGACCAATCTTGACAGGCAAATCAACTTCTCCATCCACCGATCTTCTGGAACCATCAAATGCTCAAACATTTAGAGTGGAGGGCCTCATCATTACTCCTTCTATATTCAACTTAAATAAGGTAACCTTAGGCATCACATTGAGTGAAGAACCTGTATCCACCAAAACTCGAGATAAAACAGTGTCCAAACACTTCATAGAAATATGCAGCGCTTTATTGTGGGCTCTGCCTTCAACCGGGAGTTCATCATCACAGGAACCCAAACAATTTCCCACAGCAATATTAGTGACGATCCCTTCAAACTGGGCCACATAGATGTCTTGGGTAACATGAGCAGAACATAAGGTTTTCAATAAGGCGTTGCGGTGGGCCTCTGAACACAAAAGGAGAGACAAGATGGAAATCTTGGATGGTGTCTGATTGAGTTGATCCACTACTTTGTAATCACTCCGTTTGAGAATTCTCAAAAGTTGCTTCGCTTCTTGTCCTACAGAAAGTTCGGGTTGATTATCCATCACTTTCTTTCCCCTGGCCTTATCTAGAGCTTCACTGTTAGTTTCCTTAGGAGGTGGCGGTGGAGGAAAAAAGATATGACCACTGCGAGTCATGTTACTTGTTCCCGCAATGTTGGTAACATTCTTGTCACCAACAGGAGGGAACTCATACCTCTTTCCATGAATATATACTACATTATACTCCCATGGAACTGCCTTCGAGTCGTTGCTTGTAGGAGGAATAGGAGCTTGAATCATTGTGGGGGTAATAGGAACCTGAATTGTTAATGGAATACTAGGGGTGGCTGAAAAGCTTCTCGGATAGTAGGGGATTTCCAGGACATCAATCTCTTCTTCTCGGAATACTTTCTCTATCTGTAAGACACCTTTATCGATCAACTGTTAGATGGCCGTCTTCAACTCAGCACACTCTTCTGGTTTGGAAGAACATGTTAAGCAGAAGTCATGAAGTTCTTGTAGCACTTCATGCTTCAACAAATGTTCTCTGACAGTTTCCAAAGATATCTTAATTTCGTCAACCTTTGATACCAAAACCCGTTCATTAACTTCTTCAATAGTGTTGATTGTTCCCCTTGATGAGGAGGCATGAGATTATTTTGAATATTCATACCAACAGAGTTGAAGTTGATGGCTTTTGCATCGATGAGATCTTGAACTTTGCATTTGAATGCTCTGCAATTTTCAATTGTATGGCCTGGGGGGCCAGAATGGAATTCGCAATGAGCATTAATATCATATCCCCTAGGGAGAGGATTTGGCGGTGGACCGAGTTCTTGCAATTGAACCATTTGACTAGCAAGTAACTGTGGGAGAAGTTGGGCGTAGGACATGGGAATGAGATCAAATCTTCTTTCAGGGGCTCTCTGTCTTGGAGGAGCTCTCGGGCCTTGGAGATGTTGATTCGGTTGTTGATAAGTTGGAGGAGGTGCAAATTGTTTTTGTGGAACATAATATGGTTGTGGAGCGAAAGGCTGTTGTTGGGCCATCCATGGTGCTGGAGTTGTAGCAGCATATACTTGAGGAACAAATTAGTTGGGAACAGCAGCAGATGTAGGAAAATAAGGGAATCGGACTTGAGGAAATGTGGGAGCTCTTCCTTGGTTGACGGTGATGGCACTGGTCTCGCCTTCTTTCTTCTTGACAAAACCAGAAAATGGTTTCCTATTAATGCATGTATTGTTGTTAGCATTGCTAGGAACACCTTGAATCGTTCCAGCCTTAATACATGTCTCAACATGTTCACCAATAATGACCATATCCGAGAAAGAAGTAGAAGTTCTACTGAGCATATGCTGGAGATAAGGGCCTCGTAGAGTACCCATAAATAGATCAATCAACTCACGATCCAAGAGAGGAGGTTGGACCCTTGCAGCCAGTTCATGCCACCTCTGAGCGTATTCTTTGAAAGACTCTTCAGATTTTTGTACCATCCCTTGGAGCTGAGTACAGCTAGGAGCCATGGCAGTATTGTAATGGTAATGTTTCAAAAAAGCATCAGCAAGCTCTCCCCAAGTATTGACATGAGATCTTTCCAATTGCATGTACCAATCCAACGGTGCCCCAGTCAAGTTGTCTTGAAAGAAATGCATGAGTAATGGTTCATTTTCAGCATAGGCCGCCATTTTGTGATAATAGGAACGAAGATGATTCTCTGGGAAAGAAGTGCCTTTGTATTTGTCAAACTCTGGGACTTTGAACTTGGGAGGAATAACTACCCCAGGCACGAGGCACATTGCAGCAATATTGAATCCGGAAGCCTTGATACCCTCCATGGCTCTAAGTCGCTCTTCGAGAGCATGATACATTTTCGCAGTTTCGGCAACCCCGACAGCAAGGTTCACTTGGGGTTCATTGAGATCAATAACATCATGATGATCGTCGACATCATTCCTAGGAGCACCGGTAGGAGTCTCAACATTTGCATTATCATTTCTCCCATTAGCAGAAGTGGAAGGAGCAGCAATAGTAAGCTTGGAAACACTTTGGTATAGTTCTTCTTGACCCTTGATCACGGCATGAAAAGTTTCCATAAGTTGATCCATGCGAGTACCCATAGTGTCCATATCCTGACGGAGTGCATTCTGATTCTCTTCAAAAATATCCATTAGCCTTTGCCGGTTGCCTCTGGTACGGTAAGGATGTGGATGAGTCATCTTTGCTGTTTATCTGGATTTGGAGAAGGGGGCCCCAATGAGTTTTTATTGTGAAAAAATGAATGCATGGTAATATAGATGAATGCTTTATCTTCATTTCTGAGGAGACCCAAACTCATCTATCTTTTAAAATTTCCTTTTTTTAAAAAAATCTATATCAACGAGACTTGTCTTTGGATTTCCCTAGATATGAGATATATATACATGATGATATGATGTCATGGTATTCTATGGCATGAAGTCTCAGCTCCACATATTCTGGATAACCATTGCATAGTCCGTTGCACATGTTGAAAGTAACAGGATCAAAAGTTCGACGTCACAGGCATGGAGTCAAAGTAACCACCCACGAGGTATGCACTAGGGGTTTATCACCTGCCGAACAAGGTTCTAGAGAGTTCTCGAAGTCTACGTTCTTCCTTTAGATATTACTGACGTCCCAATTACTTGGTGATCAGTAATATTCGCAGGAAAAACTCGTTCGAGTGCAATATCGCATGACGACTACTTCCGGATTACTCTGTTACAGTCTCCGCACTGCACCTAAAAGGCCAGGATGGGTTAATGGTTCTACGACCCTCAGCTTCTCGAGTTCCCAGGTCGAAAGCAACGATGTCTTCCCGATTACTCGGTAAACATCACTACTTTCAAGGGGACCTCCACTGAGTGGGGGATTTTCATGCCTCCTTCTTCGGGATTACTCCCTCAAAGTTAACATGACTATACCACCCGTCCTAATCCTATGTGTAACCCAAGTTCAGGTATAGGACTTGTTGTACCCCAAAATTTTCCCTCTCATTTATCAAGACTTTTCTCACAAGACTTCTTGGACTCAAGACAAGATTAGGGTTTGGTCAGCTCAAGACACCTCATCTTGCACTGATAACCCAAAATTAGGGTTTGAGTTTGCACAAGGATTTTTGGACCATCAATGCTTCATGTGACTTTCATACATCATTTTGGACCCCTAAGATGGCTCATGATAAGTTTCAAGCCTTGAACCACATTTTTGATCAGTCAATTGGACAGTTGACCTAAAAATCAACTGTATTGGGGAAAAAGTCAACCATGGCCAATTTATAGTCAAACTTCATAATTTTTGATCCACATCAACATTTTAGACTCATATATCAAGTTTGGATCACAACTCCTAAGAAATTTGATCAAATCATCAAAAGGGCAAAATGGTCAAAATTAGGGTTTTAATTGAGAAAGGGCAATTTCTGATTTTTAACCTAGCCAATGACCAATTGAGTTCAAGCATGATTTCAAGGATTCAATGGCATCATCTTGACCTAATTACATGGTTCAAAAGATCTCAAGTTCATTGGATTGACAGATGAAATTTATAGTCAACTGATCAAAAGTCAACTGTATACTAAAAAGTCAAACTTTGACTTTTTGGTCAAAATCAAGTACCAAGGGTCATAATTCATCAAGATATGTCAAATATGAAACTTGTTCACCAAGAAAACCAAATTTGAAAATTAGGGTTTTAATTTGAAAATTTTCATAACTTAGAATTTTTCTAAGATAAATATTTTCTTATTTTTTCTCAACTTTTCACCACTTTTTCACCATGATGCATTTTGATTCAAGAAAAGTTCCCAACATGAAAATTGTAGTCCTCCATGAAATCTACAACTTTGCTTCACAAAACTTTCCCTAAAGATGCTTGGATCTCAAGTTATAAATTTGTGAATACATGCTCATGAACTAAATAACTTAGTGAAATTTTACCCTAATTTAGGCAGGTTTTGGACCCAACTTCATGGAAACTTTTCACCTAGTTCCAAGAGGTATCTCATATTTCATTTCAAATATGGATTATAAATCACATTGCAAGCTTTCTAAAATGTCCAAGAACTCTTCAAGATCATTTTTGAGTAGGGAGAATCGAAGAGAGGAAGTTGGCATTTTCTCACTTTTTGTTCAAGCCATTTTCACATAGAATCAAGTAGCAAATCAAACCTATGCTGGTTATTTCTTACTTTACAGGTCCTAAGCTTGCTATACACTCCTTAATTAAATTCATACTCAGTTGACAAAGCCTTTATCCTTGCTTTTGAAACTTTACACAAGTTGTAATTCCATTTTGGGCAAAAAGGCTTCATTGTCATTTTCATAAAGATGCACTTTTGCAACTTTGTCAACTTGGAGCATTGGACCTGTCCCCTTGATACAAGCAAACTATACAGCTCTCAAGAAATTTGTACAAACTCTTATCATCCCTAAAGCAAGATGGTACAAGCATGTAGGATTGGTCTTGTCAACTTTACTTCAAGTACAAGAAAAGTTGCAAAAGGGCTAAGGCTTGCACAACTAGTAGGAAGCTGACTTTGGCTCACTTCTTTACTAATATGCAAACATTTTACAAGACATTACACGCTTGGCTTGAACCTAGAACTCTCTCAAACTGAAAAACACCAAAAATCTTCCTAAGCACACAGTTTCTGCAAAAGCTCAGCCAACTCTCATTTGGCTTGTGCATTTTGTGTTTAACTGATTCAAACATCTTATACACTTGATACCTAGTCAATCTAAGCCATCACCTTGGTTTTGTAACCTCTGTTTCACCATCTGCCATTTTCAACTTGGAAGCTTGCAGTTGGACTTGGTCAGGGAGTTCCAGCCATCCTCAGAGGAAGATAAAGATTGGAATAGGTTCAGGGAAGTTAAAGGAAGCTCAAACAATCATCAGGCCTCCATTAAAGTCCCTACATTGCCCTACACGATTCCATCTGAAGGAGGTATTTTCTTAAACTCTGTCTCTTTATACAGGTAACCTCAAGCCACGATTTGTGAAGAAAAATGTAGTTCTCATCATGAGGAAGCGGTACATATCATTACTTTGCATTTATATTACTTGTGCTAAGAGAATTTGAAGCTTGAAATCTCTGAAATTTTAAGGTCACGATTTAAGGATTCCAAAATTCTCTCTGATCTTTGATAGTTAGGTTACATAATTTATATGGTTGGAATTATGAGCTCAAATGCCACATTTTTCATGTTATGAGTTTTTATTTTTATGCAAGCATAAGGAAGATACAAGTTTGAACTGGAATGGCGCGAGAGAGATGGACGAAGGACAGGGATGAAGTCAGTGGGCTTTTTGCTGCGTGGCCTTTTTGTTTTTGCTAAACACCCCCCCCCCCCTGACTTGCTATTGCACCCCCATGGCTAACTATTTTATATTTTTATATTTATTTCATATTTTTATATTTAATACTTTTGTTTATTTTTCTGAATGATAAAAAATCCTAAAAAATGATTTCTTTATTTTTACACTTTTATTTTATTTTATTTTATTTATTATTTTCTCACATAAAAAATTTGATTTATTTTGATAGAATAGAATTTATTTTCTTAATTAGTTTGTAAATAATCAAATATACTTATTATTTTTATTATACATTTTTATACTCATAAATACTTATTTTTTGAACATATTTAATTTTTAGTATTTAGGCATAATATTATTTATTATTTTTATACAAAAAATACACAAAATAATAATATAGAACATTATTTTCTTTGAATAAAAACTAGGGTTTAATCCCCTTCCAAAATTAAATATTATTTTTTCCTTTTTTTTAGGTTTAAATTAAATATTTTTCTTACACAAAAACTAGACATAAAACATTTTTCTAACATAAACATTGCATTGTATTTTAAATATTTGTATTATATTTATTTAATTCGCGCAAATTCGATTTGGTTGTAATAATATATTTAGCTTTATATTTGTGCAAATCCCCATTCAAACTTGTATTCCCCCCTCCCATAAAAATGGTTGTAATAGCTTAGTATATTTACATTACGCAATTTATCGCTTTATATACCATGATTAGTAATTAGGGTTTGCATGACAAGAACAAAAACAAAGCAAAATAGAAAACCCTAAATACAAGACAAAATCAAAAGCATGAAAATGATACACTTTACACACAAACACCCTTAGGGTTTCTCCCACTTGGTTGCCTAAAATAAAATGGCCATCTTATGCATGCGAAGTATCTTGGCAAAACAAAACAAATAAAAGATCATAGTCCCTCGATGACGCTATTCAAAAGTTGCCTAAACAAAATGATCTTGGTCCCTCAAAAAATGCTAAGATACTTGGCAACATTGCTATCATGGTTATACGATGACCCACGCCCGTCCCGTTTACATCCAAAGATAGGGTTGTTTACCAAATCAATGGTAAGTCAACAATGTCAAAGGAATAGAGAATGCACAAGAAAGACATTTGAGTAGGTAGATAGCTTCTAAGTTACTTGCTCCATTTCAAACAATCCTTGCTATTTTCAAAAACAAACACACATACATTTCAAAACATCTTACAAAACATTGAAAACATTTTCAAAAGACAAACATCTTTGTATACATTCTTACGAACGAGAATCATTACAAAGATTGCCTAAACAATGGCCTCTTTTACAAAATATTTTCAAAAACCACACCAAACACCATTTCAAACAAAACAAAGCAAGTGATCTAAGCAAGTAACTAAGAGCCCATGGAAAACCATGGATGAAAAGGGTGCTAGCACCTTCCCTTTTCATAATCTACCCCCCGAACTCAAGAAAACATCTCAAAGGTCTTTCCTGTGCTTTTTTACCTTTCCTTTTGGATAAAAGAAAATTCGGTGGCGGCTATTGCTAACCGCGACATTTGCAATAAAACGCAAAACCTTCAAGTCAGATCTCTCACCGTATCACAGAACTGGCGACTCTGCTGGGGATCTTTTTAAAAGTGGGGTTACCTTAGGGTTTAGATCACATTTATTTGCTTACCTTGTTTGACTTGTTTGCTTTACATTTTGGTTCTATTGTTTGGGTTTGAATCCTCCACCCGGATTTGGGAAACATTATAGGTAAATAGAAATACATTATGGAAACTGTGCGGGGTATACCGACACAGTCTAAGAAATAACTATGTTAGTGTGACATATTTGTGGGTACCGGTAGCCTTTGAGTCAATCAAAGAGAATACGGGGCCGCTGAGTGATGTCGTGAAGCACTAATGAATTTCTAGAACTCTTTACTTGACCAACTTGGCCTTTTAGGATGTAGTGAGATGACCGACTTTGGTGCAGTCCGAAGTTGGTAGATACTCGATACTACACTCATTCAGGGTTGGTTTCTTGGGATATTTCGGTCGCCAGTAAGGAGGCTTGAACTGAAACAATGAACAAAGAAAACAATCTAGTGATTTTGAGCTCCTTAGAACCCGTTTACTATTGCTAGGACAGGTTGAGCCAACTAAACTTCAAGAGGGTACTTACCTATGAAACCCCCATGCAAGCCTAAACTAGGAACTTGTTTGATTTGCTTGTACATATATACTTGTGCATAACATCATGGACATCATGAGCATCATATGCATCCACTAACCATTTCAAGGATTTTGGAAATTCATCTTTGTTCTTGTTTTGTAGGATATGGATTCACTTTGCAGGAAAACTATCCAAGTCAACCTTGTAAGAATTCCTCCACAACTCAAGGATATATCTTCAAGGATTCTTGAGAATTCTCCATTCACCGAGAGGCATGGTCGTCTACTCAACTTGGTCACCTCCAACACAGAGGAAGACATGAAGAAAGTTCTCTTCCAGTTCTTTGATCCTTTGCATCACTGTTTCACATTTCCTGACTACCAGCTTGTGCCTACTTTGGAGGAATTCTCTCAACTCTTGAGGATTCCCATTCTCAATCAACTACCTTTTAACGGTACAGAAAGAGATCCAAAGCCTGAAGAGATTGCTCAAGCCCTGCACTTGCAACCATCTGATGTCACAACCCATTGGGAAACTAGAAGTGGTGTCAAAGGTTTCTTGGCAAAGTTCTTGTTTGAGAAAGCCCAAGACAGTTGGAATTCCTTGGACTTGAAAGCTTTTGAGGAGATTGTGGCTCTTCTTATCTATGGGATGGTCTTGTTTCCCAACCCTGACCAACTCATATATGTGAATGTTGTCAAAATCTTCATGTCACGCAATCCGGTGCCTACGTTGCTTGGAGATATCTTACACTCTTTTCACACTCGTATAATGAGGAAAAGAGGTGTTCTTATGTGTTGCACTCCTCTCCTGGAAAGATGGTTTATTTCTCATCTTCCCTAATCAGTCTTAAAGAATGAGCAAGGTTTGAGGTGGTCACAAAGGTTGATGACGCTTAAACATCCAGATATTCATTGGTGTTCTCGATCTAAAGAGAATGTTATCATTGTTGACCGTTATGGGGAATTCCCTAATGTACCTCTACTTGGCATTATGGGAGGTATCACCTACAACCCGTGCTTGGCTCTAAGACAGTTTGGTTATGCCCGAAGGGATGGCCCACATGATATGCTGATTCAAGGCTTGGTTTTCGACCACGACAACGAAGATCAAGGTCTTCGCCAGAGATTCATCCAAGCTTGGAGGATGCTAAACAAGGTGGATAGCAAGACTTAGGGACACAATAATTCCATCCCTCTTGAGCCTTGCCTCAAGTTGGTACGAACCCGCGCTCAAAGTCTTATGATGCCTTATCCTTCTATTATACCGGTGATTGTTGAGCCTGTTAAGGAGGGAGAAGTTCCATACACTATCCTACATCCTGACATGCCCACATCTCTTGAAGACCTGCAAAGGGATTGGATACAGCTCAAAGGAGAGCGTGATACTTTTAAAGCCTAATTCTACGCAAGCGAGAAGAAGGTTTTGGAGCTCACAAGGCTACTTCATGAGGAGCGGACTCTAAATGCCTACATTGCGCCAAAGAGGATGCGTACTATTTTTTTATCTTAGAGCATTGTATTATTTGCCCAAGCGGAATTGATGTACTCAAACTCTATTTTATTAATATAACGTGTGTTTCTTTTTTGTTTAAACGAATTTGAATCTTTTAAAATCCTTGAAAACATTACATATGCACATAACATTCATCATAACATAAACAGGTCTTTGCAACAAGTTTCCTCATCTCTCTACTATTTATTTCAGTAAGATGGATCTCGAACAGACGGTCAAAGATCTCCAAACTCAAAACATGCAGTTTCAACAGTTACTCACAACCTTGGCCAAAGGGCAAGAGGAGCTGAAGACTCTGCTAGCAAAAGAGAAAAAGAAAAAAGAGAAGAAACCAACTGGCGTGGTAATCATGGGTAGAAGATTTCAGGGACAGGCTAGAAGGACCTTGGATTTTCCAACAACATCTGATGAAGGAGAAATAAAAGGGAAAGAGACAGCATTTCCATCTGAATCTGAAGAAGAGGAGGAAGAGGAGGATTATTCCGAGGAGTAGTATCCTCCAGCGGATGATAAATACCGACATCTTGAAGAGCGTCTAACTGCTATGGAAATACAAAAAGTACCAGGTCTAGACTTTGAGGAGTTGGGGCTGGTGTCAGGAATTGTGATTCCACCAAAGTTTAAAGTGCCGCTATTTGCAAAATATGATGGGGTGTCATGTCCCAAAATGCACCTCTGATCATACGTGAGGAAGATTCAGCCGCACTATGCCGACAAAGACTTGTGGGTCCATTTCTTTCAAGACAGCTTATCAGGAACCCAACTTGATTGGTTTTACTAATTAGAAAGGGTCGACGTCCATAACTGGGAAGATCTTGTCGCTGCTTTCTATAAGAAATACCAGTACAATGCAGATTTGGCGCCAACCTGTACTCAACTTCAGAGTATGGCTATGGCTTCGAATGAGGGTTTCAAAGACTACGCTCAGAAATGGAGAGATTTAGCTGGAAGAGTACAACCCCCTCTGCCTGAAAGGGAGTTCGTGGATATGTTCTTGGGTACCCTGTCGGTTCCTTTCTTCAACCATCTGATTGGGAGTTCATCTGCTGGGTTTACTGAGCTGATATTAACCGGAGAAAGAGTGGAGGCCGGTATAAAAAGTGGGAAGATTCAAAAGGATGCATCTGCCTCTATAGCTATAAGAAAGCCTTTCACTGGGAAGAAGGAAGTGTCTGCTGTTTATTCACAGAGGGGTCAAGGAAGAGTTGAACACCGACCAACGGTGGGGGCCGTTATAATTCAAAAGCCAACATCTGATCAACCAAGAACTAATCAGCCAAGGGTGGAAAGGCCAGTTCGGCAATTCACCAGGATTAATATGACTCCAACCCAGGTTCTACCACATCTTTTGAAATTGAATCTGGCAACTTTAAAAGAGGCCCCGAAGAATCCCAATACCGCGTCTCCTCACTACCATCCAAATTCCAAATACGCATACCATTCTGAAAGTCCAGGGCACGACACTAACAACTGTTGGACTCTGAAGAACAAAATTCAAGACCTGATAGATGCAAAAGAAGTTAAGTTTGACGCACCTGAAAAACCAAATGTCATTTCCGCTCTGATGCCTAGGCATGGTCACAATGCCAATGCTGTCGAGGAAGATCTATTTGTTGCCACAGTGGATAAACTATTGACTCCTCTCCCGATCATTAAAATGAACTTGTTGAAAGCTGGAGTATTCCCAGGTTGTAAGGAAGATTGCCATCATTGCTTATCCTCATTGACCAATTGCCCACTGTTGAAGACAGGTATCCAACGCCTGATCGATAACCAAGAAATTCTGTTTGAAAAAGCTCCCGTTCTACCTATTCCTGTTAAAGATGTTTCAATCATAACCATCTCCACCAATCCTTCCAGGGTCCCTAAAAGACCCGTTAGGATTACATCAGCTCCAAAGACTACTCTGCTTAAGATCACAATGCCCGGGCCAGTCCTGTATGAGTCAGATAAAACAGTACCATGGAATTACAGTGGAGAAATCTACTACCATGGTGTTAAAGAAGATGAACTAACTGCCGAAGATGAGAGCTCAGAAGAAGAAAACTCCGACATTAGCAATATTGTCGGAACAAGCAAGATTACCCGCAGCGGTAGAATCTTCTCTCCAGAAATTGCCCCTCCAAAGGCAATTTTTAGACCCGCAGCTGCTCCAAATTTACCTCTTGTTGTACCCCAAAATTTTCCCTCCCATATTTCCCCAAACATTGCAAGAAAAATCTCCAAGTGGTTCAAGATTGCTCAAGAGTTGGACAGTCAAGCTATCTCCTAAGGCAGTCAACCTCAAATTAGGGTTTTGTGTTGAATCAAGGTCCTTACATCCAAATGACCTCAAGTTCTCCCCAATGTCCTAATATGTTCTCAATATCATCCATGTCAAATTTCAAGCCTTGCAGAGGAAGTTTGGTCAGTCAATTGCTCAAGAGGTCCAAAAATCGACTGTGCTAGGGCAAAAGTCAACTGTGACCCAAATACAGTCAAACTTCAAGATTTTTTGTCAACATTATAATTTTGAAGGATAATTCATCATTTGATCAAGGGTTGATCATGATTCATCAAGGATTGCTCAAAATTCATCAAGACTCAAAAGTTGCTAAATTAGGGTTTTGTAGGAAAAGTCAACTCAACTTTGACCAAGCATAACTTTATTATACTTTATGATAAATGAACCATCCAAAGCTCATTTTGAAGAGGATGCAATTTCCTACAATCCATCTTCATACCCCAAGATCAAGAAATGCAATCACTAAAAGTTACAAATTTGGACATTATAGGTCATTTTTGAAAGTCAACAAAAACACATTTTTTGCCAAAGCTTATAACTTGAGCATGGAATATCAAAATGAGATGAGGCAAAAAGGGTTGGTTATAGGACATCTCAAACTTTCTAAAAAGTCCAAAAACACTTCCAAAAGTTTAAAATTGAAGAAGTTATGCATTGTTGAAGTTGGGCATTTTTGCAAAATTGCCAAAAGTCAATTATCCCCAAAACTTTAAATTTTGTCAAATGGGCCCAATTTTTCCACTTGATTTGATCTTGTCACACTACACACGTGTCCTATCTTCATTCTTGTGTCCAATTATTAATTTTTCTATTTTATTTGATTTTTATTGAATTTATTAAGATGTGGTTGGGCCTAATTCAACCCTACAAAACCGGCTTGTAGGGTGAGGATTGCCCCCACTTATAAACACATGTTCAGGCCATATATTGTCCGATGTGGGACTCTTAACACACCCCCTCACGCCCAGGACTAGACAACTGGAGCGTGGAAATAAATGGTGGATGGCCCATTGGATCTTAAACGAGGCTCTGATACCATATTAAGATGTGGTTGGGCCTAATTCAACCCTACAAAACCGGCTTGTAGGGTGAGGATTGCCCCCACTTATAAACACATGTTCAGGCCATATATTATCCGATGTGGGACTCTTAACAGAATTAATTCATTTTTAATCAATTTAAATCCAAATAAAATCCAAATCTTGATCACTTGGAATCTTTTTGATTTATACAGGTCTTTATTATCATCATGGACATGATCAAACTCGTATCAAGCCATATCATGCACAAAATATTGGTTTTTGGACAAATTTGGAAGCTTTTTAATGGTGAATCAAATCACATCTTCAAACATCAATGCATAAGGATTCAGCCCAAGAAAATTAACCTAATTCATTCCATGATACTTATACAAGCTAAAGGCACGAGTTTCAGAACCTAGAGGCTGCACAATCAGAAGAACAAAACTTGAGAAAATTGCAAAAAAATGTGGAATCGAAATCACTCTTAGAGGCCGATTCAAAGCAAAATCTCAACACTATTCTCTTGCTGGGCAATCACTGAGTGGGTAGCAATCAAAAGCAAGGCCATTCACCTCCTCAATCGCGCTGTAAGTCCTTTTGAAAACCGCTTGACATTTGAAATCGCATATCATTATTCTTGCATTTTCTTGGCAAAATCTTTACACAATCATGCTTATCGTTCCATTTAGAAGCTTTTTGCATTATTGAATTGCATTTTCATGGCCTGTAACTCCCTAGCCGAATCTAGGGTTCTTGGATTGTTTTTTGGGCGTTTTCTCTACAGGTAAAATCAGGGCAAACAATGGACATGAATGAAATCAGGATGCTCAGACGAATCGAACCATGGTCTTGGAATTAATTTCCATGGCCTGAAATTGATTTTAGGAGACACATACGGATTTAGCTGCGGAAAAGAATCCGCAGGTAAATATCCAGGCCAAACGAAGAAGACGAAGACGTGGCCTTCTCCCATTCGATGTTTCAAATTTCGCGCGTTTTTGTTTTTAATTCTAGCATATTAATTGTTTTTTCCTTATAATAATTGTCATATATTACATTAACAAATGATGCATAGTGGTGTAGTGGTAAGCGCGTTGGCCAGTGATCAGCAGGACCTGGGTTCGAATCCCAGGTACCCCATGCATTTGTGTTATATTTTTTCAGGATATCCAGTACAAGCCAAAGCATAGGATCTATCATATGCCCTCAGATCTCAAGGCGCCAGATGGCCTCCAGGCCAAATCTGATGGCCCCAAGGTGATGACTATCATAAGACCAGGTCAACGTGCCACAGGGAATCAAGGAAGGTCAATGCAGGCTTGCACGTTTGGGCCTCTGAATTGTTGACCAAACCTCCTCTTGGGCCCAAAACCCCCCTTTTGGTTATTTCTTTTTTTCTATTTCTTTCTTTATTTATTTTATTGTTATTATTTTTATTAATTAATCACTAACCAATTAAAATCTTTTCCTCATAAAATCAAAAACCAAAAACCAAAAAAATATATTTTATTTATTAAAATCAAATTCATCACTTTATTTTTGTAAATAAATATTAAATTAATTAATTTAGTTTTAATTAGGTATAACTTTTGATATTTTTTTGCAATAATTAAAATTAATGTAGATAATTAGGTTTTACTAACTTTGATCAAATTTATTTTATTTCTTTAAACATCAAAAATCCAAAAATATCTTTTTCTTAACTAATTAATTAATTTATTTAATAATTAACTTAGTTCTAATTTCTTTTTAATTCAAAATAACAAAAAAAAATCTTTTCCTTTAATAATAAAAAGGGTCAAAACCCTAAAATGCGCCCGATTTAATTTTCCCGCATGCGATCCATTTATGATATTGATGTAATTGTTCCCCAGAATGTAATAGCTTTAAATAGGACTTTAATTATTTTATCGCTTTCTTTTATTTTCCGCATTTTAATTTTAAGGGTTGTTTTTGGCGATGTAAATACCTTACGCCTTGTAATAGTTAGATTTAATTTCCGCAATTTAATTTCTGCAACTTATTAACTGTTAGATGTTTGATAATAGGGAATGCATGACAAGATCGAATGTATGAACTTAAAATCAACATAGATAACCATTGACATGTACAAAAGATAAAATTAACCGAAACAACACACTCGCACATGCGCACTCTTAGGGTACACCTTGCTTGGTTACCTTCGAACGTGGTCATTGAGTATAGGAAGTTTTAGAAGTCGCCCTCTTGTCTAAAGATCATAGTTGCCTCGAAACGATTGCCTCGGAAAAATGATCTAAGACATTAGGGTTACCGCTAAGGCGTCCTAACATTACTTTAGTGACCACACGTCCCTTAATCGAATTGACCCTTAAACTCCAACGACGATGTTACCTACTCATCAATAGTGGGATAGCCTTGTCTAAAGGATATTAGCACAGATTAATTCCTTTTTCGAGTAGGTAGATGGTTCTTAAGTACTTTCTCTCTCAAAACAAAATAAAACTTTTCGCACTTACACCTTTCAAACAAAAACTTCTTTCAAACCCACAAACACAAAGAAAGGAAAATTTTTGAAAACACTTTGAGCAAGTACCTAAGAGCCCTTGGATAACCACGGATAGAAAGGGTGCTAACACCTTCCCTTTCTATAATCTACCCCCCGGACCCGAGAAACATCTCGAAAAAGGAATTTTTCTGTGCTTTTTTCCTTTCCTTGTTGGATAAAATAAAACACGATGGCGACTCTTGCTTACCGCGACATTTTGCAAAAACAAACGCAAACGCGAACCAGCATTCCAAAACTGTCAGTTCTATCCCACCGTATCACAGAACTAGCGACTCTGCTGGGGGACCTTCATAAGTGGGGTGTACCTTAGGATTAGATCATTGTGTTTTCATTTGCTTAACTTGTATGCTTTATATTTGTGGGCTTGTATCGGAGTTACTATGGATCCTAACCCGGATCTGGGGGATACCCTTTAGGTAAGTAGCAATAAACTGTGAGGGAACTGTACGACGTAGACCGATACGGTTGAAGCAGTAGCTACGTTGGTGTGGCACTTTAGTCTGTACCGATATCCCTTGTGTTGGAACGAGGAGAATATGGGTCTTCTAAGGGGTCATTAAGCACCAATTGACCTTAGAACCTTTAAATTGACCAACTTGGCCATAGAACAGTAGCAGTATGCTACACTCATTGAGACTAAACTCTCGCGATGATTCCAGCCGCAAGAAAAGGTTGCTAAACTGGAATTATGACCGATTGAGGGTAGTCAGTGATATTGAGATCCTCTAGAACCCGGTTACCATTTTTAGGACAGGTTTAAACCAACTGAACTGAAAGAGGGTAGTACCTAAGCTCCTTGCCAGCCTGAAATCTAAGGGCTCTCTGTGTGACTTGTGTGCCTTACCATGTTTTCTATTTGTGGATACTTGTGGTGTGCTTACTATCATGACATCATAACATTGCATACAATTTTGCATTGGACTAACCTATTTCAAAGACAGGAGGGATTCATCTTTGTTCTGTTTTGTAGGTCATCATGATGCCCATGCGTAGGAATACCATCCGGATTAACTTTGTTCAGGTTCCCACCTTGCTTAAAGAGTTGGTTGTAAAGATGCCTGATATTACTTCCTTCATCAGGAGGCATGGTTACCTTCTCAGTTTGGTCACCTCCAAATTGGACGAACAGATGATGAGTGTCCTAGTCCAGTTCTATGATCCGCTGTACCATTGATTTACTTTTCAGGACTATCAGCTGGTTCCCACCTTAGAAGAGTTCTCTGAGCTGCTTGGTATCCCTATCCAGGAGTAGACCCCATTTACTGGTTGGGAGAAGATCCTTAGGCCGGAAGAGATTGCTTCAGCCCTTCATTTGACAAAGGAAGAGGTAATGGATAATTGGGAGACTAGAAGTGGAGCAAAGGGCTTTCTGACTAAGTTCTTGGTTGGTAAGGCTAACTATTTCTGGGATAGTCTAGACTTCAAGGCATTCGAGGATATTCTGGCTCTTCTGATATATGGCTTGGTATTGTTTCCGAAGTCTGGCTCCTTTATTGATGTGAATGCGGTGAAAATCTTCATCTCTCAGAATCCTGTACCCACTCTCTTGGGTGACATTCTTCATCAGCTTTATGCTCGTACTGCCCGAAAGCGGGGAACCTTGATGTGTTGTGTTCCATTATTGTCGAGGTGGTTTATTTCTCACCTCCCCAAATCAGTGCTGAAGAATAAAGAAGGAATGGGCTGGGCTTATAGAGTCATGTCTCTCTCTCATAATGATATAATCTGGACTCTCTAGGGTATGGGCGAGGTGGCTATTATTGATCGATGTGGGGAATATCCCAATGTTCCACTGATAGGAACCTGTGGGGGAATTTCTTACAATCCATGCTTGGCCTTACGTCAGTTCGGGCGAGCCAGAAGAGAAGGACCTCATGAGCTGCTAATGCCTAGTATCATCTTTGATTTTCAAGGGGATAACGACGAGCAACATCGTAGATTCATAAGGGCTTGGGATAGAGTTCACAGATCTGATCCACATGAGTTGGGTCCAAAGACTTCACTTCTGATGGAGCCATATCTCAGATGGGTCCGCATCCGTGCCCAAAAGCTGGGTATGCCATATGAAGTCGTCCTGCCTAAGATCATTGAAGTTGCTGATGAAGAGGGGGTTCCTCCTACCATTCTCCATCCTCATATGCCCACTGACATTGGGGCACTGAAGAGATCATGGATGCAGCTGAGAGAAGAACGGGATTCTTACCGGGAAAGGTTTAACGAGCAAGAGCAGAAGATCCAGAAGTTGACTAGGCAGCTGGAGAATGAGCGGATTCTCAATGACTATGTCCGCACCGACAAGAAGATACCATGGGAGCATTGATGTGCCTTTGATTATTTCCCTTTCAGTTTTATTTACTTTTCAGTATTTCCTTTCTTGTAAACGCCTTAATGGCATCAGTTGAACAATTTGAATTTCAAAAGTTTATCTAATAAAGTGTGTTTCCTTTCTGGTTTACAAATTTGAATCTCTCGATTGTCTTTGAAATCATGTCATACGCATTGCATCCCATGCACTTCATAAACAGGTACCCATTACAGGTCTCTTATCTTCTTCGTTGTTTATTTCAGCACTCATCATGTCTGCTGAACCTTCCACTGAGCAAGCCATCAAGGCCCTACAGGCCAGAATGCCCAATTTCAAGAGATGTTCATGAATCTAGCTAAGGGTCAGCAAGATCTGAAGACCCTGATTCTGAAAGAGAAGAAGAAGAAGAAGAAGAGGACAATCCTGTTTAAAACAGGGAACAGGTTTGGAAACAGGCTTTAGAATGAAGTTGATTTGACCACCTCATCTGGGGGGAAAGATAGTCAGGAAGAAAGGAGGGCTCCTAGCCCTGTGGTCTCCGACAACGAGACAGACTTCGACGAAGACCAGTATTGTAACACCCCTTCTAAAATATCCCGAATAATATTAATTATATCAATGATTAAAGACATATTCCATCAGAGTTAACACGGAACAAGGGATGTCACAATTATGAAATAAATAAAACTTCCAATAAAACAGTAGTCATGCTACACTGAGGGTCATTATTCAAATAATTCAATCAACTTAAGACCATGTCTTACACAGCGGAAAAATACCATAACCAAAACGGAATAAACCAAAACATAATTATTCCCAATGAAATTCAAAGAAACAATTGAATAATAACTAATTCCCCAACTAAACGTTCCCCAGTGTTACAACCTATCAGAGCACGACACTGACACGCGGACTTAAAGTAACATAGCTCTAGAGCCATCCTCACCAACTCTTGAGCTGCTAACTTTAATCTGAAATTGTTAAAGTAAGGGTGAGATTTCTCATAATTAACATGCATTATAAGCTTCTCAATCAACATTATATCACAAGCATATTATTTCACCCATTTTAGCATAATTTCAGATTCAACACGCAGTTCCAATCATACAAGTCATTATGCACAAATCAATAATCAACCAAAGAATTGTAACACTGGAAGACATCCTAACATGTTACAATTCCATGCAAACACAAATGCAGACACAATGCATGTGGTACCAACACGTGACCAAGTCACCCAACACTGATCCATCATCAACCAGATACAGCAACCATCGATTCGTCCATAAACACCCGGACACGAATCCAGCCTAACCACCCATCATCACCCGGGTATCGGTTAACGGCAATACAAGTCAAATTCCACACAATGGGAATTAACTTCACCAAAACAATGCATATGCACGCACATCACTAGCATGCAACATCAAATCAGTATATGAAATACATCAATTTATCATAACTGAACCAAAACCAAAAACATGATATCTCAATGATCATGCACACCATCATTAGCAACATAAACATGCCTTTCATTCACACAATACTAATACATCCATCCATCACAGGTTCACTGCTACATACACACCCATGTGCGTTAGCCAATAATCACTTATTCCGGGATTTGGCTCATTTTCAAAATAATTTCAGGTTTTAGGAAATCTTTTCATTTTATAAAATAGAGCATTAAATTTAAGTAATAACGTTCAAAACGGCACTCAAAACGGACTTACGGTTTGAAAGTTATGAATTTTCAAAGTTTAATATTTTTCAAAAGTTACAGCAGAACCCGGTTCCTACATATGCAGGAACCGGTTCCTACGTGCATTTTTGCCAGTTTTTATAAATTCACACAGTGGAACCCAGTTCCTCCCCACTGGGAACCGGTTCCCACGACCTGCAGAGTCAAATTCTGCACTTTTGACAGCATTTATTCATTCTAAACCAATTCCAAACATACCCATACGAATTGCAACATGAGAAACACCAAAACACATCCATTTTGCACCATTATAACATCAAACAACATTATTTCATCATTCCTTTTTATCATCTGACACCCTAATGGTTTTCAACCTACAATTCGACGCAATAGGGACAATTCTACGGAACCCTAGAATTCCAAACCGGGATTCCCTAACATACTATGATCCATACTATTGAATATCTAAACTGATAATACGAATTAACTAATCGAAATCACCCCTTACCTTGTGGGTTCTTCGAATTCTGACGCTTTCGGTTTTCTCCTTCTTTTTCCTCTTCTCAAATGCACGTATGATGAATATTCCAAAATAACTCTCTTTCTCTTCTTTTTCCTTTTAATACTCCTTTTATTATTCCAATAAAATAATTAAATTAGTAATTAGTAAGAGTAGAGTATTTTACCCCTCACACCCTCTAATCACTCTTCACACCACCAATATTTCTTTCCTTTAATTAATTAAATTAATTCCAATAATCCAAAAATACCAATAATTAAATTTCCAATTAAATTAATAATTAAAAATTCTAATTATTTAATAATCGGATTATTTGGGGTGTCACAAGTATCCTCCTGCCGAAGATAGATACAAACAATTGGAAGACCGATTGAGTGCTATGGAAGTTCAGAAAGTGCCTGGTCTGGACTTTGGTGATCTAGGTTTATCATCTGGGGTGGTGATTCCCCACAAATTCAAAGCACCAACCTTTGCTAAGTATGACGGAGTTTCTTGTCCGAAGCTGCACCTCCGATCATATGTCAGGAAGATTCAGCCGTACACCACTGATAAGAACCTATGGATCCATTTTTTCAAGACAGTCTCTCAGGGACTCAACTTGAGTGGTTTTATCAGTTAGATGGAGCCAGTATCCGCAGTTGGGAGGATTTGGCTACTGCTTTCTACAGGCAGTACCAATACAATTCTGACCTCGCTCACACACGTACCCAACTCCAGGGTATGTCAATGGGAACGGGTGAAGGTTTCAAAGATTATGATCAGAAGTGGAGGGACCTCGCCGAAAGAGTGCAACCACCCTTGGCTGATCGGGAGCTTGTGGATATGTTTCTGGGGACCTTGTCTGGTCCATTTTTCAACCATCTAATTAGAAGTTCTTCATCTGCATTTACAGAGCTTATTATGACCGGTGAATGGATTGAGGCTGGTATTAAGGCTGATAAGATACATAAGGGTGCCTCATCAAGCACCAAGAAGAAGCCCTTTAAGAAAGAGTCCAGTGCTGTCTACAGTTTGAAAAACCAGAGTAGACCTGAACGCTGCTGTTGTACCCCAAAATTTGCCCTCGCATTTTTCCCCAAGAAATCTCAGCTTCAAGCCTTTCCTGATTTTTTAAACTGGCTCAAGAATCGGACAAACGGACTTTTCTCGTCAGTCAAAACAAAATTAGGGTTTTATTGATTTTCAGGACTCTGAATTATTTCAAACAGTTGACTCAGGGTTTTGGTTGATTTTGGCTCAATTTTGATCGGGCGAACGTTATTTGGCATTTAGTCAGGAGTTAAGGTTTTGTGGGCATATTCTCAGAAAGATTAAAATTCCACAGCACGTCGCAGTTTATTCCGAGATTCGGGTTAAATTCGCATTATCTTGATTTAATCAGTAAAAGAGGCAGTTGGGTTGGATTCATGTTGTTTTGTTTGAGCCCGTCAAAAGAAATGTGCAGTTTGGAATTACAGTGCTTAGCAAAGAATCACTGAAAAAAAGGAATGCGCTTGATCAGTTTATTTTGGTTAACTGCTGCTTTGCTTTGGATATTGGAGGAGACAGGTTTAATTGATCAATATTACTAAGACATTGTTTTATTTAAGTTATTTATTATTCTAAATTGGACGATTGAAATTTATTTTTCAATTGTTTTAATTCAAAGAGTTTTAAATAAATAAATAAACAATAAAGAGAAAATAGATTTAATTGGATAACAAAGACTTTTATTGATATTTGAATTATTTGTACAAATATTGTTTATAATTTAAATTACAAACAATAGTTTACATTAATTTAAGTATTACATAAAAAGAAAAACTATCCTATTTATTTCTAATTCTTCATGCTTCATTTTATTCCTCTCCATCCAATTATTCACCTGCAAAAGAAAAGAGAAAGCCAGAAAGCAGTTAAATTGGAAAAGACAGATAAAATTAGACTCATCATTAGGGGCCACTGACTGGGATCAGTTGACCCTCTCTGCAAATCACGGGATTTCTCCCGGTTCACAAAGAGGGAAGAATTTTATCATAAATGCAAGTGTCAAAATACATATTTTTTTAAAAAAAATGTCAAATGCATAAATTCCAAAGTTCAAACTGCATAATCCAATTCCAACTTTCTATCAAAAGCCAAAAGTGCAACTTACTGTCAAAAATGCAAAATCCACTCAAGGATGTCAAAAAAAGATTTGGCAAAGATATGGAAGATATCACAAAGTGTAGAAAGCTGTCAAAGAAAGATAAAGATGCAGAGGAAATCCTATATGCAAGCAACTTAACTCTTTATCATCATTTCCCATCAATAGCCCCTTCAGAAAGTACAGAAATAAAACATTTAAAAATTCTTTAAACTGTACTAAGAAAGTAAGAAGAAGAGAGATAAGAGGCAAGGGTTCAGGCTTTATGCAGAGGCAGGATAGAGAGGGAGAAAAATATACAAAACTCAAAAACTGATAAGCTAAAGGACAGAAGAGATGCACACAGCATAACTGGCCAAGGCCCCAATACATCAACCATATACTGAAGCTTAACCAGAATCACTGCAAGCACATAACCTCAAAAGCCTAACACTACAAATACAAAAGACCACCATACTGTCAAGACCACAACCCTGCCTCAACATACAAACTACACACATAAAAACCAAGCATAACCTGCATAAGAAAGGGACCATAAACCAGTTTCTCAACCCTTAAACCTGCTGAACCTGTCACAAAGCAAAGAAAACTCAAAACCTGCTAATGCTCTAAACCTGCCTGTCATCAAACTGAAACAATACAAGCATAAACCTACTGCAAGCTCAAACCTGTCAAGGCCTCAACCAAGCCAAAAACTAGAAACAAAGCAAAGCCTAAACATAACACCTGCTGAGCCTCATGAAACACAACCAGTCAATAACTCAGAAGAAAAAATCATGACCAGTTGAAGCCTCAAGACCACAACCTGCCTACTGTCCAGTTCAAACCAAAAACAATCAAACCTACTGCCAAAACTTCATACCAGCACAAAACCATTCCAACCAGTCTATACCAGAACAAGCATATAGCAAGTCAATAAAAAGCCAGGATACCAGTTCAAAGGACCAAAAGCATTCAAAACCAACTCCTAAGCCTCAGAATCCCTTCATCATAGGCAGTAAATATTCAAGGCAAACTCAACAAAAGTTCTAGGCAAGCAAGCATACAAGAAGGCAAAGAAGGTACATAGGCAACAACATAGGCAACACGAGCGAGGCAACAAAGGCAAGCATACAGAAACATCAAGACAGTAAAGGCAACGAGAGAAGAAGAAAGAGTTAAATCAGAATCAGGTTTTCAGGGCAAATATAAATCATCATTAAACCTAACCAGGGTCACCAAGAAGCAAAGATTCGTCACGTTCCTCTCGCCGTCCAGGCCTCCTGAGCGCCACATCCTTTTGTCTCTCCTCCTTCTCCAAAGTCAGGTAGTACAATCTTCTCCCTCTCTTTTTCTCCTTCACCTCATAACAATAAAAGATCAAGGTTTTAGAACGAAGAGAATAAACATTGCAATTCGTAAAGAAGGGGTATAAACAAGCATCTAAAGCAAACCTTACTGTAATAAAACCTTTGAACTCGAGCTGGAGGGAAGAGAGATTTGGGGAGAGCGACGCTGGTGGCTGGACGGAGGAGCTATGACCGGAAGATGAAGTTGAACGAAAAGTACGAACGGCGCCGTCCCAAACCCTAACGCGTTATCAAATGAACAATAATCCTCAAACCCTAAAAAACGCTGCTCCAAACAATCAATGGGTCTGACCCGTTTCTAATATCCGCCTAAGCCCATTAAAATGCCTCCTCTTCTTTTAACTAAAACATTAATACTAAATAAACAATACTTTCTTTTTATTTATTCTTTGCAAAATCATATTCATAATAAAATACATTACCTTTTTTACATTTTTAACATAAATAATAAATACATTTTTTATCATATAACTAAAATTAAAAATATTTTTCTATCTTTTTAATTAAAATATATTTTGTACATAACAATTAAGAATACACTTATTTTTATCCATAATTCAATTTTTTGACATTTAATACATTTTTATACATAATGTGATTAAATTAAAAACATTTCTTTTCACTCACTTTTTGTACATAACAATTTAAAAATACTTTTTTAACATACATAATTTAATTTTGGACATTTAATACTTTTTGTATATAATAATAAAAATACATTTTTACACCATGTAATTAAAATTGAAAACTTTTTCCATTCTTTTAATCTTAAAACATTTTGTACATAACACATGAAAATATACTTTTTATACATAATATTTTCTTTTCTCAAAACATCATTTCACAATTTAATTAAAACTTGAGCATCTAAGTTAAAACATTTTTCTTTTATACATATTAAAAATACACAAATCAAAGATTCATTAAAACACATATTTAGGTCAAATACCCTAATCTCGCATTAATTTCATATTGTCGCACCTGTAAATAACCACATACACATATACTTGTACACTTACAATATATTTCACATTATACACCTACACAATGCAAATCCATTCACATTGCCCTATACACATTTGTTTATCTTATATTTGATATTCGTCATTTACATTTGATCGCAAATTCAATTTGGTTGTAACTTATTGGATACTATAAGTCTCATCCCCATTCATACACATGTACCCCCACTCCCGGATACTATTTTGTAATAGTGTAGATTTTACATTTTCGCAATTTACCGCTTTCAATTATACCATGGTTAGACCTAGGGTTTGTATGTACATAAAATCGAAGGCTAGATAACCTAATACAAGACAAATACATGAAATCAATACACAATCACACTTGCACCCCCTAGGGTAATCCCACATGTTGCCTTCCAAAATGGGCCATGCTTGCACGTCAAATTTCTTTGGCAAAACAAATCAAATGATCATAAGTCTCAAAGTGTTGCCTAAACGGAATGATCATAGTCCCTTCAAAGCAAATTGCCAAAGACACTTGGCACCATTGCATTCATGGTCCATACGATGACCCGCGCCCGTCCCGAATAAACTTCCTAAACGCAAGATTGTCTACCAATTTCAATGGTAGAACAAAATTGTTAAAAGGGATTAAAACATAACAACAACCTTTGAGTATAATAGGGTAGACAAAACTCTTAGTTACTTGAGATCAAACTTGCAAAAACACTTGCCTTCATTTCAAAAATCACACTCCACAACACTTTCAAACAAACTCTCAAAAACATTTGAAAACATCTTTTCGAAAAGATCCACACTTTTGTAAAACACTCCATCACGAGTCAAATACATTAGTTGCCTAAGACAAGGCATCTTCTTCAAAAACATTTTCAAACACACACACACACCATTTTCAAAGCAATCGAAAATCAAGGCAAGTGATCTAAAAAACCAAGTAACTAAGAGCCCATGGATAACCATGGATGAAAAGGGTGCTAATACCTTCCCTTTTCATAATCTACCCCCCGAACCTACGAAATATCTCAAAAGGTTTTTGCTGTGCTTTTTTAACCTTTCCTTTAGGATAAAATAAAAAGTCAGTGGCGACTCTAGCTCAACCGCACAAGTGCGAATACGAACGCAAAACACTAGTCAGTTCTCCCACCGTATCACAGCTGCCAAGCTGTTAATGCGGTTGTTATTTCAAGACCTGCTGGTGCTCCTCAATATAACAATCAACAAAAGGACGAGAGACCTCGAAGGCAATTCACCCGTCTCAACATGACCTTATTTCAGATTCTGCCACAGTTGCTGAAGACCAATCTGGTGGTTCCAAGGGAAGCCCCGAAGAATCCAAATACAACATCACCGAAGTATAACCCTAATACCCGTTGTGCTTATCACTCTGATAGCCCGGGGCATAATACAAATGATTGTTGGACTTTGAAGAATAAGATACAGGACTTAATTGATGCGAAAGAGATTGAGTTCAAGGCGTCCGAAAGACCTAATGTTGTGACTGCTCCTATGCCCAAGCATGGAGTGAATGCTATAGATGAAGAATCGTTTGTGGTTGATGTGGATGACATTGTTACCCCTTTGATGACTGTGAAGAAGAACCTTTTGCTAGCCGGTTTATTTCCGGGCTGTGACGAAGGTTGCCGTATGTGTTCTGCCTTACCTACCGGTTGCCATCTCTTGAAATCAGGTGTCCAACTCCTGATGGATAGTAAAGAAATTATGTTTGAGAAGACTGTTGTTCCTGTAGTCCATACTGAAGAAGTTGCCATCATTACCATTTTCGACAATTCTTTCAAGGCTCCCTCGAGGAAGCCTGTTAGAATTACATATGTTCCAAGAATTGCACCTGTGATCATTACTGTTCCGGGGCCCATCCCCTATACCTCTGATAAAGTTGTCCCTTGGCACTATGGGGATGATGTTTATTTTCATGGAGTTAAGCAAGAATTGGATGCTGATACTGATGTCAGCAATATTGTTGGACCTGCTAAAGTCACCCGCAGCGGAAGACTTTTCTCACCTGATATCTCTCTGCCAACCACCCGAAAACCTGTTGTTATTACACCCGCCAGTGTACCTGCTATTCCTGTTCAAGTTCCTATTCTTACTCCTGTCGCCGAGTCCTCTGACGCTAGGGGCAAAGAGACCACCAGTGAGCCTGCCCAGACGGAGGCACCAAAGACGATTACTGTTGAAACTTCTATACAAGAGATGGAAGAGATTCTGAAAATCATCAAAAAGAGTGATTACAATGTAGTTGAGCAGCTGGGGCAAACCTCGTCCAAGATTTCTATGTTGTCACTGTTGCTATGCTCAGAGGCCCATGCCAAGGCTCTGATTACATTTTTGAAGACTGCACACGTACCACAAGAGACATCAACTGATCAGTTTACAGATTGCATGGCCAATCTGACTGCTGATAATGGGTTGGGTTTCTCTGATGCCGACTTAACTGCTAAGGGGAAGAATCACAATGATGCCCTGCATGTCTCCAATGAATGCAGGGGCACTACTCTTGCTCATGTATTGGTGGATATTGGTTCCTCGTTGAACGTTTTGCCTAAGAAAGCTCTAGACCGGTTGGACTGTGAAGGTTTGGAGTTGAAACCAAGTAACATTGTTGTTAGGGCCTTTGATGGGTCTAAGAGGATGGTGCACGAAGAAGTTGATATCCCGATTAAGCTTGGTTCTCAGGTTTTCAACTCTACATTCTATGTGATGGACATTCGGCCATCTTATTCCTGTTTGTTGGGTCGCCCATGGATCCACAAAGCTGGGGCCGTAACCTTAACACTCTACCAGAAGCTAAAATACCCAGTGAAAGGGAAGATTGTGACAGTGCAAGGAGAGGAAGAGTACATGGTGAGCCACCTAAACTCTTTCTTATATGTAGAGATGGATGAGGAGTTCATTGAGACCCCGTTTCAGCATTTTGAAGAGGTTCCCCAGACGCTGGCGTCAGCTGAGACTGTTGTTGAAGATTTTCCTATGAAGATGGCTTCCCTCAAGGATGCCCGGGCTGTTGTCGAGAAAGGTGGGTGTGCGAATTGGGGCCAACTCCCTGATTTTACACAGAAGACTAACAAGTTTGGTTTGGGTTTCACTGCAGAAGCTCAAAGGGCTGTTCGGAATGCACGGATCGAAAGACCTCTTGTGTTCATCAGCAACTCGGGAGTGAATGCCATTGAAGACGATGTGGAAGAGTCTGAGTTCGACAGTTGGATCTATCCTACGACTAATGGTGGACCAAGCAACTGGACAGCAAAGGACTTCATCCCTATTACTTTTGTTACCCAGTAATGAAACTTTTTGTTTTGAATTTGTGACAGACAATGTTTGAAACTTTATGGCCCGGTGTCTTACCCGGGGCACCGTGGCTTCATTTGTGAGGGCTTTATGTGTGTCATTTTCATATATCATTAATAAAAGCATTGGACGTTCTTGCATTTCAAATTTTGTGCTCCTTGTTTTTCTTTATTATATATTGTAAAACAGCTATTTTACACACACTCACATATACAGGTCTACATCCACTCTGGATCCTACTGGTAACGACTCTGCTACTACCGGTTATGACTTCGAAAATCCGATCAACTTAGCCGAAGACGAAGGTGAAGATGATTGCGAAGTGCCTGGTGAACTTGCAAGACTGCTACTCCAAGAAGAGAGGGTTATTCAGCCACATGAAGAGTCGGTGGAATCAGTGAATCTGGGTACAGAGACAAACAAAAAGGAAGTTAAGATCGGTGCAAATCTGGAGCTTAGGGTGAAGCAACAATTGATTCAGATGCTGCATGACTACGTTGAGATCTTTGCTTGGTCTTGCAAAGATATTCCTGGGTTAGATACCAATATTGTGGTTCATCGCCTACCTACCAAGGAAGACTGTCCTCCAGTAAAACAGAAGGTCCGCCGAATGCGCCCAGAGATGTCTGAGAAAATTAAGGCTGAGGTTATGAAACAGTTTGATACCGGTTTTCTAGCAGTTACTTCTTACCCTCAGTGGGTGGCCAATGTGGTTCCTGTACCGAAGAAGGATGGTAAGGTTTGAATGTGTGTTGACTACAGGGATTTGAACAGGGCGAGCCCCAAGGATGACTTCCCTCTACCTCATATTGACGTTCTGGTTGACAACACCGCTCAGCACAAAGTCTTCTCCTTTATGGATGGTTTCTCCGATTATAATCAGATTAAAATGGCTCCCGAAGACATGGAGAAGACAACTTTTGTTACTCAGTGGGGTACCTTTTACTACAAGGTCATTGCCTTTTGGATTGAAAAATGTTGGGGCAACGTATCAGCGTGCCATGGTTGCTTTGTTTCATGACATGATCCACCACGAGATTGAGGTATACGTCGATGACATGATTGCAAGATCCCAAACTGAGGAAGAACACCTTAACCATCTGCAGAAGCTGTTTGACAGGTTGAAGTTGTACAACCTGAGGTTGAACCCGAACAAGTGCACCTTCGGGGTGAGGTCTGGTAAGCTGCTGGGTTTCGTCGTAAGCGACAAAGGTATTCAAGTGGACCCTGCAAAAGTGAAAGCCATACAAGAGATGCCAGCTCCCAGAACAGAGAAAGAAGTCAGAGGCTTTCTGGGACGACTGAACTACATTGCCCGATTCATCTCACACCTAACTGCTACTTGTGAGCCAATCTTCAAGCTGCTGAAGAAAGATCAAGTAGTACGTTGGAACGATGAATGCCAGGCCGCTTTCGAAAGAATCAAAGAGTATCTCCAGGAGCCACCCATTCTGATGCCACCAGTTGAAGGGAGACCTCTGATCTTATACTTGACAATACTCGACAACTCAATGGGGTGTGTGTTGGGTCATCATGACGAGTCTGGCCGAAAAGAGCATGCTATTTATTACCTTAGCAAAAAGTTTACTGACTGTGAGACCCAATACTCACTGCTCGAGAGAACTTGCTGCGCTTTGGCATGGGCTGCTCGCCGGCTGCGACAATACATGCTGACTCGTACTACCTTTTTGATACCAAAAGATGTGAACATCCTGACAGCTCCTTGGCCTTTTGCAATGTGGGGCATTGATATGATCGGCGAGATCAGACCTACAGCGTCCAACGGGCATCATTTCATCCTGGTAGTGATTGACTACTTTACAAAATGGGCTGAAGCAGCTTCCTTTGCTACAGTAACCAAGAATGTCGTGGCACGGTTCATTCGGCACAATCTGATTTGTCGATACGGTGTACCAGAGAGGATTACTACGGACAATGGTACCAATCTCAACAACAAGATGATCACTGAGCTCTACAAGCAATTCAAGATACAGCATCACAACTCTTCTCCTTACCGGCCGAAGATGAATGGGGCTGTAGAAGCAGCTAATAAGAACATTAAGAAGATTGTGCAGAAGATGACGGTGACATATAAAGACTGGCACGAGATGTTACCATTCGCTCTTCATGGGTACCGTACCTCAGCACGGACGTCAACAGGGGCAACACCCTACTCCTTGGTATATGGCATGGAGGCAGTCTTGCCCATTGAAGCTCAGATACCCTCTCTTCGGATTATGAAGGATGCAGGTTTGAGTGAAGATGACTGGATTCAGACCCAGCTTGATCAGCTAAACCTAATCGGCGAGAAGAGACTTACTGCTATTTGTCATGGTCAGACGTACCAAAAACGGATGATCAAGGTATTTAACAAGAAAGTTAGACGACAAGAGTATCAAGTTGGGGATCTGGTAATCAAGCGCATTATTCTACCTCAAGGTGACCCCAGGGGCAAATGGACCCCTACTTATGAAGGGCCATTTATGGTTAAGAACATTTTCTCAGGAGGAGCTATGATTCTAACCACCATGGACGGTGACGACCTTCCTCGCCCCGTCAATGCGGACATAGTGAAAAGATACTACGCATAATCAAAGACCCGCTAGGTTGACTAGCCTAGGCAAAAATAAGGGCTTCCCAGCGAACCAAAAGGGTTCGGGCAAAAATAAGGGATGAAAATGAAAAAATCTGTACACCCGGCAAGTCGAAACCCTGAAAAGGCGGCTTGGGCAAAAAAGGGTATCCCGGTGGACTGAAAACCCGAAAGGGCAGTCCAGGAAAAAATTAGGGATCAAAGCGTAACACTATGTCTCATTGGATCACCTTGCATCCAGACTTCGACACCAACTATCAAGCTCAGACGGCACTGATCAATCTGATTCATCTTCAACCAAGCAGCAAAGTGATGAGATGCTTGAGGACATAAAGGCAATAGCAGAGTTGGAACCCAGTGGGATCATTCACATAGCTGTTTTTTTTTATTTTTCACAAATTGTAAAAATTCTATTTGCTCGGCGGCGTGCTCTTACTAGGACGTCATCCTCTTGTACAAGAACGCCTATTTACAGGCCAAATTTCAAAATCAATACAAATTCATTTTCAGACAAATTTCAAAATGTTTTTCCTTTATCTATTTTGTTTTGCAAAGAACGTCCAATGTTCATTTTTGATATATGCATTTGACATTAATTGCTGCTCATAAATATTTACATGCAAAACAAAAGGATGAATTACGGGTAATATCAAAAACAGGGGCAACAAGAAGTGTCCAAGCTGTATAGTTGCTCTGTCCATCAGGTACAAAGGTAGATCCAGTTGAAGAATATGGCTAAGTTACCTTCACTCCCCGCAGAGTAAGACAGTAATGGTAGCTCTCCCCAGCTGAGACTTGCAACTATGAATGAATCGGTAATATTCTCCCCAAGCAGAGTTTATCTACCATCAGCACTGAAAAGGCTTAATATCCCCGGCAGTCTTAATATTCCCCAACAGAGTATAAGAATGTTCCCCGACAGAATACAAGATACCCCCAGGGGAGTCAATATTTCCCCAGCGCAGTCTAAAAAGCTTCCCCAACGGAGTTGAAGCATCATCCCCAGTAGACTCTAGAGGTTTATCCCCAGCGGAGTACAAGAATAAATCTCCCCAGCCAAGTTTAAAGGATCGTTCCCAGCAGAACTCATAGGATTATCCCCACAAGATTCTAAAGGGTTATCCCCAGCAAGTTGCAACTGAAAGATCATCCCCAGCAAAGTTCTTTCCTTTCACAAACAGGAATTCACTCCTCAACAGATTCAGTATCACCAGCAACGGTAATCCATCCCCAGTAGAGTTTATTAGTGGAATCTTCAGCAGAGCATCTCTTCCCCATAGAGTAATCTCCTCATCAGTTTATTCCCCAATAGAGTTATCTTCTCCTGCATGTTTATTCTCGCAATCACCTTCGTTCACCACCCCAGCGGAAACGAAGAATTCAACTCTATTCTCCAGCAGCTATCCGGGATTTATTTTCCCCAGCTAAAACATTACACTTCCATACATCATGATACATGCATATACACATCATACCATACAATCTCATTTATTTTAAGGACATCATTGCTTGATCCATATCATGCATTACATATGACTGACCTTCACCTTTCAGGAAAGATGCAGTTAAGTTCTCAGCTATGTCAAAGACCTTGTCTGGTCCAGTTAAATCGATTCCTAAATATTTTTCTGATGCCGATCTAGTCAAAGTTACTCCAAGACCTCCTCTCCTAAAGATTTTTCTGATTCTGATCTAGTTGAAGTTATTCCAAGACCTCCTCTGGTCCAGTTAAATCGATTCCTAAAGATTTTTCTGATGCCGATCCAGTTGAAGTTATAAGACCTTGTCTGGTCAAGTTAAATCGATTCCTAAAGATTTTTCTGATACCGATCCAGTCAAAGTTGATCCAAGACCTCCTCTGGTCCAGTTAAATCGATTCCTAAAGATTTTTCTGATGTTGATCCAGTTGAAGTTATTCCAAGACCTCCTCTGGTCCAGTTAAATCGATTCCTAAAGATTTTTCTGATGTCGATCCAGTTGAAGTTAATCCAAGACCTTGTATGGTCCAGTTAAATTGATTCCTAAAGATTTTTTCTGATGTCGATCCAGCCAAAGGCGCCAAGACCTCCTCTGGTCCAGTTAAACCGATTCCTAAAGATTTTTCTGATTCCGATCCAGTTGAAGTTAATCCAAGACCTTGTCTGGTCCAGTTAAATCGATTCCTAAAATTTTTTCTGATGCCGATCCAGCCAAAGGAGCCAAGACCTTCTCTGGTCCAGTTAAATTGATTCCTAAAGATTTTCCTGATGTTGATCCAGTTGAAGTTAATCCAAGACCTTGTCTGGTCCGGTTAAATCGATTCCTAAAGATTTTCTGATGCCGATCCAGCCAAAGGCGCCAAGACCTTCTCTGGTCCAGTTAAATCGATTCCTAAAGATTTTCCTGATGCCGATCCAGTTGAAGTTAATCCAAGACCTTGTCTGGTCCAATTAAATCGATTCCTAAAGATTTTCGGATGCCGATCCAGCCAAAGGCGCCAAGACCTTCTCTTGTCCAGTTAAATTGATTCCTAAATATTTTTCTGATGCCGATCTAGTTGAAGTTATTCCAAGACCTCCTCTGGTTCATTCAGATCAACATGAAGATCTCCCTGATTCCTACTCCAATTGAAGTTTAGACCTCCTATCAACAGTCTCCAAATGGAATCTGTAAGCCCATTCCCGACATCACGAGGCTGATACCACTTCATGCGAGTGCAAATTTCTGGGCACTCTAGTGTTCAATCATCTTCCACCTTTGGATCACGAAAGGCCCGAAAGCCAATCTATATCCTCAGGTTTAAGAAGATTGAACAGGGGCAACTGTTGTACCCCAAAATTTTCCCTCCCATATTCCCCTAAACATTGCAAGAAAAATCTCCAAGTGGTTCAAGATTGCTCAAGAGTTGGACAGTCAAGCTATCTCCTAAGGCAGTCAACCTCAAATTAGGGTTTTGTGTTGCATCAAGGTCCTTACATCAAAATGACCTCAAGTGCTCCCCAATGTCCTAATATGTTCTCAAGATCATCCATGTCAAATTTCAAGCCTTGCAGGGGAAGTTTGGTCAGTCAATTGCTAAAGAGGTCCAAAAATCGATTGTGCTAGGGCAAAAGTCAACTGTGACCCAAATACAGTCAAACTTCAAGATTTTTTGTCAACATTCTCATTTTGAAGGATAATTCATCATTTGATCAATGGTTGATCATGATTCATCAAGGATTGCTCAAAATTCATCAAGACTCAAAAGTTGTTAAATTAGGGTTTTGCAAGAAAAGTCAACTCAACTTTGACCAAGCATAACTTTCTCATACTTTATGAGAAATGACCCATCAAAAATCATTTTTAAGAGGATGCAATTTCCTACAATCCATATTCATACCCCAAGATCAATAAATGCACTCACAAAAAGTTACAAATTTGGACATTATAGGTCATTTTTGAAAGTCAACAAAAACACATTTTTTCCAAAGCTTATAACTTGAGAATGGAATATCAAAATGCGATTAGTCCAAAAGGGTTGTTTAGATAACCTCTCAAGCTTTCTAAAAAGTCCAAGAACACTTCCAAAAGTTCAAAATTGAAGAAGTTATGCATTGTTGAAGTTGGGCATTTTTGCAAAATTGCCAAAAGTCAACTATCCCCAAAACTTTAAATTTTGTCAAATGGGCCCACTTTTTTCCACTTGATTTGATCTTGTCACACTACACACGTGTCCTATGTTCAGTCTTGTGTCCAATTATTAATTTTTCTATTTTATTTGATTTTTATTGAATTAATTCATTTTTAATCAATTTAAATCCAAATAAAATCCAAATCTTGATCACTTGGAATCTTTTTGATTGATACAGGTCTTTATTATCATCATGGACATGATCAAACTCGTATCAAGCCATATCATGCACAAAATATTGGTTTTTGGACAAATTTGGAAGCTTTTTAATGGTGAATCAAATCACATCTTCAAACATCAATGCATAAGGATTCAGCCCAAGAAAATTAACCTAATTCATTCCATGATACTTATACAAGCTAAAGGAGCGAGTTTCAGAACCTAGAGGCTGCACAATCAGAAGAACAAAACTTGAGAAAATTGCAAAAAATTGTGGAATCGAAATCACTCTTAGAGGCCGATTCAAAGCAAAATCTCAACACTATTCTCTTGCTGTGCAATCACTGACTGGGTAGCAATCAAAAGCAAGGCCATTCACCTCCTTAATCGGCTGTAAGTCCTTCTGAAAACCGCTTGACATTTGAAATCGCATATCATTATTCTTGCATTTTCTTGGCAAAATCTTTACACAATCATGCTTATCGTTCCATTTAGAAGCTTTTTGCATTATTGAATTGCATTTTCATGGCCTGTAACTCCCTAGCCGAATCTAGGGTTCTTGGATTGTTTTTTTGGGCGTTTTCTCTACAGGTAAAATCAGGGCAAACAATGGACATGAATGAAATCAGGATGCTCAGACGAATCGAACCATGGTCTTGGAATTAATTTCCATGGCCTGAAATTGATTTTAGGAGACACATACGGATTTAGCTGCGGAAAAGAATCTGCAGGTAAATATCCAGGCCAAATGAATAAGACGAAGACGTGGCCTTCTCCCATTCGCTGTTTCAAATTTCGCGCGTTTTTGTTTTTAATTCCAACATATTAATTGTTTTTTCCTTATAATAATTGTTATCTATTACATTAACAAATGATGCATAGTGGTGTAGTGGTAAGCGCGTTGGCCAGTGATCAGCATGACCTGGGTTCGAATCCCAGGTCCCCCATGCATTTGTGTTATATTTTTTCAGGATATCCAGTACAAGCCAAAGCATAGGATCTATCATATGCCCTCAGATCTCAAGGCGCCAGATGGCCTCCAGGCCAAATCTGATGGCCCCAAGGTGATGACTATCATGAGACCAGGTCAACGTGGCACAGGGAATCAAGGAAGGTCAATGCAGGCTTGCACGTTTGGGCCTCTGAATTGTTGACCAAACCTCCTCTTGGGCCCAAACCCCCCCTTTTGGTTATTTCTTTTTTTCTATTTCTTTATTTATTTATTTTATTGTTATTATTTTTATTAATTAATCACTAACCAATTAAAATCTTTTCCTCATAAAATCAAAAACCAAAAACCAAAAAAATATATTTTATTTATTAAAATTAAATTCATCACTTTATTTTTGTAAATAAATATTAAATTAATTAATTTAGTTTTAATTAGGTATAACTTTTGATATTTTTTTGCAATAATTAAAATTAATGTAGATAATTAGGTTTTACTAACTTTGACCAAATTTATTTTATTTCTTTAAACATCAAAAATCCAAAAATATCTTTTTCTTAACTAATTAATTCATTTATTTAATAATTAACTTAGGTCTAATTTCTTTTTAATTCAAAATAACAAAAAAAATCTTTTCCTTTAATAATAAAAAGGGTCAAAACCCTAAAATGCGCCCGATTTAATTTCCCCGCATGCGATCCATTTATGATATTGATGTAATTGTTCTCCGGAATGTAATAGCTTTAAATAGGACTTTAGTTATTTTATCGCTTTCTTTTATTTTCCGCATTTTAATTTTAAGGGTTGTTTTTGGTGATTTAAATACCCGACGCCTTGTAATAGTTAGATTTAATTTCCGCAATTTAATTTCTGCAACTTATTAACTGTTAGATGTTTGATAATAGGGAATGCATGACAAGATCGAATGTATGAACTTAAAATCAACATAGATAACCATTGACATGTACAAAAGATAAAATTAACCGAAACAACACACTCGCACATGCGCACTCTTAGGGTACACCTCGCTTGTTTGCCTTCGAACGTGGTCATTGAGTATTGGAAGTTTTAGAAGTCGCCCTCTTGTCCAAAGATCATAGTTGCCTCGAAACGGTTGCCTCGGAAAAATGATCTAAGACATTTGGGTTACTGCTAAGGCGTCCTAACATTGCTTTAGTGACCACACGTCCCTTAATCGAATTGACCCTTAAACTCCAACGACGACGCTACCTACTCATCAATAGTGGGATAGCGTTGTTTAAAGGATATTAGCACATATTGATTCCTTTTTCAAGTATGTAGATGGTTCTTAAGTACTTGCTCTCTCAAAACAAAATAAAACTTTTCGCACTTACACCTTTCAAACAAAAACTTCTTTCAAACCCACAAACACAAAGAAAAGCACATTTTTGAAAACACTTTGAGCAAGTACCTAAGAGCCCGTGGATAACCGCGGATAGAAAGGGTGCTAACACCTTCCCTTTCTATAATCTACCCCCCAGACTCGAGAAACATCTCGAAAAAGGAATTTTTCTGTGCTTTTTTCCTTTCCTTGTTGGATAAAATAAAAGACGGTGGCGACTCTTGCTTACCGCGACATTTTGCAAAAACAAACGCAAACGCGAACCAGCATTTCAAAACAGTCAGTTCTATCCCACCGTATCACACCTCTGTACCAATAATCATATCCGCAAGTACTCCTATCAATGAAGAGGACAGAACCCCTGCTGTTATCCCCACCAATACTTCTGCTGCGAATGTTCGAGGAAAAGGGATTCAAGAAGAGCCTGTCAGGATGAAGGCTCAACCACTGATCATCCTCGAAACCTCCAAGAAGGAGATGGAAGAAATCTTGAGAATAATCAAGAAGAGTGATTATGATGTGGTTGAACAGTTGGGGCAAACCCCCTCGAAGATCTCCATGTTGGCTTTGTTGCTGTGTTCTAAGGCACATGCGAAAGCTCTGGTAAAGTTTCTAAAGATAGCCCATGTGCCATAAGAAACATCCGCTGACCAATTCTAAGACTGTGTGGCTAGTTTGACAGCTGATAATGGCTTAGGTTTCTATGATGTAGATCTAACACCAAAAGGGAGAAGACACAATGAGGCATTGCATGTCTCTGTGGAGTGCAGAGGAACAACCCTAGCCCATGTATTGGTAGACACGGGTTCGTCTTTGAACGTTTTACCAAAGAAAGCTCTTGATTGATTGGATTGCGAAGGACTAACCCTAAAACCCAGTAACATAGTTGTGAGAGCTTTTGATGGTTCCAAAAGGATGGTCCACGGGGAGGTGGACATCCCGATAAAGGTGGGAACTCGGACTTTCAACTCAACTTTCTATGTGATGGACATCCGTCCCTCTTATTCTTGTCTGTTAGGACGGCCTTGGATCCATAATGTCGGTGTTGTCACTTCCACTTTGCATCAGATGCTGAAATACCCAGTCCAAGGAAAGATCATAATTGTCCATGGGGAAGAGGAATACATGATTAGTCATCTGAATTCTTTCCGATATATGGAATTGGATGGTGAGTTCATCGAAACTCCTTTTCAACATTTCGAAGAAGTCTCTCAAGAGGTAGCAGTAACCAAGGCAGTATCCTCAATTCCCAGGGTCACAAGACCTCCGCTTCGGATGTCATCTCTAAAGGGAGCAAAGGCAGTAATAGAGGAGGGTGGATGCACCATCTGGGGGCAGCTTCCGGACATCACTTACAAATCAGACAAGTTTGGCTTGGGGTACACTTCAACTGCTCATAAGGCTGTACACCGTGCCCGTGCCAGAGGGCCACCTGTGAAGATTAGCAACCAAGGGGTCAATGTAGTGGAAGACAGTGAAGAAGTTGGCAGCTTGGAAGATTGGATATTTCCTACTGTCAACGGGGGACTTTGCAATTGGGAAGCCAAAGACTTTGTCCCAATAACTTTCATCTCTCAGTAATTTATCTTTTACATTTCTGTTGGACTTGTAATATTCACAAACAATTCGTACATTTTCAACCTTGTGTCTTACCCGAGGCACAAAGGTCCATTTGTAAGGGTTTTTATTTCATCTTCGTATGACATTCAATGAATCGTTGACGTTTTTCACATACACACTTTTTGTGCTCATTGTCTTTCTTTTTACATTTTATTTGTTTAAAGATGGTTATACCCTTACACACACCCACACTCACAAATGCAAGTACCCTTCCATTCCAGATCCCATGGGTAACGATACTGCTATAGCCTTCAGTGACTCTGAAAATCTAATCTACCAAGCCGAATACGAAGGTGAAGAAGATTGTGAGGTGTCAGGGGAATTGGCCAGACTACTACAACAAGAGGAAAGAGCTATTCAGCCTCATGAGGAGCTGTTGGATACAATCAACTTGGGTACCGAGGAGGATAAAAAGGAAATCAAAGTGGGTGCCAACCTAGAGCCGAGTGTCAAGGAGCGTCTAATTCAGCTATTGCATGATCATGTTGAGATCTTTGCCTGGTCATACGAAGACATGCCGGGACTTGATACAGACATTGTGGTACACCGTCTACCCACAAGAGAAGATTGTCCACCAGTGAAACAAAAAGTCTGTGGCATGAGACCTGACATGTCAGAGAAGATCAAAGCAGAAGTTATGAAACAGTTCAATGCTGGATTTCTGGCTGTTACTTCCTATCCTCAATGGGTTGCCAACATTGTTCCTGTGCCTAAAAAGTACGGTAAAGTACGGAGGTGCATGGATTATAGAGATTTAAACAGGGCCAGCCCTAAAGATGATTTTCCGCTTCCCCACATCGACATCCTGGTTGATAATACGGCTCAGCACAAAGTATTTTCTTTCATGGACGGATTCTCAGGCTATAACCAGATCAAAATGGAACCTGAGGACATGGAGAAAACTACATTTGACACACAGTGGGGTATGTTCTGCTACAAAGTGATGCCATTTGGACTGAAGACTTCTGGGGCCACCTATCAACGCGCCATGGTAGCTTTGTTTCATGATATGATACATCATGAGATAGAGGTCTACGTAGATGACATGATAGCCCGATCACAAACTGAAGAAGAACACCTTGATCACTTGCAAAAGCTGTTTGTCAGATTAAAGGAGTACAAACTAAGGTTAAACCCGAACAAGTGCACATTCGGAGTCCGGTCCGGTAAACTCTTGGGTTTCATTGTCAGCAACAAAGGCATCGAGGTTGATCCTGCCAAAGTCAAAGAGATACGAGAAATTCCTGCTCCTCGTACTGAGAAGGAAGTCAAAGGATTTTTGGGACGCTTGAACTATATTTCCATATTCATTTCTCACCTAACATCTACTTGTGAACCAATCTTCAAGCTGTTGAAGAAAGATCAAGTAGTCAGATGGAATGATGAATGTCAGATTGCTTTCGACAAAATCAAAGAATATTTACAAGAACCTCCTGTCTTGATGCCACTAGTCGAGGGAAGACCACTAATCATGTATCTGACTGTTTTAGAGAACTCAATGGGGTGCGTATTGGGGCAGCATGACGAGTCTGGCCGAAAAGAGCACGCTATTTATTACCTGAGCAAAAAGTTTACCGACTGTGAAACCAGATATTCACTGCTCGAGAAAACTTGCTGCACTCTGGTATGGGCTGCTCTCTGGCTAAGACAGTATATGTTGAATCATACCACTTTGCTGATATCTAAGATGGATCCGAGAAAATACATCTTTGAGAAGCTGGCTTTGTCTGGAAGGATAGCTAGATGGTAGATGATCCTAACAGAATATGACATACAGTACACGACCCAAAAAGCTATAAAGGGTAGTGTGCTAGCTGATCATCTTGCTCATCAAGCTGTAGAAGATAATCAATCCATGAAGTTTGAATTCTCGGATGAAGACATCATGACATTAGACAACTGTGAAGGAATCAGACCGTGTGACAGACCTGAACAAGGATCCCGATGGACCCTGTTCTTTGATGGGGCATCCAATGCACTTGGTAATGGTATCGGCGTTGTACTCATATCTTCGGAAGGATGCCATACTCCTTTTACTGCCAGACTTTGCTTCAACTGTACGAACAACATTGCGGAATGCGAAGCATGCATCTTTGGTCTCAAGGCTGCCATAGACTTGGGAATTAAATCTTTGGTTGTGTTTGGAGATTCAACTTTGGTCATCAGTCAGATCAAAGGAGAATGGGACACTAAACATCCAAACCTTATCCCTTACAAAGAACATGTTCTGACATTGTTACCACATTTCGAGCAGATTACCTTCAAGCATTTCCCGCGAGAAGAAAATCAGCTAGCAGATGCTCTAGCCACAATGTCATCTATGTTTAAACTTAATTGGGATAACGAGGCTCCCCATATCACCATTGAACGAATGAACGAACCAGCGCACTGTCACGAAATTAATACTGAAGAAGTAGTGGACCAACCTTGGTTTCATGAAGTCAAAAGGTATCTCGAGGCTCAAGAATATCCAGAAGGAGCTTCAATCAATGATAAAAAGTTCTTGAGGAGATTTTCTGCTAAGTTTTTCCTGAGTAATGGCATCTTGTACAAACGTAATCATGATTCTATTCTACTCCGTTGTGTGAATAAGGTTGAAGCTGAAAAGATCATGGCCGAATTACATGAAGGCACCTTTGGCACTCACTCTAGTGGGCATACGATGGAAAATAAAATCCTATGAACAGACTATTATTGGTCTACCATGGAATTAGACTGCTATCAACACTCCCGGACCTGTCATAAGTGTCAAATCTATGCAGACAAGGTGCACGTGCCTCCGGTTCCTCTAAATGTCTTAACAGCTCCTTGGCCCTTTTCTATGTGGGGAATCAATATGATTGGGGAGATCAAGCCTACAGCCTCCAATGGACATCGCTTCATTCTAGTGGCCATTGATTATTTCACAAAGTGGGTCGAAGCAACTTCCTTCGCATCCATTACTAAGAATGTTGTTGCCCGCTTCATCAAGCAGAATCTCATTTGTCGATACGATATCCCAGAAAGGATCATCACTAATAATGGTACAAACCTTAACAATACTATGATCACCACCTTGTGCGAGCAATTCAAGATTCAACATCACAATTCGTCCCCCTATCGGCCAAAGATGAATGGTGCAGTCGAAGCTACTAATAAAAACATTAAAAAGATCATACATGAAATTCTGGCAACAAATACTTAATGTCACAGTGAATGTTATAACACCGTATCTGACACACTTCAAGACAGTAATTTAAAAACAGTAAAGAACACAATCAATTGTTAACCCAGTTCAGTGTGTAACAACACCTACTATGGGGGCTACCAAGCCAGGGAGGAAATTCACTATAAGAGATATTAATTTAGGAATAAACCAACCAGTTTATCTCCTTCACTTAAGATCTACCCAATGCAACTTCAATCTAAGTTCAACTTAAACCTGAGTTCCTACTCACTCCCCCTCAATTACAGTAGTGATACTAAACTATTTATTAATGAGATTATGAAGACACTCTTCAATACACACACTTGATTTTGCTTCAAAGCTTTAATCAAGAGACACAGTCACTCGTGCTTCAAAGCTTTGAGTGATAAACAACCCTAACTTGATTTTGCTTCAAAGCTTTAATCAAGAGACACAAACACTCGTGCTTCAAAGCTTTAAGTGAGACACAACCCTTACAATCAAATCCTACTCCAAGTCACTTATCACAATGACAATTGCTTGGCTCACAGTAGTTACAACTATACAATCCCTTATTGATCTTCTATGAAAAAGTGTCCTTCACCATTAATCTTCATGAGGAATATATAGGCAGGTTATTCTTCAGTTAGGGCTTCCATGAAAATAGCTAGGGTTAACTAAAGTTAACCTAAAGACTTGGTCTTAGGCTTTCATCATACCAGATTAGGGTTAAGCAAGGTTAACCTAATGTCTACGTGAGCATCTGATCTGGACTGTATACATCAGCTCAGAGAAGCATACCAGAATCCTGAAAATTCTCAGGAATAATAAATCTGCACAAATGCTAGATCAGTACAGGATGTCTTAACATTGGTTATGACAACAAGAATCCTGCTCACTGATTTTGGTAGAATGCAATATATATGATCATTGCTTAATGATCATGCTAAACACTCATACTGAGTAGTTCCTATATGACATTCTTTTCTGCAGAATGTACCTTTATCCAAGAATGTTATGACATCAGTCATGACATTCACAAATATGGTTTTACCAAAAAAAATGCCAACAAACAAACACTTACAAACTCCCCCTTTGGCAAATTTTTGGCTAAAACCCCTAAACAATCAGAGATTAGAAAGCAGCAGAATTTTTTAATAACATCTACCAATATCTAATTCTACCAAAATTATCACAATTTCTTCTCCCCCTTTTTAGCCATAAAGAGGCCAAAGATACTTGTACTTTTAAGTTATACAGTCATCCAAAAGGAATTTTAAAAAAAACACAGAAATAATAAGAAGTCATTTGGCAGCAACAAGTTCCAGCAGCAATCTTTTCAGCAACACTAACCTTCAGGCACTGTCATCCCCTGAGGAAGCACTATTTTCAGTATTATGTTGGTCTTCATCAGCATCCTTTTCCCTCATTTGTTCTTCATTCTCCTCCTGTTCTAGCCTATCCAACAGCATAGATAAATCTTCCCAATCCTGTGGAAATGGTGGATTTGTGGTTGGTGGGAACCCAGTTAAATGCACCAATTTTGTGCAGTATGGCAAACTTCATGCTCAACTTGCTTGCAGTTAGCTTCCCTTTCAAGGGCCAGTGCTTGACTTTCTTGGCAGTGATGGTTTGACAAACTTGGTTGTCAGAAACTTCAAGCTCAAGTTGAGCATCATCAAATCTTCTTAGGAACTTATTTATCACAGTAGGAGAGAAATTGACCTTCCTTCCTCTCACATAAACACTCTTAAAATCAGCTGACTTTCCATCAGCACATCCATCAGGCAGATTTACTATGAATTCTTTGACAAGAATCTCATAGCAGTTGGAAAACTTGACCACAGTTTTTATTAGGCCAGCAGCTTTGATTAGATCCATGACTTCCTTACACTCAATAGCACTGTTGTTCAGCTCTCTCCAAGGCAATCCTCTTCAGAAACACATACTTCCACCTGCTTGCATTTTCTGGATGGTGAAAGGAGATGTTGTCAATGGCAACTTCAGGAACCTTAGGCAGTTTGCTAGAAGATGGTTTCTTCCTGAGAGGAATGTCTGGAACTTTGCTCTCAACATCAAAATCAAAATTTGATTCCTCATCAGATTCAGATGGTTCAGGATCCTTTCTTTTCTTGGCTATAGGTTGTCTCAAAGGTTTTGAGAGACTACCAGCAGGTATTCTAGCTTTTACCTTCCCCTTCCCTTTAGGCGTTCCAGCTTTTTGATCCTTCTCAGCTTCTACTCTAGCATTGTTCTCAGGCCTAGTTTTCTTATGAACAACTTTAGTAGCCTTGTCTTGGGAGGGACTTTGGGCAGCATTCTGCTTTTCTTTTCTACTCATCATCCTTCTAGCTATGCTAGGGTTGATATTAGCAATTAAATCATTGTCAGAAAAGTCTTTATCAACATCAATAATAGGAGGTTCAACAGCCTTCTCAGTAGGGTTCTGGTGATCATCATGTTTTTCTGGAGATTTCCTAATGTTGTCATCAGGTGTCTCAACATTCTGAGTGACATCTGGATCCATTTCTACATTAGGACTAGCAGTTTCTTGGTTCAAAGGTACAGAAATGCCAAGAACAGAGTGATTCTCATTAAGAATCCTAGTGACTAGTCTAGCAATAGTTTGATGAACATAAGCAGAACCTTCCCTATTTGCTATCTCTGGAGGAACAGAAGATGATGGTTGAGAGGATTTACCAGATGGAGAAGCTTTTGATATTCTTGCATGTCTGGTTCGTAGCTTCTTGACCTTAGTAGGATCAGCTTCCATTTCACGAAGAGGAGTTATCTCAAGAACATCAGCATCCATGCAGTTTGTGATTGCCCTAGGTTCGGTGTCAGAGGGTGCGGAAGAAGCAGTCGCCTTTGATGAAGATGGTGACATGGATTGTTGATACATCTTGAGCGATTTAGGAAATAAGTAACAGAGAGTGTGAAATCTTCGTTTGAGAGAATGGAGACTGTTGCAGAAACGCGAGAAGAGGGAGATATATGAATGCATATTCCACTTCTTAAAATTTTGGAAAGAAATAGGGAAACAAATGATTAGCCCAATCAGAATAGACTTCACTAAAATATCTCTTTTATCCCTTGTTTTAAGCAAAATTAATTGCTACATCTCTTCATATTGGAAAATACCCAGCTTGCCCCTCAAATTTTCAAATTGACTAGCATCAAGTGCCTTGGTAAAAATGTCAGCCAGTTGTAGTTCAGTGGCAACATGTTCCAGCTTAATCACCTTTTCCTCCATAAGATCTCTGATGAAGTGATGTCTAATGTCAATATGCTTAGTCCTGTTGTGCTGTATAGGATTCTTGGAAATGTTAATAGTACTCAGATTGTCACAGTACAATGTCATGACATCTTGTGTGACATTATACTCAGTTAGCATCTGTTTCATCCAGATCATTTGAGAACAGCTGCTACCAGCTGCTATGTATTCAGCTTCAGCAGTAGATAGAGACACACAGTTCTGTTTCTTGCTGAACCAAGAGACAAGATTATTTCCCAAAAAGAAACATCCTCCAGAGGTGCTCTTTCTATCATCAGCATTACCAGCCCAATCAGCATCACAGTAACCAGACAGAATTAGTTCACATCCATGAGAGTACAACATGCCATAGTTGTAAGTTCCACTCACATACTTCAGAATTCTTTTCACTTGGTTGATGTGACTTACTTTGGGTTCAGCCTGGTATCTTGCACAAACTCCAACTGCAAAAGCAATGTCAGGTCTACTGGCTGTTAAGTATAGCAGACTTCCTATCATGCTTCTGTACAAGCTTTGATCCACATTTGCCCCACTTGTATCTTTGGACAACTTTAAATGAGTAGGTGCGGGAGTCCTTTTGTGACTGGAATTCTCCATTCTAAACTTCTTGACAATATTCTTTGCATACTTGCTTTGAGACAGAAAAATTGAGTCTTCCATCTGTGTGACTTGCAGTCCAAGAAAGTAGGTCAATTCTCCCATGAGGCTCATTTCAAATTCAGCTTGTATCTGGTCAGCAAAGTGTTTAACCATTTTATCCGACATTCCCCCAAACATTATGTCATCAACATAAATTTGAGCTACCATTATCTTTCCTCCTTCATTTTTGACAAAAAGAGTTTTATCCAAGCCTCCTTTCCTGTATCCTTTGTCAGTGAGGAATTTTGTCAACCTGTCATACCAGGCTCTAGGAGCTTGTTTCAGACCATATAAAGCTTTCCTCAATTTGTAGACATGATCAGGACAGTTTGGATCCACAAGTCCTTTAGGTTGTTCCACATATACTTCCTCATTTAAGTACCCATTTAGGAAGGCACTCTTTACATCCATCTGAAATAGCTTGAACTTAAGGAGACAAGCAACTCCCAATAGAAGTCTGATTGATTCCAGTCTGGCTATAGGAGCAAAAGTCTCATCAAAATCAACCCCTTCAACTTGAGTGTATCCTTGAGCAACAAGCCTTGCCTTATTCCTGGTGACAACTCCTTCAGCATCTGATTTGTTCTTGTAGATCCATTTCGTGCCAATGATGTTTGTTCCTTCTGGTCTAGGAACTAACTCCCATACTTCATGTTGCTTGAATTGGTCCAATTCATCTTGCATTGCTCCAATCCAGTATTCATCAGTCAAAGCCTCCTTAACATTTTTTGGTTTAATCTTAGATACAAAGCAAGAGTTTGTGATGATTTCTCTAGATCTTGTAATGACTCCACTGTTAGGGTCTCCTATGATGAGTTCCTTAGGATGATCTTTCTGAATTCTGATGGAAGGATCTTTGTTAGCTTCCTTTGATTCAGACTCTGATGAAGTAGTTTTAGGTACATCATCCTTTTTAGACACTTGAGTTGAAGTCTCAAAGAATGTCTCAACATCATATGGGACATTTGTTTCCTCATGGTAATCATCAACTATGACATTTATAGATTCCATCATAACTTTGGTCCTGGAATTGAATACCCTATATGCTCTGCTGTTGGTAGAGTACCTAGGAATATTCCTTCATCACTTTTAGGATCCATCTTTCTCCTTTGTTCACGATCTGTCAGAATATAGCATTTGCTTCCAAAGACATGAAAGTACTTCGCTGTAGGCTTTCTTCCTTTCCATAATTCATAAATGGTGGATGATGTTCCCTTTCTCAAGGTGACCATGTTATGGACATAACAGGCTGTATTCATAGCTTCAGCCCAAAAATGAATAGGAAGTCTTTTGGCATGTATCATTGCTCTGGCAGATTCCTGTATAGTCCTATTTTTCCTTTCCACAACTCCATTTTGTTGAGGAGTTATGGGTGAAGAGAATTCATGATTGATTCCTTCTGAGGAACAGAACTCATCAAACTTACTGTTTTCAAATTCCTTGCCATGATCACTTCTGATTCTGACAATGCATCCTTCTTTTTCTCTTTGAATTCTTTTGCACAGTTCCTTAAATACATCAAATACATCAGACTTTTCCCTAATGAAGTTAATCCAGGTGAATCTGGAAAAATCATCCACAACAACATATGCATATCTCTTTCCACCAAGACTTTCCACTTGCATTGGACCCATCAGATCCATATGGAGAAGTTCTAGCACCTTAGAGGTGGTCAGATGTCTTGTCTTTGGATGTGACATTCTAGTTTGCTTTCCAACCTGACATTCACCACAGACTCTCCCTTCATCAATTTGAAGCATTGGAATCCCTCTGACTGCCTCCATGGATATGATCTTTTCCATCCCTCTTAGATGTAAATGACCAAGTTTTTGGTGCCACAGTTTCACTTCCTTTTCTTCTTTGGCTATAGAGCATACAGAAGAGTAATTAGAGTTCTCAGACTCCCATAAGTAACAGTTGTCTTTTGATCTGACTCCTCTCATTACAACTTCTTGTTTTTTATTAGTTACAAGACATTCAGACTTGGTGAAGTTGACCTTGAATCCTAGATCACATGATTGACTGATACTTATGAGATTAGCAGTCAAGCCATTTACCAGCAACACTTCATTTAGGTTTGGAACTCCAGGGCAGTCCAAGTTTCCAACTCCTTTAATTTCTCCTCTAGCACCATCTCCAAAAGTGACATAACTAGTAGTATGAGGTTTAACATTATTCAGAATATTCTTGATTCCAGTCATGTGTTTAGAGCATCCACTGTCAAAGTACCAGTCTTCCTTGGCAGAAACTCTAAGGGAGGTGTGAGCTATCAGGGCTGCAGACTTTTTCTTCCACTGTTGAGTATATGGTGCCTTGTTAGACTTAGGTTTGATAACTGGGGTCTGATTAGGATATCCGTATAATCTGAAGCAGAATGGCTTGATGTGACCAAACCTTCCACAATGATGACATCTCCATCTTTGATACTTTTTCTTCATATCTCTATGTTCTCGATGTTGAGTGCTATGTTGTGACATCTGCTTTGACATTTGTTTATCAGGCCTGATCTTCTTCTTGTCTACAATATATTTCTTTGCAGCCACAAATCCTAGACCAGACTTGTTTCCCACATTTTGTCCAGCCTGGAGGATTTCTTCCAACTTGTCAGTTCCATTTGTCAGCATCTTGACAAACTTGGTCATCTGATCAAGTTTTGAGTTTAGCATGTGAACTTCACCTTCGAGATGACTTATAGTATCAGTGTCTGCCTTCTTCTCAGCCTCCAACTTTACTATGAGTTTTTTCTGTTTCTCATTTTGCTGACAGACTTCAGCACTTCTGATACATAGCTTCTTGTAGGAGTCAGCAAGTTCTTCAAATGTCACTTCCTCATCACTAGAGTCACTATTAGAGTTACAAATACCAGCTAGTGCAGTAACTAGTTTAGCAGATTCTTCTTCAGAGTTACTTTCTGAGTCACAATCAGACCAAGTAACAGACATTCCTTTCTTTTGTTTCTTAAGAAAGGTAGGACATTCAGCTCGAATGTGCCTATATCCTTCACATCCATGGCATTGAATTCCTCTGCTTTGATTTCCCTTTTCTTCAGACTTAGGTCTTCTGCTGGAGTCATAGGATCTGCTAATGTCAGAGGGAATGTTCTTGACATTTGACCTTGACTTTGGGTCCATTCTCTTGATGAGTTTGTTGAACTGCCTTCCAAGCATAGATATAGCTTCTGAAATATTCTCTTCATCACCCTCCTTGTTTTCATCTTCAGTATTGGATACAAGTGATATGCTCTTGTTTTTCTTGTCAACATTGTCACTGATCCCCATCTCAAAAGTCTGAAGTGACCCAATGAGTTCATCAACCTTCAAGTTGCAGATGTCCTGAGCTTCCTCTATAGTAGTCACCTTCATTGCAAACCTTTTAGGCAAGGATCTGAGAATCTTTCTCACCAGCTTTTCTTCTGACATCTTTTCTCCCAATGCTCCTGAGGTGTTGGAAATTTCCAAGATGTTCATGTGAAACTCATGAATGGTCTCATCTTCCATCATCCTTAGGTTCTCAAATTTTGTAGTAAGCATCTGAAGTCTTGACACTTTTACTTTGGATGTACCCTCATGGGTGGTTTTGAGAGTGTCCCAAACATCCTTGGCCAGTTCACATTGATGTACTAGTCTGAATATGTTTCTATCAATTCCATTGAACAAGGCATTTAATGCTTTGGAGTTACCCAGTGCTAACTCATCTTCTTCTTTGCTCCATTCTTCCTCAGGTTTCAGACTGGTCGTCCCATCTTTCCCAGTTATGGTGGGATGGTTCCATCCTTTGTCTGCAACTCTCCAAGCCTTTTTGTCTAGTGACTTCAAGAAGGCAATCATACGAGGTTTCCAGTAGTCATAATTTGATCCATCCAGAATAGGTGGTCTGTTCCCAAATCCTCCTTCCTTGTCCATAGCGCCAGAAAATAATATCCCTAGATCTCACCCAATAAGACAGGCAGGGTGCCCGCTCTGATGCCAATTGAAATTCTGGCAACAGATACTTAATGTCATAGTGAATGTTATAACACCGTATCTGACACACTTCAAGATAGTAATTTAAAAACAGTAAAGAACACAATCAATTGTTAACCCAGTTCAGTGTGTAACAACACCTACTCTGGGGGCTACCAAGCCAGGGAGGAAATTCACTATAAGAGATATTAATTTAGGAATAAACTAACCGGTTTATCTCCTTCACTTAAGATCTACCCAATGCAACTTCAATCTAAGTTCAACTTAAACCTGAGTTCCTACTCACTCCCCCTCAATCACAGCAGTGATACTAAGCTATTGATTAATGAGATTATGAAGACACTCTTCAATACACACACTTGATTTTGCTTCAAAGCTTTAATCAAGAGGCACAGTCACTCGTGCTTCAAAGCTTTGAGTGATAAACAACCCTAACTTGATTTTGCTTCAAAGCTTTAATCAAGAGACACAAATACTCGTGCTTCAAAGCTTTAAGTGAGACACAACCCTTACAATCAAATCCTACTCCAAGTCACTTATCACAATGACAATTGCTTGGCTCACAGTAGTTACAACTATACAATCCCTTATTGATCTTCTGTCAAAAAGTGTCCTTCACCATTAATCTTCATGAGGAATATATAGGCAGGTTATTCTTCAGTTAGGGCTTCCATGAACATAGCTAGGGTTAACTAAAGTTAACCTAAAGACTTGGTCTTAGGCTTTCATCATACCAGATTAGGGTTAAGCAAGGTTAACCTAATGTCCACGTGAGCATCTGATCTGGACTGTATACATCAGCTCAGAGAAGCATACCAGAATCCTGAAAATTCCCAGGAATAATAAATCTGCACAAATGCTAGATCAGTACAGGATGTCTTAACATTGGTTATGACAACAAGAATCCTGCTCACTGATTTTGGTAGAATGCAATATATATGATCATTGCTTAATGATCATGCTAAACACTCATACTGAGTAGTTCCTATATGACATTCTTTTCTGCAGAATGTACCTTTATCCAAGAATGTTATGACATCAGTCATGACATTCACAAATATGGTTTTACCAAAAAAAATGCCAACAAACAAACACTTACAATACAGAAAATGACAGTCACCTACAAGGACTGGCATGAGATGCTACCGTTTGGTCTCCATGGATACCGTACCACGGCTCGCACATCAACTGGGGCAACACCCTATTCTTTGGTTTATGGTATGGAGGCTGTTTTACCTATTGAGGTTCAGATCCCCTCTCTAAGAATCATGAAGGATGCAGGTTTGAGTGAGGATGATTGGATCTAGACCCGACTTGATCAATTGAACTTAAATGATGAGAAGAGACTTACTGCTGTTTGCCATGGTCAAATGTATCAAAAACAGATGATCAAGGCTTTCAACAAGAAAGTCAGACGCCAAGAATATCAAGTTGGAGATCTAGTGATCAAGCGCATCATCTTACCACAAAGTGATCCCAGGGGCAAATGGAGTCCTACCTATGAAGGAATATTTGTAGTCAAGAACATCTTTTCTGGTGGGGCAATGATCTTAACCACCATGGACGGTGACGACCTGCCACACCCTGTGAATGCAAACATAGTCAAAAGATACTACGCATAAGAGACCCGCTAGGTTGACACACCTAGGCAAAACAAGGGAATCCCGGCGAACCAAAAGGTTTGGGCAAAAGTTAGGGATAAAATAAAAAAATCTGTACACCCGGCAAGTTGAAAATCCGAAAGGGCGACTTGGGCAAAAAAAGGGTTTCCCGGTGGATCAAAAACCCGAAAGGGCGGTCCAGGAAAAAATTAGGGAATTAAAGCATATGACTATGTCTCGTCGGATCACTTTGAGGATAATCTCTTCACTGACAAACTCAGAGCTTCTAATCAATTCAATCATCTTCGGACGAAGCAACAAATGGACAAGATATTCGGAGATACGAAGGCTATAGCAGAATGGGAACCCCATGGGATTATCACACATAGCTGTCTTTCTTTGTATAAATATTTCTTATTTTCATGACACCGTCCTCTTACTAGGATGTCTGTCTCTTGTGTACAAAATACTTATTCAAAGTAAATACAAATATATCTCTTTAAAGTGCAGAAAACCATTTGTCCTTTTATTTTTTACACTTGTGTTTTATTTGCAAAAACGTCCAATGATTTATTAATGAACATATGCATTTGAACATAATTACTGTTTACAAATAAACAAAATGGAAAAGAAAAATTACTGACAGGTCGAAAGAATAGGAAAACGTCTTCAGGCTATTCCATGAGCAATCCCTACAGTACGTCATTAAGATCCCCGGTGGAGCTGGAATTTCCAACTATTAATCCCCAGTGAAAAAACCATTCAGTTTCTCCAAATTCCCCAACAATTTGTCTTGAAGCCTGAAAATTAACTGGATAACAGTTAACTTCTGTTTCTCCCCCAACTTGATAATTCCCCAGTAGAATGGTAGACAACCGAAACTCCTGAACTTTTTCCAAACAGGAATAAGCTTTTTCCCCAGAGTTTTCATTGCTCCCCAACAGGATGAAAATTCCCATTATTAATTCCCAGCAGAAGTCATCAAAGATCTCTGGATTCTCCAAGCAGATTCCTCAAGCAGTACATGGAATTACTCTTATAACAGAATTTTTTGTCAATACTCCAACTTCAAGATATGAAGAATCCACATATTCTCAGCAGCAGTCAAGGATTTATTTTCCTCAACAATACAGCAAATCAGCTTACATGCGCATACATTACATCCATATATCATAAATATTCATAAAGCACATTTATTGCATCATACATTTCATGCATCATAACTTTGTGTTTCAGCTAACATTTTACCCTTTTCAGGATAAGATTAACAACTACCATTAAAAATGTTCAAAGATTTCAGATACAGTTTAGATACGCTCCAGACAAGGATGCCATTCTAATACTTATTCGGATTTCAAGTCCAGATAAAGTTCAGATACGCTCCAGACACGATTTCCATTCTGTCACTTATTCAGTTTTCAACTTCAAGATACAGTTCAGATACGCTCCAGACACGGTTGCCATTCTGTCACTTATTCAGTTTTCAACTTCAAGATACAGTTCAGATACGCTCCAGACACGGTTGCCATTATGTCACTTATTCAGTTTTCAACTTCAAGATACAGTTCAGATACGCTCTAGACACGGTTGCCATTCTGTCACTTATTTAGATTCAAGTTCAGATACAGCTCAGATACGTTTCAGATACGGACACCATTCTGATGCTTATTCTTTTTATTTACAACAAACATTCTTGGATGGCATCTACAAGCCCATCTCCAACAATATTCTATCACCTCTCTAAATGGCATATTTAAGCCCATTCCCTCAGCTACACTTTGTCGAGTGCAAATTTATGGGCACTCTAGTGTCCAATCATCTTTTACCTTCGAGTCACGAATGGCAAAACTCGCCAATTTAACTCTTCAGGTTCAAGAAGATTGAACAGGGGCAGCTGTTGTACCCCAAAATTTTCCCTCTCATTTATCAAGACTTTTCTCACAAGACTTCTTGGACTCAAGACAAGATTAGGGTTTGGTCAGCTCAAGACACCTCATCTTGCACTGATAACCCAAAATTAGGGTTTGAGTTTGCACAAGGATTTTTGGACCATCAATGCTACATGTTACTTTCATACATCATTTTGGACCCCTAAGATGGCTCATGATAAGTTTCAAGCCTTGAACCACATTTTTTATCAATCAATTGGACAGTTGACCTAAAAATCAGTTGTATTGGGGAAAAAGTCAACCATGGCCAATTTACAGTCAAACTTCATAATTTTTGATCCACATCAACATTTTAGACTCATATATCAAGTTTGGATCACAACTCCTCAAGAAATTTGATCAAATCATCAAAAGGGCAAAATGGTCAAAATTAGGGTTTTGACTGAGAAAGGGCAATTTCTGATTTTTAACCTAGCCAATGACCAATTTAGTTCAAGCATGATTTCAAGGATTCAATGGCATCATCTTGACCTAATTACATGGTTCAAAAGATCTCAAGTTCATTGGATTGACAAATGAAATTTGCAGTCAACTGATCAAAAGTCAACTGTATACTGAAAAGTCAAACTTTGACTTTTTGGTCAAAATCAAGTACCAAGGGTCATAATTCATCAAGATATGTCAAAATATGAAACTTGTTCACCAAGAAAACCAAATTTAAAAATTAGGGTTTTAATTTGAATTTTTTCATAACTTAGAATTTTTCTAAGTATAAAAATTTTCTTATTTTTTCTCAACTTTTCACCACTTTTTCACCATGATGCATTTTGATTCAAGAAAAGTTCCCAACATGAAAGTTGTAGTCATCCATGAAATCTACAACTTTTATTCACAAACTTTTCCCTAAAGATGCTTGGATCTCAAGTTATAAATTTGTGAATACATGCTCATGAACTAAATAACTTAGTGAAATTTTGCCCTAATTTAGGCAGGTTTTGGACCCAACTTCATGGCAACTTTTCACCTAGTTCCAAGATGTATCTCAAATTGCATTTTAAATATGGATTATAGAGAACATTGCAAGTTTTCTAAAATGTCCAATAACTCTTCAAGATCATTTTTGAGTAGGGAGAATCGAAGAGAGGAAGTTGACATTTTCTCACTTTTTGTTCAAGCCATTTTCACATAGAATCAAGTTGCAGATCAAACCTATGATGGTTATTTCTTGCTTTACAGGTCCTAAGATTTCTATACACTCCTTAATTAAATGCATACTCACTTGAAAAAGCCTTTATCCTTGCTTTTGAAACTTTACACAAGTTGTAATTCCATTTTGGGCAAAAAGGCTTCATTGCCATTTTCATAAAGATGCACTTTTGCAACTTTGTCAACTTAGAGCATTGGACCTGTCCCCTTGATACAAGCAAACTATACAGCTCTTAAGAAATTTGTACAAACTCTTATCAGCCCTAAAGCAAGCTGGTACAAGCATGTGGGATTGGTCTTGTCAACTTTACTTCAAGTACAAGAAAAGTTGCAAAAAGGGCTAAGGCTTGCACAGCTAGTAGGAAGCTGACTTTGGCTCACTTCTATACTAATATGCAAACGTTGTACAAGACATTACACGCTTGTCTTGAACCTAGAACTCTCTCAAACTGAAAAATACCAAAAATCTGCCTAAGCACACAGTTTCTGCAAAAGCTCAGCCAACTCTCATTTGGCTCGTGCGTTTTGTGTTTAACTGATTCAAACATCTTATACACTTGATACCTAGTAAATCTAAGCCATCACCCTAGTTCTATAACCTCTGTTTCACCATCTTCCATTTTCAACTTGGAAGCTTGCAGTTGGACTTGGTCAGGGAGTTCCAGCCATCCTCAGAGCAAGATAAAGATTGGAATAGGTTCAGGGAAGTTCAAGGAAGCTCAAACAATTATCAGGCCTCCATTAAAGTCCCTATATTGCCCTACACGATTCCAACTTAAGGAGGTATTTTCTTAAACTCTATCTCTTTATACAGGCAACCTCAAGCCACGATTTGTGAAGAAAAAATGTAGTTCGCATCATGACGAAGCTGTACATATCATTACTTTGCATTTATATTACTTGTTCTAAGAGAATTTGAAGCTTGAAATCTCTGAAATATTTAGGTCACGATTTAGGGATTTCAAAATTCTCTTTGATCTTTGATAGTTAGGTTACATAATTTATATGGTTGGAATCGTGAGCTCAAATGCCACACTTTTCATGTTATGAGTTTTTGTTTTTATGCAAGCAAGCATAAGGAAGATACAGGTTTGAACTGGAATGGCGCGAGAGAGATGGACGAAGGACATGGATGAAGTCAGTGGGCTTTTTGCTGCGTGGCCTTTTTGTTTTTGCTAAACACCCCCCCTGACTTCCTATTGCACCCCCTGGCTAACTATTTTATATTTTTATATTTTTTTCATATTTTTATATTTAATACTTTTGTTTATTTTTTTGAATGATAAAAAATCCTAAAAAATGATTTCTTTATTTTTACACTTTTATTTTATTTTTTTTATTATTTTCTCACATAAAATTTTTTTTGATTTATTTTGATAGAATAGAATTTATTTTCTTAATAAGTTGTAAATAATCAAATATACTTATTATTTTTATTATACATTTTTATACTCATAAATACTTATTTTTTGCACATATTTAATTTTTAGTATTTAGGCATAATATTATTTATTATTTTTATACAACAAATACACAAAATAATAATATAGAACATTATTTTCTTTGAATAAAAACTAGGGTTTAATCCCCTTCCAAAATTAAATTTTTTTTCCTTTTTTTTTAGGTTTAAATTAAATATTTTTCTTACACAAAAACAAGACATAAAACATTTTTCTAACATAAACATTGCATTGCATTTTAAATATTTGTATTATATTTATTTAATTCGCGCAAATTCAATTTGGTTGTAATAATATATTTAGCTTTATATTTGTGCAAATCCCCATTCAAACTTGTATTCCCCCTTCCCATAAAAATTGTTGTAATAGCTTAGTATATTTACATTACGTAATTTATCACTTTATATACCATGATTAGTATGATTGGTGGAAATAGAACTGACTGTTTTGGAATGCTGGTTCGCGAAATGTCGCGGTAAGCAAGAGTCGCCACCGTCTTTTATTTTCTCCAACAAGGAAAGGACAAAAGCACAGCAAAATTCCTTTTCGAGATGTTTCTCGGGTTCGGGAGGTAAATTATAGAAAGGGAAGGTGTTAGCACCCTTTCTATCCATGGTTTTCCATGGGCTCTTAGGTACTTGCTCACTATGTTTTCAAAAATGTTTTGCTTTTCTTGTGTTTGTGGGTTTTGAAAAAGTTTGTTTGAAAACTTCGATTTAACTCTTGTATCAGTCCTCAAGAGTGTATGAAGTGTTTGTTTGAAAACATTTGTCAGAAAAGTGTAAGTGCGAAAAGCTGTTTTTGTTTTGAAAGAGCAAGTACCTGAGAACTTCTACCTACTCAAAAGAAATTAAGTTGTGTAAATGTCCATTAGACAGTACTATCCCACTATTGAGAAGTAGGTAGCACCGTCGTTGGAGTTTCAGGTCAATTCGATTATGGGACATGTGGTCACTAAAGCAATGGTAGGACGCCTTAGCGGTAACCCTAATGTCTTAGATCGTTTTATCCGAGGCAACTGTTTTGAGGCAACTTTGATCTTTAGACAGGAGGGCGACCTCTAAAACACCCTATACTCAATGACCACGTCGATGCAACCAAGTGAGGCGTACCCTAGGAGTGGCATGTGCAAATGTGTCAATTTTCGGATTATGTTATCTTTGCCCATGTTATGGTGAGCTACGATTGATTTTATTTTTAAGAGAAGTCTTGTCATGCATAGCCTAGTTAACATACATCTAGCAGTTAATAGTTGTGCGGAAAGTAAACTAAATTATTACAAGGCGTCGGGTATTTACATCGCCAAAAGCAAACCCTTGAAAAGTAAATTGCGGAAAATAAATGAAAGCGATAAAAAGTCCTAATTAACGCTATTACATCCTTGGAGCAAATACATAATAATGGATCAAAAATATGAATAAAAAATAATCACGCGCGAGAAAAATTGGATTGGGGAGTCTTTTAGGGTTTTGACCCTTTTTGAGAAAGAAAGAAGTTTTTGTTATTTTGCATTTAATTAAATTAAACCTAAAACTAATTAATTAATTAAAAGAAATATTTTTGGTTTTTTAATGTTTTAAGGAAAATAAATTAAAAAAATGATTAAAAGTTGTCAAGAACCCTAATTCTAATTTATTTTAAATTATTGTGAAAATATTGAAATTAACCTAATTAAAACAACTAAATTAATTATGTTAGTTTTTATTTACAAAAATAATAAATTAAGGGTGAATTTAATAAATAATAATAAAAAATATTATATTTTAGTTTTCTGAATTTATTATGAAAAAATTAATTTGATTAATTAACTAATAATTAATAATAATTAGGTGAAAAAAAAATAAAAGAAGAAAATAAAAGAGAATAACCCAGGGGGTGTTGGCCCAATTAGGAGGTATGTTTGGAAATTGGTGGCCCATTTGCTGCAGCCTGTTTTGACTTCCCTGGATTGTCCACACGCGCGTTGACTGAGGAGTACAATGGTCCTTCATCTTTGGCCACTGGATTTGAGTGTGGAGACACCTGGCGCACTGATCTTTGAGGTGTATGGTGGACAACCTTTGGAACTCTGCACGTGAATATGTTAAGAAAAATAGAATAAGCGTTTTGGGGGGACCTGGGATTCGAACCCAGGTCCCAGCGCTCACATGCCAATGCCTTAACCACTCCACTACGCTGCTTTAATTGTTAGTAAAATAAGTGGCGATTATTATATTGGGAAATTTATCAATATGCTGTAAAACAATAAAACGCGCACTTGTTTTTAAACTGTCCAACCATGTGATAACACCTCATCATCTTCTTCATTGTTCCTGCAAAAATAATATTAGATAGCGGGGGTTTTTAACCCCCACTACTTCCTGCAATCAAAAATAGCGAATAGAAGCATGATGAATATAAATATTTCGCGATGGGTGGGTTAGATTCGTCTTATTCTCACGATCTCAACCATGTGTCTCACTGGTCCCAATTTTTCCTGGTTCAGAAAACCCCAATTTCAAAGCTTAAGAACCCTAGAAATTGATCATGGCATCTTTGGATTCAGGGAGTTATAACTCAATTAAACCATCCCATAAGCTCGGTATGACCTCTAGCAATGCAAAACAATCACAAAAACATGTTAATTATGCATGAATTAGGATATACGATTTTGAATAAAGAAGCCAAACTGTGATTCTGTATTCCTTGATTCTTTAAGATTTAGGGTCTGAGTTTGATTGCAAAACACTCCTGGGAACTCCTGCAAGGTGTTAGAATCAACAAAAACCCTTGAATCGGCCTACAATGCAAAAATCAGTTTTCACTTTTCTTGGAAATTTTCAATATGCTATGGCTTTTTCTGCAGCTTTTTCACGTCTCTTTGATCAGGGTTAGCTTGCTTGTATATAAGGCAACTGAATTAGGTCTAAAACTTGGGCAAGAATCCATTGCATTGATGTTTTAATCCTTGATTGAAAATCAAATCTTTTTGATTTTTCATGATTGAATAAAGTTGCCAATTTTGGATTTTTTGTATCTTTGACTTTGATCACGAATTTGCCAACATATCTTGACCATATTTGCTTCACAAATTGATTGAAAAATCAAATCTTGCATTTTCCTACAATTTAAATTAATTAAATGAATTAATATTAATTAAAAATCCAATTAATTAATAAAAATAAGAAAATAAATCCCATTAAGCTTGGTGGGTCGTGCATAGGTCATGGATGAAGTTTCAAGAAGATATTTGAGGCCCATTAGCAAAAATAAGGTGTTTTGAGCAAAGTTTACTTTTGCAAGTTCATGAAAATTTCCCAACTTATCCAATGCACAACTTGCTCAATTTGGATCATATGAACATGTTCTTGGATATTTTGGAAAGCTCTTGAAGTCCTCTAACCAATGCCTTTGGTCCCATGTCATTTGGATTTACCAATCTCAAGTTATGGCCTTTTACTCAAAGTGTACTTTTGTTGACTTTTGAAATTGACCTATAATGTAGAAATTGATAACTTCTTGTGAGAGCATTTCTTGAACTTGGAGTGTGAAGATGGATTGTAGGAAATTACATCCCCTTCAAAATGAGAATTGGATTTAATTTTTCTGACAAACCATGAAAAAGTTATGCCCTGGTCAAGATACAGTTGACTTTTCTACTGTCCAAAAATAGTAACTTTTTGCATCTTGATGATTTTTGAGCTATCCTTGTGGAATCATGATCAAGGCTTGATCAAATGATGATTGTGGACTCAAAATAAGATGTTGACCAAAAATTATGACTTTTGACTGCAAAATGACCATTTTGCCCTTGCAGTTGACTGTGGATCAAATAAGGCTTTTGACTGTGCAAATTGGCACTGTGAGTCTTGAAACTTCGCATGTAGATGCTTGAGAATGTATATAGACATATGAGACTTGATTGAACCATTGAAAACCCCAAATTCCTTGAAAGAACCAAAACCCTAATTTCAGCTGGCTTAGGAGGTGGTTTGGTTGTACAATCCTTGAGCAATCTTGAACCATTTGGAGATGATTCTTGACATATCTTGAGGAATATGGGAGGGAAAATTTTGGGGTACAACAATTAGTAATTAGGGTTTGCATGACAAGAACAAAAATAAAGCAAAATAGAAAACCCTAAATACAAGACAAAATCAAAAGCATGAAAATGATACACTTTGCACACAAGCACCCTTAGGGTTTCTCCCACTTGGTTGCCTAAAATAAAATGGCCATGTTATGCATGTGAAGTATCTTGGCAAAACAAAACAAATAAAATATCATAGTCCCTCGATGACGCTATTCAAAAGTTGCCTAAACAAAATGATCTTGGTCCCTCAAAAAATGCTAAGATACTTGGCAACATTGCTATCATGGTTATACGATGACCCACGCCCGTCCCGTTTACATCCAAAGATAGGGTTGTTTACCAAATCAATGGTAAGTCAACAATGTCAAAGGAATAGAGAATGCACAAGAAAGACATTTGAGTAGGTAGATAGCTTCTAAGCTACTTTCTCCATTTAAAACAATCCTTGCTATTTTCAAAAACAAACACACACACATTTCAAAACATCTTACAAAACATTGAAAACATTTTCAAAAGACAAACATCTTTGTATACATTCTTACGAACAAGAATCATTACAAAGATTTCCTAAACAATGGCCTCTTTTACAAAATACTTTCAAAAACCGCACCAAACACCATTTCAAACAAAACAAAGCAGTGATCTAAGCAAGTAACTAAGAGCCCATGGAAAACCATGGATGAAAAGGGTGCTAGCACCTTCCCTTTTCATAATCTACCCCCCGAACTCAAGAAAACATCTCAAAGGTCTTTCCTGTGCTTTTTTACCTTTCCTTTTGGATAAAAGAAAAGTCGATGGCGACTCTTGCTAACCGCGACATTTGCGATAAAACGCAAAACCTTCAAGTCAGTTCTCCCACCGTATCACAGGACTTATCAAAAGTAATCACCAAACCCAACATCATAATGTATCCGGAATATGTGAGTAGCAACAATATATGCAACATATACAAAATAATAAAATAAATAAAGAAATAAAACAGTAAGCAAGATAAAGCAAATAAATAAACACCCCAAAAGACAAATAAACAAAACTAGGAGAGACTCGCTAAAGGTCTCCAACAGAGTCGCCAGCTGAAGCTACCGGCAGAAAACACAGAGCCGCCACTGAACTTTATTTATCCCGAAGGAAGGAGAAATATCGATAAAACCACAAGGGAATGGACAAGATGGTCTTGCGACCAAGAGAAAGGGTAAGGGAGTCGGTTATGCGAGGGGAAGGTATTAGCACCCCTCGCATCTGTTGTACTCAACAGGATCCATTTTGTTTGTTTGTCTTAAAGGGTGTATTTATCTACAACAATGCTTGCTTAAAGGGAAATGGATGGTTTTTGATTATTGCGTTCGTGAGGGTTTCGCGATCCTTTGCCTACGTATCTAATGAAGGAATCAGAACACCGTAGTTCCTCTAGGAAATGATTGGTTTGTTTGTTTTTTAATGGGCGATGTTAACGCACGCATTCTAGCAATAGGCACGGCCGGTATCGCGGTAGAACAGAGATAACATGCCCCTTGGGGAAGGTTTTGATTTGTTGAGTGTTTTACGGGTTTTAAAATAAATTCAAGTAATGATTAAGTATTTTTGGATTTTTGATTTTTGAATGATAAGTTTGGCTAAAAATGAATGCGGATGAGATTTCGAATATACGACGACCTAATGTAGAAATTTTGACTTAAAAGATGTGAGTTTGAAAATTGAATCTTTTAGGAAAATTATCTTAGGTTTAACAAACAAAAGCTAAAATATATGAAAGGGCTTCACACAATCGTATTAGATACTCGATGACATGAAGTCAAAAAAATTAATTCTTCCCTTTGGAGTAAATCGAGCAAGCATAATAAAATGAACATCAAAATATAAACATTCGAAAATTCACAAGAAATAAATCTAACAAAAAAGATTAATGACCAAAAGACATCGAGAAATTAAAATGACAGAGATATTTAAATATAAATAAAAGAGAATGTAACTAATTATCTAAGAAGTTATTTGAACTAAATTAAAATTTTAAGATTACTTACTAAAATAATTCTAAACTAACTACAAATTCTAAGGTTGTAAAAATAGTTCTAAAATTACTAAATTAGATCTAAACTAAATTAAAATTTTAAAATTAGTAAATTAAATCTAAACTAAATTAAAATTTCAAGGTTGCTAAATTAAATATAAAACAAATAAAAGTTCCAAAGTTACTAAACTAAATCTAAATCAAATAAAATTCTAAAACTACTAAACTAAATCTAAATCAAATAAAAATCCTAAAGTCATCAAATAAAATTCTAAAGTTACTAAACTAAATCTAAATAAAATAAAATTCTAAAACTACTAAACTAAATCTAAATCAAATAAGAATTCTAAAGTTATCAAATAAAATTCTAAAGTTACTAAACTAAATCTAAATCGAATAAAAATTCTAGAATTATTAAATTAAATCTAAATCAAAATGAAAATGCTAAAGTTACTAATTCTAAATCAAATATAAATTCTAAAGTTATTAAACTAATTCTAAATCAAATAAAATTCTAAAATTACTAAGTTAAATCTAAATCAAATAAAAATTCAAAAGCTATTAAATTAAATCTAAATCAAATAAAAATTCTAAAGTTATTAAACTAATTCTAAATCAAATAAAATTCTAAAATTACTAAGCTAAATCTAAATCAAATAAAAATTCAAAAGCTATTAAATTAAATCTAAATCAAATGAAAATTCTAAAGTTACTAATTCTAAAATAAAAATTTTAAAGTTATTAAACTAATTCTAAATCAAATAAAAATTCTAAAATTATTAAACAAATTCTAAATCAAATAAAAATTCTAAAACTACTAAACTAAATCTAAATCAAATAAAAATTCTAAACTATTAAATTAAATCTAAATCAAATGAAAATTCTAAAGTTACTAAATTAGATCCTAAATATTTTAAAGTTATAAAATAAATCTAAACTAATTAAAGAATTCTAAATTAATACTAAACTAAATTAATTATAAGATTTACTAATTTTTATTTTTTTTTGGAAATAAGGTTAAAGAGTTAACAAAATCTAAACTAATTAAAGAATTCTAAATTAATACTAAACTAAATTAATTATAAGATTTACTAATATTTTTTTTTTTGGAAATAAGGTTAAAGAGTTAACAAAATCTAAACTAATTAAAGAATTCTAAATTAATACTAAACTAAATTAATTATAAGATTTACTATTTTTTTTTTTTGGGAAATAAGGTTAAAGAGTTAACAAATTCTAAATTAATACTAAACTAAATTAATTATAAGATTTACTAATATTATTATTTTTTTTGGAAATAAGGTTAAAGAGTTAACAAAAACAAAATAAAAATGTCTTGACAAGGTGTTGAACTCACATTCTCTTGGTTACTACATGTCAATCTTGCCAATTGAAATATATTATTTAACTATTATAACTATGCTTCTAATAATAAATAAAAGAAAAATTGACAAAAAAAGAAGCTGGACTAACAGGCCCAATGGGCCGACCCGTTTGAAAGGATAAGGAAAGAAATTAAAAAAAAAAAACCTAATTGCACTTGAGGAGAGGCGCGGCGGCTGGCACAGGGAAAGAGGAAAATGGAGTAATTACTGTAAATTAAAGAAACAATTACAAGAACAAGTCAAAGGAAAAAAAGAAACTCTTCTCTCTCTCACCGCACATCATCGTCCTCCCTGCTTCTTTTCTTAATCTGTAAAACAAATAACAACAAGAACCCTACACGCCTCTCTCTCTATTTTTTTCTCATGTTTTGCTCATCTCTGTTTTTCTTTTCTTTTCTTTTCACTCAACAACATGACTGTGTTTCTTATGATTTTCTCTTGCTAACAAAATAAAAACCCAACGATTTACACACGACGATACCAATCGAGCATGGCAACGATGATTTTAACAACAACATCACAATGATTCACACACAACAAACAACCAAAAACATGAATTCGAAAAAAAGGAGAGAGAGCATGTAAATAAGATGTTACCGACGGAGAAGAGTGTTTCTACGGTTTAGTCGGGAATAGTGCTTCAAAATTCTCTTCTCTTCCCTCTACTTTTGAGATCCGCGCGTGGAGTAATAGTTGAATCGCTGGCTCGGTTCACTATGTTGTCATGTTGCAGGTTACGTTGGAACAAGGTTACGGATATGTTGTTGTAGATGCAAGTGGTTGAAGTCAAGAATTATTGTTGTTGCTCGTTGCTTTTCTTCTGCTGCTGACGTTGATGGTTGATGAAGCAGGTTATGGAGCAAAGTTGTCAGTTGCTGTTATGTAACTTGCAACAGGAAAGTTTTAGTCGATTTTTCTGCAGAAATTTGCTACCATTTCCTTCTAATTTTCTTTCTTCTTTCTAAAATTTATGATCAATATGCGTGTTGTTTAAAACTATTGTTGCATTCTCTGTTGTTGCAGATGACATCGGTGTTTGGAAATTGCAGGTTGGTGAGGAATTTGAAGTTGATGCCTGTTTTATGTTGTTAAAAAAAGATGCAGATTTATTGATGATGGTGTTGGAGGAAGTTACTGTATAATTTTCAGGAGAGTTTCACTATAGTTTTTTTTTCTCATCCCTTGTTTTTTTTTACTATTGTTTTTCTTCCTCCTATTTATAGTAGATCAGAGGTGAAATTGGAGGGAAGATTTTGATCCATTTAAACAGTTATAGTGCTCTGTTGTAATGCTTTCTAGTGCAGTTTGTGATTTGCTAAGTTAGTGTAATTCTTGGGCAGTTGTTGTTATAGTATCACGCAGGTTTTAGACTCTTTATGGACAGATCTTTGACAGGTTTTTCTTGACATTATATAGACAACAAGGGCATGTTTGGGACAACATTGGATAAAAACTAGTGCAACAGTTTTGGAGCTTATTGTTTAGACATTTTTCACAAGGAGACAAATAAGACAAATAGAAATAGCATAATAATAATAATAATAATAATAATGATAACCAAAAATAATAATAACAATGCTAATAACAACTATGTATAAAAAATAAATAAAATAAACTAAACTTAATATATATATTTTTTGAATTGAAATAAATAATAATAAAATACAATTAAAATAATAAAAGGGCTTATATTCTTAAAAAAAATAGAAAAAGACATCATTATAATTTTTTTGGGGGGATTTTTCAAATAAAGTGATGCAAAAACGTAAATTAAATGAAACTAAGATTTAAAAAAAAACATATATTCTAATAAAATAAAAGGAATGCTAATTAACTATTTTTTTGGATTCTTTTTAAATGGAAATAGAAATCATGAATAAAACAAAATTGAAATAAAATTCCACCGAATTCACAAAATGACTTCTAACGTTTTTATTTTTTGTGGCTTTTCAAAGCATAATAAGCTATTGACTTGAAAAAAAAGTTGTAAATGACGTCAAGGAGAATCATGTGCAAAAACAACCGCTCAAAAATGTAGAAATTTGAAGAAGTTATGAATTTTTAAAATATGCTTTGAAAATTGATAAAAATAGGTCAAATCGCTTGTGAACACTTGCAATGTAATGATGCAGATGGGAGGTGATATCTTAGGTCAAAAATTGGGGTATGACAGGAGGCCCCTATTCATAAAGGGATGGAGAAGCCTCCTCTTCTGAAGGAATAAAACAACATTGCTGACCCCGTCGAACATATCAACGACTTCGAAGCCATGCTTCCCTATCACAATGTTGTGGGGCCCATTAAATGCAGGTTATTCCCCACAACACTGAGGAAAACTGACATGGACTGGTATAAGAGCCTACCCCCGGGGTTGATCACCTCGTGGAGAAATTTGAAGAACCAATTCATCAACAACTTCACTACACCTCGTCTGCACCCGAAGACTGAGGCCGCCCTCGAGAAAATCGTCCAGAGGAGCAATGAGACCCTCATAGAATACATTAATCGGTTCAACTGCGAGGCCATTCAGGTCCCCTGTGCCGATCACATGAAGAGATACTTGCTCGAGAGGGGACTCCTCCCAGGAACTGAATTTAGAAAGGCCGTTGGCATTAAGCCCCCTAGGTCTTTTGATGCACTCCTAAAAAAAGCCCGAGCTTACATGGACTACGAGGTAAAAGAGGCCAACAATGCCCGTGATTCGAGGAACCATGGACCAACGAACATCCCACAACACAGTGACACGGGCTCTTCTCGACAAACAAGGGAAAAGAGAAGGGAAGAGAAACCTCGCGACCCCGCAAGCACAGAGGACCAACCGGGAAGTTCACAGAATACACCCCACTGACCGCTTCCCGCGAGCGTATCCTTATAGAGTGCTCCAATGTTGAGTTTAAGGACGGCGGGGTCAGGCGTCCTCGAACCACCCCTGTAAAGCCTAGGGTCGATAGAACAAAATACTGTCAATACTATCAGAGCCACAGTCACCTGACTGAAGATTGCGTCCACATGAAGAATGTCGTCGAGACTCTCATCAAGGCAGGGGAGACTCGAGAAGTACAAGCGAAACGACGCCCCTCGCTGGGATACCCGCAAGGTTAAAGAAATTGAGGAGGATACCCGACCATTCGATGAATCTGGTCCCCTCCAGGTAGCCTTCTTCATCTCAAGGCCTGAGGACTTCCACATCCCCGACAGTCTTGAAGACGATGAGCCTTTGTTCACCCACATCAGATGGGAGAAATTCCCATTCACCATGGTCATATCTGGCGGGGGATTCACTGACATCTTAGTGAATTCGGCAAAGAGGAAACTCAACGAGCTGGTGGATGCAGCCCTGATCTAGGCTGTAACCCTTGAAAGATTCAAGGGAAAATCTTAGCCAATCACCTTCTATCTCGAGGAGCTTCCCGACAAAGCCCCCAACTCCAGCATTCCTCTGCCGGTGAGGGAAAGGATGACCAACTTTGATGTATATTGCATCTTGGTCGATGAGGGGAGTTTCGTCGACGTCATGTACACCCACCTGTTCTACACCCTGCAGCTCGATGATACCCACCTGTCACCATACGTGGGGTCTGACCTGCAAGGATTTAACGGTTTGATCTCCAAGCCATGGGGCTAAGTCGAGCTATTTGTCACATTCGGGGAAGAAATTGCATCCCGACAGGTCAAAGTGTTGTTTCTAGTGATCAATTATTTGTCTCCCTACACCTGCATCCTAGGGAGACCAACACTGGCTGAGCTGACTGCCGTACCCTCCATGGTGCATTTAAAGATGAAGTTCTGCACCAAGAGGGCCCGCGTTGCCACCACACATGAAGACATCTCAGATTCCAGGAGGTGTTTTAATGCGACTTCTAAAGGGATAAATATGGTCGACATTAGGAAACCAACTACTAAAAGAGCAACCACCTCAACAACAACGGCTACCTCATCAGATAAACCTGCTCGAGTTGAAGAATAACATGCTCCACCAAAGGTCGACTCAATTGACCTCGACACCCGCTTTGACAAAGATGAAGTCAAGGCCCCCAATGGCAAACATCATCCTCTCAAACTCGTCCCAGACAAAGACTTCGAGTTCATCCCCCTCGGTAAAGACCCGAACAAAAGCGTGAAGATCGATGTTGGACTCCCCGACCTAGCGAGGAAGCAACTCAAATCCTGCTTGAGGAAGTATGCTGACCTATTCGCATGGAGTGCTACGGAGATGCCCAAACTTGAACCTGAGGTCGCCTATCACCAACTTGTTGTGGATCCAGCCGTTGGGGCAGTAGTACAACGTAGGTGTAGGCAGTCTCCCAAAAAAGCGGAGGCTGCTGAAAAAGCTATAAAAGACCTCCTAGAGGAATATTTTATTTCTGAGGCATGGTATTCAACTTGGATCTCAAATGTTGTACTTGTTAAGAAAAATAATGGAAAATGGTATTTGTGTGTTGACTATATCGATCTCAACTGGGCATGTCCCAAAGATGCTTTTCCTTTACCTAATATCGACATGTTAGTTGACAACTAGGTCGGCTAAATTTTTTTTATCATTTATGGAAGCTCACTCGATCTATAATAAAATCCCCATGGCGATGAGCGATAAACATTACACTGCCTTCATGACCAGGTCGGGCAATTACTACTACAACGTAATTCCCTTTGGCCTAAAAAATGCAGGGGCAACATACCAGCAGATGATGAACAAAGTCTTTCGCGATGAGATCACAGACATGCTCAAGTTTTACATGGATGACATGATCATCAAGTCCCGAGCGGAAACCGACTATGTTGCCCACCTCAAAAGAGTTTTTGACCAAGCAAGGCGATGCAAGATGAGGTTTAACCCAGAGAAGTACACCTTCGGGGTCAAGGCAGGCAAATTCCCCAGTTTCTATCTAACCGAATGGGGAATTGAAGCCAACCCCGACAAATGCAGGGAATTCTCCGAGATCCCCGCTCCTAACTCAAAAAAATCCATACAATTCTTGAACGGCATGATCACCTTGCTATTCAGCTTCGTGGCGAAATCCACGCAACACACTTCCATTTTTCAAACTCTTGCGTAAAGAGGCGGCGTTCGAGTGGATCGAAGAGTGCGAGCAAGCCCTCCTCCACATAAAACGAGCCCTTTCACAACCACCCATGTTATCAAGGCCATAGAGAAGGGAAACTTTGTTCATTTATCAGGCTGTCTCCATCGAGGCTGTAAGTGCGGCTCTCGTTCGTGAGACACTAGACGGGCATAAACCAATGTACTTTACTAGCAAAGCATTACAAGGCCCCAAGGTCAGATATTAAAAAGTTAAAAAGGTATCCTTAGCCCCCATCAACGTAGCGAGGAGACTCAGATATTACTTCCTGGCTTACACAATCATCGTACGAACAGACCAACCTGTGAGGCAGCTCCTAGGTCGACCAGACATGGTTGGTCGAATGCTGAAATGGTCCCTAGAGATTTCAGAGTTTGAAGTTTAGTATGAAAGTAGGAAAGCCCTTAAAGCCAAAGAGTTGTCCGACTTTGTTGTGGAAATGACCACCCACGAACCCCCCACGGGCGGGAAACACAAGTGGACCGTCTTTGTGGATGAAGCTTCCAGCTCAGCGAGAAACAAAGCAGGAATCCTCCTCGAAAACAAAGAGGGCATTGTGATCGAACATTCGCTCACCCCGTCGTTTCTCATGTTAAACAACCACGCCAAGTACGAGGCCCTGCTCGTAGGATTAAGGATGGAAAGACCTAGGTGCCCGAGAAGTACAAGCATTCACGGATTCCCAGCTCGTCGAATCTCAAGTTAGAGGAAATATCAGGCCAAGAATGATAGCCTCATCGAATACCTGAACCTAGTCAAAGAAAGGACGAAGAAGTTCGACTAGGAGGAAATCAAACACGTACCTCGTGAATAGAACACACGGGCCGACATACTTTCAAAACTCACGAGCACGAAGAAAAAGGTGGGAACAAATCTGTTATCCAAGAATACCTTTCTCATTCGAGTATCAAAAAACCCTCTGTGTCGCCCGAGGTGAATGCCATTGGGGACACTTTGTGTTGGATAACCCCATTATTTAATTATCTCATAAAGGGAGAGTTACCTGTTGACCAAAAAGAGGCCAATGTGACCAAACAACGAGCCGGCTCTTACGTAGTAGTCAAGCATAAGCTCTATCAATGGGGATTCTCCATCCCACTCTTGAAATGCGTCGAGGAGTCTAAAATCCCCGAGATCTTATGGGAAATCCACGAGGGAATCAACGCCAACACTTGGGTGGAAGATCTTTAGCACGAAAGGCACTGCGAGGAGGGTATTACTGACCCATCATGCAACAAGACATGAAGGAGCACGTCAAAAATGCGACAAATGTCAAAGACACACATAAATGCACCTCGCACCCCCATACAAACTCAAAACATTGTCCTCCTTGTGGCTGTTCGCCTGGTGGGTGATGGTCATCCTCATACCATTCGTACAAGGATCATATCAAAATAAGCAGCCAGTTCTGCACGAGCCTTCAAGCTAGAGAATCCCTCATGCTCATCTTCTATGGGCAGCATGGCAACCTTCAAATCAGCGACCTCATTCTCCTGATTTTTCTTCTCGAGCAGCAATGAGTCCCTTTCCTCAGAAACTTTGGCCACTTTCTCCTTTTCTTTTGCTAGCTCGTCAGCCTGCACCTAGAACTTTTGCTCTCCTCGCTTGAGAGCAGTCTTCAACTTCTGCGCTTTTTACAGGAGAGCCACTTTCTGACTCCAGCTTGCTCACCATGGCATAAGAATTGACCCATTCACCTGTGAGGACCACAAAAATCTCTGTGACCTTTATCAGACCAACCATGCTCGATGCCAGATGTTTTATTCTACCTTCCTCATCGAGCCGCCTGATGATGACGGACTCATCATTATACACGGCCAGGGGAAATCCTCCAAAAAAATCCTTCTCAGCAAAGTAAGGAGGAAGGTTAAAGTCCCGAGCACCTGGTGTGTCTTCAGTCAGATCCACAGGCTCATTTTCAGGGAGACCCCTCTTCTTCCCCGATACGGTCGCGGGCTGAACGACATCACGAGACCCCGACAAAGCACTGGACCCATCCTTGACCTGCTCGAGAATAAGGCCAATGCGCGTAGGAAGGTTAGGCTTCACTATCCTCTTGTTATTCTTTTTATCCTGGGTCAGCTTCAACAAATGCTCACTACGCTCGGCCATCTTACCTGCAAAAACAAAAACAACATTCTCGAGTTAGTACCTGTGATCGGTGGGAATGAGAACTGACTGTTTTGGAATGCTGGTTCGCGTTTGCGTTTGTTTTTGCAAAATGTCGTGGTAAGCAAGAGTCGCCACCGTCTTTTATTTTATCCAATAAGGAAAGGACAAAAGCACAGAAAAATTCCTTTTCGAGATATTTCTCGGGTTCGGGAGGTAGATTATAGAAAGGGAAGGTGTTAGCACCCTTTCTATCTGTGGTTATCCACGGGCTCTTAGGTACTTGCTCACTATGTTTTCAAAAGTTTGCTTTTCTTTGTGTTTGTGGGTTTTGAAAAGAGTTTTGTTTTTTAAGAGAGTGTAAGTGCGAAAAGTTTTGTTTTGTTTTTAAAGGAGCAAGTACTTAAGATCCTCTACCTACTCAAAAAGGAATTAAATTGTGCAAATGTCCTTTAGACAGTGCTATCCCACTATTGAGGAGTAGGTAGCACCGTCGTTGGAGTTTTCGGGTCAATTCGATTTAAGGGACGTATGGTCACTAAAGCAATGTTAGGATGCTTTAGCGGTAACCCTAATGTCTTAGATCATTTTTATCGAGGCAACTGTTTCGAGGCAACTTTGATCTTTGGACAGGAGGGCGACCTCTAAGACTTCCTATACTCAATGACCACGTTCGAGGCAACCAAGTGAGGTGTACCCTAGGAGTGGCATGTGCAAGTGTGTCAATTTTCAGTTATATTATCTTTGCATGTCATGGTGAGCTACTGTTGATTTTAAGTTAAGAGTTAATCTTGTCATGCATAGCCTAGTTAGCATACATCTAAATAGTTAATATATGTACAGGAATTTAAAGTGCGGGAATTGTAAATCCTACGCTATTACAAGGCTTCGAGGAGGGGGATTATTTACATGTCCAAAATTGGGGGAATAAAGCAGTAAAGTGTAAAAGGTCTTAGTTAAGCTATTACAAACCAGTAGGCAGTTACAATAAAATAAGCGCGCGCGGAAAAAAATTGAATCGGAGCGTCCTTGGGTTTTGACCCTTTTTTTTATTAAATAAAGCATATTTTTTGTCATTTTTTGATTTAAGAATTAAGACTAACTAATAATTAATTAATTTAAAAAGAAAATATTTTTTGAGTTTTATTTTATTTTGAGAAAATGATCTAAATTAACTTAATTTTAGTTTTGGAAAAAATGTTAAGATAATTAAAAGATTAATTAACAAAACTAATTTAATAGGAAAAACTAGCCTAATGTTTTTGTGTTTTTGATTTTATGTTGATTAAAAAATAAACAAAAATAGTCAAAATAAGGATAAAAAAACGAAGGAAACAGGCAGCAAATAAAAAAAACATAATTTTGGAGGCCTGGGAAGCTTCGATCCAAACAGGGTCATGGTTCTTTCGATTGGGCCAGGAAGTGGGCATGAACAGTCTTCGATCCAGGGAAGGGGATTTCCCTTCGATCCTGGAAAAAATGCCTTCTTCGATCCAGGAGGACTATGGGAAGCTTCGATCCAGAGAAGGTGTCTCCTTCGATCTGGGATGCTATACCTGCAAAAGTATGTTAGCAAAATAAAACTCAGGGCCTGGTATCGAACCCCGGGCCCTTCGATCCTGCGTGCGCTGAGTCTTTCCAGGCTAAATCTGCAGCAAATGTTAGTAAACGAAGAATATGACCTGGGGCCAAACCCAAGCCCTTGAATTCTGTCTAGGATGACAAATCGAATGGGATAACAAATATGGATACGTTATGTAAACACAAAATTTGACATTTTACCCTCTCTTACCAGTAGTTGGGACCTTCGATTTGGCACTTTCTGGATGTGAGTACCTTCTATCTGGGATTTCTGGGCGTGGAGGTGTTTGCTGAATGGCTGCTTTGGCTTGGATCACTTCTGAAAATGCTGATGACCTTTGGCAGCGTATCTCCAAGTCCTCTGTTTTTTTCTGTGGTTCGTTGTGTTCTCCTGCAGAGTTTTGTGTGTCCTGGATATGTATGCTAGCCCCTGTATTTATAGGAGTGTAGGGGTCTAGTAACGGAAAGAGACAACCCATTAAACAGGCCTTTAAAGCCATGAGACAAGAATTAGACACATTAAAAAATTTCCTTTTTTGAAATATTCATATCTCTTGAATGAACTTGGACACTTTTGAATTTCGAATGCCTTCAGGCCCTGCTCTTCGATTGGTCTTGATTTGCCTCCTTCGAATGGACTTCTTATGTACCCTTCGAATGGGCCTTCTGAATGCTTCTTCGAATGGGCCTTCTGAATGCTTCTTCGAATGGTCTTGAGTTGCACAGAATCACTCTGGTTGAATTAGCTCTTTAGGAACAGAAAAGGCAAGAATCTGGCCTTTAACTCAGGAATTAAATCCATAATCAGCATTTAATTATTTCTATATTTATAAGGGAAACATGCCATTTTCTCATGTTCAGTGTACCTGGACATGTTTTTTGAGTGCCCTCTTGATGGCCTCTTTCAAATGGCCTGGAAGGAGTTCTTCAAATGGCCCTGGTCCAAAGATCAATCGAAGGGTACTAATTAAAATTCCAATCAAAAGGCTTTGTTAACAGGCCAATCGAAAGGTGCTGTTCATGCTAATCAAAGGACATGGCTAACATGCCTGTCGAAGCTGCCTTGACATAATGCCAATCGAAGTGCTTGTCCATGCCAATCGAAATGCTCCTTCAGAATACCAGTCGAAGGGTCTTTCAGAATGCCAATCGAAGGCCTTGACATAATTCCAATCGAAGTGCTTGTCCATAATGCCAATCGAAAGGCTCATTCAAAATACCAATCGAAGGGTCTTTCAGAATGCCAATCGAAGTGCTCCTTCAAAATGCCAATCGAAATGCTCCTTCAGAATTCCAATCGAAGGGTCTTTCAGTATGCCAATCGAAGTGCTCCTTCAGAATGCCAATCGAAATGCTCCTTCAGAATGCCAATCGAAGGGTCTTTCAGAATGCCAATCGAAGGGTCTTAAAGCACCACTCAAAAATTTTCTTTTTCCTTAGGCAAGGGTTCGTGATCAACCATGCAGGGGGAAGACTTTGGAAAACATGAGAGGGAAAATTTTGGGGTGCAACAGTTGCCCCTGTTAAATTTTCTTAAACCTGAGGATATAGATTGGCTTTCGAGCCTTTCATGATCCGAAGGTGGAAGATAATTGAACACTAGAGTGCCCAAAAATTTGCACTCGCATGGTGTAGTATCAGCATTGTGACTTCGGGAATGGGCTTACAGATGCCATTTGGAGATTGTTGGTAGGAGGATGAGCTTATAGATGCCATTTGGAGATTGTTGGTAGCTGTCTTGAGAGAAATAGAATTTTAGGAGCTTCAGTTGTCCGTTACTCTACTGGGGAATTAACTCTGGAGGCAAACTGCATATCTGGGCTGAGAAGGAACCTGGGTAAGGTTACTTCATGATGGGTCCATGTAAAACTTCATCTGGAAAGGAGGAACCTGTGTAGGGTTGCCTGATGATGAGTCCATGTAAAATTGCATCTTGGAAAGAGAGGGAACCGGTGTAGGGTTGCCTGATGATGAGTCAGTGTAAAACTTTATCTTTGGAAAGATAGAACCTGTGTAGGGTTTCCTGATGATAAGTCCGTGTAAAACTGCATCTGAAATTTCCTGAGAAGGAACCTGTGTAGGGTTTCCTAATGATGAGTCCGTGTAAAACCGCATCTTGGAAAGAGAGGGAACCGGTGTAGGGTTGCCTGATGATGAGTCTGTGTAAAACTTCATCTGGAAAGGAGGAACCTGTGTAGGGTTGCCTGATGATGAGTCCATGTAAAACTGCATCTTGGAAAGAGAGAGAACCGGTGTAGGGTTGCCTGATGATGAGTCCGTGTAAAACTTCATCTTTGGAAAGAGAGAACCTGTGTAGGGTTTCCTGATGATGAGTCCGTGTAAAAATGCATCTGAAATTTCCTGAGAAGGAACCTGTGTAGGGTTGCCTGATGATGAGTCCATGTAAAACTGCACCTTAGAAAGAGAGGGAACCGGTGTAGGGTTGCCTGATGATGAGTCCGTGTAAAACTTCATCTTTGAAAGAGAGGGAACCGGTGTAGGGTTGCCTGATGATGAGTCCGTGTGAAACTGCATCTCGGAAAGAGAGAACCTGTGTAGGGTTTCCTGATGATGGGTCCGTGTAAAACTACATCTGGAATTGAGAAGGAACCGGTGTAGGGTTGCTTCATGATGAGTCCGTGTAAAATTTCATCTTGGGAAGAGGGAACCTGTGTAGGGTTTCTTGATGACGAGTCCATGTAAAACTGCATCTTGGAAAGAGAGGGAACCAGTGTAGGGTTGCCTGATGATAAGTCCGTGTAAAACTTCATCTTTGGAAAGAGGGAACCGGTGTAGGGTTGCCTGATGACGAGTCCGTGTAAAACTTCATCTTGGAAAGAAGGAACCTGTGTAGGGTTGCCTGATGATGAGTCCGTGTAAAACTTCACCTTGGAAAGAATGAACCTGTATAGGGTTGCCTGATGATGAGTCCGTGTAAAACTTCATCTTGGAAAGAAGAGGGAACCGGTGTAGGGTTGCCTGATGATGAGTTCGTGTAAAACTTCATCTTGGAAAGAAGAGGGAACCGGTGTAGGGTTACTTCGGGATAAGTTCGTGTGAAACTTCTGGAGGAACCTGGGTAGGGTTACTTCGGGCTAAGTTCATGTGAAACTTCTGGAGGAACCTGGGTAGGGTTACTTCGGGATAAGTTCGTTTGAAACTTCTGGAGGAACCTGGGTAAGGTTACTTCGGGATAAGTTCGTGTAAAACTTCAGGATGAACCGGGGTAAGGTTACTTTGCGATGAGTTCGTGTAAAACTTCAGGAGGAACCTGGGTAAGGTTACTTTGGGATAAATTTGTGTGAAACTTCTGGAGGAACCTGGGTAAGGTTACTTCGGGATAAGTTCGTGTAAAACTTCATTCAGAAATATATGATAAAGGAACCGTGTAGGATTTTTCAGGATAGACCCGTGTGAAGCTGCATTTAGGAGAAACCCGTGTAAGATTTCTTCATGACGAACCCGTGTAAAGCTGAATTTGATCGTGCAGATAATTACTCTGTTTAGTTTCCGGAGTTAATCTTGAACTTGCTGGAAGTTGTTGATGATAACCATCTTTCCTGAAAAGGTACATGATTAATCGTATATGATGCATGACATGCATTGTATGATGATGTTCTCAAAATAAATGAGATTATGCTGTATGCAATATGTATGCGCATGTCATGATGTATGAACATGAAATGCTATTGTGGTACGTCCGAGTTTGGGAAAATAAATCCCTGACTGTTGTTGGAGAATAAAGAGTTTCACTCGCTGGAGATAAAGATCGAAGATGATTGGGAGAATGATCCTGCAGGAGAGAATAACTCCGCTGGGGAATGGACTGGCGAGGAAATGACTCTGTGGGGAGTATATACTCTGCTAGAAGATCTGCTGATTTGGAGAAATAAAACTCAGCTGGGGATGAATTACTGTTGCTGGTGACAGTGAACCCTGTTGGGGATTGAATTTCTGTCTATGAAAGGAATGAACTCTGTTGGGGATAGAAAGAACTTCGCTGGGGATGATCTTTCAGTTGCCACTTGCTGAGGATAACCCAGTTAGACTCTTGTGAGGATAACCTCTGAATTTGGCTGAGGAGACTTATTTGTGCTTCGCAGGGGACAAGCTTCCAGAGTCTACTGGGGAAGAGGAGTTGTGGTCCTTTGATCTGTAGTAGTCGGAGAGGCAAACTCAAGCTGGGGAATCCTGGTGTTGTTGGGGAAATAAACTTTGTCGTCAGTCCACTAGAGAGGTGACATCTTCGTTGGGGGAAGTCCTCGAGGATTCTTGAGGTTGATTCAGTTGGGGAAAGGTTTTCAGAGATTAAACCCTTGCTGGGGAATCATCCTATGAGAAGGATTTGGGGAGATTTGTCATTTCCCCTAGTAGCAAGTGTTTGTGACATTGCCAGAAAATGTTTAATTGTACGTAACCCTTCACTGAGATTGATGTTCAATGCCCCAAGCGACGGAGATGGAGACTTGCCCCTGGTTACTCTGCACTTCTTCAGAGATTTCTTGAAATCTTGACTGGATTGCCCCAAGTGTGCTGGATAGTGACATGTCAAGTCCCCTTGTTGATAGGAGATTTTTCAATGGAAGTGTCATCCTTTTTTAAGTGATTTTGTTCACTGAGAGGGCTTTCGTTCATCGGATATTTGTTGTGTGAATTTCTTCGCTGTCAAACAAATAACCGAATGCAAACAGTGATATTCAAATAATGCAAAGTTTATGCTTGTCTCGAAGTTTTGAAAAATGTGTTTTTTAGCAGAAAACTCTTTATAAGACAAATTCAACACAAGATTTAGGGCCAAGCCTTACAAGAGTCAGGATACCTTTTGTAACAGTATGCTTTCGAACTAAACCATGCTTCAGTTAGGACTTTTGAAGGGTTGTAACGTGGCTTGGTTCACGGTTTAAGAAACAAAGGATAAAGGCTCAAAGTATATTTTTACCCACCCGCTCTTCGTGATGTTCTTCAATCCTAAACTCAGTTAATTGTGCCTCGAACTCTATTCGAATTTGGAACGACGTTTTGGTGATGGTTCACACAAGTTGAATTTGTTGGGAGGCAGTCATTTTTGCAACATTTTTCATGTTGTTGAGGATTTTTAGTGACCTCGTTCTTTTGGTTTATTATCCCTAACTTTTGCCTGACTATTTCTGTTTTCGAGATTACAGTCAGCGGGATGCCCCAGCTTTCTTAAGCCTTCTTTATAGGTTTTGGCTCAGTGGGCTTTTTTTTTTGAGAGAGATTGACTGCCTATGAGATAAGGAACCACCACTGTCTTTTGATTCCAGAGGAATGTTTTTGATGTCGTTCGTTGTATTATGAACTGAGAGTTTTGCGACTTCAATGCGCATCTTTTGAATTAACTGAGAGACTACCCTGCCCCAGGTTTAAATCAAAGGTTTCAATTTGTTTAAAAATAGAAAACTCCTACTTCTTTGTCTCGAAGGGGTTGACTAAGGATTATCTTCCTTATAACTCCAGTGTTTAGGATTTGAAAGAAATGCCTGTACATCATCAGCAAGGTCTGTCCAAAAGCATACTGTATGAGATTATGACATTGTTTCGTCATCCTCCCTCTAAAGGCTTGTAACTTTTAACAAGAGTTGAATGTCATAAAGTGAGTAAAAAGCATAGTTTAAATGTAATTAAAATGATTGGATCAAATCAAGACAAACATATGCAATGCATTAATGAAACAAAGTTTGGCATTAATAGATAATTATTTGAATAACAAAGAGATTACAACTTGAAAATTCAAATGAACAAAAGCTTTCAATGATTCGTCATAGGAGCAGTGATTATGTTTGGGTCTCCGGAGGGTCAAACTCGATCTCCTTGGCATCAATCATGTCTTGGACCTTGTTCTTCAGAGCCCAACAGTTGTTTGTGTCATGCCCTGGGCTACCAAAATGATAAGCATATCTTGCATCCGGGTTGTAGTTAGGAGAAGAAGTCTTAGGGTTCGGATGAGGAGCCTTTAATGTAATCAGCTCTTTCTTCAACATGTGTTGTAGCGCTTGAGCTAGTGACATGTTGAGCTTGGTAAATTGCCTCTTGGGCATATTTGGCTTACTCTGATCAACCTGTTGTTCTTGGCAAGGTCTTTGTTGGACCTGTGAGGTAGTAACAACTTGGAGAGGTCTATTCTTCGTCAAACCAAACCTTTGACTTCTTGGAAGTTGATTAATGATTTGGTCCCCGACTTTGACTGTTTGCTTCATGTTGTTGTATTTGTCTTGATGAAGCTGGTTGATCATGGTTCTCAACTCTTCTTGTTCCCGAGCTAAGCCTTGGATAAGAGCCATCTGCCCTAGCATTTGGGCTTTCATTGCATCTACCTCAGCTTGCAGATGTTTCAGCCGTTCGTCCTTATTGTCTTCAGGACTTTTCTTGACCAAGTTCCCCATGAGGAGTGTTCTCAACTCTTCCTGCCCCTTGGATAGGTTTAGGAAGATTTCCCTGAACTGATTCTCTTGAGTATGAAGATCTTGGTTGTCTTGTTGGAGAGCCATTGCTGAAATAAACAGCGAGAACATGAGAGACCTGTATTGGAAGACCTGTTATGCAATGATATGTATGATATATGTAGGCAATGTTTTCAAGGATCTCGCGGGGTAAACAAGAAACTTGTTAGAATTTGAATTTTGCAGCTTTGATTGAAGGAACGTCATGTTACTGAGGGTCCTTCTTTAAGAGTCAAGCTCACCATATCGAGTGGGTCATAGCCCCTGACTCAAGTTATCGTGTTTTGATTTCCAGACAACCTTGGCTAGAGGAAAATAAATCCCCTTTGCCCCTTGCTAGACATCTGATGTACCATAACCTGCATCACAAGCCCTTGAGATCCTTGAAATGGTTAAGGAAATGTTAAGGCATGATGTTATGATGTGTATGATATGCGTTTAAGCAAAAAGTGTGAGGTGATGTGAGTAAGCCCTGCAATAAATCCAGATTATTGGATAAGGACTGTAAACAAAACCTGCAAGGAACCCATGTTGTCAGATAACAAGAATGTGCAAGTAGTTCAAGTTTGAAGGCACACAAGTCACACATAAGAGCCCTTGGATTTCAGGCTTGCATGAGGTTTCATAGGTAAGTACCCTCTTGAGTTTAGTTGGCTCAAAACCTGTCCTATAAATAGTAACCGGGTTCTAAGGAGCTCAATATCATTGGATTGTTTTCTATGTTCATCGTTTTGGTTTAGCCACTGAACTAGCGACCAAAATATTCCAAGAAAACAATCCTCAATGAGTGTAGTATCGAGTATCTACCAACTTCGGACTGCACCAAAGTCGGCCATCTCACTACCCCTAAAAAAGGCCAAGATGGTCAAGTAAGGTTCTAGGTCATTAGTGCTTAGTGACATCACTCAGCGGCCCCGTATTCTCTTTGATTGACTCAAAGGCTACCGGTACTCACAAATATGTCGCACTAATATAGCTATTGCTTCAACCGTGTCGGTATACCCCGCACAGTTTCCACAACGTATTGCTATCTATGAATGTTTCCCAAATCCAGGTGGAGGATTTATAGAACTCTGATACAAGCCCACAAAATTAAAAGCATACAAAGCAATACAATTGAAAACACAAGTGATCTAATCCTAAGGTACACCTCACTTATTGAATCCCCAGCAGAGTCGCCAGTTTTGTGATCGGTGGGAATGAGAACTGACTGTTTTGGAATGCTGGTTCGCGTTTGCGTTTGTTTTTGCAAAATGTCGCGGTAAGCAAGAGTCGCCACCGTCTTTTATTTTATCCAATAAGGAAAGGACAAAAGCACAGAAGAATTCCTTTTCGAAATATTTCTCGGGTTCGGGAGGTAGATTATAGAAAGGGAAGGTGTTAGCACCCTTTCTATCTGTGGTTATCCACGGGCTCTTAGGTACTTGCTCACTATGTTTTCAAAAGTTTTCTTTTCTTTGTGTTTGTGGGTTTTGAAAAGAGTTTTGTTTTTGAAGAGAGTGTAAGTGCGAAAAGTTTTGTTTTGTTTTTAAAGGAGCAAGTACTTAAGAACCTCTACCTACTCAAAAAGGAATTAAACTGTGCAAATGTCCTTTAGACAGTGCTATCCCACTATTGAGGAGTAGGTAGCACCATCGTTGGAGTTTTCGGGTCAATTCGATTTAAGGGGCGTATGGTCACTAAAGCAATGTTAGGACGCTTTAGTGGTAACCCTAATGTCTTAGATCATTTTTATCGAGGCAACCGTTTTGAGGCAACTTTGATCTTTGGACAGGAGGGCGACCTCTAAGACTTCCTATACTTAATGACCACATTTGAGGCAACCAAGTGAGGTGTACCCTAGGAGTGGCATGTGCAAGTGTGTCAATTTTTAGTTATATTATCTTTGCATGTCATGGTGAGCTACTGTTGATTTTAAGTTAAGAGTTAATCTTGTCATGCATAGCCTAGTTAGCATACATCTAAACAGTTAATATATGTACAGGAATTTAAAGTGCGGGAATTGTAAATCCTACGCTATTACAAGGCTTCGGGGAGAGGGATTATTTACATGTCCAAAATTGGGGGAATAAAGCAGTAAAGTGTAAAAGGTCTTAGTTAAGCTATTACAAACCAGTAGGCAGTTACAATAAAATAAGCGCACGCGGAAAAAAAATTGAATCGGAGTGTCCTTGGGTTTTGACCCTTTTTTTTATTAAATAAAGCATTTTTTTGTCATTTTTTGATTTAAGAATTAAGACTAACTAATGATTAATTAATTAAAAAAGAAAATATTTTTTGAGTTTTATTTTATTTTGAGAAAATGATCTAAATCTACTTAATTTTAGTTTTGGAAAAAATGTTAAGATAATTAAAAGATTAATTAACAAAACTAATTTAATAGGAAAAACTAGCCTAATGTTTTTGTGTTTTTGATTTTATGTTGATTAAAAAAGAAATAAAAATAGTCAAAATAAGGATAAAAAAAAGAAGGAAATTGGCAGCAAATAAAAAAAACATAATTTTGGAGGCCTGGGAAGCTTCGATCCAAACAGGGTCATGGTTCTTTCGATTGGGCCAGGAAGTGGGCATGAACAGCCTTCGATCCAGGGAAGGGGATTTCCCTTCGATCCTGGGAAAATGCCTTCTTCGATCCAGGAGGACTATGGGAAGCTTCGATCCAGAGAAGGTGTCTCCTTCGATCTGGGATGTTATACCTGCAAAAGTATGTTAGCAAAATAAAACTCAAGGCCTGGTATCGAACCCCAGGCCCTTCGATCCTGCGTGCGCTGAGTCTTTCCAGGATAAATCTGCAGCAAATGTTAGTAAACAAAGAATATGACCTGGGGCCAAACCGAAGCCCTTGAATTCTGTCTAGGATGAAAAATCGAATAGGATAACAAATATGGATACGTTATGTAAACACAAAATTTGACATTTTTCCCTCTCTTACCAGTAGTTGGGACCTTCGATTTGGCACTTTCTGGATGTGAGTACCTTCGATCTGGGATTTCTGGGCGTGGAGGTGTTTGCTGAATGGCTGCTTTGGCTTGGATCACTTCTGAAAATGCTGATGACCTTTGGCAGCGTATCTCCAAGTCCTCTGTTTTTTCTGTGTTTCGTTGTGTTCTCCTGCAGAGTTTTATGTGTCCTGGATATGTATGTTGCCCCCTGTATTTATAGGAGTGTGGGGGTCTAGTAACGGCAAGAGACAACCCATATAGGCCTTTAAAGCCATGAAACAAGAATTAGACACATTAAAAATTTCCTTTTTTGAAATATTCATGTCTCTTGAATGAACCTGGACACTTTTGAATTTCGAATGCCTTCAGGCCCTGCTCTTCGATTGTTCTTGATTTTCCTCCTTCGAATGGACTTCTTATGTACCCTTCGAATGGGCCTTCTGAATGCTTCTTCGAATGGTCTTCTTATGTACCCCTCGAATGGGCCTTCTGAATGCTTCTTCGAATGTTCTTGAGTTGCACAGAATCACTCTGGTCGAATCAGCTCTTTAGGAACAGAAAAGGCAAGAATCTGGCCTTTAACTCAGGAATTAAATCCACAATCAGCATTTAATTATATCTATATTTGCAAGGGAAACATGCCATTTTCTCATGTTCAGTGTACCTGGACATGTTTTTTGAGTGCCCTCTTGATGGCCTCTTTCAAATGGCCTGGAAGGAGTTCTTCAAATGGCCCTGGTCCAAAGATCAATCGAAGGGTACTAATTAAAATTCCAATCAAAAGGCTTTGTTAACAGGCCAATCGAAAGGTGCTGTTCATGCTAATCGAAGGACATGGCTAACATGCTTGTCGAAGCTGCCTTGACATAATGCCAATTGAAGTGCTTGTCCATGCCAATCGAAATGCTCCTTCAGAATACCAGTCGAAGGGTCTTTCAGAATGCCAATCGAAGGCCTTGACATAATTCCAATCGAAGTGCTTGTCCATAATGCCAATCGAAAGGCTCATTCAGAATACCAATCGAAGGGTCTTTCAGAATGCCAATCAAAGTGCTCCTTCAGAATGCCAATCGAAATGCTCCTTCAGAATTCCAATCGAAGGGTCTTTCAGTATGCCAATCGAAGTGCTCCTTCAGAATGCCAATCGAAATGCTCCTTCAGAATTCCAATCGAAGGGTCTTTCAGAATGCCAATCGAAGGGTCTTAAAGCACCACTCAAAAATTTTCTTTTTCCTTAGGCAAGGGTTCGTGATCAACCATGCAGGGGGGAGACTTTGGAAAACATGAGAGGGCAAATTTTGGGGTGCAACAGTACCGCTAGAAGGACATAACTGAAAAAATTAAAAACAAAGGAAGTAGAGTCACGCAGACAGAGACCCAAAAGAGTCGCGACATCCCCGTAGGTACGACATTCAATAAGCGTTTTGGTGTTGATCGGGTGGGCCTCGAACGTAGGTCCATTGTCTTCACCAAGGACGTCGTCTCCCTCCCTTGTCACCCACCTGGAGGGGAAGAAACCATCGAAGAATTTGTTGAGAATATCGAAGGCCCCCTCATCCTCGACACCTATGCTGCCAGTAGAAGTATAATAGTGACCAGGCTTGTGGTCGTAATGAGCCTGACACTAATGGATTGGAAACTTAGAGATCCTCCTGGTCTCTTTGTTCCCATCTTCGTCGTAACAAATTTTCACGTCCTCATCGATGATAGAAATTGGGTCAAACACCACATCCATTGCCTCTTGGGATGAGGGTTTCACGACATATTATTTGTCCTCGAAGTCACGGACTTAGTCCATATACATTGTGTACACTCTCTTAGATTGCTTGAAAGAAACCTAACTATGCTTTCCTCCCTTAGATTTTCGTTGAAGGTGAAAAACTCTGAAGAACAAAGGAATCGTCGCCCCAATCTTTAGATATCAGCAAGTTATCTTGAAGCCCGTATAAAAGTGATCACGTTGGGGTGCAGTTGGGAGGGCGCCAAGGACAAATCATTAAAGACACCCATTTGAAAGTCACTAAAGGGTAGACGAAGCCCTAAGTCTCTGAAGACAATCTCATACATAGGGAAGTGATCTTCCTGAAAGTTAAGCATATTCTGGCCGTAGGGGTTGGGCGAAAGATCATGAAATTTCGTTTGAAACCTTCCTGGTCACCTCCATATTCGACGAACATGTACGCCCCCCTCTGAGTATTACTAAAGACCGAGTCTATTCCTTGAGGCTTTGGCCCGACCCAGAATAATGACGGATCGGTGATGGTGTCGACCAAATGGAGACCCTCGTCGGCTCCACTCGTTTTTTCTATCTCGACATGCTCGGCAGCATCAACTGGTTCAACCATTTCACCTACAAAGCAGAGGAAACCAGTGAATTTGACAGCTAAATCAAATCCACCTTCCACCATAACACAAGGGAAAAGGGGTTGCTACTACCAAACCATGTCGACAAACTCTCGTTCAACAAAAAGCAAACAAACTCATGAACGCCACGAGGAGAATAGTAATATCTCAAGCAACCTCGTGAAGATGACGAGGGAGAGATTAATTTCTCGAGCAAAACCATGAGTGTCACAAGGATGGGATGAATCCCCCGAGCTATTTCATGAGTTTTGCGGGGATTCGATGATTTTTAGAAGAAAATTCGCGAGTTTCGTGAGGAGAGGTATAAATATCCCGAGGAAAATTTCCCTAGAAGTTAAAATTCATTAGGAAATCCATGAATCCTATAGGGAAACCCCTCAGGAAATTTCCATAAAATACAAAAACAAAAAATCACAGAAAAACACTTACTTGGTTGACATTGATATGGGTGCTAAGGCGGAAAATGCGGTGGTGCTCACGACAGAGAGGAAGACTGATGACAGTGTGGAGCAAAGGGAGAATGAGAACTTGGAAAAGTTGCAAATGAGCCCTTGGGCACTATTTATAAAATTTGTACGGAAGACAAAGTGTCGCGTCGAGTAACGTATCAACTATTCAATTCTCCGCCTCCCACACGTCTAGAGCCATAATGACCCATACTCCATAGTGTTGTACCCTAATTTTTGCCCCTAAGATCCCTTCATCATACCATATTGTTTCAATCACCACAAAATCACATTAGGGCTTTTGGTTCTTCTCCCTATCTTTAGCTTTGCTCTTTAAGGAGTTACCAAGCACCTTGACTTGTTTTATTTTGTGATCATAGATATTTTGCTTTGATTTTCTCTCTAATTAACAAAATGCAATATTGGTTTGTTTTACTTGTTAATAATGTAGGTAAAGACAATAAGGTTTAGCAAGTTGTTTCATGGGTTCATGAGTTTATTTACATGCCCTAGTCAATAGCTTGAGTAATTCAAACCTCACCATTGAAGTTATTTTGAAGTTGGTATGGAAGTGGTTTTGGTGGCCATGAGTCCTCATCATCATCCTCAATAATTCCTATTCACAAAGGAAGAATATTGGCACAAAAAGTTTGTTCAAACTTGGCAAAGTTCCACCAAGCATTCTCTTGATCTAGAAGTTAGGGTTTTGGACTTCAAAGGGGCATATCTTGCTCATCTTTTGGTATTTTTGAGTGATTACAAAAAAATTCTTCTCTTCAAAGAGTTACCAACAAATCACTTCAAAAGTTGCAATAATTTTTCATGTGGAAGGAACTTGGTGAAGAAGAAAGATTACAAGTCATCCAGATAAATCCCCAATTTTCCATATGTGACTTCAAATGGTTATAACTTGGTCAATTTTTATCACCTTGAGCCCATTATTTTTTCATGATGATCCTAAAGATGTGTACTTCATGCCTTCTTTTATGTGCAAAGTGAAAAAATGGATGGAAGTTGCCTTAAGGGTGCAAGAGATTATAGGTCATTTCATGATTTTTGGCCAACTTCAACAAGTCATAACTTGCTCAATGTTTGGATATTTTGAGTTGTTCAAATTGCAAAGTGTCATTCAACAGGTCTATTTCATTCCATCTTTTTAGGTCAAGAGCAAATTCTAAGTGGAAGGCCATGTTTGGATGCAAGAGATTATATGTCATTTTTAAAGAAAAGTTTGAAATTTTTCTAAGTATGGAAATTCAACTCTTTTTCTTCAACTTTGACTCCATGTAACTTTCAGCTCAAGCATCCATTTCATTCCATTCTTTTTCCATTGCAAATCTTGCAACCTCACCTTTCCAAAGCATCAAGAATTATGCCCTAAGGCCCCTTGAGGTGGAAATGCCATAGATTTGAATTTGGTAGTTTGAAACTGGATTTTGCACAAAGTCAGACTTTTGAAATCCATAATGTGACTTCTAAACACAAGATTTATGCGTGTTTTTGATTTAAAATTGTTTAGCAAACTTTCCAGAAGTGATTAGCACCCCAAAACACAAGGTTTGGCTGAGTTTTGATGAAAATGAAGTCACACTTCACTCGTGCTCGACCCTTGCTCAATTTCCCTCCAAACTTCCTTGTTTCTTCAAATTTTCATTCCCATTCGCTTCCCTATAAATAGAGGGTCATCCCCCATTCAATTTCCCAAGCTTAGAGAGCCAAGAACACCCTACCAAAACTTCACACGAACCCACTTTTGTTGAATTCAGTTTTTGAAATTTAAGCTTCATTTTCCAAAATTATGTGTATTCATCATCCTTGAACTTAATACAAACTCTCCAGCACTTAAACCAATCAAAACGACCCATAATCCAAGCTACAGAAGTCCAGTTTCATAGCTTCCTACTTGAACTTCGAAAAGATAGAATTCTCCACCAATTGGATCCAAATCAAGCACTAATATGTTCTACTCCTTTGTCTGATTCTAATGATGCTTACAATTTTTAAATCCATTGAGAATTGAGAGAGAAATCTCAAATTGAAGGTGCTCGCTATTTTTCTGTGTTTTGATTCATATCTCTCTCCATACTTTACATAAATTTGGCGCGATGGTTGTGTTAGAATCGTCTTGAAGAGACGAGTTCAATGATGCTAGACAGGGATCCTAATTTTTCCATTTGAAGGATCTCACAAAATCCCCCATTGCAGGGTGTCTAGAGGTTGAAGACAATGACATGTCTCGTCTCAGTCAATGATAGCGTGCCAAGCGTTTTAATTTCATTGGTTGCCCTTCTCCTGATTACATGTGTGTTTCACTAAGGTCCATATCAAGCACAACGCGTCTGGTCCATTGGATTAGCTTACTAACGCATTTTGACTTTGATCTGATGGTCCACATCTTTTTGACTTTATATTATTTTCTGATTTTATATTTTATTTGATTAAATTTTCAAAAATTCATAACTCTTTTATTTTTTATCCAAAAATTATGAAAAATTCACAAAATATACTTTGAATTATTTCTGATCTCATGAATATTTTTTTCATTTTTATTTTAACATTTAGTATTTTTTATATTTTTTGTATTATTTGCTTTCTTTTAATTACTTAAAAAAAATACTTTCTAACACTTTTTAATTCTAAAAAAATTCATAAATATTATTTTGCATATTTTTGACTTTCTGGAAATTTTATGGAATTTTATGTTGAGGTTTACTATTTTTGATCTATTTTATGTTTGTTTTAGCAATTTTAAATGGTTAAAAAAATAGTTTATGACTTTTAAAAATTACTAAAAATTTTATAAAAATATTTGGACCCATTTCTGATTTTTCTATGGTCTTATTTTTCATTTATTGATTAATTTGAATATAATTGATATTTTCTTCATTATCTTCTAGTTTATTTTAACATTTTCCATCCTTTAATATATATATTAAATATTATATCATTTTGTGAATATTTTCTGGCTGTCTTGGGTTGATTTTTTGGTCATGGCTTTATTAACATCATTGGATCCATGGGGTTGAGTTTAACTCCACAAAAATGGATGAATGATTTTAATAATAGTTTGATTAAATATTAATTCAAATGTGGTTTTCTTTTTTACCCTAATTCCTCTTCATCTCATCCCTTTCCCATTGCACTAAATGTTGTTGGAGCATGATCTCTATATCATGTTTCAAAACAAATGGTGCATAGATTGCTATTGACCGACCTTAAAATAGGTGCGACTTCTATATAAGTCCACTTACGATTGCTTAACATAGCGCTAAATTTTGTCCCGATTCCAATAAATGATCATTCGTGGCCCAAACTTATGATTGCAAGCCCAAGTATGTTAATTTAATCTCTTTGATCCAATAACCTTGAGATTCATTGTGTGGAGGCTTTGGTTCTACCAATTCTCTAATAGATCTACAACACCTTTGGTCAACGCGGATCACTTAAACATCGTTGATCATTAAATGGTACTTGTGAGAATTCCAAATGGATGATATACTTGACAAAAAGCAAATGCAACTTGTTGCATGGAGGCTTTGGTTCTACCAATCCTTTAATGAGTTCCAAATGCAAGTTTCAAGATGGTCATCCAACTAACCACTAATTATTGACTTGTTTCATCTTATGCTTTTATTCTTTTTTATGCTTTATGTATTATTTATTTTTTAGCATTTTCATTTCGTGCCATTTTCATCTTTGCTCACTTGAGAATTTATATTATTGTTATTTTCACTTTGCTCACTTGAGCTTTTCTTTTCTTTTTTTAAAATACTTAATAACCAACTTAAACCCTAAAAAACTCTTAATGGTACTTGGACTATTTGGTTACTATCCTTGGCATTATGGAGCAGTGGACTTTTCTGGACTTAGGATTAGAAACCTTGGCCTATCTTGGAGACCTTGTGATCTTATCTGATTATTTTGTCTGGAGCTCTTGAGGTTTACCTCAAGACATTGGGTTGCTTGTTTGTTTTTGTGTGCAGGTTTTTTGTGATTGCATCCTTTGTTTGTAATATGGAATTCACCCGTATACAGTCGTTACTCTGCCCAATTTTTGTGAAGACTTAATACACTTGAAGAGGTCTAGTATCTTTGCTTGCTTGGTTTCAATCCAAAGAATGGGAATTCTATTTTGACTCATAATGTCAAGTTGTGGCTTCTTGTTGGTTAGATGGTTCTTATCCTTAGCTTTTACCTTATGCTTTAGGATAGCCTCTTCTTCTCCTCCCATCTTCTTTAATTTCAAAAATCTTCTCCCTCTTTTTTGAAAACCCTTCCTATTTTGAAACATGAAATATTTTCATAATAAACTTGGACTTAGGTCTATGCATTTTCAAAAAAATTTCATAAATAAACTCCAATCAATTTAATAATACCTTGACATTTTTGTGAGAAGACTAAAAGTCAATTAATCTCATTTCAAACCATTTTGCCACTTTGGCTTTTATCTTTAAAACTTTTCTCAAAAGATTAGACTCTTGTCAATCCTTGTAGTGATGCAAACAGCTATACTTCTACAATATGTAGTGAAGTGAGATATTTTCCACTAGGGTGTTGAGTGAGGCATTGTTGATTTTAAAATCCAAGTCATATCCTCCACTTTGAGACGATGTAAATTCTCCTTTCTCAGGATTGTAGGTAGTAAGTATGTTTTTCCACACGGACAATGACGATGTTGTCTTATCTCTTAAAATCAACCAACACACTTGTGTTTCAAACTTTTTAAAAGAGGAACTACGTGTACCCTGATCCCCTATTGCACGAAAGGCGGTACATGGGCACTAAAGGTTCGCAACCGCGGCGGGTGCAAAAATCATAAAAAATATATTTCTCTTCTCACCTCCACCATCCATTTTATATACAACACATTTTTTATAGCCAAAATATACATATTTTTACAAAGAGGTTCCTACGGAGTACCGTAGATGGTTAGGGTGCTAATACCTTCCCTTTGCATAACCAACCCCCTTATCTTGAATCTTCCCCCCTCTTTTGGGTTATTCGCTCTTTTCCAATTCCTCTGGAAACAATAAAGTGTGGTGGTGATTTTTATTTTGATTTGTATAAAGTCTAGTCAATCTAATGGCTTAGTCTTGAATATTTCTAACGCTACAGAAAAAATGGCGACTTCACTGGGGAAAGATTGACCTCTTGCTGGTCCATCCCTAAGTGGGTTGAGCCTATCTTTGTTTATATCTGTATATGTGCTATTGTTGTTTATGTCTTATATTTTGTGTATATGTTTGTTTGGATTTTCCTGGTATTCAGGGTGCTTGGTGATTACTCATAAGTCCTATACCCGGACTTGGGCAAACTTTAAGATAGGACGGACGGTATAGTCATGTTAACTTTGAGGGAGTAATCCCAAAAAAGGAGGCATGAGATCCCCCACTCAGTGGAGGCCCCTTTGACTGTAGGGTCATTTACCGAGTAATAGGGAAGACGCACTGCTTTCGACCTGGGAGCCTACTGAAACTGAGGACCGTAGAATACCAAACCCATCTTGGCCTTTTAGGTGTAGTGCGGAAGCTATGACGGAGTAATCCGGAAATAGTTGTCACGCGATACTATGCTCGGACGAGTTTTTCTTGAGAATATTACTGATTACCGAGTTAATCGGGAGGTTGGTAATATCCGAAGGAAGGATGTAGACTCTGGGAACCTCTAGAACCTTGTTCGGCAGGTGATAACTCTTAGACCGACACGTTATGGGTAGTACCTTCGACCTCATGCTCGTGACGTTGAACCTATGAACCCTATATGTGTGATCTTGTGTGTGATTATTGCATCATGCATCCATGCACTCATAAGCATCTTTTGAAGAAAACAATATTTCAAGGGATTTAAAGGTTGACTATTTGTGAACATCTCAGGTACTTTTAACCATGGATTCTGGAAAGAGAAAGATCGGGAAATACAGTTTCAAGGATCCCAAGATAGATGAGTTGGTCAGTCTGATTCCAGAGATCAAGTGTCCGGCAGATTTTCGGAAGAAGTATGGATCCATTATTCCACTCATGAAGCTGAAGATGAAGGAGGGTATTCTCTCGACCTTGGTCCAGTTCTATAATCCGGCATACCACTGCTTTACTTTTCCCGATTATCAGTTGATGCCTACACTGAAGGAGTATTCTTATCTATTGGATTTACCCGTTACCGGTCGTGTTCCTTTTACTGGTTTGGAGGGTGAGCCAAAACCACATGAGATAGCTGCTTTGATTCATCTGGGGAAGTATGAGGTGGAAGCCCATATGACTACCAAAGGAGGGATTAGAGGATTACCAGCTCAGTTCTTATTGGAGAAAGCTCGTTACTTTTCCAGGATGAAGTGTACGGTTGCTTTTGAGGCCATCTTTGCTTTACTTGCTTATGGATTGTTCTTATTTCCTAATGTGGACAAGTTCGTTGACATTAACGCTATCAGGATTTTCATGATTGGAAACCCAGTTCCTACACTGTTGGGTGATGCTTATTACTCTGTTCATCTTCAGAGTTCTTATCATGGAGGAATGATTATATGTTGCACGCCTTTGTTGTACCGATGGTTCATCTCTCATATGCCTCAGTCTGATGCTTTTTGGGATGTCAAGAAGGAACCCAGGTGGGCTCCTAAGATCATGGCACTTACTCACTCGGATATTGATTGGTATCATAGAGCTTATCAGGATGTGGCGATTATTTACAGTTGTGGTAGTTTCCCCAATGTACCTCTTCTTGGTACAAAGGGAGGAATTAACTATAACCCTGTTCTTGCACGGCGACAGCTTGGTTATCCGATGAGGGATAAGCCAAACAATATTCATTTGAGTAGTTTCTTTCTGAAGGAAAGAGAAGACCACGGGGAAGATAGGGAGAAGATTGCGAAGGCCTGGCGCCACATTCATAAGAAGAGTAGGAAGGATTTAGGACCTAGGGGTGTTGTTTCTCTAGAGTCATATCTTTAGTGGATCCGATCGAGAGCCATTCAGTTGAAGATGTCGTACACTCGGGAGACACCCATGCCTGATCTATTTATGAAGACCACTCCTCCTTTATTAAATGATCTAGAAGAGCTGCAACTTGCTTTGGTTAGGATGCAACAGGAAAGGGATGCTTGGAAGAACAAGTTCCAGACTTTAGAGAGTTCATATAGAGCAGACTTGAAGGAGAAAGATGATTTGATCGAGATCCTTGAGAGTCAAGCGGTAGAGTCTATAGAGAGGCAGGGGGTTTATTTTCTCCTAAGCCTCGAACAGGTGCTGATTACTTATTTCCTGATTCAGATGATTAGAAGGAGGTTGCCATCAGACAGGTAGAAGAAAACCAGAGGTTGAGGGCTCAGATTGCCAGGCTCACAGGGAAGCGCCAACGTACAGATTGATCCCTATCAGTTTCTTTCTCTCAGGATTTTTAGATTTGTATTTTCATCTTGTACTTGGGATCATTGAAACTTGTAACCCATTTTGAAGATTATTATAATAAAAGTTTTCAGTATTTTAAATGCGTTCTTATTTTGATGTTTGCAATATGTCCATAAACGTTAAATCCCTTGAAATATTAAATGATAAAGTAAAAATAATCATGTGCATTTCATGTCATGCATCATGTTGCACATATTTCTTGCATTTAATGTGCATATCCAGGTGCCTTACCCAGCTTTTTACTTCATTCAGCAAGTTGACTCATCACTACAGCACTCGGGCTAACTTCAAAAGGAAGATGGACAATTTAGAACAGGAGAATCGCGAGCTACGCGAAGAAGTTTATGCTTTGAAAGCTAGCTTGGCCAATTTGACTACTCTGATGGAAGCTCTGGTGGTTGCTCAGAATCAGCCACCGAGTGTTCAACCTCAACCAACAAGGGCAAATGCTGAAGTTCCTGCTGTTCCAGCATCTGCCATTCTGACTGTTGTTCAAAACCGTATGCCTCAAGGTTATCAATGGGGAATGCCGGAGAATTTCACACCTGAAGGTTTCAATTTGGGCCCCCAAGATGCTCCAGTGGTTCCAAATGTTGTTACTCCAGCACCTCATGTGGTACATGTTGTTCCTGTTGCACCTCCTTCGGTGAATCTGGTTTCGTTTGTTAATGAAGATGTGTGTCGTCCTTTCCCTCCGTTGAGTGAAGACTTGGGTCTTTATGACAGAATGGATGATTTCTAAGAGCAGTTTGATAGAATGCAAAGAGAGATGAAGGCTCTTAGGGGAAAAGAGTTATTCGTACAGAATGTGAATGAGTTGTGTTTGGTCCCGAATGTTAAAGTGCCTGCTAAGTTCAAGGTCCCGGAGTTTAAAAAGTAAAAGGGCAACATTTGCCCTCGTTCTCACTTGGTGATGTATGTAAGGAGAATGTCAACCCACACCGATGATCAGCGTCTGCTGATTCACTTTTTCCATGATAGTCTGATTGGCACAGTGTTGAAATGGTACATGAGTTTAGACAACGCCAACATCCATACCTTTAATGATTTGGGAGAAGCATTCATAAAACAATACAAGTACAATGTGGACATGGCTCCCAATCGTGACCAGCTTAGGGCCATGGTTCAGAAATATAGAGAGTCGTTCAAAGAGTACGCGCAGAGATGGCGCGAAGTGGCTGCACAAGTGATTCCTCCCATGGAGGAGAAGGAAATGACTAAAGTTTTTCTGAAGACGCTAGGCGCTTTCTACTATGAAATAATGGTAGCAAGTGCCCCAAGTGATTTTACAGAGATGGTAGGAATGGGTGTCCTCCTAGAAGAGGCAGTAAGAGAAGGCTATTTGACAAAGGGTGAAGGATCCGGAGGTGTGAAGAAGCCATCTTATGGGTTTACAAAGAAGAAAGAGGGGGATACAAATGTTGTCATACAAGAGAGGAGGGTGAACGCTCCTAGAAGGAATTATCAGCGTCACCAGCAAGTGGCTTCAGTGACTCCTGTTATGAAAGCCGCTCCGACTACCGTTGCTTATCAAAGACAGTCCCAGCAAGGGAACCAAGGGAATAATCAGATAAGAGAGAACTATGACCCTATTCCCATGAGTTATGCAGAGCTACTACCAGCATTGATTCAGAAGAAGTTGGTCCAGACACGACCACCTCCAGTAGTACCATCACCATTGCCTTGGTATTACAAAGCAGACCAGACGTGTGCCTTTCATCAGGGAGCACCAGGGCATAGTGTTGAAAATTTTTATCCTTTGAGGATTGAAGTGCAAAGGTTGGTGAAGTCCGGAATTTTATCTTTCAAAGACATGGGACCTAATGTGAAAGACAATCCTCTACCCAAGCACGGGGGAGTGAATGCTGTGAGTATGGTGGCCAGTTGTCCAGGTGACTTCCAGATTTTTGATATTAATCTGGTTAGAGGGGATATGGTGAAGATGCACGCAGACCTCTGTGAATTCAGTTATTATACGCATGACCACGCCGGTTGTGCTGTGTGCAGTATAAACATACAGGGTTGCGAGAAGATAAAGGATGACTTACAGGAGATGATGGATGGAGGTTTAATCCATGTAATCAGGCCTAGGGCAGAATATGAGTAGGAAGTGAATATGGTTTCTGGATGTCCGGGTGAATTCATAATTTTTGAAGTAGAACATTTGAATGAAGATCTCGTACAGTTGCATGCTACTTTCTGCCATACTGCTGGACAGGTGGAACACCAATACGGGTCTTGCTTAGTTTGTTGTCAAGACCCCCGAGGATGTTCTATTGTGAGAGAGGGTGTTCAATTGTTGTTAGACAATGGAACTATCAAGATCGCAGGTCAGAGAGATGATTATCACAAGATCGATATGGTTGAAGTTTGTTTGATGGAAGAAGAGTCAGAGGAAGAATATGCCTCTGTGGATGAGTATTTCTCTTCAGACGAATATTTGTTTGTCGAAAATGGTCTTTTGAGGGCTGATTGTGTCGAGGAAGGTGTAAATGTCATTGTACCTTGTTTTGGTGCACCCGCTCACCTTGAGGTGGAGTACCATAGAAAACCAGTTGTTACCCCATTGGTAATTAGTCTGCCAAGTCCTATTCCCTATAAATCAGATAAGGTTGTGCCTTACAAATATAACTCTACAATCTTGGAAGATGGGGTGGAAGTTCCCATCCAGCCAATTCCAGATGTTGGAAATATAGCTGATAATAACAGGGTGACTCGTAGTGGTCGCGTGTTTGTGCCGGTTATTCAGAGAGACGTTGTTGCTGGAAAGAAAATTGTTGAGAATGATGAGCCGAAGAAGACTGCATGAGAGACTAGTGGAGCTACATTGGAGAAAGAAGTAGATGATATCTTGAAGATAATTAAAATGAGCGACTACAAAATTGTAGATCAACTATTGCAGACTCCTTCAAAGATATTCATCTTAGCTTTATTGATGAATTTCTCCGCTCATAGAGAATCACTGATGATAGTACTAGATCAAGCTTTTGTAGAGAATGACATGTCGTTAGATCAATTCAGCAGCGTAATTGGAAACATTACGTCATGTAACAACTTGAGTTTCTGCGATGATGAGTTACCAGATGAAGGGAGGAATCACAACCTGTCCCTCCACATATCCATGAACTGCAAGAATGACTCGCTATCTAATATGCTAATTGATAACAGATCCACGTTAAATATTATACCAAGAAGTACCCTTATGAAGTTAAAGTATCAGGGAACTCCTACGCGCCCGAGTGGCATCATTGTGAAGGCTTTTGATGGGTCGAGGAAATCTATCATCGATGAAGTGGACTTACCCATCCATATAGGACAACACTTGTTCTTGATAACTTTCCAGGTAATGGACATTATTCCCGCGTATAGTTGTTTGCTAGGACGGCCATGGATACACGAAGCAGGGGCTGTCACTTGAACTCTACATCAGAAGCTAAATATTGTACGTGAAGGGAAGGTAGTGATCATAAATGGGGAGCAGGCGTTGTTGATATCCCATCTATCCTCTTTCAGTATTGTAGAAGCGGATGGGGCTGCTGTTGGAACCCAGTTCCAAGCCCTATCCATTGACAACATAAGGAAGAATGAGAATTATGTGGTTTCCCTGAAGGATGCGTAGCAGGTTGTGCGCAATGGTCATAATGCAGTATGGGGACGACTTGTGGATCCACCCGTGAACAAGAACAGAGCTGGTTTGGGTTTTTCTTCGAGGAATGGCAAAGGAGAAAGTTTGAAGTCAAAGTCTTCTGTGAACAATTATCATGATGTTTTCTGCAGCGGAGGCTACCTCCATCCGATTGGTTCTGGAATTAATGCTGTTGAAGAGGATGAAGTAGAGCAGGAAGTACCGAATTATGTGACGCATGGAGTCCGAGTTCAGAACTAGGTCACCATTGATGTCCATTCTTGCATACATGTTTCAAAGTAATTTGTTTTGCTAATCTGTTTCTTTCTCTTGAAAAGCTTTCACTCTGCCCAAGGTGGAAGTATTAATGTTGTAGGGCTTATCTGTTTGCTATAATTGTTAAGATCATTAATAAAAGTTGTCTTTGCTTCCAAAATTATGTCTTTTATTTTCTGCCTTTTTCTTGGGAAATGGTAATAATAAAAAAAAACCTTTTCAAAATAAATAATAATTGAAAATTAATATGCATGATCACTTGTTATATGTGTCAGTTTCTAAAAGCAATCTTAAATCACATGTGCAGATTAATTAAAAACCCCGTTGAATACAATGACCCTGCACCCTCTCCCAACTTTGATTGTCTTGTGTTTGGGGCTGAAGAAGAAGATTATGATGAGATTCCAGAAGAGGTCTCACGGTTGCTTGAGCACGAGGAAAATACCATTCAGCCATATAAAGAGCCTTTGGAAGTGGTTAATTTGGGTTCAGAAGAAGATCCAAAGGAAGTTAAGATTGGAGCATCGTTGCATCCTGATGTAAAGAGCGGGTTGATTGAGCTGTTGAAAGAGTATGTGGATATTTTTTCTTGGTCTTATCAAGATATTCCTGGTCTAGATACAAACATTGTCGAGCATTGTTTGCCGTTGAAGCCAGAGTGTCTGCCAGTTAAACAAAAGTTGAGAAGAACCCACCCGGATATGGCAGTAAAGATCAAAGAGGAGGTCCTAAAACAGATTAATGCTGGTTTTTCTTGTGGCATCAGTGTATCCTCAATGGATCGCCAACATCGTCCCAGTACCGAAAAAATACGGAAAAGTCTGCATGTGCGTAGATTACAGAGATCTAAATAAAGCTAGTCCAAAAGATGATTTACCATTGCCTCACATTGACATGTTAGTGGATAGCACAACAAAATTCAAGGTATTCTCGTTCATGGATGGATTTTCCGGGTATAATCAAATAAGAATGGCTCCAGAGGACATGGAAAAAACAACGTTTATCACACCCTGGGGAACATTCTGTTACAGAGTGATGCCCTTCGGGTTGAAGAACGCTGGTGCAACGTACCAGAGGGCTATGACAACCCTATTCCATGATCTGATGCACAAATAAATTAAAGTATATGTTGATGATATGATTGCCAAATCCCAAACTAAAGAAGGGCATATAGAAGATTTGTTGAAGTTGTTTCGGCATTTGAGGAAATATTGTCTCCGCTTGAATCCAAATAAATGCACCTCTGGAGTTAGATTGGGGAAATTGTTGGGTTTTATTGTTAGCCGGAAAGGAATTGAAGTTGACCCTGACAAATTCAAAGCAATTAAAGAAATGTCAGCACCAAAAACTGAAAAGCAAGTCAGGGGTTTCCTCGGGCGTTTGAATTATATCTCCAGATTTATTTCCCACATGACTGCAACGTGTGAACCGATCTTTAAGTTGTTAAAGAAAGATCAAGGTTGTGTATGGACAAATGACTTCCAAAGGGAATTTGAAAGCATTAAAGAGTATTTGCTTGAACCTCTTATCTTGCTCCCTCCCGTAGAAGGAAGACCGTTGATTATGTATCTAACAGTGTTGGATAAATCCATGGGTTGTATTTTGGGACAACAGGATGAAACAGGAAAGAAAGAGTTCTCCATTTATTATCTCAGCAAAAAGTTCACTGATTGTGAGTCGCGGTATTCTATTCTAGAAAAAATATGTTGTGCTTTGGCCTGGGCGGCAAAGCGTTTGCGGAAGTATATGTTGAATCATACTACTTGGTTGATCTTCAAAATGGATCCAATCAAGTATATTTTTAAAAAGCCTGCTCTTACTGGGAGAATTGCCAGCTGGCAGATGTTGTTATCTGAATATGATATCGAGTACCGCACTCAAAAGGCTATCAAAAGTAGTGTGTTAGCAGATTACCTTGCTCACCAGCCGGTGGAAGATCATCAGTCTGTAAAATATGAATTCCCCGATGAAGATGTGATGTTCTTGAAAGTGAAAGATTATGATGAACCATTGCCCGAGGAGGGTCCCGACCCTGAATCTCATTGGAGTATGGTATTTGATGGAGCTGTGAATGCATATGGTAAAGGAATTGGTGATGTGATTGTTACTCCTCATGGATCGCACATTCCTTTTACTACAAGGTTAACATTTGATTGCACTAATAATATGGCAGAATATGAGGCTTGCATCATGGGTCTTGAAGAAGCTATTGATCTTAGAATCAAGATTCTAGATGTGTATGGTGATTCAGCTTTGGTAATAAATCAGATTAAAGGAGAATGGGACACTCGTCACCCTGGCTTGATCCCTTACAAAGATTATGCTAGAAGATTACTACCCTTCTTCAATAAATTTGAATTCCATTACATTCCTAGAGATGAAAATCAAATGGCGGATGCTCTGGCAACTCTGGCTTTCATGTACCAAGTAAATGTTTGGAATGATATACCCTAAATTACAATTCGACGGCTAGATAGGCCCGCTCATGTGTTTGCGACAGAGGAGGTAGCAGATGAAAAACCTTGGTATTATGATATCAAGCATTTTCTTCAGACTCAGGAATACCCGTTTGGTGTGTCAAAGAAAGATAGAAAGACACTGAGAAGATTGGCAGGCAGTTTCTTCCTCAGTGAAAATGTGTTATACAAGAGGAATTTTTACATGGTCTTGCTCAGATGCGTGGATAGACACGAAGCAGACATGTTGATGCATGAGATCCATGAAGGTTCATTTGGCACTCATGCTAATGGACATTCAATGGCTAAAAAGATGCTAAGGGCAGGTTATTATTGGTTGATAATGGAATCTGATTGTTAAAAATTTGCAAACAAGTGCCATAAATGCCAGATTTACGCAGATAAGATCCATGTATCTCCGACACTTCTCAATGTGATTTCCTCCCCATGGCCTTTATCTATGTGGGGTATTGACATGATAGAACCCAGAGCTTCAAATGGACACCGTTTCATCTTGGTAGCAATTGACTACTTTACCAAATGGGTAGAGGCTGCTTCATATGCCAATGTTACCAAACAGGTGGTTGTGCGTTTCATCAAAAATAATCTTATATGCCGGTATGGTGTGCCGAGCAGAATCATCACTGACAATGGCTCGAATTTGAACAACAAGATGATGATTGAACTGTGCGAAGAATTCAAGATTGTTCATCACAATTCATCTCCATACAGGCCAAAGATGAATGGGGCTATTGAAGCTGCTAATAAGAATATCAAGAGAATTATCCAGAAAATGGTTGTTACTTATAAGGATTGGGATGAAATGCTCCCTTTTGCTCTACATGGATATCGAACATATGTTCGCACTTCAACAGGAGCAACCCCATTTTCCATAGTGTATGGAATGGAAGTTGTACTCCCTGTCGAGGTAGATATTCCCTCGTTGCGTGTGATAATGGAAGCCAAATTGACAGAGGCTGAATGGGTTCAGAACAGGTTTGACCAATTGAATTTGATTGAAGAGAAGAGAATGACAGCTTTGTGTCATGGGCAGTTATATCAGAAAAGAATGAAGAAAGCATTTGATAAAAAGGTCAAACCTCGTGAATTCAGAGAAGGCGACCTCGTGCTCAGGAAGATCATGTCTTTCAAAACTGATTCTAGGGGCAAGTGGAGTCCCAATTTTGAAGGCCCGTATGTTGTCAAGAAAGCCTTCTCTGGTGGTGCATTAATTCTTGAAACTATGGATAGCGAGGAGTTCCCACGTCCCATGAATGCTGACGCAGTCAAGAAATACTTCGCCTAAAGAAATAAAAGAACTGCTCGCTAAGTTGAAAACTCGAAAGGGCGACTTAGGCAAAAAGGAGCATCTCGGTAGGCCGAAAACCCGAAAGGGCGGTCTAGGAAAAAATTAGAGACATAAACATAATAAATTTCCTGCTAAGTTGAAAACCCGCAAGGGGAGCTTAGGCAAAAGTTAGGTATTTTCTTGGCAAGTAACTACGTCAGACGAGACTTGATCATCGAAGCAACAATCTTCTCGGATCCTCACCATACTTCAACGAAAGCTGCTGCTCAGGATGTCAAAAGATGCTAGGGGGGATAGTTTTCATTGTATCTCAATGTATCTTTTCCATTATGTATTACCATTTCCCAAACTTTGTAATCATCCATGGAGTCTCTCCATTCGCAGACTACCATTCTATTAATGAAATTCGAGCTTTTGCCCAATTCTTTGTGTTCTTATTTTTATTTAGCTTGCAAAGACTTCATTTATTATTGATAATAACTTTTAAAGCAAAGAGATTAAAAAGCAAAATTGACCTTTTCAAAAAAAAAAAGAGATCTTTACAATTCAATTTACTTTGGGATTTGTGATGAAACAATGACAACAAAAATGGTGATCCCAAGAATGAACAAACTCTGGTTGTTTTAAGAAGATTTACTTCCTTCATGAAGGTTTTCTCAAGTCTTTTTGCTGGCATGTGCGTAATCTTTGTGTATTTCCTAGATAGTTAAAGACGAGATCAATGGGTGAAAGGTACAATATTGGGTTTGTGATCCCATTATCCCCAGTCAAGTCTTGGTTCGCTTTTGATTTTGGGCTTGCATAGTCAGAAGTCTCCGTCTCAGATTCCCCAACAAGTTTTCCCTCATATGATGAAAGTTTTTGGCATTAATAATGACTTCTCGATTTCCCAGGAAGGTTATCCTAGGGCATCTCTTGTTTGGAATGAGTACTCGTGATGAAAGTTTTCTCCAGGGAGGTAGGCTTGAATCCCCCAGTGAGGTTTGGTTGTTTCGACGTCAGTCTGCTTTATTTGAGGTTGATCTTGCAATCTCTAATAGGCATGTTGTTTTTGGAAAGCCGTTTCTCCTCAGTAAAGTTAAGGCAGGCAGTGAGTTTGGTTTCCGCAGTTGCTTTTACTTTTCTTGGATTGATCTTTCTGGTTGAAGTTTAGCCCATTTGTTGTTAGTACCTGAGGCAGTTTTGTTTGTTTGCGCTGATTATGTATCCTTTTTATCAGCATATGTACAATAGCACTCATACATTCATACTTACATCATGCATTGCTAAAAATCATTGATCATTGACATTGTATTCTGACCTTTCCTGCAGCGCTCTTTGCTTAGTTGAATTTGGTTTTCCCTCCTGAGTTTATTTCTCAAAGGATGAGTCTGCATTGGCCGTCTTGCTCCAGTATATTTCTGAATTAGATTTATGGCTACATGACAATATCATTTTGTGATCGGTGGGAATAGAACTGACTGTTTTGGAATGCTGGTTCGCGTTTGCGTTTTGCAAAATGTCGCAGTAAGCAAGAGTCGCCACCGTCTTTTATTTAATCCAACAAGGAAAGGACAAAAGCACAACAAAATTTCTTTTCGAGATGTTTCTCGGGTTCGGGAGGTAGATTATAGAAAGGGAAGGTGTTAGCACCCTTTCTATTCGTGGTTATCCACGGGCTCTTAGGTACTTGCTCATTGTGTTTTCAAAAGTTTGCTTTTCTTGGTGATTGTGGGTTTTGAAAAAAAGTTTTGTTTGAAAACTTCGATTTAACTCTTGTTTCTGTCCTCAAGAGTGTATGAAGTGTTGTTTGAAAACTTTGTTTGAAAAGTGTAAGTGCGAAAGATTTGTTTTGTTTTGAAAGAGCAAGTACCTGAGAACCTCTACCTACTCAAAAGGAATTAAGATGTGTAAATTTCCTTTAGACAGTGCTATCCCACTATTGAGAAGTAGGTAGCACCGTCGTTGGAGTTTTCGGGTCAATTCGATTAAGGGACATGTGGTCACTAAAGCAATGTTAGGACGCCTTAGCGGTAACCCTAATGTCTTAAATAATTTTTTTATCGAGGCAACCGTTTTGAGGCAACTTTGATCTTTAGACAGGAGGGCGACCTCTAAAACTTCCTATACTCAATGACCACGTCGAGGCAACCAAGTGAGGCGTACCCTAAGAGTGGTATGTGCGAGTGTATTGTTTTTCAGTTATTTATCTTTGTACATGTTATGGTGAGCTACGGTTGATTTTAAGTTAAGATAAATCTTGTCATGCATAGCCTATTATTCATACATCTAGCAGTTAATGGTTGCGGAAAATAAAATTAAGCTATTACAAGGCGTCGGGTATTTACATCGCCAAGAACAAACCCTTGAAAAAAGTAAATGCGGAAAATTAAATGAAAACGGTAAATAATCCTAATTAAAAGCTATTACATCATCGGAGTAAATACAATTATATGGAATAAAAAAATAATATGCGCGAGAAAAATTGAATCGGAGAGTTTTTAGGGTTTTGACCCTTTTTTAAGAAAGAAGGAGATTTTTGTTATTTTGAACTAAATGAAATTAAATGAAATTAAGCCTAAGTTAATTAATTAATTTGATAAAAAATGTATTTTTTTGGGTTTTTAAATATTTAAGAAAATAAAAGTAAGATGATTAAATGTATTAAAAAACCTAATTCTACATTGATTTTAATTTATTACAAAAATATTAATGTTGTGCCTAATTAAAACTAAACAAATTAAGTTAATATTGATTTACAAAATAAACTAATTAAATTTAATAAATAAAAATATTATATATATTTTTATGTTTTCTGAATTTTTTATAAAAAGGGGTTAATTTGTTAATTAGTTAATTAAAATAATAATAATAAAAATAATTAAATGAAAGAAAAAGATAAAAGAAAAGAAGAGAAATAAACTCATGAAAGGGGGTGTTGGGCCCAATTTGGAGGTGTATCTTGCAATTCCCAAGCCCATTATGCTTCAGCCCCATTGACTTTCCAGGATCTCATACGCAGGCATTGACTAGGGAGTATGATGATCTTTCACTCATGACCATTGGATCTAGGCTTGGAGACATCTGGCGCACAGATATTTGAGGTGTATGGTGGACCTCTCTTTGCAAATTGCACAAGAATACCTGAAGGAGAAAAATAAACAAGATTTTGGGGGACCTGGGATTCGAACCCAGATCCCAATACTCATTGGCCAGCGTCCCTGCCACTACACCACCATGCCTTATTTGTTATTGGAATAATAAGCCATTATAATATATGAAAACAATCAACATGTTGTAAATAAAAATAAAGCGCGCGTTTTTTCAAACACACGAACCAGATGACAACACGTCATCATCTTCAACCTTTGCCCTGCATAAAATAAATCATATAGCGGGGGTTTTTAACCTCCACTACCTCCCTGCACGAAAAATAGCGAATTGACACACAGCAAAAAGAAATCTTTCACGAGGTGTGTGTTCCAATCGTCTTGGTCTCACTAATTCAACCATACATCCCATTGGTTCCAATTTTTCCTGGTTTGGAAAGCCCTATTTGAAAGCTTGAAAACCCTAGAAATTCAATCATGGCATCTCTCGATTCAGGGCACTATGGTTCAATTCAATCATTCCATTAGCTTTGTATGATCTCGTGAGATGGTATGTCGCGATTCCTTGAGCTTTGATGCTTGAATTTGATTGCAAATCACTCCTGGTACCTTCTGCAATGTGTTTGGATGGACAAGGCACCCTGAATTGGCCTAGATTGCAAGAACAAGTTTTGAGTTTTCTTGGAATTTCTTGAAATTGGTATGGCCGTTTCTGCAGCTTTTTCTCGTGTATTAGGTTATGGTTGGCTTACTTGCATATAAGGGAAACAGTTTAGGTCAAAATTTGGACCCATACCCATGTGCATTGAAGATTAAATCTTTGATTGATAAATCAAATATTCTTGATTTTTCATGATTGAACAAGTTGCCAAAATTGGATATTTTTGTATCTTTTAGCTTGTGCACGAATTGGTCAGCATATTTGGATCATATTTGGTTCACAAATAGGTTTAAGAATCAAATCTTCTATTTTCTCATGATTTAAATTAATTAAATGAATTAATATGTATTAAAAATCCATTTAATCAATAAATTTAAGAAAATAAATCCAATTTAACTTGGTGGGTCGTGCATAGGTCATGGGTGAAGTTTCAAAAAGAGATTTGAGGCCCATTAGCAAAAAGAAGGTGTTTTGAGCAAAGTTGACTTTTGCAAATTCATGAAAATTGCCCAACTTCTCCAATGCATAACTTGCTCATTTTTGATCATATGACCATGTTCTTGGACATTTTGGAAAGCCCTTGAAGTCCTCTAACCAATGCTTTTGGTCCCATGTCATTTGGGTTTACCAATCTCAAGTTATGGCCTTTGACTCAAAGTGTACTTTTGTTGACTTTTGAAATTGACCTATAATGTAAAAATTTGTAACTTTTTGTGAGAGCCTTTCTTGATCTTGTAGTGTGAAGATGGATTGTAGGAAATTGCATCCTCTTCAAAATGAGCTTTGGATGGAATTTTTCTGATAAACCATGAAAGAGTTATGCCCTTGTCAAAGTACAGTTGACTTTTCTACTGTCCAAAAATAGTAACTTTTGCATCTTGATGATTTTTGAGCTATTCTTGTGGGATCATGATCAAGACTTGATCAAATGATGATTGTGAACTCAAAATAAGATGTTGACCAAGAATTATGACTTTTGACTTCAAAATGACCATTTTGCCCTTGCAGTTGACTATAGGTCAAATGGAGCTTTTGACTGTGCAAATTGGCACTGTGAGTCTTGAAACTTGGCATGTAGGTGCTTGAGAATGTATATAGGCCTATGAGACTTGATTGAACCATTGAGAACCCCAAATTCCTGAAAGAACCAAAACCCTAATTTTGAATTGGCTGCCTAGGAGATGGTTTGACTGTCTAACCCTTGAGCCATTTTGAACCATTTGGAGATGATTCTTGACAAATCTTGAGGAATATGGGAGGGCAAATTTTGGGGTACAACACATTTATTATGAATTTATCACAACTTTGAGTTTTGGTTTGTGCATTTATTTTGCACAGGAAGACTTTATCTCCTCAGCAGGAATATCGTAGCATTTCCCCGGGAAGTCATATTTCTATCCCTAGAAAGTCATTTCTCTTTGTAAATCCCCTTGACAATGAGTGGGAGTCTCTTTATTTGAGACGGATTACGTATTACCCTTTCCAGGCAGATTTCCTTGGTTAAAGGAGAAGTTGAGACCTGTTGTACCCCAAAATTTACCCTCTCATATCTCCCAAAATATTGCAAGAAAAATCTCCAAGTGGCTCAAGCTTGCTCAAAAGTTGGACAGACAATCATCTCCTAAGGCAGTCTTCCCCAAATTAGGGTTTTGTGTTGCATCAATATCCTTGAGTCCAAATGACCTCAGGTGCTCTCCATTGTCCTAATATGCCTTCAAGATCATCCATGTCAAATTTCAAGCCTTGCAAAGGAAGTTTGCTCAGTCAATTGCTCAAAAGGTCCAAAAATCGACTGTGTTAGGGCAAAAGTCAACTGTGACCCAAATACAGTCAAACTTCAAGATTTTTTGTCAACATTCTCATTTTGAAGTATATTTCATCATTTGATCAAGGGTTGATCATGATTAATCAAGGATTTCACAAAATTCATCAAGACTCAAAAGTTGCTAAATTAGGGTTTTGTAGGAAAAGTCAACTCAACTTTGACCAAGCATAACTTTCTCATACTTTATGAGAAATGACCCATCCAAAGCTCATTTTGAATAGAATGCAATTTCCTACAATCCATATTCATATCCCAAGATCATAAAATTCACTCACAAGAAGTTACAAATTTGGACATTATAGGTCATTTTTGAAAGTCAACAAAAACACCTTTTTTTCCAAAGCTTATAACTTGAGCATGGAATATAAAATTGAGATGAGACCAAAAGGTTTGGTTATAGGACATCTCAAGCTTTCTAAAAAGTCCAATAACACCTCTAAAAGTTCAAAATTGAAGAAGTTATGCATTGTTGAAGTTGGGCATTTTTGCAAAATTGTCAAAAGTCAATTATCCCCAAAACTTCAAATTTTGTCAAATAGGCCCATTCTTTTCCACTTGATTTGAGTTTCCCCCATTGCACACGTGTCCTAGCTTCAGCCTTGAGATCATATTTCTTTTTTATTATTTTATTTGATTTTTTATTGAATTATTTCATTTTTAATCAAATTAAATCAAATAAAATACAAATATTGATTACTTGAGATCTTTTTGGCTATTTCAGGTTGAGATCATCATCATTAAGAGCATCAAATTCTTATCACACAAGATCATGTGCAAAAAGATGGATTTTTGACAAATTTGGAAAGCTTTCAAAAGTGAATCAAATCAAATATGGGTGCATTGATTTAGAGATTGGATCCATAATTCTTAACCTAATGCATTCTATAATACATAAGGAAGGCAAAGGCACGAAAATAAGGGCTGGAGGCTGCAAGGAGAAGCAAAACAAAACTTGAAAAAGTGGTGGAAAAGTTGGAATTCGAAATCATAGCAAGAGCAATTTTCAGAAGCCAAAAGCTATCCCAATCAACTGTTGGGTGTTCACTCAACCTCCTGGGATCAAAAGCACGCATTTTTCAATCTCCTAGAGCACTGTAAGTGTCACGCGATCCCCTTCTGTATTTGATTTCGTATTTCAAAAATCATGCATTATTACAAAGAATCAATGGCATATTTGTAACCACCAGATCATTTCCAAGCTTTTTGTATTATTCAATTTCATTTATCTGCTCTGTGGTGCAAAACGCCATTGTTAGGGTTTTGCCTCTTGGATTAGGGTTTTTGTTACAGGTAAAATTAGCCTTAATGATGGCTATGGACGTGACCGGGAGAGGAAGACGAATGCAACCATGGTCTTGGGAGGAATTTATATGGCCTGAGATTAATTTTAGGAATGGCCTACGCTTTTAGCTGCAGATTCAAATTCGTAGGTAACTTTGTTACAGGCCTGAGGACAGGGACGAGATCGTGTCCTCCTCTAATTAGCCCTTTTCAAATTTTTGCGCATTTTTTATTTTTCTGGCATATTAACGTATTTTCACATATTATATTTTGTTCTTATATTGTTAACAAATGAAGCACAATAGCCTAGTGGCAAGCGAGCGCTGGCAACATCCAACAAGACCTGGGTTCGAACCCCAGGTCCTCCAAATTTCTCTTTGTTTTATTTCTTCAGGTTATCACATGCAAATCCAAGCGCGAAGCACATCATACACCCTCAAGCATCTGATCGCCAAATGGCCATAGGCCAAATCTGGTGGCCAGAAACTGATGGTCTACCATAGACCAAGTCAACATGCGCGCAGGGAATCTTAGAGGTCAACAGGGCTAATGCAAATGGGCCTCAGATTGCTTCTCAAACCACCCTTTTCAGGCCCATACCCTTTCTCTCTTTCTATTATTTTTATCTTATTTGATTTAATTATTTTTATTATTTTCTAACCAATCAATTTTTTTCCTTTATAAAATTAAAACCACAAAAATAATATTTTCTTTATCAAATTAAATTTTAGTATTTTTTTTATTAACAAATCTATTAATTAATTTAGGCTATTAATTAGAAATAACTTTAATATATTTTTTGTCAATAATTAAAATTAATTAGACTTAATTAGGTTTTTTTTTACTAACATTGATTAATTTTATTTTATTTCTTTAAATACCAAAAACCCAAAAATATTTATTTTTATTAATTGATTCAATTTAATAATTAATTTAGGATAGTTTATTTCTTAGAATAAAAATAACAAAAAAAATCTTTTCTTTAACAAAAAAGGGTCAAAACCCTAGAACCTTGCGCCCGATTTAATTTCCCGCACGCGATCTATTTATTCAATATTGTACTTGTTCCCGACTTGTAATAGCGAATAGGACCATTTAATTATCTTTATCGCTTTATTTATTTTTCCGCATTTAAATTTCAAAGAGTTGTTTTTGGCGATGTAAATACCCGACGCCTTGTAATTTAATTTCCGCAATTTATTTTCTGCAAAAATATAACTGTTAGATGTTTGATAATAGGGATGCATGACAAGAATGAATGTTTAACCTAAAATCAACTTAGATCACCATTAACATGTACAAAGATAAAATTAACTGAAAACAACACACTCGCACATGGGCACTCTTAGGGTACACCCCACTTGGTTGTTTTCGTACTCAGTCATTAAGTATAGGTCACTTTAGAGGTCGCCCTCTTGTCCAAAGATCATAGTCGCCTCGAAACAGTTGCCTCGGATATTGTTGCATCAAACAAATGATCTAAGACATTAGGGTTACCGCTAAGGCGTCCTACCATTGCTTTAGTGACCGTAAGTCCCTAATTCGAATTGACCCTAAAACTCCAACGACGGTGCTACCTACTCATTCATAGTAGGATAGCATTGTCTAAAGGAAGATAGCATAGAACGATTCCTTTTTCGAGTAGGTAGATGGTTCTTAAGTACTTGCTCTTTCAAAAACAAAATCTTTTTACACTTACACTTTTCGAACAAAGTTTTCAAAAACACTTCATACGCTCTTGAGGACAGAAGTAAGAGTTAAATCGAAGTTTTCAAACAAACTTTTTTTTCAAACCCACAAGCACAAAGAAAGCAATTTTGAAAACAATTGAGCAAGTACCTAAGAGCCTGTGGATAACCACGGATAGAAAGGGTGCTAACACATTCCCTTTCTATAATCTACCCCCCGAACCCGAGAAATATCTCGAAAAAAGGAATTTTTATATGCTTTTTTCCTTTCCTTGTTGGATAAAATAAAAGTCGATGGCGACTCTTGCTTACCGCGACATTTTGCAAAAACAAACGCAAAACGCAAACTAACATTCCAAAAAACAGTCAGTTCTTTCCCACCGTATTGCCAGAACTGGCGACTCTGCTGGGGAGACTTATAAGTAGGGTGTACCTTAGGAATAGTTCATAATGTTTTCAATTGATTGACTTGTATGATTTATCTTTGTGGGCTTGTATCGGAGTTACTATAGATCCTAACCCGGATCTGGGGGATACCCTTTAGGTAAGTAGCAATAAACTGTGAGGGAACTGTACGGCTTAGACCGATACGGTTGAAACAGTAGCTACGTTGGTGTGGCACTTTACTATGTACCGATATCCCTTGTGGCGCAACGAGGAGAATATGGGTCTGCTAAGGGGTCATTAAGCACCAACTGACCTTAGAACCTTTAAATTGACCAACTTGACCATAGAACAGTAGCAGTATGCTACACTCATTGAGACTAAACTCTCGCGATGATTTCGGCCGCAAGAAAAGGTTGCTAAACTGGAATTATGACCGATCGAGGGTAGTCAGTGATATTGAGATCCTCTAGAACCCGATTACTATTTTTAGGACAGGTTTGAACCAACTGAACTGAAAGAGGGTAGTACCTAAACTCCTTTCCAGCCTGAAATCTAAGGGCTCTCTGTATGACTTGTGTGCCTTTACCATGTTTGCTATTTGTGGATACTTGTGGTGTGCTTTCTATCATGACATCATGACATCATAACATTGCATGCATCTTACATTGGACTAACCTATTTCAAAGACAGGAGGGATTCATCTTTGTTCTGTTTTCTAGGTCATGATACCCATGCGTAGGAACACCATCCGGATCAAATTTGTCCAGGTTCCCACTATGCTTAAAGAATTGGTTGCAAAGATGTCAGATACTACCTCCTTCATCAGGAGACATGGTCACCTCTTGGGTTTGGTCACTTCCAAATTGGACGAGAAGATGATGAGTGTCCTAGTCCAGTTCTTTGATCCATTGTACCATTGCTTTACTTTTCAGGACTATCAGTTGGTCCCCACCTTGGAAGAGTTCTCTAATCTGCTTGGTATCTCTATTCTGGAGCAGAACCCATTAACAGGTTGGGAGAAGATCCTTAGGCCAGAAGAGATTGCTTCAGTCCTCCATCTGACAAAGGCTGAAGTGATGTCTAATTGGGAGACTAGAAGTGGATCCAAGGGATTTTTGGCTAAGTTCTTGGTCGGTAAAGCTAATCGGTTCTGGGATAGTCTAGACTTCCAGGAATTTGAAGACATTTTGGCTCTTCTTATATATGGTTTGGTGTTGTTCCCTAACCCAGATGCTTTCGTCGACGTGAATGCAGTGAAGATCTTTATGTCTGGTAATCCTGTGTCCACTCACTTGGGTGACATTCTTCATTCTCTGTATGCCCGTACCACTCGAAAGCGGGGAACCCTGATGTGCTGTGCTCCATTGTTGGCAAGGTGGTTTATTTCTCACCTTCCCAAGTCAGTTTTGAAGAACAAAGAAGGCATGGGTTGGGCCTATAGGGTTATGTCTCTCTCTCATAATGACATCATCTGGACTATCAAGGGTATGGACGAGGTGGATATTATTGATCACTGTGGGGAATACCCCAATGTTCCACTAATAGGAACCACTGGAGGGATCACTTAATCCGTGCTTGGCCTTACGTCAGTTTGGGCGAGCTAGAAGGGAAGGTCCTCATGATTTGCTAATGCCTAGTATTGTCTTTGATTTCCAAGGGGATAGTGACGAGCAACGCTGCCGATTCATAAGAGCTTGGGATAGAGTCCACAGGTCTGATCCGCACGAGCTGGGTGCAAAGACTTCTCTTCTAATGGAGCCATATCTCTGATGGGTTCGTATCCGTGCCCAGAAGCTGGGTATGTCGTATGAAGTCGTCTTGCCTATCATTGTTGAAGTTGCTGATGAAGAAGGGATTCCTCCTACCATCCTCCATCCTCATATGCCCACTGACATTGGGGCATTGAAAAGGTCTTGGATGCAGCTGAGAGAAGAGCGGGATACTTACTGAGAAAAGCATCACGAGCAAGAGCAGAAGATTCAGAAGTTGACTAGGCAGTTGGAGAATGAGCAGACCATCAACGACTATGTCAGCACCAAAGGCAAACGACCATGGGAGCGCTGATTGTCTTCCGATTTTTTCTAGTTTTTATTTACTGTTCAATATTTCCTTTCTTGTAACGCCTTAAAAACATTTGTTTGAACAATTGAATTTCAAGTTTATCTAATAAAAGTGTGTTTCATGTTTGGTTTACGAATTTGAATCTCTCGATGTCTTTGAAATCATAGCATATGCATTTCATTCCATGCACCTCATAACAGGTACCCATTACAGGTCTCTTATCTTCTTCGCTGTTTATTTCAGCATCATGTCTTCTGAGCCATCAACTGAACAAGCAATCAAGGCTCTGCGGGCCCAGAACGCCCAGTTCCAAGAGTTGTTCATGAATTTAGCTAAGGGTCAGCAGGATCTGAAGACCCTTATTCTGAAAGAGAAGAAGAAGAAGAAGAAGAGGACAGTCCTGTTTAACACGGGTCACAGGTTCGGAAACAGGCTACAAGATGAAGTTAATTTGACCACCTCATCTGGAGGGAAAGATAGTCAAGAAGAAAGGAGGGCTCCTAGCCCTGTGGTTTCAGACAATGAGACGGACTTCGACGAAGACCAGTATCCTCCGGCTGAGGATAGATACAAGCAACTGGAAGACCGTTTGAATGCGATGGAAGTTCAGAAAGTGCCTGGTCTGGACTTTGGTGATCTGGGACTGTCGTCTGGGGTGGTGATTCCCCACAAATTCAAAGCACCAGCCTTTGCTAAATACGACGGAATTTCTTGCCCGAAACTGCACCTCAGGTCGTATGTAAGGAAGATTCAGCCATACACCACTGACAAGAATCTCTGGATCCACTTCTTTCAAGACAGTCTTTCAGGGACTCAGCTTTAATGGTTTTACCAGTTAGAAGGAACTAGTATCCGCAGTTGGGAAGATTTGGCTGCTTCTTTCTGCAGGCAGTACCAATACAATGCCGACCTCGCTCCCACGCGTACCCAACTCCAGGGTATGTCAATAGGTGCGCGCGAAGGTTTCAAAGATTATGCTCAAAAGTGGAGGGACCTTTACAGAGCTAATTATGACCGGTGAAAGGATTGAGGTTGGTATTAAGTCTGGTAAAATACAGAAGGGTGCTTCATCAGGCACCAAGAAGAAGCCTTTTAAGAAGGAGTCAAGTGTTGTTTACAGTTCGAAAAGCCAGAATAGACCTGAACACCGCTAAGCTATTAATGTGGTTGTTATTTGAAGACCTGCTGGTGCTCCTCAGCGCAACAATCAACCAAGGGCCGAGAAACCTCGAAGATAATACACTCAGCTCAACATGACTTTATCTCAGATTTTGCCACAGTTATTGAAAACCAATCTAGTGATTCCAAGGGAGGCCCCGCAGAATCCCAACACTACATCACCAAAGTACAACCCTAATGCCCGTTGTGCTTTTCACTCTGATAGCCCTGAGGCATGATACAGATGATTGTTGGGTTTTGAAGAATAAGGTACATAACTTAATTTATGCTAAGGAGATTGAGTTCGAAGCACCTGAAAGACCTAATGTTGTGACAGCTCCTATGCCTAAGCATGGAGTGAATGCTGTAGATGAAGACTTGTTTGTGGTTTCTGTGAACGATATTATTACCCCTTTGATGACTATGAAGAAGAACCTTTTATTAGCCGGCTTATTTCTGGGCTGTGACGAAGGTTGCCGTATGTGTTTTGTCCTACCTACCGGTTGCCATCTTTTGAAGTCAGGTGTCCAATGCCTGATGGATAGTAAAGAAATTCTGTTTGAGAAGACTGTTGTTCCTTTAGTTCATACTGAAGAAGTTGCTATTATCACCATTTTCGACAATTCTTCCAAGGCTTCCTCGAGAAGGCTTGTTAGAATTACATCTGTTACAAGAATTGCACCATTGATCATCACTGTTCCAGGGCCTATCCCCTATACATCTGATAAATATGTCCCTTGGCATTACGAGGCTGATGTTTATTGTCACAGAATTAAACAAAATTTGGATGTTGATACTGACGTCAGCAATATTGTTGGGCCTGCCAAAGTCACCCGCAGCGGAAGACTTTTCTCCCATGATATCTCTCCACCAACTTCCCGGAAACCTGTTGTTATTACATCTGCCAGTGTACCTGCTGCTATTCCTGTTCAAGTTCCTATTCTTACCCCTGTTGCCGAGTCATCCGATACTCGGGGCAAAGGGATCACTGATGAGCCTGCCCGGACGGAGGCACCGAAGACAATTACTATTGAAGCCTCTGGGCAAGAGATGGAGGAGATTTTGAAGATCATCAAAAAGAGCGACTACAATGTAGTCGAGCAGCTAGGGCAAACCCCGTCCAAAATCTCTATGTTGTCACTATTACTATGCTCAGAAGCCCATGTCAAGGCTCTGATTGCATTCCTGAAGACTGCACACGTACCGCAAGAGACATCAGCTGATCAGTTTAAAGATTGCGTGGCTAGTCTGACTGCTGATAATGGGTTGGGTTTCTCTGATGCCGACTTGACTGCTAAGGGGAAGAATCACAATGACGCCCTGCATGTCTCCATTGAATGCAGGGGCACTACTCTTGCTCATGTATTGGTGGATAATGGTTCCTCATTGAACGTTTTGCCTAAGAAAGCTCTAGATCGGTTGGACTGTGAAAGGTTGGAGCTGAAACCAAGCAACATTGTCGTCAGGGCCTTTGATGGGTCTAAGAGGATGGTGCATGAAGAAGTGGATATTCCGATTAAGGTTGGTTCTCAGGTTTTCGCCTCTACATTCTATGTGATGGACATTCGACCATCTTATTCTTGTTTGCTGGGTCGCCTATGGATCCACAAAGCTGGGGCAGTAACCTCAACGCTCCACCAAAAGCTAAAGTACCCAATGAAAGGGAAAATTGTGACAGTACAAGGAGAAGAGGAGTACTTCAACTCTTTCTGATATATAGAAATGGATGGGGAGTTCATTGAGACCCCATTTCAGCATTTTGAAGAGGTTCCCCAGACACTGGCATCAACTGAGACTGTTGTTGAAGATGGCTTCCTTCAAAGATGCCTGGGCTGTTTTCGAGAAAGGTGGGTGTGCAAATTGGGGCCAACTCCCTGATTTTGCACAGAAGACTAACAAGTTTGGTTTGGGTTTCACTGCAGAAGCTCAAAAGGCTGTTCGGAGCGCATGGATCGGAAGACCTCCCTTGTTCATCAGCAATTCAGGAGTGAACGCCATTGAAGACGATATTGAAGAGTCTGAGTTTGACGGTTGGATCTACCCAACAACCGACGATGGACTAAGAAACTGGAAAGCAAAGGACTTCATCCCAATTTCTTTTGTTACCCAGTAATGAGGCTTTTTGTTTTGAATTTGTAACAGACAATGTTTTAAACTTTACGGCCCGGTGCCTTACCCGAGGCACTGTGGCTTCATTTGTGAGGGCTTTATGTGTGTCATCTACATATATCATTAATAAAAGCATTGGACATTTCTTGCATTTCAAATTTTGCGCTCCTTGTGTTTCTTTTATTATATATTGCAAAACAGCTATTTTACACACACTCACATATACAAGTCTACATCCACTTTGGATCCCACTGATAACGACTCTGCTACTGCCAGTTATGACTTCGAAAATCTGATCAACTTAGCCAAAGACGAAGGTGAAGATGATTGCGAAGTGCCTGGTGAACTTGCTAGGTTGTTACTTCAGGAAGAGAGGGTTATTCAGCCGCATGAGGAGCCGGTGGAATCGGTAAATCTGGGTACATAGGTGGACAGGAAAGAGGTCAAGATCGGGGCAAACCTGGAGCTTAGTGTGAAGCAACGGTTGATTCAGATGCTGCGTGACTATGTTGAGATCTTCGCCTGGTCTTATGAAGATATGCCTGTCCTCCAGTGAAACAGAAGGTCCGCCGAATGCGCCCAGAGATGTCTGAGAAAATCAAGGCTGAAGTAATGAAACAGTTTGATGCCGATTTTCTAGCAGTTACTTCTTACCCGCAGTGGGTTGCCAATGTGGTTCCTGTGCCGAAAAAGGATGGTAAGGTTCGAATGTGTGTTGACTATAGGGATCTGAACAGAGCGAGCCCCAAGGATGACTTCCCTCTACCTCATACCGATGTTCTGGTTGACAACAACGCACAACATAAGGTCTTCTCCTTTATGGACGGTTTCTCCAGCTATAATCAGATTAAAATGGCTCCCGAAGACATGGAGAAGACAACTTTTGTTACTCATTGGGGTACCTTTTGCTACAAGGTCATGCCTTTCGGATTGAAGAATGTCGGGGCAACGTATCAGCGTGCCATGGTTGCTTTGTTTCATGACATGATTCATCATGAGATCGAGGTATACGTCGATGACATGATTGCAAGATCCCAGACTGAGGAAGAGCTTCTGGACCACCTTCAGAAGTTATTTGACAGGTTGAAGTTGTACAAGCTGAGGTTAAACCCGAACAAGTGCACCTTCGGGGTGAGATCTGGTAAGCTGCTGGGTTTCGTTGTAAGCGATAAAGGTATTCAAGTGAATCCTGCAAAGGTGAAGGCTATACAGGAAATTCCAGCTCCCAGAACAGAAAAAGAAGTCAGAGGCTTTCTGGGACGTTTGAACTACATTGCCCGATTCATCTCACACCTAACTGCTACTTGTGAGCCAATCTTCAAGCTACTGAAGAAAGATCAAGTGGTAAAATGGAACGATGAATGTCAGGTCACTTTCGAAAGGATCAAAGAGTATCTCCAAGAGCCACCCATTCTGATGCCACCGGTTGAAGGGAGACCTTTGATCTTATACTTGACAGTACTCGACAACTCAATGGGGTGTGTGCTGGGTCAGCATGACGAGTCTGGCCGAAAAGAGCATGATATTTATTACCTTAGCAAAAAGTTTACCGACTGTGAGACCCAATACTCACTGCTCGAGAAAACTTGCTGCGCTTTGGCATGGGCTGCTCGCCGGCTGAGACAGTATATGCTGACTCACACTACTCTATTGATATCAAAGATGGATCCAATCAAGTATATCTTCGAGAAGCCTGCCTTGTCTGGAAGAATAGCAAGATGGAAGATCATCTTGACTGAGTATGACATCTAGTACACGACCCAAAAGGCAATCAAGGGAAGTGTGTTAACAGATCATTTGGCACATCAGGCAGTGGATGATTACCAGTCTATGAACTTTGAATTCCCGGATGAGAATATCATGATAGTGATTGACTGTGAGACACCTGGACCGAATGAAGGACCTAAGGAGGGATCCCGATGGTCTATGTACTTTGATGGAGCTTCAAATGCTTTGGGTAATGGCATTAGCGCTGTGATCATATCTCTTAAAGGCTCTTATACTCCGTTTACCGCTCGATTATGTTTCAACTGCACCAACAACATGGCGGAGTATGAAGCATGCATCATGGGTCTTCGAGCAGCAATTGACCTAAGGATTAAGTTTCTAAGTGTCTTCGGAGATTCCGTTCTCGTGATCAGTCAGATCAAAGGCGAGTGGGATACAAAACACCTGAATCTTATTCCTTACAAGAAGTATGTATTGACGTTGCTTCCCCACTTCGAGGAGATAACTTTTGAACACTTCCCCAGAGAAGAGAATCAGTTGGCGGATGCGCTGGCTATGATATCTTCTATGTTCAAGGTCAATTGGGACAACGAAGCTCCCTGGATTACCATTGAAAGATTGGACGAACCTTCACATTGCTGTGATATTGAGACTGAAGAGGTAACAGAAAAGCCCTGTTTTCATGAGGTGAAGAGGTATCTTGAAGCTCAGGAGTACCCTGAGGGTGCATCTGTTAATAACAAGAAGTTTCTGAGAAGGTTCGCGGAAAAGTTCTTCATCAGCAATGGTATTCTTTACAAGCGTAACCATGATTCAACCTTACTGCGGTGTGTGGATAAGAACAAAGCAGAGAAGATCATGGCAGATTTACATGAAGGTACCTTCAGAACTCATTCTAGTGGACACACCATGGCGAAGAAAATCCTTCGGGCAGGATATTTTTGGTCCACAATGGAAGCCGACTGTTATCAGCATTCTCGGACATGTCACAAGTGCCAAGTCTATGCTGATAAGGTGCACATACCTCCAGTACCTCTGAACGTCTTGATAGCTCCGTGGCCTTTTGCAATGTGGGGCATTGATATGATCGGCGAGATCAGACCTACAGCATCCAACGGGCATCGTTTCATCCTGGTAGCAATTGATTACTTTACGAAGTGGGTTGAAGCAGCTTCCTTTGCTACTCTAACCAAGAATGTCGTGGCACAGTTCATTCGGCACAATCTGATTTATCGATATGGTGTACCAGAGAGGATCATTACAGACAATGGTACAAATCTCAATAATAAGATGATCACCGAACTCTGCAAGCAGTTCAAGATACATCATCACAACTCTTCTCCCTACCGGCCGAAGATGAATGGGGCTGTAGAAGCGGCTAATAAGAACATTAAGAAGATTGTGCAGAAGATGATGGTGACATACAAAGATTGGCACGAGATGTTACCATTTGCTCTTCATGGGTACTGCACCTCAACGCGGACGTCAACAGGGGCAAAACCTTATTCCTTGGTATATGGTATGGAGGCAGTCCTGCCCATTGAAGTTCAGATACCCTCTCTTCGGATTATGAAGGATGCAGGTTTGAGTGAAGATGACTGGATTCAGACCCGACTTGATCAGCTGAACTTAATCGACGAGAAGAGACTTACTGCTATTTATCATGGTCAAACGTATCAAAAGCGGATGATCAAGGCATTTAACAAGAAAGTTAGATGACAAGAGTATCAAGTTGGGGATCTGGTAATCAAGCGTATTATCTTACCTCAAGGTGATCCCAGGGGCAAATGGACCCCTACTTACGAAGGGCCATTTGTGGTTAAGAACATTTTCTCAGGAGGAGCTATGATTCTAACCACCATGGATGGTGACGACCTTCCTCACCCTGTCAATGCAGACATAGTGAAAAGATACTACGCATAAACCAAGATCCGCTAGGTCGACTGGCCTAGGCAAAAATAAGGGCTTCCGGTGAACCAAAAGGGTTCGGGCAAAAATAAGGGATGAAAATGAAAAAAACTGTACACCCGGCAAGTCGAAAACCTGAAAAGGCGGCTTGGGCAAAAAAAAGGTATCCCGATGGACTGAAAACCCGAAAGGGCGGTCCAGGCAAAAATTAGGATTCAAAGCGTAACACTTTGTCTCATTGGATCACCTTGAATCCAGACTTCGGTATCGACTATCAGGCTCGGACGACGCTAATCAATCCGATCTACCTTCAACCAAGTAGCAAGTGATGAGATGCTCGAGGATATAAGGGAAATAGCAGAGTTGGAACCCAGTGGGATTATTCACATAGCTGTTTTGTTTAGTTTTTCACAAATTGTGTAAATTTTATTACTCGGCGGCGTTCTCTTACTAGGACACCAGCCTCTTGTACAAAAACGCCTATTTACAGGCCGAACTTCAAAATCTATACAATTCACTTTCAAAGAAATTTCAAACTGTGTTTCCTTTATCTGTTTTTGTTTTGCAAAGAACGTCCAATGTTCATTTTTGATATATGCATTTGATATTAATTTGCTGCTCATAAATATTTACATGCGAAACAAAAAGACCATTACTTGTAATATCAGAAACAGGGGCAAATGAGAATTGTCCAAACTGTACAATTGCTTTGTCCACCAGGTACAAGGTAAATTCAGCTGAAGAACATGGTTGAGATGTATTCACTCCCTGCAGAGTAAGACAGTAATGATAGCTCTCCCCAGCTGAGACTTGCAACTGTGAATGAATCGGTAACAATCTCTCCAAGCAGAATTTATCTACCATCGGCACTAAAAAGGATTAATATCCCCGACAATCTTAATATTCCCCAATGGAGTATAAGAATATTCCCCGTCAGAATACAAGATATCCCCAGTGGAGTATTGAATTTTCCCAGTGCAGTCTGAAAAAGCGTCCCCAGTGGAGTTTGAAGAATCATACCCAATAGACTGTGGAAGTTTATCCCCAGCGGAGTATATAAAAATAAATATCCCCAGCCAAGCTCAAAGGGTTATCCCCATTAGAGTCTAAAAGGTTATCCCTAGTGAAGTCGCAACTGAAAGATTATCCCCAACAGATTCAATATCACCAGCAACGGTAATTCACCCCAACAGAATTTATCGATGGAATCCTCAGCAGAGCATCTCTTCCCTACAGAGTAATCTCCTCATCAGTTTATTCCCTAATGGAGTTATCCTCTCCTGCAGGTTTATTCTCGCAATCATCTTCGTTCGCTATCTCCAGCGGAAATGAAGAATCCAACTCTTTTCTCCAACAGCTATCCGAGATTTATTTTCCCCAGCTAAAACATTACATTTCCATGCATCATGATACATGCATATACGCATCATACAACACAATCTCACTTATGTTGAGAACACTATTGCTTGATATATATCATGCATTGCATACGACTGACCTCTACCTTTCAGGAAGAATGCAGTTAAGTTCTCAGCTATGTCGAAGACCTGACCGGTTCTTAAATCTCAACTGAATTATCCTCGGTTGAATTTCAGATAAGGTTCTCAATCTCGACAATTTTCCTCCGTCATAGTGTGGACGAGTTCTACAATCTCAACGATATACTTTGTTGACGACCATACAGTTCCTAGATCTTGATGAAGATGTTTCCCTCAGTCGAAGACCTGACCGGTTCCTAAATCTCAACTGAATTATCCTCGGTTGAATTTCAGATAAGGTTCTCAATCTCGATAATTTTCCTCCGTCATAGGGTGGACGAGTTCTACAATCTCAATGGTATACTCCGTTGAAGACCAGACAGTTCCTAGATCTTGATGAAGATGTTTCCCTCAGTCGAAGACCTGACCGGTTCTTAAATCTCAACTGAATTATCCTTGGTTGAATTTCAGATAAGGTTCTCAATCTCGACAATTTTCCTCCGTCATAGAGTGGACGAGTTCTACAATCTCAATGGTATACTCCGTTGAAGACCAGACAGTTCCTAGATCTTGATGAAGATGTTTCTCTCAGTCGAAGACCTGACCGGTTCTTAAATCTCAACTGAATTATCCTCGGTTGAATTTTAGATAAGGTTCTCAATCTCGATAATTTTCCTCCGTCATAGAGTGGATGAGTTCTACAATCTCAATGGTATACCCCGTTGAAGACCAGACAGTTCCTAGATCTTGATGAAGATGTTTCCCTCAGTCGAAGACCTGACCGGTTCTTAAATCTCAACTGAATTATCCTCGGTTGAATTTCAGATAAGGTTCTCAATCTCGACAATTTTCCTCCGTCATAGAGTGGACGAGTTCTACAATCTCAACAGTATACTCCATTGAAGACCAGACAGTTCTTAGATCTCGATGAAGATGTTTCCCTCAGTCGAAGACCTGACCAGTTCTTAAATCTCAACTGAATTATCCTCGGTTGAATTTCAGATAAGGTTCTCAATCTCGACAATTTTCCTCCGTCATAGAGTGGACGAGTTCTAAAATCTCAACAGTATACTCCGTTGAAGACCAGACAGTTCCTAGATCTTGATGAAGATGTTTCCCTCAATCTAAGACCTGACCGGTTCTTAAATCTCAACTGATTTATCCTCGGTTGAATTTCAGATAAGGTTCTCAATCTCGACAATTTTCCTCCGTCATAGTGTGGACGAGTTATACAATCTCAACAGTATACTCCATTGAATACCAAACAGTTCCTAGATCTTGATGAAGATGTTTCCCCCTAGTTGAATTACAGACAAGTTCTTAAAACTCAGCAAAGATGTTCTCTCAGTTGAGGTACAGGCAAGTTCCTAAATCTCAATAAAAGTTAGACTTCCCCCAGCGGAATCTTCTAGAACAACAGGTATGCAAGTTCTCACTAAGGAATCTCTTATGCGATCGACGCTCCTGCAGATGGCATCTATAAGCCCATCCTCCTATCAGCAATCTCCAAATGGCATATGTAAGCCCATTCCCGACATCACAAGGCTGATACCACTTCATGCGAGTGCAAATTTCTGGGCACTTTAGTGTTCAATCATCTTCCACCTTCAGATCACGAAAGGCACGAAAGCCAATCTAAATTCTCAGGTTTAAGAAGATTGAACAGGTGCAGCTGTTGTACCCTAAAATTTTCCCTCTCATATCTCCCAAAATATTGCAAGTAAAATCTCCAAGTGGCTCAAGCTTGCTCAAAAGTTGGACAGACAATCATCTCCTAAGGCAGTCTTCCCCAAATTAGGGTTTTGTGTTGCATCAATATCCTTGAGTCCAAATGACCTCAAGTGCTCTCCATTGTCCTAATATGCTCTCAAGATCATCCATGTCAAATTTCAAGCCTTGCAGAGGAAGTTTGCTCAGTCAATTGCTCAAAAGGTCCAAAAATCGACTGTGCTAGGGCAAAAGTCAACTGTGACCCAAATATAGTCAAACTTCAAGATTTTTTGTCAAAATTCTCATTTTGAAGGATATTTCATCATTTTATCAAGGGTTGATCATGATTAATCAAGGATTGCTCAAAATTCATCAGGACTCAAAAGTTGCTAAATTAGGGTTTTGTAGGAAAAGTCAACTCAACTTTGACCAAGCATAACTTTCTCATACTTTATGATAAATGACCCATCCAAATCTCATTTTGAAGAGGATACAATTTCCTACAATCCATATTCATACCCTAAGATCAAAAAATGCACTCACAAGAAGTTACAAATTTGGACATTATAGGTCATTTTTGAAAGTCAACAAAAACACCTTTTTTTCAAAGCTTATAACTTGAGCATGGTATATCAAAATGAGATTAGACCAAAAGGGTTGGTTAAAGGACATCTCAAGATTTCTAAAAATCCCAAGAACACCTCCAAAAGTTCAAAATTGAAGATGTTATGCATTGTTGAAGTTGGGCATTTTTGCAAAATTGCCAAAAGTCAACTATCCCCAAAACTTCAAATTTTGTCAAATAGGCCCATTCTTTTCCACTTGATTTGAGTTTCCCCCATTGCACACGTGTCCTAGCTTCAGCCTTGAGATCATATTTCTTTTTTATTATTTTATTTGATTTTTTATTGAATTATTTCATTTTTAATCAAATTAAATCAAATTAAATACAAATATTGATTACTTGAGATCTTTTTGGCTATTTCAGGTTGAGATCATCATCATTAAGAGCATCAAATTCGTATCACACAAGATTATGTGCAAAAAGATGGATTTTTGACAAATTTGGCAAGCTTTCAAAAGTGAATCAAATCAAATATGGGTGCATTGATTTAGAGAGATTGGATCCATAATTCTTAACCTAATGCATTCTATAATACATAAGGAAGGAAAAGGCACGAAAACAAGGGTTGGAGGCTACAAGGAGAAGCAAAACAAAACTTGAAAAAGTGGTGGAAAAGTTGGAATTCGAAATCATAGCAAGAGCGATTTTCAGAAGCCAAAAGCTATCCCAATCGACTGCTGGGTGTTCACTCAACCTCCTGGGATCAAAAGCACGCAGTTTTCAATCTCCTAGAGCGTTGTAAGTGTCACGCGATCCCCTTCTGTATTTGATTTCGTATTTCAAAAATCATGCATTATTACAAAGAATCAATGGCATATTTGTAACCACCAGATCATTTCCAAGCTTTTTGTTATTCGATTTCATTTATCTGCTCTGTGGTGCAAAACGCCATTGTTAGGGTTTTGCCTCTTGGATTAGGGTTTTTTGTTACAGGTAAAATTAGCCTCAATGATGGCTATGGACGTGACCGGGAGAGGAAGACGAATGCAACCATGGTCTTGGGAGGAATTTATATGGCCTGAGATGAATTTTCGGAATGGCCTACGCTTTTAGCTGCATATTCAAATCCGCAGGTAACTTTGTTACAGGGCTGAGGACAGGGACGAGATCGTGTCCTCCTCTGATTGGCCCTTTTCAAATTTTCGCGCATTTTTTATTTTTCTAGCATATTAACGTATTTTCACATATTATATTTTATTCTTATATTGTTAACAAATGAAGCACAATAGCCTAGTGGCAAGCGAGCGCTGGCAACATCCAACAGGACATGGGTTCGAACCCCAGGTCCTCTAAATTTCTCTTTGTTTTATTTCTTCAGGTTATCACATGCAAATCCAAGCGCGAAGCACATCATACACCGTCAAGCATCTGATCGCCAAATGGCCATAGGCCAAATCTGGTGGCCAGAAACTGATGGTCTACCATAGACCAATTCAACATGCGCGCATGGAATCTCAGAGGTCAACAGGGCCAATGCAAATGGGCCTCAGATTGCTTCTCAAACCACCCTTTTCAGGCTCATACCCTTTCTCTCTTTCTATTTTTTTAATTTGATTTAATTATTTTTATTATTTTCTAACCGATCAATTTTTTTCCTTTATAAAATTAAAACCACAAAAATAATATTTTCTTTATCAAATTAAATTTTAGTATTTTTATTTTTATTAACAAATCTTTTATTAATTTAGGCTATTAATTATAAATAACTTTAATATATTTTTTGTCAATAATTAAAATTAATTAGACTTAATTAGGTTTTCTTTTTACTAATATTGATTTATTTTATTTTATTTCTTTAAATACCAAAAACCCAAAAATATTTATTTTTGTTAATTGATTCAATTTAATAATTAATTTAGGATAGTTTATTTCTTAGAATAAAAATAACAAAAAAAAATCTTTTCTTTAACAAAAAAGGGTCAAAACCCTAGAACCTTGCACCCGATTTAATTTCCCGCACGCGATCTATTTATTCAATATTGTACTTGTTCTCGGCTTGTAATAGCGAATAGAACCATTTAATTATCTTTATCGCTTTATTTATTTTTCCGCATTTAAATTTCAAAGGGTTGTTTTTGGCGATGTAAATACCCGACGCCTTGTAATTTAATTTCCGCAATTTATTTTCCGCAAAAATATAACTGTTAGATGTTTGATAATAGGGATGCATGACAAGAATGAATGTTTAACCTAAAATCAACTCAGATCACCATTAACATGTACAAAGATAAAATTAACTGAAAACAACACACTCGCACATGCGCACTCTTAGGGTACACCCCACTTGGTTGTCTTCGTACGCAGTCATTAAGTATAGGTCCCTTTAGAGGTCGCCCTCTTGTCCAAAGATCATAGTCGCCTCGAAACGGTTGCCTCGTATATTGTTGCCTCAAACAAATGATCTAAGACATCAGGGTTACCGCTAAGGTGTCCTACCATTGCTTTAGTGACCGTAAGTCCCTAATTCGAATTGACCCTAAAACTCCAACGACGGTGCTACCTACTCATTCATAGTAGGATAGCATTGTCTAAAGGAAGATAGCATAAAACGATTCCTTTTTCGAGTAGGTAGATGGTTCTTAAGTACTTGCTCTTTCAAAAACAAAATCTTTTTACACTTACACTTTTCGAAAAAAGTTTTCAAAAACACTTCATACGCTCTTGAGGACAGAAGCAAGAGTTAAATCGAAGTTTTCAAACAAACTTTTTTTTTCAAACCCACAAGCACAAAGAAAGCAATTTTGAAAACAATTGAGCAAGTACTTAAGAGCCCATGGATAACCACGGATAGAAAGGGTGCTAACACCTTCCCTTTCTATAATCTACCCCCCAAACCCGAGAATATCTCGAAAAAAGGAATTTTTCTGTGCTTTTTTCCTTTCTTTGTTGGATAAAATAAAAGTCGATGGTGACTCTTGCTTACCGCAACATTTTGCAAAAACAAACGCAAAACGCAAACTAGCATTCCAAAAAACAGTCAGTTCTTTCCCACCGTATCACAAGACCCATTCTTGGCAAAACACTAGAATTTTGGGAAAACTTGATATTTTCTCTTTCTACCTTCAGTGAATGTTGGTAGTACATCGGCAGTGAACGTTGGTGTTTTTTATCTTTTTGCTATCTTCAGTGAACGTTGATAGTTCATCGTCAGTGAACGGCGGTGGTATGATATTTCCTCTTTCTACCTTCAGTGAACGTTGGTAGTACATCGGCAGTGAACGTTAGTGTTTCTTATCTATTTGCTATCTTCAATGAACGTTGATAGTTCATCGTCAGTGAACGACAGTGGTATGATATTTTCTCTTTCTACCTTCAGTGAACATTGGTAGTACATTGGCAGTGAACGTCGATGTTTCTGATCTTTTTGCTATCTTCAGTGAATGTTGATAGTTCATCGCCAGTGAACGTCGGTGGTATGATATTTTCTCCTTCTACCTTCAGTGAACGTTGGTAGTACATCGGCAGTGAACTTCAGTGTTTGTTATCTTTTTGCTATCTTTAGTGAACATTGATAGTTCATCATCAGTGAACGGCGGTGGTATGATATTTTCTCTTTCTACCTTCAGTGAATGTTGGTAGTACATCGGCAGTGAACGTCAGTGTTTCTTATATTTTTGCTATCTTCAGTGAACGTTGATAGTTCATCGTCAGTGAACGGCGGTGGTATGATATTTTCTCTTTCTACCTTAAGTGAATGTTGGTAGTACATCGACAATGAACGTCGGTGTTTCTTATCTTTTTGCTATCTTCAGTGAACGCTGATAGTTCATCGTCAATGAACGGCAGTGGTATGATATTTTCAGTGAACGACGGTAGTACATCGGCAGTGAACGTCGATGCTTGTTATCCTCCTCTCTGATTCTGTTCTCGTGGTTTACCAGTGATTTATTTTTCCTGGTGGGATTGCTCCTTTGTTTCTGCATTTTGTGTTGCATCCCCAATGCTACTTTGTGTCTCTTCTGTTCCGTTCATATGCATTCATATTCATAAATGTTTGCATGGCATCTTAGGGACAAAAACAGGGTTTGTTTTATATTTAAGTGTCTTCGATCACGGCAACACGAAGATTTTTAACCTTCGTATCTCCGAATAGAAGAAACTTATATAAGGGCAGCTGTTGTACCCCAATTTTCCCCCCTAAGATCCCTTCACCATACCATATTGTTTCAATCACCACAAAATCACATTAGGGCTTTTGGTTCTTCTCCCTATCTTTAGCTTTGCTCTTTAAGGAGTTACCAAGCACCTTGACTTGTTTTCTTTTGTGGTCATAGATATTTTGCTTTGATTTTCTCCCTAATTGACAAAATGCAATATTAGTTTGTTTTACTTGTTAATAATGTAGGTAAAGACAATAAGGTTTAGCAAGTTGTTTCGTGGGTTCATGAGTTTATTTCCATGCCCTAGTCAATAGCTTGAGTAATTCAAACCTCACCATTGAAGTTGTTTTGAAGTTGGTATGGAAGTGGTTTTGGTGGCCATGAGTCCTCATCATCATCCTCAACAATACCTATTTACAAAGGAAGAATATTGGCACAAAAAGTTTGTTCAAACTTGGCAAAGTTCCACCAAGCATTCTCTTGATCTAGAAGCTAGGGTTTTGGACTTCAAAGGGGCATATATTTATCATCTTTTGGTATTTTTGAGTGATTCCAAAAAAATTCTTCTCTTCAAAGAGTTACCAACAAATCACTTCAAAAGTTTCAAGAATTTTTCATGTGGAAGGAACTTGGTGAAGAAGAAAGATTACAAGTCATCAAGATAAATCCCCAATTTTCCATATGTGACTTCAAATGGTTATAACTTGGTCAATTTTTATCACCTTTTTCCCATTATTTTTTCATGATGATCCTAAGGATGTGTACTTCATTCCTTCTTTTATGTGCAAAGTGAAAAAATGGATGGAAGTTGCCTTAAGGGTGCAAGAGATTATAGGTCATTTCATGATTTTTGGCCAACTTCAACAAGTCATAACTTTCTCAATTTTTGGAGATTTTGAGTGGTTCAAATTGCAAAGTGTCATTCAAGAGGTCTACTTAATTCTAACTTTTTGGGTCAAGAGCAAATTCTAAGTGGAAGGCCATGTTTGGATGCAAGAGATTATAGGTCATTTTTAAAGAAAAGTTTGAAAATTTTCTAAGTATGGAAAGTCAACTCTTTTTCTTCAACTTTGACTACATGTAACTTTCAGCTCAAGCATCCATTTGATTCCATTATTTTTCCATTGCAAAGCTTGCAACCTCACCTTTTCAAAGCATCAAGAATTATGCCCTAAGGCCCATTGAGGTGGAAATGCCATAGATTTGAATTTGGTAGTTTGAAACTAGATTTTGCAGAAAGTCAGAATTTTGAAATCCATAATGTGACTTCTAAACACAAGATTTGTGTGCATTTTTGATTTAAACTTGTTTAGCAAATTTTTCAGAAGTGATTAGCACCCCAAAACGCAAGGTTTGGCTGAGTTTTGATGAAAATTAAGACACACTTCACTCGTGCTCGAACCTTGCTCAATTTCCCTCCAAACTTCCTTGTTTCTTCAAATTTTCATTCCCATTCACTTCCCTATAAATAGAGGGTCGTCCCTCATTCAATTTCCCAAGCTTAGAGAGCCAAGAACACCCTGCCAAAACTTCACATGAACTCACTTTTGTTGAATTCAGTTTTTGAAATTTAAGCTTCCTTTTCCAAAATTCTTTGCGTATTCATCATCCTTGAACTTCATACAAACTCTCCAGCTTGTAAACCAATCAAAACGACCCATAATCCAAGCTACAGAAGTCCAGTTTCAGAGCTTCCTACTTGAACTTCGAAAAGGTAGAATTCTCCACCAATTGCATCCAAATCAAGCACTAATTTGTTCTACTCCTTTGTCTGATTCTAATGATGCTTACAATTTTTAAATCCATTGAGAATTGAGAGAGAAATCTCAAATTAAAGGTGCTCGCTATTTTTCTATGTTTTGATTCATATCTCTCTCCATACTTTACATAAATTTGGCGCGATGGTTGTGTTAGAATCGTCTTAAAGAGACGAGTTCAATGATGCTAGCCAGGGATCCTAATTTTTTCATTTGAAGGATCTCACAAAATCCCCATTGCAGGGTGTCTGGAGGTTGAAGACAATGACATGTCTCGTCTCAGCCAATGATAGCGTGCCAAGCGTTTTAATTTCATTGGTTGCCCCTTTCCTGATTACATGCGTGTTTCACTAAGGTCCATATCAAGCACAACGCGTCTGGTCCATTGGATTAGCTTACTAACGCGTTTTGACTTTGATCTGATGGTCCACATCTTTTTGGCTTTATTTTATTTTCTGATTTTATATTTTATTTGATTAAATTTTCAAAAATCCATAACTCTTTTATTTTTTATCCAAAAATTATGAAAAATTCACAAAAAATACTTTGAATTATTTCTGATCTCATGAATATTTTTTTTCATTTTTATTTTAACATTTAGTGTTTTTTATATTTTTTTTGTATTATTTTCTTTCTTTTAATTAATTAAAAAAATACTTTCTAACACTTTTTAATTCTGAAAAAAATTCATAAATATTATTTTGCATTTTTTTGGCTTTCTGGAAATTTTATGGAATTTTATGTTGAGGTTTACTATTTTTGATCTATTTTATGTTTGTTTTAGCAATTTTAAATGGTTAAAAAATAGTTTATGACTTTTAAAAATTACTAAAATTTTTATAAAAATATTTGGACCCATTTCTGATTTTTCTATGGTCTTATTTTTTATTTCTTGATTAATTTGAATATAACTAATATTTTCTTCATTATTTTCTAGTATATTTTAACATTTTCCATCCTTTAATATATATATATATATATATATATATATATATATATATATATATATATATATATATATATATATATATATATATATATATATATATATATATATATATATATATATATATATATATATATATATATATTAAATATTATATCATTTTGTGAATACTTTCTGGCTGTCTTGGGTTGATTTTTTGGTCATGGCTTTATTAACATCATTGGATCCATGGTGTTGAGTTTAACTCCATAAAAATGGATGAATGATTTTAATAATAGTTAGATTAAATATTAATTCAAATGTGGTTTTCTTTTTTACCCTAATTCCTCTTCATCTCATCCCTTTCCCATTGCACTAAATGTTGTTGGAGCATGATCTCTATATCATGTCTCAAAACAAATGGTGCATATATTTCTATTGACTGGCCTCAAAATAGGTGCGACTTCTATATAAGTCCACTTACGATTGCTTAACATAGCGCTAAATTTTGTCCCGATTCGAATAAATGATCATTCGTGGCCCAAACTTATGATTGAAAGCCCAAGTATGTTAATTTGATCTCTTTGATCCAATAACCTTGAGATTCATTGTGTGGAGGCTTTGGTTCTACCAATCCTCTAATGGATCTACAACATCTTTCGTCAACGCGGATCACTTAAACATCATTGATCATTAAATGGTACTTGTGAGAATTCCAAATGGATGATATACTTGACAAAAAGAAAATGCAACTTGTTGTGTGGAGGCTTTGGTTCTACCAATCCTCTAATGAGTTCCAAATGCAAGTTTCAAGATGGTCATCCAACTAACCACTAATTATTCACTTGATTTATCTTATGCTTTTATTCTTTTTTATGCTTTATGTACTATTTATTTTTTAGCATTTTCATTTCGTGCCATTTTCATCTTTGCTCACTTGAGCATTTATATTCTTGTCATTTTCACTTTGCACACTTGAGCTTTTCTTTTCTTTTCTTAAGATACTTAATAACCAACTTAAACCCTAAAAAACTCTTAATGGTACTTGGACTATTTGGTTACTATCCTTGGCATTATGGAGCAGTAGACTTTTCTGGACTTAGGATTAGAAACCTTGTCCTATCTTGGAGACCTTGTGATCTTATCTGATTATTTTGTCTGGAGATCTTGAGGTTTACCTCAAGACATTGGGTTGCTTGTTTGTTTTTGTGTGCAGGTTTTTTGTAATTGCATCCTTTGTTTGTAATCAGGAATTCACCCGTATACAGCCGTTACCCTGCCCAATTTTTGTGAAGACTTAATACACTTGAAGAGGTCTAGTATCTTTTCTTGCTTGGTTTCAATCCAAAGAATGAGAATTCTATTTTGACTCATAATGTCAAGTTGTGGCTTCTTGTTGGTTAGATGGTTCTTATCCTTAGCTTTTACCTTATGCTTTATGATAGCCTCTTCTTCTCCTCCCATCTTCTTTAATTTCAAAAATCTTCTCCCTCTTTTTTGAAAACCCTTCCTGTTTTGAAACATGAAACATTTTCATAATAAACTTGGACTTAGGTCTATGCATTTTCAAAACATTCATAAATAAACTCCAATCAATTTAATAATACCTTGACATTTTTGTGAGAAGACTAAAAGTCAATTAATCTCATTTCAAACCATTTTGCCACTTTGGCTTTTATCTTTAAAAATTTTCTCAAAAAATTAGACTCTTGTCAATCCTTGTAGTGATACAAACAACTATACTTCTACAATATGTAGTGAAGTGAGATATTTTCCACTTGGCTGTTGAGTGAGGCATTGTTGATTTTAAAATCCAAGCCATATCCTCCACTTTGAGACGATGCAAATTCTCCTTTCTCATGATTGTGGGTAGTAAGTATGTTTTTCCACACGGACAATGACAATGATGTCTTATCTCTTAAAATCAACCAACACACTTGTGTTTCAAACTTTTTAAAAGAGGAACTACGTATACCCTGATCCCCTATTGCACGAAAGGTGGTACGTAGGCACTAAAGGTTCGCAACCGCGGCGGGTGCAAAAATCATAAAAAATATATTTCTCTTCTCACCTCCACCATCCATTTTATATACAACACATTTTTTATAGCCAAAATATACATATTTTTTACAAAGAGGTTCCTACGGAGTACCGTAGATGTTTAGGGTGCTAACACCTTCCCTTTGCATAACCAACCCCCTTACCTTGAATTTTTCCCCCTCTTTTGGGTTATTCGCTCTTTTCCCATTCCTCTGGAAACAATAAAGCGCGGTGGCGATTTTTATTTTGATTTGTATAAAGTCTAATCAATCTAATGGCTTAGTCTTGAACATTTCTACCGCTATACATAGGTCATTATTCTACCCTAGAAGCTACACTGCGGGGCCCCACCAAGTGAATATCCTACAAAGGTTTGGCTCCCCGCGAGTCGAGGAATATGTCAGTTGTCCCCGCTAACACGTTCCGACTTCTATCCAAAAAACTACCATACATGGACGGATTCATCTCTTAAAGGAATAAAGATCCCCGACGAAGCTATCCCCAATGAGCCAGTGAGTTGGTCTTAAGTCATAGCTCATCCCCTTAAGAGCAATGACTTGGGGGACTCCTGTTCTGGACTGGGCATGTGCTTGACTCAAATAACATACAAGGCCCAATCCAACCATGCTGCAAATGAAGACCATCAAGAATGAGGTTATCCTTGACTATGTCGGGCAGCGACTCCACCCTTGCACCAAGGACATACCCCCTGGGCCTTCCTTTCCATAGGGCTGTCGAGGAGTGCTAACGCCTCCCTGGAGGTCTTGACGGGTATGATCAGACCCTCTTTGTAGGGTAGAAGCCCACATCTCCGGATATCTCGAAGTCATCTTGACCCCAAAAATACTGCAACCACGTCTTCCTAGTAATTCAAAGTAGCCCACTTAGGAGGGAGACCACATGCTGGTCTCCACTACTCACGTAGATCCTGACAGTCTTCATTTTGGGCCTGCTCTATCAGCCTAATATGGGGGGACCTTGGCTCAGCACTGGGGGATATAAATACCCTCTCACTTAAGAGGGTCAGGTATTCATTCATTCTACCTCACCTACTTTACTTGCTCTCACTCTGAACCTCACTTTGGCATCGTAGTGTCTTACAGGTACCCCCACTTCACATTTAACCGTTACTCAACTTGAAGCTTGTGGGCCTTGACGATCTCTTCTGATCTGGTACGATCATATGGTATATCAAGAATAAAAGTGAACTAGGTAAGATGTTGTTCTCCTAAATGATGTTGTAACATCATGCTTATTGATGGTTGTCTTTGGAAGATGCTTAGGATTATGGATGTGCAGTTGATGCTCAAAATTATTATATTCAAAAGTGGCATTCCTAACTATGGTGAAGAAGGATGTGAACCTTCCAACCATGTCTACAATGGTGTGTATGGTGAATTCATGACTACTGGGTGCAGGGGAGAGTATAAAATAGTGTGATATGATTAGAATGCTTGTGGGAGGTGGTTTCTTCTATTGCAAGTAACTCTAGAAAAGATCGTGTCAGTATGGATCTTGTGAAGCAAGAAAACTAAGAATTTTGTTATGAAGTATGTGTGTAATGTCAAACCAAGTGAGCATGACATCTTGCCTATCCTAAGATTCATGATAATTTGTGTGGATTTGTTAGGCCGATTATGAGATAGGTCCTTGTTGAGTGAATAGTTCAGGGTGCTTGAATGTATTCTCAAGGAGAGAGAGTATTTGGATCTGTGAGAATCAGGATTGACTTTACAGTGTGTGAATATGTTCAACAGGTGTGTTAAACCAGGAGTGTGAATTTGTTGCCCTCCACTATGAGAGTATGAAATCCTCCATGTGATTTCATATAGAGCTTGAGTGTATGTATTTGGCAAGAGCATTGCTTATCCTTTACAAGATATGAATGGTTTTAGCCATGTGCAGCAGATTAGTTGAATCATGTGTACAATTCATCTTCCTCTGCAGAGTTAGGTAAAACTCAATGGATGTTTTGGTTGATAGATGAGAAATGTCACACATGATGTCTTAATATCTTGGTATGTTTCACTAATTCTGTCTGAAAGGAGTATGCTTAAAGTCCAGTGGAAGGCATTGTGATTATGCTTCAGAACATGTGTGTGTTGTACCCAAAAATGTTCCCTCCCTTTTATTCAAGACATTATCCTAGGATTCTCAAATTCTCAAGGGTGCTCAAGAATTGATTAGACAAATTCTCCTCCGAAGCAATTGACCTAGACCTAGGGTTTTATGTTTCTCAAGGAAGATTGGGTTTCTAATGTCTCAAGTGGATTTCATGGTTTCTCATATGTCTCCAAGAATGCTCATACCAAGTTTCATGCTTTGAATCACAAGTTTGCTCAGTCAATGGTTCAGATGACTGAAAAATAACTGTATTAGATAAAAAATTCAATTATGGTCAACATACAGTCAAACTTCAAGATTTTTGGTCTTTGCGTAGGTTGAAAGAAAAGACTCACTAGAGAAGACGACTGGATCTAGGGCTCCGACGCCTCTCTGGTCCCGGAGTTTTATTTAATACTGGTTTTAACTATTTCAGTTTAAACAATGGATGTATCACCATCCTAGTGGTTAAACGCACGCGCTAAAGGCATTACTATGCAAGGGCACAGGTTCAATCCCTGCTTTAGATGTTTGTATGTTTTTTCATGATTTCCATGTTTTGCAGGATAACACACAAAAGTGTTGGTTCTCCTTTCTTGACACAGGCGTGCGCCTGGCCTAGTGGTGAAGGTCTTGGTGAAAAGAGAAAAGGGTGTGGGTTCAACATCCATCCCTGGCTGTATTATTTTTAAAACTTTGTTTTCTTCCTATTTTCCTTACTTTTACATTTACAAACCCTAAATTCATCAAACCAAAACTTTTTTTTTCATAAGCCCTAATTAGTTTTTTAAGGTTTTTATTAAATCAATGAAATAAATTTAGGTTTTAATTTAATCAATCGATTCCTTTTTTTTATTAAAATCAATTTAGGTTTTTTAGGTTAATCATCAAACCCTTTTTATCAAAAAATCACCAAAACAATTTCAAATTCCTTTTTTCCCAGTCTCACAATTAGTGTAGATTTCTTTTCTCACATTTTTTATGATTATTATAACTGCTCCCAGTTTATAATAGTAATTAGGGTTTTATTTTCCATATTTTATTACCTATGTACCTCTCCCAAAGCTGTGTAATAGCTTAGGGTTTATCTTTCCCTATTTATTTTTCGCATCTTTTTTGCTTTATTATTTTTACTGTTACTATTAGTAATTAGGTCTTGTATGGAAAGATTAAAAGCAAATGGTAGCTAACCCTAATATAAAGATAAATATAACTTAAAAAACTACCTTGCACACTTGCACCTCTAGGGTAACCTCCCTTGTTGCCTCGGAAAAACAATCATGTCCCTCAAAAGTGGGGATGCTTTAGCACTATCCCTCAAAAACAAAGACCGTAGCCCCTCGATGACCCTTTCAATGTTTCCTTCGGTAAACGATCTATTCCCTTAATGATAATTGCTAAAGTGTACCCACCAGTTGCCTTCAATGACTCTACGATGACCCACGACTGTCCCTTCACATGCAACGATAGGGCTTCTTACTAACTAATGGTAGGATAGCATTATCTAAAGGAGGAGGAAAAGTATAATAAAGACCTTGAGCAGGTAGAACGCTCGTAATCGCTTGCTCACAAGTATTTCAAAACAAAAATATCTTTCACAAAACACTTCTCAAAAATATTTTCGAACAAACACTTTGTACACTGAAACAACCGGCTGAACAATCAACTGATAATGAAATCAATGAAGTCTCCATCAAACGTTTTTTATACCATGGGAAGGGAAAGGTAAACATCGAGTAAACCTGAGAAGGGTGAAATCACGATCAAACAATCAAGAGATCGGGTAAGGGAGTCTGTTACGCGAGGGAAAGTTATTAGCACCCCACACACCCGTAGTACTCTATGGTATCCACTCTTGTTGTCTATCTCATTGGTGTGTAAGAATCTATATCTAAGTTGTACAGAGAATGCATGCAAAATAAAGGAGAAAAGAATATAGGGAAAATAAAATTATTCTCATTCGGGCCTTACCCCAATGCCTAGGTATCCTTTTTAAGGAATCAAAGCAGCCGTAGTTCAGCTCAAAAGTTTCTATTGGTTTTTATTTTTTAATGAAGAATATTAATTTCGCCTTCTGCTGCAGCTCGACCTTTGGAGACTCACGCATCGACACAAAAGTGAATTAACATGTTCTTTTGAAAAAGTTTGAAAGAAAGGCCCGAATGCGCAAAAGAATTTGCATTAGTTGATATCTTTTACCTTGAGGAAGGATTTGAAAATTGTTATATGTCTTGTGCATTTTCTAAGAAAATGTTTTAGTCTTAATGCAAGCATGCAAAAGAAAGAAAACACATCTAAGGGACACTAACCTGAATCTATCCCTAATGTTATTATATAATGATTGATCCAATGGTCGAGGATAAAAGGGAAATCTCTACCCTATGTTAGCATGCATGCATACTTATCCTAATGTCTAGCTCGAAAGCTACTCTAATCGAGCGATTTTAAGGGAAGCAAGGTGTAGAAACAAATAAGCAAACCAGTGCTTTGGAAAAAGCACACAAACATAAGTAGCACATACTGACTCAGAGGGATGGGGGAAACAAGAGAAATTCTTTAGCTAAGGGGAGCGTATCACCCGAAGCAAGCAAGCGGGAGACGAATGAAATATAGAAATGTGACGTCCAAAGCGACTAAACACCTAACCAAGATATAGAAGATCGAGGTAGGCGACAGAAGACAATATGAACGATCACGAGTGTCAGCATCATCCAATGCGAACTCCTGATAAAGCGTGGGAGGTTTGATTGAAAAACCCTTCCCCATTTGACGGACTCGATACACAAGATCAGCACAACTCTGAAGCATCGACGTACAACGTGAGCTAAGGATGACACGGACTAGAATATGCGGGGGACGATTACGGACCCTCCCTGCTCGCCTCCTTTTGAGGACTTATCATCTGGAATATAATGCGGGCACAAATGTAAACACACGTGCAGAATACCTACTTCAAACGTAGGATTTTAAACAACCATAATTAGCATACAAAAGGGGTGTCTGCTACAGGACTTTAAACAGTGACTTCGAGCGCACACTCTTTATTTCATGCTTCCTACTTCACATGATTTCTAGAAAGCGATAAATGCCCCTACTATACATGATTTCTAGAAAGCGGTAAATGCTGAAATGAGATAAACTAGAGAAAATACCAAACGAATATCAATCTGTAGCAAAGCGTATCAAAACAAAGAAACCCTCGACGATCTTCACGAAAGCTTCACCAATCAAAGAAAAGAGTCAGAAATATAATGCTCGGAATAAGCGTCGAAGCATCATCAATGTGAAAATAAATCACAATCGAAGTCTCAAGCACATCCGCATACCACACAGTAAACCTGTATAAGACTCAAATCTTGACAAGTAAAAGTTAATTACAAAATCTCAAGTAATCGGATAATCGGGATTTAATTCCTAAAATCAAATAAAAAAATTTAACAAATTTTTATTGATTTTACAATTTTTTATCATGTAAAAAGAAAATTCAAACAAATCTAAACAATTCAAAAAATTATTTAAAATAAAATTGCAAAGAGAAAAAGAAACAAGCCAAAGGGGTGCAGGCTGGAATTCATATGGTGTTGTAGTAAGTCTGGCGCCTAGGCTCAAACTGTTGAGTCCACATGCTGTTTTAGTTGCACATGGCTTCAACTTACCAAAAAGACGCCATTGGGCTTAGGAGGGAGATACAGGCCGAAATCCAGACATGTAGAGGTAATCTGGGCGCTGAGCCCAACACAAACTATCCAGGAGTTAGCCTTTTCTGTTTTGTTCAATTTTCCAAACTTCTCCAAAAAAACACTATGGGCTTTAAAAAAAATATGGTTCGGCCCAAGGAGACAAACAAGTCCATTTCATCAATTTGTTATTGTTATTATGTAAAAAAAAAACTGAATGCAAAAGCACAAATACGGTGTCGTTTAGGGCTCTAGGTCACGCATTTGCCTCTCTTCAACTTCCCAAACGAATTCTATTCCCTCTTCTTCTTCAATTCGGCAGTGCGATTCATACGATCCCTCCCTCCGTTCAAATCTCTGCCTCAACTTTCGGACGCTATTTCATAACCATTATTGCCAGAAAGGATCCCTCCCCCCATCTCAAGTTCTAAACCTCCATTCGTCTTGCTTGATATAGTGATCCTGTCGAGTCTTGCTTCTTCTTATGATGTGCATTTCTTCTGTCGTGATATGGTTGTTCATTCTTTGTAGTTGCAGTTTGCGATTCTGTGAGGTGATCAATGTTTCGACGTTGAACACCGTCATGCAAAGATAATAATGATGAACCTTGCTCCCTGTTGAGGATGAAGATGAAGGTTGAAGAATGTGAAGATGAAGACGATGATGATGCATGCAATTGTGAAGATGCTGAAGTTGCAGAGAGAAAGTCGTAGATTTAATCAGAGAGAGATGATCTGATAGATAAATTCTGCCAATTCAGAGATGAGTTTCTCCTTTTTCGTGAGAGATAGGGAGAAAGCGATTTCTTTTCTGGTGTATTGGAAGATGAAGATGAGAGAAGAAAGAGAGAATTTTTTGTGATTCTTCTTTCAGAAGTGAAGAATGAACGTGATGAAGATGAAGAAGAAAGGGAGAGAGCTTTATGTATTTTTCTGGTGATTCTGCAGTTGGAGAATGAGATGAAGATGAAAGGAGAAGAGGAAAAAGGTTTATGGAGATTCTTCTGCAAAATTGCAGAATGAATCTGAATTGGTAAGTTTTTCTGTTTTAATCTATTCTGTAGAGTTGAAAAATGATGAATCTGAATCCCTCCCTCTCTTTCTGTTATATCGTTCAGTTAGTAGAAAGTCAGTAGAGTTTGGTGGAAGAATTAGTTAGAGTTGAGTCAGCATTTTGTTAGGAAGTTATGAGATTTTGTTAGATTCAGTTAGGATGAAATGTGATGTTAATTAGTGTAGTTAGAAAAATGGTTAGGAGGTTAGAGACTAAAAAATTTGTTACTAACTTAATGGTTGTTTTTGGTTAAAAGCAGTTAGGGTAGGGCTGAGACTAGTTAGTTAGAATGGTTTTGGGTTCAGTTGGTTATCTAAAACTGTTAGATAAGTTTGTTAAACTGTTAGGAAAGTTTGTTATGGTTAATGGGTACATGAAGTGCAAGGCAGGCTTTTGATAGATTTTAACCTTGTAGCTGAACTGAGTTACATGTTTTTCACTTGCAGGTTTGAAATCGTTGAAACAAGGTTGGCTTGGATTTCCTTTGGAACATTAATGCACTGTTTAGCTTGAATTAAACTGGTGCAAGTCTGGACTGGTATAGGTAAATGTCGGGCTAGTAAATTTAATTGGTTTTCTTTCCCTTGAAATGATTTTTTGTAGATAACTGTTTTACTGGCTTATTCCATCTAATGTGTGACGATTCTGATTGACTACATGTGATCTTTTAGGAGCATTGCCAGTATGCTCCAAACTAAGATATTGCTCCCAAGCACCATAAACACCTCACCTCTGAAAACGACTGGATATAATGTCTAAATTCCGAAGGTACTCAGGGCGCCCCAGTGATGGAAAAGCAGACTTCCACTTGCTAAGCTCTTCATCAGGAACTTGAAGTTTCTTTTGTATTCTTACTTTAACTTCAGATAGAGATTCAACTTCATGTATAACCAAGAAAAAGGATCTCCAAAGTTTTGAATTCGCATTTTATTTTGAGCAGTGTCTTTAGTAAAGTGGTACACGTGAATAAACTGATCTTGTGGACCGATGTTTTTCTTTTCTTCTGGAATCTCTTCTGCTCGCAATGTACAGTATTGATCATTAACATTTTCAATCTTTTAATTGGATGGGAACACCTTGTATATCTTGTAATGATGATATTGTAATAATACTGGGAAATTTAATGACCATGATGTTGCACTTGCTTTTTTTTGTGTAACGGACACAGTTTGCACTCTTTGAATTTAATGACAAGTTCTTTATGCAAAGTAATTTCTCTTTCAAGTTTCTTATCTTTTCTTTGGATCTTGACATTAGTTGATGATGTAATGACATTTGAAGTTACGATACTTGATCTTGTAGAAGAGACTTGGTCTTGTAGAAGAGACACGTCCTTGTGATTTTTTTTTATAACATGTCTTTCTCTAAAAGAATTCACCAATGTCTTTTCTTCTAGGGACCGTGAATGGTGTTTGGATAGAAACTTGTTCATATACACTTTAAATCAACCCTTATGTTCAACTCATACTTTCATGATAAGTTAAATCTCAGTTGACCCCAAATGCCATGCTTGATCCTTAATGAAACTTTAACTCAATGCTTGAACCTTAAGGTCCAATTGACTTGTATTCGAAGCACAAATTTGATACGCCAAACTCCTTGCCCTTGATGTATTTAAACCCCCTGTCATTTGTACTATGTTACATGCTTTGCAATCCAATTAACTAATTGAATCACCTTTGAATTCTTAAGAATAAATCCACATGCTTGTGACTTGCAGAGCAGGTAATTAGAAGAAAACCTTTTGTTGAAGAACAAGTTGAAATGGGGAAGGAAGAACGATCAAGATAGTGATGACACCACACCTTAATTACATGATCCTCGAGGAAACAAATCATAACCCTTAATCTTGATGAATTTGGAGAAAAAAACCTTGTATCTTGAAGAGAAATGGACCCTCCACAATTATAGGTAACAACCCTAATTTCGCATTTTACTGGCTAAAAAAATGACCAGAAGAATCAGGCTTTGTTGAATATATACGCCTCAGAACACTAAGAACCCTTATCTTGTACACCCATTGAACTTTTGAACCTCATACATTTTGTTGAATGAAATGCATGTTATGTCAGTGCAAATGACCTAATGAAAAGTCTCGAATGCAATGCTAAGCTTAAGCCAGATAAAAGAAATTAGAAGGGCAAATTTTGGGGGTGCAACAGATGCCCTTATTTAATCGTCTTAAACCTGAAGGTGAGATTGACACCAACCTTTCGAACTTTCAAGGTGGAAGAAGATTAAATACCAAAAGAACTCGAAAATTTGCACTCCGAAGACAGTCAGGTATTATTATATTTTTTGCTTCTCTATATTTTGTTATTTGCCTTTATGGATTGCAGTAGTTATTTGGGTAAATTGCTTGGATGTCAGGTCAAGGTTAGACATACACAAGACAAAGATCAAATACTCAAGAAAAAGATCCACTACAGCAGACTCTAACGAAAATATATAACAAGAAAGAGACCTAACAAAGCGGACTCAATCGAAGATGTCGGGAAAAGGTGAGATCCCACAATGATTTCACCCAAAGATAACAGAGATGAATGAGACCTAACAAAGCGATCTCAAATGAAACTATCAGAAATGGAAGGGATCTAACAAAGAGATCTCGACCAGATATCTAGGAGGTAGGAAATCTAACACAATGATTTTGGCGAAAGGTATAGAGGGAAGAAATCTAATGCAGCGATCTCGATCAAAGGTAACAAAGACAAAAACATACCTAACAAAGTGGACTCAATTGAAGACATCGAATAAGGAAGAGATCTAACAAAGCGACCTCAGCTAGAACTACGGAAGAAGGAATAAATCTAACACAGCGATTTCGACCAAAGGCATCAAAGAAGGAAGAGATCTAACAAAGCGACCTCGGCCAGAAATATCAATGAAGGAAGAAGTCTAACACAACGACTTTTACCAAAGATATCAAAGAAGGAAGAGACATAACACACCAGACTCAACCAGAGATATCGAAGATGGTAGAGATCTAACAAAGTGATCTTGATCAAAGATATATCAAGGAAGGAAGAAATCTAACACATCGACTTCAACCAAAGATATCAAATAAGGAAGAGACCTAACACAGTGGACTCAACCAGAGATACCGAATATGGTAGAGATCTAACAAAGTGATCTCGAACGAATATATCAAAGAAGGAAGAAATCTAACACAACAACGTCAACAAAAGATATCAAAGAAGGAAGAGACCTAACACAACAGATTCGACCGAAGATATCGAAGAGGGTAGAGATCTAACAAAGTGATCTCGACCAAAGATATATCAAGGAAGGAAGAAATCTAACACAACAACTTCAACCAAAGATATCAAAGAAGGAAGAGACCTAACACAATGAACTCAACCAGAGATATCGAAGATGGTAGAGATCTAACAAAGTGATCCCGACCGGATATATCAAAGAAGGAAGAAATCTAACACAGCAATTTCAACCAAGGATATCAAAGAAGGACGAAACCTAACACAGTGGACCCGACCAGAGATATCGAAGATGGTAGAGATCTAACAAAGTGATCTCGACCGGATCTATCAAGGAAGGAAGAAATCTAACACATTGACTTTGACCAAAGATATCAAATAAGGAAGAGAGCTAACACAGCGGACTCGACTGAAGATATCAGAGATGAAAGAGATCTAACAAAGTGACCTCGACCAGATATATCAAGGAAAAAAGAAGTCTAACACAGAAATTTCAACCATGGATATCAAAGAAGGAATAGACCTAACATAGCGGACTCGACCGAAGATATCGGAGATGGAAGAGATCTAACAAAGTGATCTCAACCAGATATATCAAGGAAGGAAGAAATCTAACACAGCGATTTCAACCAAAGATATCAAAGAAGGAAGATACCTAACACAGAGGACTTGACCGAAGATATCGGAGATGGAAGAGATCTAACAAAGTGATCTCAACCAGATATATCAAGGAAGGAAGAAATCTAACACAACGATTTCAACCAAGGATATCAAAGAAGGAAGAGACCTAACACAATGGACTCAACCGAAGATATCAGAGATGGAAGAGATCTGAAAAAGTGCTCTCAACCAGATATATCAAGAAAGGAAGAAATCTAATACAGAAATTTCAATCAGGGATATCAAAGAAGGAAGAGACCTAACATAGTGGACTCAACCGATGATATCGAAGAAGGAAGACTAATCGCAGATAGACTCCTAGAGAAAGAACACCAATTGAAAGCGAAATGAGGATAAAATATACGTGTCTAGTCAGAGTTAAACTCATATAAGAAAGAGATTGGTTAAAAGAGACTCTAACTAGGAAAGGGGATGATCGAAACATAACCCAACTGGAAATGATAGCTAAGCTAACAGAAGGTAAACCCGGTCCAAACGGATAAACCCGCGAGAAGGAACTGATCGAAACAAAATCTTAACAAGTGAAGGAAATGATCAAAACATAACCTCACCAGAAATGTTAGTTAAGCTAACAGAAGGTAAACCTGATCCAAATGGATAAACCAGAGAGAATGAACCGATCAAAACAGATCCTAAACAAGGGAAGGAAATGATCAAAACATAACCTAACCAAAAATATTAGCTAAGCTAACAGAAGGTAAACCCGATCCAAACGGATAAACTAGAGAAAAGGAATTGATCAAAACAGAACCTTAACAAGAGAAGGAGATGATAAAAACATAACCTCACTAGAAATGTTAGCTAAGATAACAGAAGGTAAACCTGATCCAAACGGATAAACCAGAGAAAAGGAACTGATCAAAACAGAACCTTAACAAGGGAAGGAGATGATCAAAATATAACCTAACCGAAAATGTTATCTGAGCTAACAGAAGGTAAACCCGATCAAAACGGATAAACTAAAAACAAGGAACCGACTAAGCAGGACCTTCAGAGAGCACCGATCGAAGGTGAACTCTACAAGAGAAAGAGACCAACCGAAGAGGACTCTAACAAGGATTACCAAAACACGTTGGGATTTTGAGAGGTTGCAAATATGCAAGAACTAAAAAATCCCCCAGGCCAAAGGCGGGGTGTAATTCTTTAAGAGTGGCAATCATCTGAATTATCACACACCAAGTATGATTACTCAAATACTTGAGAAGCAAGAAAGGCTATACTCTGGCTCTTACTCACATTCTAATCGAAAGGAAAACACGGGTAAAATAACCAAGGGCTTGCAAAGGCAAGAGAAAACTACGACTCACTGGGGAAATGGGAAATACAAAATACCCGACTGGTGGTAAACCAAACAGACCCCATAAGGGAAATAAAATAGGATCACGCTAGGCTTACTGTGAAGATGACTCAAATCTGAGTGCATAACAATCTGGTTGCTGCAAGTGAACATAGTTGGCTTATACTTATGCATGTTTGAATTTTTTTTTATAGTGTAATACTCCATACAATGGGAATGCTACCCGTTTTGGTAGATGTAATGTAATGATTCATGTTTAGCAATTCACTGGGGAAAGCACGTTGATAATCGGCTATTGAGAAGACAATGAACTTCTGCACAATTATCCTTGCACATCTGATCATTTGTAGAAAATAGTCAATTTGAACTCCAATGGGGAATCAAGATTTAGAACCATCAACTTCTAAAGATTGATATCAACGGGGGGAAGTAACTTCCTGGGGAGAATACTGCAAAAATAAATTTCAGTTAAGAGGAAATATTGAATTCTGATTAAACTCCCAACTTCCTGGGGAACAAGTTCTTTATTTTCTGTTAGAAAGAGGAGAGCTTCGCTAGGGATGTAAACTTTATCGCATAAAATCTCTTGACGAAGATAACTTCTACTTAGGAGTATGGAAATTCTTAAATAAAAAGAATTATATTATGACCACGTTGGGGATAACACCGTCGTGGGGTAAAAAGTCTTTACTTGGGGAAGATGCAAACATCCTGGGACAGAAACTCCACTGAAGATATCTCAATAGAATGTTCTATCAACGAGGATGAAAGAGTTATGACTGACGCTCCCATGTACACCATACTGGGGAGACAAGACACTTGTTCCCCTAGGGAAAGAAGAATTTTCTCCACTAAGGAATAATAAATAAGCTACTCCGACAGGTCTTTGAAATTTAGCTTCGACCGAGGATAAATACTACCTGTTACACTGGGGAGCCAAAAAAATTTAGATGGTAATATCAACAATACCTATTGCACTAGGTGTAGCCATCTCTGCAAGATTCAAGCCGACAAGAATTTTTGTACTAGGGGAGCAGAAATCACTTCATTGAGGATGATGGTCGTCCTCATGAGGATACCAAACCAAAATCTACCATAGGTAAACACAAATATCTTCAAGAAACTCTAATATAGGCAGGCCGCATTGGAGAGGGGGTACACACTTTGCTGAAGAGGAGAACACATACTTCATGGGGGTGAACAAGTACAAACCTCACTGGGGAATCCGCAGAATGTCGACTTCAAGGAGAGTATACCAAGAATCTCTGGTTGGTGAATAAACATTTCTTCCAAGAAAACCTGGAAAGAAACAGACTGCACTGAGAAAGAGTAATTATACTCGGACGAGAGTATGCCTTCACTAGGGAAAATATTGCAAAAATAAATTGCAGTTCAGAGAAAATATTGAACTCTGATCCAACTCCCAACTTCTTAGGGAAATAATCCAAAATCTCTTTCCAAAAATAAAAGAGAACCTTGTTGGGAAATGGGATCTTCTGATGTAATTCCTTAATGAAGGTTACTTCGATTGGGGAATCATAAAAATTCTTAAATAAAAGAATTCTACCCAAGCCACACTGGTGATACTACCGTTAAGATTAAAAATCTTCACTTGGGAAGAGGAGAGCATCTTTGAACCATAAGCTTGAGGTTCAAAACTCTACCGAGGAAATATTTCAGCAATACTCTACCACTGGGGATAAAAGAACCATAAACGGAATTCATCCATGCACACCGCTCTAGAAAAACAAGAAGCTTTCTCCACTGGGGAATAACAAACATGTTGATCAAATATCTCTTCAAGAAAACCTAACAGAGGAAACTTCCCTGGGGAGAAAATATGTGAACTTCATGGGGAAGACGAATGACAGTCTCACCAGGGAGATAAATACCAACCACAGAGATGCAGGGTATCAACTTCAAGGGGATATAACAAAGGTATCCAATCTGATGAAATGATCCTTCCCATATTCTTCGAAGAGAGTAGACTGCACTAAAGAAGAAGATTATACAAAATCCCGATGAAATACACTTTTTTAGAGATAAGCCCTCTGGCAGGGACAAATTCTTAAACAAAATCTTATCACGAGTGCTGACTTCAGTGGGGATTATGCATGGGTATGCTTTCACTGGAGATAAAGAATTCTGTCTAGGAGAGAGTACGCCTTTACTGGGGATGAATGATTTTGTTTTGAGCAGAAGTGAGCATTCACTGAGGAAATTTGATTCCATTCTACCAAAATCTTCATGTTGGTCGCATACAGACCCTTCTTGATTCATTTACTGGTACGCTTCTTGTCACAAAAGACCAATAATACTTGTAAAAAGAGAAACTGTGGCAATATGCCCCTGTTTGGAATGGAAAACTTCACCGAAGAATAACTAATTTGAACTAGCAACCACTGGGTAAAAACTGCGATGCAAGATTGCAACTTCATCATGTCAACTCCGAGGAGGAATGCCACTGAAAAGTGGACTTTAGAGAGGATACTGCAAAAATAAATTGCAGTCCACTGAAAATAAATCATCTTGACTTCAAATAACTTAAAAATTTATGGGAAGAAAATTCATTCTCCTCTTGCAGAGAAATGAGGATGCTTTGCTGGGGAATAAAGATCTCTGAGGAGAAACCCCTTGGCAGACAGACCTTTGTCAAGTAGCAATGGATCTTTTGTTGGGGAAAGAAATCCTCCTAGGAAACAAAATTTCCATCATGTGGAACCTTGTATGGGTAACAACCTCACACACTTCGCGCTCTCTTGCTCGTATCCTACTGAGGATAAGAATACAAACTTCACTTGGAGATAATGATCCCGACTTCTGATGGAAGAACATCAATAAATGGACTTAAGTCTCTGATGAGACGTGGATAACGATCCTGACTTCTCGACATGCTCTTCAAATACAAATTGTTTAGCCTGCGACTGGACTTAATCTGATCAACCCTTAAGGAGGAGAAAATTCCCCTGCATAATTTCTTGCCCTAGTTTATAGGGCCTTTTAAAGAAAATTGCCTTGAGAGGACTTCATGAGATCTGTACCATTAAGATAATCTTCCTTATTATGTTATGAACTTCAGAACACTCCCCTTGACTGACCAGTGTTGGAAGCGGTTTCAACCATGCTTGAATGAATACCCATACATATTCAGATTCTGAAAAGATTCTCCCCTAATTAACAGATTCTCGGAGAAATTTGTGAAATCTCGACATAACTGCCCCAGTTTGGCTGTACTTTGAGGGATCAAATCCCAACTTGAGTGGCTCAGATTGGCTGAACACTTACTCAACAGAGTATTAAACATGCTCTTTGTGCCCCTTAGGGTAAAGTCTTGACAACCATTTCCTCACCTTGTACTCACATAGAAATGAGAAGCTCGCAGAGTTATGAAGACAACACAACCTTAGGATGGCTAACTTACGTCTTGAAAGTAGACTACTTCACAACCGTACTTCTCAACTTGAACTGAACCATGTTTAAGAAAATACTTGAAGCAATATGTCCCTCGGGACCAACTGAAAATAATGCACTGTTGCTCGACAGAGACTCTGGGCAATCATCTTTTGCAATCCGCTTCACCTCATTTCTAAAACTGGAATTCTTTTACTCAACATAGCAAATAGAAGGTTTGCCCCAGATTAAGGTCTTTCTCAAAAATGACTTACCTTTCAACGGTATTGTTGTACCCCAAAATTTGCCCTCCCATTTCTCATTGATCTCTCCTCACAAAGCTCTTAAAGCTCAAGACTCAGTTAGGGTTTCATCTGCTCAAGACCTCCCCTTGCACTGTGGACTCAAAATTAGGGTTTGTGTTTGCACAAAGTTGTTTTGACCCAAAGTGCCCAATATGACTTTCATGCTTCATATTGGACTCCCAAGATTATCCATACCAAGTTTCAAGTCTTGATTCCAAGTTTTGCCCAGTCAATTGGACAGTTGACCTAGAAATCAACTGTATTGGGGAAAAAGTCAACTGTGGCCAATTGACAGTCAAATCTCATGAAATTTGATCCACATCAACATTATGAACTCATATGAACCATTTGGTCAAGCTTGGATCACAATTCCACAAGAAATTTGATCAGATCACCAAAAGGGCAAAATGGTCATTTTTAGGGTTTTGACTGTACAAAGGCAATTTTTGACTGTTTGACCTAGCCAATGGCAAACTAAGCTCATATATGGACTCAAGGACCCCATGGAATTATCTTGACATGTTCATCAAACTCAAAAGATCCCAAGTACACAAGATTGACAGTTGAATTTCCCAGTCAATTGATCAATTTTGACTGTATACTGAAAAGTCAAACTTTGACTTTTTGGTCAAAATCAAGAGTCAAGATTCATTTTTCATCAAAATATGCCAAATCATGAAACTTGTTCACCAAGAAATCACAAATTGCAAATTAGGGTTTTGAAAATGGAATTTTTCATAACTTAGAATTTTTCTAAGTTATGAAAAACCCTAATTTTTTCCCAACTTTGCCCCATCTTTTCACCATGATCCATTTTGATTCAAACAAAAGTCAAAACATGAAAGTTGTAGATTGTTGCATAATCTACAACTTTGATTCACAAAGTTTTCTCATTTGAAGCTTGTATCTCAAGTTATAATTTTTTGAATAAGGGCACTAAACCATTTTTAACTTAGTAGAATTTTAACCTATTTTGACAAGGTTTTCTACCCCACTTCAAGGCCATTTTTCATACCCTTCCACTTGGAATTTCAATTTGCATTTCAAAGATGGATTGTAGTACACATTCCAAGCTTTCCAAAATGTCCAAGAACTTCTCAAACAACTTCATGGTTAGGGAGAATCGAATTTCACAATATAACAAAAACTCACTTGTGAATTGGCCATTTTTCATGTTCATAAGATTATGCAACTTCTCAAAACCAGCATGCCCTTGATTACAGGTCCCTAAACCAAGTTACACTCATAAATTTAATGCATATTCTTTGTACCAAGACCAAGTTCTTTGAGTTCAAGCTTTGTCTAGAGGATTAATCCCAATTTGGAAAAAGTAAACTATCCATTTTTGCAAAAGTTCACTTTATGTCAAATTAGAAATCCAACAAGTACAAGCTAAATCTGAATGGCACAAGATTATGGACAAATTGCTCTGATCAAGAGAAGATTATGCAGCCCATTAGGAGGCCCCCTACATGCCTAGAACATCAAGTGGCATTTTGTTGCTTAGAAAAGAAGAAAGGTCCATAACTTGTGACAACTTGAACCTCAGCTAAAAAACACAACACAAAAGATATCAAACACACTCAGTACATCCCAACCAAGCTTTTGCACGAATCCTTGACCTTTCAAACACTCCCATTGCCATAATCATCCTCAAACTGCAAAAACAGGGTTGCCTCTGCAGTTTGAGTGCAAACTCCCATTTCCCTCGAGCATTCTCACCAAAATCAATTCATACACCTTCCATACAACATATGCAAACTAACCATGGCCTAAAACCTGACCTGTAATCACTCTAACAGTTTCCACCATTTTTAATTTTTCCTTTTGCAGTTGAAGTTCCACAGCTCGATACAAGGAGTTTCAAGACAAAGTAAGCATTGAAAAAGCATCCCTAGACCTCAAGGAAGCTTTTCCAATCATCACCTTGCACTGAAAGTTCCTCATTCTCCAGATAGAAGTCCAACTGAATAGGTAAAAGTTTGAATTCGTATCTCTCTTATCATGCATATTTAGTCTTAAGTTTGTGAAGAAACAAGGTCCTACTCATAGCCCTGAACATGTACATAGCTTTACTTTTCATTTCTTTTGTCTGAGTAGAGAGAATTTGAGTTCTGAAAATGGTAGAAAAGTTAGGTCAGAAAAGAGGGGGAGAGAAATTCTCCCTCATCTTAGAGAGATAGTTCATGTTCTTTATATGTATGAAATCGTCTCTTCATGCTTAACATTTTTTGTGTTGGAAGTTTGCTGAAAAAATCAAAGAATCAGGATTTCAAACACAAGCTTGCAGGCGCGCGTTTTGTGATTCAGAGGTTGAAGAAGAAGTGGTTTGGGCTGGGCCTGAGCATTTTTTCTTATTCACACCATCTTTTCTGTTTTGCACCCCCAAGCCCATTTGCTTTATTTTTAATGATTTTTGACATTTTCTTTTTTTATTTGATTCATTTATTTTTTCTCAGCATGTTAAAATTTTGAAAATATTTTTCTCATCATTTTTTGATTTTATTTGGTTTTTATTTGATTTTCTTTTTGATTTGTATATAAATAGATATATATTGTTATTTAAGATAAATAGAAAATATGTAAAAAATACTTCTATTTGCATTTTTATTTTTATTTACCTTCTGAAAATATTTCACATAAAAAATACTTTTATTTATTTATTTATTTATTTTATTAAAATATTAAGTAAATACTTATTTTGTATATAATACATATTTATAATATAAATATACATATATATATATATATATATATATATATTATTATACTTAGAATAAAAACGCCAAAAAATGTATATATTTTATTTTTAATATTTAATACTAAAAAATGACCTTTTTTCAAATATACCATATTTTATTTTATTCTTGTATGCAAATAATAAATATTATGTGGATTAATTAATTAATATACATTTTGATTAAAACTAGGGTTTTGCCCTAAATATGAAAATACTCAAAAATAATATCTTTTTATTTTCTTATTTTTATCTTTGCATAAATAATATTTTTTCATACATATAAAAACTTTCTTTTTTGCATTTTGCATATTTATTTAATTTCTATTTAATTGTGCAATTTACTTACCTTGCAAATATTCAAAAATGATGTAATAATTTAGATTTAAATTCTTGTCTAATATCCCCCATTTGTAAATTTGTACCCCTCTCCCTATATTATTATGTTGTAATAGCGTAGGAATTTAAATTTCGCACTTTATACGCTTTCTAATTATGCCATGTTAGAATTAGGGTTTACATGCGAAAAAACGATAAAAAATAGTTTGACCTAATACAAGACAAATGAGCATGAAAATAAACAACACTTCTCACACTTACACCCCTAGGGTATTCCACTTTGTTGCCTTCAAATAATTGGGCCATGTTGTATGTTGAATTTCTTTGGGCAAAGCAAATAATTTGAATGATCATAGTCCCTCGATAAAACTTTTCAAAACAAACAAAAACAAATGATCAAAGTCCCTTAAAGAGAATTGCCCAAAGATATTTAACGCCGTTGCAATTATGGTCCAAACGATGACCCGCGCCTGTCCCTTTTCATCTCCTAAGACAAGATTGTCCACCAAATGCAATGGTGGAACAAAATTGTCAAAAGGTTTAAAACATAATAAAAATCTTTGAGGAAATTTTTAGGGTAGATAAACTCTTAAATACTTGCTAAACTTTCTAAGAAAACACTTGCCTAATTTCAAAACCCACTTCACAAACACTTTCAAAAATCAACTTTTCAAAAACCCTTGAAACATCTTTTTAAAAAGATAAAATCCCTTTTGTAAAACATTCGAGTAAAGAATTGTTACAAGGTTAGCCTAATACAAGGCATCTTTTCAAAACATTTTCAAAACCACACACACAAAGCACCATTTCAAACAATTGAAAACCAAGGCAAGTTGATCTAAGCAAGTACCTAAGAGCCCATGGATAACCATGGATAGAAGGGGTGCTAATACCTTCCCCTTCTATAATCTACTCCCCGAACCCAAGAAAAATCTCAAAGGTTTTTGCTGTGCTTTTTAAACCTTTCCTTAGGATAAAATAAAAAGTCGGTGGCGACTCTTGCTCAACCGAAACATTTGCGAAAACAAACGCAAAACACAAGTCAGTTCTCCCACCGTATCACAGGTATCCTGAATCAATTTGTCCCTTGGCATAATCAAATTTTCAACTGATGCTCATTATGCAAGCTTACTTGATGTTTAAGCAGTTATTCCTATGCAACATATGTTTATTATAAGAAGGATAATTCTAATGCAAAGCTCACGTTTGTCTTGAAGTTTAAAAACTTTTATTGAAAAGAATAAACATAAAAAAAACTTGTGCAAAATAAATTAAATAGATGGAGTGATACCAACTCGAATATTTTAAAAAGCCTCATAGGAGTCAGATTACCGTACTCTCGTTACAGTTTGCTTTCAAATTAACCCATGCTTCAGTTAGGACTTTTAAGGGTTGTAACGTGGCCTGGTTCACGATTTTAGAAAAAAGGATTTTAAGGCTCAAAATATTTGGTGCCCACCCATTCTCCGTGATGTTCTTCAGTCCTATATTCAGTTAAACCAATACGAGCACTCATCTCTCAAAAGAGTTTAGAATGGTTAAGGAGTCAAACGAGGTTTTTTTTGGATGTGGCAGTCACTCACCTCATTCATTCTTTGTGTCTGATCACACAAATTTGTTCTTTGCTGATAATTTTTGTAATCCCATTTCGCTTTTCGCATTTTTTGCTTTCTCTAAATTTTTCCTAGACAAATTCCTTTTGAATTTTAACTTTGAAGTCTAGCGAGATGCCCTGACTTTTGCCTAAGTGACTTTTTCCAAGTTTTGACTTAGTGTGGATTTTTATCTCTTTCTTTTCTATTTTCAATCATTCTTCTTTTTTTTGAACACTTTCTGTGACTTCGAGTCGTTTTTCGACTTTGTTGGAAGCGATTGTGACTGCCCGAGTCTTTGATAGATAAGGGATAACCATTGTTGTATCGCCATATGTTAACCTTCTGGGGTGTGAGAGATGCCTATTGGGATATCATTCTCTTTGATGCACGCTGCTGATAGACGAGAGTTAACCATTGCAGTTTTGAGTTTCCTCAGCCTTTTAATGGATAACCATTGTTGTATCCTTAGATGTGCACTCTTGATAAATTTTGAACGCTTAATCGGATTAACTGAAATCTACCATGTCTCGGGTTACATGTGAGGGTTTTTGTGAACAAAAAAGAAACTCCTACTTTAAGGCTCGAAGGGGTTAACGAGGGTTTCACTCCCTTATATCTCCGGTATTTACGAATATAAACAAGGCATGTACATCGTCAGCAGGGTTTTTATTCAAAAGCACACCGTTTGAAATTTTGGCATATTACTCATCATCCTCCCTCTAGAGGTATTTTGCTTGATTTAACGAGAGTTAAGTATCAAAAAGCAAAGAAAAATATTAATGAGTTTATACGAATGTATTAATTCAAGACAAACATATTCCTTGCATTATGATTAATATTCGAAAATAAGCAAGCTTTGCATACAAGAAAGTACTGAACCAAAACAAGAAAGATTACAAATGAGAATGCAAATTTAATTTGAAATTTCCATGTTGAGGAGACTAGTCTCTGTATGGAGTTGTTGCTTCAGACAATACTCTGGTAGTCTTGACATTCACTGGGTTAAAGGAGACTTCAAATCTGACTGGCTGGTCCAAAATTGATAGCCTTTGCGTCAAGCAGGTCTTGCACCTTATCTTTGAATTCTTTATGACCTTCAGTTGAATGACCAGGTGCCCCGACATGGTAATCATGAAGGATATTCCCTCAAAATATGTGATGAATGCTTTATCAAGCGAGCTCACAAAAACTGTCTCACAAAGTATCTTCTACCACCGAGAAGAAATGCCAGCCATCTTCTACTACACAGAAGAGAAAATCAGCCACTGAGCTTCGGAGCATCTCCTACTACACAAAAGAAGCACCGTCTTCTATTACATAGAAGTAAATTCAGAAACTACCAAAGGATCTTCTACTACACAGAAGAAGGTAAACTTCATCTCCTACTTCACAAATGAGAAGTTTTAGCAACTGAATTACAGAGAATTTCCTTCTTCACAAAAGAATCTCCGTCTTCTACTACACAGAAGTAAAATTCAACAACTATAACAAGATCTTCTATTACATAGAATAAAATGAACTCTAAATGTAAAACTAGACCTTTGAGGTATTTTTCTTATACACAACAGCAAATGTCCAAGAACTCAATATCTTATACTTCTTCATCACAGAAGTATCACCTTATCTTCTACTACACATTAGAAGCACTCAGTTATGGAGAAAGAGTTTGGAACAGTTTGCCAAACATGGACTGGACCTTGGGAAAGAATATAGACAAGTGCCCGACTTCATACTTCAACTCCTTTCAGTCTTCAATATTATAACCAGGTGCCCCAGAATGGGGGACACATCTAGCCTTTGCATCAAAATTGGGAAAGAGGTTTGTAGGAGGATGACCCAAAGCATGAAGCTTAATCAAATGAGCTTCCAAAACACAAGGAAGTAACTTGATGCAAGGTATAAATATTTCATCAACATGCTTCTTAGTTTTCTTCTGTCTTTGCTTATAAGCTTTGCCCCATGGGTTCACTTAAAAACCAGAAACTAGCTGCTAGTAAGAATATCCGGGAACACAAAGTTCTGGATGAGACCTAAAATGTATCTCTCGATTTGAAAAATTCCGCATAGGCTGGGGATGAATGATAGCTTCTGTTGCAACAACATATATAGGATCATTTTACTTTGCTAAAACTATCTTCAGAACTTCCATACCGAATCAACTGAGTCTCTAACTGATTATTTTCCCCCTTAAGGATTCCTGACTACAGGCCAAGACCTGCATGTCCCCAATAAATAGCCCCATATGATTTTTCATCTCACCCGATTCCCCACGAAGTCATTCCATGGATTTTTTGGATCACGGTGTAGTGAGAAGTCAACATTTTCAATTCTAAAAAGAATACCGGACCTGAATAAGAATTCCCCATTATGAGTACCTATTATGAATGCATGAAGATGCATGAGGTGAATGAGTGGATGCAATGCCATGTTCAATTATTTTCAAGGAACCCGCATGCTTCTAATTTCAATTTTTATCTAGTAAGAGATGGACAAACACAACATAATGTTCACAAGCATGATTCCTTGGAAATAGAAAGAACATGTGTGTTAACTTTTTTCCATGCATACATTTTTTTACATATTTTTTTTTTGTGAAAAGTAAATATGCTATGATGCAAGTGCAATACCATAGGTTCAAAAGTTCAGTATAGCAATTGTACAATCCTCTGAGTAACTACTGTATAAATTTGCTGAATAATCTGGATATCACATGATCAAAGGTTCGGAACCAATTTCAGAACACAATGAAACCAAGTACCATGAATATAGTTGTATAATCTCTGGCCAAGTTGAATATATCAGGATCAAAGGTCCAGAACATAACCAAGGAACCATAGTCACCAACAGAACAATACGGTTACCATCAAAACATAGTCACCATTTGTACTTGTAATAATTATTCCCTCCCCACTCACATGTAAAGACTAGGTCAGGGTAGGTTAAAGGTAACTCAAAATCACGGGTCCGCCTGAAAGTACTACCGCCTTACCCATATATGTGGGTGTCGATAGTAATTCATTTGAACCTCATCCAAGAGTGGTATATGACATGACTGTATTAATCGGACCATGTCTTATGGCCGTCATGCCCCCACTCTATTCCTAATGTCCTAGTGCACTATGGCCTAGGTAATGGGCCTTTTACCTCAATAGTAACCCCCCCCCCCCCCCCCCCAAACATGGAGAACCAGAATCCAGCACCACAAATAACCACTATGGAAAGCAATAAAATGTAATGCAAACATATGCTCAGATAATCATGTACAAATGAATAAGCTGAAAGCATAAAAATAAACACCCAAAGAAAAGAAAGCAAGATCTAGGATCGACTCCGGGATGGACCAGCATTTGGTCAACCTATCCCCAGTGAAGCCGCCAGCTGAAATAACCCGCTAAACAATCAACTGATAATGAAATCAATGAAGTCGCCATCGAACGTTTTTTATCCCACGGGAAGGGAAAGGTAATCATCGAGTAAACCTGAGAAGGGTGAAATCACGATCAAACGACCGAGAGATCGGGTAAGGGAGTCTGTTACACGAGGGGAAGGTATTAGCACCCCATACGCCCGTAGTAATCTATGGTATCCACTCTTATTGTCTATCTCGTGGGTGTGTAAGAATCTATATCTAAGTTGTACAGGGAACTCATGCAAAAGAAAGGAGGAAATAATGTAGCGAAAATAAAATTTTGCTCGTTCGGGCCCTACCCCAATGCCTACGTATCCCTTTTGAGGAATTAGAGCAGCCGTAGTTCGACTCAAAAGTTTCGGTTGGTTTGTATTTTTTAATGAACAATCTTAATTTCTCCTTCTGCCACAACTCAACCTTTGGAGACTCACGCGTCAGCACAAAAGTGAATTAACATGTTCTTTTGAAAAAGTTTGAAAGAAAGAAAATGTTTTAGTCTTAATGAAAGCATGCAAAAGAAAGAAAAAACATCTAAGGGAGACTAACCTGAATCTATCCCTAATGTTATCATACATCAATTGATCCTATGGTCGAGGATAAAAGGGAAACCTCTACCTTATGTTAGCATGCATGGATACATATCCTAATGTCAAGCTCGAAAGCTACTCTAATCGAGCGATCCTAAGGGAAGCAAGGTGTAGCAAACAAATAAGAAAACAAGTGCTTTGGAAAAATCACACAAACATAAGTAGAACATACTGACTTAGAGGGATGGGGGAAACAAGAGAAATGCTTTAGCTAAGGGGAACATATCACCCGAAGCAAGCAAGCGGGAGACAGATGAAATAAAAAAAATGTGACGTCCAAAGTGTTGTACCCCAATTTTTACCCCTAAGATCCCTTCATCAAATCATATTGATTCAATCACAACAAGATTACATTAGAGCTTTTGGTTCTCCTCCCTATCTTTAGCTTTGCTCTTTGAGGAATCACCAAGCACCTTGACTTGTTTTTATTTTGTGATCATGCATGTTTTATTTTGACTTTCCTTTTAATTAATAAAAAGAAATTTTGGTTTGTCTTACTTGTTAATAATGTAGGTAAAGGCAATGTGGCTTAGCAAGTTGATCCATGGGTTCATGAGTTTATTTCCATGCCCTAGTCAATAAAGCTTGAGAAATTCAAACCTCACCATTGAAGTTGTTTTAAGAAGAAATGGAATGGCAATGCTTATTTGGATTTACCACATTTCAAAGTTATCAAGATTGATTCAGAAGTATAAGGGGTTGGTTGAAGAAGTTGTCATGGTTGGACAAGGCCTTGCTCCCATTGGTCACAAGTGCATATATCTATCAATTATCAAGATATGGAAGTGGTTTTGGTTTATATGAGTTCTCATTATCATACTAAACAACTTCTATTTACAAAGCAAAAGTGTTGGTACAAGAAGGTTGTTTAAAATTGTCAAAGTCCCTCAAAGCATTTTCTTGATCTAGGAGCTAGGGTTTTGAACTTCAAAGAAGTATATCTTGCTTATCTTTTGGTATTTTTGAGTGATTACAAAAACATCCTTCTCTTCAAAGGGTTATTAAAAAATCACTTCAAAAGTTTCAAGGAGTTTTCATTTGGAAGAAACTTGATGATGAAGAAAGATTACAAGTCCTCTAGATGAACCCCCAATTTCCCATGTGTGACTTCAAATGATCATAACTTGGTCAATTTTTATCACCTTAATCCCACTCTTTTTCCATAATGATCTTGAGGATGTGAACTTTATTCCTTCTTTTATGTGCAAAGTGAGAAAATGTATGGAGCATGCCTTAAGGATATAAAAGATTATAGGTTAATTCATGATTTTTTTGCCAACTTCAACAATTCATAACTCTCTAAAATTTTGGAGATTTTGAATGGTTCAAGTTTCAAAATGTCATTCAATAGGCCTATTTCATGCCATATTTTTTGGTCAAGAGCAAATTCCAAGAGGAAGGCCATTTTTGGATGCAAAACATTATAGGTCACTTTTGAAGAAAAATTTGAAATATTTCTAAGTATGGAAAGTCAACTTCTTTTTCCCAACTTTGACTCATTGCAACTTTCAGCTCAAACAACCATTTGATTCCATTATTTTCCCATTGCAAAGCTTGTAATATCATCTTTCTAAAGCTTCAAGAGTCATGACCTAAGACCCCTTGAGCTGAAAATGCCATTGTTTTGAAATTGGTAACTTGAAACTGAATTTCTCACCAAGTCAGAATTTTGGAATCCATAATATGGCCTCTAATCACAAGATTTTTGCGTGTTTTTGATTTAAACTTGATTAACAAACTTGCCAGAAGTGTTTAGCACCTAAAAACACAAAGATTGGATGATTTTTGATGAAAATGAGACCACACTTCACTCGTGTCCAAACTCCACACGAATTCCCTCCAAAATGCATCATTCACTCTTCCTTTTGATCCCATTTGCTTCTCCTATAAATACATTAGCTATCCCATTCATTTCCTCAAGCTTGAACAACCAGAATCACCCTGCCAAACTTGCTCCATAACTTACTTTTTTGCAACTTCGAAATCAGTGTTCAAGCCTTTTTCAATCCATTTTGGTATCAATTCACCTTCCTTGATCTTCCCTGAAGCTAACCATACAATTACCTTCAAGAATCGTGACCTATATTGATCCATAGAAGTCCAGTTTCAAAGCTCTACAACTCAACTTCAATAGGTAGATTTCTCCATCAATTCTTCCAAACTTTGATATCATTGTGAAGCTCTCATTGCCCTGGTTCTAGTCGCAACACTTGCTTTTATCTGGAAACACGTTTTGACCATGAAATTTCAAATCCCTTTTCAAAACTCCCCTTCAAATTGCTTGAGCTATAGTTTATATAAATTTTTCGCGAAGGTGTGGTTGTCTTCGTCTTGATGAGATGAAGCGAATAACATAGGTCTGAGCTTCTGATTTTACTGTTTGAGAGGCCTTCATTTTACGTTGGCTGGAAGTTGAAGATGACCAATATGTCATCTTCCAACCAATGATGGCGTGCAATTTGTATTTTTTGAAATTTTGATTTTACATTTGATTCAGTGCTTTATTCACTAAAGTCCATAACATGCACATCGCGCCAGGTCTACTTGATCTGTTTACTAACACGTCTTGACAATGATCAGATGGCCCATATTTTTTGGTTTGATATTTTATTTTCTGATTTTTTATTTTAATTGATTTAAATTTCAAAAAAATCATAGAAAACTCATTTTTAGTCAAAAAAATTTGAAAAAATTATGAAAAATATTTTTGATTTTTCTCTTTCTGATTTTTATTTTTTTTACAATTTTATTTTGTGTTTTGATATTATTTTATAAAATTTCATTTTATTTGAATTGTTTTAAATGTTTAAAAATACTTTTAGGCATTTTTAAATTCTGAAAAAATATGGAATGATCCAATGATATTGTGACAAATATTGGTGACCACATTTATTTTTTATTTCTGAATTTGTTATTTTTTTTAATCATTTTTGGTTTATTTTACTCATTTCTTTTAATTTTAAAAATAGTTTCTGAATTTAAAAAAATTAACAGAATTTTTATAAAAATCTTTGAGTTCATTTCTGATTTTTCTATGGTCTTACTTAATATTTCTTGATTAATTTGAACATAGTTGATATTTTTCTCTTTTATTTCTATTTTAAAATATTTTAAAACCTTTTTTAATGTATATATTACATACAATATTATTTTGTGATTATTTTCTGGCTGATCTTGGGTTGAATTTTTGATTATGAACTTTATTAACATCATTGGATCCATAGTGTTGAGTCTAACTCCATAAAAATTGATGAATGATTTTAATAATAGTTTGATTAAATTTTAATTCAAATGTGGTTTGTATATTCTTTCCCACCCCTCTTCATCTTGTCCCTTTCTTATTGCACTAAGTGTTATTGGAGCATGATATCTATATCATGTCTCAAAACAAATGGTGCATAGATTGCTATTGACCGACCTCAAAATAGGTGAGACTTCTATATAAGTCCACTTACGATTGCTTAACATAGCGCTAAAATTTGTCCCGATTCGAATAAATGATCATTCGTGGCCCAAACCTATGTTTGCAAGCCCAAGTATGTTAATTTGATCTCTTTGATCCAATAACCTTGAGATTCATTGTGTGGAGGCTTTGGTTCTACTAATCCTTTAATAGATCTACAACACTTTTGGTCAACGCGGATCACTTAAACATTGTTGATCATTAAATGGTACTTTTGAGGATTCAAAAATGGATGATATACTTGACAAAAAGCAAATGCAACTTGTTGTGTGGAGGCTTGGTTCTACCAATCCTCTAATGAGTTCCAAATGTAAGTTTCAAGATGGTCATCCAACTAACCACTAATAATTGACTTTATTTTGTGTTTTTATTTTATGCACTTTTATTTTATGTACCATTTACTTTTAGCATTTACATTTCATGTTATTTTCATCTTTGCTCACTTGAGCATTTACTTTCTTGTCATTTTTATTTTTCTCACTTGAGCTTTTCTTTTTTAAGACACCTAATAATCAACATGAACCATAAAAAACTTTAATGATATTTGGACTATTTGGTTACTATCCTTGGCATTATGGAGTATTGGACTTCTTGGACTTAGGATTAGAGACATTGGCCTATGTTGGAGACCTTGTGACCTTAATTGATATTTTGTCTGGAGTTCTTGAGGTTTACCTCAAGACATTGGATTGTTTATTTATTTTGTGTGCATGTTATTGTGATTAAATTCTTTGTTTATGTTGTACCCCAAAATTTTCCCTCCCATTTTCACACAAAACATACTCCCATAGGTCCTCAGTTGCCCAAGGATGCCCAAGAATTGACCAGACAAGTTCTCTTCCTAAGGCAATGAACCTCCAACTAGGGTTTCACTTTTCATCAAGATGTATGAGCTTAAAAGGCCTTAAATGATTTCCATTATCCTAATATGTCCCCAAGACTATCCATGCCAAGTTTCATGCCTCGCACAAGAATTTTGCTCAGTCAACTGCTCAAATGCCTGAAAATCAACTATACTAGGTCAAAAGTCAACTGTGACCCACATATAGTCAAATTTCATGATTTTTGGTCAACTTTAACATTTAGAAGTGATACCCATAATTTAATCAAGGGTTGATCATGATTCCTCAAGGAATGCTCCTAATTCATCAAAAGTCAAAAATGACAATTTAGGGTTTCTATAGGAAAAGTCAACCAAACTTTGACTAGGCATAACTTTCTCATACTTTATCAGAAATTGTCCAAACAAGGCTCATTTTGAAGAGAATCCAATTCCAAACAACTCCTCTTCAGCCATCAAGGTCAAGAAATTCCTCAATCAAAAGATACAAGTTCATACATTATAGGTCATTTTAAAAAGTCAACAAAAACACGTTTTGGGTCAAAGCTCCTTACATGAACATGGAAGATGCAATTAAGATGAAACCAAAAAGGTTGTTTATAGGGCGTCATAAGCTTTCTAAAAAGTTAAAGAATACCCTCTTAGGGTTAAAATTGAGAGTGATATACATTGTCAAAGTTGGCCATTTTTGGAAATTTGCATAAAGTCAACAATGCCCAAATTAGCATTTTTTCCACATGGGCCCATCTTTTTCAAGATTGAATCTTATCCCTAGCATGGTCCACGACCCATGGGACCCTCCTTGCCTCATTTATATATTTATCTAATTTATTTTGATTTTATTTATTTAAAATTCAAATAAAATCAAATAAAATCAAAATAAATAAAATCAATGGAATGAGATTTGTTTTGCATTGAATTATAGATCATGCAAGCTGTCTATAGCCAAGGAAAAACATGCAAGATTGAAAACAAGAGGAAATTTCCAAATGTGGAAAGATTTGAATCAAAAGTAATAACCATTACATCTTGTGATTCTTTCCAATTATGCTACCCTAGATTGATTCAGTACATATACACAAGCATTGTGAACCCTAACGAAGGAAGAAAAGCTACGCAGCCTGCCTATACATCAAGAACAAAGTTCAAATTTTTTGTCAAAAAAGTGAACAACCCATTCTCCTACACAGACCGACTCAAGCCATTCCAAGGATCAAATCACGTCTTTGGACATCCTCTGAAGGCATTGCAAGCATTCCCAAAGCCTGAAACATCAAGAATTGTGCTCTCTAACAGTCACGATTTGTGTTTTTTTCCAAACTCGATTCCAATGATTTGTCCATCATGAATCTATTTTGATCATATATCCATGCTTGCTATCACATTTTAAATGTTTTTGATTGGTTTAATTAAAGTTTAATCGCAGGAATAACTTCTTGCCATGGCTAGGGTTCACAAGCTCGAATTTGGGGTTTCCTTCTCTAGGGAAAATTGGACTAGATTATGGGTACCATAACATTCAGGGGAAAATTTCTGATTGATCCCTGGATGTAGTTTTAATATATCTTGCTTGTATTACGTTTTTAATATTGCAGGGATGTGGCTACAGACAGAAATGGTCACTATAGCCTTTAGTGACAATTTTGTCCGTAGGTAAAAGTCTGATACCAAAGACCACAGTTCTGGGAAGAAGACAAGAGGTGGCAGCATACCACTGGCCCGTTTGAATTCCACGCGCGCTTTCTGGGCATAGTGTTTTGTTTGGCTTATGTTTTATTTATTTATTATATATACAACATAACTTTCCAGCACAGATGGTCAAGGAATGAATATGTGAGGCAAACGTCCTGGGTTCGATCCCAGGCATATGCTTTTGTATTTTTCTTGATAATTTCTTACAGATCCAACACATCTCCTAGCCAAGCATCCACCATGTGCTCACAGATCCAGCCCTTAGATTATCACGTGACCCAAATCCAAGTGTCCAATAAAATAAGTGCATGGTGAACCCCCAGATGAGAGCCTCATTGAATCACGCGTAAGGCAGATGGGCCACCTATTCTGGGCTTTGCAAAATTCAGCCATGCACCCCCAAAATCACTTCCAGCACCAGGCCCATTCTTGTTTTTCTTATTTATTTCATTATTTTGTTTTATTTGTTTTATAGTTTTAAAAATCATTTTTTAAATATTAAATCATAAAACCAATAAAATCACAAAAAAATATAGAATTAGGTTTTTTTTAAATTAAAATTAGTTTTTTTGGAAATTAATTAATTTAATGATATTGAATTAATTGTTTTCACTAAGTAAAGTTAATTAGAAAAAAATAGGTTTAATTCACAAATATTTAGTTTTCTCGATAAAATAATCAAAAATATTTTATTTATTTAAGTAGATTCTTTAGGATATTTAATTTTTTTCTCGCGCGCATTTATTTATTTATTTATTCCAATTATTGTATCTTTTTCGAGTTTGTAATAACTTTTAACTAAGTTTTATTACTGCTTTTATTTACCTCTTTTCCCCCAAGTTTGGTTATGTAACCCCCTCCCCAAAGCCCTGTAATAGCGTAGATTTTCTTTTCCGCTTTATTTTCTGCTATTAATTAAACTGTTAGATGATTGATAATAGGATTGTATGCGAAAGATAAATCAATGTTTAAAGCAGTTGAAAACCCTAACTGTGCAAAGATAATTGACTGAAAAGCAAACTCTTGCACATGCTCACTTCTAGGGTTTTTCCCCACTCCGGTTGCCTCCGAAAAACGGTTACTATTCTCGAACGTGAGAATTCTTAGTGACTGTTCTCTAATTCAGAGATCGCAAGTCCCTTTCGAAAGTTGCCTCGGTAAAACAAAATTGGATCTAAGAACTTTAGGGCAGTTACTAAGAGATCTTGCCCTGTTGCCTTAAGTGATCGTAATCGTCCCTCTAGATTGTCCCTCAAACTCCAACGATGGAGCTACCTACTCCTTAATAGTAGGATAACGCTGTCTAAAGGAAATAAGAAAATGAACGGTCTTTTTCGAGTAGGTAGAAACTTTTAAGTACTTGCTCAAAACAATCAATTTTTCACACTTACACTTTCAAACACTTTCCAAACAAAGTTTTCAAAAACACTTTATCACACTCTTGAGGACATACACAAGGGTTATCATAAAGTGAAACACCGCACTAAGGCATTTTCAAAGCTTTTCAAAACACACATAAAATGGGTGCTAACACCTTCCCTTTCTATAATCTACCCCCCGTACTCTGAAACATCTCGAAAAAGGTTTTTATGTTCTTTTTCCCTTTTCCTTTGTTGGATAAAATAAAAGATGGTGGCGACTCTTGCTTACCATACATTTGTGAGCAAAAAATGCAAAAACCAGTAGCAACTAAAAACAGTCAGTTCTGCCACCGTATTACAGAACTGACGACTCTGCTGGGGATTATAAAAAGTGGGGTTTACCTTAGGATCTAGGTCATTTTAATTGCTTCTTTGGCTTGTCTTGTTTGATTTACTTTTAAGGGTATCTGTTTGGGTTGTTTGGATCCTAAACCCGGATAAGGGTATTCCTTTTAGGTAAGTAGCAATAAACTATGAGGAAGCTGTGCGGGGTATACCGACACGGTTGAAATAGTAGCTACATTGATGCGATACTTTGGTGTGTACCGGTAGCCCTTAAGTAATCAAGGAGAATATGGGGCCGCTGTGTGGTATCATAAAGTGTCAACTGACTTTATCACCTTAATTGACCAACTTGGCTTTTTAGGACGTACTGAGATAGTCGTCTTTGGTGTACACCCAAAGTCGGTTGATACTGGATGCTACACTCATTGAGGTTTGACTCTTGAGTTTTGTTTGGTGGCAAGTCAATTGTCTATCAGAACAAAATTTGGGGGAAAGATCGGTGATATTGAGATCCCTTAGAACCCGATTACTATATTTAGGATAGGTTGAACCAACCCAACTTCAAGAGGGTATTACCTTAAAACTCATGCAAGCCTTAAACCTAAGATCTTTGTGTGATTTTCTTGTGTTTGCTATATCTGCTATATCTGAGCATAATCATGACATCATAACATAGCATATCATACTAACCATTTCAAGGATTCTTAGGGTTTATTTTTGTCTTGTTTTGTAGGACATGGCCCTCGCCCGCAGATTCACTATCCAAGTTAGTCTGATAAAGGTACCTCCTCAGCTTAAGGAATTGGTATCAAGGGTTCTTGAAAGCTCTCCCTTCACTGAAAGACATGGTACACTTCTCATCTTGGTCACCTCAAACCCTGATGAAGAAATGTTAAAAGTGCTCTTTCAATTCTTTGACCCTCTACATCACTGCTTCACTTTTCCGGATTACCAATTAGTGCCTACTATGGAGGAGTTTTCTTTGTTACTGGGGGTGCCTATCCTTAACAAGGTACCTTTCAAAGGTATGGAAAGAGACCCTAAACTTGAAGATATTGCTAAAGCTCTATCCTTACAACAGTCTGATGTAGTAGCAAATTGGGAAACCAGGAGAGGTGTCAAGGGTTTTTTGGCTAAGTTCTTGTTTGAGAAATCTCATCATTTTTGGGATACCCTGGACTTACAAGCTTTTGAAGAGGTGTTAGCCCTTCTCATCTATGGGTTGGTACTGTTTCCTAATCCGGACCAGCTCATAGACGTGAATGCAATTAAGGTTTTCCTGTCACGCAATCCGGTACCTACTCTGCTTGGAGATATCCTACATTCTCTGTATACTCGCACTATAAAGAAAAGAGGGACCCTTCTGTGTTGTGCTCCTCTTTTGGCTAGGTGGTTTATTTTGCACCTACCCCGATCCGTCTTAAAGAATGAACAGGGTTTGAGATGGTCTCATAGGCTAATGACTCTTACACATTCAGGTATTCATTGGTGTCCTCGATCCTCGGTGAATGTTACCATCATTGATCGATGCAGGGAATTCCCTAATGTCCCTCTCTTAGGCATTAGGGAAGGAATCACTTACAATCCTTGTTTGGCACTGCGACAATTTGGATATGCAAGAAGGGATGGTCCTAATGATACACTTATCCAAGGAATCACCTTCAACTACGAGAATGATGCTCAGGGTTATCGTAAAAGGTTCATGCGAGCTTGGGGCATGGTACATAGGGTTGATAGCAAGACACTGGGGCACAAGAATTCCATCCCTATTGAGCCTTATCTCAAATGGGTACGAGCCCGTGCTCAAAGTCTTATGATGCCTTACCCCACCATCCTACCTATGATTATGGAACTGGTTGCTGAAGGAGACACTTCTTATCTTGTTCTTCATCATGACATGCCAACTAATCATGAGGAGTTACAAAAATCCTGGGTTCAACTTAAGGAGGAGAGGGATACGTTTGAAGCTCAATTCTACGCTAGCAAGAAGAAAGTCCTGGAACTCACTAGGCTACTTCATGAAGAGAGGAATATAAACTCCTACATTACACCAAAGAGGATGCGCTTATGGGAAACCTAATTTTCTTTTGCTTTAAGTTTTATTTTGTTTGATTGTAAGCCTAAAGGGAACTCTTTATAACAATTCAAACTTATTAATATAATTAACGTGTGTTTCTTTTGTTTAAGAAAATTTGAGTCTTTAAGAATCCTTGAAATCATTGCATACACATATCATCCATGACATTGCATAAACAAGTTTCAAAGTAGGATTCTCATCTTCTTCGCTGTTTATTTCAGCAATAATTACTTCTGAACAAAGTATCAAGGATCTCCAGGCACAAAATGCCCAATTTCAGCAAATGTTCGTAACTTTGGCTAAAGGGCAGGCAGAGCTGAAGGCCCTTCTTCTGAAGGATAGAAAGAAGAGGGCGAATAAGACCGCTGGTGTGGTAAACTTGGGAAGAAGATTCAAGGGACCATTTAAGCAAATGGTTGATTTGATCTCTTCATCCAAAGAAGGAGAGAGTCAAGAGGGTGAGACAAAGGAGGAAGACCCTAGTCCAGGGGAATATGATAATGACACTGATTACAACAAAGAGTAGTATCCTCCAGCTGACAAAAGGTACAAACAACTAGAGGATCGTTTGAATGCAATGGAGATCCAAAGAGTACCAGGGCTGGATTTTGAAGAGCTGAGTTTGGTATCTGGGATTGTCATCCCACAGAAGTTCAAGGTTCCGGTATTTGCAAAGTATGACGGGGTTTCTTGTCCCAAGCTTCATCTCCGTTCTTATGTGAGGAAGATTCAGCCTCACACTGCTGATAGGAACTTGTGGGTCCATTTCTTTCAAAACAGTCTGTCCGGGACTCAGCTTTAGTGGTTCTATCAGCTGGAGGGAATCAATGTCCACAGCTGGGAAGATCTGGCTGCTGCTTTTTATAAGCAGTATCAATATAACGCTGACCTTGCTCCTACCCGTACTCAACTCCAGAGTATGTCAATGGGTGTAAGCGAAGGTTTTAAGGACTACGCTCAGAAGTGGAGAGATTTGGCAGAGAGAGTCTAACCCCCTTTGTCTGATAGGTAGTTGGTGAACATGTTTCTTGGTACGCTATCTGGTCCATTCTTTAATCATTTTATTGGTAGCTCCTTAGCTGGTTTTACTGAGCCGATATTGACTGGAGAAAGGGTAGAAGCTGGGATCCGAAGTGGCAAGATCCAGAAAGACACCTCTTCAAGTACAGTGAAAAATCCATTCATGGGTAATAAGGAGGTCAATTCTATTTACAATCCAAGAAGTCAGAATAGAACCGAGCACCGTCCAACGGTAGGGGCTGTGATGATACCCAGGCCTGTGGATAATCAACAACAAAATAATCAGCCAAGGGTAGAAAGACCTCAAAGGCAGTTCACCTGGATCAATATGATATTGGCTGAGGTTTTACCCCATCTGTTGAAATCTAACTTGGAAACCTTAAGGGCGGCTCCCAAGAACCCCAACACCACATCTCCTCGTTACAATCCAAACGCTCGGTGTGCTTACCATTCTGAGAGTTCAGGCCACGATATAAACAATTGTTGGGCTCTGAAGAATAAGATACAGGATCTGATAAAAGCAAATGAGATTGAGTTTGATGCTCCTGAGATGCCTAATGTCATAACCGCTCCCATTCCTAAGCACAACCGTGGTGTTAATGCCGTTGATACTGATCTATTCGTTACTTTTGTTGATGAAGTTTCTACTCCTCTCATGACCTTCAAGAAGAATTTGTTGCTAGCCGGTTTATTTCCGGGTTGTGATGAAGGTTGCCACATGTGTTTATCTCTGCCTTCTGGTTGCTATTTGCTGAAAGCAGGTGTTCAATGCCTGGTGGATAACAAAGAGATTTTGTTCGAAAAGACTCCATTTCCAATTGTTCTACATGAAGATGTTTCTATCATAACCATTTCCTCCAATCCTTCCAAGGTCTCCTCCAAAAGACCTGTTAGGATTACATCTGCTCCAAGAATTGCTCCATTAATAATCACTTTTCCTGGCCCTGTACCATACTCCTCAAACAGAGCTGTTCCTTGGAATTATGGTGCTGACGTTTACTACCATGGCGTCAAGCAGGATTTGTTAACCATTAAAGACGAAAAGACTGAAGAGGCTGATCCCGATATCGGTAACATTGTCGGGACCAGCAAAATTACTCAAAGTGGAAGGGTTTTCTCTCCCGAGATCTCCCTGAAGACTGTTACTAAGCCTGTTGTTATTCCATCTGTTGTTCCAGCAAGTACTCCTGCTACTACTCCCATCCTTACCCCAGTTGTTCCCCTGCCGATGAGTCATTTGGGACTCGGGGCAAATAAGTTGTAGGTGAGCCTGCCCAGACAGAGACACCTAGAAAAGTTATTTTGGAATCCTCTAAACAAGAAATGGAGGAGATTTTAAAGATAATCAAGAAGAGCAACTACAATGTGGTTGAACAGCTGGGACAGACCCCTTCGAAGATATCAATGCTAGATCTGCTATTGTGTTCTGAGGCTCATGCGAAGGCTTTGGTTACATTTCTTAAGACTGCGCATATGCCATAAGAAACCTCCGCTGACCAATTCGAGGACTGTGTGGCTAGTTTGACTGCTGATAATGGGTTGAGTTTTTCTGATGCTGATTTGAAACTCAAGGGGAGAAAGCATAATGATGCTCTGCATGTATCGATCGAATATAGGGGACTATTATGGCCCATGTTCTAGTGGACACTGGATCGTCACTAACTGTTATGCCCAAGAAGGCTCTTGATAGGCTAGATTGTGAAGGTTTGACCTTAAAGCCCAGTAAGATTGTGGTGAGGGTTTTCGACGGTTCAAAAAGAATGGTGCACGAGGAGGTGGACATCCCTGTCAAAGTGGGTTCCAAGACCTTTGAATCCTCCTTCGACGTAATGGATATCAGGCCATCTTATTCTTGTTTGTTGGGTCGTCCTTTGATCCATGAAGCTGAAGCTGTTACTTCTACGCTGCACCAAATGTTGAAGTATCCAGTGAAGGGAAAGATTGTCACCGTGCATGGTGAAGAGGAGTACATGGTAAGCCATCTGAACTCTTTCAAGTATATGGAGATGGACGGTTAGTTCATAGAGACCCCTTGCCAAAATTTTGAAGAGGTTCCCCAGACTATGGCATCAACCGAGACTATTACCAGTGTGCCAAAGATCACCAGACCTCCTTTGAAGATGGTTTCTCTCAAGGACGCCAGAGCATTAGTTGAAGAAGGTGGGTGTCCATCTGGGGACAGCTCCCTGATTTTCCTTATAAAACTAAGAAATTTGGTTTGGGCTTTACTTCAGGAGCTCAAAGGGCTGTTCGACGTGCTCGGGCTGGAGGACCTCCCCTACGCATTAGAAATCATGGGGTCAATGCTATAGAAGACAATGATGAGGATTCTGATATTGACAGCTGGATCTACCCTACTACCAACAGTGGACCTAGTAATTGGACAACCAAAGATTTTATGCCGGTTACTTTTGTTCAACAGTAATTATCTTGCTTGTTTTTCGGATTTATAATAAACAATATAAACTCTATGGCCTTGTGTCTTACCCGATGCATAATGGCTTATTTGTGAGGGTTATTATATGTTATTATCGTATTTCATCAATAAAATATTGGACGTTTTTGCATACAAATTTTGTGCTCTCTGTTTTTCTTTTCTACTTTTTACTTTATCGATACAGTTATGCTCTTACACACACTCACATATCAAACTGCAGATCCATATCCACTCTGGATCCCATTGATAATGGTTCTGTTATTTCTAGTTATAACTTCGAAAATCCGATCAACCAAGCCAAGGACGAAGGTGAGGAAGATTGTGAGGTACCTGGAGAACTTGTTAGACTGTTATAGCGGGAAGAGAGGGCTATAAAGCCTCATGAAGAGCCAGTTGAGACAATAAACTTGGGCACATAGGTAGACAAAAAAGAAGTCAATATTTGCGCAAATCTAGAGCTTAGTGGCAAATAGCGGTTGGTACAAATGTTGCACGATTATGTTGAGATCTTTGCCTGGTCATATGAAGACATGACGGGACTAGACACAGATATAGTGGTTCATCATCTGCCGACTAAAGAAGATTGCCCTCCGGTAAAGGAAAAGGTCCGCCATACGCGCCCTGAAATGTCAGAGAAGATCAAAGCAGAGGTTATGAAATAGCTCAATGCTGGGTTCTTAGCTGTCACCTCCTATCCGAAGTGGTTCGCTAACATGGTCCCGTTACCTAATAAAGACGGTAAAGTACAAATGTGTATGGACTACAGAGACCTGAACAGGGTAAGCCCCAAGGATGACTTCCCACTTCCCCACATCGATATTCTGGTTGACAACACCGCACAACACAAAATATTTTCCTTCATGGATGGTTTCTCTGGATACAACCAGATCAAGATGGCACCGAAGACATGGAGAAGACAACCTTTGTCACACTGTGGGGCACTTTCTGTTACAAGGTGATGCCTTTTGGGTTGAAGAATGCTGGGGCAACTTATCACCGAGCCATGGTAGCTTTGTTCCACGATATGATTCATCATGAGATAGAGGTTTATGTTGATGACATGATAGAAGGGTCTTAAACCGAGGAAGAACACCTTGATCATCTACAAAAGCTGTTTGACAGGTTGAAGACATACAAGTTGAGGTTAAATCCGAATAAGTGCACCTTCGGGGTAAGGTCTAGTAAAATTCAGGGGTTCATCGTCAGTGACAAAGGTATTCAGGTAGACCCTCTAAAGGTGAAGGCCATACAAGAGATGTCGGCCCCCAGTACTGAGAAGGAAGTTAGAGGTTTCTTGGGACGCCTAAATAATATCGCCAGGTTCATTTCACACCTGACTACTATTTGTGAGCCGATCTTCAAACTCCTGAAGAAAGATCAAGTGGTAAAGTTGAATGACGAATTCCATATCGCCTTTGACAGAATCAAGGAATACCTCAAAGAGCCTCCCATTCTGATGCCTCCGATTGAAGGAAAACCTTTGATAATGTACTTAACAGTGTTAGACAATTCAATGGGGTGTGTGCTGGGGCAGCATGACGAGTCTGGTCGAAAAGAGAACGCAATATACTACCTTAACAAAAAGTTTACCGACTGTGAGACAAGATACTCACTGCTCGAGAAAATTGTTGCGCTTTGGCATGGGCTGTGTTACATGGTGGGAGAACTGACTTGGTTGTTTTGCATTTGATCACATATGTTGCGGATAGCAAGAGTCGCCACCGATTTTTCTTTTATCCAAAAGGAAAGGCTGAAAAGAACAAGAAAAAAACTTTAGAGATATTTTCTTGAGTTTGGGGGGTAGATTATGAAAAGGGAAGGTATTAGCACCCTTTTCATCCGTAGTTATCTACGTGCTCTTAGTTGCTTGCTAAATCACTTGATCTTGTTTGAATGTGCTTGTAGTGTGGGTTTTGAAAGTATTTTGGAACTGTCTTTGTAATGGTTCTCGTTTCTATAAGAACGCGTACAAAGTGTTGTTTCAAAAATAGTTCAAAGAGGTGTTTGTGGAATGTGTTTTTGAAAGTGATTTTGAAAAGGTGTCTTTGTAATGGCTCTCGTTTCTATAAGAACGCGTACTAAGTGTTGTCTTTTGAAAATGTTTCAAAATGAAAGTGTTGGTGTATAAAATGTTTTTGTTTTGAGAAAGCGAGCAACAAAAAGTGAATCTACCTACTCAAAAGGTATTAGATGTTATTTTCCTCCTCCTTTAAATGTTGCTATCTTACCATTGATTTGGTAAGAAGCCCCATCATTGGATGTGAAGGGACGGGCGTGGAACGTTTGTATAATCATTGAAAGAAACCTATGGGACGTTTTAGCAATGTCGTTTTAGGGACTAGATTGTTTACCGAAGGCAACATTGAGGGTCATTGAGGGACTACGATTTATTTATCGAGGGTCTTTGTTAAAACGCTCATATTCAAGGGACATGACTATTTTCCGAAAGGAAACAAAGTGGGATTACCCTAAGGGTGCTAGTGTGCAAGTGTGTTTTATTTACATGCTTTTTGTCTTGATTAGGATTATCTATTTGTTGATTTTATGTCTTGCCATACACACCCTAATTACTAGCATTTATGTTTGAAAGCAATAAATTGTGGGAATGTAAAGGTCCTACGCTATTACATCATTTAGGGATGGGGATATAAATTTAAAAATGGGGGGTTGCAATAATTTAAATCCTAATTAACTATTACAACCATATCGAAATGTACAATGCAAGAAAGAAAAAAAAAGGGACTTGTTTAGAAAATGGTTTTTTTGTCTTAATGAATTAAGAAAAAGAAATAAATTAACTAGTAAAAAGAAAATATTTTTATGTCTTTTTTTATATTAACAAAAAGGGTATTAATATTGAAAATGATGAAAAGGGAAATAATGAGAAATAGAATTAGCATGCTGCTGAAAGCAAAACAAAGGGGATCAGAAGTTCTGATGCCGGGCGTGCTGTGGTTCAGAAAGAAGCGTAAGAGGAAATCAGAATTTCTGGATTGATACACTCTGAGGTAATGCAAGAAACGTTAGAGGGAAAACATAAAAGTTCTGGGTTGCTACGTGCTGAACTTCTGAGTGTTAGAACCATGAGAAAGTCTTAGAGGTTCTGTGTATTAAAACCGTGAGGAGAACTCAAAAGTTCAGTATGTGCTAAGACAATGAGTGAACATCAAAAGTTCAGTGTATGTTAGCAGCGAGTGAAAATCAGAAGTTATGTGCGTGTTAAAATAGTGGGAAAGCCTAGAAGTTCTGTGTGTGTTAAAACAGTAAGGAAACCTAGAAGTTCCGTGTGTGTTAAAACATTAAGAAAGCCTAGAAGTTCTGTATGTTAAAACAGTAAGAAAGCCTAGAAGTTTTGTGTGTTAAAACAGTAAGAAAACCTAGAAGTTCTGTGTGTGTTAAAACAGAGAGAAAATCATAGAAGTTCAGTCTTGTGCTAAACAATGAGTGAAAATCTGAAGTTCTGTGTTGTGTTAAACAGTGAGTGAAAATCAGATGTTCTGTGTTACATTTCAACTCCTTCCTCATATTAACCAGCACATCAGCAATTTATTCAGTTCTTAACAACAACAAATCAGAAGGATAAAAGCACAACAGTTCATAGAAGTTCTAATCCTAATTCTGAGCCTAGCTTTATTCAAGAAGTTTTGATCCATAGTTTTTTTACTTATGCCATGATATGGACAATATCAATACTATGATATTTACATATTTAAAGATGTTCTGAATGAAAAGATGCAAAGTCAGAAAGACTTACCTTGAATCTGGAGCGTGGGCTTGGAACTTGAGTTGTTTCCTTCAGATGCTCTAGAGTCAATGAGAGTAATGGAACAATGGTTATGTTCTTTGATTCAAAAGGAATAACAAAGGTTTTGTTTATGGTTTGTGAAGGTTTTTACTGTTTTCTGTTCCCTCTTATTTTTCTTTCCCTCCAAAAGCCAGCCCCTTACAAGTGTGATGGAGCAACTTATTTATAGGTGAGTTTGTTGTGGTTTTGGGGGGAAAACAAATGGGATTTAAACATTTTTAGTATACTGTTCCATTGCTTTTTAATCATAACTTTTGTATTCTAATTTGGTGCAAATATGGGGTTTGAGAAAGTGCAGGCGTGGACTGGATCAACAGCTAGTTGCAGGACTGTGCCACAACAGGGAAACATGTTATCTAAGCGAGGTTTTGGGATTTGGTGATGTTCTGATCGCAGAAGACCAGAATGAGACTCGAAGGGTGATGTTTTGACCGAAGCGTTGAACATAGCCTTCATATGTTGAAGAATCATGTTCTGACCACAGAGCATCGCTTCCATATGTTCTGATTGAAGCATCATGTTCTGAATCATGTTTGCAAATTCTGATTGCGCTTGCGTGGGGGTTGGCCCAGAAGTTCTGAAGTACCATATTCTCTTAACACTTAGAAAATTTTCTAAATGTTTAGAAATTTTGATTTTTTTCAAAGTAATTTCTGACTTCTGATTTTTGATGAACCAATTTCATGTCTTGATGAAATATAATTGTTGAAACTTGATTTTTGATCTAAAAGTCAAAGTTTGACTTTTCAGTATGCTTTTGCCCTTGTGAATGATTTTCTTGGAAAATTGTAATCCAAGACTCGAAACTTGATAGAAGCAAACCCGAGGGTCCAGGATGATCCTTTGAGAAATGAGAGGGCAAATTTTGGGGTACAACAATTGCCCTTGTTCAGTCTTCTTAAACCTGAGGATGTAGATTGGCTTATCTGCCTTTCGTGATCTGAAGGTGGAAGATGATTGAACACTAGAGTACCCAGAAATTTGCACTGGTATAAAGTGAGTGTCAGTCAATAATATCAGGAATGGGCTTATAGATGCCATTTGGAAGGCGACGAAGTGTCGTCGGAGATGGGCTTAAAGATGCCATCCAGAAAAGATATCGGTCGCATAAGAGATTCCTTTGCGAGAAATCCTGTAACTGCTGTTGAGGAGAAATTCACTGGGGAATGTTGATTTATGTCTTGGGAAATCGAGGCTAGGAGCTTCGCTTGTCCGCTACTCCACTGGGGAATTAACTCTTGATTGAGGAGGTGGAAGTAAACTGCATGTTTAGTCAGGGTCCAGGCTGCACATCGACTTACTGGGGAAATGTGAAATCGACCGTATATGGTCGGGTCCAGGTCTTACAGTGTTGTAAACTGTTGTATGGAGATAAGAGAGAAGGAACCTGGATAGTAGGGTTGCTTCAAAATGAAATCCTGGGTAGTAGGGCTGTGAAAAGGAACCTGGATAGTAGGGCTATGAGAAGGAACCTGCGTCGTAGGGTTACTTCGAGGTGAAAGCCTGGATAGTAAGGTTGCTCCGAGATGAAAGCCTAGATAGTAGGGTTACTTCGAGATAAAATCCTGGATAGTAGGGCTTATGGGAAAGAACCTGGATAGTAGGGTTACTTCGAGATAAAAGTCTAGATAGTAAGGCTTATGGGAAGGAACCTGGATAATAGGGTTACTTCAAGATAAAAGCCTGGATAGTAGGGTTACTTCGAGATAAAAGCCTGGATAGTAGGGCTTATGGGAAGGAACCTGGATAGTAGGGTTATTTCGAGATAAAAGCCTGAATAGTAGGGCTTATGGGAAGGAACCTGGATAGTAGGGTTACCTCGAGATGAAAGCCTGGATAGTAGGGCTTATGGGAAGGAACCTGGATAGTAGGGTTACTTTGAGATAAAAGCATGGATAGTAGGGCTTATGGGAAGTGTTGTACCCCAATTTCCCCCCTAAGATTCCTTCATCATACCATGTTGATTCAATCACCACAAGATCACATTAGGGCTTTTGGTTCTTCTCCCTATCTTTAGCCTTGCTCTTTTGAGGAGTTACCAAGCACTTTGACTTGTTTTCTTTTGTTATCATGAATATTTTGCTTGGATTTTCTCTCTAATTAATAAAATTCAATGTTGGTTTGTCTTACTTGTTAATAATGTAGGTAAAGGCAATGAGGTTTAGCAAGTTGCTTCATGGGTTCATGAGTTTATTTCCATGCCCTAGTCAATAGCTTGAGAAATTCAAACTTCACTATTGGAGTGATTTTGGAAGAAATGGCATGACAAGGCTTATTTTAGTTCAACATATCTCAAAGTTATCAAAATTGATTAAAAAATACAAAGGGTTAAGGGAAGAAGTTGTCATGATTGGACAAGGTCTTGTTCCTATTGGTCACAAAAGCATATTTCTCTCTAATTTCAAGATATGGAAGTGGTTTTGGTGGCTATGATTCCTCATCATCATCCTCAACAACTTCTATTCACAAAGGAAGAATATTGGCACAAGAAGTTTGTTCAAACTTGTCAAAGTTCCTCAAAGCATTCTCTTGACCTAGAGGCTAGGGTTTTGAACTTCAAAGGAGCATATCTTGCTCATCTTTTGGTATTTTTGAGTGATTCCAAAGACATATTTCTCTTCAAAGAGTTACCAACAAATCACTTCAAAATTTCCAAGGAGTTTTCATGTGGAAGGAACTTGGTGAAGAAGAAAGATTACAAGTCATCCAGATGAATCCCCAATTTTCCATATGTGACTTCAAATGGTCATAACTTGTCAATTTTTAACACCTTGAGCCCATTCTTTTTCCATGATGATCTTAAGGATGTGTACTTAATTCCTTCTTTTATTTGCAAAGTAAGAAAATGGATGGAAGTTGCCTTACGAATGCAAAAGATTATAGGTCATTTCATGATTTTTGGCCAACTTCAACAAGTCATAACTTGCTCAATTTTTGGAGATTTTGAGTGGTTCAAATTGAAAAACGTCATTCAAGATATCTACTTCATTCCATATTTTTTGGTCAAGAGAAAATTCTAAGTGGAAGGCCATGCTTGGATACAAAAGATTATAGGTCATTTTTAAAGAAGAATTTGAAATATTTCTAAGTATGGAAAGCCAACTCTTTTTCTTCAACTTTGACTCCATGTAACTTTCAGCTCAAGCATCCATTTGATTCCATTATTTTTCCATTGCAAAGCTTGTAACCTCATCTTTCCAAAGCATCAAGAATTATGCCCTAAGACCTCTTGAGTTGGAAATGCCATGGAATTAAATTTGGTAGTTTGAAACCGAATTTTTCACAAAGTCAGGATTTTGAAATCTTTGTTTTGGCTTCTAATCACAAGTTTTCAATGCGTTTTTGTTTCTAATCATGATTAGAAACTTGCCAGAAATGATTAGCATCATGAAACGCACAATTTGGCTGAGTTTTGAACAAGTTTGAGTCACACTTTCTTCATGATGCAGACCCATACGAATTCCCTCCAAAACGCATCATTCACTCTCCCTTTTGATCCCATTTGCTTCCCTATAAATAGAGGCTCATACCCCATCCATTTTCCCAAGCTTAGATAGCCAGAATCACCCTGCCAAACTTGTTTCACAACCCAGAATTCAGCAACTTCGAAATCCATTCTCAAGCCTTTTTCAATCCATTTTTCCCTCAATTCACCTTCCTTGATCTTCCCTGAAGCTAACCATATAATTACATTCAAGAATAGTGCCCTATACTGTTCCATAGAAGTCTAGTTTCAGAGCTCTGCAACTCAACTTCAATAGGTAGATTCCTTCATCAATTCTTCAAAACTCTGATATCATTGTGTTGCTCTCATTGCCCTGGTTCTAGTTGCAACACTTACATTTCACTGGAAATACGTTTTGACCATGAATTTTCAAATCCCTTTTCAAAACTTTCTTTCCAAATTGCTTGAGGTTCAATTTATATAAATTTGGCGCGAGGGTGTGGTTGTTTTCGTCTTGAAGAGACGAAGGGATTGGCATAGGTCTGAGCTTATGATTTTACAGTTTGAGAGACCTGCAAATCACGTTGGCTGGAGGTTGAAGATGACCTACGTGTCATCTTCCAACCAATGATGGCACGCCACTTGTTATTTTAAAAAATCTGATTTATATTTGATTCTGTACATTATTCACTAATGACTATGATATGCACAACGCGCCAGATCCCTTGGATTTGATTACTAACGCGTTTTGACTCTCATCCAATGGTCCACATATTTTACTTTTATTTTCTTTTTCTAATTTTTATATTTTAATTGTTTTAAATATCAAAAAATCATAGAAAATTCATTTTTAGTCCAAAAAATCTGAAAAAATTATGAAAAATATTTTTGATTATTCTCTCTCTGTTTTTTATTTTTTCACAATTTAATTTTGTGTTTTGGTATTTTTTAAAAATTTTACACTTATTTGATTTGTTTAAAATGTTTAAAAATACTTTTATACATTTTTAAACTCTGAAGAAATTATGAAATGATCCAATGATATTGTGACAAATATTGGTGACCTTATTTTTTTTCTTCTGACTTTACTATTTTTTACTATTTTTGTTTATTTTACCCATTTATTTTAATTTTAAAAATAGTTTCTGACTTTTAAAAATTACCAAATTTTTTATAAAAATATTTGGATCCATTTCTTATTTTTCTATGGCCTTATTTTTCATTTCTTGATTAATTTGAACATAATTGATATTTTCCTCATTATTTTCCATTTTTTAAATATTTTTAAACCTTTTAATGTATATATTAAATATGATATTATTTTGTGATTATTTTCTAGTTGTCTGGAGTTGATTTTTTGATCATGGCTTTATTAACATCATTGGATCTTAGGTGTTGAGTTCAACTCCACCAAAATGGATGAATGATTTTAATAATAGTTTGATTAAATTTTTAATTCAAAAGTGGGGTATTCATCTTTTTGCCCTAATCCTCTTCATCTCACCCCCTTCTCATTGCACTAAATGTTGTTGGAGCATGATCTCTATATCATGTCTCAAAACAAATGGTGCATAGATTGCTATTGACCGACCTCAAAATAGGTGCGACTTCTATATAAAAATCCACTTATGATTGCTTAACATAGCGCTAAATTTTGTCCCGATTCGAATAAATGATTATTCGTGGTCCAAACTTATGATTGCAAGCCCAAGTATGTTAATTTGATGTCTTTGATCCAATAACCTTGAGATTCATTGTGTGGAGGGTTTGGTTCTAACAACCCTCTAATGGATCTACAACACCTTTGGTCAACGCGGATCACTTAAACATCGTTGATCATTAAATGGTACTTATGAGAATTCCAAATGGATGATATACTTGACAAAAATCAAATTCAACTTGTTGTGTGGAGGCTTTGGTTCTACCAATCCTCTAATGAGTTCCAAATGCAAATTTCAAGATGGTCATCCAACTAACCACTAATTATTGACTTGTTTATCTTATGCTTTTATTCTTTTTTATGCTTTATGTACTATTTATTTTTTAGCATTTTCATTTCATGCCATTTTCATATTTGCTCATTTGAGCATTTATTTTCTTATCATTTTTACTTTGCCTCCTTGAGCTTTTCTTTTCTTTTCTTAAGATACTTAATAATCAACACAAACCCTAAAAAACTCTTAATGGTACTTGGACTATTTGGTTACTATCCTTGGCATTATGGAGCATGAGACTATTTCTTGGACTTAGGATTAGAAACTTTAGCCTATCTTGGAGACCTTATGATCTTATCTGATTATTTTGTCTGGATTTCTTGAGGTTTACCTCAAGACATTGGGTTGCTTATTTGTTTTTGTGTGCAGGTTTTTGTGATTACATTCTTTGTTTGTACTTTGGAATTCACCGGTATACAGCCGTTACTCTGCCCAATTTTTGTGAAGACTTAATACACTTGAAGATGTTAGAACAAAGTTTGAATCTACTACCCTAAGCTTAAGTTTTAATGATAACAAAATGCTAAGATATATTAATTGTATGATTCATATAAGACACATATGCTATCTAAAAATTACATTCTGTTTTACAGAAACTCTGATGGATATCAGCAAGAGAACATCATCATCAGCATCAGAAAATGAGTTATCAACATCAGCATCAGAAGATGTTATATCAGATACCAAAATCAGAAGATCAACTTGTGCTTACGCTGAAGCCTCTTGATGAACAGATCTGCGCTTAACCATCTGAACTCTGGTCAAGACAACAGTTCATCAGCAACTAAGCAGCGTCAGAATGAGCCAAAGCCAGAACAAGCTTAAGTGGCAACGGTACTGTGCATTAAAGATGCTTTATTACCAACGGCATCATTCCAGACAAGATTTGCTTAATAAGGAAAGAATGTTATTAGCATTGAAATGGAATTACTACTCCAACGTACCTTATTTCCAATGCTATATAAACAACACAGTGAAGATTGAATTGGCTAATGCTCTACAACACTCTACACGCCTAAAGCTATTCATCATCTTCCTCACTCTCAGTTTTCTAAAAGCTCTCAATTCTTTACTCAATTATTTTAGCACTCTAATTCTTATAAGCTTAAATTGTGTAGTATCACAGTTGTGATAAACAGTTTTTGTAGAAAACAATCAACACACCTAGATTTCAATTCTTTGTAAGAAAGTAATTCCTTGAGAAACCGGTTTGTGGTTTGCATCAAGAAGGCTTTAGCAGTTGTTAAAGCAGTTGTAATATTCAGTTGAATATAGTGGATTAAGACCTCGTTGGAGAGAGGCGAAATCACCTTGACGGGTGGACTGGAGTAGTTTGAGATCAAACGAACCAGGATAAAAATACTGTGTTGACTGCAATTGATTTCAAGTTTTTACAATTCAACCCCCCTTCTTGTGTTTTTCACTTCTTCAATTGGCATCAGAGCGCCTGGTTCTGAGCTAAAACACTTAACCGTGTCAGTACAAGATCCAGCGTCAGAAAAACACAATGGCAGGAACTTATCAACACACCAGCAATGACAACAATGAAGACAGAGACAGATTCAGCGGCAAACCTCCAGTCTTTGATGGAGAAAATTTTGATTACTGGAAAGACAAAATTCAAAGCTTCTTTCTGGCACATGATGCTGATCTGTGGGACATGGTGACAGATGGATACATGCACCCAGTGAATGCAAGCGGTCAGAAGATTGACAGGAAAGCAATGTCTGACCAACAAAAGTGTGACTTCAAAAATCACCACAAGGCCAGAACCATTCTTCTCAGCGCCATCTCTTATGCTGAATATGAAAAGATCTCTAACAGAGACACATCAAAGAACATGTTTGACTCACTCAGAATGACGCATGAAGGCAACGTTCAGGTCAAAGAAACTAAAGCTCTTGCGCTCATTCAGAAGTATGAGGCATTCAAAATGGAAGAAAGTGAATCCATTGAAACAATGTTCTCAAGATTCCAAATTGTGGTGGCTGGTCTCAAGGTTCTGGACAAAGGATAATCTACTGCTGATCACGTCAAGAAGATCATCAAAAGCTTACCAAAGCAGTGGAGGCCAATGGTTACAGCTCTGAAGCTAGCTAAAGATCTCAACAAAATTTCTCTGGAGGAACTTATCAGCTCCCTCAGAAGTCACGAGATAGAGCTGGAAGCTGATGAACCTCAGAAGCAAGGTAAGCCTTTAGCATTAAAATCTAACAAAAAATCTGAGTCTAAAGTTTTGCAGGCAGTTGAAGAAACATCTGATGGATCCTCATCAGAAGAAGACAAACTTTCCCTCCTCTCCAGAAGAGTGAACCAACTATGGAAGCAGAGGCAAAGGAAGTTCAGGAATCCCAGAAGATCTGATTAGAATGAGTCCTCTTCCAGATACAGAAGGACAGATTCTTCCTCTGGATACAGAAGATCTGAAGGCTCCTCAGGAAGCAGAAAGCCAAACACCAAGGACATCATCTGCTATGAATGCAATGAGCAAGGACACTACAAGAGTGACTTCCCAAAGCTTCAGAGGGAAAAGCCCAAAAAGAAGTTTGGAAGAGAAAAGAAGAAAAGTCTCATGGCTACATGGGATGACTCTGACTCGTCTGAAGCTGACTCAGAATCAGATGATGAGAGAGCAAACATAGCTCTCATGGCCAACATTTCAGAAGACAGTGAAGCTTCTAAATCAGACTCAGAATCAGATACTGAAGAGGTATTTCCTGTCTTTGCAATTAATTTCACTAAGGCTGAACTTGCTGAAAGCCTTAACGAAATTCTGGAAAGGTACCAGCAGATTAGAGTTAAATTCAGAAACCTGAAAAGGAATCTTGAATCTGACTTTGATAAGACTGAGAGTCTTAAATTGGAAAATTCTGAGCTGAGAAATAAAATTTCAAAATTAGAAAATGTTTTACAAAACTCTCAGAAGGAACCAATTTCTGAAAGTCCCAGCAGCGCTGATGAGATCATCAAGGAATATGATCATAGTTTCCAGAAGTTCCTTGCTAAAAGCATAGATAAAAGCAAAATGGCTTCAATGATCTATGGAGTTAGCAGAAATGGCAGAAAGGGAATAGGATACCAAGGTAAGGTTCCTACACCAAAGAATGCCATGGATTTAACCATTAAACACACTTCTCTAAACTCACATTTTGTGTATGGTCACACACACGATATTAAATACACTAGCAGTAAGTATTCTGTGAAACCAAAATTCAACCAGAGTTTTGGTAAATCTAATAAATTAGGACCCAAGAAAATCTGGGTACCTAAGGATAAAATAATACATGTTGCAGATATCTTTAGCAGCAAATCAGAAACACCAGTCATGGTACCTGGACTCTGGCTGCTCGCGACACATGACGGGAAGAAGGCATATGTTCCAAAGCCTGGAACTTAAGCCTGGAGGCCACGTTGGCTTTGGAGGCAATCAGAGGGGAAATATCATTGGCTCTGGAACTGTAGGTATGGAAATCTTCCCTCTATAAATAATGTTCTGCTAGTAGATAGATTAATGCATAATATGTTATCCATAAGTCAATTAAGTGATAACGGTTATGATATAATCTTTAATCAAAAATCATGTAAAGCTGTTAGTCAGAAAGATGAGACTATCATGTTTAATGGAAAGAGGAAAAACAACATCTATAAAATCAAACTTTCTGAACTGAAAAGTCAGAATGTAAAGTGTCTTCTATCTGTTAACAACGAGCAATGGATCTGGCACAGAAGATTGGGGCATGTTAGTATGAGAATAATATCTCAGATTAACAAACTCAATCTGGGCAGAGGACTTCCTAATCTGAAGTTCAATTCAGATACTCTGTGTGAAGCATGTCAGAAAGGCAAGTTTGCAAAGCCTTCTTTCAAATCTAAAAATGTTGTTTCTACCTCTAAGCCATTAGAACTTCTGCATATTGACTTATTTGGACCAGTTAAAACTGCTTCAGTCAGTGGCAAGAAGTATGGGTTAGTAATCGTAGATGACTATAGCAGATGGACATGGGTAAAGTTCTTAAGACACAAGGACGAGTCATACTCTGTGTTTGTTACCTTCTGTAACCAAGTTCAGAATGAAAAGGATATTAGAATCATTAAAGTCAGAAGTGATCATGGTGGAGAGTTTGAAAACAAAGATTTTGAGTCATTCTTTAATGACAGAGGCATTCTGCATGATTTCTCTTGTCCTAGAACTCCCCAACAAAATGGAGTTGTAGAACAAAAGAACAGAACATTGCAAGAAATGGCCAGAACCATGATCAATGAGACAAACGTTGCTAAGATCTTCTGGGCAGAGGCAATAAACACAACGTGCTACATTCAGAATAGAATCTCAATAAGACCTATTCTGGAAAAGACTCCATATGAATTTTGGAAGAACAGAAAGCCTAACATTTCATATTTTCATCCATTTGGATGTACTGGTTTTATATTAAATACAAAAAATTATTTTAACAAGTTTGACTCTAAAGCACAGAAGTGTATTATGTTAGGATACTCTGAACGCTCAAGAGGGTACAGAGTATACAATACAGAAACACAGATTGTGGAAGAATCAATCAGTGTTTGTTTTGATGATAAGCTTGACTCTGAAAAGTCAAAGCAGAATGAAGTTTTTGCAGGTATGGAAGTTGAATTTGCAGGTTCTGAAGACAAGTCATCAGAAGCTCTCAACAAAGACACTCCTTCAACATCTGAAAGGAGCACTGCTAGCAATCCTACAACAGCTGCTGATCAACCTCAGAAGAGACTACCCAGAAGCAGCTTGGATCACCCAGAAGAAACTATCTTAGGAAGAAAGGAAGATCCAATCAGAACAAGAGCCAGCTTCAGAAACTCTGAAGAATCCCTCATGGGACTTGTGTCTCTGATTGAACCTTCTTCTATTGATGAAGCACTTCTGGATAACGACTGGATTCTAGCAATGCAAGAAGAGCTGAATCAATTCACCAGAAATGACGTATGGGATCTTGTTCCCAGACCAAAAGGATTCAACGTCATTGGAACAAGATGGGTGTTCAAGAACAAGCTGAACGAACAAGGTGAAGTTATCAGAAACAAAGCACGACTGGTAGCACAAGGTTATAGTCAGCAAGAGGGGTTAGACTATACAGAAACCTTTGCTCCAATCGCCAGGTTAAAATCTATCAGACTTTTAATTTCATTTGCTGTTAATAAAGGCACCACTCTGTATCAGATGGATGTCAAGAGTGCATTCCTAAATGGCTATATAGAAGAAGAGGTTTATGTACACCAACCCCCTGGTTTTGAAAGTACAAAACATCCAGAATATGTTTTCAAACTAAAGAAGTCACTATATGGTCTGAAACAAGCTCCCAGACTTTGGTATGAAAGACTAAGTAACTTTCTGTTAGAAAACGAATTCACCAGAGGGAAGGTGGACACTACCTTATTCTGTAAGTCAGTTAAGAATGACATCTTAGTATGTCAAATTTACGTAGATGATATTATTTTTGGATCTACTAATCCTTCTCTTGGAAGAAAATTTGCTAAGTGTATGCAGGCAGAATTTGAGATGAGCCTCATGGGAGAACTGAAATTCTTTCTGGGAATTCAGATCAATCAAAACCCAGAGGGAACTTACATTCATCAGAGCAAATATGTCAGAGAACTTCTGAAGAAATTTGACCTCTCAGAATGTAAGCCATCAAAGATTCTAATGCACCCCACGTGCATTTTGGAAAGAGAAGAGGTAAGCAAAAAGGTAGAACAGAAGGTCTACAGAGGTATGATTGGTTCTCTCCTTTATCTGACAGCTTCAAGGCCTGATATCTTATTCAGCGTATGTATTTGTGCTAGATTCCAATCAGATCCTAGAGAATCTCACTTAACAGCTGTTAAGCGAATTTTCAAGTATCTGAAAGGTACTACTAATCTGGGTTTATTTTATAGAAAATCTAGTGATTACAGCTTAGTAGGCTACTGCGATGCTGACTTTGCTGGAGACAGAGTAGAGCGTAAAATTACTTCTGGAAGCTGTCAGTTTCTGGGAGAAAATCTGATCTCTTGGTCCAGCAAAAGGCAATCCACAATTGCGCTATCAACAACAGAAGCTGAGTACATAGCAGCAGCAGGATGTAGCACACAAATGCTCTGGATGAAAAGTCAGCTTGAAGACTTTCAGATTTTTGAGAGTAACATCCCTATACTCTGTGACAATACCTCTGCCATTTGCTTAAGTAAAAATCCTATTTTGCATTCTAGGGCTAAGCATATAGAAATAAAACATCATTTCATTAGGGACTATATTCAGAAAGGAATTTTGAACTTAAAATTTATTGATACAGACCATCAATGGTCTGATATCTTCACTAAACCTCTTTCTGAAGATAGGTTCAATTTCATTCTGAAACATCTCAGCATGAAACTCTGCCCAGAGTGAAAATGTTTTAATTCTATATATTAACCTTCAGAATGTGTTTTCTGTTTACTGTGAACTTCTGATCAATCTCCTTTCAGAAAGATAGACATGCAGATTGTATCAGATTCTATTCTTAAAGATCTGAGCGTTTCAGCTCAAGGATAGACGTGCTGCTCACTATATCAAACAAGTGTCATCCAATCATTAGCAAATCTCTGAAGCAGAACACGCGTGCACGCTTCTGAGAAGGCAAAACGCCGATTGGGTGCATTGAGACACATGTCTGGTAACCGTTTCAAGTATCTTTCTCAAATCCCCCAAAATCAGCAAGCATTAAATGCACGTAATCATGTTTTAAAATGTAATCATGAAATTATTCTCTTTCTTAAAACCGTTTACGTTTTCAAAACATTCTTTTTAAATCTATTTAAACACATTAACATCATTCATTAAACCTTTACCGTTTCTTACAATCATCCAAATATTTTCTGCATTTTTACTTGTGCAATCATCCTTCTCAAAAGAAACCCTTTTTCTCAATTTTTCTCAGAAAACCCTAAGTGTGAACATGGCAACCTCTAGCAATGTTTCTGCAGGTTCTCAGAAGGAGGCTTCATCTGAACAATACCAAGTTCCCTTCAGAACACTCCTTACACCAGTGAAGAATTTGGAAGTGCTGTATGAACTAATTGTTGATTTCTCCAGTCTGAAAGAAAATGGATTCGATTTGACAGAAGAAGTTAGGGCACAAGGATGGGAGAGATACTTTGATAGGTTGGTGGGTCCAACGTTCCCAGTATTGGTCAAGGAGTTCTGGATTCATGCGTCCTCATCAACACATCAAGTTACCTCCTAAATAATGGGAAAGAAGATTGTGATCACTGAGGATCACATTGCAAGATTGATTGGATACAACGGTGGTGGCATCCGCTGTATCGACATGGCAGAAAGATGCGCTGATGCTGCTGTCATTGCAAGGCAGATTTTCACCCATGGGGTTCCCAGCAGCAAAATCAGAGACTTAAAGGATCAACACAGAATATGGGCGAAGATTATTATGGGGTGCTTTAATCACAGGAAGCCCACAAGCTCTCCTGATTATATAAATATAGATCAACAGTTTCTGATCTATTTTATTAATCAGAAGGTAAAGATTAACTTGGCTCATCTTCTGTTTAATCACCTCAGGACCAGCGTCAAGGAGACAAGGGAAGAAGAAAGGACAAAAAGGGATTGGATACCCTTTGGTAGGTTAATATCAGATATTCTGACTGAGAATAGGCTGATAGAACACCTTACAGAAGCTCAGGAATTAAGTTCCATTGAACCTACTGTTGGCAAGCCTCTGAACGCCAAGAATCTGAAGAAAATGAAACTGATAGAGAATATCAGAAAGGAGCCCAGCGTCACTCCTCTTGCTGACATCACCAGCAGAAGAGTCCCTCTGGACGACTTTCCAATATTTTTTGAGATTGACTCTAAACCAGTCATTGTTCTCATATACTTGGACGCTTGCAAGGCTGATGGTACAGATCCCACTCTGAACATTAAAGATCTGCACCAGCAAAATCCAGAAGTTACTGTGAAGAAGACGAAGAAAAGAAAGGCAACTTCAGAAGGACCATCCCAGCAGACCCCTAAGAAGAGAGGTAATCTATCTGCTGCTAATGTTTTAAATTCTTCTGCTATTCCAACATCAATCCCAACCCCAGCCTCACATGAACTTCCAATCCCCATACCAACCATTGATGAAACCGAACTAGAGGATGACCCTTCTGAGTCACTGACTCTCAGGAGATCCCGCACCAAATCCCAAAATCCAAAACCCACACCATCAACAAAATCAGAACTTGACAAAGTTCTTTCTGAAATTGATCAACGTGCTTCCGCTCCCCTCTCAAAAAATCCAAACACTCAACCAGAAATTGCCCACTCTCCTCAACCAGAACATACCCTTTCACCCATACCAGAACAACCAGAAATTCCACCTCCTTCTCCACAACCAGAAATTCCTCCTCCCTCTCCACAACCAGAACTTCATCCACTCTCACCTCAACCATCACCTCCACAACCTGAGTTTCAACACTCTGAAACTCCATCACCTGATCATCAAACTCCTGAACCTCATTCTCCTCAATCCTCTGAACCACAACCCTTGGCAATCCAGCTGCCTTGTGGTAAAACTGTAAACATGGCCCAGCTGCCATCCTCACCAGAAACTACCCCTCCAAATACTCCAAATAGTCTAATAATCATTTCTGATTCTCCCACTCCATCTCCCAAACAAAATACTGAAGACCACAGCAGGACCTTTATTGATTTAACAAGCTTTAACCGTCTTGCTGATCTTAAACACAAAATAGCCATCCCCAAACCCAAACCACTAGATGTTGGTGCTGGCATTTTGAATTTTGAAACAGGCTTGCAGAACTGGATTACTTCTCTAAAGCAGGTTTGTCCTGGAATGATTGACCCTGCCGCTTCATACCATCTCTGGACTCAATTCAGAAAGTGGGTACGCGCTGAAGCCCTCAAGCTGTAAGACATCAACTATGAACAAGCCCAGCAGAACTTCAGCAAACTGCTGAAGGAAGTTGAAAGTCAGCTGCCACAAGACGAAGTGCTCCTTCTGGATAGTGAGCCATGGTCTGAGAAGCGTCCAACTTCAAAAGTGCAGCCAGCAGAAGATCAGACAGTTCAAGCTGAAGAGGTTAGTCAAGCTGAAGATGTTGCAGAAAGCTCTCAGAAGCATCCTGCTTCTGATGTTTCTCAAGCTGCCTTTGACAGGCAGACTCTGGAAGAGCTGAAGCAGAATGATATTCGTCTACAGCAAAGAATGGATGAGAATGATCAGAAGATGAAGGAAATGATGGATGTGCAAGACAGCAAGATAGATACAGTAGTCAGCATGGTGCACAAGCAGAATGAAACTGCTGATCAGATTAAGACAATGCTAGAGACTCTGTTCACACGCTTTCCACCCCAACCTTAGATTTTCATTCATGCTATTTTCATTGTTTTCTTTGCATATCATCTGTACTGTTTGTCTGGCTCTGAATTAAATATAACAGTTTTTCTGCTCTGTTCGTTTTAGCTCATATTACTTACACTTTTTGATTGCTGACAAAAAGGGGGAGAACAAGAATGATATTTTTCAATAACGGATTACTGAGACAAAAAGTCTCAAACATTCTAACACTCTGATATACTTGAATGTTTTCTGTTTTTGCATAAGGCTACAGGTACAAGAAGTTAATCATCTCTGATACTCTGAAGCTCTGATATTCTGATCTGAAGCTCTGATATTCTGATGTTCAAAGAAAGTCAATAAAGATCTGATCCTGAAGAACTCTTGGAATTAAAAAGGGAAGTAATAAATTCAGGGGGAGTATCTCCGATCTAAACTCTGATATATCTTTATCCCTTATCCTCTTATATTTTGATAACTTCCTATTTAAATCTGATACAACTTATTATTTAGTTATCTCTGATACTTTTCACGATAATTTTCATTTAAAAAAATATCTAGTTTTTGTCATCATCAAAAAGGGGGAGATTGTTAGAACAAAGTTTGAATCTACTACCCTAAGCTTAAGTTTTGATGATAACAAAATGCTAAGATATATTAATTGTATGATTCATATAAGACACATATGCTATCTAAAAATTACATTCTGTTTTACAGAAACTCTGATGGATATCAGCAAGAGAACATCATCATCAGCATCAGAAAATGAGTTATCAACATCAGCATCAGAAGATGTTATATCAGATACCAGAATCAGAAGATCAACTTGTGCTTACGCTGAAGCCTCTTGATGAACAGATCTGCGCTTAACCATCTGAACTCAGGTCAAGACAACAGTTCATCAGCAACTAAGCAGCGTCAGAATGAGCCAAAGCCAGAACAAGCTTAAGTGGCAACGGTAATGTGCATTCAAGATGCTTTATTACCAACGACATCATTCCAGACAAGATCTGCTTAATAAGGAAAGAATGTTATTGGCATTGAAACGGAATTACTACTCCAACGTACCTTATTTCCAATGCTATATAAACAACACAGTGAAGATTGAATTGGCTAATGCTCTACAACACTCTACACGCCTAAAGCTATTCATCATCTTCCTCACTCTCAGTTTTCTAAAAGCTCTCAATTCTTTACTCAATTATTTTAGCATGCTAATTCTCATAAGCTTAAATTGTGTAGTATCACAGTTGTGATAAACAGTTTTTGTAGAAAACAATCAACACACCTAGATTTCAATTCTTTGTAAGAAAGTAATTCCTTGAGAAACCGGTTTGTGGTTTGCATCAAGAAGGATTTAGCAGTTGTTAAAGCAGTTGTAATATTCAGTTGAATATAGTGGATTAAGACCTCGTTGGAGAGAGGCGAAATCACCTTGACGGGTGGACTGGAGTAGTTTGAGATCAAACGAACCAGGATAAAAATACTGTGTTGACTGCAATTGATTTCAAGTTTTTATAATTTAACCCCCCTTCTTGTGTTTTTCACTTCTTCAGAAGAGGTCTAATATCTTTGCTTGCTTGGTTTCAATCTAAAGAATGGGAATTCTATCTTGGCTCATAATGTCAAGCCTTTGCTTCTTGTTGGTTAGATGGATCTTATCCTTAGCTTTTACCTTATGCTTTAGGATAGTCTCTTCTTCTCCTCCCATCTTCTTTAATTTCAAAAATCTTCTCCCTCCTTTTTAAACTCTTCTTGTTTTGAAACTTAAACTACTTTCATAATAAACTTGGATTAGGTCCATGCATTTTTAAAATCTTTTCATAAATAAACCATAATAAATTTAATAATACTTTGACATTTTTGTGAGAAGACTAAAAGTCAATCAATCTCATTTCAAACCATTTTGCCACTTTGGTTTTCATCTTTAAAACTTTTCTCAAAAGGTTAGACTCTTGTCAATCCTTGTAGTGATGCAAACAACTATACTTCTACAATATGTAGTGAAGTGAGATATTTTCCACTTGGGTGTTGAGTGAGGAATTGTTGATTTTAAAATCCAAGCCATATCCTCCACTTTAAGATGATGCAAATTATCCTTTCTCATGATTGTGGGTAGTAAGTATGTTTTCCACACGGACAATGACAATGATGTCTTATCTCTTAAAATCAACCAACACACTTGTGTTTCAATTTTTTTTAAAAGAGGAACTACGTGTACCCTGATCCCCTATTGCACGAAAGGTGGTACGTAGGCACTAAAGGTTCGCAACCGCGGCGGGTGCAAAAATCATAAAAATATAATTCTTTTCTCACCTCCACCATCCATTTTATATACAACACATTTTTATAGCCAAAATATACAGATTTTACAAAGAGGTTCCTGCGGAGTACCGTAGATGTTTAGGGTGCTAATACCTTCCCTTTGCATAACCAACCCCCTTACCTTGAATCTTTCCCCCCTCTTTTGGGTTATTCGCTCTTTTCCCATTCTTTTGGAAACAATAAAGCGCGGTGGTGATTTTTGTTTTGATTTGTATAAAGTCTAGTCAATCCAATGGTTTAGTCTTGAACATTTCTACCGCTACAGAAAAATGGCGACTTCACTGGGGACATATTGACCTCTTGCTGGTCCATCCCTAATCGAGTTGAGCCTATCTTTGTTTATATCTGTATATGTGCTATTGTTGTTTATGTGTTATATTTTGTATATATGTTTGTTTGGATTTTCCTGGTTTTCAGGGTGCTTGGTGATTACTCATAAGTCCTATACCCGGACTTGGGCAAACTTTAAGATAGGACGGGTGGTAAAGTCATGTTAACTTTGAGGGAGTAGTCCCAAAAAAGGAGGCATGAGATCCCCCACTCAGTGGAGGCCCCTTTAATTGTAGTGTCGTTTACCGAGTAATCGGGAAGACGTACTGCTTTCGACCTGGGAGCCTACTGAAACTAAGGACCGTAGAATACCAAACCCATCTTGGCCTTTTAGGTGTAGTGCGGAAGCTATGGCGGAGTAATCCAGAAATAGCTGTCACGCGATACTACGCTCAGACGAGTCTTTCTTGAGAATATTACTAATTACCTAGTTAATCGGGAAGTTGGTAATATCCGAAGGAAGGATGTAGACTCTGGGAACCTCTAGAACCTTGTTCTGCAGGTGATAACTCTTAGACCAACACCTTATGGGTAGTACCTTCGACCTCATGCTCGTGACGTTGAACCTATGAACCCTATATGTGTGATCTTGTGTGTGATTTCTGCATCATGCATCCATGCACTCATAAGCCTCTTTTGAAGAAAACAATATTTCAAGGGATTTAAAGGTTGACTACTTGTGAATATCTCAGGTACTTTTAACCATAGATTCTGGAAAGAGAAAGACTGGGAAATACAGTTTTAAGGATCCCAAGATAGATGAGTTGGTCATTCTAATTCCAGAGATCGAGTGTTTTGCAGACTTTCGGAAGAAGTATGGATCCATTATTCTTCTCATGAAGCTGAAGATGAAGGAGGGTATTCTCTCGACCTTGGTCCAGTTCTATGATCCGATGTATCACTGCTTTACTTTTCCCGAGTATTCTTATCTATTAGATTTACCCGTTACCGATCGTGTTCCTTTTACTGGTTTGGAGGGTGAGCCAAAACCACATGAGATTGCTGCTTTGATTCATTTGGGGAAGTCTGAGGTGGAAGCCCATATGACTACTAAAGGAGGGATTAGAGGATTACCAGCTCAGTTCTTATTGGAGAAAGCTCTTTACTTTGCCAGAATAAAGAGTACGGTTGCTTTTGAGGCCATCTTTGCTCTACTTGCTTACGAATTATTCTTATTTCCTAATGTGGACAAGTTTGTCGACATTAATGCTATCAGGATTTTCATGATTGGAAACCCGGTTCCTACACTGTTGGGTGATGCTTATTACTCTGTTCATCTTCGGAGTTCCTATCATGGGGGAATGATTATCTGTTGCACACCTTTGTTGTACCGGTGGTTCATCTCTCATATGCCTCAGTCTGATGCTTTTTGGGATGTCAAGAAGGAACCCCGTTGGGCTCCTAAGATCATGGCACTTACTCACTCGGATATTGATTGGTATCATCGAGATTCTCAGGATATAGAGATTATTGACAGTTGTGGTAGTTTCCATAATGTGCCTCTTCTTGGTACAAAGGGAGGAATTAACTATAACCCTGTTCTTGCACGGAGACAGCTTGGGTATCCGATGAGGGATAAGCCGAATAATATTCATTTGAGTAGTTTCTTTCTGAAGGAAGGAGAAGACCATAGGGAAGCTAGGGAGCAGATTGCGAAGGCCTGGCGTCACATTCATAAGAAGAGTAGGAAGGAATTGGGACCTAGGGGTGCAGTTTCTTTGGAGCCATATCTTTAGTGGGTCCGATCGAGAGCCATTCAATTGAAGATGCTGTATTTTCGGGAGACACCCATGCCTGACCTATTTGTGAAGACCACTCCTCCCTTATTAGACGATCAAGAAGAGTTGCGACTCGCTTTGGTTAGGATGCAACAGGAAAGGGATGATTGGAAGAACAAATTCCAGACTTTAGAGAGTTCCTACAGAGCAGACCTGAAGGAGAAAGACAATTTGATCGAGATCCTTGAGAGTCGAGCGGTGGAGTCTATGGAGAGGAAAGGGGATTTATTTTCCCCTAAGCCTCAAACAGGTACTGATTACTCACTTCCTGATCCAGATGATTGGAAGGAGGTTGCCATCAGACATGTGGAAGAAAACCAGAGGTTGAGGGCTCAGATTGCCAGGCTCACAGGGAAGTGCTAGCGTACAGATTAATCTCCATCAGTTCTTTTTCTCAGGATTTTAGATTGTATTTTCATCTTATACATGGGATCATTGAAACTTGTAATCCATTTTGAAGTTATTATAATAAATTTTTTTAGTATTTCAAATGCGTTATCATTTTGATGTTTGCAATATGTCTATAAACGTTAAATCCCTTGAAATATTAAATAATGAAGTAAAAATAATCATATGAATTGCATATCATGCATCATATTGCACAGATTTCTTGCATTTATTATGCATATCCAGGTGCCTTACCCAGCTTTTTACTTCATTCAACAAGCTGACTCATCACTACAACACTCGGGCTAATTTGAAAAAGAAGATGGACAACTTAGAACAGGAGAATCGCAAGCCGCGCGAAGAAGTTTCTGCTTTGAAGGTTGGCTTGGCCAATTTGACTACTCTGATGGAAGCTCTGGTGGCTGCTCAGAATCAGCCACCGAGTGTTCAACCTCAACCAACAAGGGAAAATACTGAAGTTTGGACTGTTCCTGTATCCGCTACTCTGGCTGTTGTTCAAAACTGTATGCCTCAAGGTTATCCGTGGGGAATGCCAGAGAATTTCGCACCTGAAGGTTTCAATCTTGGCCCTTAAGATGCTCCAGCGGTTCAGACTATTGTTACTCCAACGCCTCCTGTGGTGCATGCTGTCCCTGCTGCACCTCCTTCGGTGAATTTGGTTCTGTTTGTTAATGAAGATGTGTGTCATCCTTTCCCTCCGCCGAGTGAAGACTTGGGTCTCTATGACAGAATGGATGACTTTCAGGAGCAGTTTGATAGAATGCAAAGAGAGATGAAGGCTCTTAGGGGAAAAGAGCTATTTGGGAAGAATGTGAATGAGTTGTGTTTGGTCCCGAATGTTAAAGTACCTGCTAAGTTCAAGGTCCCAGAGTTTGAGAAGTACAAGGGAAACACTTTCCCTCGTGCTCACTTGGTGATGTACGTGAGGAGAATGTCTACCCACACCGATGATCAGCGTCTGCTGATTCACTTTTTTCAGGATAGTCAGACCGGTGCAGTGTTGAAGTGGTACATGAGTTTAGACAGCGGCAACATCCATACTTTTAATGATTTGAGAGAAGCATTCATCAAACAATACAAATACAATGTGGACATGGAGCCCGACCATGACCAACTTAGGGCCATGGTTCAGAAAGACAGGGAATCGTTCAAAGAGTAAGCGCAGAGATGGCGCGAAGTGCATGCCCAAGTGATTCCTCCCATGGAAGAGAAGGAAATGACTAAAAATTTTCTGAAGACACTGGGCTCTTTCTACTACGAAATAATGGTAGCAAGTGCCCTAAGTGATTTTACAGAGATGGTAGGGATGGGTGTCCGCCTAGAAGAGACAGTAAGAGAAGGCCGTTTGACGAAGGGTGAAGGATCCAGAGGTGTGAAAAAGCCATCTTATGGGTTTACCAAGAAGAAAGAGGGGGGGGGGGTACAAATGCTGTCATACAAGAGAGGAGAGTAAACGCTCCTAAAAGGAATTATCAGCGTCACCAGTCGCCTCAGTTACTCCTGTAATGAGTGCTGCTCCGACTACCGTTGCTTATCAAAGACCGTCCCAGCAGGGGAACCAAGGGAATAATCAGATAAGGGAGAACTATGAACCTATTCCCATGAGCTATGCAGAGCTACTACTGGCATTAATTCAGAAGAAGTTGGTCCAGACACGACCACCTCCCTCCGTACCATCACCATTGGCTTGGTATTACAAAGCAGACTAGACGTGTGCCTTTCATCAGGGAGCACCAGGGCATAATGTTGAGAATTGTTATCCTTTGAGGACTGAAGTGCAAAGGTTGGTGAAGTCTGGAATTCTATCTTTCAAAGATATGGGACCTAATGTGAAAGATAATCCTCTACCCAAGCACGGAGGGGTGAATGCTGTGAATATGGTGGCCGGTTATCCAGGCGACTTCCGGATTTTTGACATTAATCTGGTTAGAGGAGATTTGGTGAAGATGCACGCAGACCTCTGAATTCAGCTACTATACACATGACCATGTCGGTTGTGCTGTTTGTAGTACAAACATACAGGGTTGCGAGAAGATAAGGGCTGATTTACAGGAGATGATGGATGAGGGTTTAATCCATATAATTAGGCCTAGGGCAGAGTATGAAGAGGAAGTGAATATGGTTTCTGGATGTCCAGGTGAATTCAGAATTTTTGATGTGGAGTATTTGAATGAGGATCTCATACAGTTACATGCTACCTTCTGCCATACTGCCGGTCAGGTGGAACACCAATATGGATCTTGTATAGTTTACTGTCGAGACCCCGAGGATGTTCTATTGTGAGGGAGGGTGTTCAGATGCTGTTAGAAAATGGAACTATCAAGATCACAGGTCAGAGAGATGATTATCATGAGATTGATATGGTTGAAGTTTGTTTAATGGAAGAAGAGTCAGAGGAAGAGTATGCCTCCGCGGATGAGTATTTATCTTCAGACGAAGATTTGTTTACCGGAAATGACTTTTTGATGGCTGATTGTGTTGAGGAAGGGGTAAACGTCATTGTACCTTGTTTTGGTGCACTCGCTCATCTTGAGGTGGAGTACCATAGCAAACCAGCTGTTACCCCATTGGTAATTAGTCGGCCAGGTCCTATTCCTTATAAATCAGATAAGGTTGTGCCTTACAAATATAACGCTACAATCTTAGAAGATGGGGTGGAAGTTCCCATCCAGCCAATGCCTAATGTTGGAAATATAGCTGAAAATAGCAGGGTGACCCGTAGCAGTCGTGTGTTTGCGCCGGTTGTACAAAGAGATTTTGTTGCTTGAAAGAAAATTGTTGAGAATGATGAGCCTAATAAGGCTACAGGAGAGACTAGCGGGTCCACATTAGAGAAAGAAGTGGATGATATTTTGAATATAGTTAAGATGAGTGACTACAGAATTGTAGATCAGCTACTGCAGACTCCTTCAAAGATATCTATCCTAGCTTTATTGATGAATTCCACCGCTCATAGAGAATCACTAATGAGAGTACTAGACCAAGGTTTTATGGAGAGTGACATGCCGTTAGATCAATTCAGCAGCGTAATTGGAAACATTATGTCATGTAACAACTTGAGTTTCTGCGATGATGAGTTACCAGATGAAGGGAGGATTCAAAACCTGGCCCTCCACATATCTATGAACTGCAAGAATGATTCTCTGTCCAATGTGCTAATTGATAATGGATCCACGTTGAATGTTATACTGAGGAGTACTCTCATGAAGTTAAAGTATCAAGGAGAACCTATGCGCCCGAGTGGCATCATTGTGAAGGCTTTTGATGGGTCGAGGAAATATGTCATCGGTGAAGTGGACTTACCCATCCATATAGGACTACATTTATTCCTGATAACCTTCCAGGTTATGGACATTATTCCCGCATATAATTATTTGCTAGGACGACCATGGATACACGAAGCAGGGGCTGTCACTTCAACTCTGCATCAGAAGCTAAAATTAGTGCGTGAAGGGAAGGTAGTGATCATAAATGGGGAGCAGGCGTTGTTGATATCCCATCTATCCTCTTTCAGTATTGTAGAAGTGGATGAGGCTTCTGTTGGAACCCAGTTCCAAGCCCTATCCATTGACAACATAAAGAGGAATGAGAATTTTGTGGTTTCTCTGAAGGACGCGCATCCGGTTGTGCGCAATGGTCATAATGCAGTTTGGGGACGACTTGTGGATCCACCCGTGACCAAAAATATAACTGGTTTGGGTTTCTCTTCGAGGAATGGCAAAGGCGAAAGTTTGAAGTCAAAGTCTTCTGTGAACAATTATCACGATGTTTTCCGCAGCGGAGGCTACCTCCATCCAATTGGTTCTGGAATTAATGTTGTTGAAGAGGATGAAGCAGAGCAGGAAGTACCAAATTATGTAACGCATGGAGTCCGAGTTCAGAACTGGGTCACCATTGATGTTCCTTCTTGCATACATGTTTCAAAGTAATTTGTTTTGCTAATCTGTTTCTTTATTTTGAAAAGCTTTCACTCTGCCCAAGGTGGAAGTATTAATGTTGTAGGGTTTATCTGTTTGCTATGACTTTTAAGATCATTAATAAAAGTTGTCTTTGTTTCCAAAAATATGTCTTTATTTTTTGCTTTTTCTTGGGAAATGGTAATAAAAAAAACCCTTTCAAAATAAATAATAACTGAAAATTAATCTGCATGATCACTTGTTATATGTGTCAGTTTCTAAAAGCAATCATAAATCATATGTGCAGATTAATTAAAAAACCAGTTGAATACAATGACCTTGCACCCTCTCCCAACTTTGAATATCCTATGTTTGGGGCTGAAGAAGAAGATTATGATGAGATTCCGAAAGAGGTCTCACGGTTGCTTGAGCACGAGGACATTCAACCATACAAAGAGCCTCTGGAAGTGATTAATTTGGGTTCAGAAGAAGATCCGAAGGAAGTCAAGATTGGAGCATCGTTGCATCCTGATGTAAAGAGCGGGTTGATTGAGCTGTTGAAAGATTATGTGGATATTTTTGCTTGGTATTATCAAGATATGCCTGGTCTAGATACAGACATTGTCGAGCATCGTTTTTCGTTGAAGCCAGAGCGTCCGCCAGTTAAACAAAAGTTGAGAAGAACCCACCCAGATATGGCAGTAAAAATCAAAGAGGAGGCCTAAAGCAGATTAATGCTGGTTTTCTTGTGACGTCAGTGTATCCTTAACGGATTGCCAATATTATCCCAGTACCGAAAAAAGACGGAAAAGTCCGCATGTGCGTATATTACAGAGATCTAAATAAAGCTAGTCCAAAAGATGATTTTCCATTGCCTCACATCGACATGTTAGTGGACAACACAGCAAAATTCAAAGTATTCTCGTTCATGGACGGATTTTCCAGGTATAATCAAATAAGAATCGCTCCAGAGGACATGGAAAAAACAACGTTTATCACACCCTGGGGAACATTCTGTTACAGATTGATGCCCTTCGGGTTAAAGAACGCTGGTGCAACGTACCAGAGGTCTATGAAAACCCTATTCCATGATCTGATGCACAAATAAATCGAAGTATATGTTGATGATATGATTGCCAAATCCCAAACTGAAGAAGGGCATATAGAAGATTTGTTGAAGTTGTTTCAGCGTTTGAGGAAATATCGTCTCCGCTTGAATCCAAATAAATGCACCTTCGGTGTTCGATCCGAGAAATTGTTTGGTTTCATTGTTAGCCAGAAAGGAATTGAAGTTGACCCTGATAAAGTCAAAGAAATTCAAGAAATGTCAGCACCAAGAACTAAAAAGCAAGTCAGAGGTTTCCTCGGGCGTTTGAATTATATTTCCAGATTTATTTCCCACATGACTGCAACATGTGAACCGATCTTTAAGTTGTTAAAAAAGGATCAAGGTTGTGTGTGGACGGATGACTGCCAAAGGGAATTTAATAGTATTAAAGAATATCTGCTTGAACCTCCTATCTTGCTCCCTCCCGTAGAAGGAAGATCGTTGATTATGTATCTAACAGTATTAGATAAATCCATGGGTTGTATTCTGGGACAACAGGATGAAACAGGGAAGAAGGAGTTCGCCATTTATTATCTTAGCAAAAAGTTCACTGATTGTGAGTCGCGGTATTCCATGCTAGAAAAGACATGTTGTGCTTTGGCCTGGGCGGCAAAGCGTTTGCGGCAGTATATGTTAAATCATACCACTTGGTTAATCTTCAAAATGGATCCAATGAAGTATATTTTTGAAAAGCCTGCATTTACTGGGAGAATTTCCCGCTGGCAGATGTTGTTATCTGAATATGGTATCGAGTACCGCACTCAAAAGGCTATTAAAAGTAGTGTGTTGGCAGATTACCTTGCTCACCAGCCGATGGAAGATCATCAGTCTACAGAATATGAATTCCCCGATGAGGATGTAATGTTCCTGAAAGTGAAAGATTGTGATGAACCATTGCCTGAGGAGGGCCCTGACCCTGAATCTCGTTGGAGTATGGTATTTGATGGAGCGGTGAATGCTTATGGTAAAGGAATTGGTGTTGTGATTGTCACTCCTCATGGATCGCACATTCCTTTTACCGCAAGGTTAACATTTGATTGCACTAATAATATGGCGGAATATGAGGCTTGCATCATGGGTCTTGAGGAAGCTATTAATCTCAGAATCAAGATTCTAGATGTGTATGGTGATTCTCCTATGGTGATAAATCAGATTAAAGGAGAATAGGACACTCGTCACCCTGGCTTGATCCCTTACAAAGATTATGCTAGAAGATTATTACCCTTCTTTAATAAAGTTGAATTCCATCACATTCCTAGAGATGAAAATCAAATGGAGGATGCTCTGGCAACTCTGGCTTCCATGTACCAAGTGAATACTTGGAATGATATACCCCGAATTACAGTTCGACGGCTGGATAGGCCCGCTCATGTGTTTGCAACAGAAGAGGTAGCAGATGAAAAACCTTGGTATTATGATATCAGGCATTTTCTTCAGGCTCAAGAATACCTGGCCGGTGCGTCGAGGAAAGATAGAAAGACACTGAGAAGATTGGCAGGAAGTTTCTTCCTCAGTGAAAATGTGTTATACAAGAGAAATTATGACATGGTCTTGCTCAGATGCGTGGATAGACACGAAGCAGACATGTTGATGCATGAGATTCATGAAGGTTCATTTGGCACTCATGCTAATGGACATTCGATGGCTAAAAAGATGCTAAGGGTAGGTTATTATTGGTTGACAATGGAATCTGACTGTTACAAATTTGCAAATAAGTGCCATAAATGCCAAGTTTATGCGGACAAAGTTCATGTTCCTCCGACACTTCTCAATGTGATTTCCTCCCCATGACCTTTCTCTATGTGGGGTATTGACATGATCGGGATGATATAACCCAAAGCTTCGAATGGGCACCATTTTATCTGGGTAGCAATTGACTACTTTACCAAATGGGTAAAGGTTTCTTCATATGCCAATGTTACCAAACAGGTGGTGGTGCATTTCATCAAAAACAATCTTATATGCCGGTATGGTGTGCCGAGCAGAATCATCACTGACAATGGCTCGATTTTAACAATAAGATGATGACAGAACTGTGCGAAGAATTCAAGATTGTCCATCACAATCCATCTCCATATAGGCCAAAGATGAATGGGGTTGTTGAAGCTGCTAATAAGAATATCAAGAGAATTATCCAGAAAATGGTTGTCACTTATAAGGATTGGCATGAAATGCTCCCTTTTGCTCTGCATGGATATCGAACATCTGTCCGCACTTCAACAGGAGCAACCTCCGTCTCCCTGGTGTATGGAGTGGAAGCGGTACTCCCTGCCGAAGTAGAGATTCCCACGTTACGTGTGATAATGGAAACCAAATTGACAGAGGCTGAATGGGTCCAGAATAGGTTTGACCAATTGAATTTGATTGAAGAGAAGAGAATGACAACTTTATGTCATGGGCAGTTATATCAGAAAAGAATAAAGAAAGCATTTGCTAAAAAGGTCAAACCTCGTGAATTCAGAGAAGGCGACCTTGTGATCAGGAAGATCATGTCTTTCAACACTGATTCTAGGGGCAAGTGGACTCCCAATTTTGAAGGCCCGTATGTTGTCAAGAAAGCCTTCTCTGGTGGTGCATTAATTCTTGAAACTATGGATGGCGAGGAGTTCCCACGTCCCATGAATGCTGACGCAGTCAAGAAATACTTCGCCTAAAGAAATAAAAGAACAACTCGCTAAGTTGAAAACCCGAAAGGGCAACTTAGGAAAAAAGGAGCGTCTCGGTAGGCCGAAAACCCGAAAGGGAGGTCTAGGCAAAAATTAGAGACATAAACAGAATAAATTTCCCGCTAAGTTGAAAACCCGCAAGGGAAGCTTACGCAAAAGTTAGGGATTTTCTTGGCAAGTAACTACGTCAGACAAGACTTGATCGATGAAGCAACAATCTTCTCGGATCCTCACCATACTTTAACAAAAGTTGTAGCTCAGGATATCAAAAGTTGTTAGGGAGGATAGTTGTCATTGTATCTCAATGTATCTTTTCCATTATGCATTACCATTTCCCAAACTTTGTAATCATCCATGGAGTCTCGCCATTCGCAGACTACCATTCAATTAATGAAATTTGAGCTTTTGCCTAACTCTTTGTGTTCTTATTTTATTTAGCTTGCAAAGACTCCATTTATTACTGATAATAACTTTTAAAGCAAAAAGATTAAAAAGCAAAATTGACTTTTCAAAAGAAAAAGAGATCTTTACAATTCAATTTACTTTGGGATTTGTGATGAAACAATGACAACAAAAATGGTGATCCCAAGAATGAACAAACTCCGGTTGTTTTAAGAAGATTTACTTCCTTCATGAAGGTTTTCTCAAGTCATTTTGCTGGTATGTGCGTATTCTTTGTGTGTTTCTCAGATAGTTAAAGACGATACCAGTGGGTGCAAGGTATAGTATTGGGTTTGTGATCTCGTTATCCCCAGTCAGGTCTTGGTTCACTTTTGATTTTAGGTTTGCGTGGTCAGAAGCCTCCATCCCAGATTCCCCAACGAAGTCTTCCCTCATATGATGAAAGGTTTTATTCCCTTGGTGTGTTGAGATGTCGCTCTTTCTGCAGTATTGGCATTATTGTTGGTATTTAGTTCCCAGGAAACTAGACCAGGGCAATATCTCTCCTGAGAAGTGTTTAAATGATTATCAACCTTTGGGTTTTCACCCACCAAGTGTTGGGTGTAATTTAAAATCCCCGTGGGTTTGACCTCTTTCTATAATGTTGACTTCTTGATTCCCAGGGAGGCTATCCCAGGGGATCTTTTGTTGGATTAAGTTTTCATGATGTAAAGTTTCAATTCACATTTTTTCTCCAGGGGGTAGGCTTGAATCCCCTAGTGAGGTTTGGTTGTTTTGGCGTCAGTCTGCTTTATTTGAGGCTGGTCTTGCAATCTCCAGTAGGCATGTTGCTTTTGGAAAACTGGTTTTTTTGATGAAACTGGAAGAAGGATGTTCTATCCCGGTATCTGTTTGATTTGGCTACCTCTGGATTATGTTTCTCCTCAGTGAAGTTAAGGCATGCAATAGGTTTGGTTTCCACAGTTGGTTTTTACCTTTCCTGGAATGATCTTTCTGGTTGAAGTTTAGCCCGATGTTGTTAGTACCTGAGGCGATTTTGTTTGTTTGTACTGATTGTGTATCCTTTTTACCAGCATATGCACGATAGCACTCATACATTCATACATACATCATGCATGGCTAAAAATCACCGTTCATTGACATTGTGTTATGACCTTCCTGCAGTGCTCTTTGCTTAGTTGAATTTGGTTTTCCCTCTTGAGTTTTATTTCTCAAAGGATGTATCTTCATTGGCCGTCTTGCTCCAAATTATTTCTGATTTGGATCTGTGGTTGCATGACAATATTATTTACTTTGGATTTCTGAAAACTTTGAGTTTTGGTTTGTGCATTTATTTTGCACGGGAAGACTTTATCTCCTCAGCAGGAATATCGTGGCATTTCCCCGGGAAGTCATATTTCTATCCCCAGAAAGTCATTTCTCTTTGCAATTCCCCATGACAACAGGTAACAAGTCTCTTTATTTGAGACAACTTATGTTTGATCTTTTCCAGGCAGATTTCCTTGGTTAAAAAAAAGTTGAGACCCGTTCTAGGTGAAACACCAAAATTTTGGGGATAACTTGATATATTTTCTCTTGCTATCTTCAGTGAACGTTGATAGTTCATCGTCAGTGAACGGAGGTGATATGATATATTTTCTCTTTCTACCTTCAGTGAAGGTTGGTAGGACATCGACAATGAACGTCGGTGTGATCGGTGGATCTGGAACTGACTGTTTAAACGCTGGTTCGCGAAATGTCGCGGTAAGCAAGAGTCGCCACTGTCTTTTATTTTCTCCAAATGGAAAGGACAAAAGCACAGAAAAATTCCTTATAGAGATTGCTCTCGGTTCGGGAGGTAGATTATAGAAAGGGAAGGTGTTAGCACCCTTTCCATCCATGGTTATCCATGGGCTCTTAGATACTTGCTCACTTGTGTTTTCAAAAATGGTTTGTTTGCTTTTCAATGTGGGTTTTAAAAAGTTTCTTTGAAAATTCCAGTTCGACTCTTGTATCAGTCCTCAAGAGTGTTTGAAAAATTGCTTTCGAAAGCTTTTTGAAAAGGTGTCGGTGTGAAAAGTATTTTGGATTTGTTTTGAAATTAGAGCAAGTATCTAGAGTCATCTACCTACCCTAAGGAATTCGTCTGTGTAGATGTCCTTTAAAGTAGTGCCATCCCACCATTGAGAGGTAGGTAGCACCACCGTAGGAGGTGTTCGGGTCAATTCGAGGTTCGGGACATGGTGATCACCAGAGCAATAGGAAGACACCTTAGAAGCTACCCTCATGCCAGGTTCCCGGATCATGAGGACTTACTAAGACATCCTCTACTCGACGATCACCTTTCGAGGCAAGGCAACAGTGAGGCGTACCCTAGGGGTGGTGTGTGAATTTGTGTGTCGTTTTCATTTGCATTTATCTTGTCATGTTATTGGTGTTCTACGCTTGCTTTTATTTTAATCCATACATTCTTTCATGCCATTTGTTAATAGTTAAAAATATTGCGGGAAAGTAAAATTTCTAAACTATTACAAAAGGCGCGGGTCCACATCGCCAAAATTAAACCAAGACCCGATTTGACAGAAAAATAAAGAAAGTAAAAGTGCGAAAAAATTAAAAGGTTACATGGCCTTGGGAGAGTTACATAAATATTATAAGGAAATAAAATAAATATGCGAATAATTACATCGAAACGAGGGCATTGGACCCTTTTTGCAAAATTAAAATTACTTGGATTTAATTAATTAAAAAGAAAAGGAGATGTTTTTTGGTATTTTTTAATATTTTAGGATTTAATAGAAAAAATTAATTGAAATTAAATGCTAACCCTAGTTCTATTTTATTTTAATTTATTAAGAAAATATTGAATTTTAACCTAAATTAACCCTAATTTTTTTATACACAATTTAATTATAAAAATAAATAAAATAAATAATATTAAATATTTGATTATCATGAAAGAAAAATAAAAAGGATGAAAATTAATTAATTAAACCCTATTTCTACATTTTTTAGATTTTTGTTATGAAAATATTAAATTAACCTAATTTACACTAAATTTAATTACATGCACATTTATTTATAAAAGTACTAGAAATAAAAATATTTATTATTTTAGTTCTTTTCTGATTTTTATGGTTTTTTATATTTATGAAAATAATAATTAAATTAACAAGCAATTTATAAAAAAAAATAAAAAAAGAAAATAAAGAAAGTTAAAAGAATTTTGCAAACCAAGGGGGGTTGTAGTCCCCAACATGGAGGTATAGTTTAAGAATTCTGGCCCATCAACTGCAAAGCCTGGTGGACTTTTTTGAATAACATGTGGCACGTTTGACCAAGCTTATGGTGTTCCTCCAATCTATGCCTTTGAATTCCTGAAACTGAACGCGTGGCATGCTGGATTTGGAAGTGTATGGTGTGCTTTGATGTTGAGCCTGCATGTGAACATTAATTGCAAAATAATATGGGAATATTGAAGACCTGGGGCTCGAACCCAGGTCATGTACTTTACCAATCCTTATGCTTGCCAGCTGAACCAATTTGCTTTTCTGTAATTAATATAACAAACAAATATAATAAAACAAATATGCATTAGCGTTTCGTTTTCCGCGCGAAATTCAAACTAGCCTATCACATCCTGCCACGATATCGTCTTCTTCTTCATCCCTGAAACACAAAAACAAAGGCCACGGTTTTCTGAGCGTTTCCTTAGGCCACATATTAGAAAATAGCGACTAGCCCTAGGGGCTTCATAAATTAGGCGCGATGGTGGCTTCTTCTTCGTCCAGACATGCTCGTGTCAATGGTGGTACTCAGGGGTTCTAATTTTTCCTCCTTCAAAAACCCCTAATTTCAAATCCTGTAAACCCTACAAAACGAACATGGTATCTTGGCATATAATGCGTAAAACTTCAATTAAAACATGTGATTAGCTTGCAAACTTTATTATAAGCACAAACATAACAATAAAACACGTTAACAATGCATGAATGTCAGAAACCGATTCAAGAATTTTCTTTACCAACTTCAATGGTGATCTTGCGTTTTCTTGAGTATGGGGCTTGGGGAATGATTCAGTTATGTTCTATAATCCTCAAAGAAGCTAATGGGAGAGGTTTGGAGGCTTGAATCGCCTTGCAAGTGTATTTTCAGAATTGAGATTTTTGGCCAAATTTTCAAGTTTGGTGAATGGTTTCTGCGCAGCTTCAATGGTCCTCTCCATTAGGTTTTCATTCAGGCTTATGTATTGAGTCAATTAGGTCAAGAAAAACCAAACAAATCAATTGCATTCATGGTTTTGAGATTTGATTTTCCATCATATTTTTTCCAATCTTTTTCATGCAATTTTGTACCAATCATGATCCAATCAATCCAAATCTTTCCATATTGAATTATGCACGAATTATTGAGTAGATTACATGTGCAAAAATATTGAAAAAGTTAGGTTAAATATTTTCCATGTATTTAATTTGATTTAAATGAATTATTATAAATAAAAATTCAAATAAATAAATAAAAAATGAAGAAATACTTCCCTTTGGGCCAAGTGGTCGTGCACATGCCATGGATGATGAATTATGGAAGAAAAATGGGTCCATTAGCAATTTTAGGTCATTTGAATCAATGTTGACTTTTCAAAATATCCAAAAATTTCCCAACTTCCACAAGGCATAACTTGCTCAATTTTTAAGCTGTTCTCATGTTCTTGGACATTTTGGAAAGGTCTTTGAGTCCTCTAACCAATTCCTTTGGTCCCATGTCATTTTGATTTACCAATCTCAAGTTATGGCCTTTGACTTAAAGTCCCTTTTTGTTGACTTTTGAAAATGACCTATAATGTTGGAATTGATAAATTTTTGTGAGAGCATTTCTTGGACTTGAAGTATGAATATGAGTTGTAGGAAATGTCTTTATCTTCAAAATGAGCTTTGGATGGAATTTTTATGATAATCCATGTGAAAGTTATGCCCTGTTCAATTTACAGTTGATTTTTTCATCTGTCCAAATAAGGAAACTTTTGCATTTTGATGATTTTTTGAGCCAAGCTTTGAGAATCATGATCAAGCATTGATCAAATGATGTTTGTGGCTTCAAAATGATATGTTGACCAAAAATTTGAACTTTTGACTATCAAATGACCATTTTGCCCCTGCAGTTGACTGTAGTGCAATTTAGGGTTTTGACTGTGCAATTTTGAGCTGAATGCCTTGAAACTTGGTATGAGGATGCTTGACCATATTTGTAGGCATATGAGACTTGATTGGACCTTTGGAAACTTCATTTTCTTGACCAGAAGCAAAACCCTAATCTTGACTGTTTAGGAGACCCTTGCACTGTGCAACCCTTGGGGAACTTTTGAAGCTTGACTTGGCAATTTTTTGAAGAATATGGGAGGGCAAATTTTGGGGTACAACAGTTGCCCCTGTTCAATCTTATTAGACCTGAGGATGCAGATTGGCTGACGTGCCTTTCGTAATCCGAGGGTGGAAGATGATTGAACACTAGAGTGCCCAGAAATTTGCGCTCACATAGTAGCAGTGTGGTGATGGGAATGGGCTTATAGATGCCATTTAGAGGTTGATGAATAGGATGATGGGCTTATAGATGCCATCTGGATGTTGATCGGGTAAGAGATTCCTTAGCGAGAACCTGCATACCTGCAAAAGAAAAATGAGTACCTGACACGTTGCAAGAACTGGTTTTCAGATGCTTAGTATAGATGTGTCCTGACTGGTTACAGGAGCTGGATCTGGAGCTTCACAAGATGATGAATGAACCAGAGATGGTTACTACCTCAGCATGAACAGAACCTTGGGTGATTTTAACTTCAACAATGCTCGTTGAGAAAATCTTGGTGGGAATTACCATCTTCACAGTATCGGGAAGAGAACCAATAGGAAATCATAACCTGAAAGGGAATTACATCTCACGCACCGTCGGGGAGAGAACCATAGGAAATTATAATCTCAAAAGGAATTATCACCTCACGCACCGTCGGGGAGGGAACCATAGGAAATTATAACCTAAAAGGGAATTACATCTCACGCACCGTCGGGGAGAGGACCAAAGGAAATTATAACCTAAAAGGGAATTACATCTCACGCACCGTCGGGGAGAGGACCAAAGGAAATTATAACCTAAAAGGGAATTACATCTCATGCACCGTCGGGGAGAGGACCATAGGAAATCATAACCTGAAAGGGAATTACATCTCACGCACCGTCGGGGAGAGAACCATAGGAAATTATAATCTCAAAGGAATTATCACCTCACGCACCGTCGGGGAGGGAACCATAGGAAATTATAACCTGAAAGGGAATTACATCTCACGCACCGTCGGGGAGAGAACCAAAGAAAATTATAATCTCAAAAGGAATTATCACCTCACGCACCGTCGGGGAGGGAACCATAGAAAATTATAATCTCAAAAGGAATTATCGCCTCACGCACCGTCGGGGAGGGAACCAATAGAAAATTATAATCTCAAAAGGAATTATCACCTCACGCACCGTCGGGGAGGGAACCATAGAAAATTATAATCTCAAAAGGAATTATCACCTCACGCACCGTCGGGGAGGGAACCAATAGAAAATTATAATCTCAAAAGGAATTATCACCTCACGCACCGTCGGGGAGGGAACCAATAGGAAATTATGACCTGAAATAACTTCTACTGAGTCTTCATCAGAAAAACCTGTTGGGAGTCGATTTAGCTGGACTAGAGAAGGCCTTGGACTGGATAAGAAATCTTTGGAATCGATTAACTGACCCGGTCTAGGTTTTGAAATATGATTGAGAATTTAACTGCATCTTTCTTGAAAGGTAGAGGTCAGTCATATGCAATGCATGATATGGATCAAGCGATGATGTTCTCAACATAAATGAGATTTGTATGATATGATGCGTCTATGCATGCTATAATGATGTATGTGATGTTTTATGAATGTATGTTTTCGTCTAGGAAAGTAAATCCTTGACGGATGCCGGGAAGTCACTCCTGGGCTGATGTTGAAGAAAACTTTTGCTTCCGCTAGGGACACTACAAGAAAAATGATAGATTGGGACGGTTATTTTGGCTGATTACGACGGTTAAAACCGTCGCAATTTACAATCTACGACGGTAGAAGTACCGTCGCAGAATCGTGCGTCCCCAGCCTATTTCGCGACGGTTGCAAAAACTGTCACGCACAACAGATGGCGACGGTTATATACCGTCGTGAATTTGACTTTATTTTTTGTTTTTGTTGTTGTTTGCGACGGTTATATACCGTCGTGAATTTGACTTTATTTTTTGTTGTTGTTGTTTGCGACGGTTATATACCGTCGTGAATTTGACTTTAACCGTCGTAATCTGATTTATAAATTTCAAATAATATTTTTATTTAAATTATTATTTAGTAAAATAATTTTAAATATAATATTATTTTACTATAATATTTTACTATTATATTTAAATTATTATTTACTTTAATATTTTTTTATTTATAGTATTTTTATTTTATTTTCTATCACTTTTCAACATTGTTTTGAAATGAGCAATCCAATTGTTTTGAAATATTTACTAACTCAGTATTATTAATTCAGTTGGGAAACCATTTGTAAAATAATGCAAGGAGACATTGCTTTTGCTATTGAAGCGTGAGATTTCCGTGAGATACCAGTACTTATTATTGGGAGAAAAGATTTATGAATTATTGCACATTGTAATATGCTTATACCACCTTATAACTTTGCTACAAGTTACCTATAACAAGTGAGATTTTCCGATTTTCAGGAACTATAACAAAAAGAGGTTAGCTCCGAAATCTCTTGATCATTTTGCAATCTTTGCAGCCATTTCTCTGACCAACTTAGCAGCTACCATAGCAGTCATTCCATCAACAGTATCGCGTTGTGGGTTGAGTTCAACGACGTCTCCAGCAACAACATCACCTTGAAGATTGTGTAGGATGTTAAGAACATCGCGGAAAGAAAGACCTCCCGGTTCAATATGAAACACTCCCGGAGCAAATGCAGGATCAAGACAATCCACGTCTATCGAGATATACACCCCTTTCACACCTTCCCCTAGTTTCTGCACAAGGAAATCACCAAGGTTTAAAAAGAACATACAAATGCACAAGTTAGTATCAATACATGCACACTCGGCATCAAGGGCACTTGTAGCTTCATCAAGAAGTAATATTTTTGGATCTTTCAAAATTGCTCTTCCAATTGACATCAGAAGTTCTTCCAGCTGTTAAGGATCCAACTAATGCACATACATTTAAGATTCCTGCTAGAATTTCTTGTTGTGTGTCCTGCTAGAATTTCTTGTTGTGTGTCATTGATATAGTTAATGTCATACAAAAATCCGTCAAGTCAAGTCACCTGTTCTTCATGCTGAATATAAGGCACCAAATATAATTGTGTTGCACTTCCATATTCAAGGCAAAATTCCTCGTTTGTTTGAATACCACACTCTGCAGAACTGGCAACGTAAGGTTTGTCCAGGGCAAGCATGCATCCTACTCTGTAACCCACCAAAATGGTGAATGTTACCACACATATAAGAAAAGAATTACTCATCTTCATAAGTTTGACAATGTGAGAATTACCTGAAAAGATTGGCAAGGAGAACCTGCTCGCTCCATAAGAAGAAATTTAATGCAACACCATCACCATCAACAAGAGTAATTTGTTTTCTTTGCGAGGTCCCAAAATTCCCTCGAATTTCCGCAGATTCAATATTTTCAATCCTGTAATCAATAAAAAAACTAGTGAGGGCATGCTTCCTTGTAAAAGGGAAAAATACCATTACTCAAGGTTATGGATCATGTTGACAAATGCATATATAGAGGAACATAGACGAACTAGTAAATGATTTAAACCTCATAGTTACACTTAGGTATCTTTATAAACAGCAAAATGGTGCCTGAAATAATTTTAATGACACAACTCTCAGTAAATTTACAACATGCTCAACAACAAACTTATGCAGCAAACAGAACATCCATTGCAAATAGTTTACCTGGCATAAAGTGAATAAGAAGCCCCATTGTTTACTGCCTCCAGCGAAATTGAAGAGAAGGAGTCTGAACAAAACTGAGCTCCTAGCAGCATTGCATCATCATCCCGATTCTACAATTTTAAAGAAAACAACCGGCTTTTCTTTAGTTGTATTGTGCAGTAAAAGTTAGTTTCCAGAAGCACGGGCTAGGCTCTGAACTTGAACTACTAGCATATGAAACGCTCAAATTTTAAGACCAAAATACAACTAAAGAAAATGATAGTTACCTCGTCTAATAGAATCACGAGATACTCTGTCTAAATCATTACAGTTCAATTAACAGAGTAACTCTGTAGTTTACATTTCAAATAACAAACATTACACATTCCCATTTATGTTTTTGACAGCTATTCGACAGCTATTCGACAGCTAAACCCTTCAAAGCAATATTATAAGGTACATGTTCTTCTTTGGCAATAGAAGAAAAGTAGTTCATTAACTAAACAAGAAAATCACAATAAATTGAAACCTGTATTTAGACTTGAAATTAGTTTTTTTAACACAGATTATCATGCAACCAAGTTTGGCTTCTCTAAATGAAGTGATAAATATGCTTGAGAGAAAATTACAAAACCATAACCATTTATTAGAAAATAGATGCTCGAGATTAAGATGAAATACATGCACATGCAGTAACACATTTTCAATCTCTGTTAATAATAATGCATGAACTATTCGAAATACAGGTTATTAAAGCACTGCTTACGGAACCTATCCTCCTGCATATCCTGCACAGGTGAAAAGATGTTTCAGCTATAGTTGTAGTGATTATTTGTCCCCTGATATATTTCTGCTCTACAGTTCTTGTGTCGGTGTTAATTACAATTCTTTTCAGGATGCTACTGGTCACGAGTTTGCAACTCGTTTGGGCAATGTGTTTACTATCGGTAAGGGTACTAAGCCATGGGTATCTCTTCCCAAGGGTAAGGGTATTAAGCTAACCGTTATCGAAGAAGCTAGGAAAAGGGCTGCTGCAGCTCAACAAGCAGTTGCTGCTTAAATCTCTTCTGCATGAATTTATAATAGACTCGAGTGTTTGGTAGTTTTATTGACGCTATTGGTTTCTTTTGCATTTTGTCTGAGATTTTATCTATTGAATTTTGACTTGTTGCTCTATGCAACTTTTGTTGTGTCTGCTGCTATATTTATTCTTGAAGGAATCTTTTCACTCCGTAGTTTTGAATCATTTTGATAGTACATAATCTCTATAGCCAATTTGCTAGTGCAAACCATATACCTGTGATACTGAATGATTATGGTAAACTTGGTAGTATCATAATAATATTCAGTTGGGTCCAGTTTTATTGATAGAATAAGAAGAGAGTACTAACTAATTTTATAATTATAAATAGACAACATGTTTATTTATTGAAGTCTATAGACATGTTTGTCTAAAACAATATTATGTAGTTGAAAAATAGAAAAGTTGTTTTGAATTATCAAACAGTCTCAATTTGTTTTTCACTGCCTTACGTCCCAAATATTGACATGGATGGTTGCAATTCAGTTCAGATCTCTATGGTTCTTGGAACTACATTTACATTAAATAAATAGATAGATGGTTGGGAGTTTGAGGCATATGACAGTCGCAATGCCAAACTTAATGTATGTTGTCAGCCTCATTGGTAGGTTTATCGAATAACAAATTGAACTCCATCATCAAGTAGTAAAAAAATAATGCTTTCTTGACTTTCTAAGCCTTACATAATCTGAAACTAAGACTTCTAACATGACAATTCATTTGAAACGGATGGAGTTACCAGAGTTTAACTGCCTACCGCCGCCGCTGGGGATGGCAGCTGGCCAGACAGTGTATGAGCATTGGTTAACGATGTCAAATCTCGCTGCCTGTGCAGATATCAAGCACAGACTAAATAGAGAAAATACTGATATTTTTATGAGAGACATTTTTCTGGGAGTGAATTAAACAATTAATAATAAGGATGAGAAGAGAGTATTTTGTGAGTAGAATGTGGGAATTGAGGCAAGTTTATATAGGCCACAAACGTGACCTTAATTATTATGATACTCAAGTGCCGTATGTGGAAAATTATTTAAACTAAAAAGTCTAGTTTTTCATGCTCTTTCAAAATTGCAAATAATGACTCACACGCCGTGTCTATTACTATATATCAAAGTTAGTCTTGATGACATAAAACAAGCATGAGTATAATACAGTTAACTAGCCATTAACTATAAACACTGAAAATGAAATTCTCACCTTAGCAATAGACTTTGAGCAGCCAAAGAAGCAGCGGAATATTTCACCTCTGCAATAACAGCAGGGGTTGCAAGGGAGTTAAAATCTAGACAGGTATGTTATATTAAGATGCATCAAACTATAAACTTTTTATACACGTGAATAAAACAGAAAACAGTTGAAGAATCATTTATGTTGACATGATCCTGCAACTCAGAAAACAGAAGACAAAGGGAGTCGAGAAGAAAACTTGCAGCTGACGAAGAATATCAAGTGTAGAATATCATCTTTGCATATCTTTGAAACTCCGTCCAAGGTAGTGGAACGTTGAACCAATCAGGTCAAATGGCACCAAGATGGAAAGGAAAAGATGCAAAATCGAAAAAGGATGCAGAGGCTGAGGCACTTAAAGAACCCATGTCAAAGATTGTATCGCAACTTCAGTCTTCTTTAGTTCAATCAAATGCTTGTGGATCTCTCTCTGATAGTTCTGTCCACATAGCAGTGCAAGCTGAACAACTTGACCTGCTTGATAAAGCATACTTTGGTCAACCTGTGAGAAATGTTGCAAAAGACATGTACTGGTTTCAATTAACCTTGGAGGAAGCATTCTACCTATGTTATTCCTTGAAATGCCTCAAGATTAATCGTGGTGCTGATACTAGTCCCTTGAATGATGAAGAGTTGTGGCATTGCTTCAACTCCAAGAAACAAGCATTCTCTTTTTACTACAAGGCTTATTCTCACCTTCGAATGAAAAACTGGGTTGTAAGGTCAGGGGCTCAGTATGGTGTAGACTTCATTGTCTATCGTCATCATCCTGCACGGGTCCATTCTGAGTATGGTGTACTTGTTCGATCACAGGATAATGATGATGATGATGTAAATGGAAGATTGAGAGTATGGTCTGATGTTCAATGCACTACTCGACTTCTTGGAAGTGTTGCAAAAACCTTATTAGTTTTGTATGTTAACAAAAATGGTCACAGTGACGGGTCTCCGTTATATTTGGAAAACTATGCTGTTGAAGAGCGCACGATCTCTAGATGGAGTCCTGAACAATGTCGTGAAAGATCCTTATAGATATTTCTTCTTATTAGTAGTACTATTATTCCAGTTCTACATCATTTAATAACGGGAAGTCGTAATAAAAAAACGGTGCCTGATGAGAGAATCGGAACATCTCCTCTTTAGGAATCCTCTTAACCTCATTCTGGTCCTGGTGCCTTTGAAATACTGTCCTAAAGCCAGGAAACTTAACAAGGGGAGTGACTGATATATCAATATTATTATTACAATTGCAAAACGACTACTATCCCATTTGGATCAGTATATGGTCCTCTTATATCAGTTTTATGCCTAAAACAACAAATTAGAAAACCTAAAAAATCATAAAAAGAAATAAAACCCTAAAATAACAAATTAGAAAACCTAACATCAATTCAATATATTCAAACTCAAAATCAATCATCACAAAGAGCTCAACCATAAGATTCAAGTGAATCTCCAATGCTGAAATCAATGGCAGAGAATGAGAGAGATGAGAACAATGCAAAAAGTGATACATAAAACTTACTGTGTTTGAAGAGATGAACGCAGAGGATGTAGTTTCCATTGCTGTGCGTTTTTTGGTGTGAAGATGAGCGATTTGAAGAGATTCCGGGTTTCTTTCGGTGTGAAGAAGAACGCAGAGGATGTAGTTTGAGTTTGCACTATAAATCATTATAATTAATTCATTTCTATTATAATGAGAATATTTTTTCATTCAACTTTGTGCAAATGCATTTTTGTGGAATATTTTTAATCTTGAAAAGAAATAAAAGTGAAGAATAATGAACTCATAAATTTTCAATTTTTTAATTTCTTTTAGTTCTAAGATCTTTTTTAGTACTAGACATTAGATAATATATTTTAGGATTCATAATTTGTAAATCTAAATTTTAATTTCATGTTATATTTGAATGTGTTAATGATGGATATAAAATCAAATTTATATAAATCTCAAAAAAAAATTGTTTTACCGCGACGGGTGTTTTACCGTCGTGCCCATGAGAATTTTTAAAGGTTTTGGGTGCGACGGTTGTTTTACCGTCGTGAAATGAATTTTAGGACGGATAATTTTACCGTCGTGAAAGATTTAAGGGTGCGACGGGTGCTTTACCGTCGTGATATGCCTTTTAGGACGGTTAATTTTACCGTCGTGACTAGTTGTTGGTGAAAAATCAATGTTAAAAGTGTTAAATGGGGGCCGACGGTTGTTTTACCGTCGTAATAATAATATTATGATGGTTAAATATACCGTCGCAAAATAAATATTAGGGACGGTTGGTGTCAACTGTCGTAAACACTGTCTCTATATGTCAATTACGACAGTTATCACATAACTGTCGCAATTTTTGTGTCGTTAAACACTAATTTTCTTGTAGTGGGATGATAACTGCAAGAATACCGGTAGGAGAAGATGACTCCGTTGAGGAATAAACTTGGCCAATGGAATATTCTGCGGGGAGAAAAATACTCTAGCGACCATGCTGGGGAGTGATACTCTGTGGGGAGAGAGATGCTTTGCTGAGTTGTTGACAATTACTTGCTGGGGATATCCTTGTTGTATTGGAAGTGTGAATAGACTTCGCTGGGGATAAGAAAGAACTGTATTGACGATGAACTTTCCGTGGCTTTTGGTTGAGGATAACCCAGTTATATCCTGTTAAGGAAATAACTCTTTAAATAAAGCCGGACGACGCGTTCGTGTCTGCGAGGATAAGCTTCCAGAATTTACTGGGGATAAGCTTACTGCTTGGGGGTATGAATCCCAATTTTCCTGGGGAAACTGGATTAGATTCTCCTGGGGAAACTTTTTGAATTGCGGGGGAAGTGATTCCTTTGAATGTCTGGTATGCCGCCGGGGAACAATCTTTAGACCAAGACTGCCGGGGATACTTGTTAAGAATATGTATACTGCTGCTGGGGAAGTATTGAGATCTGATAACTCTGCTTGGAGAAGAGTGCACTGACTGCTGACTCTCTGGGGAATTGAGATGTACTGGTTATGTTCTTTAGCTGAACCTATCTTTGTACCTTGGAAGCCAGAACAATTAGATTGCTTAGACAACTCTTTATTGCCCCTGTTTCTAGTGTCACCTGTAATTAATCCTTTGTTTCGTATGCAGATATTTATGAGTTAGCAAATTATTGTCAATGCATATATCACAAATTGAACCTTGGACGTTCTTCGCAAAACAAAACAGAAAAAGAAAAACCACTGGCACTTTTAACTGAAAAGTATATTTGTATTGATTTTTGAATGGCCTGTAAATAGGCGTTTTGTGTACAAGAGGCTGACGTCCTAGTAAGAGAACGCCGCCGAACCAAAGAATTTTATACAAATTTTGTACAAAGGAAAATAAAACATCTGTGTGAAATGAATGATCCCACTGGGTTTCAACTCTGCTATTGCCTTCATAACTCTGAGTGTCTCATCACTTGATGACCTTGGTTGAAGGTGAAGCTGACTGATCGATGCCGTCTGAACTTGCTGTAGATACCGGATTCTGGATGCAAAGTGATCAATGAGACATAGTATTACGCTTTTATCCCTAATTTTTGCCTGGACCGCCCTTTCGGGTTTTCAGTCCACCGGGATACCCATTTTTGCCCAAGCCACCTTTTCAGGTTTTCGACTTGCCGGGTGTACAGATTTTTTTTCATTTCATCCCTTCATTTTGCCCGAACCCTTTTGGTTCGACGAGAAGCCCTAATTTTTGCCTAGGCATGTCAGCCTAGCGGGTCTTTTTTCATGCGTAGTATCTTTTTACTATGTCTGCATTAGCGGGGTGAGGAAGGTCGTCACCATCCATGTTGGTTAGAATCATTGCTCCTCCTGAGAACACATGTTTAACCACAAATGGCCCTTCGTACGTAGGGGTCCACTTGCCCCTTGGGTCACTCTGAGGAAGGATGATTCTCTTGACTACCATATCCCCAACTTGATATTCCTGTGGTCTGACCTTTTTGTTAAATGCCCTGATCATCCGTTTCTGATACGTCTGACCGTGACAGATAGCAGCAAGTCTCTTTTCATCAATGAGGTTGAGCTGATCAAGTCGTGTCTGGGTCCAATCATCCTCGTTCAGGTTTGCATCCTTCATTATCCGGAGAGAGGGTATTTGCACTTCGATCGGTAAGACTGCCTCCATACCATAAACCAGAGAGAAAGGAGTTGCCCCGGTTGACGTCCTAGCTGAGGTACGGTACCCATGTAGAGCGAACGGTAACATCTCGTGCCAATCTTTATAAGTCACTGTCATCTTCTGCACGATTTTCTTGATGTTCTTATTTGCTGCTTCTACAGCCCCATTCATCTTCGGTCTGTAAGGAGAAGAATTGTGGTGCTGTATCTTGAACTGCTTGCAGAGTTCAGCGATCATCTTGTTATTCAGATTGGTACCGTTGTCTGTAATAATTCTCTCAGGGACACCGTACCGACATATCAGGTTGTGCCGAATGAACCGTGCCACAACATTCTTGGTTACCGTAGCATAGGAAGCTGCTTCAACCCACTTCGTAAAATAATCAATCGCCACCAGGATGAAGCGATGCCCATTAGATGCCGTAGGTTTAATCTCGCCGATCATGTCTATACCCCACATTGCAAACGGCCAAGGCGCAGTCAGAACATTCAGGGGGACTGGAGGAACATGCACCTTGTCTGCGTAAATCTGGCACTTATGGCATGTCCGAGAATGTTGGTAGCAGTCAGCTTCCATTGTGGACCAGTAATATCCTGCCCGTAGGATTTTCTTAGCCATAGTATGTCCACTGGAATGCGTACCAAAGGTCCCTTCATGTAGCTCCTCCATGATCCTTTCTGCTTCAGTCTTATCCACACAACGCAGTAAGGTTGAATCATGGTTTCGCTTGTACAAGATGCCGTTGCTAAGGAAGAACTTGGCTGCGAACCTTCTCAAGAACTTCTTATCATTGATAGAGGCACCTTCAGGGTATTCCTGAGTTTCCAAATATCTCTTCACCTCATGGTACCAAGGCTTCTCAGTCACCAATTCAGTCTCGAGATCGCAACAGTATGCCGGTTCGTCCAGTTACCAGATGATGATCCGGGGAGCCTCATTGTCCCATTTGACCTTGAACATAGAAGACATTGTAGCTAACGCGTCCGCCAGCTGATTCTCTTCTCTTGGAAAGTGTTCAAAGGTTATCTCTGTAAAGTGGGGGATCAGGGTCAACACACATTCTCTGTAAGGAATAAGATTCGGATGTTTCGTATCCCATTCTCCTTTGATCTGATTGATCACGAGAGCGGAATCTCCGAAGACACTCAGAAACTTGATCCTTAAGTTAATCGCAGCTTGAAGACCCATAATGCACGCCTCATACTCTGCCATATTGTTGGTACAGTTGAAACATAGCCGGGTGGTGAGTGGAGTATGAGTACCTTGAGGTGATATGATTATGGCGCCGATACCGTTTCCCAAAGCGTTGGAGGCTCCGTCGAAGTGCATAGACCATCGGGATCCTGGTTCAGGTCCTTCATCCGGTCCAAGTACTTCACAATCAGTCACTATCATGATGCTTTCGTCCGGAAACTCGAAGTTCATTGACTGATAGTCATCTACAGCTTGATGTGCCAGGTGGTCTGCCAATACACTTCCCTTGATGGCTTTCTGGGTCGTGTACTGAATGTCGTATTCTGTCAAGATCATTTGCCATCTTGCTATTCTCCCAGACAGAGCAGGCTTTTCGAATATGTACTTTATAGGATCCATCTTTGAGATCAACAAGGTAGTATGAGTCAGCATATACTGTCTCAGCCGGCGAGCAGCCCATACCAAAGCGCAGCAAGTTTTCTCAAGCAGTGAGTATCGGGTCTCACAGTCGGTAAACTTTTTGCTAAGGTAATAAATGGCATGCTCTTTTCGGCCAGACTCATCATGCTGCCCCAGCACACACCCCATTGAGTTGTCGAGTACTGTCAGGTATAATATCAGAGGTCTCCCTTCAACTGGTGGCATAAGGATGGGTGGTTCTTGGAGATACTCTTTGATTCTGTCGAAAGCAGCCTGACATTCATCATTCCAACGTGCTACCTGATCTTTCTTCAGCAGCTTGAAGATTGGCTCACAGGTGGCAGTCAGGTGTGAGATGAACCGAGCAATGTAATTCAGGCGTCCTAAAAAGCCTCTGACCTCTTTCTCTATCCTAGGAATTGGCATCTCTTGAATAGCTTTGACCTTAGCAGGGTCCACTTGAATACCTTTATCACTGACCACGAAGCCTAGCAACTTCCCAGACCTTACCCCGAAGGTGCACTTGTTCGGGTTCAATCTCAGCTTGTATAGTTTCAACCGGTCAAACAGTTTCTGTAGATGATCTAGGTGCTCTTCCTCAGTCTGGGACCTTGCGATCATGTCGTCAACATACACTTCTATCTCATGATGGATCATGTCATGAAATAAAGCAACCATGGCACGTTGGTAGGTTGCCCCAACATTCTTCAGCCCGAATGGCATGACCTTGTAGCAGAAGGTGCCCCACTGAGTAACAAATGTAGTCTTTTCCATGTCTTCAGGTGCCATCTTGATCTGATTGTAACCTGAGAAACCATCCATGAAAGAGAACACCTTATGCTGAGCTGTATTATCAACAAGGACATCAATGTGAGGTAGGGGGAAGTCATCCTTGGGGCTGGCCCTGTTCAGATCCCTGTAGTCGACACACATTCTGACCTTACCGTCCTTCTTAGGTACCGGCACCACATTAGCAACCCACTGAGGGTAAGAAGTCACTGCAAGAAACCCAGCATCAAACTGTTTCATGACCTCGGCTTTAATCTTCTCAGACATCTCTGGACGCATCCGACGGACCTTTTGCTTAACTGGAGGGCAACCTTCCTTAGTTGGCAAGTGATGGACCACAATATCGGTATCCAACCCGGGCATGTCTTCGTAGGACCAGGCAAAGATCTCCATATAATCATGCAGCATTTGAGTCAACCGTTGCTTCACGCTGAGCTCTAGGTTGGCACTAATCTTTACCTCTTTCCTGTCTGCCTCAGTACCCAAGTTTATTGTTTCCACTGGCTCCTCATGGGGTTGAATTGCCCTCTCTTCCTGAAGCAACAGCCTTGCAAGCTCACCAGGCACCTCGCAATCATCTTCACCTTCGTCTTCGGCTAAGTTGATCGGATTTTCGAAGTCATAATTGGCAGTAGCAGAGTTGTTATCAGTGAGATCCAGAGTGGATTGAAACCTGTATGAGTGAGTGTGTGTGTAAATACAGCTGTTTTGAAATATATGTAAAGGAGAGAAAGACAGAAAAGGAGCATAAAATTTGCAAATGCGAGAAAACGTCCAAGATTTTCATTCATGATATATGAAATGACAGTTTATATGCTCTCACAAATAGAACCACGGCGCCTCGGGTAAGACACCGGGCCACAGAGTTTATTTATTGTTTATTACAAATAGCAAAACAAAGAAATTTATTACTTAGTAACAAGAGAAACATATAGGTTGTCCTTCGCGCTCCAATTGTTAAGTCCACTGTCGGTTGCCGGGTAGATCCAGCTATCAAACTCAGCTTCATCCACCTCGTCTTCGTCCCCAATAGCATTCACTCCATGAGCAGGCAGGGGAGCTGTCACTACATTGGGCTTCTCAGATGCCTCAAACTGTACCTCCTTGGCGTCAATAAGATCTTGCAGCTTGCTCCTTAAAGCCCAACAGTCATCAGTAGAGTGCCCCGGGCTATCTGAATGGTAAGCACAACGAGCATTCGGGTTGTACTTAGGAGATGCAGTATTTGGGAACTTCGGCGCTTCTCTGATAGTCACTAAGTTGGTTGAGAGCAACTGTGGCAAGATCTGCGACAAGGTCATACTCAACCGGGTGAACTCTCTTCGGGGTCTTTCAGCCCTTTGAGGATTAGTTGGCCGGGGAGCGGCAGCAGGCTTAGCAATCATTAATGCACTGACAGATTGACGGCGCTCTGGTTTATCCTGCCTTCTAGGCCCATACACCGCACTGGCTTCCTTCTTTTAGGGTTTCTTCTCAGAGCTAGACGATGCACCCTTCGGAATCTTTCCAGACTTCATCCCAGCCTCAATTCTCTCTCCAGTCAGAATCAGATCAGTGAACCCGGCAGACGAATTCCCGATGAGATGGTTGAAAAATGGCCCAGATAGGGTCCCCAAGAACATGTCTACCAACTCCCGATCAGTCAATAGTGGCTGCACCCTGCCAGCCAGATCTCTCCACTTCTGAGCGTACTCCTTAAAACCTTCATTTGAACCTAACGACATACCCTGGAGTTGGGTACGTGTAGGGGCAAGGTCGGCATTATATTGATACTACTTATAGAAAGCAGTAGCCAACTCCTCCCAGTTACGAACTTTGGTCCCATCCAGCTGATAGAACCATTCGAGATGAGTCCCTGAAAGACTCTCCTGGAAGAAGTGGATCCACAAATTCTTATCCGCAGAATACGGTTGAATTTTCCGAACATAGGACCTGAGATGTAGCTTGGGACAAGACGCCCCGTCATACTTAGAGAAGGATGGTGCTTTGAACTTGTGAGGGATAATCACACCAGTAGACAAACCCAGATCTCCAAAATCCAGCCCAGGTACCTGTTGAATCTCCATAGCTTTCAACCTATCCTCCAGTTGCTTGTATCTGTCTTCTGCAGGAGGGTACTGCTCTTCATCAAAATCAGTCTCGTTGTCGGAGACTACCGGACTAGGAACCCTTGCTTCTGCCTGAGGAGTACTCTTGCCAACAGAAGAACCAACCTCTTCCTGCTGCAGAGTATTGCCAAACCTTCGGCCCGAGTTGAACAGAACAGTTCTTCTCTTCTTCTTCTTCTCCTTCTTCAGGAGCATAGCCTTCAGCTCTTCTTGGCCTTGAGCCAGACCCTTGATTAATTCCTGAAACTGCGCATTCTGCGCCTGAAGAGCCTTGATGGATGTCTCAGTTGATGACGAGTCGGGATTCATGATGCTGAAATAAACAGCGAAGAACTGTAAGCAACCTGAAAAGAGGAAAAACCGGCTATGCACATGATGTATGAAATGCGTATGAATTATGTTTTCAAAGACAATCGGGAATCAACTTTGTAAACAAAAAGGAACACACTTCATTAGATTCAACTTTGAAACTGAAATTATCCAACAGGTTGCCCTTAGGCGTTACATGAAAGGAAATACTGAAGAGGAAATAAAACTGTAAAAGCACATCTGGAGCTCCTTATTGATCCCATGGTCTCCTCTTCTCAGTGCGGATGTAGGCGTTCAGAGCTCTCTCATTCTCCAACTATTTTGTCAGCTTCTGGATCTTTAATTCCTGCTCGTTGAACTTTTCCCGGTAAGAATCCCGCTCTTCTCGTAGTTGCGACCAAGATCTCTTCAATGTCTCATAATCAGTAGGTATCTGAGGAGGAAGGACAGTTGGAGGAACACCATCTTTGTCATGAGACTCAAGAATGATAGGTCTGACGGCTTCATACGGCATACCTAACTTCTGAGCACGGATGCGAACCCATTTGTAGTAGGCTTCCATAGGTAAGGAAGTCTTTGGCCCTAACTCCTGTGGGTCAGCTTTATGAATCTTGTCCCAAGCCTTGATGAACCTACGACGTAGCTCGTCAATATCCACCTGAAATTCAAAACTGATGTGAGGCACTATCATCTCATGGGGACCTGCTCTTCTTGCTCTTCCAAACTGACGGAGTGCTAGACATGGATTGTAAGAGATCCCTCCTTGGGTACCAATCAGAGGAACATTAGGGTATTCCCCGCATCGATCAATAACAGCTATCTCATCCAAACCTCTGCAAGTCCAAATGATGTCTTTATCAGTGAGAGACATTAACCTGTGAGCCCAACCTCTTCCTTCTTGATTCTTCAGTACGAACTTAGGGAGGTGCGAAGTAAACCACCTCACCAACAAAGAGATGCAACACCATAGGGTTCCTCGTCTTCGGGTAGTACGAGCATGAAGTTGTTGCAAGATGTCACCCAAGAGAGTGGGCACAGGATTCTGAGACATAAAGATCCTTATGGCAGTGACATTGATGAAGTTGTCAGGATTAGGAAACAGGACTAACCCATAGATTAGGAGAGCCAAGATGTCTTCATATGCCCTAAAGTCCAGGTCACTCCAGAAACTATTAGCTTTACCAATCAGAAACTTGGCCAAGAAACCCTTAACTCCGCTTCTAGTTACCCAGTTGTCTGTTACCTCTTGATGGGTCAAAGGAAGAGCTGCAGCAACATCCTCAAGCCTGAGGGTCTTTTCCCAACCAGTAAAGGGAGTCTGATCCAATATAGGGATACCAAGCAAATCAGAGAACTCTTCCAGGGTAGGGACCAGCTGGAAGTCTTGAAAGGTGAAGCACTGATACAGAGGGTCATAGAACCGGGTCAGAACACTCATCAACTGTTGATCCCGCTTTGCAGTGACTAAACTGAGAAGAGAACCATGCCTCTGGATGAAGGAAGTGGTATTTGGAATTCTGCTAACCAACTCATCAAGCAACTCAGGTGAACGAACAAAGTTGAACCGAATAGTATTCCTTCGCACAGGCATCATAATGTCCTACAAAACAGAGCAAAGGTGAAACCTTCTTGTCTTTGAAATGGTCAGTCCTTATGCAGGATGCATGCAATGCTCATGATGCTATGATGTTATGATAAAGCACACCACATATAGATACAAAGGCAAACATGGTAAGGAACACAAGTCACACAAGGCAAGCCCCTAAAGTTTAGGCCAGCATGAGGTCTAGGTACTACCCTCTTTCAGTTTGTTGGTTCATACCTGTCCTAATCAAAAGTAATCGGGTTCTTAGAGGATCCCAATATCATCGACTACCCTCAATCGGTCATAACTCCAGCATCGCAATCTTTTCTTGCGGCCAGAACCATCACGAGAGTTTAGCCTCAATGGGCGTAGCATACTGCTACAATTCTAAAGGCCAAGTTGTATCCATTAAGGTTCTAAGGTTGTTGGTGCTTAATGACTCCTTAGAAGACCCATATTCTCCTCGTTGCGACACAAGGGATATCGGTACAGACCAAGGTGCCACACCAACGTAGCCACTGCTTCACCTGTGTCGGTCTATGCCGGACAGGTCCCTCACAGCTTATGCTACCTAAACAGGGTATCCCCAGACCCGGGTTAGGATCTATGTAACTCCCATGCAACCCACAAATTTGAAGCAGACAAGTCAATACAATTGAAAACACAGTTATGAACTAACCCTAAGGTACACCTCACTTTAAGTTTAAGTCCCCAGCAGAGTCGCCAGTTCTGTGATCGGTGGATCTGGAACTGACTGTTTAAACGCTGGTTCGCGAAATGTCGTGGTAAGCAAGAGTCGCCACCGTCTTTTATTTTCTCCAAATGGAAAGGACAAAAGCACAGAAAAATTCCTTATAGAGATTGCTCTCGGTTCGGGAGGTAGATTATAGAAAGGGAAGGTGTTAGCACCCTTTCCATCCATGGTTATCCATGGGCTCTTAGATACTTGCTCACTTGTGTTTTCAAAAATGGTTTGTTTGCTTTTCAATGTGGGTTTTAAAAAGTTTCTTTGAAAATTCCAGTTCGACTCTTGTATCAGTCCTCAAGAGTGTTTGAAAAATTGCTTTCGAAAGCTTTTTGAAAAGGTGTCGGTGTGAAAAGTATTTTGGATTTGTTTTGAAATTAGAGCAAGTATCTAGAGTCGTCTACCTACCCTAAGGAATTCGTCTGTGTATATGTCCTTTAAAGTAGTGCCATCCCACCATTGAGAGGTAGGTAGCACCACCGTAGGAGGTGTTCGGGTCAATTCGAGGTTCGGGACATGGTGATCACCAGAGCAATAGGAAGACACCTTAGAAGCTACCCTCATGCCATGTTCCCGGATCATGAGGACTTACTAAGACATCCTCTACTCGACGATCACCTTTCGAGGCAAGGCAACAGTGAGGCGTACCCTAGGGGTGGTGTGTGAATTTGTGTGTCGTTTTCATTTGCATTTATCTTGTCATGTTATTGGTGTTCTACGCTTGCTTTTATTTTAATCCATACATTCTTTCATGCCATTTGTTAACAGTTAAAAATATTGCGGGAAAGTAAAATTTCTAAACTATTACAAAAGGCGCGGGTCCACATCGCCAAAATTAAACCAGGACCCGATTTGACAGAAAAATAAAGAAAGTAAAAGTGCGAAAAAATTAAAAGGTTACATGGCCTTGGGAGAGTTACATAAATATTATAAGGAAATAAAATAAATATGCGAATAATTACATCGAAACGAGGGCATTGGACCCTTTTTGCAAAATTAAAATTACTTGGATTTAATTAATTAAAAAGAAAAGGAGATGTTTTTTGGTATTTTTTAATATTTTAGGATTTAATAGAAAAAATTAATTGAAATTAAATTCTAACCCTAGTTCTATTTTATTTTAATTTATTAAGAAAATATTGAATTTTAACCTAAATTAACCCTAATTTTTTTATACACAATTTAATTATAAAAATAAATAAAATAAATAATATTAAATATTTGATTATCATGAAAGAAAAATAAAAAGGATGAAAATTAATTAATTAAACCCTATTTCTACATTTTTTAGATTTTTGTTATGAAAATATTAAATTAACCTAATTTACACTAAATTTAATTACATGCACATTTATTTATAAAAGTACTAGAAATAAAAATATTTATTATTTTAGTTCTTTTCTGATTTTTATGGTTTTTTATATTTATGAAAATAATAATTAAATTAACAAGCAATTTATAAAAAAAAATAAAAAAAGAAAATAAAGAAAGTTAAAAGAATTTTGCAAACCAAGGGGGGTTGTAGTCCCCAACATGGAGGTATAGTTTAAGAATTCTGGCCCATCAACTGCAAAGCCTGGTGGACTTTTTTGAATAACATGTGGCACGTTTGACCAAGCTTATGGTGTTCCTCCAATCTATGCCTTTGAATTCCTGAAACTGAACGCGTGGCATGCTGGATTTGGAAGTGTATGGTGTGCTTTGATGTTGAGCCTGCATGTGAACATTAATTGCAAAATAATATGGGAATATTGAAGACCTGGGGCTCGAACCCAGGTCATGTACTTTACCAATCCTTATGCTTGCCAGCTGAACCAATTTGCTTTTCTGTAATTAATATAACAAACAAATATAATAAAACAAATATGCATTAGCGTTTCGTTTTCCGCGCGAAATTCAAACTAGCCTATCACATCCTGCCACGATATCGTCTTCTTCTTCATCCCTGAAACACAAAAACAAAGGCCACGGTTTTCTGAGCGTTTCCTTAGGCCACATATTAGAAAATAGCGGCTTCATAAATTAGGCGCGATGGTGGCTTCTTCTTCGTCCAGACATGCTCGTGTCAATGGTGGTACTCAGGGGTTCTAATTTTTCCTCCTTCAAAAACCCCTAATTTCAAATCCTGTAAACCCTAGAAAACGAACATGGTATCTTGGCATATAATGCGTAAAACTTCAATTAAAACATGTGATTAGCTTGCAAACTTTATTATAAGCACAAACATAACAATAAAACACGTTAACAATGCATGAATGTCAGAAACCGATTCAAGAATTTTCTTTACCAACTTCAATGATGATCTTGCATTTTCTTGAGTATAGGGCTTGGGGAATGATTCAGTTATGTTCTATAATCCTCAAAGAAGCTAATGGGAGAGGTTTGGAGGCTTGAATCGCCTTGCAAGTGTATTTTCAGAATTGAGATTTTTGGCCAAATTTTCAAGTTTGGTGAATGGTTTCTGCGCAGCTTCAATGGTCCTCTCCATTAGGTTTTCATTCAGGCTTATGTATTGAGTCAATTAGGTCAAGAAAAACCAAACAAATCAATTGCATTCATGGTTTTGAGATTTGATTTTCCATCATATTTTTTCCAATCTTTTTCATGCAATTTTGTACCAATCATGATCCAATCAATCCAAATCTTTCCATATTGAATTATGCACGAATTATTGAGTAGATTACATGTGCAAAAAGATTGAAAAAGTTAGGTTAAATATTTTCCATGTATTTAATTTGATTTAAATGAATTATTATAAATAAAAATTCAAATAAATAAATAAAAAATGAAGAAATACTTCCCTTTGGGCCAAGTGGTCGTGCACATGCCATGGATGATGAATTATGGAAGAAAAATGGGCCCATTAGCAATTTTAGGTCATTTGAATCAATGTTGACTTTTCAAAATATCCAAAAATTTCCCAACTTCCACAAGGCATAACTTGCTCAATTTTTAAGCTTTTCTCATGTTCTTGGACATTTTGGAAAGGTATTTGAGTCCTCTAACCAATGCCTTTGGTCCCATGTCATTTTGATTTACCAATCTCAAGTTATGGCCTTTGACTTAAAGTCCCTTTTTGTTGACTTTTGAAAATGACCTATAATGTTGGAATTGATAACTTTTTGTGAGAGCATTTCTTGGACTTGAAGTATGAAGATGAGTTGTAGGAAATGTCTTTCTCTTCAAAATGAGCTTTGGATGGAATTTTTCTGATAATCCATGTGAAAGTTATGCCCTGGTCAATTTACAGTTGACTTTTTCATCTGTCCAAATAAGGAAACTTTTGCATTTTGATGATTTTTTGAGCCAAGCTTTGAGAATCATGATCAAGCATTGATCAAATGATGTTTGTGGCTTCAAAATGATATGTTGACCAAAAATTTGAACTTTTGACTATCAAATGACCATTTTGCCCCTGCAGTTGACTGTAGTGCAATTTAGGGTTTTGACTGTGCAATTTTGAGCTGAATGCCTTGAAACTTGGTATGAGGATGCTTGACCATATTTGTAGGCATATGAGACTTGATTGGACCTTTGGAAACTTCATTTTCTTGACCAGAAGCAAAACCCTAATCTTGACTGTTTAGGAGACCCTTGCACTGTGCAACCCTTGGGGAACTTTTGAAGCTTGACTTGGCAATTTTTTGAAGAATATGGGAGGGCAAATTTTGGGGTACAACAGTCGGCGTTTATTATCTTTTTTCTATCTTCAGTGAACATTGATAGTTCATCGTTAGTGAACGGCGGTGATATCATATATTTTCTCTTTTTACCTTCAGTGAACGTTGGTAGGACATCAGAAGTGAACGTTGGTGTTTATTATCTTTTTGATATCTTCAGTGAATGTTGATAGTTCATCATCAGTGAACGGCGGTGATATGATATATTCTCTCTTTCTACCTTCAGTGAATGTTGGTAGGACATCGGCAGTGAACGTCGGTGTTTATTATCTTTTTGCTATCTTCAGTGAATGTTGAAAGTTCATTGTCAGTGAACGGCAGTGATATGATATATTTTCCCTTTCTACGTTCAGTGAACGTTGGTAGGACATCGGCAATGAACGTCAGTGTTTATTATCTTTTTGCTATCTTCAATGAACGTTGATAGTTCATCTTCAGTGAACAGCGGTGATATGATATATTTTCTCTTACTACCTTCAGTGAACGTTGGTAGGACATCAGCAGTGAACGTTGGTGTTTATTATCTTTTTGCTATCTTCAGTGAACATTGATAGTTCATCGTCAGTGAACAGAAGTGATATGATATATTTTCTCTTTCTACCTTCAGTGAACGTTGGTAGGACATCGGCAGTGAACGTTGGTGTTTATTATCTTTTTGCTATATTTAGTGAACGTTGATAGTTCATCGTCAGTGAACGAAGATGATATGATATATTTTCTCTTTCTACCTTCAGTGAGCGTTGGTAGGACATCGGCAGTGAACGTCAAAGTTTATCATCTTTTTGCTATCTTCAGTGAATGTTGATAGTTCATCGTCAGTGAACGGCGGTGATATGATATATTTTCTCTTTCTACCTTCAGTGAACGTTGGTAGGACATCAGAAGTGAACGCCAATGTTTATTATCTTTTTGCTATCTTCAGTGAACGTTGATAGTTCATCATCAGTGAACGGCGATGATATGATATATTCTCTCTTTCTACCTTCAGTAAACATTGGTAGGACAACGACAGTGAACGTCGGTGTTTATTATCTTTTTGCCATTGTCAGTGAACAGCGATGATATGATATGCATTCTCTTTCTACCTTCAGTGAACGTTGGTAGGACATCAGCAGTGAACGTAGATGCTTGTTATCTTCCTCTCTGATTCAGTTCTTTTGGTTCACCAGTGATTTATTTTCCTGGTGGGGTTGCTCCTTTGTTTCTTCATTTTTGTTGCATCCCCAGTGATACTTTGCGTCTCTTTAGTACTGTTCATTCATATGCATATGCATTTGCATGGCATCTTAGGGCCAAAAATAGGGTTTGTTTTATATTTAAGTGTCTTCGATCACACCGACACGAATATTTTTAACCTTCGTATCTCCAGATAGAAGAAACTTAAATAAGGGCAGCTGTTGTACCCCAATTTTTTCCCCTAAGATTCCTTCATCATACCATATTGATTCAATCACAACAAGATCACATTAGGGTTTTTGGTTCTTCTCCCTATCTTTAGCCTTGCTCTTTTGAGGAGTTACCAAGCACATTGACTCGTTTTCTTTTGTGATCATGAATATTTTGCTTGGATTTTCTCTCTAATTAATAAAAAGCAATGTTGGTTTGTCTTACTTGTTAATAATGTAGGTAAAGGCAATGAGGTTTAGCAAGTTGCTTCATGGATTCATGAGTTTATTTCCATGCCCTAGTTAATATCTTGAGAAATTCAAACTTCACTATTGGAGTGATTTTGGAAGAAATGGAATGACAAGGCTTATTTTGGTTCAACATATCTCAAAGTTATCAAAATTGATTCAAAAATACAAAGGGTTAAGGGAAAAAGTTGTCATGATTGGACAAGGTCTTGTTCCTATTGGTCACAAAAGCATATTTATCTCTAATTTCAAGATATGGAAGTGGTTTTGGTGGCTATGATTTCTCATCATCATCCTCAACAACTTTTATTCACAAAGGAAGAATATTTGCACAAGAAGTTTGTTCAAACTTGTCAAAGTTCCTCAAAGCATTGTCTTGACCTAGAGGCTAGGGTTTTGAACTTCAAAGGAGCATATCTTGCTCATCTTTTGGTATTTTTGAGTGATTCCAAAGACATCATTCTCTTTAAAGAGTTACCAACAAATCACTTCAAAATTTCCAAGGATTTTTCATGTGGAAGGAACTTGGTGAAGAAGAAAGATTACAAGTCATCCTGATGAATCCCCAATTTTCCATATGTGACTTCAAATGGTCATAACTTGGTCAATTTTTATCATCATGAGCCCATTCTTTTTCCATGATGATCTTAAGTATGTGTGCTTCATGCCTTATTTTATGTGCAAAGTAAGAAAATGGATGGAAGTTTCCTTAAGAATGCAAAAGATTATAGGTCATTTCATGATTTTTGTCCAACTTCAACAAGTCACAACTTGCTCAATTTTTGGAGATTTTGAGTGGTTCGAATTGAAAAATGTCATTCAAGAGATCTACTTAATTCCATCTTTTTTGGTCAAGAGAAAATTCTAAGTGGAAGGCCATGCTTGGATACAAAAGATTATAGGTCATTTTTAAAGAAGAATTTGAAATATTTCTAAGTATGGAAAGTCAACTCTTTTTCTTCAACTTTGACTCCATGTAACTTTCAGCTCAAGCATCCATTTTATTTCATTCTTTATCCATTGCAAAGCTTGTAACCTCATATTTCCAAAGCATTAAGAATTATGCCTTAAGACCCCTTGAGTTGGAAATGCCATGGATTTGAAGTTCGTAGTTTGAAACTGAATTTTTCACAAAGTCAGGATTTTGAAATATTTGTTTTGGCTTCTAAACACAAGTTTTCCACGCGTTTTTGTTTCTAATCATGATTAGCAACTTACCAGAAATGATTAGCATCATGAAACGCACGATTTGGCCGAGTTTTGAACAAGTTTGAGTCACACTTTCTTCATGATGCAGACCCACACGAATTCCCTCCAAAACGCATCATTCACTCTCCCTTTTGATCCAATTTGCTTCCCTATAAATATAGGGTCATCCCCCATCCATTTTCCCAAGCTTAGATAGCCAGAATCACCCTACCAAACTTGTTTCATAACCCAGAATTCAGCAACTTCGAAATCCATTCTCAAGCCTTTTTCAATCCATTTTTCCCCTCAATTCACCTTCCTTGATCTTCCCTGAAGCTAACCATATAATTACATTCAAGAATTGTGCCCTATACTGTTCCATAGAAGTCCAGTTTCAGAGCTCTGCAACTCAACTTCAATAGGTTGATTCCTTCATCAATTCTTCAAAACTCTGATATCATTGTGTTGCTCTCATTGCCCTGGTTCTAGTTGCAACACTTACATTTCACTAGAAATACGTTTTGACCATGAATTTTGAAATCCCTTTTCAAAACTTTCTTTCCAAATTGCTTGAGCTACATTTTATATAAATTTGGCGCGAGGGTGTGGTTGTTTTCGTCTTGAAGAGACGAAGCGATTGGCATAGGTCTGAGCTTCTGATTTTACAGTTTGAGAGACCTGCAAATCACGTTGGTTGGAGGTTGAAGATGACCTACGTGTCATCTTCCAACCAATGATGGCACACCACTTGTTATTTTAAAAAATCTGATTTATATTTGATTATGTACATTATTCACTAATGACCATGATATACATAGCGCGCCAGATCCCTTGGATTTGATTACTAACGCGTTTTGACTCTCATCCAATGATCCACATATTTTACTTTTATTTTCTTTTTCTGATTTTTATATTTTAATTGTTTTAAATTTCAAAAAACATAGAAAATTCATTTTTAGTCCAAAAAATCTGAAAAAATTATGAAAAATATTTTTGATTATTCTCTTTCTGACTTTTATATTTTCCCAATTTAATTTTAAATACCCTATTTTTTTAATAAATTTTACACTTATTTGATTTGTTTAAAATGTTTAAAAATACTTTTATTTATTTTTAAACTCTGAAAAAATTATGGAATGATCCAATGATATTGTGACAAATATTGGTGACCTTATTTTATTTTTATTTCCGACTTTACTATTTTTTACTATTTTTGTTTATTTTACCCATTTATTTTAATTTTAAAAATAGTTTCTGACTTTTAAAAATTACCAAAATTTTTATAAAAATAGTTGGATCCATTTCTGATTTTTCTATGGCCTTATTTTTCATTTCTTGATTAATTTGAACATAATTGATATTTTCCTCATTATTTTCCATTTTTAAACATTTTTAAACCTTTTAATGTATATATTAAATATGATATTATTTTGTGATTATTTTCTGGCTGTCTTGAGTTGATTTTTTTATCATGGCTTTATTAACATCATTGGATCTTAGGTGTTGAGTTCAACTCCACCAAAATGGATGAATGATTTTAATAATAGTTTGATTAAAATTTTAATTCAAAAGTGGTTTATTCATCTTTTTTCCCTAATCCTCTTCATCCCACCCCCTTCTCATTGCACTAAATGTTGTTGGAGCATGATCTCTATATCATGTCTCAAAATAAATGGTGCATAGATTGCTATTGACCGGCCTCAAAATAGGTGCGACTTCTTTATAAAAATCCACTTACGATTGCTTAATATAGCGCTAAATTTTGTCCCGATTCGAATAAATGATCATTCGTGGCCCAAACTTATGATTGCAAGCCCAAGTATGTTAATTTGATCTCTTTGATCCAATAACCTTGAGATTCATTGTGTGGAGGCTTTGGTTCTACCAATCCTCTAATGGATCTACAACACTTTTGGTCAATGCGGATCACTTAAACATCGTTGATCATTAAATGATACTTATGAAAATTCCAAATGGATGATATACTTGACAAAAAGCAAATGTAACTTGTTGTGTGGAGGCTTTGGTTCTACCAATCCTCTAATGAGTTCCAAATGTAAGTTTCAAGATGGTCATCCAACTAACCACTAATTATTGACTTGTTTATCTTATGCTTTTATTCTTTTTATGCTTTATGTACTATTTATTTTTTAGCATTTTCATTTCATGCCATTTTCATCTTTGCTCATTTGAGCATTTATTTTCTTGTCATTTTTACTTTACTCACTTGAGCTTTTCTTTTCTTTTCTTAAGATACTTAATAATCAACATAAACCCTAAAAACTCTTAATGGTACTTGGACTATTTGCTTACTATCCTTGGCATTATGGAGCATGGGACTATTTCTTGGACTTAGGATTAGAAACTTTGGCCTATCTTGGAGACCTTGTGATCTTATCTGATTATTTTGTCTGGAGCTCTTGAGGTTTACCTCAAGACATTGGGTTGCTTGTTTGTTTTTGTGTGTAGGTTTTTGTGATTACATTCTTTGTTTGTAATCTGGAATTCACCCGTATACAGCCGTTACTCTGCCCAATTTTTGTGAAGACTTAATACACTTGAAGAGGTCTAGTATCTTTGCTTGCTTGGTTTCAATCCAAAGAATGGTAATTCTATCTTGGCTCATAACGTCAAGCTTTGGCTTCTTGTTGGTTAGATGGATCTTATCCTTAGCTTTTACCTTATGCTTTAGGATAGTCTCTTCTTCTCCTCCCATCTTCTTTAATTTCAAAAATATTCTCCCTCCTTTTTAAACTCTTCTTGTTTTGAAACTTAAACTACTTTCATAATAAACTTGGACTTAGGTCCATGAATTTTCAAAATCTTTTCATAAATAAACCCCAATCAATTTAATAATACTTTGTGATTTTTGTGAGAAGACTAAAAGTCAATCAATCTCATTTCAAACCATTTTGCCACTTTGGTTTTTATCTTTAAAACTTTTCTCAAAAGGTTAGACTCTTGTCAGTCCTTGTAGTGATGCAAACAACTATACTTCTATAATATATAGTGAAGTGAGATATTTTCCACTTGGGTGTTGAGTGAGGAATTGATGATTTTAAAATCCAAGCCATATCCTCCACTTTGAGATGATGTAAATTCTCCTTTCTCATAATTGTGGGTAGTAAGTATGTTTTCCACACGGATAATAATGATGATGTCTTATCTCTTAAAATCAACCAACACACTTGTGTTTCAATTTTTTTAAAAGAGGAACTACGTGTACCCTAATACCCTATTGCACGAAAGGTGGTACGTAGGCACTAAAGGTTCGCAACCACGGCGGGTGCAAAAATCATAAAAATATACTTCTTTTCTAACCTCCACCATCCATTTTATATACAACACATTTTTATAGCCAAAATATACAGATTTTACAAAGAGGTTCTTGTGGAGTACCGTAGATGTTTAGGGTGCTAATACCTTCCCTTTGCATAACCAACCCCCTTACCTTGAATCTTTCCCCCCTCTTTTGGGTTATTCGCTCTTTTCCCATTCCTTTGGAAACAATAAAGCGCAGTGGAGATTTTGATTTTGATTTGTACAAAGTCTAGTGAATCCAATGGCTTAGTCTTGAACATTTATACCGCTACAGGAAGGAACCAGGATAGTAGGGTTACTTTGAGATAAAAGCCTGGATAGTAGGGTTATGAGAAGGAACCTAGGTCGTAGGGTTACTTCGAGATGAAAGCCTGGATAGTAGGGCTGTGAGAAGGAACCTGGGTCGTAGGGTTACTTCGAGATGAAAGCCTGGATAGTAGGGCTATGAGAAGGAACCTGGGTCGTAGGGTTACTTCAAGATGAAAGCCTGGATAGTAGGGCTTATGGGAAGGAACCTGGATAGTAGGGTTACTTCGAGATGATCACGTAAGTTAGTTGACTCGTTTGGCTTTGCGAACTGATTTTCCATTAGTTATCTGCAGATATGACATGTATAACTGCTGGGATTGTCGACGATAGTTGTCTTTCCTGAAAAGATAGTAGGGTTAATTATATGCGATGCGTGAAATTCATGGTGGGATGATGTTCTCAAAATGGGTGAGATTATGCTGTATGCGATATGTATGCGTATGTTATGACGTATGAACACGAGATGCTATTGTCCAATATTCGAGTCTGGGAAAATAAATCCCTGACTGCTGCCTGAGAGTATTGGAAATAGCATTCCTAACTGTTGTAGAAAACCGTGGTTCTTCTATTTCCACTGGGGATGGTGAATGGAGATGACTATGCTGGAGATTTGCTCCTTGTTTATGCATATTCTTTCAGGGGAGAGACTCTGCTTGAGAATAACTCTGCGGGGAGCTAACTCTGTTGGAGGAATAACTTCCATAGCTGAAGGGATAAACTCTGTCGAGGATTGAGCTTCTGTATTTAGTGAAATAAACTCTGTTCGGGAGAAAACTATATGACCCGCTTGCGATTATGAAATTCGGCTAGGGAATATAGATGTCAGATTTTTGAAGGAACCTGGCTGGGGAGAGTACTTCCTATTTTGGGGAAGCTGATATCAATGCTTTGATTACCTTTACTTTGTGGGGAGTACAAATGTCACGGGGTCGTATGTACTGATGACTTTATTTCAGAGCTGTCTCTGCCCCGGTACCTGCTGGATAGAGTAACTGTCGGTTTTGACATTTTTTAGTTTTTGCCCCTGTTTCTTAAGTTACGAGCAATTGTCTTTCCATTTATTATACAAACATTTATGAACAGCAATCATATTCAAATGCATATGTCAAGAATAAATCATTGGACGTTTTTGCAAAACAATACAGGAAGAGAAAAACAAATGGTTTTGTAAAAAATGACTTGTATTAATTTTTGAAGTTGGCCTATAACATGCGTTTTTGTACAAGGAAGCTAACGCTCTAGTAAGATAACACCGCCATAAAAATGTAAGCTATACAATATTGTGTACAACGAAAAGAAAACAACTATGTGCAACGATCCCATTGAGTTTCAATTCTTCTATTGCCGCTATGTCTTCGAGCGTCTCATCACTTTGCTGCTTGTCTGAAGCTGATTAGATTGATTGGTGCCACTCGAGCTTGATAATTGATACTAAGGTCTGATCGCAAGGTGATCCAATGGGAAATAGTGATACGCTTTACATTCCTAACTTTTGCCCGGACTGCCCTTTTGGGTTTTCAGTCCACCGGGATACCCCTTTTTGCCTAAGCTGCCTTTTCAGGTTTTCGACTTGCCGGGTGTACAAATGTTTTCGTTTTCATCCCTTACTTTTGCCCGAACCCTTTTGGTTCGCCGGGAAGCCCTGATTTTTTCCTAGGCCAGTCAATCTAGCGGGTCTTTTATCATGCGTAGTATCTTTTCACTATGTCTGTATTGACAGGATGAAGAAGGTCGTCACCGTCCATGGTGGTTAGAATCATGGCTCCACCCGAGAAGATGTTTTTAATCACAAATGGCCCTTTGTATGTGGGAGTCCATTTGCCCCTGGGATCACCTTGCGGAAGTATGACGTTCTTGATTACTAGATCCCCGACTTGATATTCTTGGCGTCTGACTTTTTTGTTGAAGGCCTTGATCATCCGTTTTTGATACATTTGACCGTTACAGACAGCAGTAAGTCTCTTTTCATTGATCAGATTCAGTTGATCAAGCCGAGTCTGGATCCAGTCATCTTCATTCAGACCCGCATCCTTCATAATTATCAGAGAAGTGATCTGGACGTCAATGGGCAAGACAACCTCCATGCCATATACCAGAGAGTACGGTGTTGCCCCTGTTGAGGTCCGTGCTAAGGTACGGTACCCATGAAGAGAAAATGGAAACATCTCATGCCAGTATTTGAATGTCACCGTCATCTTCTATATAATCTTCTTGATGTTCTTGTTATCCGCTTCAACATCGCCATTCATCTTCGGCCGATAGCGATAAGAGTTATGATGTTGTATCTTGAATTGCTTACATAGCTCGATGATCATCGTGTTATTGAGATTGGTACCATTGTCAGTGATGATTCTCTCTGGCACACCGTACCGACAGATCAGGTTATGCTTGATGAAACGCGCCATGACATTCTTGGTAATGGTAGCAAATGAGGCAGCCTTAACCCACTTCTTGAAGTAATCAATGACCACCAGGATGAAGCAATGCCCATTAGAAGCGGTAGGTCTGATTTCTCCGATCATGTCAATGCCCCACATTGCAAAGGGCCAAGGATCCGTTAATACATTTAAAGGGACCGGAGGAACATGCACCTTATCAGCATAGATCTGGCATTTATGACAAGTTCGGGAGTGCTGATATCAATCTGCTTCCATAGTGGACCAGTAGTATCCTGCCCGTAGGATCTTCTTAGCCATGGTATGCCCACTTGAGTGGGTTCCGAAGGTACCTTCATGTAAATCTATCATAATCCTCTCTACTTCGCTCTTGTCTACACACCGCAATAAGGTAGAGTCATGGTTGCGCTTGTAGAGGATTCCATTACTGAGGAAGAATTTCGCGGCGAACCTTCTCAAAAACTTCTTATCATTGACAGATGCCCCCTCGGGATACTCTTGAATCTCGAGGTACCTTTTTACTTCGTGAAACCAGGGTTTGTCTTCTACCTCTTCAGTATCAATCTCACAACAGTACGCTGGTTCATCCAACCTCTCAATAGTGATTCGGGGAGCTTCGTTGTCCCACTTAACTTTGAACATGAAAGACATGGTAGGTAGCACGCCCGCTAACTGATTCTCCTCTCGTGGGAAATGTTCAAAGGTTACCTCCTTAAAGTGTGGGAGAAACGTCAGTACGTGCTCTTTGTGTGGGATGAGGTTCGGGTGCTTCATATCCCACTCTCCTTTGATCTAACTTATTACCAAGGCTGAATCCCCAAAAACATCCAAGAACATGATCCTCAGGTCGATAGCGACTTTGAGACCCATGATGCAGGCTTCATACTCCTCCATGTTGTTAGTGCAGTTGAAACATAGTCGGACAGTAAAAGGACTATGACATCCCTTAGGATATATGATTATAACACCAATGCCATTATCGAGTGTGTTCAAAGCTCTGTCAAAAACCACGGTCCATCGAGATCCTTCTTCAGGTCCTTCATCCGATCCAGGTTCTTCATAGTCAGTCACTAGCATAATATTCTCGTCCGGGAACTCAAAATTCATGGACTGGTAGTCATCCATGGCCTGATGTGCCAAATGATCAGCTAATACACTTCCCTTGATAGCTTTATGTTTTGTATATCGGATATCGTATTTTGTTAAGATCATTTTCCATATTTCTATTCTTTCGGAGAGAGCGGGCTTCTCAAAGATGTACTTGATTGGATCCATCTTAGATATCAACAAAGTAGTGTGGGTCAACATGTACTGTCTCAGTCGGCGAGTAGCCCATGCCAAAGCACAACAAGTTTTCTCGAGCAGTGAGTATCGTGTTTCACAGTCGGTAAACTTTTTGCTAAGGTAGTATATTGCATGCTCTTTTCGACCAGACTCATCATGATCCCCCAGCACACACCCCATTGAATTGTCTAGCACTGTTAAGTATAATATAAGGTATTCCTTCAACCGGAGGCATCAGAATTGGTGGTTCTTGAAGGTAATCCTTGATTCTTTCGAAAGTGGTATGGCATTCGTCATTCCACTTTACCACTTGATCTTTCTTCAGGAGCTTGAAGATTGGCTCACAAGTAGCAGTCATATGTGAAATGAACATGGTGATATAATTTAAGCGTCCCAATAAACCTCTAACTTCCTTCTCAGTACGGGGAGCCGACATCTCTTGTATGGCCTTTACCTTCGCAGGATCTACCTGAATACCTTTGTCACTGACGAGTAACCCCAGAAGCTTACCAGACCTTACCTCGAAGGTGCACTTGCTCAGATTCAACCTCAACTTGTATGTCTTCAACCTGTCAAACAACTTTTGCAGATGATCAAGGTGTTCTTCCTCAGTTTGAGATCTGGCTATCATGTCATCAACATAAACCTCTATCTCATGGTGAATCATATCGTGGAACAAGGCGACCATGGCTCGTTGATAATTTGCCCCAACATTCTTCAACCCAAAAGGAATCACCTTGTAACAGAAGGTGCCCCACTGTGTTACAAAGGTTGTCTTCTACATGTCTTCAGGAGCCATCTTGATCTGGTTGCAGCCAAAGAAACCATCCATGAAGGAGAATATTTTGTGTTGTGCGATGCTATCAACCAGAACATGAATGTGGGGAAGCAGGAAGTCATCCTTGGGGCTTACCCTATTCAGGTCTCTGTAGTCCACACACATCCGTACCTTATCATCCTTCTTAGGTACCGGAACAACGTTAGCAACCCACTGTGGATAGGAGGTGACAACTAAGAATCCAGCGTTGAACTGTTTCATAACCTCTGCTTTGATCTTCTCTGACATTTCAGGGCGCATACAGGAGACCTTCTATTTAACCGGAGGACAATCTTCTTTAGTCGACAGACGATGTACCACAATATTAGTGTCTATGTCTAAACCAGGCATGTCTTCATATGACCAAGCGAAGATCTCAACATAGTCGTGCAACATCTGTATCAACCTCCGTTTGACGTTAATCTCCAGATTTGCCCTGATCTTGACTTCTTTTCTGTCCACCTCCGTGCCCAAGTTTATCGTCTCAACTGGATCTTCATGAGGCTGTATAGCCCTCTATTCCTGCTGTAACAGTCTAGCAAGTTCTCCAAGAACCTCACAATCTTCCTCACCTTCGTCTTCGGCTCGGTTGATCGGATTTTCGAAGTTATAACTGGCAATAACAGAACTGTTATCAATGAGATCCAGAGTGGATATGGATCTGCAGTTTGATACGTGAGTGTGTGTAAGAGCATAGCTGTATTGATAAAATAAGAAGAAAAGAAAAAAAAGAGCGCAAAATTTGTATGAAAAAACGTCCAATGTTTTATTGATGACATATGAAAATGACATATAATAACCCTCACAAATAGAACCATTGTGCCTCGGGTAAGACACAAGGCCATAGAGATAAAATTGTTTATTACAAATTCGAAAAACAAGTAAGACAATTACTGCTGAACAAAAGAAATTGGCACAAAAACTTTGGCCATCCAGTTACTAGGTCCACTGTTGGTAGTAGGGTAGATCCAGCTGTCAATATTAGAATTCTCATCACTGTCTTCAATATCGCTGATCCCACGATTACTGATGCGTAGGGGAGGTCCTCCAGCCCGAGCGCGTCAAACAACCCTTTGAGCTCCTTAAAGGCTCAAATTTGTTTAACCAAAAGAAACACACGTTAATTGTATTAATAAGTTCGGATTGTTACAAAGAGTGCCCTTTAGGCTTACAATCAAACAAAACATAAAGCAAAAGAAATTAGGTCTCCCAGGAGCGCATCCTCTTTGGTGCAATGTAGGCGTTTATATTCCTCTCTTCACGAAGTAGCCTAGTGAGTTCCATGACCTTCTTCTCGCTGGCATATAATTGAGTTTCGAACGTATCCCGCTCCTCCTTAAGTTGAACCCAGGATTTTTGTAACTCCACAATCGTCGGTAGGACAGTAGGGTAAGGAATCATAAGACTTTGGGCACGGGCTCGTACTCATTTGAGATAAGGCTCAAGAGGGATGGAATTCTTGCGCCCCAATGTCTTGCTATCAACTCTATGTACCAAGCCCCAAGCTTGCATGAACCTTCTACGGTAACCCTGAGCATCATTCTCATAGTTGAAGGCGATTCCTTGGATAAGTGTATCATGAGGACCACCCCTTCTCGCATCCCCAAACTGTCGCAGTGCCAAACAAAGGATTATAAGTGATTCCTCCCCTAATGCCTAAGAGAGGGACATTAGGGAATTCACCACAGCTATCGATGATGGTAACATCTTCCGAGGATCGTGAACACCAATGAATGTCCGAATTTGTAAGGGACATCAGCCTATGATACCATTTCATACCCTGCTTATTCTTAAAAATAGATTTGGGTAGGTGCCAAATAAACCACCTAGACAATAGAGGAGTGCAACACAGGAGGGTCCTCCTTCTCTTTAGAGTGCGAGTATGCAGAGAGTGTAGAATATCCCCAAGCAATGTAGGCACCAGATTATGAGATAAAAAAACCTTAATCGTATTCACATCTACGAGTTGGTCCGCGTTAGGGAATATTACCATCCCGTAGATAAGGAGTGCCAATACCTCTTCAAAATCTTGTAAATCCAGGGTATCCCCAAAACAATGAGCTTTCTCGAATAGAAGTTTAACCGGGACTTCTTGGACACTTCCCCTAGTTTCCCAATTTGTCACTACATCGGACCGTTGTAAGGACAGAGCTCGAGCAATCTCTTTAGGCTTTGGATGTCTTTCCGTATCGTTGAAAGGTAACTAATCAAGAATAGGTACCCCCAATAACCGAGAAAATTCCTCCATAGTAGGAACTAGCTGGTAAACCGGGAAGGTGAAGCAGTGGTGCAAAGGATCAAAGAACTGAAATAGCACTTTTAACAATTCTTCATCAGGTTTTGAAGTGACCAAGTTGAGCAGCCGACCATGTTTTTCAGTGAAGGGAGAGCTTTCAGGAATCCTTAGTGCTAAGTCCTTTAGTTGAGGAGGTACTTTCACAAGGTTAATCTGGATAGTGTTCCTGCAGGCGGATGCCATATCCTACAAAACAAAGCAAAGATGAGCCCTAGAAAATCCTTGAAATGGTTAGTATGATATGCCATGTTTATGATGTCATGATTATGCTAAGAAATCACATGTATAGCAAGCAACAAACAAGTCACGCCAAGTCATTAGGTTTAAAGCCTGCATGAGTTTTAAGGTCATACCCTCTTAAAGATGGATTGGTTTAACCTGTCCTACAAATAATAACCTGGTTCTAAGAGATCTCAATATCACTGATCTTTCCCCCAAGCTTCGTTCAATAGGCGATTGACTCGCAACCAAACAAAACTCAAGAGTCAAACCTCAATGAGTGTAGCATCGAGTATCTGTCGACCTTGGGAATACACCAAAGCCGTCCATCTCGCTACGTCCTACTGGCCAAGTTGTACAATTAAAGGTTCTAAGGTTAATTGATGCTTTATGACACCACACAGCAACCCCGTATTCTCCTTGATTGACTCAAGGGCTACCGGTACCAACCAAAGTGTCGCATCAACGTAGCTACTGCTTCAGCCGTGTCAGTATACCCCATACAATTCCCTCACAGTTTATTGCTAATTACCTAAAAGGAATTCCCCGATCTGGGTTTAGGATCCAAACAAACCCAAACAGATACCCTTAAAATAAATCAAGAAAGACAAGCCAAAGAAGCAAATCAAAATGACCTAGATCCTAAGGTAAACCCCACTTTTTATAATCCCCAGCAGAATCGCCAATTCTGTTACGTGGTGGGAGAACTGACTTGGTTGTTTTGCATTTGATTGCAAATATTGCGGATAGCAAGAGTCGCCACCAACTTTTCTTTTATCCGAAAGGAAAGACTGAAAAGAACAGGAAAGACCTTTAGAGATGTTTTCTTGAGTTCGGGGGGGTAGATTATGAAAAGGGAAGGTATTAGCACCCTTTTCATCCGTAGTTATCTACGGGCTCTTAGTTTCTTGCTAAATCACTTGATTTTGTTTGAATGTGCTTGTAGTGTAGATTTTGAAAGTATTTTGGAACTGTCTTTGTAATGGTTCTCGTTTCTATAAGAACACGTACAAAGTGTTGTTTCGAAAATAGTTCAAAGAGGTGTTTGTGGAATTTGTTTTTGAAAGTGATTTTGAAAAGGTGTATTTGTAATGGCTCTCGTTTCTATAAGAACGCGTACAAAGTGTTGTCTTTTGAAAATGTTTCAAAATGAGAGTGTTGGTGTATAAAATGTTTTTGTTGTGAGAAAGCGAGCAACTAATAGAGAATCTACCTACTCAAAAGGTCTTATATGTTCTTTTCCTCCTCCTTTAAATGTTGCTATCTTACCATTGATTTGGTAAGAAGCCCCATCATTGGATGTGAAGGGACGGGCGTGGGACGCTTGTATAGTCATTGAAAGCAACCTATGGGACGTTTTAGCAATGTCGTTTTAGGGACTATATCGTTTACCGAAGGAAACATTGAGGGTCATCAAGGGACTACATTCTTTTATCGAGGGTCTTTGTTAAATTGGTCATATTCGAGGGACATGACTATTTTCCTAAAGGCAACAAAGTGGGATTACCCTAAGGGTGCTAGTGTGCAAGTGTGTTTTATTTACATGCATTTTGTCTTGATTAGGATTATCTACTTGTTGATTTTATGTCTTGTCATACACACCCTAATTACTAGCATTTATGTTTGAAAGCAATAAATTGCGGAAATGTAAAGGTCCTACGCTATTACATCATTTAGGGATGGGGGTATAAATTTACAAATGAGGGGTTGCAAGAATTTAAATCCTAATTAACTATTACAACCATATCGAAATGTACAATGCAAGAAAGAAAAAAAAGGGACTTGTTTAGAAAATGGTTTTTTGTCTTAATGAATTAAGAAAAAGAAATAAATTAATTAGTAAAAAGAAAATATTTTTATATCTTTTTTTTATATTAATAAAAAGGGTATTAATATTGAAAATGATGAAAAAGGGAAATAATGAGAAATAGAATTAGCATGCTGCTGAAAGCAAAATAAAGGGGATAAGAAGTTCTGATGCCGGGCGCGTTGTGGTTCAGAAAGAAGCGTCAGACGAAATCAGAAGTTTTGGATTGATACACTCTGAGGTCCTGCAAGAAACGTTAGAGGGAAAACACAGAAGTTCTGGGTTGCTACGTGCTGAACTTCTGAGTGTTAGAACAGTGAGAAAGTCTTAGAGGTTCTATGTATTAAAACCGTGAGGAGAACTCAGAAGTTCAGTATATACTAAGACAGTGAGTGAACATCAGAAGTTCAGTGTATGTTAACAGCGAGTGAAAATCAGAAGTTAAGTGCGTGTTAAAACAGTGAGAAATTCTAGAAGTTGTGTGTGTGTTAAAACAATAAGAAAACGTAGAAGTTCTGTGTGTGTTAAATAGTAAGAAAGCCTCGAAGTTCTGGGTGTTAAAACAGTAAGAAAGCCTAGAAGTTCCGTGTGTTAAAACAGTAAGAAAACCTAGAAGTTCTGTGTGTGTTAAAACAAAGAGAAAATCATAGAAGTTTAGTATTGTGCTAAACAATGAGTGAAAATATGAAGTTTTGTGTTGTGTTAAACAATGAGTAAAAATCAAAAGTTATGTGTTACATTTCAACTCCTTCCTCATATTAACCAGCACATCAGCAATTTATTCAATTCTTAACAACAACAAATTAGAAGGATAAAAGCACAACAATTCATAGAAGTTCTAATCCAAATTCTGAGCCTAGCTTTATTCAAGAAGTTATGATCCATAGTTTTTTTACTTATGCAATGATATGGACAACATCAATACAATGATATTTACATATTTAAAGATTTTCAGAATGAAAAGATGCAAAGTCAGAAAGACTTACCTTGAATCTGGAGCGTGGGCTTGGAACTTGAGTTGCTGCCTTCAGATGCTCTAGAGTCAATGAGAGCAATGGAACAATGGTTATTGTGATATGGTGGGAGAACTGACTTGAGGGTTTTTCGTTTGATCGCAAATGTTGTGGTTAGCAAGATTTGCCACCAACTTTTCTTTTATCCAAAAGGAAAGGTGAAAAAGCACAGGAAAGACCTTTGAGATTATTTCTTGAGTTCGGGGGGTAGATTATGAAAAGGGAAGTTATTAGCACCCTTTCATCCATGGTTTTCCATGGGATCTTAGTTACTTGCTAGATCACTTGCTTTTGTTTGAAATTGTGCTTTGTGTGGTTTTTGAAAGTATTTTGTAAAGAGGCCATTGTTTAGGCAATCTTTGTAATGATTCTTGTTTGTAAGAATGTATACAAAGATGTTGATCTTTTGAAAATGTTTTCAAATTTGTAAGATGTTTTGAAAGTGTAGGTGTTTGTTTTTGAAAATAGCAAGGATGTTTGTTTTGAAATTGAGCAAGTAATTAGGAGCATTCTACCTACTCAAAAGTCTTTCTTGTTCATTTTCTTTTCCTTTGACATTGTTGTCTTACCATTGATTTAGTAAGCAACCCTATCTTTGGATGTAAACGGGACGGGCATGGGTCATCGTATAACCATGATTAGAAATGTTGCAAGGTATCTTAGAATTCTTTTTTAGGGACTAAGATCATTTGAAAGGCAACTTAGATAGCGTTATCGAGGGACTATGATCTTGTATTGGTTTGTTTTTGCTAAGATACCTTACATGCGTAATATGGCCATTTTGTATAAGGAAACCAAGTGGAATAACCCTAGGGGTGCTTGTGTGCAAGTGTATTGTTTTCATGCTTGTTTTTTGTCTTGAATTAGGGTTTTATAAGTATTGGTTTTATTCTTTCCAAACAAACCCTAATTACTAACATGTTATATATAAAGCGATAAATTGTGGAATTTAAAGTTACTACGCTATTACAACATTTGTGGGGAGGGGGGGTGAACAAATTGAATGGGGATTGTAAGGATGTAAACCTAGTTAATCTATTACAACCATATTGAATTGGTATCAATGTACAAGGAATTAAATGAATACAATGTACAAAATGAATAAATGTACAAAAATGCAAAATGTGAAGTAAATGGATATTTGTTTGAATTATTTTTAGAAAAAAGGGACTTTGTCTTAATATAATTAATTAAAGAAAATAATTAATTAAACTTAAAAGAAAACCTAATTCACTAAGAAAATAAATTAATAAAACCCTAATTCATTAATTGATTAAAGAAAATAAGTTTAGGAAAAGTATTTTTTTGGTATTTTTGTCTTGAAAATATTTATAGTATTATAAAATTTTTTTGGCCTTTTTTATATTAAAATAATAAATTTTAAATGGTGTGAAAGAAAATAAATAAAAACATAGTATTTTAATTAAATTTACAAGATAATTAGTAAAATAAATAAAGTATGGCTAATAAAATAATTTTTCTGTGTGAGAAAAATAAATAAACTAAGTTAAAATGAACATCTAATATTTTTTGTATTTTTTATGATTTTTTAGTATTAGGAAAATATTTTATTAAAATAAATAAAATGAAAATAAAGAAATAAAATAAAATGGGCCAGGGTGCAAATAGCCTGTAGGGGGTTAGTAAGAAAAAACTAAAAAAAACCAAGAGACCAACAAGGCCCAGCGCCTGCCAAAAAAACAAAATCAGAAAGCAAACATGTGAAAAAATTAAAAGGGTACCACTAGGGCTCGAACCCAGGTCCCAAAGGTTACAGGCGCGCGCTTCTACCACTGGGGTGGCTATGCATCTGTTAATATAAGCAAATCAACAAATATATGATACAAAACACACCCCGATGACTTCGTCTTCAACCTCTAACCAGACCAACTATAACTTGTTCATTTCTCATCAAAAATGAAAATTGTAAACATGTAGCAAATTTCCTCACGGTTTCAAAAATATAAAGCATTTAAACTATAGATCCAAGATAAGCATGAATTTTATTGGCCCTAATCTGAACCCTAAAAATCTCAGAAACTTCAATCCTAAAATTCTCTAAGCTCAAGCAAAATTAATGGAAACTATGAATATGGTTAGCTTTAAGGCAATGATATCTACATGTTTTATTCACAAATAAATCATTAATGATGCTTGTATGAAGAGTTTAAAGTTAAGAAAACTTACCTCAAAACTGGACATCGTGTTTTGAGTTTGAGCTTGTTTCAAGTGATGGTGATGATCAGGTTAGCTTCCTTGAGGTCCCAGGAAGCTAATGCAATGGTTAGCTTGAGCAATGGATGGCTGAAATGGTCTGGAGAAGTCAATGTGCAGAGCTCTATTTTTGAAAATGGAGGATGGTGTTAATGGTGTTACAGTTCTGTAACAGGGTGTGGGATCACTTATATATGATGCTTAGAAGCTTTAGAAACTAAAAGGCCAAGAAACGCACAAGTAGATTATGAGTTTCAAGTTTTTGGTCAGTTTGTGTGAAAATGGAAGTGTGAGATGTGTTTCTGAGTTCTAGATCCTTTCAAGGCTTGAGAATTCGTCTATTTGTGGCCAAACGTTTGTGTATGTATAAACAAAAGTGTTTGAGAGCTTTGGACAATCAGAAGTACAAGTTCTTAGCTTTTGGCCAGGTTACTTGATTTTGAAGAAAAGAGGGAAACAAGTTTCGAGAGGAGGTACAAGCATGGGATTGCTGATTGTAAGTGTCTAAACCATTTCTCATGAGTTATAGGATTTGTTTGATCATAAGAGAACAAGTTCAAGGCTCAAGAATAAGTTTTGTACAAAAAGTCACTTTATCAAAATGGCAATGTAACCTTTCTTCCAAAAATGGATATAAAGCATGTCCATGCATTAAATGCTTGGAGTGAGACCTCTAACAGCTGTGTGAACCATTAATTATGGAGTGCATAAAAGGTTTGAGGCCTTAAAAGTAGTGTTTATGCATCATAGTTTGAATTTTGAATTTGGTTCATCACAAAATGCATTGTAAATTAAGTGACAAAACCCTGACTTCGTCTCTTCGATTCTCCCTACTCAAGAATGATCTCAAGGAGTTCTTGGACATTTTGGAAAGCTTGAAATATGCTCTACAACCCATCTTTGAATTTATTTTGAATACTCCCTTTGTAACTATATGAAAAAGTGCCGTGAATTTGGGTCAAAATCCTGACCAAATTAGGGCAAAATTTCACCAAGTGTTTTTGTTTCATGACCACATGTTCATAAAATTATAACTTGAGATCCAAGCACTTTTGGAAGGAGTTGTGTAAAGAAAAGTTGTAGATTTCATGGAAATATACAACTTTCATGTTGGAAGTTTCTCTTGAATCATCTTGCATCATGGTGAAAAATTTGTTCAAAGTTGTGAAAAAACATGAAATTTCCAACACTTAAAAAAATTTCTAATTTAGAAATTTTGACTTTTCAAAATGAAATCTTGACTTTTTGATTTATTGATGAATAACTTTCATATTTTTACATGTTTTGATGAATTGTGATCTTTGGCACTTGAATTTGACAAAAAAGTCAAAGTTTGACTTTTCAGTATACAGTTGACTTTTAATCAGTTGACTAAAAATTCATCTGTCAATCCTTTGAATTTGAGCAATGTTTTGAACCATGTTATTAGGTAAAAATGATGCAATTGGACTCTTGATATCATGCCTTAAACCAATTGATCATTTGCTAGGTCAAAAATCAGAAATTGCCTTTTCCTAATCAAAAACCTAATTTTGACCATTTTTCCCTTTTGGAGATTTGATCAAATTTCTTGAGGAGTTGTGGTCCAAACTTGATCAAATGATACATATGAGTTTAAAATATTGATGTGGATAAAAAATTATGAAGTTTGACTGTAAATTGGCCATAATTGACTTTTTGCCAAATACAGCTGATTTTTAGGTCAACTGCTCAATTGACTGAGCAAATATGTGATCCAAGACTTGAAACTTGACATGAGTGATCTTGGGGGTCCATAATGATCCATGAAAGACATATGGGGCATTGGAAGTTCAAAAATCCTTGTGCAAACTCAAACTCTAGTTTTGGTCATCAGTGCTTAAGGAGGTGTCTTGAGCTGATCAAACCCTAGTGCAGTCTTGAGCTAAGGAGATCTTGTAAGCAAAATTCTTGATAAATGAGAGGGAAAATTTTGGGGTACAACAGCTGCCCCTGTTCAATCTTCTTATGCCTGAAGAGTTAGATTGGCTAGTTTTTCCATTCGTGACTCGAAGGTGGAAGATGATTGGACACTAGAGAGCCCAAACATTTGCACTCGGCGATGTGATGGTTGATGGAATGGACTTAAAGATGCAATTTAGAGAGATGATAGAAAGTTGTTGGAGATGGGCTTGAAGATGCCATCTAGAAGTGGTTGTTGAACAATATCTGTAAGCTGAAAGAATGAGTATCAGAATGGTGTCTGCGTCTGGAGCGTATCTGAACTGTATCCGAAAGTTTGAAAACTGAACGAGTATCAGAATGGCATCCGTGTCTAGAGCGTATCTAAACTGTATCTGAAAGTTGAATCTGAATGAGTATCAGAATTGCGTCCGTGTCTTGAGCATATCTGAAATGTATCTGAAAGTTGACTCTGAATGAGTATCATAATGGCATCCGTGTCTGGAGTGTATCTGAACTGTATTTGAAAGTTGAATCTGAATGAGTATCAGAATGGCATCCGTGTCTGGAGCATATCTGAATTGTATCTGAAAGTTGACTTTGAATGAGTATTAGAATGGCATCCGTGTCTGGAGTATATCTAAACTGTATCTGACAATTGAATCTGAATGAGTATCAGAATGGCATCTGTGTCTGGAGCGTATCTGATCTGTATTTGAAAGTTGAATCTGAATGAGTATCAGAATGGCATCCATGTCTGGAGCGTATTTGAACTGTATCTTAAAGTTGAATCTGAATGAGTATCAGAATGGTATCCATGTCTTGGAGCGTATCTGAACTATATCTGAAAAGCCTGTGAATATTGTTAATGGTAGCTGGTAACCTTATCCTGAAAAGGGTAAAATGTTAGCTAAAATGCAAAGTCATGTTGTATGAAATGCAGGGTATAATGCATTCGTGTTATCAATGTTTATGATATATGGATGCGATGTATGCGTATGTGAGCTAGTCTGCTGCACTGCTGTTGGGTTGGGGAAAATAAATCCCTGACCAGTGCTGAAGATATGTAAGTCTTCATGTTGTGAAGTTGAAGTGTTGATGAATTTCCGCTTAGAGAAATGAACTCTGTCGTAAGGGAAATGCCATTTTTGTTTGTAAAATCCTATTGGGGGGACCCTGAGAAATTCTGTGACTTCTACTGGGGATTGGTAACTGGAAGCTTTGTTCCGCTGGGGATTAAACCACATACTGCGGGGGATTTTATGGAGATAACTTAGAAAGATTTCCCTACCTCTTAAAGCCATCAGTGATTGTCTTTTGAATTTGTTCATTTGTAAACAGTAATTATGTTCAAATGTATATGTTCAACAATAAATCATTGGACGTTTTTGTAAACAAAACACAAGAGTAAAGAAAAATAGATAGTTTTGCACTTTCCAAGGGATATCTTTGTATTGACTTTGAGTAAGTATTTGTGTACAATAAGACAAACATTCTAGTAAGAGAATGCAGTCGTAAAAATGAGAATTTTGATACAAAGAAAAGATAGCTATGTGGAATAATCCCATGGGGTTCCCATTCTGCTATAGCATTCATGTCTCTGAGCATCTTGTCTATTTGTTGCCTCGTCCGAAGATGATTGAATTGATCAAAACCTCTGAGTTTTTCAGTTGAAGCCAAAGGTTGTCCTTAAAGTGATCCAACGAGACATAGTAATACTCTTTAAATCCCTAACTTTTGCCTGGACCGCCCTTTCGGGTTTTCAGTCCACCAAGATACCCTTTTTTGCCCAAGCTGCCCTTTCGGGTTTTTAACTTGCCGGGTGTACAAATTTTTTTTTGTTTTATCCCTAATTTTTCCCGAACCTTTTTGGTTCGTAGGGATGACCTTGTTTTTCCTAGGTGTGTTAACCTAGCGGGTCTCTTACGCGTAGTATCTTTTGACTATATCCGCGTTCACAGGGTGCGGCAGGTCGTCACCATCCATGGTGGTCAGAATCATTGCTCCACCGGAGAAAATGTTTTTTATTACAAATGGTCCTTTGTATGTAGCAGTCCAGTTGCCCCTGGGATCACCTTGCGGCAGTATGATACGTTTGATCACCAAATCTCCGACTTGATACACTTGGCGTCTGACCTTTTTGTTGAAAGCCTTGATCACCAGTTTTTGATATATTTGACCATGGCAAACAGCAGTAAGCGTTTTCTCATCAATCAAGTTTAGTTGATCAAGTCGAGTCTGGATCCAATCTTCTTCATTCAACCCTGAATCCTTCATAATTATTTCAGAGGGGATCTGGACCTCAATAGGCAAGACAACCCCAATGCCGTATATCAGAGAATAAGGTGCTGCCCCGGTTGATGTGCGAGCTGTGGTGCAATATCCGTGGAGAGAGAATGGTAGCATATCATGCCAGTCTTTGTATGTGACTGTCATTTTCTGTATGATCTTTTTAATGTTCTTATTCGCGGCTTCGACAACACCATTCATCTTCAACCGGTAAGGGGAAGAATTGTGATGCTGGATCTTGAATTGCTCGCACATGGAGGTGATCATAGTATTATTTAGATTTGTACCATTGTCTGTAATGATCCTTCCACAGCTTGGTGAGCAAGGTGACCAGCTAGTACACTGCCCTTTATTGCTTTTTGGGTAGTATATTGTATGTCATATTCCGTCAGGATCATCTGCCATCTCGCTATTCTCCCAGAGAGGGAAGGTTTCTCGAAGATGTATTTTATTGGATCCATTTTAGATATCAACAAGGTAGTATGAGTTAACATATATTGTCTTAGATGGCGAGCAGCCCATGCCAGAGCACATCAAGTTTTCTCGAGCAGTGAATATCTTGTTTCACAGTCGGTAAATGTTTTACTCAGGTAATAAATAGCGTGCTCTTTTCGGCCAGACTCGTCATGCTGCCCCAACACACACCCCATTGAATTTTCCAAAACGGTCAGATACATGATCAATGGTCTTCCCTCGACAAGTGGCATCAAAACAGGAGGCTCTTGCAGGTACTCTTTGATCTTGTCGAAAGCAGTTTGGAACTCGTTATTCCATTTGACTACTTGATATTTCTTCAGTAACTTGAAGATTGGTTCACAAGTAGCTGTCAGGTGAGAAATGAATCTGGAAATGTAGTTTAAACATCCCAAGAATCCACTGACTTCCTTCTCGGTACGAGGAGCAGGCATCTCTTGTTTCGCTTTCACCTTGGCAGGATCTACTTCAATACCCTTATTGCTGACGACAAAACCTAGGAGCTTACCAGAACTTACTCCAAACGTGCATTTATTTGGGTTTAACCCCGACTTGTACTTCTTTAGCCTCTCAAACAGTTTCTGTAAATGATCAAGATGCTCTTCTTCTATTTGAGACCTAGATATCATGTCGCCCACATAGACCTCTATTTCGTGATGTATCATGTCGTGAAATAGAGCTACCATGGCATGCTGATAGGTTGCCCCAACATTCTTCAGTCTGAATGGCATAACCTTGTAGCAGAATGTGCCCCACTGTGTGACAAAGGTTGTTTTCTCCATGTCCCCAGGCACCATTTTGATTTGGTTGTATCCTAAGAAACAGTCCATGAAGGAAAACACTTTGTGTTGTGCCGTATTTTCAACTAGAATATCAATGTGGGGAAGTGGGAAATCATCCTTAGGGCTTGCCCTATACAAATATATGTAGTCCATGCACATTCATACCTTGCCGTCCTTTTTAGGCACGGGAACAACATTGGCAACCCATTGCGGATATGAGGTAACGACCAAGAATCCAACGTTGAATTGTTTCATGACTTCTGCTTTAATCTTCTCCGACATATCTGGTCACATCCGACAGACCTTTTGTTTTACTGGTGGACAATCCTCTTTTGTAGGTAGACGATGTACCACAATATTTGCATCAAGTCCTGGCATGTCTTCATACGACCAGGCAAAGACCTCAACATACTCGTGTAGCAACTGAATCAAACGCTCTTTGACACTGGGTTCCAGGTTGGCATCCACCTTGACTTCTCTTTTGTCTTCTTTGGTACCTAGGTTGATTGTATCCACGAGTTCCTCGTGGGGCTGAATGGTTCTCTCTTCTTGTTGTAGTAATCTGGCCAGTTCCCCTGGTACTTCACAATCTTCCTCACATTCGTCTTCGGCTTGGTAGATTAGATTTTCAGAGTCACAAAAGGCCATAGAAGAACTGTTACCCATGGGATCCCGAATGGATGTGGACCTGCATTGTGAGCGTGAGTGTGTGTAAGGGTATAACTATCTTTGAAAGAAATAGAAATGTAAAAAAAAGGAAAAACAATGAGCACAATGTTTGTATGCAGAAACGTCCATGATTCATTGATGTCATATGGAAATGAGATAATAACCCTTACAAATGGACCATTGTTCCTCGGGTAAGACACAAGGTTTTAAGAGTCTGAATTGTTTTAATATTACAGATCCAACAAAATATAAAGATAAATTACTGTGGGATAAAAGTGACCGGGACAAAATCTCTAGCCTCTCAGTTGCTGAGCCCTCCACTGACAGTTAGGAAAATCCAATCCTCCAGGTTGTAGCTGTCTTCATCAACCTCCACGGCACCGACTTGGTGGTTGCTGATCTTCAAAGGCGGTCTTCCAGCACGAGCGCGACGTACAACCTTCTGGGCACCTGAAGTGAAACCCAGGCCAAACTTGTCAGATTTGTATGGGATATCTGGGAGTTATACCCAAATAGTGCACCCACATTCTTTTATCACTGCCTTGGCGTCCTTCAAAGATGACATTCTGAGTGGAGGCCTTGTAATCTTGGGAACTTGAGACACAACCTTGGTCACTGCCACATCTTGTGGGACTTCTTCAAAGTGTTGGAATGGAGTTTCAATATATTCACCATCTAATTCCACATATCTGAAGGAATTGATATGGCTGACCATATACTCTTCTTCTCCATGAACAATGATGATCTTCCCTTGAATGGGATATTTCAGCATTTGGTGCAACATAGAAGTAACAGAGCCAACATTGTGAATCCACGGTCGGCCCAGCAAGCAGGAATATGAAGGGCGAATATCTATTACATAAAAATTTGAATCAAATGTTTGGGTTCCAACCTTTATGGGGATATCCACTTCCCCATGCACCATCCTTTTTGAGCCGTCAAAGGCCCTTACTACTATGTTGCTCGGTTTCAATGTCAATCCTTCGAAGTCAAGCCTATCAAGAGCCTTTTTAGGAAATACATTCAGAGACGAACCGGTGTCCACCAAAACATGAGCCAAGGTGGTGCCCCTGCATTCCACTGAGACATGCAATGCCTTATTATGCTTCCTCCCTTTTGGAGTTAAATCAACATCCAAAAAACCTAGACCATTATCTGCAGTCAAGCTGGCTACGCAGTCTTGGAACTGATCGACAGATGTTTCTTAGGGTACATGGGCAGTTTTCAGGAACGTTACCAAGGCCTTTGCATGAGCCTCAGAACATAGTAATAAAGCCAGCATGGAAATTTTTGATGGAGTTTGCCCCAGTTGCTAAACTACATTGTAGTCGCTTCTTTTTATGATCTTTATAATTTCCTCCATCTCTTTCCGGGAGGTCTCAGGGATAGCCACTGATTGTGCCTTCGTCTGGACAAGCTCAATCAGAATACCTTTACCTCTAGTCTCAGTTGACTCGACAACATGAATGTAAGTAGGAGTGATAACAGGGATTGTAACAGCTTTGTCAGCAGGAGTATTAGTAGAGATGATTGTAGGACTGGGAATAGCCTTTGGAGGAGCAACAATAATAGGAATGATTACGGGTCCAGAAACTGCTTTTGGGGGAGCAATTTCTGGAGAGAATACCCTTCCGCTTCGGGTAATCTTGCTAGTCCCTGCAATATTACCGATATTGGAGTTAACCTTCTCAGAACATGAACCTTCAGTAGCTAGCCAATCTTGCTTGATACGGTGGTAGTGGACATCCCCTCCATAATTCCATGGTACGGTTTTGTCTGACGAATACGAGATTGGTCCAGGCATTGTAATTATCAATGGAGCTACTTTTGGAACTAATGTAATTCTAACGGGTCTTTTGGTGGAGACCCTGGAAGAATTGGCGGAAATAGTAATGATGGAAACACCATTATAAGGAACAGGTGGAGCAGAAGTATTTTCGAACAAAATTTCCTTGTTGTCTATTAGGAACTGAATGCCTGCTTTTAACAAAGGATAACTTGTTGGTGAGGACAAACAGAAATGACAGCTTTTATCACAGCCTGGGAAAACACCGGCATTTAATAAGTTCTTTTTTATAGTTAGGAGTGGGGCATTAAGTTCATCAACTGATGTAACAAACATATCCTCTTCAATGACGTTAGCATTATGGCCGTACTTGGGCATAGGGGCAGAAATGACATTGGAGTTTTCTGGCGCATCGAATTCAATCTCTTTGGCTTCAAGGAGGTCTTGTACTTTGTTCTTTAGAGCCCAACATTTATTAGTGTCATGGCTGGGAATTTCAGAATGTTATGCACAACGGGCATTAAGATGATAATGAGGAGAGGTTGTGTTAGGGTTCTTTTGAGCTTCTTTCAAAGTCACTAGGTTGGATCTTAACAAATGTGGTAATACCTGATATAGTGTCATGTTAATTCTGGTGAACTGTCTGACTGGTCTTTCCATTCTTGGCTGATTGCTTCTTTGTTGATCAGGAACAGGTTTAGGAATCATAACAGCCCCCACCATTGGATGGCGTTCGGCCCTATCTTGATTTCTCTGAGGATATACATCAACTACTTCTTTCTTTCCGATGAATGGTTTTCTTACAGCAGCAGAGAATGAATCTTTTTAAATCTTTCCATTCTTTATCCCGGCTTATACCCTTTCTCCAGTCAATATCAATTCAGTAAAACCTGTTGATGAACTCCCAATTAAGTGATTGAAGAAAGGACCAGACAAGGTGCCCAAAAACATGTCTACCAACTCTCTTTCAAATAGGGGAGGTTGAACTCTTCCGGCCAAGTCCCTCCATTTTTGCGCATAGTCCTTGAATCCTTCACTTGAAACCATGGCCATACTCTGGAGTTGAGTACGGGTGGGTGCAAGATCAACATTGTATTGGTATTGTTTGTAAAAGGTTGCAGCAAGATATTCCCAGTTATGAACATTGGCTCTTTCTAACTGATAAAACCAATCAAGTTGAGTTCCAGACATACTATCTTGGAAGAAGTGTACCCATAAATCCTTGTCAGCGGTATGAGGCTGGATTTTCCTCACATAGGACCAGAGATGCATTTTGGGGCATGAGACTCCGTCATATTTGGAGAATATAGGTGCTTTGAATTTTGGAGGAATGACAATCCCCGACACTAAGCCCAACATCTCAAAGTCCAATTCAGGTACTTTTTGGATTTCGATTGCACTCAACCGTTCTTCTAGATGCTTATACTTGTCGTCGGCTGGAGGATATTGTTCTTCAGAATAGTCCTCTTCTTCCTCTTCTGATTCTGACTGGAAAAATGTTTCTTTGCCTTTCCCATTTTGATTGTCTTTCTCACCGGATGTCGTTGCAAAGTCTAAGGCCCTTCTTGTTTGCCCTTGGAATCTTCTTCCCATGTTTAGAACTCCGGTTATCTTTTTCGTCTTCTTTTTCTTCTCCTCAACCAGCAAGGTCTTCAACTCTTCTTGTCCCTTAGCTAGAGTTAAGAGCAACTGTTGAAACTGTGCATTCTGAGCTTGAAGGTCCTTCACCGTTTGTTCGAGATCCATCTTACTGAAATAAACAGTAGAGAGATGAGGAGACTTGTTGCAAGAAACCTGCTTATGTTATGATGAATGGTAAATTCATATGCAATTATTTCAAGGGTTTTAAGATTTAAATTTGTTTTAGACAAAAAGTAAACACACGTTATATTAATAAATTAAAGCTTGAGTACGTCAGTGCCTCCTTGGGCAAAACAAATACAAAAACTCTAAGATAGAAAGGTAGTACACATCCTTTTTGGTGCAATGTAGGCATTCAGAGTCTGCTCCTCATGAAGTTGCTTGGTGAGTTCCAAAACCTTCTTCTCGCTTGTGTAGAATTGGGATTTGCAAGTATCTCACTCCCCCTTGACTTGTATCCAATATCTTTGTAAGTCTTCAAGAGAGGTGGGCATGTCAGGATGTAGGATAGTGTAAGGAACATCTCCTTCTATGACAGGCTCAATGATTATCCGGAGAATGGAGGGATAAGGCATCATAAGACTCTGAGCACGAGTTCGTACCCATTTGAGGTAAGGCTCAAGAGGGATGGAATTCTTGTGCCCCAATGTCTTGTTATCTACCTTGTTTAACATCCTCCAAGCTCGGATAAATCTCTGGCGAAGACCTTGATCTTCGTTCTCGTAGTCAAATACCAAACCTTGAATCAGCATCTTGTGTGGGCCATCCCTTCGGGCGTAACCAAAATGTCTTAAGGCTAAGCAGGAGTTATAGGTGATACCTCCCCTAATGCCAAGTAAGGGGACATTAGGGAATTCTCCACAATGGTCGACAATAGTTACATTCTCTATGGATCGGGAGCACCAATGAATGTCTGAATGTTTGAGCGTCATCAACCTTTGTGACCACCTTGAACCTTGCTTATTCTTTAATACAGATTGGGGAAGATGCGAAATAAACCATCTTGCCAAGAGAGGAGTACAACACATAAGGACACCTCTTTTCCTCATAGTGCGAGTGTGAAAAGAGTGTAGGATGTCTCCTAGCAAAGTAGGCACCGGGTTGCGGGATATGAAGATTTTGACGGTGTTCACATCTATGAGTTGGCCAGGATTTGGAAACAAAACCATCCCATAGATGAGGAGAGCCACAATTTCCTCAAAAGCTTGCAGATCCAAAGAGTTCCAACAGTTTTGGGCTTTCTCAAACAAGAACTTTTCTAGGAAACCCTTGACACCACTCCTTGTTTCCCAATGAATTGTGACATCAGATGAGTGCAAGTGTAGAGCTTGAGCAATATCTTCTGGATTTGGGTCTCTTTCCGTACCGTTGAAAGGTAGTTGGTTGAGAATGGGAATCCTCAAGAGTCGGGAGAATTCTTCCAAAGTAGGCACAAGTTGATAGTCGGGAAATGTGAAGCAATGGTGTAAAGGATCAAAGAACTGAAAGAACACCTTCATCATGTCCTCATCAGTGTTAGAGGTGACCAAGTTGAGTAGGTGACCATGTCTCTTGGTGATTGGAGAGTTTTCATAAATTCTTAAAGCTAACTCCTTAAGTTGTGGAGGGATCCTTATAAGGTTGACTTGAATAGTTTTCCTGCGAAGAGAATCAATATCCTACAAAACAGAACAAAGATAAATCCCAAGATCCTTGAAATGGTTAGTGAATGAGTATGATGTTATGATGTCCATGATGTTATGTACAAGTATGTATATACAAACAAAGCAAACAAGTCCTTAGGTTTAGGCTTGCATGGAGTTTTATAGGTAAGTACCCTCTTGAAGTTTAGTTGGCTCATCCTGTCCTAGTAATAGCAATCGGGTTCTAAGGAGCTCAATATCACTGGTTTGTTTCCTTGGTCATTGTTTCAGCACAAGCCTCTTTAATGCGACCGAAATATCCCAAGAAACCAAACCTCAATGAGTGTAGTGTCGAGTATCTACCAACTTCATACTGCTTCAAAGTCAGTCATCTCACTACATCCTAAAGGCCAAGTTGGTCAAGTAAAGGTTCTAAAAGTTCATTAGTTCTTCGTGACATCACTCAGCGGCCCTGTATTCTCCTTGATTAACTCAAGGGCTACCGGTACCCACAAATATGTTGCACTAACGTAGCTATTGCATAGACCATGTCGGTATACCCCGTACAGTTTCCACAATGTATTGCTACTTACCTATAAGGTATCCCAAATTCGGGTAGAGGATTCAAACCCAAACAAAGAACCATAATGTAAAGCATACAAGTCAAACAATGAAAGCAAGTAAATATGATCTAGCCCTAAGGTAACCCCACTTTTAGAATTTTCCCCAGCAAAGTCTCCAGTTCTGTGATACGGTGGGAGAACTGACTTGAGTGTTTTGCATTGGATCACAAATGTTGCGGTTAGCAAGAGTCACCACCGACTTTTCTTTTATCCAAAAGGAAAGGTGAAAAAGCACAGGAAAGACCTTTGAGCTTATTTCTTGAGTTCGGGGAATAGATTATGAAAAGGGAAGGTATTAGCACCCTTTTCATCCATGGTTTTCCATGGACTCTTAGTTACTTGCTAGATCACTTGCTTTTGTTTGAAATTGTGCTTTGTGTGGTTTTTGAAAGTATTTTGTAAAGAGGCCATTATTTAGGCAATCTTTGTAATGATTCTTGTTTGTAAGAATGTATACAAATATGTTGATATTTTGAAAATGTTATCAAATTTGTAAGATGTTTTGAAAGTGTAGGTGTTTGTTTTTGAAAATAGCAAGGATGTTTGTTTTGAAATTGAACAAGTAATTAGGAGCATTCTACCTACTCAAAAGTCTTTCTTGTTCATTTTCTTTTCCTTTGACAATGTTGTCTTACCATTGATTTGGTAAGCAACCCTATCTTTGGATGTAAACGGGACAGGCGTGGGTCATCGTATAACCACGATTAGCAATGTTGCAAGGTATCTTAGCAATCTTTTTTAGGGACTAAGATCATTTGAAAGGCAACTTAGATAGCGTCATCGAGGGACTATGATCTTGTATTTTCTTGTTTTTGCTAAGATACCTTACATGCGTAATATGGTCATTTTGTATAAGGCAACCAAATGGAATAACCCTAGAGGTGCTTGTGTGCTTGTGTGCAAGTGTAATTAAACTTAAAAGAAAACCTAATTCACTAAGAAACGAAATTAATAAAACCCTAATTCATTAATTGATTAAAGAAAATAAGTTTAGGAAAAGTATTTTTTTGGTATTTTTGTCTTGAAAATATTTATAGTATTCTAAAACATTTTTGGCCTTTTTTATATTAAAATAATATATTTTAAATGGTGTGAAAGAAAATAAATAAAAACACAGTATTTTAATTAAATTTACAAAATAATTAGTAAAAAAATAAAGTATGGTTAATAAAATAATTTTTTTGTGTGAGAAAAATAAATAAACTAAGTTAAAATGAACATCTAATATATTTTTTTAATTATTTTTTAGTATTAGGAAAATATTTTAAGAAAATAAATAAAATGAAAATAAAGAAATAAAATAAAATGGGCCAGTGTGCAAATAGCCTGCAGGGGGTTAGTAAGCAAAAACAAAAAAAAACCAAGAGCCCAACAAGGCCCAGCGCCTGCCAAAAAAACAATATCAGAAGGCAAACATGTGAAAAAATTAAAAGGGTACCACTAGGGCTCGAACCCAGGTCCCAAAGGTTACAGACGCGCGCTTCTACCACTGAGGTGGCTATACATCCGTTAATATAAGCAAATCAACAAATATATGATACAAAATGCGCCCTTATGACTTCATCTTCAACCTCCAGCCAGACCAACTATAACTTGTTCATTTCTCATAAAAAATGAAAACTGTAAACATGAAACTTGTAGCAAATTTCCTCACGGTTTCAAAAATATAAAGCATTAAAATTATAGATCAAAGATAAGCATGAATTTTATTGGCCCTAATCTGAACCCTAAAAATCTCAGAAACTTCAATCCTAAAATTCTCTAAGCTCAAGCAAAATTAATGGAAACTATGAACATGGTTAGCTTTAGGGTAATGATATCTACATGTTTTGTCACAAATAAATCATTAATGATGCTTGTATGAAGATTTCAAAGTTAAGAAAACTTACCTCAAAACTGGAAATTGTGTTTTGAGTTTGAGCTTGTTTTAAGTGATGGTGATGATCAGGTTAGATTCCTTGAGGTCCCAGGAAGCTAATGCAATGATTAGCTTGAGCAATGGATGGCTGAAATGGACTGGAGAAGTCAATGTGCAGAGCTCTGTTTTTGAAAAAGGAGGATGGTGTTAATGGTGTTACAGTACTGTAACAGGGTGTAGGATCACTTCTATATGATGCTTAGAAGCTTTAGAAACCAAAAGGCCAAGAAACACACGAGTAGATTATGAGTTTCAAGTTTTTGGTCAGTTTGTGTGAAAATGGAAGTGTTAGATGTGTTTGAGTTCTAGGTCCTTTCAAGGCTAGAGCATTCGTCTATTTGTAGCCAAACGTTTGTGTATGTATAAACAAAAGTGTTTGAGAACTTTGGACAATCAGAAGTACAAGTTCTTAGCTTTTAGCTAGGTTACTTGATTTTGAAGAAAAGAGGGAAATAAGTTTCAAGAGGAGGTACAAGCATGGGATGGGTGATTGTAAGTGTCTAAACCATTTCTCATGAGTTATAGGACTTGTTTGATCAGAAGAGAACAAGTTCAAGGCTCAAGAACAAGTTTTGTACAAAAAGTTACTTTATCAAAATGGCAATGTAACATTTCTTTCAAAAATGGATATAAAGCATGTCCATGCATTGAATGCTTGAAGTGAGATCTCTAACAGTTGTGTAAACCATTAATTATGGAGTACCTAACAAGTTTGAGGTCTGCAAAGTAGTGTTTATGCAGCATAGTTTGAATTTTGAATTTGGTTCATCACAAAATGCCTTGTAAATTAAGTGACAAAACCCTAACTTCATCTCTTCGATTCTCCCTACTCAAGAATGATCTCAAGGATTTCTTGGATATTTTGGAAAGCTTGCAATGTTATATACAACCCATATTTGAATTTATTTTGAAGACTCCATTTGTAACTATATGAAAAAGTGCCATGAAGTTGGGTCAAAATCCTGACCAAATTAGGGCAAAATTTCACTAAGTGTTTTTGTTTCATGACCACATGTTCATAAAATTATAACTTGAGATCCAAGCACTTTTGGAAGGAGTTGTGTAAAGAAAAGTTATATATTTAATGGAGATATACAACTTTCATGTTGGAAGTTTCTCTTTAATCATCTTGCATCATGGTGAAATATTTGTTCAAAGTTGTGAAAAAACATGAAATTTCCAACATTTAGAAAAATTTCTAAGTTTAGAAATTTTCACTTTTCAAAATGAAATCTTGACTTTTTGATTTCTTGATGAATAATTTTCATATTTTGATGAATTGTGATCTTTGGCACTTGAATTTTACCAAAAGTCAAAGTTTGACTTTTCGGTATACACTTGACTTTTGATCAGTTGACTGAAAATTCATATGTCAATCCTTTGAATTTGAGCAATGTTTTGAACCATGTTATTAGGTAAAAATGATGCAATTGGACTCTTGAGATCACGCCTTAAACCAATTGATCATTTTCTAGGTCAAAAATCAGAAATTGCCTTTTCCCAGTCAAAACCCTAATTTTGACCATTTTGCTCTTTTGGAGATTTGATCAAATTTCCTGAGGAGTTTTGGTCCAAACTTGATCAAATGATACATATGAATTTAAAATGTTGATGTGGATAAAAAATTATGAATTTTGACTGTAAATTGGCCATAGTTGACTTTTTCCCTAATATAGTTGATTTTTAGGTCAACTACTCAATTGACTGAGCAAAAATGTGATCCAAGGCTTGAAAATTGACATGAGTGATCTTGGGGGTCCATAGTGATCCATGAAAGTCATATGGGGCATTGGAAATTCAAAAATCCTTGTGCAAACTCAAACCCTAGTTTTGGTCATCAATGCTTAAGGAGGTGTCTTGAGCTGATCAAACCCTAGTGTAGTCTTGAGCTAAGGAGATCTTGTGAGCAAAATTCTTGATAAGTGAGAGGGAAAATTTTGTGGTACAAAAATTATGTTATTTGATTCAAAAGGAAGAAAAAAGGTTTTGTTTAGGGTTTGCGAAGGTTTTTACTGTTTTCTGTTCCCTCTTTTTTTTCTCTCCCTCCAAAAGCCAACCCCTTGCAAGTGTGATGGAGCAACTTATTTATAGGTGAGTTTGTTGTGGTTTTGGGGGGAAAAACAAATGGGATTTGAAAATTTTTGGTATATTGTTCCATTGCTTTTTAATCACAGTTTTTGTATGCTAGTTTTGTGCAAATATGGGGTTTGAGAAAGTGCAGGCGTGGGTTGGATCAGCAGCTAGTTACAGGACTGTGCCACATCAAGGCAGTAGGTTGTTTAAACAAGGTTTTGGGATTTGGTGATGTTCTGATCATAGAAGACCAGAATTAGACTCGAATGTTGATGTTTTGACCGAAGCGTTGAACATAGCCTTCATATGTTGAAGAATCATGTTCTCACCACAGAGCATCGCTTCCACATGTTCTGATTGAAGCATCATGTTCTAAATTGTGTTTGCAAATTCTGATTGCGCTTGCGTGGGGGTTGGCCCAGAAGTTCTGAAGTACCATATTCTCTTAACACTTAGAAAAATTTCTAAATGTTTAGAAATTTGTATTTTTTTCAAAGTAATTTCTGACTTCTGATTTTTGATGAACCAATTTCATGTCTTGATGAAATATAATTGTTGAAACTTGATTTTTGATCTAAAAGTCAAAGTTTGACTTTTTAGTGTGCTTTTGACCATTATGCCCTTGTGAATGATTTTCTTGGAAAATTGTAATCCAAGACTCGAAACTTGATAGAAGCAAACCCGAGGGTCCAGGATGATCCTTTGAGAAATGAGAGGGCAAATTTTTGGGTACAACAGGTTGCTCGCCGACTAAGACAGTATATGTTGACCCACACAACTTTGCTGATATCTAAGATGGATCTGGTCAAGTACATCTTCGAGAAGCCCGCTCTCTCAAGAAGAATAACAAGATGGCAAATGATCTTAACCGAATACGATATCCAATATACAACCCAGAAAGTAATCAAGGGAAGTGTATTAGCTGATCATTTGGCTCATCAGGCCATGGATGACTACCAGTCCATGAATTTTGAGTTCCTGGACGAGAATATTATGCTAGTGACTGACTATGAAGAACCTGTACCGGATAAAAGAGCCTGAAGAAGGATCCCAATGGACTATGGTTTTTGACGGAGCTTTGAACGCACTCGGTAATAGCATTGGATCTGTAATCATATCTCCTGAAGGCTATCATACTCCTTTCACTGCCCGACTATGCTTCAACTGTACCAACAACATGGTGGAGTATGAAGCATGCATCATAGGTCTCAAAGCAGCTATTGACCCGAGGATTAAGTTCTTAAAAGTTTTCGGGGATTCAGCCTTGGTGATAAGTCAGATCAAAGGAGAGTGGGATACGAAGCACCCGAATCTCATCCCGTACAAAGAGCATGTGCTGACATTGCTTCCACACATTGAGGAGGTAACCTTTGTACATTTTCCACGAGAATAGAATCAGTTAGCAGACGCGTTAGCTACCATGTCTTCTATGTTCAAGGTCAGGTGGGATAACAAGGCCCCTCGAATCACTATTGAAATGTTGGATGAACCGACATATTGCTACGAGATCAACACTGAAGGAGTAGCGGACAACCTTGGTTCTATAAAGTAAAGAGATATCTAAAGGCTCAAGAGTATCTCGAGGGGGCATCTGTCAACGAAAAAAATTTCTGAGAAGGTTCGCCGCAAAATTCTTCCTTAGTAATGGAATCCTCTACAAGCGCAACCATGACTCTACTTTACTTCGGTGCGTAGACAAGAGTGAAGCGGAGAGGATTATGACAGATCTACACGAAGGTACCTTCGGAACCCATTAGAGTGGACATACCATGGATAAAAATATCCTATGGACATGATACTATTGGTCCACTATGGAAGCAGACTGCTATCAGCATTCCAGAACTTGTCACAAATGCTAGATCTATGCTGATAAGGTGCATGTGCCTCCGGTTACTTTGAATGTCTTGACGACTCCTTGGCCCTTTATCATGTGGGGCATTGAAATGATCGGAGAGATTAGAACTCCCGCTTCCAATGGGCATCACTTCATCCTAGTGGCTATTGATTATTTCACGCAGTGGGTTGAAGTTGCCTCTTTTGCTACTGTTACCAAGAATTTTATGGCGCGGTTTATCAAGCATAACCTGATCTGTCGGTATGGTGTGCCAGAGAGAATCATCACTGACAATGGTACGAATCTCAATAACACAATGATCACCAAACTCTGTAAACAGTTCAAGATCCAGCACCATAATTCTTCCCCTTACCGGCCGAAGATGAATGTCACTGTGGAGGCTGCTAATAAGAACATCAAAAAGATCATACAGAAGATGATGGTGACATACAAAGACTGGCATGAGATGTTACCATTTTCTCTTCATGGGTACCACACCTCCGTACGAACATCGACAGGGGAAACACCCTACTCTCTGGTATATGGCATGGCGGTTGTCCTGCTTATTCAGGTCCAGATCCCTTCTCTGAGAATCATGAAGGATGCAGGTCTGAATGAAGATGATCGGATCCAGACTTGACTTGATCAACTGAATCTGATTAATGAAAAGAGACTTACTACTTTCTTTCATGGTCAAATGTATCAAAAACGGATGATCAAGGCTTTCAACAAAAAGGTCAGACGCCAAGTATATCAAGTCGGGGATCTAGTGATCAAGCGCATCATACTGCCGCAAGGTGATCCCAGGGGCAAATGGACTCCCACATACGAAGGGCCATTTGTGGTCAAAAGTATATTTTCTGGTGGAGCCATGATTCTGACCACCATGGACGGTGATGACCTTCCTCACCCTGTCAATGCAGACATAGTGAAAAATACTACGCATGATTAAAGACCCGTTAGGTTGACTAGCCTAGGAAAAAATAAGGGCTTCCCGGTGAACCAAAAGGGTTCGGGAAAAAATTAGGGATGAAAACAAAAAATATGTACACCCGACAAGTCGAAAACCTGAAAAGGCGACTTGGGCAAAAAAGGGTATCCCGGTGGACTAAAAACCCGAAAGGGCGGTCCAGGAAAAAGTTAGGGATTTAAAGTGTATCACTATTTCCCATTGGATCACCTTGCGACCAGACTTCAGCATCATCTATCAAGCTCAAAACAACACCAATCAATCTAGTCAGCTTCGGACAAGCAGCAAAGTGATGAGACACTCGAAGACATAGCTGCAATAGCAGAATTGAAACTCAATGAGATTATTACACATAGATATTTTCTTCTCTTTGTATACAATATTGTATAGCTTTCATTTTCACGGCGGCATTCTCTTACTAGAGCGTCAGCTTCCTTGTACAAAAACGCCTGTTATAGGCCAACTTCGAAATTAATACAAGTCACTTTTACAAAACCACTTATTTTTCTTTTTCTGTTTTGTTTTGCAAAAACGTCCAATGAATTATTCTTGACATATGCATTTGGATATGATCGTTATTCACAAATATTTGCATAAGAATCGGAAAGACAATTGCTTATAACTTAAGGAACATGGGCAAGGACTAAAAAACCATGTCAAGCCCGACAGTTACTCCTTCCAGCAGGTACAGGGGAAGGGACAACTTTGAAACGAAGTCACCATTACATGCACCCCCGTGACATCTACACTCCCCATAGAGTAGAGGCAACCAAAGCTTTGACATCAGCTTCCCCAAACAGGAGCTACTTTCCCCAACAAAGTTCCTTCAGAGAACTGACATCTATATTCCCCAGCCGAATTTTATAATCACAAGCGGTTCATAAAGTTGTCTCCCATGTTGAGTTTATTTATTTTATTACAGAAGCTCAATCCCTAACAAAATTTATTTCTCTAGCTACAGAAGCTCATCCCCTGGCGGAGTTTATTTCTCCGAATCGGAAAAATCTTCCAGCAAAGCATCTCCTCTCTCAAACAGAGTTATTCCCCCGCAGAGTTATTCTCAAGCAGAGTCTCTCCCATGCAGAATATTCACAAACAGAAAGGAGTAAATCCACGGCATAGTCATCTCCGTTCACCATCCCCTACGAAAGTAGAAGAACCACTTTTTCTACAACGGTTAGGAATTCAATTTCCAGTACTCTCCAATAGCAGTCAAGTATTTATTTTCCAAGACTCGGATATGTCACAATCGCATCTCATGTTCATACATCATGACATGCACATACATATTGCATACAACATAATCTCATTTATTTTTAGAATATAATCACACAATGCATTTCATGCATCGCATATAATTAATCCTGTACCTTTTCAGGAAAGATGGTTATCATCAACAATTCCAACAGTTCAAGGTTAAATCTATGAAGCTATACATGTTATATCTGCAGAAAACTAATGGAAAATCAGTTCCCGAAACCAAACGGGTCAACTAATCTACGTGATCAAATGAGGAAGCCCTACTACCCAGGATTTATTTCTAAGTAACCCTACTACCCTGGTTCCTTCTCACAGGCCTACTACCCTGGCTTTATTCCGAAGCAGCCCTACTACCCAGGATTTATTTTGAAGTAACCCTACTACCCAGGTTCCTTCTCACAGCCCTACCACTCAGGCTTTATTCCAAAGCAGCCCTACTACCCAGGCTTTATTTCGAAGTAACACTACTACCAAGGTTCCTTCTTATAGCCCTACTACCCAGGCTTTATTCCGAAGTAACCCTACTACCCAGGCTTTATTTCAAAGTAACCTTACTACCCAGGTTCCTTCTCACAGCCCTACCACCCAGGATTTATTCCGAAGCATCCCTACTACCCAGGCTTTATTTCAAAGTAACCCTACTACCCAAGTTCCTTCTCACAGCCCTACAACTCAGGCTTTATTCTAAAGTAACCCTACTACCCAGGCTTTATTTCGAAGTAAACCTACTACCCAGGTTCCTTCTCACAACTCTACCACCCAGGCTTTATTCCAAAGCAGCCCTACTACCTAGGCTTTATTTCGAAGTAACCCTACTACCCATGTTCCTTCTCACAGCCCTACCACCCAGGCTTTATTCCAAAGCAGCCCTACTACCCATGATTTATTTCAAAGTAACCCTACTACCCAGGTTCCTTCGCATAACCCTACTACCCAGGATTTATTTCGAAGTAACCCTACTATCCAGGTTCCTTCTCATATCCCTACTACCCAGGCTTTATTTTGAAGTAACCCTACTACCCAGGTTCCTTCTTATAACCCTACTACCCAGGTTCCTTCTCATAGCCCTACTATCCAGGCTTTTATTTCGAAGTAAACCTACTACCCAGGTTCCTTCTCATAGCCCTACTATCCAGGCTCCTTTTTATGAATTACCTGACGCAGTTTTGCATGGACTTATCTAGAGAAAGCCCTATACAGGTTCCTTCTCTATTATCTCCATACAACAGTTTACAACACTGTAAAACCTGGACCCGACCAGATACGATCTATTTCATATTCCCCAGTAAGTCGTCGTGAAAGCCGGACTCGACCAGATAACCACTCACTTTTGTCTCATCAATCAAGAGATGACTCCCCAATAGAATAACTGACAACTGAAGCTCCTAGACTATATTCCCCAAGATAGAGACCAACATTCCTTAGTGAAGTCCTCCCTAACAACAGGAACAGGAATTCCCACGAAGGAATATCTAACGAAATCATCATTATTATGGATGGCATCTTTAAGCTCATCTCCGATGACTCTCCGTCACATTCTCATGATGGAATCTTTAAGCCCGTCTCCAATGACTTTCAGTCATCTTCTCCAAATGGCATAAGTAATCCCATTCTTGACGTCATCAATCATCAATATCACTTCATGCGAGTGCAAATTTCTGGGCACTCTAGTGTTCAATCATCTTCCACCCTCAGATCACGAAAGGTAGACAAGCCAATCTAAATCCTCAGGTTTAAGAAGATTGAACAGGGGAAGCTGTTGTACCCCAAAATTTTCCATCCCATTTTCACACAAAACATACTCCTAGAGGTCCTCAATTGCCCAAGGATGCCCAAGAATTGACCAGACAAGTTCTCTTCCTAAGGCAATGAACCTCCAACCAGGGTTTCAATTTTCATCAAGATGTATGAGCTTCAAAGGACTCAAATGATTTCAAAGGTACTAATATGTCCCCAAGACTATCCATGTCAAGTTTCATGCCTTTCACAAGAAGTTTGCTCAGTCAACTGCTCAAATGTCTGAAAATCAACTATATTAGGTCAAAAGTCAATTGTGACCCACATACAGTCAAATTTCAAGATTTTTGGTCAACATCAACATTTTGAAGTGATACCCATAATTTGATCAAGGGTTGATCATGATTCCTAAAGGAATGATCCTAATTCATCAAAAGTCAAAAATGGCAATTTAGGGTTTCTATAGGAAAAGTCAACCAAACTTTAACCAGACATAACTTTCTTATACTTTATCAGAAATTTTCCAACCAAGGCTCATTTTTAAGAGAATCTAATTCCCTACAACTCCTCTTCAGCCCTCAAGGTCAAGAAATGCCTCAATCAAAAGATACAAGTTCATACATTATAGGTCATTTCAAAAAGTGAACAAAAACACCTTTTGGGTCAAAGTTCCTTACATGAACATGGAAGATCCAATTAAGATGAAACCAAAAAGGTTATTTAGAGGACATCCTAAGCTTTCTAAAAAGTCCAAGAACACCCTCTTAGGATTAAAATTGAGAGAGATATGCATTGCCAAAGTCGGTCATTTTTGGAAATTTGCATAAAGTTAACAATGCCCAAATTTGCATTTTTTCCACATGGGCCCATCTTTTTCAAGATTAAATCTTATCCCTAGCATGGTCCACGACCCATGGGACCCTCCTTTCCTAATTTATTTATTTATCTAATTTATTTTTATTTTATTTAATTAAAATTCAAATAAAATCAAAATAAATAAAATCAATGGAATGAGATTTGTTGTGCATTGAATTATAGATCATGCAAGCTGTCTAAAGCCAAGGAAAAACGTGCAAGATTGAAAAAAAGATAAAATCTCCAAATGTGGAAAGATCTGAATCAAAAGTAATAACCATTACATCTTGTGATTCTTTCCAATTATTCTACCCTAGATTTATTCAGTACATATACACAAGCATTATGAACCCTAACGAAGGAAGAAAAGTTGTGCAGCCTGCCTCTACATCAAGAACAAAGTTCAAATTTTTTGTCAAAAAAGTGCAGAGCCTATTCTCCCCCACAGACCGATTCAAGCCATTCCAAGGATCAAATCACGTTCCTGGACATCCTATGAAGTCATTGCAAGCATTCCCAAAGCCCGAAACGTCACGAACCGTGCTCTCTAACAGTCACAGTTTGTGTTTTTTTCCAAACTCGATTCCAATGATTTGTCCATCATGAATCTGTTTTGATCATATATCCATGTTTGCTATCATATTTGCAATGTTTTTTATTGGTTTCATTAAAGTTTAAGCGCATGAATAACTTCTTGCCATGGCTAGGATTCACAAGCTCGAATTTGGGGTTTCCTTCTCTAGGGAAAATTGGACCAGATTATGGGTACCATAGCATTCAAGGGAAAATTTATAATTGATCCATGGCTGTATTTTTAATTTATCTTGCTTGTATTTATTTTTAATATTGCATGGATGTGGCTATAGATAGAAATTGTCACTATAGCCTTTAGTGAATATTTTGTCCGTAGGTAAAACTATGATACCAAAGACCACAGTTTTGGGAAGAAGACAAGAGGTGGCAGCATACCACTGGCCCATTTAAATTCCACGCGCGCTTTCTGGGCATAGTGTTTTGTTTGGCTTATGTTTTATTTATTTATTATATATACAACATAACTTTCCAGCGCAGATGGTCAAGGAATGAATATGTGAGGCAAACGTCCTAGGTTCGATCCCAGTCGTAAGCTTTTGTATTTTCCTTGATAATTTCTTACAGATCCAACGCATCTCCTAGCCAAGCATCCACCATGTGCTCACATATCTAGCCCTTAGATCATCACGTGACCCAAATCCAAGTGTCCAGCAAAAGCAGTGCATGGTGAACCCCTAGATGAGAGCCCCACTGAATCACGTGTAAGGCAGATGGGCTAGCTATTTTGGGCTTTGCAAAATTCAGCCATGCACCTCCAAAATCACTTCCAGCATCAGGCCCATTCTTGTTTTTATTATTTATTTCATTATTTTGTTTTATTTGTTTTACAGTTTTAAAAATCATTTTTTTAATATTAAATCATAAAATCAATAAAATCACAAAAAATATAGAATTAGGTTTTTTTAATTAAAATTAGTTTTTTTGGAAATTAATTAATTTAATGATATTGAATTAATTGTTTTCATTAAGTAAAGTTAATTACAAAAAATTAGGTTTAATTCACAAATATTTAGTTTTCTCGATAAAATAATAAAAAATATTTTCTTTATTTAAGTAGATTCTTTAGGATATTTAATTTTTTCTCGCGCACATTTATTTATTTATTTTTTCCAATTATTGTATCTGTTTCGAGTTTGTAATAGCTTTTAACTTAGGTTTATTACTGCTTTTATTTACCGCTTTTCCCCCAAGTTTGGTTATGTATGCCCCTCCCCAAAGCCCTGTAATAGCGTAGATTTTCTTTTCCGCTTTATTTTCTGCTATTAATTAAATTGTTAGATGATTGATAATAGGATTGTATGCGAAAGATAAATCAATGTTTAAAGTAGTAGAAAACCCTAACTGTGCATAGATAATTGACTGAAAAACAAACACTTGCACATCTCACTCCTAGGGTTTTTCCGCACTTCGGTTGCCTCTGGAAAACGGTCACTATTCTCGAACGTGAGAATTCTTAGTGACTGTCCTCTAATTCAGAGATCGCAAGTCCCTTTCGAAAGTTGCCTCGGTAAAACAAAATGCGATCTTAGAACTTTAGGGCAGTTACTAAGAGATCTTGCCCTGTTGCCTTAAGTGACCATAATCTCCCCTCTCGATTGTCCCTCAAACTCCAACGATGGAGCTACCTACTCCTTAATAGTAGGATAACATTGTCTAAAGCAAATAAGAAAACGAACAGTCTTTTTCGAGTAGGTAGAAACTTTTAATTACTTGCTCAAAACAATCAATTTTTCACACTTACACTTTCAAGCACTTTTCAAACAAAGTTTTCAAAAGCGCTTTATCACACTCTTGAGGACTGACACAAGGGTTACCATAAAGTGAAACACTGCACTAAGGCATTTTCAAAGCTTTTCAAAACACACACAAAAGCAATTTAAAAATGAGCAAGTACCTAAGAGACCATGGAAAATTATAGATAGAAAGGGTGCTAACACCTTCCATTTCTATAATATATGCCCCGTACTCAGAAACATTTCCAAAAATATTTTTTCTGTTCTTTTTCCCTTTTCCTTTATTGGATAAAATAAAAGACGGTGGTGACTCTTGCTTACCATACATTTGCAAACAAAAAACGCAAAAACCAGTAGTAACTAAAAACAGTCAGTTCTGCCACCGTATTACAGTTTGTAATCTGGAATTCACCCGTATATAGCTGTTACTCTGTCCAATTTTTGTGAAGACTTAATACATTTGAAGTTTGGTTCTCTCAAGAGGTCTAGTATCTTTGCTTGCTTGGTTTCAATCCAAAGAATGGGAATTCTATCTTGACTCATAATGTCAAGTATTGACTTCTTGTTGGTTAGATGGTTCTTATCCTAGCTTTTCCCTTATGCTTTAGGATAGTCCCTTCTTCTCCTCCCATCTTCTTTAATTTTAAAAATCTCCTCCCACCTTTTGAAAACCCTTCTTGTTTCTAAACTTGAACCACTTTCATAATAAACTTGGAGTTAGGTCCATGCACTTTCAAAACATTTTTCATAAATAAACTTCAATCAACTTAATAATACCTTGACATTTTTTGTGAGAAGACTAAAAGTCAATCAATCTCATTTAAAACCATTTTGCCACTTTGGCTTTTTATTCTAAATTTTTTCTCAAAAGATTAGACTCTTGTCAATCCTTGTAGTGATGCAAACAACTATACTTCTACAATATGTAGTGAAGTGAGATATTTTCCACTTGGTGTTGAGTGAGGCATTGTTGATTTTAAAATCCAAGCCATATCCTCCACTTTGAGATGATGCAAATTCTCCTTTCTCGTGATTGTGGGTAGTAAGTATGTTTTCCACACGGACAATGAAGATGATGTCTTAACTCATAAAATGAACCAACACACTTGTGTTTTAAATTTTTTTAAAGGTGAACTATGTGTACCCTGATCCCCTTTACACAAAAGGTGGTACGTAGGAACTAAAGGTTCACAACCGTGGCGGGTGCAAAAACCACAAAAATATATTTCTTTTCTCACCTCCACTGTTGTACCCCAAAATTTGCCCTCCCATATTCTCCAATAAACTGCCAAGCCAAGCTACAAAATTCCCCAAGGGTTGTGCAGTGCAACAGTCTCCCATACAGTCAAAATTAGGGTTTGGGTTCTGATCAAGAAAATGAAGTTTTCAAAGGCTCAATCAAGTCTCATATGCTTACAAACATGGTCAAGCATCCTCATATCAAGTTTCAAGGCATTCAGCTCAAGATTGCACAGTCAAAACCCTAAATTGCACTGCAGTCAACTGTAGGGGCAAAATGGTCATTTGGCAGTCAAAAGTTCAAATTTTTGGTCAACATATCATTTTGAAGCCACAAACATCATTTGATCAATGCTTGATCATGATTCTCAAAATTTGGCTCAGAAATCATCAAAGATGCAAAAGTTGCTATATTTGGACAGTTGAAAAAGTCAACTGAAATTGACCAGGGCATAACTTTCACATGGATTATCAGAAAAATTCCATCCAAAGCTCATTTTGAAGAGAATGACATTTCCTACAACTCATCTTCATACTTCAAGTCCAAGAAATGCTCTCACAAAAAGTTATCAATTTCAACATTATAGGTCATTTTCAAAAGTCAACAAAAAGGGACTTTAAGTCAAAGGCCATAACTTGAGATTGGTAAATCAAAATGACATGGGACCAAAGGCATTGGTTAAAGGACTCAAAGACCTTTCCAAAATGTCCAAGAACATGTGAAAAGCGTAAAAATTGAGCAAGTTATGCCTTGTAGAAGTTGGGAAATTTTTGTGAAATGGCAAAAGTCAACTATCATTGAAAATCCAATTTTTGACAAAAGGGCCCCATTTTTTCCACTTGGTTCATCCTTGTCATGCCACACACGTGTCCCATGGTTAATTTCAAGACCAAATATTGATTTTTTTATTTTATTTAATTTTTGATGATTTAATTCATTTTTAATCTTTGAAAATTCAAATAAAATTTAAAAACCAATGGAATAGTGTCATGTGAACTTGGACAATTTCTATGTATCATGAACCAACTCAAGAAATCAGGCTAGGGTTCATTTGCACACTAGGTCTAGGTTTTGGCTAAAAAGGAGGAAAATGGTTAAGGATGAAAACCCTAAGACCAATTCTCTCACAAGCATGAATTAAGGTCAAAGAGCAAGCCAATTCCATTCCATGACCATCACTGAGTCAAACCCTAGGCCTAACACATCATAAGATGCGCCCAAACAAGCTTTGGCAATTTGAAATTTTGACATAAAAAAGACAATTCTGAAATCACTAGAGGAGGATCTTTCAAGCCTTAATTTTTGTTCCATAAGCATCCTTAGACATTCCTGAAGGCACTCGAACCCCTAACCTCAATCAAAACGCGAAGGAGCAGTAACAACAACTCAAACTGTACAGAAAATTCTTTGAAATCGTATTCTCAATTCTAAGCATGATCATTGCATTTTAATTACATATTCATGTTCCTTACCAAGTTTCCAAACTATTCATGGTGTTTAATTTCATTTTTGTTAATCATACGCTAATCCACCATTTTCGAATCCTAGGGTTACAGTTTTCTTAAATTAGGGATTTTGTATAGAGGAAAAATTAAGGTTCCTGAAGACCATGGTTGAACTCAGCATTTTGAGACGAAGAAGAAGATATGCTCGCGACAAATTTATGAGCTACAGGGACCTAATCGCTATTTTTTGAAAGCCTGCCTAACACCACGGTTGCAAAACCGTTGCTCATTTGTTTTGTTTTACAGGGCGTGTGAAGAAGAAGGCATCGTGGCAAGGCGTGGTTCGTCCATTCAAATTTGCGCGCGTTTGACTATTAGGCGTTGGTTTTAATATTTATTATTTGTTAACCATATTATATTAAATGAAATCAAGTGGCTCAGCTGGCAGGGACGCGCGCTAGGGACTCTCATGACCTGGGTTCAAACCCCAGGTCTCACACATTTCTCATATTATTTTTCCACTTGAATTCCCATGCAGCATAAGCATTGAGGCACACCATATCTTTCAAGATCCAAAAGTCCACGTGCCTAATGGTCCCAGATCAAGGGTTAATATTGAAAGTCCACCATAAGGCAAGTCAACACGCTGGCACCCAAGCTGGAAAAGTCAACAGCTCCACAAGTTTAATGGGCCTGATTTGCTAGGCCTCACCTCACAATTTTGGAGTCTACCCCCCTGGTTTGCCTTATTAATTTTTATTCTTTCTTAACTTTTCCTTTTTTTTTTTATTTCTTTTATTTGCTATTTATTTAATTAATTATTTTTACATAAATATAATAAAAACATCATAAAAATCAAAAAATGCCAAAATATATAATTTATATTATAATTATTTTCATAAATAATAACATGTAAATACTTAGTTTTAATTAGGTTTTCAACTTTAATTCCTTTTAATAAAAATCAAAACAAAAACATAGAATTAGGTTAATGACTTTTTCCTTTTAACTTTCCTTGTTTTTTGCCATAGTATTAGTATTTTTCATAATTAAATTAGGGTTGCATTTTAGGTTAGATTTTAATACTTTCTTAATAACTAAAAATCCAAAAAAATAGAGTTTAGGTTTAATAACTTTTTATTTTCTTTTTTAATTTTCCTTTTATTTCAGAATAATAATATTATTTATTTATTTTCATAAATTAAAAATTGTACATAAATTAATTTAGAGTTAAATTAGGTTAAAAGTCAATATTTTCATAATAAACTTAAAAAACATTAGAATTAGCATTTTAATTTTAATTAATTTTTTCCTTTTTCTTTTAAATCTAAAAAACACAAAAATACCATTTTCATTTAATTCTAATTTTAGATAACTTAATTATTTTAATTCCTTTAAAGGGTCCAACGCCCGTCGCTTTAATTATTTTGTTTCGCGCATTTATTTTATAATCGTGTAAATAATTCTGTATATGCCCCAAAGCCATGTAATAGCTATTAGACATTTCTTTTCTGCAATTTATTTTAAAACGGGTCTGGATTAATTTGGCGTTGTAGACCCTCGCCTTTGTAATAGCGTAGGACTTTTATCTTTTCCGCACTTTAAATTCCCGCACATTTAACTGTTAAACAATAACATGAAAGAATGAATGCCCAAAAATAAAATCGAATCGTTAGATCACCAATGCATGACAAGACAAACAATAAACTGAAAATGACACACAATTCGCACACACCACCCCTAGGGTACGCCTCACTGTTGCCTTTCGAAAGGTGGTCGTCGAGTATAGGACGTTTTAGTAAGTCCTTATGTCCATGACATGATCCAGTTGCCTCGAAACGGTTGCCTCGGAAAATAAAGGATCAATGGCATAAGGGTAGCTTCTAAGGTGTCCTACTGTTGCTCCGGTGATCACCATGTCCCTAAAACTCGAATTGACCCGAACCCCTCCAATGGTGGTGCTACCTACCTCTCAATGGTGGGATGGCACTACTTTAAAGGACATTTACACAGACGAATTCCTTAGGGTAGGTAGGTTCTCAAGGATACTTGCTCTAATTTCAAACAAATCAAAATCTTTTCACACCAACACTTTTCAAAAGCTTTCAAAGCAAATTTTTCAAACACTCTGACGTACGAGTCGAACTGAAATTTTTCAAAGAAACTTTTAAAACCCACAATTGAAAAGCAAGCAAACATTTTTTGAAAACACATTGAGCAAGTACCTAAGAGCCCATGGATAACCATGGATAGAAAGGGTGCTAACACCTTCCCTTTCTATAACCTACCTCCCGAACCGAGAGCAATCTCTTTTTTAAAGGAATTTTTCTGTGCTTTTGTCCTTTCCATTTGGAGAAAATAAAAGACGGTGGCGACTCTTGCTTCCGCGACATTTCGCGAACCAGCTTTAAAACAGTCAGTTCCAGATCCACCGATCACAGAACTGGCGACTCTGCTGGGGACTAACTTAAAGTGGGGTGTACCTTAGGATTAAGATCACTGTGTTTTCAATTGCTTTCTTTGCTTGCTTTAAATTGTGGGACTGTCTTGGGAGTTCTATAGATCCTAACCCGGATCTGGGGGATACCTTCTTAGAAAGTAGCAACAAGGCTGTGAGGGAACTGTGCGGGGTATACCGACATGGTTGAAACAGTCTGCTACGTTGATGTGGCACTTTGGTGTGTACCGGTAACCCTTGAGTCAGTCAAGGAGAGTACGGGGCCTCCATGTGGTGTCATGAAGCATCAACAGACCTTAGGAACCTTAATTGAACCATCTTGGCCTCTTTAGGGTAGTGAGATAACTGACTTTGGTGCAGTCCGAGGTTGGTTGATACTCGATACTACACTCAATTGAGGGTTGCTTTCCTGGAATATTTCGGTCGCCAGTCCAGTGGCTAAATCGAAACGATGAACAATGAAAGCAATCCCGTGATATTGGGAACCTTAGAACCCGGTTACTTTGATTAGGACAGGTTGAACCCACCAACTTTAAGAGGGTACTACCCAGACCCCATGCTGGCCTAAACCTAAGGGCTCTCTCTTGTGTGACTTGTGTGCCTTAGTACTTGACTATCTGCATGATTGTGATCTAACACTTGTTTCTTGCAGGTTTGTTTCAGTCCTTAATTAGGACTCATAATAGGGTTACTGACATCACCCCATGCATACCAGGACATCATACCATTGCATACATCCTAACCCATTTCAAGGATCTCAAGGGCTTGTGATGCAGGTCAGGACGAATCAACTGTCCCAACAAGGGGCAAAGAGGGTTTATTTTCCTCTAGACCAGGTTGTCAGGGGCTATGACCCACTTGATATGGTGAGCTTTTGACCCTTGGAGAAGGACTCTCAACAATATGAAGTACCTTCAATCAAGCCACCAGTTTCCAATGCTAACTATTTTCTTGTTTACCCCACGAGATTCTTGAAATCATTGCATGCATGTCATACATCTCGTTGCATTACAGGTATCCCTTGACAGGTTGCTTACTGTTCTTCGCTGTTTATTTCAGCACTATGAACCCTGAATCATCAACCGAGGCATCTATCAAGGCTCTTCAGGCACAGAACGCCCAATTTCAGGCGCAGAACGCCCAATTTCAGGAGCTGATCAAGGGCTTGGCTCAGGGTCAACAAGAGTTGAAGACCATGCTGCTGAAGAAGACTAAGAAGAAGAGGAGGACTGTGCTATTTAACACTGGGCGCAGACTCGGGAACACTTTGGTTGAAGCTGAAAGGACTCCTCCATCTGTGACGGAAGGTAGTCACCAAGAAAGGGAGGTCCCTACTCCCGTGGGCTCTGACACTGAAACAGACTTCAACGACGAACAGTACCCTCCTGCTGAAGACCGGTACAAACAGCTGGAAGACAGATTAAAGGCTATGGAGGTTCAGCAAGTGCCTGGACTGGATTTCGGAGACTTGGGGTTATCTACTGGGGTGGTGATTCCACACAAGTTCAAGGCACCTGCCTTTGTGAAGTATGACGGGGCTTCCTGTCCCAAGATGCACCTCCGTTCTTATGTAAGGAAGATCCAGCCTTACACAGCAGACAAGAACCTTTGGATCCATTTCTTCCAGGAGAGTCTTTCAGGGACTCACCTCGATTGGTTCTATCAGTTGGACGGAATCAGCATTCGTAACTGGGAGGATCTGGCCACTGCTTTTTACAAGCAGTATCAATATAATGCCGACCTTGCCCCCACACGTACCCAACTTCAGGGTATGTCGTTAGGTGCAAGTGAAGGTTTTAAAGAGTACGCTCAGAGGTGGAGAGACCTAGCTGGCAGAGTGCAGCCACCGTTGACTGATCGGGAGTTGGTAGACACGTTCTTGGGGACCCTGTCTGGTCCATTCTTCAACCACTTGATTGGGAATTCTGCTGCTGGGTTTACAGATCTAATCTTGACCGGAGAAAGAATCGAAGCGGGCATCAAGTCAGGGAAAATACAGGATGGTGACTCCTCGAACACTGAAAAGAAACCATCCAGGAGGGAATCTAGTGCTGTCAACGCATTAGCTATCGCAAAACCGGCCGGTGCTCCTCAGCGTCACCATCAACAAAGGGAAGAGAGACCTAAGAGGCAATTTACTCCCCTCGGCATGACCTTGTCACAAATATTGCCACAGTTGCTGGAAACCAAGTTGGTAACCCTCATGGACCCTCCAAAGAATCCTAACAGGACACCCTCGAGGTACAATCCCAATGCTCGCTGCGCCTATCATTCCGACAGCCCGGGGCATGCTACAGATGACTGTTGGACTTTGAGAAACAGGGTTCAAGATCTGATTGACGCAAAGGAAGTCCAGCTCGACTCTCCAGAGGCTCCCAATATGATCACTGCTCCCTTGCCAAGACATGGCTAGGATTAGTTTTTGTTCATTCAAATATTCAAGTGGTAATTTTCTTTCAATTGTTCAAACATTTTATTTCATGTCAAACTTGGTTATTTCATTAATGCGTTACACATGTCTGTTTTGAAGTAATTATTTCATATTCACTATGTGCAAATTATTTTCATATTTTTTTCTGATGATCAACGTTCGACTAATAATTCTAAGCCTCTTGAGGGAGGATGACGAAAACGATACCACGATTTACAGTATGCTTTTGAACAGACCCCGCTGATGAGGTACAGACATTGTTTCAACCCCTAAACACTGGAGTTATAAGGATGATAATCCCTCGCCAACCCATCAGAGCCAAAGGAGTAGGAGTTTTATTTTCGAAAATCAAAACCCTTAATCATAACCTGGGGCAGGGTAGTTCTCTCAGTTGATCCAAGTGCACAATGAATGGCACCAAATGAGTTTTTTCAAAAAACAAAAGACAGTGATGGTTCCGAACAATCATAAGGACAGGCAGTCATTATCAAAAAAAATCATAAACGAAAAGCCCAAGAAGTCAAAACCTATGAAAAGAGACTTACGAAACTGGGGCATCCCGCTGACTGTAATTCCAAAAAGGAAACAGTTCAGGCAAAAAAAGAAAGGGATAACAAAAATCAAGAAAGAGGTCTCACAAACCCTCAACAAAAAGTGACTGCCTGGTCAGAATAAATCATCAATGTTTGGACCATCACCGGAAAATCAGAGCAAAGACTCAAACAAGGTCTAACGTATGATCAACTGAGTTTAGGGTTGGAGAACATCACGAAAGAGCGGGTGGGTACAAATAGTTTGGGCCTTTATCCTTTGTTTCTTAAACCGTGAACCAGGCCACGTTATAACCCTCAAAAGTCCCAGCTGAAGCAGGGGTTAGTTCGAAAGCATACTGTCACGAAAGGTATCCTGACTCCTGAAGGCCTACGGTAAATACGGAGTTGACATCATGTTTTTACAAACATTTACTTGTTTTATGAAAAATGCATTTTCAAAATCTTCAAGACAGACATAAGCTTTGCATTTTTAACATAACTCTGTTTGCATATGACTTTTTGTGTGAACAGCAAGGAAATTCGCACGACGAATGCCTAATGAACAGAAGTACCTCCAAACAAGGGGCATGGCATGACTATTGTCCATCATCTGGGGCAGTTAAGTCAAGATCCAGAGAATCTCTCAAAAGGCCAAAAAGCCTGGGGCAAATCTCTGCCTGAGTCACTTGGGGCAATCCAGCAACGAATCTTGCACGATCAGACACCTTCTGACAATATGGCGACACCACCAGCCTGGGGCAAATCTCCGTCTAAGTCACCTGGGGCATTGGACGATCAAACGAAGATCTTCTGGGGCATGGCAAAATACTTCCAACAGGGGCAATTCCCTACATTCTGAGAGCGTGGACATAGTCGAAAAAATACTGCGCATAATCAAAAACCCGCTAGGTTGACATACCTAGGCAAAAATAAGGGCTTCCCGGCGAACTAAAAGGGTTCGGGCAAAATGAAGGGATGAAACGAAAAACATGTACACCCGGCAAGTCGAAAACCTGAAAAGGCGGCTTGGGCAAAAATGGGTATCCCGGTGGACTGAAAACCCGAAAAGGCGGTCCAGGCAAAAGTTAGGGATCAAAGCGTACGAGTATGTCCCAGCATCTCGGCACCTGTCTACCAGAAGACTCGTCAAGTACTCCCACAAGTGCCTCCTCCCACTGAAACTGGGGCAATAAGGAGTTGTCTAAAAGATCCGGTTGCTCTGTCCATCATAGGTTCGGCTAAAGAATGCGACCCAGATATTTTCACTCCCCGCAGAACACGAACGCGTCGTCCGGATTTATTCAAAGAGTTATTTCCTTAATAAGATATAACTGGGTTATCCTCAGCCAATAGCCACGGAAAAGACCGTCCTCAGTAAAGTCTTATCATCCCCAGCGGAAGCAAAAGCTTATTCTCCAACATCAGCCCAGGAGTGACTTCCCGGCACCCGTCAAGGATTTATTTTCCTAGACGAAAGCATACATTCGTAAACATCACATTTTCGTACATCATGACACATGCATGTATGCATCATGTCATACAATTGCATTTATGCCGTTGCTTGATTCATATCACGTACTGCATATAACTGACCTTTACCTTTCAGGAAGGATACAGTTGAATGATCAGCTATGTCAAAATAGACAAAACACCGTCAGAAAAGACAAATCCCGTCATAAGAGACAAATCCGGTCAAAGAATACAAATCCAGTTTAAATCAATGCCTAAAGATTCCTCTGATACAACTCGTCGTTATAGACACTCGTCGTGATAGACACTCGTCGTGATAGACACTCGTCGTGATAGACACTCGTCGTGATAGACACTCGTCGTTATAGACACTCGTCGTGATAGACACTCGTCGTGATAGACACTCGTCGTGATAGACACTCGTCGTGATAGACACTCGTCGTGATAGACACTCGTCGTGATAGACACTCGTCGTGATAGACACTCGTCGTTATAGACACTCGTCGTGATAGACACTCGTCGTGATAGACACTCGTCGTGATAGACACTTGTCGTGATAGACACTCGTCGTGATAGACACTCGTCGTGATAGACACTCGTCGTGATAGACACTCGTTGTGATAGACACTCGTCGTGATAGACGCTCGTCATGATAGACACTCGTCAGTGTAGACACTTGTCGTTATAGACATTCGTCATAGACACTAGTCGCTATAGACACCCATCGTTAAAGACCACTCGTCCTTGGAAACAACCTGTCAGTAGAGACAACTTCATCACCGTTTGAAGATCCAGACCCAGCTCCTGTAACCAGTCAGGACATATCTATACCAAGCATCTGAAAACCAGCTCCTGCGACGTGTCAGGTACTCATTTTCTTTTGCAGGTATGCAGGTTCTCGCTAAGGAATCTCTTACGCGATCAACATCCAGATGGCATCTATAAGCCCATCATCCTACCCATCAATCTCTAAATGGCATCTATAAGCCCATTCCCCCACCACACTGCTACCATGTGAGCGCAAATTTCTGGGCACTCTAGTGTCCAATCATCTTCTACCCTCGGATTACAAAAGGCACGTCAGCCAATCTCCATCCTCAGGTCTAAGAAGATTGAACAGGGGCAACTGTTGTACCCCAAAATTTGCCCTCCCATATTCTCCAATAAACTGCCAAGCCAAGCTACAAAATTCCCCAAGGGTTGTGCAGTGCAACAGTCTCCCATACAGTCAAAATTAGGGTTTGGGTTCTGATCAAGAAAATGAAGTTTTCAAAGGCTCAATCAAGTCTCATATGCTTACAAACATGGTCAAGCATCCTCATATCAAGTTTCAAGGCATTCAGCTCAAGATTGCACAGTCAAAACCCTAAATTGCACTGCAGTCAACTGTAGGGGCAAAATGGTCATTTGGCAGTCAAAAGTTCAAATTTTTGGTCAACATATCATTTTGAAGCCACAAACATCATTTGATCAATGCTTGATCATGATTCTCAAAATTTGGCTCAGAAATCATCAAAGATGCAAAAGTTGCTATATTTGGACAGTTGAAAAAGTCAACTGAAATTGACCAGGGCATAACTTTCACATGGATTATCAGAAAAATTCCATCCAAAGCTCATTTTGAAGAGAATGACATTTCCTACAACTCATCTTCATACTTCAAGTCCAAGAAATGCTCTCACAAAAAGTTATCAATTTCAACATTATAGGTCATTTTCAAAAGTCAACAAAAAGGGACTTTAAGTCAAAGGCCATAACTTGAGATTGGTAAATCAAAATGACATGGGACCAAAGGCATTGGTTAAAGGACTCAAAGACCTTTCCAAAATGTCCAAGAACATGTGAAAAGCGTAAAAATTGAGCAAGTTATGCCTTGTAGAAGTTGGGAAATTTTTGTGAAATGGCAAAAGTCAACTATCATTGAAAATCCAATTTTTGACAAAAGGGCCCCATTTTTTCCACTTGGTTCATCCTTGTCATGCCACACACGTGTCCCATGGTTAATTTCAAGACCAAATATTGATTTTTTTATTTTATTTAATTTTTGATGATTTAATTCATTTTTAATCTTTGAAAATTCAAATAAAATTTAAAAACCAATGGAATAGTGTCATGTGAACTTGGACAATTTCTATGTATCATGAACCAACTCAAGAAATCAGGCTAGGGTTCATTTGCACACTAGGTCTAGGTTTTGGCTAAAAAGGAGGAAAATGGTTAAGGATGAAAACCCTAAGACCAATTCTCTCACAAGCATGAATTAAGGTCAAAGAGCAAGCCAATTCCATTCCATGACCATCACTGAGTCAAACCCTAGGCCTAACACATCATAAGATGCGCCCAAACAAGCTTTGGCAATTTGAAATTTTGACATAAAAAAGACAATTCTGAAATCACTAGAGGAGGATCTTTCAAGCCTTAATTTTTGTTCCATAAGCATCCTTAGACATTCCTGAAGGCACTCGAACCCCTAACCTCAATCAAAACGCGAAGGAGCAGTAACAACAACTCAAACTGTACAGAAAATTCTTTGAAATCGTATTCTCAATTCTAAGCATGATCATTGCATTTTAATTACATATTCATGTTCCTTACCAAGTTTCCAAACTATTCATGGTGTTTAATTTCATTTTTGTTAATCATACGCTAATCCACCATTTTCGAATCCTAGGGTTACAGTTTTCTTAAATTAGGGATTTTGTATAGAGGAAAAATTAAGGTTCCTGAAGACCATGGTTGAACTCAGCATTTTGAGACGAAGAAGAAGATATGCTCGCGACAAATTTATGAGCTACAGGGACCTAATCGCTATTTTTTGAAAGCCTGCCTAACACCACGGTTGCAAAACCGTTGCTCATTTGTTTTGTTTTACAGGGCGTGTGAAGAAGAAGGCATCGTGGCAAGGCGTGGTTCGTCCATTCAAATTTGCGCGCGTTTGACTATTAGGCGTTGGTTTTAATATTTATTATTTGTTAACCATATTATATTAAATGAAATCAAGTGGCTCAGCTGGCAGGGACGCGCGCTAGGGACTCTCATGACCTGGGTTCAAACCCCAGGTCTCACACATTTCTCATATTATTTTTCCACTTGAATTCCCATGCAGCATAAGCATTGAGGCACACCATATCTTTCAAGATCCAAAAGTCCACGTGCCTAATGGTCCCAGATCAAGGGTTAATATTGAAAGTCCACCATAAGGCAAGTCAACACGCTGGCACCCAAGCTGGAAAAGTCAACAGCTCCACAAGTTTAATGGGCCTGATTTGCTAGGCCTCACCTCACAATTTTGGAGTCTACCCCCCTGGTTTGCCTTATTAATTTTTATTCTTTCTTAACTTTTCCTTTTTTTTTTTATTTCTTTTATTTGCTATTTATTTAATTAATTATTTTTACATAAATATAATAAAAACATCATAAAAATCAAAAAATGCCAAAATATATAATTTATATTATAATTATTTTCATAAATAATAACATGTAAATACTTAGTTTTAATTAGGTTTTCAACTTTAATTCCTTTTAATAAAAATCAAAACAAAAACATAGAATTAGGTTAATGACTTTTTCCTTTTAACTTTCCTTGTTTTTTGCCATAGTATTAGTATTTTTCATAATTAAATTAGGGTTGCATTTTAGGTTAGATTTTAATACTTTCTTAATAACTAAAAATCCAAAAAAATAGAGTTTAGGTTTAATAACTTTTTATTTTCTTTTTTAATTTTCCTTTTATTTCAGAATAATAATATTATTTATTTATTTTCATAAATTAAAAATTGTACATAAATTAATTTAGAGTTAAATTAGGTTAAAAGTCAATATTTTCATAATAAACTTAAAAAACATTAGAATTAGCATTTTAATTTTAATTAATTTTTTCCTTTTTCTTTTAAATCTAAAAAACACAAAAATACCATTTTCATTTAATTCTAATTTTAGATAACTTAATTATTTTAATTCCTTTAAAGGGTCCAACGCCCGTCGCTTTAATTATTTTGTTTCGCGCATTTATTTTATAATCGTGTAAATAATTCTGTATATGCCCCAAAGCCATGTAATAGCTATTAGACATTTCTTTTCTGCAATTTATTTTAAAACGGGTCTGGATTAATTTGGCGTTGTAGACCCTCGCCTTTGTAATAGCGTAGGACTTTTATCTTTTCCGCACTTTAAATTCCCGCACATTTAACTGTTAAACAATAACATGAAAGAATGAATGCCCAAAAATAAAATCGAATCGTTAGATCACCAATGCATGACAAGACAAACAATAAACTGAAAATGACACACAATTCGCACACACCACCCCTAGGGTACGCCTCACTGTTGCCTTTCGAAAGGTGGTCGTCGAGTATAGGACGTTTTAGTAAGTCCTTATGTCCATGACATGATCCAGTTGCCTCGAAACGGTTGCCTCGGAAAATAAAGGATCAATGGCATAAGGGTAGCTTCTAAGGTGTCCTACTGTTGCTCCGGTGATCACCATGTCCCTAAAACTCGAATTGACCCGAACCCCTCCAATGGTGGTGCTACCTACCTCTCAATGGTGGGATGGCACTACTTTAAAGGACATTTACACAGACGAATTCCTTAGGGTAGGTAGGTTCTCAAGGATACTTGCTCTAATTTCAAACAAATCAAAATCTTTTCACACCAACACTTTTCAAAAGCTTTCAAAGCAAATTTTTCAAACACTCTGACGTACGAGTCGAACTGAAATTTTTCAAAGAAACTTTTAAAACCCACAATTGAAAAGCAAGCAAACATTTTTTGAAAACACATTGAGCAAGTACCTAAGAGCCCATGGATAACCATGGATAGAAAGGGTGCTAACACCTTCCCTTTCTATAACCTACCTCCCGAACCGAGAGCAATCTCTTTTTTAAAGGAATTTTTCTGTGCTTTTGTCCTTTCCATTTGGAGAAAATAAAAGACGGTGGCGACTCTTGCTTCCGCGACATTTCGCGAACCAGCTTTAAAACAGTCAGTTCCAGATCCACCGATCACATCCACCATCCATTTTTATACAAAGTTTTATGGCCAAAATATACAGATTTTTCAAAGAGGTTCCTGTGGAGTACCGTAGATGTTTAGGGTGCTAATACATTCCCTTTGCATAACCAACCCCCTTACCTTGAATCTTTCCCCCTCTTTTTTGGGTTACTCGCTCTTTTCCTATTCCTTTGGAAACAATAAGCGCGGTGGGAATTTTTATTTTGATCTGTATAAGTCTAGTCAATCCAATGGCTTAGCCTTAAACATTTCTACCACTACAGAAAAAAATGGCGACTTCACTGGGGAGAGAATAACCTCTTTCTGGTCCATCCCTAAGTGGGTTGAACCTATCTTTGTTTATATCAGTATATGTGCGATTGTTGTTTATGTGTTATATGTCGTCTATATGTTTGTCTAGATTTTCCTGGTTTTCAGGGTGCTTGGTGATTACTTATGAGTCCTATACCCGGACTTGGCAAAAATTTAAGATAGGAAGAGCGGTATAGTCATGCTAACTTTGAGAGAGTAATCCCAAAAAAAGAGGTATGAGATCCCCTACTTAGTGGAGGCACCTTTGACTGTAGTGTAGTTTATCGAGTAATTAGGAAGATGTACTGCTTTTGACCTGGGAGCCTGCTGAAGCTGAGGACCGTAGAATACCTAACCCATCTTGGCCTTTTAGGTGTAGTGCATAAGCTATGACGAAGTATTCTGGAAATAGTTGTCACGCGATACTTCGCTTGGACGAGTTTTTCTTGAGAATATTACTAATTACCGAGTTAATTGGGAAGTTGGCAATATCTGAAGGAAGGATGTAGACTCTGGGAACCTCTAGAACCTTGTTCGGCAGGTGATAACTTTTAGACCATACCTTTTTGGTAGTACCTTCGACCTCATTCTCGTGACGTTGAACCTATGAACCTTATGTTTGTGATCTTGTGTGTGATTGTTGCATCATGCATCCATGCACTCATAAGCATCTTTTGAAGAAATTTTATTTCAAGGGACTTGAAAGTTGACCATTTGTGAATATCTCAGGTACCTTTTGACCATGGATTATGGAAAAAGAGAGACCGGAAAATACAGTTTCAAAGATCCCAAGATAGATGAGTTGATCAGTCTAATTCCCGAGATTGGGTGTTTTGCAGATTTTCAAAAGAAGTATGGATCCATCATTCCTCTCATGAAGCTTAGAATGAAGGGGGGTATTCTCTCGACCTTGGTCTAGTTCTATGATCTGATGTATCATTGCTTTACTTTCCCTGACTATCAGTTGATGCTTACACTAGAGGAGTATTATTATCTCTTGGATTTACCTATTACCGATCGTGTTCCTTTTACTGGTTCGGAGGGTGAGCCAAAACCACACGAGATTGCTGCTTTGATCCATCTGGGGAAGTCTGAGGTTGAAGCCCATATGACTAATAAAGGAGGGATTAGAGGATTACCAGCTCAGTTCTTATTGGAGAAAACTCGTTACTTTGCCAGGATGAAGAGTCCAATCGCTTTTGAGGCCATCTTTGCTCTACTTGCTTACGGGTTGTTTTTATTTCCTAATGTGGATAAGTTTGTTGAAGTTAATGCTATCAGGATCTTCATGATTAGAAACCCAGTTCCTACATTGTTGGGTGATGCTTATTACTCTATCCATCTTCAGATTTCTTATCATGGGGGGATGATTATCTGTTGCACGCCTCAGTCTGATGCTTTCTGGGATGTAAGGAAGGAACCCCGTTGGGCTCCTAAGATCATGGAACTTACTCACTCAGATATTGATTGGTATCATCGGGCTTACCATGATGTAGAGATTGTCAACAGTTGTGGTAGTTTCCCTAATGTGCCTCTTCTTGGTACAAAGGGAGGAATTAACTACAACCCTATTCTTGTACGGCGACAACTTGGTTATCTGATGAGGGGTAAACCAAATAGTATTCATTTGAGCAGTTTCTTCCTGAAGGAGGGAGAATACCATAAGGAAGCTAGGGAGCAAATTGCAAAGGCCTGGCGTCACATTCATAGGAAGAGTAGGAAAGACTTGGGACCTAGGGGGGCTGTTTCTTTGGAGCCTTATTCCCAGGAAGCATCTATGCCTGATTTTTTTGTGAAGACCACTCCTCCCCTATTGGATGATGTGGAAGAACTACAACTTGCTTTGGTCAAGATGCAGCAGGAAAATGATGCTTGGAAGAATAAGTGCCAAACTTTAGAGATGATGGAGAGGCAAGGGGATTTATTTTCCTCTAAGACTCAGTCAGATGCTAGTTTTTCATTTCATGATTCAGATGATTGGAAGGAGGTTGCAACTAGATATGCGGAAGAAAACCAGAGGTTGAAGGCTCAGATTTCCAGGCTTACAGGGAAGCGCCAACATATAGAGTGATCTCCATCAGCTTTACTTCTTAGGGTTTTAGACTTTGTTTTCATCTTGTACTTGGGATTATTGAAACTTGTAATCCATTTTGAAGTTATTATAATAAATTTTTTCAGTATTTCAAATGTGTTATTACTTTGATATTTGCAATGTGTCTATAAATATTTAAGTCCCTGGAAATATTAATAAAATAAATCATGTGGATTGCATATCATGCATCGTATTGCACATATTTCTTGCATTTGTTATGCATATCCAGGTGTCTTACCAAGCTTCTTTACTTCGTTCAGCAAGTTGTCTCTCTGCTACAATACTCGAGCTAATTTCAGAAGGAAGAAGGACAACTTAGAACAAGAGAATCGCGAGCTGCATGAGGAAGTTTCTGATTTGAAGGCCGGCATGGCCAATCTTACTGCTCTGATGGAATCTTTGGTGGCTGCTCAGAATCAGCCACCGAGTGTTCAATATCAACAGACAGAGGTTACTACTGAAGCTCTGACTGTTCCTGTGTCTGCTACTCCAGCTGTTATTCAGAATCACATGCCTCAAGGTTATCCATGGGTAATTCCAGAGAACTTTGTGCCTGAAGGTTTTAATCTTTATCCTCAAGTTACTCCAATTGTTCAGACTATTGTTACTCCTGCACCTCCTATGGTGCATGCTACTCCTGCTGCACCTCCTTCGGTGAATATGGTCCCATTTTCTAATCATGATATGTGTCGTCCTTTTCCTCCACCAAGTGAAGGCTTGGGTCTCTATGATAGAATGGATGATTTTCAAGATCGGTTTGACAAGATGCAGAGGGAGATGAAGGCCCTCAGGGGAAAGAAGTTATTAGGGTAGAATGTGAATGATTTATGCCTGGTCCCGAATGTCAAGATACCTGGGAAGTTTAAAGTCTTGGAATTCAAGAAGTACAAGGGCAACACTTGTCCTCGTGCTCATCTTGTGATATATGTAAGAAGAATGTCTACCCACACTGATGATCAACATCTGTTGATTCACTTTTTTTTGGGATAGTTTGATTGGTACTGCGTTGAAGTGGTATATGAGTTTGGACAATGTCAATATCCATACTTTCAATGACTTCGGAGAAGCATTTATCCGACAATACAAATACAACGTGGACATGACGCCTGACCGTGATCAGCTCAGGGCCATGGTCTAGAAGGAGAGGGAATCGTTCAAATAATATGCACAAAGATGGCGTGAGGTAGCCGCCCAAGTGATTCCTCCCATGGAAGAAAAGGAGATGACTAAGATTTTCCTGAAGACTCTGGGTGCTTTCTACTACGAGAGAATGGTACCAAGTGCGCCAAGTGACTTTACTAAAATTGTGGGCATGGGTATCCGTTTGGAAGAGGATGTAAGAGAGGGCCGTTTAGAAAGAGGTGAATGTTCTAGAAGTACGAAGAAGCCATCCTATGGGTTTTCCAAAAAGAAGGAAGGAGATACAAATTATGTTATGCAAGAGAGGAGGTTTAATCCTCCTTGAAGAAATTATCAGCGTCATCAACAGGTTGCCTCAGTGACTCTAGTTGTTGGTGTAGCTCCAACTACTGTTGATTATCAGAGACCATCCCATCAGGGGAATCAAGGGTATAATCAGAGAAGGGAGAGTTATGACCCTATCCCTATGAGCCATACAAAATTACTCCCTGCGTTAATTGAAAAGAAGTTGGTTCATACCAGACCACCTCCCGCTGTACCATCACCATTGCCTTGGTATTACAAGGCAGACCAAACATGTGATTTTCATCAGGGAGCACCAGGGAACAATGATGAGAACTGCTACCCTTTGAATATTGAAGTACAAAAATTGGTGAAGTCTGGTATCTTATCTTTCAAGGATGTTGGCCCTAATGTGAAAGATAATCCTTTGCCAAAACATGGAGGAGCAAATAATATGAACATGGTGCCTGGTTGTCCAGGCGACTTCGGGATTTTTGATGTTAAATTGGTTAGAGGAGATTAGGTAAAAATGCATGCAGACCTCTGTGAATTAACTACTATACGCATGACCATGCTGGTTGTGCTATTTGCAGTACAGATATAAAGGGTTGTGACAAGATAAAGGAGGATTTGCAAGAGATGATGGATGAAGGCCTCATCCACATAATCAGGCCTAGGGAAGAGTATGGAGAAGAAGTAAACATGGTTTCTAGATGTCCTTGAGAGTTCAGAATCTTTGATGTGGAATATATGAATGAGGATCTTATACAATTGCATGCTACTTTCTACCACATGGCTGGTCAGGTAGAACATCAGTATGGATCTTGCCGAATTTGCTGCCGGGACTCCCGAGGACGTTCAATTGTAAGTAAAGGTGTTCAGTTGTTTTTGGATAATGGAACTATCAAGGTTACATGCCAAAGGGATGATTACCATGAAGTTAATGGGATTGAGGTTTGTTTGGATGAAGAAGAGTCAGGTGATGAGTATGCCTCTGCGGATGAGTTCTTCTCCTCAGATGAAGATATGTTTTCCAGAGATGACTCTGTATTGACTGAATATATTGAAGAGTGATTAAATGTTATCGTGCCTTGTTTTGGTGCACTCACCCATTTGAAGTTGAATATCATAGCAAGCAAACTATTACTCCATTGGTGATTAGTTTTCCGAGTCCTGTCCCTACAAGTCAGACAAGGTTGTACCCTACAAATATAATGCTACAATTTTAGAAGATGGTCTGGAAGTTCCCACCAGCCAATGCCTAAAATTGGAAATATTGCTGAGACTAGCAGAGTGACCCGCAACGGTCATGTATTTGCACCAGTTGTTCGTGGAGATGTTAGTACTGGAAAGAAAATTGTTGAAATTGTTGAACCCAAGAAGGAAGTGGGTGAATCTAGTGGAGCTACACTAGAAAAGGAGGTGGATGATATTTTGAAGATAATCAAGATGAGCAACTACAGAATTGTAGATCAGCTACTGCAGACTCCTTCAAAAATATCTATATTGGCTTTATTGATGAACTCCTCTGCTCACAGAGAATCTTTGATGAGGGTATTGGACCAAGCTTTTATGGAAAGTGATATGCATGTATACCAATTCAGAAGTGTAATAGGGAACATTACTCATGTAATAACCTGAGTTTCCGCGATGATGAACTGCCCGATGAAGGAAGGAATCACAATCTCGCCCTTCACATCTCTATGAACTGCAAGAATGATTCATTATCCAATGTGCTGATTGATAATGGATCCGTATTGAACGTTATACCAAGGAGCATGCTTATGAAGTTGAAATATCAAGGAACGCCCATGCGCCCAAGTGGCATTATTGTGAAAGCGTTTGCTGGATCAAGGAAATCTATTATTGGTGAAGTGAACTTTCCTATTCATATAGGCCCACATTTGTTTCACATTACTTTCTAAGTCATAGATATAGTATCTGCTTATAGCTGCTTGCTGGGACGGCCGTGGATACATGAGGCAGGGGCTGTCACTTCGACTTTACACCAGAAGTTGAAGTTTATGCGTGAAGGAAAAGTGGTAATTATAAATGGAGAACATGCATTATTGATATCTCATTTGTCCTCTTACAGCATTGTGGAGGCGGATGAAGCTACTGATGGAACCCAATTCTAAGCTTTATCCATTGATAATATAAGAGGAAATGAGAACTCTATGGCTTCGTTTAAGGATGCTCAGTAGGTGGTGCGTAATGGCCATAGTGAAGTATGGGGATAAATTGTTGATCCACCTGTAAACAAGAATAGAGTTGGCTTGGGGTTCTCTGTGAAGAATGATAAAGGTAAGAGCATGAAGCCGAAGTTTGCTGCAGGCAAGTATCAGGACATCTTTTGTAGCGGGGGTTATCTTCATCCAATTGTTTCCGGGATTAATGCCATTATGGAAGATGAAGCAGAGCCAAAAATGCAAAATTATGTGACGTATGGAGTTAGGGTTAAGAATTGGATCACCATTGATGTTCCCTCTTGCATACATGTTTCAAACTAATTTGTTTTTGTTAATCTTTTTGAAAAGCTTTCACTCTGCCCAAGGTGAAAGTATTAATATTGTATGGGCTTATCAGTTTGCTTTGATTTTTAAAATAAATAATAAAAGTTGTCTTTGTTTTCCAAGTTGTGTCTTTATTTTTTGCTTTTTCTTGGAAAATGGTAATCAGGAAAAAAACCTTTCAAAATAAATAATAACTGAAATTCAATATGCATGATCACTTGTTATATGTGTCAGCTTCTAAAAGCAATCATAAATCATATGTGCAGATTAATTAAAAAACCCGTTGAATACAATGACCCTACACCCTCTCCCAACTTTGAATGTCCTGTGTATAGGGCTGAAGAAGAAGACTATGATGAGATTCCATAAGAGGTTTCACGGTTTCTTGAGCGAGAGGAAAATGCCATTCAGCCATATAAAGAGCCATTGGAAGTAATCAACTTGGGTTCAGAAGAAGATCCGAAGGAAGTCAAGATTGGAGCATTGCTGCATCCTGATGTGAAGAGAAGATTGATTGAGATGTTGAAAGAGTATGTGGATATATTTTCTTGGTCTTACCTAGATATGCCTGGTCTAAATACATATATTGTAGAGCACCGTTTGCCGCTAAAGCCAGAGTCCTCGCCAATCAAATAGAAGTTGCGAAGAACTCACCCAGATATGGCAGTGAAGATCAAAGAAGAAGTTCTAAAGTAGATTAATGCTGGTTTTCTTGTGACATCAGTGTACCCTATGTGGATTGCCAATATTGTCCCAGTACCAAAGAAAGACAGAAAAGTTCACATGTGCGTAGATTATAGAGATCTAAATAAAGCTAGTCCAAAAGATGATTTTGCATTGCCACACATTGATATGTTAGTGGATAGCACAACAAAATTCAAAGTTTTCTCATTCATGGACGGATTTTCTGGGTATAATCAAATAAAGATGGCTCCTGAGGACATGGAAAAAACAACGTTTATCACACCCTGGGGAACAATCTGTTACAGAGTGATGCCCTTCGGGTTGAAGAATGCTGGTGCAACGTACCAGAGGGCTATGACAACCCTATTCCATGATCTGATGCACAAGGAAATTGAGGTATATGTTGATGATATGATCTCTAAATCCCAGACTGACGAAGGGCATGTAGAAGATTTGTTGAAGTTATTTCAACATTTGAGGAAGTATCGTCTCCGCTTGAATCCAAATAAATGTACCTTCGGTGTTCGATCAAGGAAATTATTGGGTTTCATTGTTAGCTAGAGAGGGATTAAAGTTGACCCTGATAAAGTCAAAGCAATTCAAGAAATGCCAGTGCCGAGGACTGAAAAGCAAGTCAGAGGGTTCCTCGGGCGTTTGAATTATATTTCCAGATTCATTTCCCACATGACTACAACGTATGAACCGATCTTTAAGTTGTTAAAGAAAGATCAAGGTTGTGTGTGGACAGATGACTGCCAAAGGGCATTTGAAAGTATTAAATAATATCTGCTTGAACCTCCTATATTGCTCTCTCCTGTTGAAGGAAGACCATTGATTATGTATCTGACAGTGTTGGATAATTCCATGGGCTGTATTCTAGGAAAACAAGATGAAATAGGGAAGAAAGAGTATGCCATTTATTATCTCAGTAAAAAGTTTACTGATTGTGAATCACGGTATTCCATGTTGGAAAAGACATGTTGTACTCTGGCCTGGGCAGAAAAATGTTTGCGGTAGTATATGCTGAATCACACTACTTGGTTGATCTCCAAAATGGATCCAATCAAGTACATTTTTGAAAAGCCTGCTCTTACTGGGAGAATTGCCCGCTGGCAGATGCTGTTATATGAATATGACATTGAATACCACACTCAAAAAGCTATTAAAAGTAGCGTGTTGGCAGATTATCTTGCTCACTGACCAGTTAATGATTATCAGTCTTTGAAATATGATTTCCCCGATAAGGATGTGATGTTTCTGAAAGTGAAAGATTGTGATGAACCATTGCCTGAGGAAAGTTCTGATCCTGAATCTTGCTGGAGTACGATATTTGATGGAGCTATGAATGCTTTTGGTAAAGGAATTGGTGATGTGATTGTCACTCCACATGGATCACACATTCCTTTTACTGCAAGGTTGACATTTGATTGTACTAATAACATGGCAGAATATGAGGCTTGCATCATGGGTCTCGAGGAAGATATTGATCTCATAATTAAAATTCTTGATGTGTATGGCGATTCAACTTTGGTAATAAATCAGATTAAAGGAGAGTGGTATACTCGTCACCCCGACTTGGTCCCTTACAAAGATTATGCTAGAAGATTGTTACCCTTATTTAATAAAGTTGAACTCCAACACATCCCCAGAGATGAAAATCAAATGGCAGATGCTCTGGCAACTCTGGCTTCTATGTATCAAGTGAATACTTGGAGCGATATACCTTGAATTATAGTTAGGCGACTGGATAGGCCCGCTCATGTGTTTACAACAGAAGATGTAGCAGATGAGAAACCATGGTATTATGATATCAAGCATTTTCTCCAGACTTAGGAATACCCATTTGGTGCATCGAATAAAGATAGAAAGACATTGAGAAGATTGGCTGGCAGCTTCTTCCTCAGTGATAATGTGTTGTACAAGAGAAATTATGACATGGTCTTGCTCAGATGTGTGGATAGACACGAAGCAGACATGTTGATGCATGAGATTCATGAAAGTTCATTTGGAACTCATGCCAATGGACATTCGATGGCTAAAAAGATGCTAGGGGCAGGTTACTATTGGCTGACAATGGAATCTAACAGTTACAAATTTACAAACAAGTGCCATAAATGCCAGATTTATGCGGACAAAATTCATGTGCCTCTGACACTTCTCAATGTTATTTCTTCACCGTGGCCTTTCTCTATGTGGGGTATTGACATGATTGGAATGATAGAACCCAAAGCTTCGAATGGACACCATTTTATCTTGGTAACAATTGATTACTTCACCAATTGGGTGGAAGCTTCTTCATATGCTAATGTTACTAAGCAGGTGGTTGTACGCTTCATTAAGAATAATCTTATATGTCGGTATGGTGTGCCGAGAAGAATCATCACCAATAATGGCTCGAATCTGAACAACATGATGATGACAAAACTTTGTGAATAATTCAAGATTGTCCATCATAATTCATCTCTATACATGCTGAAGATGAATGGGGCTGTTGAAGCTGCTAATAAGAATATCAAGAAGATCATCTAGAAGATGGTTGTTACTTATAAGATTGGCATGAAATTCTCCCTTTTTCTTTACATTGATATCAGACATCTGTACGCACTTCAACAGGAGCAACCCTGTTCTCCCTTGTGTATGGAATGGAAGTGATGCTCCCAATCGAGGTTGAGATTCCCTCTTTGCGTGTGATAATGGAAACTAAGTTGTCAGAGGCTGAATGGGTTTAGAACAGGTTTGACAAATTGAATTTGATCGAAGAGAAGAGAATGATGACTTTGTGTCACGGGAAGTTATATCAGAATAGAATGAAGAAATCTTTTGATAAGAAGGTCAAACCTCGTGAATTCAGAGAAGACGACCTCGTGCTCGGGAAGATCATGTCTTTCAACGTTGATTCTAGGGGCAAGTGGACTCCCAATTTTGAAGGCCCGTATGTTGTCAAGAAAGCCTTCTCTGGCGGTGCATTAATTCTTGAAACTATGGATGGCGAGGAGTTCCCACGTCCCATGAATGCTGATGCAGTCAAGAAATACTTCGCCTAAAGAAATAAAAGAACAAATCGCTAAGTTGAAAACCCGAAAGGGCGGCTTAGGCAAAAAAGAGCGTCTCGGTAGGCCGAAAACCCGAAAGGGCGGTCTAGGCAAAAATTAGAGACATAAACATAATAAAATTTCTTGCTAAGTTGAAAACCCACAAGGGCAACTTATGCAAAAGTTAGGGACTTTCTTGGCAAGTAACTGCATCAGACAAGACTTGATCATTGAAGCAACAATCTTCTTGGATCCTCACCATACTTCAACGGAAGTTGCTGCTCAGAATTTAAAAGTTGTTAAAGGGAATAGTGGTCATTGTATCTCAATGTATCTTTTCCATTATATATTACCATTTTCCGAACTTTGTAATCATCTGTGGAGTCTCTCCATTCACAGACTACCATTCTATCAATAAAATTTGAGCATTTTCCTAATTCTTTGTAATTCTTATTTTTATTCAGCTTACAAAGACTCCATTTATTATTGATAATAATTTTCAAAGCAAAATGATTAAATAACAAAATTATTTTCCAAAAAGAATTTACAACTTACTTTTACTTTAAATTTTGTGATTCAAGAAGAAAACAAAAGTGGTAATCCCAGGAATGGATGAACTCCAGTAATTTTGGGAAGTTTTATTTCCCCCGGGAAGGTATTCTCAGATCATTTTTGCTGATATATGTGTGATTGTTGAATATTGAAGACGATACCAATTGGTGTAAGGTGCGGTATTGGGTTTGTGATCCCTTTTGTCCCCGGTCAAGTCTTGGTTCACTTTTGATTTTGGGTTTGCATGGTATGAAGCCTCTATCCCAGATTCCTCAGTAAAGTGTTCCCTCATATGACGAAAGGTCTTGTTCCCTTGGTGTGCTGAGACTGAACTATTTGCAAAATGTCTCTCTTTCTACAGTTTTGGCATTATTTTTGGTATTTATTTTCTCAGGCAACTAGACCAGGGAAATATATTTTATAAGAAGTGTTGAGACAGTTGTCAACCCTTTGGGTTTTCACCCACCAAGTGCTGGGTTTGATTTAAAATTCCCATGAGTTTGACCTCCTGCTATAATGTTGACTTCTTGATTCCCTAGGAAGCCTATCCTAGGGTATCTTTTGTTAAAATTTTTTTACATGATATGAAGACTCAATCTGAGATTCCCCAGCGAAGGCGTCACTTATTTGATAAAAGTCTTTTCTTCCCATGCATGCTAATTTTGACTCATTTGCGAAGCATCTTCCTTTCAGCAGTACTAGCATTTTGTTTGATTTGCCCGATAATTAGACAAGGGCAATGTTTTATTTAAAGAGTGTTGAAATGGTTATCAACTTTTTGGGTTTTCTCATGCCAGGTGCTGGGTTTGATTTAAAATCCCCATAATTTTGATTTCTTGCTGTTATGTTTGACTTCTTAATTCCCCAAGTTGTTATCTCCATGAGGTTTCATACTTTCTCCCCAGAGAAATTGGTGCAATACTTACTCTCGATGTTGAAGAACGTATCTTGGTTTCCTCTCTTTGATATGATGTTGACTTCTCCAATGGAGTCAGCACGAGGTCCCCAGTTAATATCTTGATGATGGGGCACTATCTCCTCTTGTGAAGCCTGTATGATATTCCTCCCCAATGAAGTCAGCACGAGATCCTCAGTTGATGTTTTGCCGATATGGTTTCCATCTGCCTTATTTGAAATCAGCATTGCAATCCCCAGTAGACGTGCGGACCGTGAAAACATTTGCTTCCCCATTAAAGTCTGTGTGTTATTCCCCAGTGAAGCATGGAGAAGGATGTTATATCCATGTATCTGTACTATTTTGTCGCTATGATTTCTTTACTTCCGGATTATGTTCCTTCCCAGCGAAGTTAAGCCGTGAAATAGGATTATGTTTCCTCGTTTGGTGCTTATTTTCTTATGGAGTGTTCATCTTGGATGTGATTTAGCCGAGTGTTGATTGTGCCTGAGTTGGTTTTGCTTGGTTACTCCCAGTATTATATGTCTGTTTTGTCAGCATATACATGATAACACTTATACAGTCATACATACATCATGCATAGTTAAATTTAGCAAATCATTGCTCATTCACATTCATTAATATTTTATTGACATATTACCCTATTTTACAGAGTTATGTTGTCTTATCTCTAATAGAGTGCCGGCCTTAAGAAGAAAGTGTATATTCTTTCAATTTCCTTACTGAGTTATCCCTCGTGGAAGATTTTTGCTTTAGCCTTCCTGTACAGCTCTTTGTCTGGATAGATTGGGTTTCCATCTTGAGTTTATTTATCAAAGGATATATTTTAGTTGATTGTTTCACTCCAGTTTATTTTTCGTTTGAATCTTTGTTTCCCAGCGATATTATCACTTTGGATTTCTGCGAGCTTCGAGCATTGGTTTGAGAATGTGCATTTATTTTGGCACGAGAAAACGTTTATCTCCTCAGTAGGAATATGTTGGAATTTCCCTAGGAAGTTGTATTTAATTCCCCAGGAAGTCATGATTCATTCCTCAGGAAGTCATATTTCTTTCCCCAGGAAGCCATATTGCTTTCCCTAGAAAGTCATTTTTACAATCCTTCCTATAACAACAAGTGGTAGTCTCTTTATTTGAGACAACTTATATATTAGCCTTTCCAGGCGGAATGCCTTGGTTAAAGAAGAAGTTGAGACCCGTTCTAGGTGAAATTCCAGAATTTTGGAGAAACTTGTTATTATTTTTGCTACCTTCAGTGAACATTGGTAGTTCACCGTCAGTGAACATCGGTGTTATGATATTTCTTTTCTCTCTACCTTTAGTGAAAGTTGGTAGTTAACCATCAGTGAATGTTGGTGATTGTTATCTTTTTGCTACCTTCAGCGAACGTTGGTAGTTCACCGTCAGTGAACATCGGTGTTATGATATTTATTTTCCTTTTACCTTCAGTGAAAGTTGGTAGGTCACCATCAGTGAAAGTTGGTGATTGTTATCTTTTTACTACCTTCAGTGAATGTTGGTAGTTAACCATCAGTGAACGTCGGTGCTATGACATTTCTTTTTCCTTCTACCTTCAGTGAAAGTTGGTATGTCACCATCAGTGAAAGTTGGTGATTGTTATCTTTTTGCTACCTTCAGTGAAGGTTGGTAGTTCACTGTCAGTCTATGATATTTCTTTCCTTCTACCTTCAGTGAAAGTTGGTACGTCACCATCAGTGAACATTGGTGATTGTTATCTTTTTGTTACCCTCAGTGAACATTGGTAGTTCACCGTCAGTGAACGTCGGTGCTATGATATTTCTTTTCTCTCTACCTTCAGTGAAAGTTGGTAGTTCATCGTCAGTGAACGTCGATGTTTGTCTCTCTACCTTCAGTGAATGTTGGTAGCTTACCGTCATTGAACGTCGGTGTTATTATTCTTTTCTCTTTCTACCTTCAATGAACGTTGGTAGTTTCGCCTTCAGTAAAAGTTTGCATATCCTTTTGATATTCTATCTCCTCTTTAGCTGAGTTGATGCTACCTTTATCTCGTATTTGGGTGTTACACCAATAGATTCGAGTCTTTTTGTTTCACCAGTGATTTATTTTCCTGGTTGGGTTTCTCTTTTGGTCCTTATTCCTTTGCTACATCCCCAGTGGTGTTTTGCGTCCCTTTGAATTTGTTCATATGCATTCATACTCATAAGCATTGCATGGCATCTTAGGGCCAAAATAGGGTTTGTTTTATTTTTAAGTATCTTCGATCACATCGACACGAAGATTTTTAACCTTCGTATCTCCGGATAGAAGAAACTTAAATAAGGGCAGCTGTTGTACCCGAAATTTTTCCCCTAAGATCCCTTCATCATACCATATTGATTCAATCACAATAAGATCACATTAGGGCTTTTGGTTCTCCTCTCTATCTTTAGCTTTGCTCTTTGAGGAATCACCAAGCACCTTGATTTGTTTTTCTTTTGTGATCATGCATGTTTTGTTTTGACTTTCCTTTTAATTAATAAAATGCAATTTTGGTTTGTCTTACTTGTTAATAATGTAGGTAAAGGCAATGTGGCTTAGCAAGTTGATCCATGGGTTCATGAGTTTATTTCCATTCCATAGTCAATAAAGCTTGAGATATTCAAACCTCACGATTGAAGTTGTTTTGGTAAGAAATGGCATGGCAAGGATTATTTGGGTTCACCCCATTTCAAAGTTATCAAGATTGATTCAAAAGTACAAGGGGTTGATTGAAGAAGTTGTCATGGTTGGACAAGGCCTTGATCCCATTGGTCACAAGTGCATATTTCTCTCAATTCTCAAGATATGGAAGTGGTTTTGGTTGTTATGAGTTCTCATTATCATCCTCAACAACTTATATTTACAAAGCAAAAGTGTTGGTACACGAAGATTGTTTAAAATTGTCAAAGTTCCTCAAAGCATTTTCTTGATTTAGGAGCTAGGTTTTTGAACTTCAAAGAAGTATATCTTGATTATCTTTTGGTATTTTTTAGTGATTCCAAAAACATCCTTCTCTTCAAAGGGTTATTAAAAAATCACTTCAAAAGTTTCAAGGAGTTATCATGTGGAAGAAACTTGATGATGAAGAAAGATTACAATTCCTCCAGATGAACCCCCCAATTTCCCATGTGTGACTTCAAATGATCATAACTTGGTCAATTTTTATCACCTTGAGCCCACTATTTTTCCACAATGATCATGAGGATGTGAACTTTATTCCTTATTTTATCAAAGTGAGAAAATGGATGGAGGATGCCTTAAGGATACAAAAGATTATAAGTCATTTCATGATTTTTTGCCAACTTCAACAATTCATAACTCTCTCAATTTTTGGAGATTTTGAATGGTTCAAGTTTCGAAATGTCATTAAAGAGGTATATTTCATGCCATCTTTTTTGGTCAAGAGAAAATTCTAAGAGGAAGGCCATATTTGGATGCAAAACATTATAGGTCACTTTTGAAGAAAAATTTGAAATATTTCAAAGTATGGAAAGTCAACTTCTTTTTCCCAACTTTGACTCATTGCAACTTTTAGCTTAAACATACATTTGATTCCATTATTTTCCCATTGCAAAGCTTGTAATCTCATCTTTCTAAAGCTTCAAGAATCATGACCTAATACCCCTTGAGCTGAAAATGCCATTGTTTTGAAATTGGTAACTTGAAACTGAATTTCTCACCAAGTCAGAATTTTGAAATCCATAATGTGGCCTCTAATCACAAGATTTGTGCGTGTTTTTGATTTAAACTTGATTAACAAACTTGCAAGAAGTGTTTAGCACCTCAAAATGCAAAGATTGGATGAGTTTTTGTGAAAATGAGATCACACTTCACTCATGTCCAAACTCCACACGAATTCCCTCCAAAATGCATCATTCACTCTTCCTTTTGATCCCATTTGCTTCTCCTATAAATACATGAGCTATCCCATTCATTTCCTCAAGCTTGAACAACCAGAATCACCCTGCCAAACTTGCTCCATAACTCACTTTTCTGCAACTTCGAAATCAGTGTTCAAGCCTTTTTCAATCCATTGTTTCTATCAATTTACCTTCCTTGATCTTCCCTGAAGCTAACCATACAATTACCTTCAAGAATCGTGACCTATATTGATCCATAGAAGTACAGTTTCAGAGCTCTGCAACTTAACTTCAATAGGTAGATTTCTCCATCAATTCTTCCAAACTTTGATATCATTATGAAGCTATCATTGCCCTGGTTCTAGTTGCAACACTTGCTTTTATGAGGAAACACGTTTTGACCATGAAATTTCAAATCCCTTTTCAAAACTTCCCTTCCAAATTTCTTGAGATACATTTTATATAAAGTTTTCGCGAAGGTGTGGTTGTCTTCGTCTTGATGAGACGAAGCGAATGACATAGGTCCGAGCTTCTGATTTTACAGTTTGAGAGACCTGCATTTCACATTGGTTGGAGGTTGAAGATGACCAATGTGTCATCTTCCAACCAATGATGGCGTGCCATTTATATTTTTTGAAAATCTGATTTTACATTTGATTCAGTGCTTTATTCATTAAAGTCTATAACATGCACAGTGCGTCAGGTCCACTTGATCTGTTTACTAACGCGTTTTGACAATGATCAGATGGCCCATATTTTTTGGTTTGATATTTTATTTTCTGATTTTTTATTTTAATTGATTTAAATTTCAAAAACATCATAAAAAATTCATTTTTAGACTAAAAAATCTGAAACAATTATGAAAAATATTTTTGATTTTTCTCTTTCTGATTTTTATTTTTTTACAATTTTATTGTGTTTTGATATTTTTTATAAATTTTCACTTTATTTGAATTGTTTTAAATGTTTAAAAATACTTTTATGCATTTTTAAATTCTGAAAAAAATATGGAATGATCCAATGATATTGTGACAAATATTGGTGACCTCATTTATTTTTTATTTCTGACTTTGTTATTTTTAATCATTTTTGGTTTATTTTACTCATTTATTTTAATTTTAAGAATAGTTTCTGACTTTAAAAAAATTACCAAAAATTTTATAAAAATATTTGAGTTCATTACTGCTTTTTCTATGATCTTACTTAATATTTCTTGATTAATTTGAATATAGTTGATATTTTTCTCTTTTATTTCTATTTTAAAATATTTTAAAACCTTTTTTAATGTATATATTAAATGCAATATTATTTTGTGATTATTTTCTGGCTGATCTTGGGTTGAATTTTTTATTATGAACTTTACTAACATCATTGGATCCATGGTGTTGAGTCTAACTCCATAAAAATGGATGAACGATTTTAATAATAGTTTAATTAAATTTTAATTCAAATATGGTTTGTATATTCTTTCCCACCCCTCTTCATCTTGTCCCTTTCTTATTGCACTAAGTGTTATTGGAGCATGATCTCTATATCATGTCTCAAAACAAATGGTGCATAAATTGCTATTGACCGGCCTCAAAATAGGTGCGACTTCTATATAAGTCCACTTACGATTGCTTAACACAGTGCTAAATTTTGTCCCAATTCGAATAAATGATCATTCGTGGCCCAAACCTATGTTTGCAAGCCCAAGTATGTTAATTTGATCTCTTTGATCTAATAACCTTGAGATTCATTATGTGAAGGATTTGGTTCTACCAATCCTCTAATGGATCTACAATACTTTTGGTCAACACGGATCACTTAAACATCGTTAATCATTAAATGGTACTTTTGAGGATTCAAAAATGGATGATATACTTGACAAAAGCAAATGCAACTTGTTGTGTGGAGGCTTTAGTTCTACCAATCCTCTAATGAGTTCCAAATGCAAGTTTCAAGATGGTCATCCAACTAACCACTAATAATTGACTTTATTTTGTGTTTTTATGTTATGCACTTTTATTTTTTGTACCATTTACTTTTAGCATTTACATTTTATGCTATTTTCATCTTTGCTCACCTGAGCATTTACTTTCTTGTCATTTTTATTTTTCTCACTTGAGCTTTTCTTTTTTAAAAACCTAATAATCAACATGAAACATAAAAAACTTTAATGATATTTGAACTATTTGGTTACTATCCTTGGCATTATGGAGTATTGGACTTCTTGGACTTAGGATTAGAAACCTTGGCCTATGTTTTAGACCTTGTGACCTTAATTGATATTTTGTCTGGAGTTCTTGAGGTTTACCTCAAGACATTGAGTTGTTTGTTTGTTTGTGTGCAGGTTATTGTGATTACATTGTTTGTTTGTAATATGAAATTCACCCGTATACAGCCTTTACTCTGCCCAATTTTTATGAAGACTTAATACGTTTGAAGTTTGGTTTCCTCAAGAGGTCTAGTATCTTTGCTTGCTTGGTTTCAATCCAAAGAATGAGAATTCTATATTGACTCATAATGTCAAGTATTGGCTTCTTATTGGTTAGATGGTTCTTATCCCTAGCTTTTACCTTATGCTTTAGGATAGTCCCTTCTTATCCTCCCGTCTTCTTTAATTTCAAAAATCTTCTCCATCCTTTTGAAAACCCTTCTTCTTTCTAAACTTGAACCACTTTCATAATAAACTTGGACTTAGGTCCATGCACTTTCAAATTTTTTTTCATAAATAAACTTCAATCAACTTAATAATACCTTGACATTTTTTGTGAGAAGACTAAAAGTCAATCAATCTCATTTCAAACCATTTTGCCACTTTGGCTTTTTATTCTAATTTTTTCTCAAAAGATTAGACTCTTGTCAATCCTTGTAGTGATGCAAACAACTATACTTCTACAATATGTAGTGAAGTGAGATATTTTCCACTTGGGTGTTGAGTGACGCATTTTTTATTTTAAAATCCAAGCCATATCCTCCACTTTGATAAGATGCAAATTCTCCTTTATCGTGATTGTAGGTAGTAAGTATATTTTGCACACGGACAATGACGATGATGTCTTAACTCATAAAATTAATTAACACACTTGTGTTTTAAATTTTTTTAAAGGTGAACTACGTGTACCCTGATCCTCTATTGCATGAAAGGTGGTACGTAGGCACTAAAGGTTCGCAACCGCGGTGGGTACAAAAATCATAAAAATATATTTCTTTTCTCACCTCCAGCATCTATTTTACATACAACACTTTATAGCCAAAATATACATATTTTACAAAGAGGTTCCTGCGGAGTACCATGGATGTTTAGGGTGCTAATACCTTCCCTTTGCATAATCAACCCCCTTACCTTGAATCTTTCCCCCTATTTTTGGGTTACTCGTTCTTTTCCCATTCATTTGGAAACAATAAAGTGCGTTGGAGATTTTTATTTTAATCTGTATAAGTCTAGTCAATCCAATGGCTTAGTCATAAACATTTCTACCGCTACACAAAGCAACTGAACATCTAACCAAGATATAGAAGATCGTGGTAGGCGATAGAAGACAATATGAAAGATCACGGAGTGTCAGCATCAGCTAATGCAAACTCCTTACAAAGCATGGGGGTTTGATTGCAAAACCCTTCCCCACTTGACGGACTCGATACACAAGATCTGCACAACTCCGAAGCATCAACGTACAACATGAGCTAAGTATGACACGAACTAGAATGTGAGGGGGTAGATTACGAACCCTCCCCACTCTCCTCCTTTTGAGGACTTATGGTAGGATTTCAAACAACCACAATTAGCATACAGAAAGCGGTGCCTGCTACATGACTTTAAATAGTGGCTTCGAGTGCATGCTCTTTATTTCCTGCTTCCTACTTCACATGATTTCTAGAAAGCGATAAATGCCCCTACTATACATGATTTCTAGAAAGCGGTAAATGGTGAAATGAGATAAACAAGATAAAATACCAAACATATATCAATCTGTAGCAAAGCATATCAAAACAAAGAAACCCCCAACGATATTCGCGAAAGCTTCACCAATCAAAGAAAAGAGTCAGAAATCTAATGCTCAGAATAAGCGTCGAAGCATCACCGATGTGAAAATAAATCTTAATCGAAATCTCAAGCACATCTACACACTGCACAATAAACCTGTATAAGGCTCAAACATTGATAAGTAAAAGTGAATTACAAAATCTCAAGTAATCGGATAATCAGGATTTAATTCCTAAAAGCAAATAAAAAATTTAACAAATTTTTATTGATTTTATAAGTTTTTATCATGTAAAAAGAAAATTCAAACAAATATAAATAATTAACAAAATTATTTAAAATAAAATTGCAAAAAGCAAAAGAAACAAGCCAAAAGGGTGCAAGTTGGAATTCATGTGGTGTTGTAGTAAGTCTGGCGCCTAGACCCAGACTGTTGAGTCCACATTCTATTTTTGTTGCACATGGCTTCAACTTGCTAAAAAGACGCATTGGGCTTAGGAGGGAGATACAGGCCAAAAACCAGGCATGTAGGAGTAATTTGGGCGCTGGTGTAATACCCTAAATTTGTCCTACTCTTTCACTTTTATCTGGTTTATGCATTTTGCGCTTCTCATTCCATCTGCATGCCCTCCATTAGGTCATTTAACACATCATGCATCATTAATCAAATAATTTGGCATGAGATCAAGGTATTTGATCAATACAATAAAGCTCTCATAATTTTTCAACGCATGTTTGAGTTATGGAAGACTTGGGTATTTTCGGTGAATTTAAAATAGTGCGAATTGGAAATAATGTTTTGACTTATCTGAGTTTGAGAATTCGCATCTCTAGATTAGAATGGTTTTTTAATTGATTCTTGATGTTTTAAAACCGTCTTGATGTTCTCTTCAACTCTCATGTTCGGACCAAAAGCTAATTCTCAAAGGAAAGTCTCCGAATACGCAGTTCTTTTGGAAGTTATATGGTGAAAAATACAAAGGAAAATGTGCTGAAAGTGCATTTTTGGCACACTAAAAAAATCATAACTCGAAGCTCGTGACTCGGTTTGAGCCTGTCCCGGTGGCAAAATTTTCGTCTTGATGTCATCTACATTTCGTATCTCATAGCTGGAAGCCAGTTCTACTCAGAGAGTCTTTGAATATATGAATTTATCAAATATGTTCGCACAAGAAAATTGTGACAAATGTTCACCTGCTTCATCTTCAGAAAATCATAACTCGGTTGATTCTTATCGTATCGATCTGGTTTCGGTGGAATTGGTTTACTAATTAAGTTGGCTAAATATTGCTTTCAACTTTTCAATGCGAATGGTATCCCGAAGACCTTTCGTTTTTGGTCCAAAACACATGCAATGTATTTGAAAATCCTGAACCGAGAAATATTTACATCTGAGACGAAACTTCAAAAAAATCATAACTAAATCACCATTTATCTGATTAATCCTATCTTCGGACATGGTGTTGTTCTCGATGTTGGCTAAATTTTAGTTTCACATTTCAACTTCAAAAGTCTCGCCGAGAGACTTGTGAATTTGACCTTAAGGTGTCGGACTCTGATGAACTAAAAATTGACACATTTGCTTGTGTTTATTGGAGGCTAATTCATTCAAAAAACGGCACACTATATATTCTTATTCCCTCCAATTTTCAAGGGGACCCTCATAATTTACCAATTCTCAAAAACACTCAAAAACACTCAAAAACTTTCTCTCATCTTACTCAAGGATCAAAGGGCAATTTTCTCTCATTTTCATCAAGAACACCAACAACTCATCCAACAACTTTTTCAAGATCCAAAAAGTCAAAGAAGCTTAATTCTTCTCCGATCTCGAATCCAGTTGTTACAATCTCTTCTCCTCAACCTACTCTTTGATTCCACTGTTGGTTTTCTTGATTTAAGCACTTTTGCATTATTGATTCTTGAAATAAGTACTTTTCTAGAATTGATAATTGAAGTGAGTTTTGAATAGAGAATTGAATTGTGATTGTGAATCTAGTGGTAGAATTGTAAATTGATTGATCAAGATGCTTAGATCCGGAATTGGATGATCAATAATCACTTTTACAATTAATTGATTCTCAAGATAAGTGCTTATTCATGTTGTTTAACATTATTGCCTTTGAGAATTGATAGAAATCTGAATTTGCATGTGATTTGACATAGACTAGAGCCTTGGTTTGTGAATCAAAATCCATGTGCAATCTTGTGTATATTATGTGCTCGACACAATACTCTAGTCATGACATCTTGGCCTTAAGGAATGAGATCACCAATTTTTGAATGCACATAAATCCTCTATGCTATGATGAATGCATAATTGGTATGAATTCGGTTTTCTAATCCGATAAAAACATGTCGAAACATGTCAAAACTCATAAATAAAAGGATTATGAGTTAATACTTCAATCATGCAATGATCAAGGAGATTTTAAGGCATAATTTTTGTTGTTTTGGTTTCTGTTTCGTGCTGTGGATATTTTATAATTTCCAAGCTTTCCAACGATTTGAACCATGCGCAAAACAGACACTCGATGCAAAAGTTATGTTGCTTCAAAGTTTCAATTGAGCGAGAGTGCAGTTGAGTCGACGCATAGTTTTTTTGAGTCAACGCAAACAGTTTGGTTCACCCGTGGGAAGTGTTGCACCGAACCAGTGGTCAATAAAAACTAAGAAAAATCCAGGGCATGAGTCGACGCATAGCCTGTTGCATACGACGCAAACATCCTGATCACCTGCGGGAAGTGTTGCACCGACCTAGTGGTCGATGCAAAATGAGAAAATTTCAGGCATGAGTCGACGCATGCCCTGTTGCGATCGACGCAACTTTTCTAAATTTTTGTTTTTTGCTCCTTTAGCTTTGCTTTTGCTATTGTTTGCTCCAAATTTCTGCCTACGCTTTTATACTTTAATTTTTCTTGTTATTTTTAACATGTGTGTTAATTGTGTAATGTACATTTGGATAGTTTCCGATCATGTAATTATCACTCAATCATTTGATCAAAAAACTTGTTTGGACTTTCGATTTGTGGTCCGATTTTACGTTCGACACACATGCCATCGTTTTGTGCCCCATATCTTGTATAATTGTATTTTGTGCAGGTGCTCAAAAATACAGATATCTTAGTTGGATATTATTTCGGACTTTGTTTGTTTCTTGGTGAAGCTTGCTCGACACGTACTCCCTGCTTCTCCAGTGCTCTCGTTGGCTTTTGACGATTTACTTGCTTGTGGTAGTCACTGCCACCTCCTTTGCACTTCTCCGCACTTTATCGCATTTATTTACCGCTTTACTAGAAATCATGAGAAGTAGGGCTTTACTTCTTTTTGATGCCGTGAGAAGTAGGAATAGAGATGTATGATGGGGGTCTCCGTTTCTGATCATGTCAGCAACCTCTCTAGTTTATTTAAAGACCCGTTTAGGGAAATTATGCATTGTTTGCCATTGTGTGCTACTCGTATGTGGTTTGTTTAAAACCCTACCTTTGTGTAGGTATTTTGCAGGTGTGTTTACATTTTGTGCATGTATTATTCCCCCGTCCCTTATTGAAGTCCTCAAAAGGAGGCAAGTGGAGAGGGTTCGCAATCAACCCCCGAAACTCCGCTCATGTCATCCTTAGCTCGTGACGCACCATGATGCTTCGGAGTTGTGCCTACTCTTGTGTATAGAGTCATCAAGTGGGGAGGGGTTCTGCAATCGAACCACCATGCTTTGTCAGGAGTTCGTAATCGCTGATGCTTATACTCCATGATTGTTCATATCGTCTTCTGTCACCTACCTCGATCTCCTATATCTTGGTTAGGTGTTCAGTCGCTTTGGACGTCACATTTTTGTTTTTTTCATCTCATTCCCGCTTGTTTGTCTCGCGTGATACACTCCCCTTGGCTAAATCATTTCTCTTCTTTTCCTTACTATTTTATGTGTATGCTCTTTTGAGTTTGATTGCTTTATCCTTGTACATACCATGTTCCCTTAGGATGTGCTTTCTCCTTTCGGATGCAAGCTAGACCTTAGGTTGCAAACCATGCATGCTAACATTAGGTAGAGATTCCCCTTCCATCCTTGACATATGGCTACCATTGTATGATAACATTAGGTTAGAAATAGGTTAGTCTCCCTTAGACTCTTTTCTTCCCCTTTTGCATCCTTGCATCTAAAACTAAAACCTCTTGCTTTAGCAAATCATAAAATATGCTAATCATATTTAAACCATTTTTCAAGGTAACAAAACACAAACCAATCAAATGTGGCATCTTGCCTCGAGGGTGTAACTCGAAATCATTTTCAACAAGGATATGATTAATTTACTTCTGTGCCAACGTGTAAGTCTCTAAAGGTCTAGCTACGGTAGAAGACGAAATTAACATGGTCCATAAAAAACACAAAAAAGACATGTGAGCCGAACTACGGTAACTCTGATTCCCCAAAAAGGATACATAGGCATTGGGGTAGGGCCCAAGCGAGTACAACTTTATTTTCGCTACATTCTTTTCTCCTTCCTTTTTCACGCATTCTCCCTTTAGCAGTAGTAAACAATAACCATAGATCAAACACATCCATAAGATAGACAACAAGAGTGGATACCGTAGAGTACTACGGGCGTGTGGGGTGCTAATACTTTCCCCTCACATAATAGACTCCCTTACCCGATCTCTCAGTCGCAAGACCATGACTTCTCTCTTCTCAGGTTTTCTCGATGTTTACCTTTCCCTTCATGTGGGATAAAATACGTTTAATGGTGACTTCATTGTTTGATGATTTTCAACCGGTTGTTTCAGCTGGCGACTTCACTAGGGATAGGTCGACCAAATGCTGGTCCATCCCGGAGTCACTCCTAACTCTTGTTTCTTTTATTTGGGTGTTTATATTTATGCTTTCCGTTTATTCATCCATACATGATTACCTGAGCATATGTATGCATTGCATTTTATTGTTTTCCATATGCTACTATTGTACTGGATCTGCTTCTTGATTGGGTGGGTGTTACAAGAGGTAAAAGGCCCCGCACCCAGGCTATGAGTGAATTCCATAGGATCTAGGAATAGAGTCGCCATGGCATCTACGAGGTATATGTATTGTAGACCCGACCATGAGACCCATGACTTCAGAGGAGGTTCGAAGGGGTGTCATCGTATAATGATACTAACAGACGAACTCTCTGACTATGATTAGACCTTTGACCTTACCCTGACCTAGTTTTCACCAGTGAGTGGGGAGGGGATTATTATCACATGTACAGATGGTGACCATGTTCAGATGGTTACTCATGTTCAGATGGTGACTATGATCAGATAGCCACTATTGGTTATGATGGTTATGTTCTGGATTTCTGTTGGTGACTTATTCAGATGCTATATTTTGTTGGTGACTGTATGGTTCTCAGATTTATTTTCTGAGTTCCTGACTTGTTTATTCGGAGGTTCATTCAGCCCTTCGATCTTGGTATTCCCAGCATGTTCAGAAAAGGCTCAACAGTATCTGGTGTTCTAGAAGCCTTGATCCCATATAATGGAAGATCCACATGGTATTTGGTTCTTGTATGTGAAGAAGTTGTGTCAGACCTTTGATACAATAATATTCATATGATTTGGAACAATGCATCAATCATATTCAGAAGTGATGGAACATTGATCCCATTTGATCCCATGTCTTTGCATACATAACATGGTTACCACATGCTTAACATACATGTTCTGTTATTTCCAGAGAATCATATTTTATTCTTGTGCTAAACTCTTCCATCTTTTACTTGCGTAAAATCAAAATCAAAGCATGTAAATTCCTTGGAAATGACAGAACATGGCATAGAATTCATTCATGCACCCCATGCATATTCATGCATTCATAACAGGTACCCAAAGATTGGGGATTCTTATTCAGACCTGGTGCTCTCTTCAGAGGTTCAAACTTAATTTCTTATTGTATGTGTTCAAAGATCAGTATGGGATAACTCTGTGGGGGATTTACCGATGTGAAAATCCCAATGGGGTTAGTTGTGGTATACATGCAAGCTTTGTTCCATGGTCAGGAATTCTTCGTGTAGGTGTTTAGGTATTGGCTTGCATTTTTGGTAAATTCCAAGTGTATGTGTGAATGTCATGACTGATGTCATAACATTCTAGTTCAGGTTGTACTAACTCTTTAGGTACATGTGCAGAAAAATATTGTAACTCAAATACTGATGTTTATAAGTGTGTATCTGAGCATGTTTGCAAAATGATCACATTTTGCTAATCAGTAGACAGGTTTTCTCAGATGTCATAACAGATGTTATGACATCCTGTTCTGAACTAGCAGGATTACAGGATTGGATAAGTCTGAGTTTTTTTCAGGAAATAACTCAGTCCTTCCTAAACAGAATCCTGCGTTTTCTGAGGAGTAACCTAGCTCAATCCTAACCTGATCAATAAAGTACTGTGACCTGGTCTTAAGGTCAAACGGAATCAACCCTAGGTTTTTGGAAACCCTAACTGAAGTTGCAGCTGCTATATATTCAAACAGAGCTGCGGTTTTTGAAGTCATCCCTGCTGATTGATTAGAAGATCAATTTTGTAATCTGTATAGATTTGTTTATTGTACTCCAAGCAATTATCATTGTGATAAGTGCCTTGGAATAGGTTTCAGTTGTAAGGGTTGTGTAGCACTCAAAGCTTTGAAGCAAGAGTGTTTGAATGTTACTTGACTAAAGCTGTGAAGCAGAGTCAAGTTAGTTGTGTACAACACTCAAAGCTGTGAAGCACGAGTGATTATGTTACTTGATTAAAAAGTTGTGAAGATTAATCAAGTGTGTTTTGAAGAGTGTCTTCATCAATTCTTAAGTCAAATTGGTTTATGTATCACTGCTGTGATTGAGGGGGAGTGAGTAGGAACTCAGGTTTAAGTTGTACTTAGATTAGAATTGCATTGGGTAGGTCTTAAGTGAAGGAGATAAACTAGTTGGTTTATTCCTGAATTAACATCTCTTATAGTGGATTCTCTCCCTGGCTTGGTAGCCCCCAGAGTAGGTGTTGTTGCACACTGAACTGGGTAAACAATTGACTGTGTTATTTACTGCTTTTGTATTTACTGTCATATAGTAAGTCAGATACCGTGTCATAACATTGGACGTGACATTGAGTATCTGTAGCCAGAATTTCAATTGGTATCAAAGCAGGCACCCTGCCTGTATTACTGGGTGAGATCTAGGGATATCACTTTCTGGCACTATGGACAAAGAAGGAGTTTTTGGAAATAGACCACCCATTCTGGATGGAACTAATTATGACTACTGGAAACCTCGTATGATTGCCTTCCTAAAATCTCTGGATAAAAAGGCTTGGAGAGCTGCTGACAAAGGATGGATTCATCCCACCATAACTGAAAGAGATGGGACAATCAGTCTGAAGCCTGAAGAAGATTGGAGTAAAGAAGAAGATGAGTTAGCTCTGGGAAATTCAAAAGCCTTAAATGCCTTGTTCAATGGAATAGATAGAAACATCTTCAGACTAGTACATCAATATGAACTGGCCAAGGAAGTTTGGGATACTCTCAAAACTACTCATGAGGGCACTTCCAAAGTAAAAATGTCAAGGCTTCAGATGTTGACCACTAAGTTTGAGAATCTAAAAATGATGGAAGATGAAACCATTCATGAGTTTCACATGAACATCTTGGAGATTGCCAACACCTCAGGAGCACTGGGAGAAAAAATGTCAGAAGAAAAACTGGTGAGGAAGATTCTCAGATCCTTGCCTAAAAGATTTGCAATGAAGGTAACTGCCATAGAGGAAGCCCAGGACATTAGCAAGTTAAAAGTGGATGAACTTATTGGGTCTCTTCAGACTTTTGAGATGGGGATCACTGATAATGGTGACAAGAAGAACAAAAGCATAGCACTTGTATCCAAAACTGATGTTGAATACAAGGAAGATGAAGAAGAAAACATATCAGAAGCCATTGCCATGCTTGGAAGACAGTTCAACAGACTCATCAAAAGAATGGACCCAAAGTCAAAGTCTAATGTTCATAACATTCCTTCTGACATTGACAGCAGAAGACCAAGGTCAGAAGATAAGGGAAACCAAGGCAGAGGTATTCAATGCCATGGATATGAAGGATATGGACATATTCGAGCTGAATGTCCTACCTTTCTTAAGAAGCAAAAGAAAGGAATGACTGTTACCTGGTCTGACTATGATTCAGAAAGCAATTCTGAAGAAGAATCTGCCAAACTAGTTACTGCCCTAACTAGTGTTTGTACTTCTGAAAGTGACACCAGTGATGAAGAAGTGACATTTGAGGAACTGGCTGATACCTACAAGAAATTGTGTATCAGAAGTGGTGAAGTCTGTGTGCAAAATGAGAAACAATCAAAACTCATTGTAAAGCTGGAGGCTGAAAAGAGAGCAAATCTTGAAACTATAAGTCATTTAGAAGGAGAAGTTCAACTGCTGAACTCACAACTGAATCAAATGACCAAATCAGTCAAGATGTTGACCAATGGAACAGACAAATTGGAAGAGATTCTTCAGGCTGGACAAAATATGGGAAATAAATCTGGCCTAGGATTTGTGGAAACAAAGAAATTTGTTACCAGGAAGCAAATGTCAAAACGGATGTCTCAACATTACTCTCAACATCAGGGACAGAGACATATGAAGAAGAGGTACCAAAGATGGAGATGTCATCATTGTGGGAAATATGGTCACATAAAGCCCTTCTACTTCAGATTACATGGATATCCGAATCAGAACTCAGATGTCAAACCTAAGTCGAAAAGGGTACCACACACTCCTCAATGGAAGAAAAAGGCTACTGCACTAATAGCTCACACTTCCCTGAAGATCTTTGCCAAGGAAGATTGGTACTTTGACAGTGGATGTTCCAGACACATGACTGGATTCAAAAATCTCCTCAATAATGTTATGCCTCACACCACCAGTTTTGTGACCTTTGGAGATGGTGCTAAAGGAGAAGTCAAAGGAGTTGGCAATTTGGACTACCCTGGAGTTCCAAGTCTGAATAAGGTACTGCTGGTAAAAGGATTGACTACTAATCTCATTAGCATCAGTCAATTATGTGATCTAGGATTCATGGTCAACTTCTCAAGATCTGAATGTCTAGTAGTTAATGAAAAACTAGATGTTGTAATGAGAGGAATCAAATCCAAAGATAACTGTTATGTGTGGCAGCCTGAGAACACTGATATCTCCACTATGAGTCAAATCATTAAAGAAGAAAAAGAGATGAAACAGTGGCAGCATAAGCTTGGAAGAATAAAAAGAGCTATTCCTATGGAAGCTGTCAGAAGAACTCCAAAACTACAGGCTGATAATATGTGTGATATGGCAAAGAACAAGTCTCAAAAATTCTGTTCTCAAAACATCTGGTCAAAACAGATGCTACCTAAGTACAATGTTACACAAGATGTTGTGACATTGTGGTGTGATAATCTGAAAACATTCAACATCTCCTTGAACCCTATTGACTTTGAAGAGAAGAAGTCACTTGAACTAGAACATAGCTTCTCTAAGCTTCAGCTGACTGATTCCTCTACCAAGGCGCTTGTTGAAAATAAACTTGAAAATTTGAGGGGCAGACTGGGTATTCACCAACATGTTAAATTATAGCAATTAGTTTTGCTGAAAACAAGGGTTGAAGGGATTAATTCTATTAAGTCTATATTCAGTGGGTTAATCATATTCATTCACAATTCCTTCAAAAGCCTTAAGAAGTTGAAGAGACTCCCTTGTACTCCCTACCTCTCTCATCCTTGCAACCTGTTTCCTCCCTCCAATCAAAGAGTTCTCTCAAACTGCTCAACGTTAAACACAATGTCTCAAACATCGTCTTCCACTATGGCGGCTTCGTCTCACTCATCATCATCGTCATCTGATCAAGATTCTAGGGCAATCACGACATGCATAGAATCTGAAGTACTTGAGGTCACTCCTCTCAGGAAGATGGCAACTAACCCAGCCAGAGTCAAGAAGCTCAGGACCAGACATGCAGGAAGAGCTCAAGCTACAGTCTCTGGTAATTCTTCTCTTCCTTCATCTCCTATACCTAATAAAGAAGGAACAGTTCAAGTACACCAAGCTATTGCTAGACTGGTTACTAGCATTCTGAGTGGCAACCAATCTGTACCGGGGATTTCTATCCCTTTGAATCAATCAGAAAGTCCAAATGTGGAAGGTTCTGAAAATATAGATGTCACTGAGGATGTTGTGACACCAAAAGACAACATTCAGAATCCCTCTGAAAAGGCTGCTGATCCACCTATCATTGATGTGGATGAAGATTACTCAGATAATGAACTGATAGCTAATGTGAACCCTAGCATTGCTAGGAGATTGATGAAAAGAAAAAGTAGTGAGACTGTTAAACCTAAGAAATCCAAGGCTGAAGGGATGGCTGAGAAAATTCAGACAAAAGGGAAGAAGGCACAGGTGCTGACTGCTAGACAACCAATCTCCAAGAAAAGAAAAGAACCTGAAACTTCTGACTCTGATGATGAATCAGAATTTGAGATTGACATTGACAATACTCCTATCAGAAGAAAGCTCCCCTCCAGCAAGATTGCTAGAGTGCCTGAAGTGCCAACAGACAACATCTCCTTTCATCATCCTGATAATGCAAACAGATGGAAGTATGTTTGCTTGAAGAGAATAGCCTTGGAGAGAGAACTCAACAATGATGCCTTGGAGTGCAAAGACATCATGGATCTGATCAGGAATGCTGGGCTAATGAAGTTCAGCAAATGTTATGAAAATCTGGTTAAGGAGTTTGTAGTGAACCTGTCCAATGATTGTGCTGATGGGAGGTCAGCTGATTTTGAGAGTGTGTTTGTTAGAGGAAGAAGGGTCAAGTTCTCTCCATCAGAAATCAACAAGTTTCTTGGAAGAACAAATAAAGACTGTCCTGATCTAGAGGCAACTGACAATGAAGTGTGCTTGACCATCACTGCCAGGCAAGTAAAGTACTGGCCATTGAAAGGGAAGCTGAATGCTAGTAAACTCAGCATGAAATTTGCCATCTTGCATAAAATAGGTGCAGCAAACTGGGTGCCTACAAATCACAAATCAACCATCTCCACAGGATTGGGGAGATTTATCTATGCTGTAGGAACCAAGACTGCCTTTGACTATGGAAGGTACATCTTTGAACAAACCTTGAAGCATGCTGGCAGTTATGCTGTCAAAGGACCAATTGCTTTTCCCTCCCTCCTTTGTGGAATCATCCTTGCACAATATCCTGACATCCTTGTAGCAAGAGATACAGTCTGCAAAAGAGCCCCTGCCCTTGGCCTGCACTACAAACTGTTTCAGGGATCCCATGCTCCAGACATTGTCATAACATCAGCTGAGACATCGTCTGCAAAGATTCAGTCCAAAACATCAGATGTCATAGCTGTTTTAAAAGAAACTTGCAAAGATCTGGATGCTAGAAAAAGGACCCTAGAAGCTCTAATTGCCAGGCTAGAAAAGGAAGAAGCTGAAGAAAGCAGGAGGGAAGAAGATGAAGGACAGCTCAACAATGAAGAAATTGGCTCCTCTGAGTCTGATGACAGTACTTGAAGGATGATTGCTGCTTGGTGGTGTTGCTGGTGGAGTTTGGAAGTATGTTCTGCTGTTGTCTGCTGCTGATCTCATTATTTTGTCTTGGATAACTGTATAACTTTATAAACATGTAATCTTTGGCCCATTTGTGGCTAAAGTGGGGGAGAATATTTTTGGTACTGCTTAATTAGTACTTAACACTATATTTTTCTGCTGTCACTTATTTCTGCTGCTATCTATCTATCTCTGATTGTTTAGGGACTTTAGCCAAAAATCTGCCAAAGGGGGAGTTTGTAGGTGTTTAGGTATTGGCTTGCATTTTTGGTAAATTCCAAGTGTATGTGTGAATGTCATGACTGATGTCATAACATTCTAGTTCAGGTTGTACTAACTCTTTAGGTACATGTGCAGAAAAATATTGTAACTCAAATACTGATGTTTATAAGTGTGTATCTGAGCATGTTTGCAAAATGATCACATTTTGCTAATCAGTAGACAGGTTTTCTCAGATGTCATAACAGATGTTATGACATCCTGTTCTGAACTAGCAGGATTACAGGATTGGATAAGTCTGAGTTTTTTTCAGGAAATAACTCAGTCCTTCCTAAACAGAATCCTGCGTTTTCTGAGGAGTAACCTAGCTCAATCCTAACCTGATCAATAAAGTACTGTGACCTGGTCTTAAGGTCAAACGGAATCAACCCTAGGTTTTTGGAAACCCTAACTGAAGTTGCAGCTGCTATATATTCAAACAGAGCTGCGGTTTTTGAAGTCATCCCTGCTGATTGATTAGAAGATCAATTTTGTAATCTGTATAGATTTGTTTATTGTACTCCAAGCAATTATCATTGTGATAAGTGCCTTGGAATAGGTTTCAGTTGTAAGGGTTGTGTAGCACTCAAAGCTTTGAAGCAAGAGTGTTTGAATGTTACTTGACTAAAGCTGTGAAGCAGAGTCAAGTTAGTTGTGTACAACACTCAAAGCTGTGAAGCACGAGTGATTGTGTTACTTGATTAAAAAGCTGTGAAGCTTAATCAAGTGTGTTTTGAAGAGTGTCTTCATCAATTCTTAAGTCAAATTGGTTTATGTATCACTGCTGTGATTGAGGGGGAGTGAGTAGGAACTCAGGTTTAAGTTGTACTTAGATTAGAATTGCATTGGGTAGGTCTTAAGTGAAGGAGATAAACTGGTTGGTTTATTCCTGAATTAACATCTCTTATAGTGGATTCTCTCCCTGGCTTGGTAGCCCCCAGAGTAGGTGTTGTTGCACACTGAACTGGGTAAACAATTGACTGTGTTATTTACTGCTTTTGTATTTACTGTCATATAGTAAGTCAGATACCGTGTCATAACATTGGACGTGACATTGAGTATCTGTAGCCAGAATTTCACTTCGAGAAGGAAGATAATTGATTGAAGACTCAGATGAGCCAGGTCATGAAATCTTTGATGATTATGTCAATGATCTTGCACTTACTGCCGCAACAGGTTTTCTTTTCTCCTCATCTTTTAGGAATTTCTTTCAACCATGGAGTGCTACACAACCTTGAGTTTTTGGAACATCTTATCAGCAGATGGTTCCCATTTACTAAGGGATCTTATATCAGTGCTTCGTTCTTGTTGACCAATGTCAGATGCGGCTATCACGTCGGGGTATCCAACTATTCAATCAGGGGCACTCTCCACAGCTTTATATTCCCTAATCTGTTCGACATCAGCCAATCATTATTCCTCGAGTGAATTCATTGGGCCAGGCTTTTAAGAAAAGACAAAATAAGCATGATGAGCACGTAGATGCGATCCCAGTGCATTACATCTAGTTATTCCCTCGCCTGGTGGAAGTTCAATTGGAAGCTTTGATATTTGGGGTCCTCGTCCCACAAACATATCTTCTGATTGCGATACATATGCTAGATGTATCCCCTATTCCAGGGCACCCAGTTTTGATATTGAAAACTATAAAGGGGTTGAAGTATAAAGCCCAACACATGTCTAGCATCTCTTTCAAAGGTCCAATTTCTATTTGGCCAACTGTCACATTCTTTCTCACCAGATGGATGTATCTTCCGTTCTGATAGAAGACGAATTATATTGTTCCTTTGTGGTGTAATATGCTTGGTAATGTAGTTTATACTGATTCTCTTGATAAAGCATTCATTCTCTCTCCTAAAAGAATCTCCTACACATATTCTGGGGCACCTGGCCATTCGATTGAAGATGGAACGTCATCCAGAGACCAGGTCCAAGACTAGCTCAATTTAAACACTGTTATGTTCATATCAGATCAGAAGGAGAATTCTCTCGCCTATTCAAGCACCGAGACTGCGAAAAGTCATCATAATCAAGAAATCCATATGGAGTCAAGTCTCCTCAACAATGGCAATCATTGGTTTCTTTACTGCATTTTCATTCGCATTCTTACTTGTTTGTTTAAACATTGCTTGCATGTAGAAACTTGTCTATTTTTGAATGAAAATCTTAATGCAATAGGTGTGCTTGTCTTGAAGTGTCCCTTTAATTTTTATTCAGCCATTCATTATCACTCTTTGAATTTTTTTACTTGCATATTGATTCCAAGTCTTCAAGTCTTATGCTTAGGCAAATATTGGAAGGAGAATGACGATAATCTAAAAACGCAAAAACCTCTGGTTGGTACGCTTTTGAGTAAGACCCTGCTGACGATGTACATGCCTTGTTTCTATCCCTAAACACCAGAGATATAAGGGAGATAGACCCTCGTTAACACCTTTGAGCCTTCGAAGTAGGAGTTTCTTTTCTGTTTAGAAAAAAAAACCCTCGTTTTAACCCTGGGGCAGGTAGTGTTCAGTTAATTTGATCAAGCGTTTAGGACTCATCAAGAGTGTGTATCAAAGGATACAATCATGGTTATTCATCAAAAGGTTGAGGAAATTCAAAACCAAAATGGTTAGCCCTCATCTATTAGCAACATGCATCAACTAACGATATCCCAATGGGTGTCTCTCGCACATCATAAGGTCAACAAATGACGATACAACAATGGCTATCCCTCATCTACCAAAGACTCAGACATTCACGGTCACTTCCAACAAATAAAAGACAACGTGAAGATCAATGACTTGTTCAAAATGGAAAATATGAATAAGAAAGAAACAAAAATCCCCGCTGAGTTGAAACTTGTTCCAAATTGAAATTCAAAGGAATTTGTTCAGGCAAAAGAAAAAAAAGCCTAGAAGGCGAGAAAAGGATTACTAATAAAATCCTCATTGAAAGAACAAGGTCGTGTGATTAGACACTAAAATCAAAAGTTTATGACTGTCGTGTCCAAGAGGTCTCAGTGGTTCCTCAACCATCGCAAACTCTGCTCGAGAGATGAACGCTTGTGTCGGGTCAACTGAACATAGGAATGGAGAACATCATGGAGAATGGGTGGGAACCAAATAATTTTGAGCCTTAAATCCTTTTTTCTAAAACTGTAAACCAGGCTACGTTAAAACCCTTTCAAAGTCCTAACTGAAGCATGGGTCAATTTGAAAGCGTGCTACAACTAGATAGCATTTGACTGACTCCTAAGAGGTATATTTAAATATTTGTGTTGGCATCATGTGCTTGCATTACCTTTCTTAAAAAATAATTTCGAATGTTTCTCTCTAGCTAGTGACTCGTTCACAACAGAGTTGTAACATCATTTCATTCAAAGTTTTTTCAAAATTCAAGACTTACATATATGTTGCTTTAGAATTTTCATTCTCGTAATAAACATTCTTCTGCATACAAAACAACTGGTTGACATCAAGTAAGTTTACACAATGAACAATTAGTAAAGAGCTTAATCTTGTCAGAGAAGAAAGGCTTGAATAATATGTTGAAGCAAGAGTCAGCTGTCACAAGAGAAATGACTTATCCATGGGCATGTTAACCAGTGATTTTTGTCAAGAGAAAGCATCTTGGTGCTTCACAGTCTGAGTATCCTTTAGGAATGAAGTTAGCAGATTCCATCAATCTGGGGCAATCAAGTCGAGAGTCGATCTCTCCGAGTTCAACCAAATCTGGGGCATTCACTCAAAGCTATCAATCAGAGGCTATCACATCGATAAATCTCTTCAAGCTAATATCAAGCAGAGGCTATCGCGTCGATAAATCTCTTTAAGTTGCAATTAACTTGGGGAAATTACATCAAGAAATCTATTCGGAATTCATTCAACCTGGGGAAGTTACGTCGAGATTCGACAAACCTCTCCAAGGAAGCTGTAATCAAGAGAAGTTTATTTCGTGATTCAAGACATTGGGGTAGGCCATCTCATATCGTATTGTGGCACGAATATTCCGGTCTTCTATTCAGCACATATCTTCTTAGAAATCCCACAGACAGGGGCATTCCTCATTCGTACTTGCAAATTTGCTCAAGACAATTATGTTGTACGAGACGGATCAAGCTAAAAGCGCCATAACGGTCACCCTGACCTAGCCAACGCACGAAGCTGCCTTCATCTACTACAGACAATTTTAAACCTGATTCCCCAAGTGAATTCAGAAAGTTCAGAATCATCATTTAACTTGGCATGCACAAGTGCATCCCCAAGAGAGTTAATCATGTGCATCCCCAGTGGAGTTAATCAAGTGCATATCTAGTGGAGCTAAACCGGGGCATTCACAAAGCTAAACTGGGGCATTCACAGGTGTCTATGCCCATTTTTTATCCCCAAGTGATTCAAGAGGTAATTCGGTAATTCCCCAGTGTGGCGTAATCTTGGGGCATGTATTCAGAGAGATTCACATGGTGTTTGGTATCCATTTTTCGGCATATTCAGTTCTACCATCCTCTCACTAGTTTAGGATGTATAGAAGTCGGGAAAGATTATCTCTTCCCCAACAACACAATTCAGAATTCAGTGGCGTACGTGAAAACTCGCTTTGTCAGTAATTCAATCTTCAATGGAGTCACCGGTGATCTTCGGAGCTCCCCGATGCAAATTCTTATCAATATCCCCAGTGATCTTTGGTACTGTAGGTTTCCAGTGCCGATATGTATCGACATCCCCAGTGATGAGCAACAACTCCCAATGAGCCTTCGCTTATCCCCATGAAGTTTATCTCTTTGCATTTGCATATAGTTATCACTGTATAACATTGCATATTCAAAAGCGCGTAGAAGATCCACCAAAATGGATCTCTGTGTCAAAAGAAATTCAAACATGCATACGAAGTATAAGCTAGATCAGGTACCATACATGAAAGACCTGAATCATTTAAAGGCGGTGATACATTCCCAGAAGAGGGTATCACCCTAAACCTTCAGCTAATGACCTTCACCTTCACAATGCCCAGCAAAATCAATACACCTTATCATAGATTCCCTTGTAGGTCGTCCATAGGCCTGGCTTTTGGTAGATCGCCCGTAGGTATTACCTTAGGATCTTATATCGACTATAGATCTAGATCCCTTTGTAGGTCACCCGTAGGCCTGGTAACTTTAGCAGATCGTCTGTAGGTCTCACTTTAGAACCTGAGATCGCCCGTAGGATAGGTTCTTCCTATAAATCATATTAGAATCTGAGATCTCCCGTAGGCTAGGTTCTTCCTATAAATCTTCTTAGAACTTGAGATCGCCCATTGGCTAGGTTCTTCCTTTGATCATCTTAGAACCTGAGATCGCATGTTGGATAGGTTCTTCCTATAGATCTTCTTAGAACCCGAGATCGCCCATTGGCTAGGTTCTTCCTTCGATCATCTAAGAACCTGAGATTACCTGTTGGCTAGGTTCTTCCTCAGATCATCTTAGAACCTGAGATCGCCCGTTGGCTAGGTTCTTCCTCAGATCATCTTAGAAGCTGAGATTGCCTATTGGCTAGATTCTTCCTATAGATATTCTTAGAACTTGAGATCGCCCGTTGGCTAGGTTCTTCCTCCGATCATCTTAGAACCTGAGATTTATTGTTGGCTAGGTTCTTCCTATATATCTTTTTAGAACCTGAGATTGCCTGTTGGGTAGGTTCTTCTTATAGATCTTCTTAGAACCTGAGATCAACCGTTGGCTAGGTTCTTCCTCAGATCTTCTTAGAACCTGAGATCACCCGTTGGCTAGGTTCTTCCTCAGATTATCTTAGAACTTGAGAACGCCCATTGGCTTGGTTCTTCCATTAGATCATCTTATAATCTGAGATCTCCCGTTGGCTAGGTTCTTCCTATAGATCTTCTTAGAACCTGAGATCGCCCGTTGGATAGGTTATTCCTATAGATCTTCTTAGAACCTGAGATCTCTTGTTGGCTAGGTTCTTCCTATAGAACTTCTTAGAACCTGAGATCACCCATTGGCTAGGTTCTTCCCATAGATCTTGTCTTAGAACCTGAGATCGCCCATAGGCTACGTTCTTCCTCAGATCATCTTAGAACCTGAGATCTCCTGTTGGCTAGGTTCTTCCTATAGATCTTCTTAGAACCTGAGATCTCACATTGGCCAGGTTCTTCCTCAGATCATCTTATAACTTGAGATCACCCATTGGCTAGGTTCTTCCATTAGATTATCTTAGAACCTCAGATCGCCCGTTGGCTAGGTTCTTCCTATAGATCTTCTTAGAACCTGAGATCGCCCGTTGGCTAGGTTCTTCCTATAGATATTCTTAGAACCTGAGATCGCCTGTTGGCTAGGTTCTTCCTATAGATCTTCTTAGAACCTGAGATTGCCTGTTGACTAGGTTCTTCCCATAGATCTTGTCTTAGAACCTGAGATCGCCCATAGGCTAGGTTCTTCGACAAATCGCTCTCATGTTTCACCTTAGGATCATAGGTCGCCCGTAGACCTTATCCGTTGTTCTTTTGTACCAACCTTTATTTTGTATTGGCATCACGCCACGTTACAAGTCCAACCTCGTCCTTCTCACCAAAAAATAGGAAAATTGTTTCCTCAACAAATATAAAAAATAAAAAATAAACACTCACACTTGCTCTCAGAATAAATTTTTAGCATTGATATTTAATCATCTTCTACCTTGAACTTCTGAAAGGAACGAGCCAATCGTACTTTCGGTTTTAAGAAGATTATATAAGGGCAACTATAATACCCTAAATTTGTCCTACTCTTTCACTTTTATCTGGTTTATTCATTTTGCGCTTCTCATTCCATCTACAAGCCCTTCATTAGGTCATTTAACACATCATGCATCATTAATCAAATAATTTGGCATGGGATCAAGGTAATTGGTTAATACAATAAAGCACTCATAATTTTTCAATGCATGTTTGAGTTGTGGAAGACTTGGGTGTTTTCGGTGAATTTAAAATAGTGCGAATTGGAAACAGTGTTTTAACTTATCTGAGTTTGAGAATTTGCATCTCCATATTGGAATTGTGTTTTGGGTTTATTATTGAGTTTTTGAAACCATCTCAATGTTCTCTTCAACTTTCATGTTCGGATCAAAAGGTAATTCTCAAAGGAAAGTCTCCGAATACGTGGTTCTTTTGGAAGTTATATGGTGAAAAATACAAAGGAAAAGGTGCTGAAAGTGCATTTTTGGCGCACTAAAAAATTCATAACTCGTAGCCTGTGACTCGGTTTGAGCCCATTCTGGTGGGAAAAATTCCGTATTGATGTCATCTACATTTTGTATCTCACGGCCGGAAGCCAGTTCTACTCAGAGAGTCTTAGAATATATGAATTTATCAAATATGTTTGCACAAGAAAATTGTGACAAATGTTCACCTGCTTCATCTTCATAAAATCATAACTCGGTTGATTCTTATCGTATCGATATGGTTCCAGTGGCATTGGTTCATTAATTGAGTTGGCTAAATATTTCTTTCATCTTTCCAATGCGAATGGTATCCTGAAGACCTTCGTTTTTGGTCCAAAACGTGTGCAACGTATTTGAAAATCCTGAACCGAGAAATATTTGCATCTGAAATGAAACTTCAAAAAAATCATAACTAAATCACCGTTTATCTGATTGAGCCCATCTTCGGACAAGGTATTGTTATCGACATTGGCTACATTTTAGTTTCATATTTCAACTTCTAAAGTCGTGTCGAGAGACCTGTGAACTTGATCTTAAGGTGTCGGACTCTAATGAACTGAAAATTGGCACATTTGCTTGTGTTTATTGGAGGCTCATTCATTCAAAAAAGGGCACACTATATATTCTTATTCCATCCAATTTTCAAGGAGACTCTCATAATTGACCAATTTTCAAAAACACTCAAAAACTTTCTCTCATCTTGCTCAAGGATCAAAGGGCAATTTTCTCTCATTTTCATCAAGAACACCAACAACTTTTTCAAGACCCAAAAAGAAAGCAAGCTAAATTCTTCTCCGATCTCGAATCCAATTGTTGCGATCTCTTCACCCTAACCTTATCTTCAATTCCATGGTTGGTTTTCTTGATTTAAGCATGTTTGCATAATTGATTCTTGAAATAAGCACTTTTCTAGAATTGATAATTGAAGTGAGTTTTGAATAGAGAATTGAATTGTGATTGTGAATCTAGTGATGGAATTGAAAATTGATTGATCAAAATGCTTAGATCCGGAATTGGATGATCAATAATAACTTTTACAATTAATTCATTCTCAAGAGAAGTGCTTACTCATGTTTTTTTAACAATATTGCCTTTGAGAATTGCTGAGAAATCTGAATTTGCATGTGATTTGACATATACTAGAGCCTTGCTTTGTAAATCAAAATCCATGTGCAATCTTGTGTAGATTATATGCTCAACACAATGCTCTAGTCATGACATCTTGGCCTTAAGGCATGAGATCACCAATTTTTGAATGCACGTAAATCCTCTATGCTATGATGATTGCATAATTGGTGTGAATTCAATTTTCTAATCCGATAAAAACATATCGAAACATGTTGAAACTCATAAAAAACAGATTATTAGTTCATACTTCAATCATGCAATGACCAAGGAGATTTTGACGCCTAATTTTTGTTGTTTTGGTTTCTGTTCCGTGCCGTGGATATTCTATAATTTCTAAGCTTTCCAACGATTCGAACTGTTGTACCCCAAAATTTGCCCTCTCATTTCTCAAGATTTTTCTCACAAAATTACTACTGTGTCAAGTTTGCACAAATACAATTAGATCATATTGGATTTCCAAGAACCGGGTCAAAGAAGAAACTATTGAAACAGGAAAGCAGATAAATTTGACTTTTTAACAAAATTGAAGAAAAGCAAGTTTGCTTCGATTCATACAAAGCTTTGACTGAACATTGCTTCGTTTCATGCTCAACTTTGAATGAATTCTCCTCTGCAAGCTAGCTTCGAATGGGCATTTGTTTCCCTTAAAACAACTTCCTTTGATTCAGAATGCAAGAGCCTTCTAAAAGCCTCCTTCGATTCAGAAGTTAGTGGTTTCATACTGGTCCCTTTTCGATTCAGAGGGAAATGGTCTTTTGAGAGTGCCCTTCGATTCAGAAGGAAATGGCCTCCTACAACTTTCCTTCAATTCAGAATCCATTGGCCCCTTGCATGATTCTTTCGATTCGCAAGGCCAAGACTTCCTTCAGGCCAGCAGGCACAAGGCAATGGCCTCCTGCAGCTTTACTTCGACTCAGAAGCCAATGGTCTTAAATTTTTTCCAAAATCACAAGGCATAAATTTCCCTTCATGCTAGCGCTCACAAAGAAAGGGACCTCCTGCATATAAGCTTTGATTCCCTCTTGAAAACCTTTAACACGCATAGTCTCTACACCATGACATATCTGGGTGTCTCTATTGAAAGTTATACCTTGGTGTCCCATCTGAAGAATTGCAAGTGATGCACATAAGTGATGCATGTGGTCCCTTCAAAAGGACACATAAATGTTTTAAATCGAAAAACATATCTAGGTTCCCCTTTCAAAAGATACACAGATGGCACATTCAAAGAACATGCACATGGCCCATTCGAAGGACATACATTTTCCCCATTCGAAGGGCATGTATTGATGGATTTAAAGGGGCATACGTGGGTGTCCTATTCGAAGGTTATACCTTGTTGGCCCATTCGAAGAAATTGCAAGTGATGCATTACAAGGGATGCATATGGTCCCTTCAAGAGAACACACACATTGGTTCAAAACGAATGATATACAAAAGTCCCATTCGAAGGACACTCTGATTTGGAAACAAGTATTACTGTCTGAAGAGAAGTCTGGTCGAAGGATAGACCTAGGGGGTCAAAATAAAAGGTTGAAATATCCAAAGATGCTTGCTGGCCAGAGCACTATGTGCTGTCAAGTCCAATCTGCTACACTGGCCACAACACTTGAAAACTGCTGCACAACAGTCTTTCTACACTGCTCCTATATTTGTACCAATTTGGCATACAAAAAACTGCACCTCAAAGGCTATAAAAACAGTATACCCAAGTTGTTCAAATCACTTTTTTTCCCCTCCCAAATCTCAGCCAACTTCATCTATAAATAAGATGTTCCATAACACATCTTAAGGGCCTTTGGTAGCTGAAAAAACTCTTGTTGTGAGAAAATTATCAAATTTTGAAAACTCTCAAACACTCTCAAACATTCTTAAACATTCTCAAACATTCAAACTCTAAAACTCTCAGATCCCTTCATGCATTAGTGAATCCTTCGATTCACTCCCCAACTGCTAGATAACTAACCTTCGATCCATTCCCTAACTACAACATAATAGTATTTTGATTCACTCCATAGACTGTTATATAATAACCTTCGATTTACTCACCACTATCACACACTCTCCTTCGATTCAGTGACTGCCCAAACAAAACAACAACTGGACTAGCTTCAGGAAGGTTCCAGCGAAGCTCCACCCACCACCAAGGAAGTCACCTATAGCTCCTTCAATTAGCACTTCAAGAGGTAAGTTTCCTCTAAACTTGGAACTTTTCATTTAAATATCATTTGTACATATAAATAAAAGGAAAATATAGATATCTCATCAAGGAAGTTGACCATGCCCTAACTTTCGATCATCACTACCTATATGTTGAAAATCTCAACCCTGACTAGTTAGACTTTGGATTTTGGTGCCCAATAATCTTGTGCTAACCCCTGGCTTGTAGCTTTCAAAAGTTACACTTGTTAGTTTCATTTTCAAGTTTTAGACAGGTTTTCTATATCCCTCGATTGGACAAACATTAAAGCCTTTCAAATCTCAACTTGGGAGCTTTGCATTCCTATAATCGAAGGAGGCGACAAGGAGGTTAAAACTAAGAGTGTACACTCACGCTGACTTCCAGGTCAATCGAAAGAAGCAGAAAAAGGGTGAATCGAAGGGTGCATCTCACGCTGACTTCCAGGCCCAAATTGAAAGAAGCCAGGAAGAGTTGAATCGAAGGAACCTACTGCCTGGATCGAAGGACTCACATTTTTTCTCTCTTTTTATGTTATTTATGCTTGTATTTATATTTTCTTGCTATTCAATATGGTTGTAGTAGTGTAGGATATTTATTTTCTGCATTTTTATTGCTTTATACAAATGTTAGTAATTAGGATGTATGGAAAGATAAAACCAACAAGTAGACAACCCTAATCAAAGGTTAAATGCATGCAATCAAACACACTTTACACACATGCACCTCTTGGATAACCTCACTTGTTGCCTCGGAAAATAGTCATGTCCCTCGAATATGGACGTTTTAGCAAAGACCCTTGATAAAAGATCGTAGTCCCTCGATGTCCCTCGATGTTGCCTTTGATAAATGATTTAGTCCCTAACGAAATTGATAAAACGTCCCATAGGTTGCCTTCTATGACTATACAAAAGACCCACGTCCGCCCCTTCACATCCAACGATGGGGCTTCTTATCAATCAATGGTAAGATAACGACATCTAGAAGAGGAGGAAAAGAACATTATACCTTTTGAGTAGGTAGGATGCTCATAGTTGCTCGCTTGCTCACAATAAAAACCATTTTCCCACCAACACTTTCAATTGAAACATTTTTTTAAAGTTAAAACACTTTATACACATTCTTATAGAGACGAGAATCATTACAAAGACACTTTTCAAAATCACTTTCAATAACACCTTCCTGTAGTGGTAGCAATGTTTAAGACTAAGCCATTAGATTGACTAGACTTATACAGATCAAAAATAAAAATCGCCACCGCGCTTTATTATTTCCAAAGGAATGGGAAAAGAGCGAATAACCCAAGAAGAGGGGGAAATATTCAAGGTAAGGGGGTTGTTTATGCAAAGGGAAGGTATTAGCATCCTAAACATCTACGGTACTCCGTAGGAACCTCTTTGTAAAAATCTGTATATTTTGGCTATAAAATGTTGCATAAAAATAGATGGTGGAGGTGAGAAAAGAAATATATTTTTTATAATTTTTGCACCCGCCGCGGTTGCGAACCTTTAGTGCCTACGTACCACCTTTCGTGCAATAGGGGATCAGGGTACACGTAGTTCCTCTTTTTAAAAATTTTAAAACACAAGTGTGTTGGTTAATTTTATAAGATAAGACATCATCATCATTGTCCGTGTGGAAAATATACTTACTACCCACAATCACGAGAAAGGATAACTTGCATCATCTCAAAGTGGAGGATATGGCTTGGATTTTAAAATCAACAATGCCTCACTCAATACCCAAGTGGAAAATGTCTCTCTTCACTACACATTGTAGAAGTATAGTTGTTTGCATCACTACAAGGATTGACAAGAGTCTAATATTTTGAGTAAAAAGTTTTAAAATAAAATCCAAAATGGAAAAATAGTTTGAAATGAGATTGGTTGACTTTTGGTCTTCTCACAAAAAATGTCAAGGTATTATTAAATTTATTAAAGTTTATCTATGAAATTTTTTTGAAAATGCATGGACATGAGTCCAAGTTTATTATGAAAGTGATTCACGTAAAAAAACAAGAAGAGTTTTCAAAAGGAGGGAGAATATTTTTGAAATTAAAGAAGATGGAAGGAGAAGAAGAGAGTATCAAAAATCATAAGGTAAAAGTTAGGGAGAAGAACCATCTAACCAATAAGAAGCCAATACTTGACATTATGAGTCAAGATAGAATTCCCATTCTTTGGATTGAAACCAAGCAAGCAAAGATCCTAGACCTCTTGAGAGAACTAAACTTCAAGTGTATTAAGTCTTCACAAAAATTGGGCAGAGTAACGGCTGTATACAGGTGAATTCCAAATTACAGACAAAGAATGTAATCACAATAACCTGCACACAAAACAAACAAACAACCCAATGTCTTGAGGTAAACCTCAAGAACTCTAGGCAAAATATCAATTAAGGTCACCAGGTCTCCAATATAGGCCAAGGTTTCTAGTCCTAAGTCTAAGAAGTCCAATGCTCCATAATTACAAGGATAGTAACCAAATAGTCCAAGTACCATTAAAGTCATTTTTAGGGTTCATGTTTATTATTAGGTGATTTGAAAAAAGAAAAGAAAGGTTCAAGTGAGCAAAACAAAGATAACAAGGATATAAATGCTCAAGTGAGCAAAATACAAATACATGAAATGTAATACCTAAAGTAAATGGTACATAAAGCATAAAAAAAGATAAAAGCATAAAATGAAACAAATTAATAATTAGTGGTTAGTTGGATGACCATCTTGAAACTTAAATTTAGAACTCATTAGAGGATTGATAGAACCAAAGCCTCCACACAACAAGTTGCATTTGCTTTTTGTCAAGTATATCATCCATTTGGAATCCTCACAAGTACCATTTAATGATCAACGATGTTTAAGTGATTTGCATTTACCAAAAGTGTTGTAGATCCATTAGAGGATTGGTAGAACCAAAGCCTCCACACAATGAATCTCAAAGTTATTGGATCAAAGGGATCAAATTAATATATTTGGGCTTACAAACATAGGTTTAGGCCACGAATGATCATTTATTCGAATCGGGACAAAAATTTAGCGCTATGTTAAGCAATCGTAAGTGGACTTATATAGAAGTCACACCTATTTTGAGGCTGGTCAATAGCAATCTATGCACCATTTATTTTGAGAGATGATATTGTGATCATGCTCCAATAACACTTGGTGCAATAAGAAAGGGATGAGATGAAGAGAGGTGGGAAAGGATATAAACCACTTTTGAATTAAAATTTAATTAAACTATTATTAAAATCATTCAACCATTTTGTGGAGTTTAGACTCAACACCATGGATCCAATGATGTTAATAAAGTTCATGATCAAAAATTTAACCCAAGACAATATATATATATATATATATATATATATATATATATATATATATATATATATATATATATATATATATATATATATATATATATATATATATATATATATATATATATATATATATATATATATATATATATATATATATATATATATATATATATATATATATATATATATATATATATATATATAATGTTTTTAAAATAGAAATAAAAGAGAAAAATATCAACTATATTCAAATTAATCAAGAAATAAAAAGTAAGACCATAGAAAAATCATAAAAGGACTCAAATATTTTTACAAAATTTTTGGTAATTTTTTTAAAGTCAGAAACTATTTTTAAAATTAAAAGAAATGATTAAAATAAACAAAAAATGATAAAGAAAATAACAAATTCAAAAATAAAAAATAAATGAGGTCATCAATATTTGTCACAATATCATTGGATCATTCCATAATTTTTTCAGAATTTAAAAATGCATAAAAGTATTTTTAAACATTTAAAACAATTCAAATAAAGTCAAAATTTATAAAAAATATCAAAACACAAAATAAAATTGTGAAAAAATAAAAACCAGAAAGAGAAAAATCAAAAATATTTTTCATAATTTTTTCAGAATTTTTGGACTAAAAATGAATTTTCTATGATTTTTTGAAATTTAAAACAATTAAATATAAAAATCATAAAAAAAAAAATAAAGTCAAAAATATGTGGACCATTGGATGAGAGTCAAAACGCGTTAGTAATCAAATCCAAGGGATCTGGCGCGTTGTGCATATCATGGTCATTAGTGAATAAAGCACTGAATCATTAATTAAATCAGATTTTCAAAAAAAAAAACTGATGGCGCGCCTTCATTGGTTGTTAGATGACACGTTGGTCATCTTCAACCTCCAGCCAACGTGAATTCCAGGTCTCTCAAACTGTAAAATCAGAAGCTCAGACCTATGCCATTCGCTTCATCTCTTCAAGATGAAGATAAGCACATCTTCGTGACAAATTTTTATAAACTGTATCTCAAGCAATTTGGAAGGAAATTTTTGAAAAGGAATTTGAAATTTCATGGTCAAAACGTGTTTCCAGATAAAAGTAAGTGTTGCGACTAGAACCAGGGAAATGAGAGCATCATAATGATATCAAAGTTTTGAAGAATTGATGGAGAAATCTACCTATTGAAGTTGAGCTGCAGAGCTCTAAAACTGGACTTATATGGAGCAATATAGGGCACGATTCTTGAAGTTAATTATACGGTTAGCTTCAGGGAAGATCAAGGAAGGTAAATTGATAGAAAGTTGGATTGAAAAAGGCTTGAACATTGATTTCGAAGTTACGAAAATTTGAGTTATGGAACAAGTTTGGCAGGGTGATTCTGGATATCCAAGCTTGAGGAAATGAATGGGGGATGACCCTCTATTTATAGGAGAATGAATGGGATCCTCAAGCGTGTGAAATGATGAAGTTTGGAGGGAAATCGTGGGAGGTCTGCAGCATGAACAAAGTGTTACTTGTTTAGCATCAAAACTCAGCCAAATCATGCGTTTCATGATGCTAAACACATTTGGAAAGTTGCTAAACATGATTAGAAGAAAAAACGTGTGGGAAACTTGTGATTAGAAGCCAAAACAAAGATTTCAAAATCTGACTTGTGATGAAACTTCAGTTTCAAGCTACCAATTTCAAAATAATGGCATTTTCAACTCAAGGGGTCTTAGGGCATGATTCTTGATGCTTTAGAAAGATGCGGTTACAAGCTTTGAAATAGAAAAATAATGGAATCAAATGGATTCTTGAGCTGAGAGTTGCATTGAGTCAAAGTTGGAGAAAAAGGGTTGACTTTCCATACTTAGAAATATTTCAAATTTTTCTTCAAAAGTGACCTATAATGTTTTGCATCTAAATATGGCCTTCCACTTGGAATTTGCTCTTAACCAAAAAATATGGAATGAAATAGACCTCCTTAATGGAATTTTGAAACTTGAACCATTCAAAATATCCAAAAATTGAGAGAGTTATGAATTGTTGAAGTTGGAAAAAAATCATGAAAAGACCTATCATCCTTTGTATCCTTAGGGCATCTTCCATCTATTTTCTCACTTTTCACATAAAAGAAGGAATACATTTCACATCCTCAAGATCATTTTTGAAAAATATTTGGATCAAAGTGATAAAAATTGACCAAGTTATGATCATTTGAAGTCACACATGAGAAAATGAGGGTTCATCTGGAGGACTTATAATCTTTCTTCATCATCAAGTTTCTTCCACATGAAAAATCCTTGAAACTTTTGAAGTTATTTGTTAATAACCCTTTGAAGAGAAGGATGTCTTTGGTATCACTCAAAAATACCAAAAGATGAGCAAGATATAAATCTTTGAAGTTCGAAACCCTAGCTCCTAGATCAAGAAAATGCTTTGAGGAACTTTGACAATTTTGAACAACCTTCTTGTACCAACACTCTTGCTTTGTGAATAGAAGTTGTTGAGGATGTTAATGAGGACTCATAGCAACCAAAACTACTTCCATATCATGAGAATTGAGAGAAATATGCACTTGCGACCAATAGGAACAAGACCTTGTCCAACCATGACAACTTCTTAAATCAACCCCTTGTACTTTTGAATCAATTTGATAACTTGGAAATATAGTGAACCAAAATAAACCTTGCCATGCCATTCCATCCAAAACAACTTTAATGGTGAGGTTTTAATTTCTCAAGCTTTATTGACTAGGGCATGGAAATAAACTCACGAACCTATGGATCAACTTGCTAAGCCACATTGCCTTTACCTACATTATTAACAAGTAAGACAAACTAACATTGCATTTTATTAATTAGAAGGAAAATCAAGACAAAATTTTCATGATCACAAAAGAAAACAAGTCAAGGTGCTTGGGGATTCCTCAAAGAGAAAAGCTAAAGATATGGAGAAGAACCACAAGCCCTAATGTGATCTTGTTGTGATTGAATCAAAATGGTATGATGAAAGGATCTTAGGGGCAAAATTAGGGTACAACAGCTGCCCTTATTTAAGTTTCTTCTATCCGGAGATACGAAGGTTAAAAATATTCGTGTCGACGCGATCAGAGATACTTAAATATAAAACAAACCCTATTTTTGGCCCTAAGATGCCATGAAATGCTTATGAGTATGAATGCATATGAACAAAATCAAATATACACAAAACACCACTAGGGAAGTAACAAAGGAAATAAAGATCAAAAGGGGAACCCAACCAGGAAAATAAAACACTGGTAGATCAAAAGACCTCTCTCATTGAGGGTGGTAAAAAGTCAAAGGATACACAACTTTTACTGAAGGCGAAACTACCAATGTTCACTGGAAGTAGAGAGGAAAAAAATCATTGATGTTCACTGAGGATGAACTACCAACTTTCACCGAAGGTAGAGAGAACAAGAAATATCACAACATTGTCATTCACTGATAGTGAACTACCAACGCTCACTGAAGGTAGCAAAAAATATAACAATCACCGACGTTCACTGAAGGTGACCTACCAACTTTCACTGAAGGTAGAAAGAGAAAATATACCATAGCACTGCCATTCACTGATGATGAACTACCAACGTTCACTGAGGGTAGCAAAAAGATAACAATCACCGACATTCACTGAAAGTGACCTACCAACTTTCACTGAAGGTAGAAAGAGAATATATCATGATACCGCCGTTCATTGATGATGAACTACCAACATTCACTGAGGGTAGCACAAAGATAACAATCACTGACGTTCATTGAAGGTGACCTATCAACTTTCCCTGAAGGTAGAAAGAGAACATATCATAGCATCACCATTCACTGACGATGAACTACCAACATTCACTGAGGGTAGCAAAAAGATAACAATCACCGGCGTTCATTGAAGGTGACCTACCAACTTTCACTGAAGGTAGAAAGAGAACATATCATAGCATCGCTGTTCATTGATGATGAACTACCAACGTTCACCGAGGGTAGAAAAAAGATAATAAGTATTTCCTAAAATTATGGAGTTTCACTTAGAATGGGTCTCAACTTCTTCTTTAACCAAGGCACTCCGCCTGGAAAGGGTAATATATAGGCTGTCTCAAATAAAACACCTACTACTTGCTGTTGTGGAGAATTGTAAAATGACTTCTTGGGGAAAACAAAATGGCTTCTTGGGGAAGTGCCAACATATTCCTACTGAGGAGATAAAGTCTTCTCGTGTAAAACAAATTCACATTCTCAAACCAAAGCTCGAAGCTTTTAGACATCCAAAGTAATAATATTGCTGGGAAACAAAGATTCAATCCAGAAATAAACTAGAGTAAAACGGTCTACCAAAATACATTCTTTGAGAATTGAACTCAAGAGGGAAACCCAAATCATCCAGTCAAGGAGCTGTGTAGGAAGGCTAAAGCAAAAAAAAAACTCTTCCATGAGAGATAACTCAGTGGGGAAGAATTGAAAGAATATACACTTTCTGCTTAAAGCTGACACTCATTTGGAGAGAGGACAACACAAATCTTCAAAACAGGGTAATATCTCAACAAAATATTAATGGGTATGAATGAGTAATGATTTGGTAAGCTTAGATATGCATGATGTATGTATGAATGTATGAGTGCTATCGTGCATATGCTGACAAAACAAACATATAGTACTAGGGATAAACAAACAAAATCAACTCGGGCGCACACAATACTCGGCTAAATTACATCCAAGATGAACATCCCAAAAGAAAAATAAGCACCAACTGAGGAAGCAAAGTCCTACTGCATGGCTTAACTTCACTGGGGAGAAACTTAACATAGTGACAAAACAATACAGATACAGGGATATAACATCCTTCTCCAGGCTTCACCAGGAAATAACACTCATACTTCAACGGGGAAATAAATATTTTCAAATGTAACACTTCTACCGGGGATTGCAAAACTATTTTCAAATGAAGAAGATGGACAACAAATCATCAAATCATTCACTGGGGAAATCGGGCCCATTTTTAAGAAGGAAAAACATACATACTTCACCAAGGCATATAACACCTCATCATCGAGACATCTATTGGGGACTTTGTACTGACTCCATTGAGGATATCAAACACCATATCATCAAAGGGGAAAGCAATATACGTTATTCATTGGGGAAACTGGAGATACATGTTCTTCGAGAGTAATAATTGTACCAACTTTTCTGGGAAAAGAGGACTTTTATCCAATAAGCGAAACCTTCACTGGAGAAAACTTGAATTGGATCTTCACGCAAACTCAGAAAAGAAGAAAAATGAACCAAGACTTGACTGGGGACACTAGAGTCACAAACCCAATATAGTGAAAACGTCCGGAGAAAATCTTCTCGGGGGAAACAAAAACTTCTCAAAACTACTGGAGTTCGTCCATTCCTGAGATCATCACTTTTGTTTTCCTCTCTAATCACAAAATCTAAAGTAAAAGTAAATTTTAAATTCTTTTGGAATTTTTTTTTTGTTATTTAATCTTTTCGCTTTGAAAATTATTATCAATAATAAATGGAGTCTTTACAAGCTAAATAAAACAAGAAACATAAAGAATTGGGCAAAAGCACAAATTTCACTGATAGAATGGTAGTCTGCGAATGGCGAGACTCCATGGATAACTACAAAGTTCGGAAAATGGTAATATATAATGGAAGAGATACATTGAGACACAATAACCACTATCTCCTCTAACAACTTTTTAAATCCTGAGCAGCAGCTTCCGTTTAAGTATGATGAGGATCCGAGAAGATTGTTGCTTCAATGATAAAGTCTTGTCTAATGTAGTTACTTGCCAATAAAGTACATAACTTTTGTCTAAGCCGCCCTTGCGGGTTTTCAACTTAGCAGGAAATTTATTCTGTTTATGTCTCTAATTTTTTCCTAGACCCCCCTTTCGGGTTTTCGGTCTACCGAGACTCTCCTTTTTGCCTAATCCTCCCTTTCGGTTTTTCAACTTAGCGAGTTGTTCTTTTTATTTCTTTAGGCGAAGTATTTCTTGACTGCATCAGCATTCATGGGACGTGGGAACTCCTCGCCATCCATAGTTTCAAGAATTAATGCACCGCCAGAGAAGTCTTTCTTGACAACATATGGGCCTTCAAAATTGGGAGTCCACTTTCCCCTAGAATCAGCATTAAAAGACATGATCTTTCTGAGCACGTGGTCGCCTTCTCTGAATTTCATGAGGTTTGACCTTCTTATCAAAAGCTTTCTTCATTATCTTCTGATACAACTTCCCATGACAAAAAGCCGCCATTCTCTTCTGATACAAATGGCCATGACACAAAGTCGTCATTCTCTTCTCTTCGATCAAATTCAATTGATCAAACCTGTTATGAACCCATTCAACCTCTGTCAACTTGGTTTCCATTATCACACGCAAAGAGGGAATCTCAACCTCGATTGGGAGTACCGCTTCCATTCCATACACAAGGGAGAAAGGGGTTGCTCCTGTTGAAGTGCGGACAAATGTTCAATATCCATGCAAAGCAAAAGGGAGCATTTCATGTCAATCTTTATAAGTAACAACCATTTTCTACATGATCTTCTTGATATTCTTATTAGCAACTTCAACAACCCCATTTATCTTTGGCCTGTATGGAGATGAGTTGTGATGTACAATCTTGAATTCCTCACAAAGTTCTGTCATTATCCTGTTGTTCAGATTCGAGCCATTTTTAGTGATAATTCTGCTCGGCACACCATACCGACAAATGAGATTATTCTTAATGAAGTGTACAACTACCTGCTTAGTAACATTAGCATATGAAGCAGCTTCCACCCATTTGGTAAAGTAATCAATTGCTACCAAGATAAAATGGTGTCCATTTGAAGCTTTGGGTTCTATCATCCTGATCATGTCAATACCCCACATAGAGAAAGGCCACGGGGAAGAGATCACATTGAGAAGTGTCAGAGGCACATGAACCTTGTCCACATAAATCTGACATTTATGACACTTCTTTGCAAATTTGTAACAGTCAGATTCCATTTTCAGCCAATAGTAACCTTCCCTTACCATCTTTTTAGCCATTGAATGTCCATTGGCACGAGTGCCAAATGAACCTTCATGAACCTCATGCATCAACATGCCTGCTTCGTGTCTATCCACGCATCTGAGCAGGACCATGTCGTAATTTCTCTTGTACAACACATTTTCACTGAGGAAGAAACTGCCTGCCAATCTTCTCAATGTCTTTTTATCTTTATTCGATGCACCAATTGGGTATTCCTGAGTTTGAAGAAAATGCTTGATATCATAATACCAAGGTTTCTCATCTGCTACCTCCCCTGTTATAAACACATGAGCGGGCCTATCCAGTCGCCGAACCATAATTCGAGGTATATCATTCCAAATATTTACTTGATACGTAGAAGCCAGAGTTTCCAGAGCACCCTCCATTTGATTTTCGTCTCTGGGGATGTGATGGAATTCAACTTTATTAAATAAGGGTAATAATCTTCTAGCATAATCTTTGTAAGGGATAAAGTCGGGGTGACGAGTATCCCACTCTCCATTTATCTGATTTATTACCAAAGCTGAATCACCATACACATCTAGAATTTTAATTCTGAGATCAATTGCTTCCTCGAGACCCATGATGCAAGCCTCATATTCTGCCATATTATTAGTACAATCAAATGTCAACCTTGCAGTAAAAGGAATGTGTGATCCATGTGGAGTGACAATCCCAACACAAACTCCTTTACCATAAGCATTCACAGCTCCATCAAATATCATACTCCAGCGAGATTCAGGGTCAGGACCTTCCTCAGGCAATGGTTCATCACAAACTTTCACTTTTAGAAACATCACCTCCTCATCAGGGAAATCATACTTCACAGACTGATAATCATCAACTGGTTGGTGAGCAAGATAATCTGCCAACATGCTGCTCTTAATATCTTTTTAAGTGTGGTATTTGATATCATATTCAGATAACAGCATCTGCCAGCGGGCAATTCTCCCAGTAACAGCAGGCTTTTCAAAAATGTACTTGATTGGATCCATTTTGGAGATCAACCAAGTAGTGTGATTCAACATATACTGCCGCAAACGTTTTTCTGCCCAGGCCAGAGCACAACATGTATTTTCCAGCATGGAATACCGCGACTCACAATCAGTAAACTTTTTACTGAGATAATAAATGGCATACTCTTTATTCCATGTTTCATCTTGTTGTCCCAGAATATAGCCCATGGAATTATCTAACATTGTCAGATACATAATCAATGGTCTTACTTCAACAGGAGGGAGAAAGATAGGAGGTTCAAGCAGATATTCTTTAATACTTTCAAATGCCCTTTGGCAGTCATCTGCCCACACGCAACCTTGATCTTTCTTTAACAACTTAAAGATTGGTTCACACGTTGCAGTCATATAAGAAATGAATCTGGAAATATAATTCAAATGCCCGAGGAACCCTCTGACTTGCCTTTCAGTTCTCGGTGCTAGCATCTCTTGAATTTCTTTGACTTTATCAGGGTCAACTTCAATTCCTTTCTGGAAAACAATAAAACCCAACAATTTCCATGATCGAACATCGAATGTACATTTATTTGGATTCAAGCGGAGATGATACTTCCTCAAACGCTGGAACAACTTCAACAAATCTTGTACATGCCCTTATTCGGTCTGGGATTTAAAAATCATATCATCGACATATACCTCAATTTCCTTGTGCATCAGGTCATGGAATAGGGTTGTCATAGCCCTCTGGTACATTGCACTAGCATTCTTCAACCCGAAGGGCATCACTCTGTAACAGAATGTTCCCCAGGGTGTGATAAACATTGTTTTTTCCATGTCCTCTGGAACCATTTTTATTTGATTATACCCAGAAAATCCGTCCATGAACAAGAAAACTTTGGATTTTGCTATGCTATCCACTAACATATCAATATATGGTAATGGAAAATCATCTTTTGGACTAGCTTTATTTAGATCTCTATAATCTACGCACATGCGAACTTTTCCGTCTTTCTTCGGTATTGGGACAATATTGGCAATCCACTGAGGGTACACTGATGTAACAAGAAAACCGACATTAATATGCTTTAGAAATTCCTCTTTGATCTTCACTGCCATATTCGGGTGAGTTCTTCCCAACTTCTATTTGATTGGCGGATACTCTGGCTTCAACGACAAACGATGCTCTACAATATCTGTATCTAGACCAGACATATCTTGGTAAGACCAAGAAAAAATATCCACATACTCTCTCAACATCTCAGTCAACCTGCTCTTCACATCAGGATGCAGTAATGCTCCAATCTTGACTTCTTTCGGATCTTTTTATGAACCCAAATTGATTACTTCCAATGGCTCTTTATATGGATGAATGGCATCCGCCTCGCGCTCAAGCAACCGCGAGACCTCTTATGGGATCTCATCATAGTCTTCTTCTTCTTCGGCCTCATACACAAGACATTCAAAGTTGGGAGAGGGTGCAGGGTCATTGTATTCAACGGGTCTTTTAATCAATCTGCACATATGATTGTTTTTAGAAACTGACACATATAACAAGTGGTCATGCAGATTGAATTTCAACTATTATTTATTTTGAAAGGGATTTTTTTTCTGATTACCATTTTCCAAGAAAAAGCAAAAAATAAAAACACAATTTGGGAAACAAAGATAACTTTTATTATTGATTTTAAAAGTCACAGCAAACAGATAAGCCCATACAATATTAATACTTTCACCTTTGGCAGAGTGAAAGCTTTTCAAAAAGATTAACAAAAAATATTACTTTGAAACATGTATGCAAGAGGGAACATCAATGGTGATCCATTTCCGAATCCTAACTCTGTGCGTCACATAATTTGGCATTTCTGGCTCAGCTTTATCTTCCATAATGGTATTAATCTCGGAGACAGTTGGATGACGATAACCCCCACTATGGAAGATGTCTTGATACTTGCTTGCAACAGACTTCGGCTTCATGATCTTACCTTTATCATTCTTCATAGAGAACCCCAAGCCAACTCTATTCTTGTTTACAGGTGGATCCATAATCTGTCCCCAAACTTCACTATGGCCGTTACGCACAACCTGCTGCGCATCCTTAAGCGAAACCATGGAATTCTCATTTCCCCTTATGTTATCAATGGATAAATCTTGGAACTGAGTTCCAATAGCAGCTTCATTCGCCTCCACAATGCTGAAAGAGGACAAGTGAGATATCAATAATGCATGTTCTCCATTTATAATTACCATTTTTCCTTCACGTACAAACTTCAGCTTTTGGTGTAAAGTCAAAGTGACAGCCCCTACCTCATGTGTCCACTGCCGTCCCAGCAAGCAGCTATAAGCAGGTATAATATCCATGACCTGGAAATTAATTTGAAACAAATGTGGGCCTATATGAATAGGCAAGTCCACTTCACCAATAACAAATTTCCTTGATCCATCAAACACTTTCACAATAATGCCACTTGGGCGCATGCGCGTTCCTTGATATTTCAACTTCATAAGTGTACTCCTTGGTATAACGTTCAAAGCAGATCCATTATCAATCAGCACATTGGATAGTGAATCATTCTTGCAGTTCATAGAGATGTGAAGGGCCAGGTTGTGATTCCTTCCTTCATCTGGAAAATCATCATCACAGAAACTCAGGTTATTACATGAAGTAATGTTCCCCACTACACTGCTGAGTTGGTCTACAGGCATGTCACTTTCCACAAAATCTTGGTCCAATACCCTCATCAAAGATTCTTTGTGAACAGAGGAGTTCATCTATAAAACCAAGATAGATATTTTTGAAGGAGTCTGCAGTAGCTGATCTAAAATTTTGTAGTCGCTCATCTTGATTATCTTCAAAATATCGTCCACCTATTTTTCTAGCGTAGCTCAACTAGATTCACCCACTGCCTTCTTGGGTTCAACATTTTCAACAATTTTCTTTCTTGTACTAACATCTCCACGAACAACTGGTGCAAATATATGAACGTTGCTGGTCACTCTGCTAGTCTCAACAATATTTCCAACATCAGGCATGGCTGGATGGGAACTTCCACACCATCCTCTAAGATTGTAGCATTATATTTGTAGGGTACAACCTTCAGGCATGGCTGGATGGGAACTTCCACACTAATGGAGTAATAGTCGGCTTGCTATGATACTTAACTTCAAAATGGGCGGGTGCACCAAAACAAGGCACGGTGACATTTACCCCTTCTTCAACATAATCAGTCATTATGGAGTCATCTCTGGAAAACAAATCCTCATCTGAGGAGAAATACTCATCTACAGAGGCATACTCATCATCAGACTCTTCTTCAGCCAAACAAACCTCAATCATATCAACTTCATGATAATCATCCCTTTGACCTGTAACCTTGATGGTTCTATTATCCAACAACAATTGAACACCTTTCATCATAATTGAACATCCTCGGGAGTCCAGGCAGCAAATTCGGAAAGATCCATACTGATGTTCCACCTGACCAGCCATGTGGCAGAAAGTAGCATGCAATTATACAAGATCCTCATTCATATACTCCAGATCAAAAATTCTGAACTCTCCAGGACATCCATAAACCATGTTCACTTCCTCTTCATACTCTTCCCTAGGCCTGATTATGTGGATGAGACACTCATCCATCATCTCTGGCAAATCAACCTTTATCTTATTGCAACCCTGTATGTCTGTACTGCAAATAGCACAACCGGAATGGTCATGCACATAGTAGCTAAATTCACAGAGGGCTGTGTGCATTTTCACCAAATCTCCCCTAATCAGATTAACATCAAAAATCCGGAAGTCACCTAGACAACCGGCCACCATATTCACAATGTTTGCTCCTCCATGCTTGGGTAGAGGATTATCTTTCACATTAGGGACCACATCTTTGAAAGATAGAATATCGGACTTCACCAATTTCTATACCTCAGTCTTCAAAGGATAGAAATTCTCAAAAAATTTCCCTGGTGCTCACTGATGGAAAGCACATGTTTGGTCTGCTTTGTAATACCGAGGCAACGGTGATGGTACAACGGGATATGGTCGGGTCTGAACCAACTTCTTCTGAATTAACGCCGGGAGTAACTCTGTATAACTCATAGGGATAAGGTCATAACTCTCCCTTCTCTGATTATACCCTTGATTCCCCTGTTGGGATGGTCTCTGATAAGCAACGGTGGTTGGAGCTACACCAACAACCGGAGTAATTAAGGCGACTTGCTGATGACGCTGATAATTTCTTCTAGGAGGATTAACTCTCCTTTCTTGCATGACATCATTTGTATCTCCTTCCATCTTCTTGGTAAACCCATAAGATGGCTTCTTCGCACTTCCAGAACCTTCACTCTAACTTAAACGACCCTCTCTTACAGCCTCTTCTAAACGGATACCCATGCCTACCATTTCAGTAAAGTCACTTGGCGCACTCGCTACCATCCTTTCATAGTAGAAATCACCCAGAGTCTTCAAGAAAATCTTAGTCATCTCCTACTCTTCCATGGGAGGAATCACTTGGGCGGCTACCTCATGCCATCTCTGTGCATATTCTTTGAATGATTCTCTGTCTTTCTGAACCATGGCCTTGAGTTGATAACGGTCAGACGCCATGTCTACATTGTATTTGTATTGTCTGATAAATGCTTCTCCCAAGTCATTGAAAGTATGGATATTGACACTATCCAAACTCATATACCACTTCAGCGCAGCACCGGTCAAACTATCCTGAAAAAAGTGAATCAGCAGACGCTGATCATCAGTATGGGTAGACATTCTCCTTACATACATCACCAGATGAGCACGAGGGAAAGTGTTGCCCTTGTACTTTTCAAACTTCGGGACCTTAAACTTTGCAGGTATCTTAACATTCAAGACCAAGCATAATTCATTCACATTCTGCCCGAATAATTCCTTTCCCCAGAGGGCCTTCATCTCCCTCTGCATCTTTTCAAAATTTTCTTGAAAATCATTTGTTGTACCCCAAAATTTGCCCTCCCATATTCTTCAAGATTTGTCAAGATCAATCTTCAAATGGATCAAGGGGTTGCCCAGTCAAACATCCTCCTAAGCCAGTCAAAATTAGGGTTTTGGTTCCTGCAAAGAATTTGAGGTTTTCAATGGTCCAATCAAGTCTCATATGCCTATAAACATTTCCAAGCATCTACATGCCAAGTTTCAAGATTCACAATGTCAGTTTGCATAGTCAAAAAGCCTATTTGCTCAACAATTAACTGCAGGGGTAAAATGGTCATTTGGCAGTCAAAAGTCAGAATTTTTGGTCAACATCTTATTTTGAGCTCATAATCATCATTTGATCAAGTCTTGATCATGATTCCACAAGCATGGCTCAAAAATCATCAAGATGCCAAAAGTTTCTATTTTTGGACAGCTGAAAAGTCAACTGTAACTTGACCAAGGCATAACTTTTTCATGGTTCATCAGAAAAATCCCATCCAATGCTCATTTTGAAGGGGATGACATTTCATACAACTCATCTTCACATTCCAAGTCCAAGAAATGCTCTCACAAAAAGTTATCAATTTCTACATTATAGGTCAATTTCAAAAGTCAACAAAAAGACATTTTAAGTCGAAGACCATAACTTGAGATTGGTAAATCCAAATGACATGGGACCAAAGGCATTGGTTAGAGGACTTCAAGACCTTAACAAAATGTCAAAGAACATGTTCATATGATCAAAATTGAGCAAGATATGCATTGGAGAAGTTGGGAAATTTTCATGAATTTGCAAAAGTCAACTTTGCCCAAAACACCTCATTTTTGCTAATGGGCCTCAAATTTCTTCTTGAAACATTGTCCAAAGCTTATGCACGACCCATTGAGCTTAAATTGATTTATTTTCTTATTTTTAATTAATTAATTTAATTTTTTATTAATATTAATTCATTTAATTGATTTTAAATATAGGAAATTCAAAGATATGGTTTTCAAATCTTTTTATGAAGCAAATAAGCTCAAGACAAGATGGAGATTTCGTGTGCACATCAAGGGGACCAAAATCTCCCAATTTGGCAAGGTTTCTCAATCAAAAAGATGCTAAAAGATTTGATTAAAAATCAAATATGGAAACCATAATGCAAAGGATTTCTTGTGCAAGATTTACCCTAGTTTCATTCCAGTACATATACTGAAGACAAACCTAATTCCATTAACGTGAGAACTGCTGCACAAAAGCCATAAGAACATTGAAAAATATCAAAGAAACTCAAAAACTGAAATCCACCTTCCCACGTGATTCAAAGCCTTTTCCTGTTTCTAACACCTTGCAGGAACCCTTAGGGATCTTTTGGAATCAAAATCTAGGGCTGAAGCTTGAGAAATCACACCAAACAGAATCACGGTTTGTCAATATTTTTCAGAATTGAAACTCACGATTCATGAACATTTGATGTAATTTATGGTTTGTTTTACATTGCTTGCATCCATACAAAGCTATTGGTATCAATTAATTGGATTATAATGCACAGGATTGTGATTTGCCATTAACGATTTTTAGGTTTTTTGAGTTCTTGAATTAGGGCTTTGCTGTCCAGGCAAAATTGGGACTTCTAATGCACAGGGTTGAAATTGGGGAGACAACACGAACTGAATCCAACCATCACGCCCTATTTATATAGAGCATAGCTCTATTCGTTATTTTTTGCCGTCCTGTTTAGTGGGGGTTAAAAACCCCCGCTATTTGCTTTGTTTTGCAGGTGTTCAACGAGGACGATGATGCGTTGTCAGCGTGCTACTGGATAATTCAAATGGTGCGCGCAGTTTTTGTTTTGTCCAGCATGATAGTTGTTTTCATATATTAATTTTATTGATCATTATATTAACAGATGCAATGCAATGGCGTAGTGGAAAGTGACGTGGTTGGCAACCATTGGGACCTAGGTTTGATTCCCAGGTCCCCCATATAATTGTTCCTATTTTTTCTTGTATAATCCAATGCAGGCTTTCAGAAGGATTCTATCATGCATCCCACACACCAGCTTGCCATGTGGCCCCAATCAACAATCCAAAGGCCAAAAAAGTGATGAACACCATGTTCTCAGTCAACACAGGCGTGGACAACCAGGAAGGTCAACAAGGTTGTGATGTTATTGGGCCTGAAATCTGCAAATTCACCTCCATATATGGGCCATCACCCCCCCTGGTTTTACTATTTTTTCTTTTTCTTTTCCTTTTAATTCTTTTAATTATTCTTATTATTATTATTAATTAACAAATTATTTTTTATAATAAAATCAGAAACTTAAAATATTGTTTATTTTTATTATTTATTATTTTCACTATTAATAATTATTTTTGTAAATAAATGCAAATTAATTAATTTAGTCTTTTTGTTAATTAGGTTTAATTTTAATCTTTTCACAATAAATAAAACAAATTTAGAACTAGGGTTTTCTTGACTTTTAATTTCTTTTATTTTTATTTTTATTAAAACATAAAAAACACAAAAAAACATTTTTTCTTGTAAATAATTAATTAATTAGTAAATTAGGTTTAGTATTTAATTTAATTGCAAAAAAGGGACCAAGCTTCAATTCTTTTCTCAAAAGGGTCAAAACCCTAAGGACATTCCCGATTTAATTTCTTTTGCGCATATTTATTTTTAATTCAATTTTTGATTAGATTTATGTAACTGTTTCCAAGAATGTAATAGTTAATTAGGCTTTATCGCTTTCTTTTACTTTCCGTATTTATTTTCCAAACGGGTTATGTTTTTGGCGATGTATAGACCCGCGCCTTGTAATAGCGTAGATTTACCTTTCCGCAATTTATTTTCCGCACTCCTAACTGTTAATTATGCCTGCAAGACTTGTATGACAAATTAAATCAAACCGTAGCTCACAAATGCATGTTCAAAGATAAACATAAACTGAACTGAACACACATGCACATGCCACTCTTACGGTACGCCTCACTGGTTGCCTCGACGTGGTCGTCAAGTATAGGGTGTTTTAGAGGTCTCCCTCCTGTCTAAAGATCCAGTTGCCTCGAAACGGTTGCCTCGGATAAAAAGGATCTAGGACATTAGGGTTACCGCTAAGGCGTCCTACTATTGCTTTGGTGACCACATTGTCCCTTAATCGAATTGACCCGAATAACTCCAACGACGGTGCTACCTACTTCTCAATAGTGGGATAGCACTGTCTAAAGGACTCTTACACAGCCTAATTCCTTAGAGTAGGTAGATTTCTCCTGGGTACTTGCTCTTTCAAAAACAAACAAAAAATACTTTTCGCACCTACACTTTCAAAAAGTTTTCAAACAAAACACTTCATACACTCTTGAGGACAGATACAAGAGTTACTTAGAAATTTTTCAAATGAAACTTTTTCAAAACCCACACACACTTGAAAAGCAAACAATTTTTGAAAACATAAGAGCAAGTACCTAAGAGCCCATGGATAACCACGGATAGAAAGGGTGCTAACACCTTCCCTTTCTATAAATCTACCTCCCAAACCGAGAAACATTCTCGAAAAAGGAATTTTGTTGTGCTTTTGTCCTTTCCATGTTGGAGAACATAAAAGACGATGGCGACTCTTGCTTACCGCGACATTTCGCGAACCAGCTTAAAAAACAATCAGTTCTATTTCCACCGATCACAGAACTGGCGACTCTGCTGGGGAAACTAATAAGTGAGGTGTACCTTAGGATTAGACCACTCTTATGTTTTCAATTGCTTGCTTTGTTTGCTCTAAAATTGTGGGCCTGTCTTAGAGTTTCATAGATCCTAACCCGGATCTGGGGAATACCCTTTAGGTAGCATAAGCTGTGAGGGACCTGTCCGACGTAGACCGACACGGGTGAAGCAGTGGCTACGTTAGTGTGACACCTTGGTCTGTACCGATATCCCTTGTGTTGCAACGAGGAGAATATGGGTCTTCTGAGGAGTCATTAAGCACCAACCGACCTTAGAACCCTAAATTGACCCAACTTGGCCATAGAACAGTAGCAGTATGCTACACTTATTAAGGCTAAACTCTCGCGATGGTTCTGGCCGCAAGAAAAGATTGCGACGCTGGAGTTATGACCGATTGAGGGTAGTCAGTGATATTGAGATCCTCTAGAACCCGGTTACTATTTTCTAGGACAGGTCTTAACCAACGAAACTGAAAGAGGATAGTACCTAAACTTCATGCTGGCCTAAACTCTAAGGGCTCTCTGTGTGACTTGTGTGCCTTCAAACTTGACTACTTGCATACTTGTTATCTAACAACACGAGTTCCTTGCAGGTTTTGTTTACAGTCCTTAATTGGGACTCATTATAGGGCCTATTTACATCACTCCATGCATAGCATAACATCATACCATTGCATGCATCCTACATAAGGACTAATCCATTTCAAGGATCTCAAGGGCTTGTGATGCAGGTCATGATGAACCAAAATGTCTAGCAAGGGGCAAAGGGGATTTATTTTCCTCTAGCCAGGTTGATGACTTGAGTCAGTGGCTATGACCCACTCGATATGGTGAGCCTTGACTCTTGAAGAAGGACTCTCAACAACATGAAGTTCCTTCAATCAAGCTACCATATTCAACTTCTAACAAATTTCTCTGTTTACCCCGCGAGATCCTTGAAAACATTGCATGCATATCATACATATCATTGCATTACAGGTACCCTTTTTACAAGTCACTTATCTTCTTCGCTGTTTATTTCAGCAATCAGCATGAATCCTGCACCATCCACTGAACAAGCTATCCAGGCCCTCCAGGCCCAGAATGCCCAGTTCCAGGAGTTGGTTATGAGCTTAGCCCAGGGACAACAGGAATTGAAGACTTTGCTTTTGAAAAAGAAGAAGAAGAGGACTGTTTTGTTCAACCCTAGACGCAGATCTAGGAATGGATCACAAAATGAGGCTGAGCTGACCACCCCATCTATTGGGAAAGACAGCCCACAAGGGAGAGAGGTTCCTAGTCCCGTGGTCTCCAACAACGAGACAGATTACAATGATGAACAGTACCCTCCTGCCGAAGACAGGTACAAACAGCTAGAGGACCGGTTAAGTGCCATGGAGATACATAAAGTTCCCGGCTTGGACTTCTAAGATCTAGGTCTATCCTCTGGGGTGGTGATCCCTCACAAATTCAAAGCACCTGCTTTTGCAAAGTACGACGGAGCTTCCTGCCCTAAGCTACATCTCAGATCATATGTCAGGAAGATCCAACCGTATACAGCTGACAGGAATCTATGGATCCATTTCTTCCAGGATAGTCTTTCAGGGACTCAACTCTAATGGTTCTATCAGCTGGATGGAGCCAGCATTCGTAACTGGGAGGACTTGGCTACTGCGTTCTACAAGCAGTATCAGTACAATTCCGACCTCGATCCTACGCGTACCCAACTCCAGGGTATGTCACTAGGGACGGGTGAAGGATTCAAGGAATACGCTCAGAAGTGGAGAGACCTGGCTGGAAGGGTGCAACCACCTTTGATTAACCGAGAGCTCGTTGATATGTTCCTGGGGACCCTGTCTGGTCCGTTCTTCAACCATCTGATTGGGAATTCTTCTGTTGGGTTTACAGATTTGATCTTGATCGGGGAAAGAATTGAAGCTGGTATCAAGGCTGGGAAGATTCAAGAAGCTACACCTCCGGACGCTCAGAAAAAGCCTTACCATGGGAAAAAGGAGTCCAATGTTGTGCATGGGAAAAAGAGTCGCCATGATCAACATGTAGGGGCAACCCAGATCTCTAATCATATGCCTTCTCAACAAAGACAGGGGCATCAACATAAGGAGGTTGCACCCAAGAGACAGTTCACTAAGATCAACATGTCACTGGATCAAGCGCTATAGCAATTGTTGAAGGCAGGGATGATTACCTTAAGGGCTCCTCTTCGGAATCCAAACACTTCCGCTCCTAACTATCATCCCAATGAGAGGTGTGCATACCACTCTGACAGCCTGGGGCATACTACGGACAACTGCTGGGCCCTGAAGAATAAGGTGCAAGACATGATTGATGCTAAAGAAGTCCAGTTTGAAGCACCAGAGACTCCAAACATAATCACTACTCCTTTGCCAAATCATTGAAGGCTTTTGTTCTATTTGAATTTCCGAGTTGTATTTTTCTTTGCTTATACAAACAATTAATGTCATAGCAAACTCTTTTATTTCATTAATGCATCGCATATGTCTGTTCTGAATCAATATATTCGTATTCACTATATTCAAAATTGCTTTCATTTTTCTGTGATAATCAACTCTCAATTAAAAAACTCTAAGCCTCTTGAGGGAGGATGACGAAAACGATACCACAATCTACAGTATGCTTTTGAACAGACCCCGCTGATGAGGTACAGGCATTGTTTCAATTCCTAAACACTGGAGTTATAAGGAAGATAATCCCTCGTCAACCCCTTTGAGCCAAAGAAGTAGGAGTTTTTCTTTTCGAAAATTAAAAACCTTAATCATAACCTGGGGCAGGGTAGTTCTCAGTTGATCCAAGTGCACAGCGAATAGCATCAAAGAAGTCCTTCCGAGACGAAAAGACAGTGATGGTTCCGAATAATCATAAAGACAGGCAGTCATTATCTCTCAAAATAAAAGCCCAATAAGTCAAAACTTATGAAGGAGACTTACAAAACTGGGGCATCCCGCTGACTGTAATCACAAAAGAAACAGTTCAGGCAAAAAACAGGGATAATAAAATAAAAAAGAAAAGAGGTCATACAAACCCTCCATCAGAAAAGAAATGACTGCCTATTAAAAATAAATTGTCAGTACCCGAACCATCATTGGAATATCAGGACAAAGACTCGAACAAGGTCTAACGCACGATCAACTAAGTTTAGGTTTGAAGAACATCACGAAGAGCGGGTGGGTACAAATATAATTTGAGCCTTTATCCTTTGTTTCTTAAACCGTGAACCAGGCCACGTTATAACCCTCAAAAGTCCTAGCTGAAGCACGGGTTAATTCGAAAGCATACTGTTACAAAGGTATCCTGACTCCTTAAGGCTCGTTGTAAAATCTTGAGTTGACATCACATTTTACAAAATTTGCTTGTTTTACTAAAAAAAGGTGCATTTTCAAAAAAACTTCAAAACAGACATAAGCTTTGCATTCTTAAAATAGTATTGTTTGCATATGACTATTTGTTCGAACAACAGAGAAATTCGCACGATGAATATCCAGTGAACAAAAGTCTTCTCAACAAAAGAGTCATCTCAAGTGGAAGAAACACTTCCAACCAAGGGGCAGACATGATCATGGTCCATCATCCGGGGCAGTCCAGTCAAGATTCAGAGAATCTCTCAAAGATGCCAAATAGCCTGGGGCAAATCTCCGTCGGAGTCACTTGGGGCATTGGACATGAATTCTGGCAACGAATCTTGCACGATCAAGCACCTTCTGGTAGTATGGCAACACAACACTACTGACAGTGACAACTCCCCGCACTCTGAAAACATGGACATAGTCGAAACAATACTGCGCATAATCAAAGACCCGCTAGGTTGACACACCTAGGCAAAAACAAGGGCCTCCCGGCGAACCAAAAGGGTTCGGGCAAAAATAAGGGATGAATATGAAAAAAATCTGTACACCCGGCAAGTCGAAAACCTAAAAAGGCGGCTTGGGCAAAAATGGGTATCCCGGTGGACTGAAAACCCGAAAGGGCGGTCCAGGAAAAAGTTAGGGATCACAGTGTACGACTATGTCCCGGCGTCTCGTCACTTGCCTACCAGAAGAAGATTTGTCAAATCGGCAGTTATCTAGACCTCCACAGGTACCTTCTCCCATAGAAGCTGGGGCAATAAGAGTTATCCAAACTGTACAAGCTGCTTTGTCGACCAAGGTACCAAGGTAAGTTCAGCTGAAGAATGTAGCCAGGATACCTTCACTCCCCGCAGAGTAAGACAAGAATCAATAATACTCCCCCGAGCAGATTTGGGCTCCCATCAGCCCCGAAAAGGCACAATATCCCTAGCAAGTCAGCAACACTCGCCCCAAGCAAAGTTAGTCTACTGTCAGCCTTAAGGAAGTTGGGTATCCCCAGAAGATCTCAACATTCCCCAGCGGAGTATGCAGATGTTCCTAAGCAAGCATCCTCGACAGTCTTAATATAAGATTGTTCCCCGGCGGAATACCAGACACCCCAGTGGAGTCATTCCCCCAGTACAGTCCAAAAAGATTCCCCAGGAGAGTTGAACAATCTCCCTAGTAGATTCTGGAAGCTTATCCCTAGTAGATTCTGGAAGCTTATCCCTTGCAGAGTACGAATGCATCTCCCCGGCTTTATTCAAAGGTTATTCCCCACCAGGGTCTAACTGGGTTATCCTCAGCCAATTACCACGGAAAGATCGTCCTCGTTGAAGTTCTTCCTATCCCTCAACAGGGTTCATCAAATTCCCCAACAAAATTCATCAACGGAATCCCCAGCGGAGTTATCATCAAAACCTCAGCGAAGTATCTCTTCCCACAGAGTAATTCCCCGCAGAGTAATCTCTCCAACAAGTTTATTCCCCAACGGAGTCATCTTCTCCTACCGGTTTATTCTTGCAATCATCATCCCCAGCGGAAACAAAGAACTCTATTCTTCAACATCAGCCCAGGATTCAACAAGCTCCCGGCATTCGTCAAGGATTTATTTTCCTAGACAAAAATACATTCATAGACATTTCACATTTCATACATCCTGCTTACATACATGATAATGTGCATACGACACGATCTCATTTATTTTTGAGAACATCATCATGCATTTCATACATCATGACATTGCATACAACTAATGTTTTGCCTTTTTAGGAAGAGGTCAATCAAAAGACGATTACCATCAACTTTCGCAATTCCAGATTCGATACCTGTATCTAGCCAGGGCATATCTGTGAGTAATTGATTGTAGATTCGATACATGTATCCATCCAGGGCATATCTGCATGAAGAGTTTAGAGATTCGATACCTGTATCAGGGCATATCTGTAGATGACTAATTCTAGATTCGATACCTGTATCTAGCCAGGGCATATCTACATTAAAGAGATTTCAGAAATGGTTTAGAGATGCTCCGGACCCGGATGCTATTCTATCGCTTATTCAGAGTTTCTTCCCAGAAATGGCTTAGAGATGCTTCAGATATGGATGCTGTTCTTTTGCTTATTCAAACTTCCTTCTAGAGATAGCTTAGAGATGCTCCGGACACGGATGATGTTCTATTGCTTATTCAGATGTCCTTCTAGAGATGGTTCAGATGCGATCCAGACATGGCTACATTCTGATACTTATTCCAGATTCCCTTCTAGATATGGTTCAGATGCGACCCCGATATGGCTACATTCTGATACTTATTCCAGATTCCCTTTCAGAGATAGCTTAGAGATGCTCTCGACACGGATGATATTTTATTGCTTATTAGGATTCCCTTTCAGAGATAGCTTAGAGATGCTCCCAACGCGGATGATATTCTATTGCTTATTCAAAGTTTCTCCTCAGAGATGGCTTAGAGATGCTCCGGACCCCGATGCTATTTTATCGCTTATTCAGAGTTTCTTCCCAGAAATGGCTTAGAGATGCTCCAAATATGGATGCTATTCTTTTGCTTATTCAGATTTCCTTTCAGATATAGCTTAGAGATGCTCCTGACCCGGATGTTATTCTATGGCTTATTCAGATTCAAACTTCTAAAGACAACTTAGAGATGCTCCAGACCCGGATGCTATTCTATTATTTAGTCCAGATTCATTCAAACGACATTCCAGATACGATCCAGATTCGGATGACATTCTATCACTCACTCAGATATAATATGGATATACCCCAGACGCGGAGGTCATTCTACTATTTATTCAGACGTCAACAATTAGATATAGACTAGATATGCTCCAGACACGGAAGCTATTCTACCTCTTATTCAGATTCAACTATCCATGACATTTCCAAATGGCATCTATAAGCCCATTCCCGACAAGGTTCTGTCACGTCTCCAGATGGCATCTATAAGCCCACCCTCCTATCCACCATATCTCCAAATGGCATCTATAAGCCCATTCCCGACATCACATTACTGATATTCTACTATGCGAGTGCAAATTTCTGGGCACTCTAGTGTTCAATCCTCTTCCACCTTCGGATCATGAAAGGCACGCAAGCCAATCTACATCCTCAGGTTTAAGAAGATTGAACAGGGGCAATTGTTGTACCCCAAAATTTTCCCTCCCATATTCTTCAAGATTTGTCAAGATCAATCTTCAAATGGATCAAGGGGTTGCCCAGTCAAACATCCTCTTAAGCCAGTCAAAATTAGGGTTTTGGTTCCTGCAAAGAATTTGAGGTTTTCAATGGTCCAATCAAGTCTCATATGCCTATAAACATTGCCAAGCATCTACATGCCAAGTTTCAAGATTCACAATGCCAGTTTGCACAGTCAAAGAGCCTATTTGCTCAACAATCAACTGCAGGGGTAAAATGGTCATTTGGCAGTCAAAAGTCGGAATTTTTGGTCAACATCTTATTTTGAGCTCATAATCATCATTTGATCAAGTCTTGATCATGATTCCACAAGCATGGCTTAAAAATCATCAAGATGCCAAAAGTTTCTATTTTTGGACAGTTGAAAAGTCAACTGTAACTTGACCAAGGCATAACTTTTTCATGGTTCATCAGAAAAATCCCATCCAATGCTCATTTTTAAGGGGATGACATTTTCTACAACTCATCTTCACATTCCAAGTCCAAGAAATGCTCTCACAAAAAGTTATCAATTTCTACATTATAGGTCAATTTCAAAAGTCAACAAAAAGGCATTTTAAGTCAAAGACCATAACTTGAGATTGGTAAATCCAAATGACATGGGACCAAAGGCATTGGTTAGAGGACCTCAAGACCTTTCCAAAATGTCCAAGAACATGTTCATATGATCCAAATTGAGCAAGATATGCATTGGAGAAGTTGGGAAATTTTCATGAATTTGCAAAAGTCAACTTTGCCCAAAACACCTCATTTTTGCTAATGGGCCTCAAATTTCTTCTTGAAACATTGTCCAAAGCTTATGCACGACCCATTGAGCTTAAATTGATTTATTTTCTTATTTTTAATTAATTAATTAAATTTTTTATTAATATTAATTCATTTAATTGATTTTAAATATAGGAAATTCAAAGATATGGTTTTCAAATCTTTTTATGAAGCAAATAAGCTCAAGACAAGATGGAGATTTCGTGTGCACATCAAGGGGACCAAAATCTCCCAATTTGGCAAGGTTTCTCAATCAAAAAGATGCTAAAAGATTTGATTAAAAATCAAATATGGAAACCATAATGCAAAGGATTTCTTGTGCAAGATTTACCCTAGTTTCATTCCAGTACATATACTGAAGACAAACCTAATTCCATTAACGTGAGAACTGCTGCACAAAAGCCATAAGAACATTGAAAAATATCAAAGAAACTCAAAAACTGAAATCCACCTTCCCACGTGATTCAAAGCCTTTTCCTGTTTCTAACACCTTGCAGGAACCCTTAGGGATCTTTTGGAATCAAAATCAAGGGCTGAAGCTTGAGAAATCACACCAAACAGAATCACGGTTTGTCAATATTTTTCAGAATTGAAACTCACGATTCATGAACATTTGATGTAATTTATGGTTTGTTTTACATTGCTTGCATCCATACAAAGCTATTGGTATCAATTAATTGGATTATAATGCACAGGATTGTGATTTGCCATTAACGATTTTTAGGTTTTTTGAGTTCTTGAATTAGGGCTTTGCTGTCCAGGCAAAATTGGGACTTCTAATGCGCAGGGTTGAAATTGGGGAGACAAGACGAACTGAATCCAATCATCACGCCCTATTTATATAGAGCATAGCTCTATTCGTTATTTTTCGCCGTCCTGTTTAGTGGGGGTTAAAAACCCCCGCTATTTGCTTTGTTTTGCAGGTGTTCAACGAGGACGATGATGCGTTGTCAGCGTGCTACTGGATAATTCAAATGGCGCGCGCAGTTTTTGTTTTGTCCAGCATGATAGTTGTTTTCATATATTAATTTTATTGATCATTATATTAACAGATGCAATGCAATGGCGTAGTGGAAAGTGACGTGGTTGGCAACCATTGGGACCTGGGTTCGATTCCCAGGTCCCCCATATAATTGTTCCTATTTTTTCTTGTATAATCCAATGCAGGCTTTCAGAAGGATTCTATCATGCATCCCACGCACCGGCTTGCCATGTGGCCCCAATCAACAATCCAAAGGCCAAAAAAGTGATGAACACCATGTTCTCAGTCAACACAGGCGTGGACAACCAGGAAGGTCAACAAGGTTGTGATGTTATTGGGCCTGAAATCTGCAAATTCACCTCCATATATGGGCCATCACCCCCCCTGGTTTTACTATTTTTTATTTTTCTTTTCCTTTTAATTCTTTTAATTATTCTTATTATTATTATTAATTAACAAATTATTTTTTATAATAAAATCAGAAACTTAAAATATTGTTTATTTTTATTATTTATTATTTTCACTATTAATAATTATTTTTGTAAATAAATGCAAATTAATTAATTTAGTCTTTTTGTTAATTAGGTTTAATTTTAATCTTTTCACAATAAATAAAACAAATTTAGAACTAGGGTTTTCTTGACTTTTAATTTCTTTTATTTTTATTTTTATTAAAACATAAAAAACACAAAAAAAACATTTTTTCTTGTAAATAATTAATTAATTAATAAATTAGGTTTAGTATTTAATTTAATTGCAAAAAAGGGACCAAGCTTCAATTCTTTTCTCAAAAGGGTCAAAACCCTAAGGACGTTCCCGATTTAATTTCTTTTGCGCATATTTATTTTTAATTCTATTTTTGATTATATTTATGTAACTGTTTCCGAGAATGTAATAGTTAATTAGGCTTTATCGCTTTCTTTTACTTTCCGTATTTATTTTCCAAACGGGTTATGTTTTTGGCGATGTATAGACCCGCGCCTTGTAATAGCGTAGGTTTACCTTTCCGCAATTTATTTTCCGCACTCCTAACTATTAATTATGCCTGCAAGACTTGTATGACAAATAAAATCAAACCGTAGCTCACAAATTCATGTTCAAAGATAAACATAAACTGAACTGAACACACACGCACATGCCACTCTTAGGGTACGCCTCACTGGTTGCCTCGACGTGGTCGTCAAGTATAGGGTGTTTTAGAGGTCGCCCTCCTGTCTAAAGATCCAGTTGCCTCGAAACGGTTGCCTCGGATAAAAAGTATCTAGGACATTAGGGTTACCGCTAAGGCGTCCAACTATTGCTTTGGTGACCACATTGTCCCTTAATCGAATTAACCCGAATAACTCCAACGACGGTGCTACCTACTTCTCAATAGTGGGATAGCACTGTCTAAAGGACTCTTACACAACCTAATTCCTTAGAGTAGGTAGATTTCTCCTGGGTACTTGCTCTTTCAAAATCAAACAAAAAATACTTTTCGCACCTACACTTTCAAAAAGTTTTCAAACAAAACACTTCATACACTCTTGAGGACAGATACAAGAGTTACTTAGAAATTTTTCAAACGAAACTTTTTCAAAACCCACACACACTTGAAAAGCAAACAATTTTTGAAAACATAAGAGCAAGTACCTAAGAGCCCGTGGATAACCACGGATAGAAAGGGTGCTAACACCTTCCCTTTCTATAAATCTACCTCCCGAACCGAGAAACATTCTCGAAAAAGGAATTTTGCTGTGCTTTTGTCCTTTCCATGTTGGAGAACATAAAATACAGCGGCGACTCTTGCTTACCGCGACATTTCGCGAACCAGCTTTAAAAATAGTCAGTTCTATTTTTACCGATCACATCATCCATTTTGTCATAAAGGCCCAAGTCTTCACTTGGTGTAGGAAAAGGACGACACATATCATCATTATCAAATGGAACCATATTCGCCAAACGAGGTGCAGCAGGAGCAACATGCACCACAGGATGTGCAGGAGTAACAGTAGTCTGAACAACTGGAGCTTCTTAAGGACCAAGATTGAAACTTTCAGGCGCAAAGTTCTCTAGCATTCCCAATGGATAACCTTAAGGCATGCGATTCTGAACAATATCTGGGGTAGCAGACACAACAACAATCAGAGCTTCAAAAGTAGCCCTTGTTGGTTGAGGTTGAACACTCGGTGGCTGATTTTGAGCAGCCACCAGAGATTCCATAAGAGCAGTAAGATTGGCCATGCCGGCCTTCAAAGCAGAAACCTCCTCGCGCAGCTCGCGATTCTCTTGTTCTAAGTTGTCCATCTTCCTTCTGAAATTAGCTCGAGTGTTGTAGTGGTGAGACAGCTTGCTGAACAGAGTAAATAAGCTTAGTAAGACACCTGTATATGCATAAATGCAAGAAATATGTGCAGTATGATGCATGATATGTGGCGCACATGATTTATTTTTATTATTAATATTTCAAGGGACTTAAAGATTTATAGACACATTGCAAATATCAAAGTAATAACACATTTGAAATACTGAAAATTTTTTGTTATAATAACTTCAAAATAGGTTACAAGTTTCAACAATACCAAGTACAAGATTAAAATAAAGTCTAAAACCCTAAGAAGCAAAGCTTATGGAGATCACTCTATACGCTGGCGCTTCCCTGTAAGCCTAGTAATCTGAGCCTTCAACCTCTGGTTTTCTTCAAAATATCTGGTGGCAACTTCCTTCCAATCACCTGAATTAGGAAGTGAGCAACTATCAACTGACTGAGGCTTAGGAGAGAATAAATCCCCTTGCCTCTCTATCATCTCTACAGCCCAAATCTCAAGTATCTCAATCAAGTCGTCTTTCTCCTTCAAGTCTGCTCTATAGGAAATCTCTAAAGTTTGACACTTATTCTTCCAAGCATCCTTTTGTTGCTGCATCCTGACCAAAGCAAGTTGTAGCTCTTCCACATCATCCAATAAGGGAGGAGTAGTCTTCACAAGCAAAGCAGGCATAGGTGTTTATCGGGAATACGACATCTTCAACGGAATAGCTCTCGTTTGGACCCACTGAAGATAAGGCTCCAAAGAAACAACCCCTCTAGGTCCCAAGTCTTTCTTACTTTTCCTATGAATGTGATGCCAGGCCTTCGCAATCTGCTCCCTAGCTTCCTTATGGTCTTTCCCTCCTTCAGAAAGAAACTACTCAACTGAGTACTATTTGGTTTATCCCTCATCGGATAACCAAGCTATCGTCGTGCAAGAACAAGGTTGTAGTTAATTCCTCCCTTTGTACCAAGAAGGGGTACATTGGGGAAACTACCACAATTGTCGACAATTTCTACATCATGGTAAGACCGACGATACCAATCAATATCTGAGTGAGTAAGTGCCATGATCTTAGGAGACCAACGGGGTTCCTTCCTGACATCCCATAAAGCATCAGACTGAGGCATATGAGAGATAAACCACCGGTACAATAGAGGCGTACAACAAATAATCATCCCCTCATGATAAGAATTTCGAAGATGAATAGGGTAATAAGCATCTCCCAACAATGTAGGAACTGGGTTTCCAATCATGAAGATCCTGATAGAATTAACGTTAACCAACTTATCCACATTAGGAAATAAGAACAACCCGTAAGTAAGTAGAGCAAAGATGGCCTCAAAATCAACTGTACTCATATGGCCTCAGTTGCTTTTGAGGCCATCTTTGCTCTACTTGCTTACGGGTTGTTCTTATTTCCTAATATGGATAAGTTTGTTGACGTTAATGCTATCAGGATCTTCATGATTGGAAACCCAGTTCCTACATTGTTGGGAGATGCTTATTACTCTATTCATCTTCGAAATTCTTATCATAGGGGGATGATTATCTGTTGTACGCCTCTATTGTACCAGTGGTTTATCTCTCATATGCCTCAGTCTGATGCTTTTTGGGATGTCAGGAAGGAACCCCATTGGGATCCTAAGATCATGGCACTTACTCACTCAGATATTGATTGGTATCATCACGCTTACCATGATGTAGAAATTGTCGATAGTTGTGGTAGTTTCCCCAATGTACCCCTTCTAGGTACAAAGGGAGGAATTAACTACAACCCTGTTCTTGCACGACGACAACTTGGTTATTCGATGAGGGATAAACCAAATAGTATTTATTTGAGTAGTTTCTTTCAGAAGGAGGGAGAAGACCATAAGGAAGCTAGGGAGAAGATTGCGAAGGCCTGGCGTCACATTCATAGGAAAAGTATGAAAGACTTGGGACCTAGAGGGGTTATTTCTTTGGAGCCTTATCTTCAATGGGTCCAAACGAGAGCTATTCTGTTGAAGATGTCGTATTCCCGGGAAGCACCAATGCCTGCTTTGTTTGTGAATCCAACTCCTCCCTTATTGGATGATGTGGAAGAGCTACAACTTGCTTTGGTCAGGATGCAGCAAGAAAACGATGTTTGGAAGAATAAGTGTCAAACTTTAGAGATTTCCTATAGAGCAAACTTGAAGGAGAAAGACGACTTGATTGAGATCCTTGAGAGTCGGGCTGTAGAGATGATGGAGAGGCAAGGGGATTTATTTTCTCCTAAGCCTCAGTCAGTTGATAGTTGCTCACTTACTAATTCAGGTGATTGGAAGGAAGTTGCCACCAAATATGCTGAAGAAAACCAGAGGTTGAAGGCTCAGATTACCAGGCTTACAAGGAAACGCCAACGTATAGAGTGATCTCCATCAACTTTGCTTCTTAGGGTTTTATACTTTATTTTTATCTTGTACTTGGGGTTGTTGAAACTTGTAACCTATTTTGAAGTTATTATAATAAAAGAAATTCAATATTTCAAACGTGTTATTACTTTGATATTTTCAATGTGTCTATAAATCTTTAAGTCCCTTGAAATATTAATAATAAAAATAAATCATGTGCACCACATATCATGCATAGTATTTCACATATTTCTTACATTTGTTATGCATATCCAGGTGTCTTACCAAGCTTCTTTACTTTGTTCAGAAAGCTGACTCACCACTATAACACTCGAGCTAATTTTAGAAGGAAGATGGACAACTTAGAACAAGAGAATCGTAAGCTGTGCGAGGAGGTTTCTGCTTTGAAGGCCGACATGTCCAATCTTACTACTCTGATGGAATCTCTGGTGGATGTTCAAAATCAGCCACCGAGTGTTCAACCTCAACCAACAAGGGCTACTGCTGAAGCTCCGACTATTCTTGTGACTGCTACCCCAGCTATTATTTAGAATCGCATGCCTCAAGGTTATCCATGGGGAATGCCAGAGAACTTTGCTTCTGAAAGTTTCAATCTTGGTCCTCAAGAAGCTTTAGTTGTTCAGACTACTGTTACTCCTACGCCTCCTGTGGTGGATGTTGCTTCTGCTACACCTCCTTCGGCGAATATGGTTCCATTTGCTAATGATGATATGTGCCGTCCTTTTCCTACCCCAAGTGAAGACTTGGGCCTTTATGACAGAATGGATGATTTTCAAGAACATTTTGATAAGATGTAGAGGGAGATGAAGGCCCTCAAGGGAAAGGAATTATTCAGGCAGAATGTGAATGAATTATGCTTGGTACCGAATGTTAAGATACCTGCAAAGTTTAAGGTCTCGGAGTTTGAAAAGTAAAAGGGTAACACTTGCCCTCGTGCTCATCTGGTGATGTATGTAAGGAGAATTTTTACCCATACTAATGATCAGCGTCAGCTGATTCACTTTTTTCAGGATAGTTTGACCGGTGTTGTGCTGAAGTGGTATATGAGTTTGGATTGCGTTAATATCCATACTTTCAATGACTTGGGAGAAGCATTTATCAGACAATACAAATACAACGTAGTCACGGCGCCTGACCGTGATCAACTCAGGGCCATGGTTCAGAAAGACAGAGAATCATTCAAAGAATATGCACAGAGATGGCATGAGGTAGCCGCCTAAGTGATTCCTCCCATGGAAGAGAAGGAGATGACTAAGATTTTCTTGAAGACTTGGGTGCTTTCTACTATGAAAGGATGGTAGCGAGTGCGCCAAATGACTTTACTGGTAAGCATGGGTATCCATTTAGAAGAGGCTGTAAGAGAGGGTCGTTTAATGAAGAGTGAAGGTTCTGGAAGTGCTAAGAAGCCATCTTATGGGTTCACCAAGAAGAAGGAATGAGATACAAATGCTGTCATGCAAGAAAGGAGAGTTAATCCTCCTAGAAGAAATTATCAGCGTCATCAGCAAGTCGCCTCAGTTACTCAGGTTGTTGGTGTAGCTCCAACCACCGTTGCTTATCAGAGACCATCCCATCAGGGGAATCAAGGGTATAATCAGGGAAGGGAGAGTTATGACCCTATCCCTATGAGTTATATAGAGTTACTCCCAGTGTTAATTCAGAAGAAGTTGGTTCAGACCCGACCATCTCCCGCTGTACCATCACCGTTGCCTTGGTATTACAAAGCAGACCAAACATGTGCTTTCCATCAGGGAGCACCAGGGCATAAATTTGAGAATTTCAATCCTTTGAAGACTGAGGTACAGAAATTGGTGAAGTCTGGTATTCTATCTTTCAAATATTTGGGCCCTAATGTGAAAGACAATCCTCTACCCAAGCATGGAGGAGTAAACACTGAATATTGTGGCCGATTATCCAGGTGACTTCCGGATTTTTGATGTTAATCTGATTAGGGGAGATTTGGTGAAAATGCACGCAGACCCCTGTGAATTTAGCTACTATATGCATGACCATGCCGGATGTGCTATTTGCAATACAAACATACAGGGTTGCAATAAGATAAAGGCTGATTTGCAGGAGATGATGGATGAGGGCCTCATCCACATAATCAGGCCTAGGGCAGAGTATGAAGAGGAAGTGAACATGGTTTCTGGATGTCCTAGAGAGTTCAGAATTTTTGATGTGGAGTATATGATTGAGGATCTTGTACAATTGCATGCTACTTTCTTCCACATGGCTGGTCAGGTGGAACATCAGTATGGATCTTGCCGAATTTACCGCCTGGACTCCCGAGGATGTTCAATCGTGAGGGAAGGTGTTCGGTTGTTGTTGGATAATGGAACCATCAAGGTTACAGGTCAAAGGGATGATTATCATGAAGTTGATATGATTGAGGTTTGTTTCGCAGAAGAAGAGTCGGATCATAAGTATGCCTCTGCAGATGAGTATTTCTCTTCATATGAGGATTTGGTTTCCAGAGATGACTCCATAACGACTGATTGTGTTGAAGAAGGGGTAAATGTCATTGTGCCTTGTTTTGGTGCACCCGCCCATTTTCAAGTTGAGTATCATAGCAAGCGGACTATTACTCCATTGGTGATTAGTTTGTCGGGTCCTGTCCCCTACAAGTCAGATAAGGTTGTACCCTACAAATATAATGCTACAATCTTAGAGGATGGTGTGGAAGTTCCCATCCAGCCAATGCCTGATGTTGGAAATATTACTGAGACTAGCAGAGTGACCTGCAGCGGTCGTATATTTGCACCAGTTATTCGTGGAGATGTTAGTACATGAAATAAAATTGTTGAAAATGTTGAACCCAGGAAGGCAGTGGGTGAATCTAGTGGAGCTACACTAGAAAAATAGGTGGACGATATTTTGAAGATAATCAAGATGAGCGACTACAGAATTATAGATCAGCTATTGCAGACTCCTTCAAAAATATCTATCTTGGCTTTATCAATGAATTCCTCTGCTCATAGAGAATCTTTGATGAGGGTATTGGACTAAGCTTTTGCGGAAAGTGACATGCCTGTAGACCAATTCAGTAGTGTAGTGGGGAACATTACTTCATGTAATAACATGAGTTTCTGCGACGATGAATTTCCAGATGAAGGAAGGAATCACAACCTGGCCCTTCACATCTCTATGAACTGCAAGAATGACTCACTATCCAATGTGTTGATTGATAATGGATCCGCTTTGAACGTTATGCCAAGGAGTACACTTATGAAGTTGAAATATCAAGGAACGCCCATGTGCCCAAGTGGAATTATTGTAAAAGTGTTTGATGGATCAAGGAAATATGTTATTGGTGAAGTGGACTTGCCTATTCATATAGGCCCACATTTGTTTCAGATTACTTTCCAGGTCATGGATATTGTACCCGCTTATAGCTGCTTGCTGCGACGGCCGTGGATACATGAGGCAGGGGCTGTCACTTCCACTTTACACCAAAAGCTGAAGTTTGTACGTGAAGAAAAAGTGGTAATTATAAATGGAGAACATGCATTATTGATATCTCACTTGACCTCTTTCAGCATTGTAGAGGCGGATGAAGCTGCTGTTGGAACTCAGTTCCAAGCTTTATCCATTGATAACATAAGGGGAAATGAGAATTCCATGGTTTCGCTTAAGGATGCGCAACAGGTTATGCATAATGGCCATAGTGAAGTTTAAGGACAGATTATGGATCCACCTGTAAACAAGAATAGAGTTAGCTTGGGGTTCTCTATAAAGAATGATAAAGGTAAGAGCATGAAGCCGAAGTCTGCTGCAAGCAAGTATCAAGACATCTTCCGTAGTGGGGGTTAACTTCATTCAACTGTCTCCAGGATTAATGCCATTGTGGAAGATGAAGCTGAGCCAGAAATTCCAAATTACGTGACACACAAAGTTAGGGTTCAGAATTGGATCAACATTGATGCTCCCTCTTTCATACATGTTTCAAAGTAATTTGTTTTGTTAATCTTTTTGAAAAGCTTTCACTCTGCCCAAGGTGAAAGTATTAATATTGTATGGGTTTATCTGTTTGCTGTGACTTTTAAAATCAATAATTAAAGTTGTCTTTGTTTCCCAAATTGTGTTTTTATTTTTTGCTTTTTCTTGGAAAATGGTAATCAGAAAAAAAAACCTTTCAAAATAAATAATAACTGAAATTCAATTTGCACGATCACTTGTTATATGTGTCAGTTTCTAAAAACAATCATATGTGCAGATTGATTAAAAAACCCATTGAATACAATGACCCTGCACCCTCTCCCAACTTTGAATGACCTGTGTATAAGGCCGAAGAAGAAGACTATGATGAGATCCCAGAAGAGGTCTCGAGGTTGCTTGAGCGCGAGGAGGATCCCATTCAGCCATATAAAGAGCCATTGGAAGTAATCAATTTGGGTTCAGAAGAAGATCCTAGAGAAGTCAAGATTGAAGCATTACTATATCCTGATGTGAAGAGCAGGTTGACTAAGATGTTGAGAGAGTATGTGGATATTTTTGCTTGGTCTTACCAAGATATGCCTGGTCTAGATACAGATATTGTAGAGCATCGTTTGCCGTTGAAGCCAGAGTGTCCGCCAATCAAACAGAAGTTGAGAAGAACTCACCCGGATATGGCAGTGAAGATCAAAGAGGAAGTTCTAAAGAAGATTAATACCGGTTTTCTTGTGACATCAGTGTACCCTCAATGGATTTCCAATATTGTCCCAGTACCGAAGAAAGACGGAAAACTTCGCATGTGCGTAGATTACAAAGATCTAAATAAAGCTAGTCCAAAAGATGATTTTCCATTTCCACATATTGATATGTTAGTGCATAGCACAACAAAATTCAAAGTTTTCTCGTTCATGGACGGAATTTCCGAGTATAATCAAATAAGAATGGCTCTAGAGGACATGGAAAAAACAACATTTATCACACCCTGTGCAACGTACCAGAGGGCTATGATAACCCTATTCCATGACCTGATGCACAAGGAAATTTAGGTATATGTCGATGATATGATTTCTAAATCCTAGATTGAAGAAGGGCATGTAGAAGATTTGTTGAAGTTGTTTCAGCGTTTGAGGAAGTATCGTCTCCGCTTGAATCCAAATAAATGTACCTTCAGTGTTTGATCATGGAAATTTTTTGGTTTCATTGTTAGCCAGAAAGGAATTGAAGTTGACCTTGATAAAGTCAAAGAAATTCAAGAGATGCCAGTGCCGAGAACTGAAAAGCAAGTCAGGGGGTTCCTCGGGCATTTGAATTATATTTCCAGATTCATTTATCATATGACTGCTACGTGTGAACCAATCTTTAAGTTATTAAAGAAAGATCAAGGTTGTGTATGGACATATGACTGCCAAAGGGCATTTGAAAGTATTAAAGAATATCTGCTTGAACCTCCTATCTTGCTCCCTCCTGTTGAAGGAAGACCATTGATTATGTATCTGACAGTGTTAGATAATTCCATGGGCTGTATTCTCGGACAACAAGATGAAACAGGGAAGAAAGAGTATGTCATTTATTATCTCAGTAAAAAGTTTACTAATTGTGATTCGCGGTATTCCATGTTGGAAAAGACATTTTGTGCTCGGGCCTGGGCGGAAAAACGTTTGTGGCAGTATATGTTGAATCACACTACTTGGTTGATCTCCAAAATGGATCCAATCAAGTACATTTTTGAAAACCCTGCTCTTACTGGGAGAATTGCCCGTTGGCAGATGCTGTTATCTGAATATAATATCGAATACCACACTCAAAAAGCTATTAAGAGCAGCGTGTTGGTAGATTATCTTGCTCACCAACCAGTTGATGATTATCAGTCTGTGAAGTATGATTTCCCTAATGAGGAGGTGATGTTTCTAAAAGTGAAAGATTATGATGAACCATTGCCTGGGGAAGGTCCTGACCCGAATCTCGCTGGAGTATGATATTTGATGGAGTTGTGAATGCTTATGGTAAAGGAATTGGTGATGTGATTGTCACTCCACATGGATCACACATTCCTTTTACTTCAAGGTTGACATTTGATTGTACTAATAATATGGCAGAATATGAGGCTTGCATCATGGGTCTCGAGGAAGCTATTGATCTCAGAATTAAAATTCTAGATGTGTATGGTGATTCAGCTTTGGTAATAAATCAGATTAAAGGAGAGTTGGATACTCGTCACCCCGGCTTGATCCCTTACAAAGATTATGCTAGAATATTGTTACCCTTCTTTAATAAAGTTGAATTCCATCACATCCCCAGAGACGAAAATCAAATGGCAGATGCTCTGGCAACTCTGGCTTCTATGTATCAAGTAAATACTTGGAATGATATATCTCGAATTATGGGTCGGCGACTGGATAGGCCCGCTCATGTGTTTACAACAGAGGAGGTAGCAGATAAGAAACCTTGGTATTATGATATCAAGCATTTTCTTCAAACTCAGGAATACCCGATTGGTGCATCGAATAAAGATAAAAAGACATTGAGAATATTGTCAAGCAGTTTCTTCCTCAGTGAAAATGTGTTATACAAGAGAAATTACGACATGGTCCTGCTCAGATGTGTGGATAGACACGGAGCAGGCATGTTGATGCATGAGGTTCATGAAGGTTCATTTGGCACTCATGCCAATGGACATTCAATGGCTAAAAAGATGCTAACGGCAGGTTACTATTGGCTGACAATGGAATCTGCTGTTACAAATTTGACAAGAAGTGTCATAAATGTCAGATTTATATGGACAAGGTTCATGTGCCTCTGACACTTCTCAATGTGATCTCTTCCCCATGGCTTTTCTCTATCTGGGGTATTGACATGATCGGGATGATAGAACCCAAAGCTTCGAATGGACACCATTTTATCTTGGTAGCAATTGATTACTTCACCAAATGGGTGGAAGCTGCGTCGTATGCTAATGTTACTAAGCAAGTGGTTGTACGCTTCATTAAGAATAATCTCATTTGTCGGTATGGTGTGCCGAGCAGAATTATCACTGAAAATGGCTCGAATCTGAACAACAGGATAATGACAGAACTTTGTGAGGAATTCAAGATTGTACATCACAACTCATCTCCATACAGGCCAAAGATGTATGGGGCTGTTGAAGCTGCTAAAAAGAATATCAAGAAGATCATCTATAAAATGTTTGTTACTTATAAAGATTAACATGAAATGCTCCCTTTTGCTTTGTATGGATATTGAACATTTGTCCTCACTTCAATAGGAGAAACCCCTTTCTCCCTTGTGTATGGAATGGAAGAGGTACTCCCAATCGAGGTTGAGATTCCCTCTTTGTGTGTGATAATGGAAATCAAGTTGACAGAGACTGAATGGTTCGGAATAGGTTTGATCAATTGAATTTGATAGAAGAGAATGACGGCTTTGTGTCATGGGAGGTTGTATCAGAAGATAATGAAGAAAGCTTTTGATAATAAGGTCAAACCTCGTGAATTCAGAGAAGGAGACCCCGTGCTCAGAAAGATCATGTCTTTTAACGCTGATTCTAGGGGCAAGTGGACTCCCAATTTTGAAGGCCCATATGTTGTCAAGAAAGCCTTCTCTGGCGGTGCATTAATTCTTGAAACCATGGATGGCGAGGAGTTCCCACGTCCCATGAATGCTGATGCAGTCAAGAAATACTTCGCCTAAAGAAATAAAAAGAACAACTCACTAAGTTGAAAACCCGAAAGGGCGGCTTAGGAAAAAAGGAGTGTCTCAGTAGACCGAAAACCCGAAAGGGTGGTCTAGGAAAAAATTAGAGACATAAACAGAATAAATTTCCCGCTAAGTTGAAAATCGCAAGGGCAGCTTAGGCAAAAGTTAGGTACTTTCTTGGAAATTAACTACATCAGACAAGACTTGATCAGTTAAGCAACAATCTTCTCGAATCCTCATCATACTTCAACAGATGCTGCTGCTCAGGATTTCAAAGTTGTTAGAGGGGATAGTGGTCATAGTATCTCTATGTATCTCTTCCATTATATATTACCATTTTCCAAACTTTGTAATTATCCACGGAGTCTCGCCATTCGCAGACTACATTCTATCAATGAAATTTGAGATTTTTCCCAATTCTTTGTGTTTCTTGTTTTATTTACCTTGCAAAGACTCCATTTATTATTGATAATAATTTTCAAAGTGAAAAGATTAAATAACAAAATTGTTTTTCAAAAAGAATTTACAATTTACTTTTACTTTAGATTTTGTGATTCAAGAGGAAAACAAAAGTGATGATCCTAGGAATGGACGAACTCTAGTAATTTTGAGAAGTTTTTGTTTCCCCCGGGAAGATTTTCTCCGGACCTTTTCGCTATATTGGGTTTGTGACTCCAGTGTCCCCAGTCAAGTCTTTATTCATTTTTCTTCTTTTCCGAGTTTGCGTGAAGATCCAATTCAAGTTTTCTCCAGTGAAGGTTTCGCTTATTGGATTGAAGTCCTCTTTTCTAAGAAAAGTTTGTACAATTATTACTCTCGAAGAACACGTATCTCCGGTTTCCCCAATGAAGAACGTATATTGGCTTCCCCTTTGATGATATGGTGTATGATCCCCTCAATGGAGTCAGCACAAAGTCCCTAATAAATGTCTCCATGATGAGGCGTTATATGCCTTGGTGAAGTCTGTATGTTTTTCCTCCTTCAAAATGGGATTGATTTCCCCAATGAATGATTTGATGATTTGGTGTCCATCTTCTTTATTTGAAAATAGTTTTGCAATCCCCAGTAGAAGTGTTACATTTAAAAATATTTATTTCCCCGTTGAAGTATGAGTGCTATTCCCTGGTGACTCCTAGAGAAGGATGTTATATCCCTGTATCTATATTGTTTTGTCACTATGTTAAGTTTCTCCCTAGTGAAGTTAAGCCATGCAATAGGACTTTGCTTCCTCAGTTGGTGCTTATTTTTCTTTTGGGATGTTCATCTTGGATGTGATTTAGCCGAGTATTGTGTGCGCCCGAGTTGGTTTTGTTTGTTTATCCCCAGTACTATATTTTGTTTTGTCAGCATATGCACGATAGCACTCATACATTCATACATACATCATGCATAGCTAATCTTAGAAAATCATTGCTCATTCATACCCATTAATATTTTGTTGAGATATTACCCTATTTTGAAGATTTGTGTTGTCCTTTCTCCAATAGAGTGTCAGCTTTAAGCAGAAAGTGTATATTCTTTCAATTCTCCCCCAGAGTTATCTCTCATGGAAGAGTTTTTTTTGCTTTAGCCTTCCTATACAGCTCCTTGACTAGATGATTTGGGTTTCCCTCTTGAGTTCAATTCTCAAAGAATGTATTTTGGTAGACCGTTTTACTCTAGTTTATTTATGGATTGAATCTTTGTTTCCCAGCAATATTATTACTTTGGATGTCTGAAAGCTTCGAGTTTTGGTTTGAGAATATGCATTTATTTTGCACGAGAAAACTTTATCTCCTTAGCAGGAATATGTTGGAATTTCCGAAGGAAGCCATTTTGTTTTCCCCGGGAAGCTATACTGCATTCCCCAAGAAGCCATTTTGTTTTCTCCAGGAAGTCATGACATTTTCCCCAGGAAGTCATTTTACAACTCTCCACAACAGCAAGTAGAAGGTCTCTTTATTTGAGATAACTTATATATTACCCTTTCCAGGTGGAATGCCTTGGTTAAAGAAGAAGTTGAGACCCATTCTAGGTGAAACGCCAGAATTTTGGGAAAAACTTATTATCTTTTTTCTACCCTCAGTGAACGTTGGTAGTTCATTGTCAATGAACGACGGTGCCATGATATATTCTCTTTCTACCTTCAGTGTAAGTTGGTAGGTCACCTTCAATGAACGTCGGTGATTGTTATCTTTTTGCTACCCTCAGTGAACGTTGGTAGTTCATCATCAGTGAACGGAGGTGCCATGATATGTTCTCTTTCTACCTTCAGTGAAAGTTGGTAGGTCACATTCAGTGAACTTTTGTGATTGTTATCTTTTTTCTACCCTCAGTGAACGTTGGTAGTTCATCATCAGTGAACGGTGGTGCCATGATATATTCTCTTTCTACCTTCAGTGTAAGTTGGTAGGTCACCTTCAGTGAACGTCGGTGATTGTTATCTTTTTTCTACCCTCAGTGAACATTAGTAGTTCATCATCAGTGAATGGCGGTGCCATGATATGTTCTCTTTCTACCTTCGGTAAAAGTTGGTAGGTCACCTTCAGTGAACGTCGGTGATTGTTATCTTTTTTCTACCCTTAGTGAATGTTGGTAGTTCATCGTCAATGAAAGGCGGTGCCATGATATATTCTCTTTCTACCTTCAGTGAAAGTTGGTAGGTCACCTTCAGTGAACGTCAGTGATTGTTATCTTTTTTCTACCCTCAGTGAATGTTGGTAGTTCATCAATTGTGAACGGCGGTGCCATGATATATTCTCTTTCTACCTTCAGTGAAAGTTGGCAGGTCACCTTCAGTGAATGTTGGTGATTGTTATCTTTTTTCTACCCTCAGTGATTATTGGTAGTTCATCGTCAGTGAACGGCGATGCTATGATATATTTTCTCTTTCTACCTTCAGTGAAAGTTGGTAGGTCACTTTCAGTGAACGTCGATGAATGTTATATTTTTTGCTACCTTCAGTGAATGTTAGTAGTTCACTATCAGTGAACAACAGTGTTGTGATATTTCTTGTTCTCTTTACCTTCAGTGAAAGTTTGTAGTTCATCGTCAGTGAATGTCGATGATTTTTTTCTGTTTACTTCCAGTGAAGATTGGTAGTTTCGCCTTCAGTAAAAGTTGGTGTATCCTTTGAATTTTTACCACACTCTATGAGAGAGGTCTTTTGATCCACCAGTGTTTTATTTCCTAGTTAGGTTCCCCTTTTGATCTTTAATTCCTTTGCTACTTCCCCTGTGGTGTTTTGGGTCTCTTTGATTTTGTTCATATGCATTCGTACTCATAAGCATTGCATGGCATCTTAGGGCCAAAAACAGGGTTTGTTTTATATTTAAGTATCTTCAATTGCATCGACACGAAGATTTTTAACCTTCATATCTCCGGTTAGAAGAAACTTAAATAAGGGCAGCTGTTGTACCCCAATTTTTTCCCCCAAGATCCCTTCATCATACCATTTTTATTCAATCACAACAAAATCACATTAGGGCTTGTGGTTCTTCTCCCTATCTTTAGCTTTGCTCTTTGAGGAATCCCCAAGAACCTTGACTTGTTTTCTTTTGTGATCATGAACATTTTGTCTTGATTTTCCTTCTAATTAATAAAATGCAATGTTGGTTTGTCTTACTTGTTAATAATGTAGGTAAGGCAATGTGGCTTAGCAAGTTGATCCATTGGTTCATGAGTTTATTTCCACGCCCTAGTCAATAAAGCTTGAGAAATTCAAACCTCACCATTGAAGTTGTTTTGGAAGGAATGGAATGGCAAGGTTTATTTTGGTTCACTATATTTCCAAGTTATCAAATTGATTCAAAAGTACAAGGGGTTGATTGAAGAAGTTGTCATGGTTGGACAAGGTCTTGTTCCTATTGGTCACAAGTGTATATTTCTCTCAATTCTCAAGATATGGAAGTGGTTTTGGTTTCTACGGGTCCTCATTATCATCCTCAACAACTTCTATTTACAAAGCAAGAGTGTTGGTACAAGAAGGTTGTTCAAAATTGTCAAAGTTCTTCAAAGCATTTTCTTGATCTAGGAGCTAGGGCTTTGAACTTCAAAGAAGTATATCTTGCTCATCTTTTGGTATTTTTTGAGTGATTCTAAAGAAATCCTTCTCTTCAAAGGGTTATTAATAAATCACTTCAAAAGTTTTAAGGAGTTTTCATGTGGAAGAAACTTGATGATGAAAAAATATTACAAGTCCTCCAGATGAACCCTCATTTTCTCATGTGTGACTTCAAATGATCATAACTTGGTCAGTTTTTATTGCCTTGAGCCCACTCTTTTTCCACAATGATCTTGAGGATGATGTGAGTTTCCATAATGATTTAAGCCATATCCTCCACTTTTAGATGATGCAAATTCTCCTTTCTCATGATTGTGGGTAGTAAGTATGTTTTCCACACGGACAATGACAATGATGTCTTATCTCATAAAATTAACCAACACAATTATGTTTTAAAATTTTTAAAAGAGGAACTACGTGTACCCTGGTCCCCTATTGCATGAAAGGTTGTACGTAGGCACTAAAGGTTCACAACCGTGGCGGGTGCAAAAATTATAAAAAATATATTTCTTTTCTCACCTCCACCATCTATTTTTAAAATGTTGCATAAAATATTTTGGCTATAAAATGTTTTGCACCCGCCGCATTGATGGTGGAGGTGAGAAAAGAAATATATTTTTTATAATTTTTGCACCCGCCGCGGTTGCAAACCTTTAGTGTCTACGTACCACCTTTCTTGCAATAGGGGATCAGGGTACACGTAGTTCCTATTTTAAAAAATTTAAAACACAAGTGTGTTGGTTAATTTTATGAGATAAAACATCATCGTCATTGTCCGTGTGGAAAACATACTTACTACCCACAATCATGAGAAAGGAGAATTTGCATCATCTCAAAGTCGAGGATATGGCTTGGATCGTTGTGTAAACTCACATCATCCTCAAGATCATTGTGGAAAAAGAGTGGGCTGAAGGTGATAAAAATTGACCAAGTTATGATCATTTGAATTCACACATGAGAAAATGAGGGTTCCTTTGGAGGACTTGTAATATTTCTTCATCATCAAGTTTCTTCCACATGAAAACTCCTTGAAACTTTTGAAGTGATTTGTTAATAAACCTTTGAAGAGAAGGATGTCTTTGGAATCATTCAAAAATACCAAAAGATGAGCAAGATATACTTCTTTGAAGTTCAAAACCCTAGCTCCTAGATCAAGAAAATTCTTTGAGGAACTTTGACAATTTTGAACAACCTTCTTGTACCAACACTCTTGCTTTGTAAATAGAAGTTGTTGAGGATGTTAATGAGGACTCATAGCAACCAAAACCACTTCCATATCTTGAGAATTGAGAGAAATATGCACTTGTGACCAATAGGAACAAGACCTTGTCCAACCATGACAACTTCTTCAATCAACCCCTTGTACTTTTGAATCAATTTGATAACTTGGAAATATAGTGAACCAAAATAAACCTTTCCATTGCATTCCTTCAAAAATAACTTCAATGGTGAGGTTTGAATTTCTCAAGCTTTATTGACTAGGGCATGGAAATAAACTTATGAACCCATGGATCAACTTGCTAAGCCACATTGCCTTTACCTACATTATTAACAAGTAAGACAAACCAACATTGCATTTTATTAATTAGAAGGAAAATCAAGACAAAATGTTCATGATCATAAAAGAAAACAAGTCAAGGTGCTTGGGGATTCCTCAAAGAGCAAAGCTAAAGATAAGGAGAAGAACCAAAAGCCCTAATGTGATCTTGTTGTAATTGAATCAAAATGGTATGATGAAGGGATCTTAGGGGCAAAAATTGGGGTACAACACTTCCACAAAAACCTTTTTGAACTATTTTCAAAACTGACACTTTGTACGCATTCTTATAGAGACGAGAATCATTACAAAGACGTTTTTAAAATATTCTCAAACCCACACTACAAGCAAATTTTTCAAACAAAAGCAAGTGATCTAGAAAGCAACTAAGAGCCCGTAGATAACTACGGATGAAAATGGTGCTAATACCTTCCCTTTTCATAATCTACCCCCGAAACTCAAGAAATAATCTCAAAGGTCTTTCCTGTTATTTTCACCCTTTCCTTATTGGATAAAAGAAAAGTCGGTGGAAACTCTTGCTATCCGCAACAATTGCTATCTAACGCAAAACAACCAAGTCAGTTCTCCCACCGTATTACAGAACTGACGACTCTGCTGGGGAATATCTTAAAAGTGGGGTTACCTTAGGGCCAGATCTGGGGCACCTTTTAGGTAAGTAGCAATAGATTATGGAAAGTGTGCGGGGTATACCGACATGGTCGAAGCAATAGCTACATTAGTGTGACACATTTGTCGGTACCGGTAGCCCTTGAGTAGTCAAGGATAATGCGGGGCCGCTGTGTGGTGTCATGAAGCACTAACTGACCTTAGAACCTTAACTGAACAACTTGGCCATTAGGAAGTGGTGAGATAGCCGGCTTTGGTGCAGTCCGAAGTTAGTTGATACTCTATACTACGCTCTTTGAGATTGGACTTTCAGGATATTTTGGTTGCCAATAAAGAGTCCTGCACTAAAACAATGCCCGATGAAGAAATATCATTGATATTGAGATCCCCTAGAACTCGTTTACTTTCTAGGACAGGTTGAACCAACTAAACTTCAAGAGGGTACTTACCTATGAACCTCATGCAAGCCTAAACCTAAGGACTTGTTTGATTTTCTTGTGTATATACTTGTACATAACATCATGACATCATACCATAGCATTTTACACTAACCATTTCAAGGATTTCGAGATTCATCTTTGTTCTATTTTGTAGGGCATGACTCCCATTCACAGGAATATGATCCAAGTCAACCTCGTACGAGTACCTTTTCAACTCAAAGAATTAGAATCAAGGGTCCCTGAGAATTCTCCATTCACAAAAAGACATGGACAACTTCTCAACCTAGTGACCTCAAGCTTTGATGAAGATATGATGAAAGTGCTTTTTCAGTTCTTCGACCCTTTACACCATTGCTTTACCTTCCCCGATTACCAACTTGTACCTACTATGGAAGAATTATATCAACTCTTGGGAATTCCTATTCTCAATCAATTACCTTTCAACAGTATGGAAAGAGACCCAAGCCCCGAGGAGATTGCTCGAGCTTTACATTTGCAACAATCCGATGTCATGGATAATTGGGAAACAAGAAGTGGTGTCAAAGGGTTTCTAGCCAAGTTCTTGTTGGAAAAGGCTCAAGACTGTTGGAATAATCTAGATTTAAAAGCCTTTGAACAAGTCTTGGCCCTTCTCATCTATGGGATGGTACTATTTCCTAATCCTGACCAACTTATAGATGTGAACGTAGTCAAAAAATTTATATCTTGCAATCCGGTGCCTACTTTGCTGGGAGACATCTTGCATTCTCTTCACTCTCGCACCATGAAGAAAAAGGGGACCCTCATGTGTTGCACTCCTTTGTTGGTTAGGTGGTTTGTTTAGCACCTACCCCGATCTGTTGTGAAGAACGAGCAAGGCTTGAGATGGTCCAATAGGTTGATGTCACTCAGATATTCACTGGTGTTCTCAGTCCTTGGAGGACATTACTATCATCGACTGTTGTGGGGAATTCCCTAATGTACCTCTATTTGGAATTAGGGGAGTGTTGTACCCCAAAATATTCCCTCTCATTTTACTCAACACATGCCTATTGAGGTCCTCAACTTGCTCAAGGATGCCCAAGAGTTAACCAGACAAACTCTCTCCTAAGACAATGTACCTCAAACTAGGGTTTCCATTATCATCATGGTGTGGGAGCTCCAAAGGTCCCAAATTCCTTCCATGGTCCCAATATTTTCTTAAGATCATCCATGTCAAGTTTCATGCCTTGCACAAGAAGTTTGCTCAGTCAATTGCCCAAATGCCTGAAAATCAACTATACTAGGTCAAAAGTCAATTGTGGCCCACATACAGTCAAACTTCAAGATTTTGGTCAACATCAACATTTTGAAGTGGTATCCATCATTTGATCAAGGGTTGATCATGATTCCTCAAGGAATGCCCCAAATTCATCAAAACCCAAAAGTTGCTAAATTAGGGTTTCATAGGAAAAGTTAACCAAACTTTGACCAGGCATAACTTCTTCATACTTTATCAGAAATTTTCCATCCAAGGCTCATTTTGAAGAGGATGAAATTCCCTACAATTCATCTTCATCCCACAAGTTCAAAATATGCACTCATAAAAAGATATGAATTTCTACATTATAGGTCCTTTTTGAAAAGTCAACAAAAACACCTTTTGGGTCAAAGCTTCTTACATGAACATGGAAAACCCAATTGTGATGAAACAAAAAGTGTTGTTTAGGGGACATCCTAATCTTTCTAAAAAGTCAAAGAACACCTCTCTAGGGTTAAAATTGTAGGAGATATGCCTTGTCAAAGTTGACCATTTTGCAAAATTGCCAAAAGTCAAATGTGCTCAAAAGTGCATTTTTTGTCAAATGGGCCTAACTTTTTATGCTTGCATCTTGCTTGTGACATGGTCCACAACCCAAATCAGCATCCACACATTATTTGTTTCATTATTTATTTTATTTTGATTTTTTATTATTTAAAATTCAAATTAAATCAAATAAATGGAAAAAAATACAAAAGATTGAATTTGATTTGTTTTTTTTGTGTAGGAATCAAATCAAATCAACCTAGCATGACCAAATAAAATCGTGCAAGGGTGGAATGGCTCAAATTGGCATGATTTTGATGCATTTAGAAAGATATGATACAAGAGAAAAATCAAATCAAATCTTCATGATTCCAAGAGATTGAAATTGTTTTTGTTAACCTAATCAATTCTAATGCATATATATAACATACACAAGCCAAAAGAACAAGGTTTGTAGGTCGTGAAAGCTGGAAACAAAACTGAAAAAATTGACAAAAGGTGTGAATCGTTTTCCAACCTATAGGGCGATTCAAAGCATTTCAACACTCCCAATTGTTTCCTGGACCTTCCCAGAAGCTAGCACGATCAATTACAAGCTTCCACAAGCCCAAAATCGTCACCTAACGCTCACGCGGTTTGCTTCCTTTTTCAAATTTGATTACAATGATTCTTGTATCATAAACATGTTCTAATGATATATTTGTGTTCATTGACATATTTGCAACGTGCTTGAGTGGTTTAATTGAAGCTCTGATGCATGTATACATGTTTTCCATTGTTAGGGTTTTCATGGCAGTTTTAGGGCTTCTTGATATAGGGAAAACTAGGGCAAAAGACAGATGCCATCATACTCGTGAGATCATAACGAGTTGATTGGTATATTTGGAATTAATTTATCTTGCTTGTTTGAGATTTTGAAAGATGCAGGGTTATAGCTAAAAAGACAGGCCGTAGGTAAAGGTATCACACCTAAAACAACGGATCTGTGAGGAAGACAATGGCGTGTCCCAGCCTAATTGGGAAATTCAAATTTCGCGCGTTTATTTTCCATACTGACTCATACTCTATTATATTATTGTTGTTTCAATATTATAACAACTAAGCATTACAGCCCAGTGGTCAAGCGCGCGTTTGTGAAGAGAGGGACCTGGGTTCGATCCCAGGCCCCAGCATTTTGTTATTTTCTTAACATTTGAATGCGGATCCTGTACTTTACACATCAAGACGTCTACCACACACTAGCATCATCCTACCACTGGATCATCACCATCACCAATCCAATGCCTCAAGATGCGTCCCTATGGTACATCTTCAAGCTTGAAAAACACTGAATCTCACGCAAAGACTGGGCCAAGGAATTTGGGCCAAAACATATTCAACAATACACCTCTCTGATTGCTTAAAACACAAGCCAAATTCTTTCTCTTTTCTCTTTATTTCCTTTTTAATTATTCATTAATTATTTTCTTTTTTACAAAAATAACACAAAATCATTTTTTTATATACTAAATCAAAAATCACAAAAAACATTAAAAATCATTTTTTTATAAAATATTTTATTTCTTTAATTAATTAGTTTAATTAAAATTAGGGCAATTAAATTCCTTTTTTTATATAATTTAAATTAATTAGAAATTAGGATTTTAATTTTGTACATAACCTAATTTTTTCTCAAAAAATAACCAAAATATTTTAATTAATTAGATTCTTTAGGTTTTCTAATTATTCTCGCATTTAATTCGTCGCGCGCATTTTAATTTCCTTTTTATTATTATTGTAATTGCTCCGAGTTTGTAATAGTAATTAGGGTTTCAATTCCGCATCTTTATTTTCAGTCCAAAATAATTATGTATCTGCAAAATCCCTGTAATAGCTAGGACTTTAACTTTCTCGCTTTAATTTCCACAAACTATAAACTACTTAGATGTATGTTAATAGGATTATATGGAAAGACAAACTGAAAATTAATATGGTAGAAAACCCTAAATGTGCAAAGATAATTAACTGAAAAATTCACTCGCACATGTGTTGCACCCCAAAATTTACCCTCTTGTTTTAGGCTTATGTTTCATCATGAACATCATAGTGCATTGCATTCATACATTGTGATAGGATCAAAGTACTTTGGTTGTCAAATTTTCCTCAAGCTTTGAAGGTTGATTGCATGGACAAGTTGCTCAAGAAATATCTTACCATCCAAATCTCTGGATCTTTTGAGCTCAAAGGTTATGACATATCTCAAGATGTTTTTACCCATCTCTTTGGATTCATCAGCCAAATTAGGGTTTGCTTGAGCAAGGTTGTTGGCCAATGTAAAAGACTTGATTTTGAGAGCTACAACATTTCTTTGATATTTGAAAGGTCTTTGTACAAGTAATTGGTCAATGTGCCTAGAGGATTTGAAGTTTTGAAGATAATTCATCAGTCTCCTATTGTGTTGGCCAAAATTAGGGTTTTGGTTTTCATCATGTTTTCTTGAGAATTTTGAAGTGAAACTTTGCACATGGCCTCTATATGTTTGGAAGATCATAGGTTAGAAGTTTTAATCATCAATTTTGAAGGGAAGTGGATCAATTGATTCAGAGGGGAAAAATGGTCATTTTGGTCATAATCTGTCAAAGTAAAAGTTGACCAAGTGAATTTTTGGCTAACCATCAATTAAAGGATGCACTTTTCATATTTCAAGTCCATTTTGGTCATTGGATTAAAGAAATTGAAGTTTGGGTTGAAACTTGTTATTGAAGAAACCCTAAAAGTTTCAAATTTTGGAAAATGAAGACTTAATTTCAAAAAATCATATTGTATTCATCCTAGATCAAGGAGATGCAAATGAAATATGCTTGGAAATCTAAGATAATTATCTTCCACCTCCTTTTGGTCTCATGTCCAAATTGGCAAGGAATCAAGAGTTATGGCCTTTTGAAGTTACAAAATTATAGGTCATTTTTCAAAATTAGTGAACTTCAAGCTAGATTTTGGGAGCCTTAATGGATTAATTTGCAAAAATTATAAATTAAAGAATTGTATATATTTTAAATACCTTTCCAAATTGTATTCATTTGTGCCAAAATTCAAAAGTATGAGCAAGTTATGAGTTTTGGAAATTTGTGGCATTTTAGTGAAATTTGGCAAATGTGCAAAATGGCCATTTCTTGCAAACTCAAGTTTTAGCCATTCCTCTTGTTTCTAATCAAGCCCATTGGTAATTTGTGGCATGCTGAGGCCCATTACAGTCACCATTTCGTGCCCATGTGCCTCATGAAATTGCTTGAATAAAAAAATACAAAACTTGCTCAAAATGGCCAATTCACCAACACACTCTCATTTCAAGTAATCGTGGGCTGGCATTTTGAACATGCGTTTATGACTTCATTTGGCTCACAAAGCGCATAAAAAGCAAGAGAATGCACGAGAAAAACACATGGTTCACTATGCACTCCATTTTTGGCCAAAATTCCCAATCCTTCCCTCCAACGGATTTAAGGACAAACTTCCACTTCTAACCTTCTCTACAAGCTCTATATAAGTGAAAGCAAGCAAAGAGAGAGGAAGAGAACGCTCCATTTGCAAGAATTCCAAATCTGAAATTTTCTTCCATCTTCTGCAACTTGATTCGATTCTCTCAATTCCTTGGTGTTTTCTTCAAAATTCTTGTGGATTCTGCTTCAACAAAGCAAGTAGATCAAGCTAGCACCCTTGGGTTGCAACTGGAGTGAAGGAGACAGTAGATCCATTTTCTCTCAAAGGTTTGAATTCTCAACTTCGAATTTTGATTTCTAGCCATGCTTCGTGTGATTTAAGTACATAATCATGTTGATTGAAGTCTATGGAATGATTCTGAAGCCTTATAGCGTTTAATTTGATGAATTATGCATATTTAAAGGTTCTGAAACTCGCAATTCAAAATGTTTTTGTTCATGTTCATGGCTTGATTGTGGATGATGTGTTTGATGATTTGATTTGATTCAAATTACTATGTATTCCTTGCCATGCTAGCTTTGATTTGCTTTTGATTTCATGAAAATTATGCCAAATTGAGTGAGTTGTGTTGTTCTGAAAGTGAGCCCTAACCCTGAGAAGATGCGCGCGTTTTTGAACATCCGGAGGTTGAAGATGATGTGGTGGCGCATCATGATTGGTTCATTTGAAATTTTGGTTTATTTGAATTTTTATTTTATAAATTGATTTCCATAATTTTATTTCTTGCTCAAAAATGATTGGAAAATTCTGAAATAATTATCATAAATTCAAAATAATATTTCTGACTTTGTGTATTTTTTTGATATTTTTTTGAAAATATTTTGATTGGTTCGAAAATTGTTAGGTTTAATTAATTAATCATTCAAAGTTTTTTTTTAATAGTTCTAGTGACCTAAAAAATCCACATAAATTATTTGAGACTCCTAAAATAATGTAATAATCGATTCTGACTTTGGTTTATCATTTTTCTTATGTTTGATTAAAATTTTAATTTCAAAGTTTATTTGTCATATTTGTTTGTTTTTTTATATTTTTAATACTTCTATTAATTCAAAAATTCTATAAAAAAATCATATAATCTTGTTTTTAATCATAGAACCTGATCATATTTTTGTTTTGCCTTTTTTGTGAATTTTGGTTATGTTTTTCATTTTCTTGCCCTTAAATAATAATTTCATTATTAATTGTTTGTTTTTTTTGTTTTTAATATTTTCCTTTTATCCAAAAAATTCACAAAAATTCAGGGATGTATGTTTTTAGCCCTAATATTTGATTATAATCTTAGTTGGCCATTTTTTTGACTTTTTGATTTAAATATCATTTTGACATGTGAATATTTGTTAAATACATAATGGTTTGAATATTAATTTCTTTCTTGACTTTTCTTAATTCAAAAAAAATATGAAAAATGTATATCCTGACTTTTAAGGTTTCTTGGTGTTTGGTTTGACCTTAGTTTGATTTGTTTGAGTTTTAATCCTATTTAGTTAATATTTAGGATTAAAAGTCAAAATATAGGGTTTTGTTGATTATGGTGCAAGTTTCATGTTCAAAATCTTGGTGCTTTGGACTTTTATTGGATTTCAGGTCTTGATCATGATTCATGAGTGTATTGGGAATTTGAAAACTATTTTTCTTGAATTAGTTGACTTGGTTTGACATTTTTCCACAAATAATTTTGAAAACTTGTCTAGTTTGGTGGTTTTGCCAACTAGTTTTAAACTTTGCACTTCATTTGGCCTCCTCCCCAATTATTCATGAACTTAGGCCTTGCATTATTACTTCTAAACACTTCCAAGATGTTAATATTTTTTTGGTTTGAATTATGGACCCTTGTTTCTATTTTTTGTGTGATTTTAAAGTGAAGGTACCGAATTATGTTTGCATGTTTTGTTGCAATTTGTTTGATGGCCAATGAACTTGAGTGAGGCCTATAATTGGGAACTTAATGATCATGTTGGTTCTGACTTGTCCTTATTAGCTCAAGCCATTTCACTTATAAGCTTCATGTTTGGATATTTTGAACCATCTAATGCATCATGTAGGTTTCGTTTTCCTATTATGTTCATGAAGTTGTGTTTGAATCCATTGTGTATGATTGAAATGTGATTGCTACTAACTTTCATGGCCTTCGTTCATATTATTATCAAGCTCTTATGATCCTTTATTGACATTCAATTGTCAATTCAACATGGTGATAGAAAGGAGCAACATTCCCCTGTTTTTCTTGACCTAATATGTGCATATGTTTGTTTCTTCTTGTTTATCATGTCTAATGTTGATAATTGCCACCATGTTTGTTCTCACTTTTCCACCTTATGAAATACTAACTTGGTTGTTGAATGTGCGAGGTACACTAAGAAAGTTGCCACCTTTGGCTTGAGGTTTCTCTGTGTTTCACTTTATTTGTGAAACACAATCTATTATACTGGCATTGTTCTCTTGGCATGTTTGATGGTTTATGCAGGATATATATATATATATATATATATATATATATATATATATATATATATATATATATATATATATATATATATATATATATATATATATACATATGATTATGAATGCCATACATTTCCCCTGGGACTTGTTCATATCTGATAGATTTCTGACTCAATTTGTCTACTGATGCCAGCTTGCTTGAAGTTTCTATGGGTTTATTTTATTCTTGCTTGATTGCTACAGATAGTTATCTGTTTGGTATTGTACTACTTCCTTTCTCCCATTTTCATTTTTCATAATTCTCTGATTGCATGATGGGACCTCTGTTGCTGATATATGTCAGGAGGCCCTCTGGTTTTTTGTCTGATGCATGTTTTGTGTTGTTGATCGATGAGTCACTCAATTTAGAAATTGAGATCACGACTTCGCTCTCATTTCATGTTCCCTATAGGATGTTTATTTCTTTTCTTATTTAATTGTTGATCGATGAGTCACTCAATTTAGATATTGAGATCACGACTTCGCTCTCATTGCATGCTCCTTATAGGGTGTTTATTGCTTTTCTTCTTTAATTGTTGATCGATGAGTCACTCAATTTAGATATTGAGATCACGACTTCGCTCTCATTGCATGTTCCCTATAGGACAGTTTTATTAAGCTCCCTATAACATGTTAATTAGGATAGGATTTTCCCTTTATCCTCAACCTTAGGGTCAACATATGTATGATAACACTAGGGATAGTGCTAGGCTAATCCCCCTTAGTTGTTTTTCTTTCTTTGCATTTTTGCATCTTAAAACAAAAACTTGTTTTCTTGGCAAATCATAAGACACCTCTAATGAACTCAAACCCTTCTTCAAAGTAAAAGATACAAACCAATCTTACTTTCTTTGTATTATCTCTTAGCCGATGTTTCGCCATCGCACATTTGTTTGAAGCCGATGTTTCGCCATCGCACATGTTTGTTATCCTACTTTGATTCTCAATATCATTTTTAGGTGGGATGCTTCGTCATTTGTTTTATTGATGTTTCGCCATCTTTGCCATGTTACCTTTGTTACCTCTTAGCCGATGTTTCGCCATCGCACATTTGTTTGAAGCCGATGTTTCGCCATGACACATGTTTGTTATCCTACTTTGATTCTCAATATCATTGTTAGTTGTGATGTTTTGTCATCTATTTTATCGATGTTTCGCCATCTTTGCCATGATACCTTTGTTACCTCTTAGCCGATGTTTCGCCATCGCACATTTGTTTGAAGCCGATGTTCCGCCATCACACATGTTTTTTATCCTGCTTTGATTCTCAATATCATTGTTAGGTGAGATGCTTTGTCATTTTTTTATTGATGTTTCACCATCTTTGCCATGATACCTTTGTTACTTTTTAGCCGATGTTTCGCCATCGCACATTTGTTTGAAGCCTATGTTTCGCCATTGCACATGTTTGTTATCCTACTTTGATTCTCAATATCATTGTTAGGTGTGATATTTTGTCATCTATTTTATCGATGTTTCGCCATCTTTTCCATGATACCTTTGTTACCTCTTAGCCGATGTTTCGCCATCGCACATGTTTGTTATCCTACTTTGATTCTCAATATTATTGTTAGGTGTGATGTTTTGTCATCTATTTTATCGATGTTTTGCCATCTTGTCCATGATACCTTTGTTACCTCTTAGCCGATGTTTCACCATCGCACATTTGTTTGAAGCCGATGTTTCGCCATCGCACATGTTTGTTATCCTGCTCTGATTCCTAATATCATTGTTAGGTGTGTTTTTTGTCATCCGTTCTATCATTTGATGTTTCTCCATCTTTGACATGTTACTTTGTTATTATTTAATCGATGTTTGACCATCTCACCTGCTTGTTGTTTCCTTGATGTTTTTCCATCTTGACTATCTTTGTTTGTCTTAATTAAAAAACACAAACCAACCAAAATACGTAAGCCGAACTACGGCTGCTCTGATTCCTTAAAAGGGATACGTAGGCATTGGGGTATGGCCCAACCGAGCACAACTTTTATTTTCCCTACATTATCTTCTTTTTTCTTTCGCATGCATTCCCTTTTCAGTTTTAAGCCATAGACATAGGATTTGACCACACCCATTAGATTAGACAACAAGAGTGGATACCATAGAGTACTACGGGCGTGTGGGGTGCTAACACCTTCCCCTCGCATAACAGACTCCCTTACCCAATCTCTCGGTCGAAAGACCATGATTTCTCACTTTCCAAGTTTTCTCGATGTTTACCTTTCCCTCTCGGTGGGATAAAAGACGTTCGGTGGCGACTTCATTGATGTTTCATTAACATCCAGATGACGGGTCTCGACCGTGTAGTTTTAGCTGGAGACTTCACTGGGGAAAGGTTGACCTTTTGCTGGTCCATCCTGGAGTTGATCCTAGCTCTTGTTTGTTTTCTTTTTGGGTGTTTATTTACCGCTTTGCATATTTATCTGTTTGCACTGTATCCTATGTGCACTTTATTTTCTGCATACTGGATTTGGCTGGACTCTTTGGTTTCTGGATTTTCTTGGTGGGTGGGATGTTCCATGAGGTAAAAGGCCTATTACCCAGGCTATGATTGAATTCCATAGGAACTAGGAATAGAGTGGCCATGGCAGCTATGAAGCGGATGCTTTGTAGATCTGACCATGAGATCCATGACTTTGGAGGTAGTTCGGATAGGTGTTATCATATGATAATACCGACATTCGAGCTCTCGTACTCTGATTTGGCTTCTAACCTTACCTTGACTTAGACTACACCCGTGAGAGGGGCGAGAAAACTTTTCTTACAGGTACAAGTACTGTTGGTGACTTTGTGTTGTGAAGGTGACTCAGGTTCTGATGTGCGATCGACCTAATGTGTCTAACGGTATCTTAACTGCAAGTGCACAACCTATCGCGGTAGTAATAAAAAGATGTTGAACCCACAGGGACTTTGTAATCACTCTAGTGCTATAAAGGTTTGCTAGTTTAGCTAAGGCGGATGTTGTCACGTTTGGTTTTTAGAAGTTAAAGTAGAGGAGAACTAAATCGAACTAAGGAAATAATAATAATAAAGCGGTCGGTATGTAATATAGTGAACCTAAGCGGATTTAATCGAACCTAAGCATATAAAGATGTTTAACTTAAATGGTTCTGTAGAAATTATCAGTTTAAAAACCCTCAACTCACACTCTCGTGGTCTTATCTCGGATTATACCCCTAAAGCCCTATGTCTGCTCTCGCTAGCCCATAAGTGTTTAGAAAATACTCTTTGAAAACTTAATAAAGTCTAATTCGTTTTAAAGCGTTGTATTTAAATCAAATGCCTAACTTTAGCTATCCGGTTAAAACCTCACACTCTCGTGGTCTTGATCCTAACCTATTCTACTTTTCTTACTCTCCTAACAAAAAGATTGATTTTAATTATAAAAAGTCACAGCCAGAAATTAAGTTAATTTGGATTTTAGCTTAGGAACAATTTAATCCGCTCAGTTACTATTATCACATCCCGACTCTAGAAATTTAGCTAGCCATGGTACTTGAAACAGACAGACAGGAAATATAATTGGAAAGCAGTGAAACATTCATGATAAATAAATAACAGTAATTGAACGTAAACAAATTGTACTTCAAATTAAATTAAATGCGATTAAAACCTGAATAATAATACTATTCCTCAAGCTCCCTCTTCCACAAGTCGGCAAGATTGGAACCTTCGGAATCGAAACTCGAAACGAAGTCTGAGGCTAAAAACAAATTCTAACTAAGTTAGCAATTTCCTAATGTTGGAAATGGCTATTAAATGGTAAAAGGGAAATAAAAACAAGAACAACAGGAAAAATGCAAATTGGGAAATGGTTCATAAATTCGGAAGAGCTTCCGCAAGAAATTTGTGAAAATAAAACTCTGTCCGTTCTTCATTGAAATCTCTCGTATTTATAGAGGAGAAATTTACAGTTAAAAAAAAACAAGAACGTGGGCTTTGCACTTCAGCTGTGGAGAAAAACCAGGAAGACTGGGTATTGGTGAGGTTGAGAGATTGTAGGAGTATCTGAAGACTCCTTTCTTTTCGTTGCCCACGTCTCCATGTCTTCATCTCACGTACTTCATAAAGTTAGATTAAGCGTGTAACGGTCGCCACAAGTACGAGCATTCTTCATGTAATAAGCGTGTTACGGTCGTAAGACCAAGGTGACAGGCGTAAGACGCTTAGCAGCGCGTTACGTTCGTAAGTGATGTGTGACGATCGTCACAACATCAAAAACTGCAGAACTTTGCAGAATTGTTCCTTTTCTTCTGGTTTTCATGTTAACTTTCTTCATATAATCTTTTTCCACTAAATTGACTTGAGACATGTTGTACCTGTGAAAAGACATAAAAACTTGGAACAATCGAGAGTTAAATGGATTAATGCAGTATGAAAACAGACTAAAAACGTAGCAATTATACGATTCAATTTCTCGTTATCAAATTCCCCCATACTTAAACCTTTGCTTTTCCTCAAGAAAATAATCATTTAGAAAGATCGGACAAGTTTTATCAGACGCACATGCATAACATACCTTTGGTTTTCAAAACAATTACAGGAAATCAATCGTTAGTTCGACCGATACTTAAGTAAAACACTAACGATACACTAATGACACAAGAAATTCCATTTTAAACAAACTGTCCAATAATTCTGTTATAATTCTACCCAGAGTCTCTTGTACCTATTTCACCCGGTTTGTTCTAGCGCAATCACATTAAGCCCTTTGTCTTAGCACGCACGTAGTGATGTAACCGGTTAGTGACTTTGATCCTTTTTAGCATGGGGTCTGGTACACGAATGTGGCAACCCTACACATATTATCCAAATTGGAGGTTGTGGGGGATCGAGCCGTAACACGCCCTACCAAGTTCAGAACCAGATACCTCTGAACCAACCAACAATGGACTCCTTCATTATTTGCTCATCTCTTATATGCGACCTTGTACTTTGGTGCAAATTTTCCTTTTTAGCAGCGAGATAAGAAAGATATTTCATTGATTAGGCATCAAACACTTATATTCATCGGCTCCCCACGTGGTTTGTGTCTAGAAGGTGCTGACTGCTAGTATAAACTACTAGGGTTACTTTAGAACTAAAACTCAAGATATAGGTATAATGGTTATTGAAACGGATCGCGTAAGTAGGAAGTCTAAGGTGTCATAACTGTATTGATCTTGTTGAATCATTCTCGGATTCCTAACTAGGATTTCGTTAAGGTAGGTATGTCGGGCTATGCGAAGATAAAGCAAAAAATTTCGGTATGGCTAAATAAAGCAGGGAAGAATTGAAACAGAGAAATATCGTAAAAATTACTTGTTTAATGGAAAATCCGGAAAGGGAAAGGTACCTCTCCCACACTATATCAGACATTGTCCTCAATGTTATGGTATAATAGCGGGGAAATACAAATACAAAAGAAATAGAAAAAGAAAACTAATTAAGAATAAAGACTATTGATGTCCACGTCCTCTGCTCCTGGTGCGTGATCGCCTGGTAGGCGTGGCTTCGGAATCAGTGTCATGGGAGCCAAGAGTGATGACGTCCATCCTTAAAGCGTTTAGTTTAGACAAGGCCTCATCTAACTTCTCGTTCATTCTTCGCTGGCCACTCAAAATCTGAGCGTTTTGTGCACATAAACTATCATACTGCTCCTGTTGTTTTCTTGCAAGTGCTGCACCCATTTGATTCTGCTGGTGGATGGCTCGGAGAATTTCTTCAAGAGTGATAGGAGGTGGTACGGATGAAGTTTTCAGAATGTCATGAACGGGGGCATCTCGGTCCAACTCTTCTTGTATCTCGTCCGCGGGGGCATCAGGTTGTTCTTCATGAATATGAACATGGCCCTCGGGAGCTGCAGGATCGAATAGCCAATTGGATCTGTTTTGAGGATCAATTCGGTCCCTACAAGGCAAAATAATGTTATTATAAATGATGTTTCGGATCACATGGTAGAATTTGCCATCTTCCCGCTGGATGAGGTGGGTAGACTTGTAGTGGTCCAGAGTAAGCAATGTCGGTGCCATAGAAGGCATATCAGTGAGATCGGCACCATGATTCAAATCTAAAGCAAGAGAAGTGACAATCCCTCCGAAATAGAAGGGTTTTCCGCCTCTAGTGTAGATGGAGTGAATATGGGCCAACAGAAATGGAGCAGCGTTGATCTTCTGGCCGGTAAATGCACAGTGCATGAAGAAAAGCTCCTTTGAGTTGAGTTTGTGGTTGCTATCTCTGGCGAAGATGGTGTTGCAAAGGATGCGGTGAAAATATCTGATGGTTGGATTATGGATATGGGTGGCGTTGGGGTGGTCATAAGAGCTTGCACGATTGTTTGTCATGATGTGCCATAAGTTGAATGCTTCCTCGCTGAAATTATCCGGCACACGAAGGTGGATCCCTTCATCGGAACTGAAACCGAGCAGCCGCGTGATATCAGTTTGTGTTAGCTGATACTTAGTGTCGAACATGCGGAATTTGGTCACGCCAGAGAGTTGGTATGTGGCTCCAGTAGGGGTGATGTAAGAAAATGAACTCAGAAACTCCAAAGTGAGAGTTTCATAGATAGGTTGTGGTTGGCTGCACAGATTCCACAAATTGACATTTTGTAGAAGTTGTTGGACGCTCTCAAGCAGTCCCAAATCTCTCAGACAATCGAGGTCGACATATCGAGTTGGTTGGAGACCGCGGCGTTGGAATTTTTGGAACTTTGTTCTTTGGGTTTCTCCTTGGTCTGCTTCTCTGAGAATGATGTTAGGGATTTGCTGCTGGTTGTTGGCCATTGCATGAAAGGGGATTGAAACGTGAAAGGGGTTGGATTTGAGAGATATGGGAAATATGAAGAAATGGGTTGAATATATAGTGTAGGAAGAAATGTGGGAAGTTGGAATGTGAAAGGGTGGTGGACGGTTTTGGGAAAAGGAGGGAGAAGTGGGAAGGAGAAACTGCTTCTGGAATAGCAGAAGACGTGTTTCAGACACGTGTGACGATCGTCACAGGAGGCTGACAGGCGTAACACGGTGAAACGCGTGTTACAGTCGTCATAGGTGTACTACGACCGTTACAGCTACAATATTTGCAATTCCAAACCGGACAACACTTATTTCATAAATGAAGCAGATTAATTCCAACACACCTTATATTCCAACACAGTAATTCAGCAATATATATTAAACACAATATCAATCAATTTGAGTACACATCCCAATTATCATACAACCAATCAATCAGAACAAAATTTGCAAAATGCCAGTATCAGTATAATAGGTTACTGATAATAAATATGTAGTGAATTGAATTTTGCTGTAGCATGCACTAAATTTAATGAAACTTTTAAATAAAAACAAATTGAAATTTGCGTTGAAATGAATATTTGTTCTTTAACAGAAATTTAAAAGTTGCAGAAAGTAAACTTATGCAGAATTAAAATGAAATCTTAAATTTGCAGAAAGGGAAACTACCTAGAAACAAAAAACAGAAAGAAAAGTAAAAACAAATGCTGATCACTGCTACTTCATCCAAGTCTCATTTTTAAATCTTCTAAAGCTGAATTCATGTGATAAAATTGCTCCACAGTTATGTCAGTCAAGCCTATTATGTCCAGACGCATGCTCTTCAATTCGTCCTTGATTCCATTAATGTCGTCCTTATGGTTAAGATTTTGTTCAAATTCTCAGTGTATTCTCCTTTGTTTATTTCAGGGGCTTCAGTATCCTCTGCAATGTTGTTAATGTCATAGTAACCAGGAGGGGTCTCAGGATCACTCTCATCAGACATCTTATCATCAGTAACTTGGTAAGATTATAGTGTTTCAGGTGTTGAAGGATGGTCAGGAGGGTTTAGCTCATAAAGCCAGTTATCGCGATTGTGGACACTCACTTTAGCATGGTTTGGAAGGGTAAATAGAGTGACAACTTCATTCCTTATCAGGTATTCAAAAGGTGCAGGACCTAGATTTCCTATTATGCGTAGGTCGAAACAGAAATCAATATTCATAGGGCGAATCAAACCGAAGTGTGTACACTTATGCAATTGGTATCTAAGTCTGAGGGCATTGGCAATCATGGTGACTAGGCCTCCTACGATGATCGGTTCATTAGGGTCCTGAATAATGTGAGAAAAGGTTTGCATCATGAATGGCACATCATTAACAGGCCGGCCTTAGGTCATACAGTGCAGTAAAAACATCTCATCCTTAGACACTGCAGTATTGTTCTGTTCCTTTCCGAATATAGTATGGGCTAGAATCTTATGAAAATAGCGGATATCGGGGTTGTGTATTTCATTGTTGTCCATGCTGTTCGACTCAGGGTGATAGTTTCCGGTTAAGGTTCCCCAAAAGTAATCTAGCTCGAAATCCATTAATTCCACCTGGGTGGTAGTAAAAGCAAAAGGTCCGCTAGGGAATCCTAGTAGGTTACCTAATTCCTTATGGTTATAAAAGAATTCAATACCGAATAGTCTGAAAGCTATAAATCCTTTTCTGGCTCCGAAACCGTGCTCAGGTATATGAACTAGGGAGCTCAAAAATTCAAAGGTAAGCTCACGGTATGTGACAAACTTAGACTTAACGTCGGATTTTTCCCATCCCAGTTGGTTAAACAGATAAAGGAAACTATCCTTAATACCTAAGGTGTCCATGGTTGATTCATCATAATACAGAGTCATACCGATGTTCCTTTGTGACAATTCCTCAAATCTCCTCATTTGGTTCCTTCCTCTAAAAGTGGTTTCCATAAAGTTATGTGGTTGTGGTTCTATAGTAAATGTTAAATGGGGAAACAAATCAGGGGAGAAGGTAAGATAGAAAAAGACTTTTCAGAAATCTTGTAGCAAGTAAAGTTGTTTTAAAATCAGCAGCAGTATTATAAAGATTTTTAGAAAAATGGAAAAGAAAATAATGAAAATACGGATTTAAAAGAAATAAATGCAGAAACGGAAAAGAAAATCAAAAGTAATAAATAGAAACAAACAGAAACAATAACAAAAACAAATAGGTGGGTTGCCTCCCACTAAGCGTTATTTTTAACGTCATAAGACTGACATAGTGCTTAGCAGTAGATCATTCAGGGGAAATAGTGGGTAATTCTAAAAGTTTTAGACTATTCACATAGTCTCTATTCTCAATGTGATGATATTATTTTAATCGCTTTCCGTTCACTGTGAACGGGTCACTATTCCTATCCTTAATTTCTATTGCTCCGCTAGGGAATACTTTTGTAACTTCAAAAGGACCAGACCATCTGGATTTCAGTTTTCCAGGAAAAAGCCTAAGTCTAGAGTTGAATAGTAGCACAACGTCTCCCACGCTGAATTCTTTCCGGGATAAGCGCTTATCGTGCCATCTTTTGGTTCTTTCCTTTTATATCTTAGCGTTCTCATAAGCGTCTAATCTCAATTCTTCCAGTTCATTTAAGTCGAGGATTCGCTTCTCTCCAGCAGCAGTGTAGTTTATATTGAGCGTTTTGATTGCCCAATATGCCTTGTGCTCTAATTCTACCGGGAGATGACAAGACTTTCCGTACACAAGCTTGAAGGGAGTAGTACCTATAGGAGTCGTGTAGGCTGTCCTATAAGCCCATAAAGCCTCGTTAAGCTTAGATGACCAATCTTTCCTAGATATGGCGACAGTTTTCTCTAGGATTTGTTTAATTTCTCTGTTCGAGACTTTGACCTGTCCACTGGTTTGTGGATGATACGGTGTTGCTACGCGGTGTTTGACTCCATACTTAGATAATAATTTGTCGAATATCTTCGAAATGAAATGAGAGCCACCGTCACTAATGACAAGTCTAGGCACACCAAATCTTGGAAAGACTGTGTTTTTAAAGAGCTTAATTACTACTCGTGTGTCATTTGTAGGAGAGGCTATAGCCTCAATCCATTTTGAAACATAATCGACAACTACGAGTATATACTTGTTTCTGAAAGAAGATGGGAAAGGTCCCATGAAATCGATTCCCCAAACATCAAAGACTTCTACTTCTAGTATTCCTCTTTGAGGCATTTCATCGCGTCTTGAAATATTACCGGTGCATTGACACCGATCACAGTTTGTAACAGCGATGTGGACATCCTTCCATAGATTAGGCCAGAATAGGCCGGCTTGTAGGATCTTTGCACAGGTTTTAGAAGTGCTTGCATGTCCGCCATAGGGAGATGAATGACAGTGAGAAATAACATCTTCTATTTCTTCTTCAAGTATGCATCGGCAGAAAATTCCGTCCGGTCCTCTTTTAAATAATAAAGGTTCATCCCAATAATAATACTTGAGATCATGGAAGAATTTCTTTTTCTGTTGATAAGTTAAGTCCGGCGGGAGCGCGCCTGCAGCTAAGTAGTTGACTATGTCAGCATACCATGGCAGTCCCATGGTTGTATGGATCGCTTCCACGGCTTCCTTAGCTTTTGGTTTGTTTAGATCCAGTTGAGCTAGATCACTTCTTATTTGCGCTATCATCTGTTCACACGGAAAATCGTCGTTAATCGGTACTTGTTCGGGTTTTATACCTTCTAATATTTTTGGTTCCTTTCTTATCCTTAATCTCTAGATCAAACTCTTGAAAAAGTAGGATCCATCTGAGGAGTCTTGGTTTTGCATCCTTCTTGGTTAGTAGATATCTGATAGCAGCATGGTCTGTGTAAATGATTATCTTCGCTCCTGCTAGGTAAGAACAAAATTTTTCAAGTGCAAAGACAACTGCTAACAACTCTTTCTCAGTTGTGGCGTAGTTCATTTGAGCTGAGTCTAGCGTTCTATTGGCATAGTAGATTGCGTGAAGTTTCTTGTCCTTCCTTTGTCCAAGAACTGCACCTACGGCATAGTCACTCAGATCGCACATGATTTCAAAAGGTAATCTCCAATCAGGTGGTTGCATGATTGGTGCGGTGATAAGGGCTGATTTTAGAGTTTCAAACGCTTTAAGACAATCTTCATTGAATATGAACTCAGCATCTTTCATTAATAGACCGGTAAGTGGTTTAGTGATCTTCGAGAAATCTTTGATAAATCATCGGTAGAAACTGGCGTGTCCTAAAAAACTTCGTATTTCTCAAACGGTCTTAGGTGGTTGAAGTTCTTTTATGACTTCTATCTTAGCTTTATCAACTTCAATTCCCTTATTAGATATAACATGTCCTAGTACGATTCCTTCTCTAACCATGAAATGGCATTTTTCCCAGTTAAGCACGAGGTCTACTTTCACACATCTTTCTAAAACCTTTTCTAGGTTTGATAGGCATCCTTCAAAACTTTGCCCGCACACAGAGAAGTCGTCCATGGACACTTCCATGATGTTATCGATGAAATCTGCAAAGATTGACATCATACATTGTTGAAAGATTGTTGGGGCATTGCACAATCCAAAGGGAATTCGTCTATAAGCGAATGTTCCATAGGGACACGTGAATGTAGGCTTCTCTTGATCATCAGGGTGAATAGGAATTTGGAAAAATCCAGAATAACCATCTAGATAGCAGAAGTAGGAATGTTTGGCTAATCGCTCTAACATTTGATCTATGAAGGGTAGAGGAAAATGGTCTTTTCGAGTAGCTTTGTTTAGTTTTCTATAATTAATGCACACTCTATGCCCATTAACCACTCTTTGTGTTATCGGTTCGCCTTTTGCATTCTTCACAACAGTGATACCTCCTTTCTTCGGTACGACGTGTACTGGGCTAACCCATTTACTGTCGGAGATTGGATATATGATTCCTGCTTCCAATAGTTTCTTAATTTCATCTCTGACTACAGTGCTAAGGATTGGGTTAATCATTATTTGAGGTTCTCTAGAGGTTTTTCAATCTTCTTCTAGCATAATACGATGCATACAAATTGAAGGACACATTCCTTTCAAATCGGATATGTTATAACCTAATGCAGTCGGGTACTTTCTTAGGACGTCTAAAAGTTTCTTAGTTTCGAGCGTTCCTAAAATGGAATTGACTATTACTGGTCGTGTACATTCGGTATCTAGGAATTTGTATCTTAGGTTCCTGGGTAAGGTTTTTAATTCTAAATCCGGTTTCTTTGGAGATGACATATGATCAGGTGTAAGTGCTAGACTTTCGCTTAGACTATCATCTTGATATGGTTCACGCTAATTATCGTCTTCGAATATCAGAGGGGTTTGGATTTTCATTATTTCAGAGTATATGGTCTGTTCTGCTTCCATCTCTCTTACACACTCGTCTATAACGTCGATTAGATAACATGTGTCATTCATGGCTGGTGCTTGTAAGAATTGAGTGAGGATGAATTCCACTTTTTCCTCTCCAACTTCGAATGTTAGTCTGCCCTTCTTTACGTCAATTTTAGCTCCAACTGTGGCTAGGAAGGGTCTTCCTAATATGATAGGAGTAACTGAGTCCTCGGTAATGTCCATGATTATGAAATCGGTCGGGATATAGAATTGACCTATTCTAACTGGAACATTTTCCAGTATACCTACAGGGTATTTAACTGATCGGTCAGCTAATTGAACGAACATTTTTATGGGTCTAAGTTCTCCCATCTCCAGCTTTTTGCAAATAGATAGGGGCATGACACTGATACTTGCTCCCAAGTCGCATAGAGCTTTGTCTATGACAAACTTTCCAATGTTACAAGGTATAGAGAAACTACTTGGATCTTTTAACTTAGGGGGCATATCATTTTGAATAATAGCGCTACACTCAGCAGTAAGTGTAACTGTTTCGTTGTCTTCTATCTTTTTATTGTTAGATAGGATTTCCTTGAGAAATTTAGCATACGAGGGCATCTGAGTGATAGCTTCTGTAAACGGTATTGTGATATTCAGTTGTTTCAAAAGTTCAACGAATTTCTTGAATTGGCCCATCGTTTTGGAATTGGTAAGTCTCTGAGGGTACGGAATTAGCGGTTTATAGGGTGGTAGAGGCACATAAGGCTTCTCTTTCTCCACTGCCTCTTGGTTTTCGTTTTCCTTTTCCTTTGGTTCATTCTCATTTTCAGTTGGCTTGTTCTGCTTTTGGTAGATGGCTGGATTTTCGAGTCTTGGATCAACAGGTACGTCAAGTTCTTTTCCACTTCTCAGTATCATAGTGTTAGCATGTCCTTTTGGGTTAGGTTATGGTTGACCATGGAAAATTCCAGCTGGGGCAGCAGTAGGTTCTTGTTGTTGAGCTACCTGTGAAATTTGAGTTTCAAGCATCTTATTATGGGTAGCTAAAGCGTCAACTTTATTAGATAATTGTTTAATATGCTCATTCGTATGTAAATTCTAATTTAGAACATCTTTATTAGTTTGAGATTGAGAAGCAATGAAGTGTTCTATCAGGATTTCAAGATTAGATTTCCTAGGGACATTCGATGTATTAGGTCCATATTTAGGGTGATTTAGGATAGCTTTTGGATAGCCAGGTGGCGTGGCAGGAGCTTGTCCAGGTGCGTACAACGCATTGTTTCTTTTATACGAAAAATTCAGATGATTCTTCCAACCAGGGTTATAGGTATTACTATAAGGGTTTCCATGTACGTAATTCACTTGTTCAGCGGGAACTCCTGTTAGAAGTGGGCATTCTGGAGCAGGATGTGATTGAAGACCACATAGATCGCAAGTTTGATCTACTGCAGCTACGGTAGCTGCGGGAGCGGTGGTAAGATTTTCTAGCTTTTGGGTAAGGGCTTCCACTTTAGCATTGACTTGATCCAGACTATTCACTTCAACCATGCCACCTTTTGTTTGAGTTTTTTCCATATTAGCTCTTTCGCTTCCCCATTGATATGGTTCTGAGCCATGCTTTCGATAAGTTGATTTGCTTCGGTATACGGTTTATCCATCAATGCGCCACCAGCAGCAGCGTCTATAGTCAATCTTGTGTTGTACAAGAGACCATTATAGAACGTATGAATGATCAGCCATTCTTCTAAACCATGATGAGGATAGAGTCTAATCATGTCCTTATAGCATTCCCACGCTTCGAAAAGTGATTCGTTATCTTTTTGTCTGAAACAATTGATGTTGGCTCTGAGCATAGCAGTTTTTCTTGGTGGGAAACATCTAGCCAAAAAGACCTTCTTCAACTCATCCCATGTGGTGATTGAGTTTGAAGGAAGATATTGGAGCCATGCTCGAGCTCTGTCTCTTAAAGAAAAAGGAAATAGGCGCAATCGTATCGCCTCGGGGTTTACACCATTCGCTTTTACAGTGTCTGTGTACTGCACAAACACTGACAGATGCAGGTTTGGGTCGTCAGTAGGAGATCCAGAAAATTGGTTCTGCTGAACGACTGATAGAAGCGAAGGTTTCAGCTCGAAATTATTTCGAGCGATAGCAGGAGCGGAAATGATGTGGTGAGGTTCCGCTTGAGAAGGAACTGTGTAATCCTTAAGAGGACGAGGTGGAGTTGGTGCGTTAGCCATCTTCGATTCTTCAATTAACTCAGGGATTGAGATATCATGAAGCTTAGTCGGAGGAAGATTATTGAGATCACGGTATTCTTGAATTCGGCGTCTTACTCTGAGATAGCGCTCGATATCGTTGATTTGTAGATGCAAAGGCTCGCTTCAGGAGCGAGTATTTGGCATACAACAGAGGGAAAAATAAATAGTTGCCTTAGTCTATACAGTTCTACTTTATGAGTGCACTAGTGACTAAATCAAAGTTCCCCGGAAACGGCGCCAAAAACTTGATGTGCGATCGACCTAATGTGTCTAACGGTATCTTAACTGCAAGTGCACCACCTATCGCGGTAGTAATAAAAAGATGTCGAACCCACATGGACTTTGTAATCACTCTAGTGCTATAAAGGTTTGCTAGTTTAGCTAAGGCGGATGTTGTCACATTTGGTTTTTAGAATTTAAAGTAGAGGAAAACTAAATCGAACTAAGGAAATAATAATAATAAAGCGGTCGGTATGTAATATAGTGAACCGAAGCGGATTTAATCAAACCTAAGCATATAAAGATGTTTAACTTAAATGGTTCTGTAGAAATTATCAGTTTAAAAACCCTCAACTCACACTCTTGTGGTCTTATCTCAGATTATACCCCTAAAGCCCTATGCCTGCTCTCGCTAGACCATAAGTGTTTAGAAAATAATCTTTGAAAACTTAATAAAGTCTAATTCGTTTTAAAGCGCTCTCGCTGTATTTAAATCAAATGCCTAACTTTAGCTATCCGGTTAAAACCTCACACTCTCGTGGTCTTGATCCTAACCTATTCTACTTTTCTTACTCTCATAACAAAAATATTGATTTTAATTATAAAAAGTCACATCCATAAATTAAGTTAATTTGGATTTTAGCTTAGGAACAATTTAATCCATTCAGTTACTATTATCACATCCCGACTCTAGAAATTTAGCTAGCCATGGTACTTGAAACAGACAGACAGGAAATATAATTGGAAAGCAGTGAAACATTCATGATAAATAAATAACAGTAATTGAATGTAAACAAACTGTACTTAAAATTAAATTAAATGCGATTAAAACCTGAATAATAATACTATTCCTCAAGCTCCCTCTTCCACAAGTCGGCAAGATTGGAACCTTCGGAATCGAAACTCGAAACGAAGTCTGAGGCTAAAAACAAATTCTAACTAAGTTAGCAATTTCCTAATGTTGGAAATGGATATTAAATGGTAAAAGGGAAATAAAAACAAGAACAGCAGGAAAAATGCAAACTGGGAAATGGTTCATAAATTCGGCAGAGCTTCCGCAAGAAATTTGTGAAAATAAAACTCTGCCCGTTCTTCATCGAAATCTCTCGTATTTATAGAGGAGAAATTGACAGTTAAAAAAAACAAGAACGTGGGCTTTGCACTTCAGTTGTGGAGAAAAACCAGGAAGATTGGGCGTTGGTGAGGTTAAGAGATTGTAGGAGTATCTAAAGACTCCTTTCTTTTCGTTGCCCACGTCTCCATGTCTTCATCTCACGTTCTTCATAAAGTTGGATTAAGCGTGTAACGGTCGCCACAAGTGTGTTACGGGCATTCTTCATGTAATAAGCGTGTTACGGTCGTAACACCAAGGTGACGGGCGTAAGACGCTTAGCAGCACGTTACGTTCGTAAGTGATGTGTGACGACCGTCACAGCATCAAAAACTGCAGAACTTTGCAGAATTGTTCATTTTCTTCTGGTTTTCATGTTAACTTTCTTCATATGATCTTTTTCCACTAAATTGACTTAAGACATGTTGTACCTGTGAAAAGACATAAAAACTCAGAACAATCGGGAGTTAAATGGATTAATGCAGTATGAAAATGGACTAAAAACGTAGCAATTATACGATACGATTTCTCGTTATCAGGTTCCCATGTTAGTTTTGAAGCTTCGAGATTCTCCTTTGATCTTGTGTGGTGTTGTTCTGTAATGGTCCAGCCACGACCCACTGTGAACTTTGATCCTGTCATACTGCACCATAGAATATTTATTTCTAAAAAATGATGTAAAAAAATAATAACTAGCATGCGCATGTCATTTTCCAGGAACATTCAAGAATCTTCTTTCCGTCAGAAATGGCTGATCTCCTTCCAATTGAGTCCGTTTCAGTTCATGCTAAAGAGCTCACCAGGAATACTTTTTCTCATCAGATTCCTACCATTGATGTGGTCGAATTGAATAGGTTGAGTTCTTATTTGAAGGGTGATGTTCTGGGAAATTTCAACAAAAAACATGGCAGCCTGTTACTAGTCCTTAACACTCCGGTTGACCCGATGGCTTTGATCACTCTTTTCCAGTTCGATGACAAAGAATTAAGGTGCTTTACTTTCCAAGATTATCAACTAGTTCCTACCCTAAAAGAGTATGCGCACCTGATTAATATCAGATTGGTCGATGAAGTTCCTTTTATCCAAATGCCAGAAAAGCCAAAGTTCGAAGTTGTCGCTGAGATTCTTCGTTTGAGTTTGAAAGAGGTGAAAGACAATTGGAAGTCCAGTGAGGGTATTGCAGGATTTTATTTGGGTTTCTTAGTGAAGAAAGCTGAAGATTGGGAAAAGAAAGGAAATTGGAGTGACTTCAGTTCTCTATTCGCTCTCATGATATACGGGATTGTCCTCTTCCCTCACAAGAGAAATTTTATGGATCTGACGGCTATCTGTGTTTTCAGAAACAAGAACCCGATACCGACACTCTTGGCAGACACTCTTTAAACCATTCATTCCAGGCACGGAAAATATGGTAAGTGAGTTTATGTCATTCGATGTTGTATCAATGGCTTAAGTTGCATCTACCAGTGAGTGGCCCTTTCATGGATACCAGGCTTTCTCTCCGATGGTCATCAAGGCTTGTCAACCTTACTTCTTTCGATATCCGGTGGAATTACGATATGGGAGAAGTACGAAGTATTATCACTAGCTGCGGAGATTTCCCTAATGTTCCCCTCATAGTAACTAAGGGGTGTATCAACTATAATCTTGTACTTGCTTATCGTCAATTAGGATATGCAATGGATGGACCGCCGAAGGTTGAGGAGGTGTCCAAATCAATGTATTTTGTTAGAGGTAGTGATTCTGAGATGTTGAAAAGAATGACAAGTGCTTGGAAGGGAATTCATAGGAAGGATAGAACTACTTTGGGCAAGAAGGTTCCTATTGCTAGGGTTCCTTACATGGAGTGGGTTAAAGCCATGGTTAAGGTCTTACGGTTACAATTCACAAGGTTGGCTCCTCTATACGAGCAACCTCCTACTGTTCTAAGTAACACGGTGCCTACCGAGATGTTCACCCAGGTTCATGTTGAGAATATTCAACTTCGTGCAAAATACCGTGAGGTGGGGATGAAACTTTATTGGGCAGATCAAGAAATGGCCGACTTAGCTCATAAACTCAAGGAAGCTCAAGGGGAAACTTCTGATGCAACCAGTTCTAGGAAGAGGTCACATGCTGAAGTGGAAGAAGAATTGAGTAAGATTCAACAAGAGTGTCGGAAGCTTCAGGCCTCAGAAAATAGTTACAGGAAGAAGATTTAAAACCTAGAAAGACAGCTCAAAGACAAAGACGCTCAACTTGAGAAGGAAGTGGCCCAGAAGCGTGTCGCAGAAAATCGGTTCCAAGAGAGTAAAATGGTTGCATCTCAACTCTTGAAGGAGAAGGCCAGACATGAAGAGTATTGTCAACATCTTGAAGCATGTTTAGTTCCGAGGATTTAGTTCTGTTATTTGCTTTTGGTGTATTTGGTCACCCCCAGAATTGTTGGAAGGGGCCAATTGATTGTTGTTATTATTCAGTTCTTTTTGCTTTTTTAAGACATGTATTTAGTTGTTTATCATTTTTTCTCTTAATTGCCCGAAGCCACTCGAACGTCGCTCCTTTTGTTTGTAAATAATTGAAGAGTTCATCTTATTATCCTTTCTCTTTTGATTGTACGGTTGCACGCCGTGACTGATGAATAAAAAGACTCTTGGATACTTGGAAATGACAAACATATCATGCACATCATGCATTTCATAACATTACAGGTTATCTCAAGACGATTTTCTTATTCTGCTGCTTTTCTTATTCAGAATTCAAGACGACTACTCATCGGTATTCCACCAGAAATAACTTTCCAAGATAGATGGAACAGGTTCAAGCTGAACTCGTTGAAATGAGGGCCTGGATGGCTACTCAGATGACTCAGTTCATGGAGGTCATCACCAATGTGAATCTCCGACAGGAAGAACTAGCTACCATTGTCAACAACTAGCACCGCCATCCAAGAGATGGTGGAAATCAAGGGCTTTATCAGGACATTTCTGTAGGATTAGGGGATGTGCAAGATCAACCTAGACCCCTTATGGAATGTAGGGAAACCCTTTTGTGCACAACGTAGGGCAGTTTCCTCCGTCTCCTAGACCCCGTCTTATGGGGAACAGAAGAGCTAATCAGGGTGGTGTAAGGAATTATCAGGATCAGGATTATGACTTTGACCAGGATGAAGATCAGTTTTCTGTTCGGTGTTTAGAGTCGGGGGTTCAGATTGAGGATATGAAATATCGTTTATTGGAAGAACGTCTGAAGGCTGTGGAAGGGCAAGGAGTCCTTGGTATGGATGCTAATGATCTCGGGTTGGTGTCTGGGGTGAAGGTTCATCCGAAGTTCAAGCCTCCTACATTTGAGAAGTACAACGGAACGTCGTGCCCTATTACCCATGCAACTGCTTATTTCTGGAAGATGTCGGTACATACTGAGGATCAAGGGCTTTTGATCCACTTTTTCCAGGATAGCCTGTCCGGGGAATCCTTGGAATGGTACATGAAGTTGGAGAAAACTCATATTCACTGTTGGAATGATCTTGCTCGGGCTTTTGTCAAACATTATAAGTACAATTTGGACATGGCGCCTAATCGCACTCAGTTACAGAATATGTCACAAGGGACAAAATAATCTTTCAAGGAATACGCTCAGAAATGGCGTGAGTTGGCTGCGAGGGTTCAACCTCCACTCATGGAGAGAGAACTCATTGATATGTTTATGAGTACCCTGCAAGGGCCATTCTATGAACACATGATAGGAAGTACTTCGGCAGGATTTGCAGACTTGGTTATGGATGGTGAAAGAATTGAAGTGGGTTTAAAATTGGGAAAGATTCTGATTGGAGATTCTAGCAGCTCATCAGGGGGAAGTAAGAAACCATTCAACAATTATCCTAAGGAAAGGGAAGGAGATGCAAGTGCAGTTTACTCTCATAGAGGATGAAGAGAGGATCGTCAACATCAACAAATCAGTGTTGTTTCTATTCTTGTTAATGCTCTTCCACATCAGAGACTGAATACAGTGCTGCAACAGCAAAGGCAGCAAGATGCTCCCCGTCAGTACAATAACCAGCAGTAGAGGCAACCCATAAAATTTGATCCCTTGCCGGTAACCCTTACTGAAGCACTCCACCACTTGCTTGACTTGAAGTTGATTAGTTTGAGAAATATGCCACCACCTCCCACAAGACTCCCTGTTAACTATGATACTAAAGCTAGATGTGAATTCCATTCAGGCGGGGTTGGTCATTCTACTGACAATTGTTTTGCGTTAAAGTGCAAGGTACAAGACTTGTTGGATGCTAAGGCAATCGAGTTTACTCCATTAACTGGTACAAATGTTACTCAGAACCCAATGCCGAGGCATGGAGGGAGTGTTGTCAATATGATTGATGATAATGGTGAAATGTTGAATTTGATCATGAATGTGGAACAAGTAACTACTCCATTGAGTTGTGTTAAGAATTATTTGCTTGACAATTCTGTTTTCCCAGGTTGTACTTCAGAGTGTGCCAAGTGTAGAGAGCAACCAAAGGGCTGTGATGATTTAAAGGCCGGTATCCAACTGATGATAAATGAGGGATCCCTGCAATTTGATGGAAGACCGAGCTACCGCAAGGTCGCCGAAGAAGATGTTGTTGTGATACTTACACCCCTGCGTGCATTCCTGCCCCATCAAGGGCACCCCCTCTGATGATTACGGTACCTGGTCCCATGCCGTATACCAGTGAGAAGGCTGTCCCGTGGCATTATGGTGCCGATTTTTATTACCATGGGGTAAAGCAGGAGGTTAATGCTCGTTTGTCTGAGAAAGAACATGCTGAAGGTGATGAAGAGGAAGTCCATAACTTTTCTGGTGTGGGTCGAATGACTAGAAGTAGAAGAGTATTTGGTCCTTCCAATGTGCAAGATGCGGCAGATGCTTCTACAAGATAAAAAGGGAAACAACAGGTAATGATTGGTAATCCAAGGGTTACGCCAGCCAATGTGACTCAATCAATTCTGATACTAGAAGCTTCTTCAGTTCCCGATGAGGTTGAAGAGTTTATGAGAATTATCAGAAATAGTGATTATAGCGTAATTGATCATTTGAGCCACACTCCTTCTAAGATGTCTATCTTATCTCTATTGATTTACTCAGAACCTCACAGAAATGCTTTGATGAAGTTGTTAAAGAATGCGTTCGTGCCACATGAGATAACAGTCAATCAGTTCGAAAATGTTTGTGCTATTATATCTGTCGGGAACGGTTTGGGCTTCACAGATTTTGATCTTCCTCTAGAGGGACCAGACCATAACAAAGTGTTGCATATTTCGATGGAATGCAGGGGCACTACTTTATCTCGGGTTTTGGTGGATACCGGATCGTCTTTAAATGTATTGCCCAAGTCAGCATTAATGAAGATTGATTATTCTGGACTAGAGTTGCGCCCTAGTGATTTGATGGTAAAGGCGTTTGATGGGTCTCGAAGGTCAGCATTTGGGGAGGTGGAGCTACCTATCAAGGTTGGTCCTTGTACCTTCACGGCCATGTTTTTTGTGATGGATATACAGCCAGCATACTGTTGCTTGTTGAGGAGGCCGTGGATTCATAGAGCAAGAGCAGTCACCTCTACTCTTCATCAGAAACTCAAGTATCCTGCAGAAGGAAAGGTGATAACTGTATGCGGTAAGGAAGAGTACATCGTGAGTCATTTGACGTCATTCCGCTATGTTGAGGTTGAAGGTGAAATACACGAAACTCCGTTTCAGGCATTTGAGACAGTTCATGCTGTCAATTTTCCTCCTCCAGAAAAAGAAATCAGAAACTGTTATGTCTTCTCTCAAAGATGCAAAAGCTGTAGTGGAAGGTGGTAACCCTGAAGGTTGGGGTCAGGTGCTGGATGTTACTCTGAAGTTTGATAAATTTGGTCTTGGTTTTTTCCCAGGTCAACAGAGTGCAGCTCCCAGAGCATCCAGTTTATCTGCTCCTATGAAGTTTTCCCGCCCTTGTACTACTCAAGAAGGACACGCCAATGCAGTTGGAGACGATAGGGTTGATGGCTACAATATTGAAGATTGGATTCGTCCGAGTATTCCAGGCCAGACACTCAACAATTGGACTTTTGTGGATGTTATCCAAGTTTCAAGCGCTGAGGAGTAATTTTCCTGTTTCTTTTATTTGTCATATCATAATTCCTACGCTCTGCCCAAGGCGTAGTGGATCATTTGTGTAGGGCCACCATGTTTATTTGGCAAGTTTATCATGAAATAAAGGACGTTTTTGCATTCAAAATCTTGTTTCTTTTTCTTTTACTTTTAAATGGCAATGTTTCTCTTTCCACACACTGTCACTAAAAAACGCAAAAATGTCATTCATGCAGATGCACTTCCACCACCGATTCTATCGATAATGACTCTGCTATGGCTCATTATGACTTTGATACTCCTATTTATCAAACTGAAGAAGAAGCATATGAGGAGTGCGATCTTCCTGAGGAATTAGCAAGACTGTTGAAACAAGAGGAGAAGGTTATCCAGCCGAATCAGGATTCAATTGAAGTGGTAAATATTGGCACCAAAGAGGTAAGAAGAGAAGTCAAAATAGGGGTTGATCTCGAAGAAAGTGTAAAAGCCAGATTGATTGAGCTACTCCGTAAGTATTCTGATATCTTCGCCTGGTCTTATGAGGATATGCCTGGGTTGGATACAGATATAGTGGTGCATCGACTACCGCTCAAAGAAGGTTGTTCTCCTGTCAAGCAAAAGCTCCAAAGAACTCATCCTGAGATGTCCAAGAAGATCAAAGAGGAGGTCCAAAAGCAGTTAGACGCAAATTTCTTAAAGGTTGTCAATTATTCTCCATGGATTGCAAATATTGTGCCTGCACCCAAGAAAGATGGTAAAGTTAGGATGTGCATGGATTATAGGGATTTGAACAGGGTCAGCCCCAAGGACGATTTCCCCCTTCCGCATATTGATGTGTTGGTCGATAATACTGCTCATTCCAAAGTATTTTCGTTCATGGATGGTTTTTCGGGTTACAATCAAATTAAGATGGCCTCGGAGGATATGGAGAAGACAACATTCATTACGCCTTGTGGAACCTTCTGTTATAAAGTGATGCCATTTGGTTTGAAAAATGTCGGGGCAACATATCAGCGCACTATGGTCACTCTCTTTCATGACTTGATTCACAAAGAGATTGAGGTATATGTGGACGATATGATTGTTAAGTCTGACACGAAAGAGGAACATCTGGCTCATCTGGAGAAATTATTTGAGAGACTGAGGCAGTTTTTGCTAAGGTTGAATCTGAATAAGTGTACCTTCGGGGTGAGATCTGGCAAGCTATTGGGCTTTATTGTAAGTGAGAAAGGTATCGAGGTGGACCCGGCTAAAGTCAAAGCGATACAGGAAATGCCTGATCCAAGGATAGAGAAGGAAGTACGTGGTTTCTTGGGGAGGTTAAATTATATTTCCAGATTTATTTCTCATCTCACAGCCACATGTAAGCCTATGTTCAAGTTGTTGAAGAAAAGTCAGACAGTGAAATGGAATGAGGATTGTCAGAAGGCCTTTGACAAGGTAAAAAAGTATTTGCAAGAACCTCTGATACTCATGTCTCCAGTGGAAGGAAGGCCACTAATCATGTACCTAACCGTGTTGGAAAGCTCAATGGGTTGTGTCCTCGGTCAGCACGACGAGACAAGGAAGAAAGAGCAGGCTATTCACTACTTGAGTAAGAAGTTTATGGAATTCGAGTCGAGATACTCATTGCTGGAAAAGACTTGCTGTGCGCTGGCCTGGGCCGCCAAACGTTTGAGGCAATACATGTTAACTCACACCACCTACTTGATATCCAAAATGGATCCAATCAAGTACATTTTTGAGAAGCCAGCTCTTACAAGCAGGGTAGCCCGTTGGCAGATGATACTCACTGAATATGATATCCAATACACTACTCAAAAAGCAATTAAGGGTAGTGTATTGGCCGACCATCTTGCTCATCAGCCCATGAACGATTATGAACCGATGAAGTTTGATTTTCCAGATGAGGAAATTGTGTATATTCGGGATTGTAATATGCCAGACCCAGACGAAGGACCCGAGCCGGGATCACGTTGGACACTTGTTTTTTATGGTGCCTCTAATGCCATGGGCAACGGCGTCGGAGCTGTTATCACTTTTCCCGAGGGATACCACATTCCTTTCACAGCTCTTATTTGTTTTGATTGCACTAACAACATGGCCGAATATGAGGCTTGCATTTATGGCATTGAAGCAGCGATCGACCTGCGCATCAAATTTTTGAAAGTTTACGGGGATTCTAATCTTGTTATCATCCAGATTAATGGAGATTGGGAGACTCGCCATCAGAACCTAATTCCCTATCGTGATCATGTTATGAAGCTGATTCCGTATTTCGAAGAGATCACATTTGAGCACATTCCCAGAGAAGAAAATAATATAGCTGATGCACTGGCAACTTTGCCCTCCAAGTTCAAGGTTAAGTGGGCTAATGAGGCACCTTCCATTATTATCAGAAGTTTGAGTGAGCCAGCTTTCTGTTTTGAGGCCAGTTTGGAGCCAGATGGTAATCCTTGGTTTTATGATGTTAAGCGATATCTGGAAACACAAGAGTACCATGAAGGGGCATCCGTCACAGATAAGAATTTCTTGAGAAGATTTTCAGCCAAGTTCTTTCTCAGTGGTGGTGTGTTGTACAGAAGGCATCATGATGGTTTACTGCTCATATGTGTTGACAAGAAAGAAGCAACTAGAATCATTGAGGAGATACATGAAGGTGATTTTGGGACCCATTCCAACGGGCACACCATGGCTAAAAATATTTTGCAAGCAGGTTATTATTGGTCCACCATGGAGACTGACTGTTACAATCATGCACGGGTTTGCCACAAATGTCAAGTCTATGCTAACAAGTTGCATGTACCGCCAGTACCTTTGAATGTCTTGAACTCCCCTTGGCCGTTTGCGATGTGGGGAATTGATATGATCGGCAAGATTGAACCGACTGCGTCCAACAGGCACCATTTCATTCTGGTTGCCATCGATTATTTTACCAAATGGGTCGAAGCTACATCCTATGCCAATGTCACCAAGCAAGTGGTAACTCGGTTCATTAAGCATAATATTATCTGTCGCTACGGAGTGCTTGAGAAGATCATTACTGATAATGGGTCTAACTTGAACAACAAAATGATGAAGGAGTTTTGTGAGTCCTTCAAAATCAAGCATCACAACTCTTCCCCATATAGACCAAAGATGAACGGCGTGTCGAAGCGGCCAATAAAAATATCAATAAAATTATGCAGAAGATGGTGGTAACCTATAAGGATTGGCATGAGATGCTGCCTTTTTCTTTGCATGGTTATCGCACCATGGTGCGTACTTCGACCGGGGAAACCCCATTTTCATTAGTTTAGGGCATGGAAGCAGTATTGCCAGTGGAAGTCGAGATTCCTTCTCTTAGGGTCATGAGAGATCTTGAGCTGGATGAATGTGAATGGGTACAGAATCGGCTGGATCAGTTGGAACTCATTGATGAAAAGAGATTTACAGTTGTATGTCATGGTCAGGTATATCAGCAAAGGATGAGAAAAATATTTCGATAAGAGGGTACGACCCCAGTGTTACAAACCAGGCGACCTTGTGCTCAAAAGGATAGTTCTTCCCCAGGGAGATCCCAGGGGCAAGTGGGTTTCGACTTATGAAGGTCCTTTTATGGTCCGAAAAGTTTTTTCTGGAGGGGCGATGATGCTCACGACTATGGATGGAGAGTACTTTCCTCTCCCTGTGAATGCTGACGTAGTTAAAAAATACTTTGCATAAAAAATAATAAAAACCCGCTAAACTGAAAACCTGAAAGGGCAGTTTAGGCAAAAAGAGGGTGTCCTGGTGAATCAAAAACCTAAAAGGGTGATTCAGGCAAAAGTTAGGGACTTAAAGCAAATAACTACGCTCAGCATGGGATCCTTTGTTTCTTTCCTTTACTCTTTCACCTAGCGTAAGCTCGAGGCTAATCCAAGAATGCTTTGTCTAAAATTAGGAAGATGAGAGTCATCAGAGTCATATCAGGGTCGGGACTTGGTGGATATTTACATTCACATTACCATTTGTAAACACTTGTTTGTTTTAATTTTGTAATTTCTTGCTTCCAAATGTAAATGCCTTCTTCACAGGCAGATTTCTCAAAATCAATAAAATATCTTCTTTCAAGTATGCGTATGCATTTCTTTTCTCCCTTTTTACTATTTCGTTTGCAAAAACGTCCAATATTTTTGATAAGCATGTGCATGTAAACCTCGTGGACCTTACACAGATATGGTAATACAAGTCATGGTTAGTTGATCGCTTGAAACACGGATAAAAAACACCGCTACTACTGTGCGAGGGGCATGTTTTTTTCTCTGTTTGGTGGACTTCTCTTTCACTCTGTTGGCGTTTTCCTTGCGGTTTTATTTCACAGCTCCGAGCTGTTGGTAAATCATGGGTCAGGGTAATATCAAGGTTACGGCAAGTCAGTGGGACTGGTGAACCTGGTTGGAATACTTCTTCCCCGTAATGGCTTTTATTACGTTTCTTTGTCGCACTCTTATGTGTCATCTTGATTGAATGTTTTAAGCATTGTCTGCATATAGGATTTTGTTTATAGCTGAATGTCAGTCTTGATGCGCTGAATGTTTTGCCTAAAAAAATTTTCATACAAAATCACTCTTTAATTGTTCTCCGGGCATTTTGATACCAACTGTGTCAATTATTTTGAATGACCAAGAATTTGGGGGGAGGGAGTTTAGCTAAAAAACGATGACTGTAGTGGTATGCTTTTGAGTAGAACCCCGTTGATGATGTACAAGCATTGTTTCAACCCCCAAACACTGGAGATATAAGGGAGTTAGACCCTCGTTAACCCCTCTGAGCCTTCGAAGTAGGAGTTTCTTTTCCGTTCGAAAAAACTTTTTTTTAACCAGGGGCAGGGTAGATGTTCAGTTGATGTAACCAAGCATTCACATTTCAGAAGGAATGTCCCATCTGAGGATCACCACACTTTATCTTTCACATCATAAGATCAAAAATGTCTGAACCATGATTTTCATTTCCCTCACAAAATCCTGAGGTCGAGATCAAATCGATACAATAATGGCTATCCCTCGCCGACCAAGGAATGAGGCATTTGTTTTCTTCACAAAAAAAAGAGGAAAAAAGAAAGGAAAAGTTCAAAGACCTAAAGTCACATTGACTTTTTCAAAATGGAAAGCATGAATAAGAAAGAAATAAAAAGCCCCGCTAAGTCGAAACTTGAAAACAAGTCACTTAGGAAAAAGTTAGGGCATCCCGCTGGACTCCCAAAAAATTGAAATTCAAAAGATTTTCTCCAGGAAAAAGTCAGGGAAAAGAGAGCCTAAAAGGCCAAAAATATATTCAATATGTTTTTTTTACCAAAGGAAGAACAATAATGTCAAAAAAAAGGAAAAAACCAAAGCAGCAAAAGTTAAGCGACGATCATGTTGAAGGGTTTGTCGTGATCACTCAGCCATTATAAATCCTTTTTAAAGGTGAAAGCTTGTGAAAAGTCAACTGAATTTAGGACGAAAGAATATCACGAAGGGGGTGGGCACCAAATAACTTGTGCCTTGAAAAAAAAAAATTTCTAAAAAACCTCGAACCAGGCCACGTTACAACCTCTAAAAGTCCTAACTGAAACAAGGGATTAACTCGAAAGCATACTACAACAGAATAACATTTCCTAAAATCCCCAAACGAGTGTTGCATAGCCGTGTTGGTATCTTATCACCCGCGTTTTGACTCGTTTTTCAAAAAGGGAAAGAATAGTTTTTAAAACCTTTTTGCACTTTAGCCAGTGATTCGTTCACAACAGAGATGTGACATTTCGTTAAAGTTTTCAACTTCAAGGCTTAAATAATTATCGCATCAGGACTATCATTCTCAATAAACATTTTTCTGTATGCAAAATAGTTGTTTGACATCAAAAGAGTTTACACTTGGAACGCTTGTAAAAAGCTTAATGATTGTTAAGAAGGGAGTGTTCAGCTTTCTTATGTTTTGACGGAACCCATGTTCAATTAGGACTCTACTTATCCCCTGTGAAGTTTTGTTTCTCCAGAGAAGTTTCCTTTCCCCGATGAAGTTTCGTTTCCGCCGTCTCCCAAGTGAAGTTTCCTTTCCCCGGTGAAGTTTCATTTCCGTAGTAAAGTTTTGTTACTCCAGGGATTTCTTTCAAAATCCTCGCTTCAAGACTTCAAGTTCAGATGTGTCGCCTATCCCCAATGGAGTCGTTTAGCCGGGAGCCCTCGCTTTGACCTCTTAGTTCCCAACTGATCTGTTGACTGGGGCATCCTTTGTTAAGGATCTGCTTTTATTCCCCTGTAAGGTCTTAATACCGTGTGACTATCTGCATGATTCGTCCTTTGGTTGTGTTCCAAGAGAACATCTCTCCAGCAAGATAATCTTCAACAAGGTTCTATCTCTCCAGTGAAGTCCCACCTCTTCAGCAGAGTTTTGTTCCCCCAGCAAAAGGTTTTCGTCCTTTTACGGAAGTTGCAGTGTCGACCTGATCTTCCCCGGGAATTCGCAATTTATTTTTTCAGCTCCTCTCTTTGTTTGTGGCCCGTTTATGCTGGTTGCTCAGTTGTTATTCTCCACAAAGCTTCATCTCTTCGAGGCTCCCCCTCTAGTGGTTCCCCGTATTTTCTCCTCTCCTTTGGATTTTGCAATTTATTTTTGCAAGTCATGTCAGATTCAGACTTCTTGGTTATTGGCTTCTCATTTGGCCATTCCCTAGTGGAACTTTTAAACATACATCATTACATTGCATCTACCAAAAGGCGTAACATTTCCATTATATGGAGCATTGCGCTATATAAAAAGAATTCAAACATGCATCAGAACATAAGCCGTTTTTATTTCTATCACCCCCAGTGATTTGCTAATACTTTGGATTTGATCCCCAGCGAGGTGTTCGTCTTCACTGTACACCCCATACCAATATCCTTCTGACGTCAATCTTTTATTTTGTTTGAGTGTCTACTCTTGACTGTGGTTCAGTTTCTCCCTGGCACGGTCTTCTCGGGTCTAGTCTTTACTACCCTCTCTGGTTCATTCCAATGTCTATTGATGCACCTTTCGAATACCAGTTTCATCCTGATATTCACTTTCAGCAGATTTTTAGGTGTACGCCCTAATCTCTTTGCTTTGGGTTGGGTTCAGAGTTTCGTCTCCTCACCTTGTTCATGAAATCCAGTCTCGACCTGATACTCATCTAGTTTAGTTTCTCCTAACTGGTTATTGAGTCGAGTTTCGTCTCATTTTTGTTTTCCTACCTTGGACTCTTTGACGGTGTTCATTTACCAAGTGCAGTGTTCGTGTTGCGTCCCTAGTTTGAAATCAGTCTCCCTTCTTCCTTGGATTCTCCTACCAGTTTTCGTCACTGTTTATCCATTGATTTGAGACCAGCAGGTGCTCTGAGAAACATGCACTCTCACCACTTTTCTTTGGGTCGAGTTTCGCCTCGTTACCCGTGTGTGAAATCCAGTTTCATCCTGGTACTCATCTGGTTTAGTTTCGCCTAACTGGTCTTTGAGTCGAGTTCCGTCTCGTCTTGGTTCCTCATTTCTAGGATTCTCTCAGTTCCTTCATACTGTCTATCCTAGTTGAGATTAGCAAGTGTTCCTAGAATCGCGCACTCTAGCCACTTTTGCCTTGGGTCGAGCTCGGAGTTTCGTCTCCTCACCCGCGTACGTTTTCTGTTACAGAGCTTAGTCTCGTCAATACTCTGTTGGTTGAGTCTTACCTCACCCCTCCCTTTTGAAGCCCAGTTTCGCCTTGGCACGTTTGTCCAGAAGTTTAGTTGCGTCTACTCTTTTTTGTTTCAGTTTTGTTTCAACCTGTGTTATGGCTCCATTCTGACGCATGTCTTGGGAGTTTTGTCTCTGTTTCTTTCAAGAGTGTAAATTTTCGGGTTCTTTCGTATTCAAACATCTTCTACCCTGAACGCTCGAAAGTGATCACTTTTCTCACTTATCATGATGAAGATATTTGAATAAGGGCAGCTATTGCACCCCAAAATTTACCCTCTTGTTTTAGGCTTATGTTTCATCATGAACATCATAGTGCATTGCATTCATACATTGTGATAGGATCAAAGTACTTTGGTTGTCAAATTTTCGTCAAGCTTTGAAGGTTGATTGCATGGACAATTTGCTCAAGAAATATCTTACCATCCAAATCTCTGGATCTTTTGAGCTCAAAGGTTATGACATATCTCAAGATGTTTTTACCCATCTCTTTGGATTCATCAGCCAAATTAGGGTTTGCTTGAGCAAGGTTGTTGGCCAATGTACAAGACTTGATTTTGAGAGCTACAACATTTCTTTAATATTTGAAAGGTCTTTGTACAAGGAATTGGTCAAGGTGCCCAGAGGATTTGAAGTTTTGAAGATAATTCATCAGTCTCCTATTGTGTTGGCCAAAATTAGGGTTTTGGTTTTCATCAGGTTTTCTTGAGAATTTTGAAGTGAAACTTTGCACATGGCCTCTATATGTTTGTAAGATTATAGGTTTGAAGTTTTAATCATCAATTTTGAAGGGAAGTGGATCAATTGATTCAGAGGGGCAAAATGGTCATTTTGGTCATAATCAGTCAAAGTAAAAGTTGACCAAGTGAATTTTAGGCCAACCATAAATTCAAGGATGTACTTTTCATATTTCAAGTCCATTTTGGTCATTGGATTAAAGAAATTGAAGTTTGGGTTGAAACTTGTTCTTGAAGAAACCCTAAAAGTTTCTAATTTTGGAAAATGAAGACTTAATTTCAAAAAATCATATTTTATTCATCCTTGATCAAGGAGATGCAAATGAAATATTCTTGGAAAGCTAAGAGAATTATCTTTCACCTCCTTTTGGTCTCATGTCCAAATTGGCAAGGAATCAAGAGTTATGGCCTGTTGAAGTTACAAAATTATAGGTCATTTTTCAAAATTAGTGAACTTCAAGCTAGATTTTGGGAGCCTTAATTGATTAATTTGAAAACACTATAAATTAAGTAATTGTATATCTTTTCAAGACCTTTCCAAATTGTATTCATTTGAGCCAAAATTCAAAAGTATGAGCAAGTTATGAGTTTTGGAAATTTATGGCATTTTAGTGAAATTTGGCAAATGTGCAAAATGGCCATTTCTTGCAAACTCAAGTTTTAGCCATTCCTCTTGTTTCTAATCAAGCTATTGGTAATTTGTGGCATGATGAGGCCCATTACACTCACCATTTCATGCCCATGTGCCTCATGAAATTGCTTGAATAAAAAAATACAAAACTTGCTCAAAATGGCCAATTCACCAACACTCTCTCATTTCAAGTAATCATGGGCTGGCATTTTGAACATGCGTTTCTGACTTCATTTGGCTCACAAAGCGCTTAAAAAGCAAGAGAATGAACGAGAAAAACACATGGTTCACTATGCACTCCATTTTTGGCCAAAATTCCCAATCCTGCCCTCCAACGGATTTAAGGACAAACTTCCACTTCTAACCTTCTCTACAAGCTCTATATAAGTGAAAGCAAGCAAAGAGAGAGGAAGAGAACGCGCCATTTGCAAGAATTCCAGATCTGAAATTTTCTTCCATCTTCTGCAACTTGATTCGATTCTCTCAATTCCTTGGTGTTTTCTTAAAAATTCTTGTGGATTCTGCTTCAGCAAAGCAAGTAGATCAAGCTAGCACCCTTGGATTGCAACTGGAGTGAAGGAGACAGTAGATCCATTTTCTCTCAAAGGTTTGAATTCTCAACTTCGAATTTTGAGTTCTAGTCATGCTTCGTGTGATTTAAGTACATAATCATGTTGATTGAAGTCTATGGAATGATTCTGAAGCCTTATAGCGTTTAATTTGATGAATTATGCATGGTTGAAGGTTCTGAAACTCACGATTCAGAATGTTTTTGTTCATGTTCATGGCTTGATTGTGGATGATGTGGTTGATGATTTGATTTGATTCGAATTGCTATGTATTTCTTGCCATGCTAGCTTTGATTTGCTTTTGATTTCATGAAAAATGATGCAAAATTGAGTGAGTTGTGTTGTTCTGAAAGTGTGCCCTAATCCTGAGAAGATGCGCGCGTTTTTGAACATCCGGAGGTTGAAGATGATGTGGTGGCGAATCATGATTGGCTCATTTGAAATTTTGGTTTATTTGAATTTTTATTTTATAAATTGATTTCCATAATTTTATTTCTTGCTCAAAAATGATTGGAAAATTTTGAAAAAATTATCATAAATTCAAAATAATATTTTTGACTTTGTGTATTTTTTTGAAAATATTTTGATTGGTTCAAAAATTGTTAGGTTTAATTAATTAATCATTCAAAGTTTATTTTTTTTAATAGTTCTAGTGACCTAAAAAATCCACAAAAATTATTTGAGACTCCTAAAATAATGTAATAATTGATTCTGACTTTGGTTCATCATTTTTCTTATTTTTGATTAAAAATTTAATTTCAAAGTTTATTTGTCATATTTGTTTGTTTTTTATTTTTATTTTTAATACTTCTATTAATTCAAAAATTCTAAAAAAAAATCATATAATCTTGTTTTTAATCATAGAACCTGATGATATTTTTGTTTTTCCATTTTTGTGATTTTTGGTTATGTTTTGCATTTTCTTGCCCTTAAATAATAATTTCATTATTAATTGTTTGTTTTTTTTTGTTTTTAATATTCTCCTTTTATCTAAAAAATTCACAAAAATTCAGGGATGTATGTTTTTAGCCCTAATATTTTATTATAATCTTAGTTGGCCATTTTTCTGACTTTTTGATTTAAATATCATTTTAACATGTGAATATTTGTTAAGTACATAATGGTTTGAATATTAATTTCTTTCTTGACTTTTATTAATTCAAAAAAAATATGAAAAATGTATATCCTGACTTCTAAGGTTTCTTGGTGTTTGGTTTGATCTTTGTTTGATTTTTTTGAGTTTTAATCCTATTTAGTTAATATTTAGGATTAAAAGTCAAAATCTAGGGTTTTGTTGATTATGGTGCAAGTTTCATGTTCAAAATCTTGGTGCTTTGGACTTTTATTGGATTTCAGGTCTTGATAATGGTTCATGAGTGTATTGGGAATTTGAAAACTATTTTTCTTGAATTATTTGACTTGGTTTGACATTTTTCCACAAATAATTTTGAAAACTTGTCTAGTTTGGTGGTTTTGCCAACTAGTCTTAAACTTTGCACTTCATTTGGCCTCCTCCCCAATCATTCATGAACTTAGGGCTTGCATTCTGACTTCTAAACACTTCCAAGATGTTAAGATTTTTTTAGTTTGAATTATGGACCCTTTTTTCTATTTTTGGTGTGATTTTAAAGTGAAGGTACCCAATTATGTTTGCATGTTTTGTTGCAATTTGTTTGATGGCCAATGAACTTGAGTGAGGCCTATAATTGGGAACCTAATGATCATGTTGGTTCTGACTTGTCCTTATTAGCTCAAGCCATTTCACTTATAAGCTTCATGTTTGGATATTTTGAACCATCTAATGCATCATGTAGGTTTCATTTTCCTATTATGTTCATGAAGTTGTGTTTGAATCCATTGTGTATGATTGAAATGTGATTGCTACTGACTTTCATGGCCTTTGTTCATATTATTCTCAAGCTCTTATGATCCTTGATTGACATTCAATTTTCAATTCAACATGGTGATAGAAAGGAGCAACATTCCCCTGTTTTTCTTGACCTAATATGTGCATATGCTTGTTTCTTCTTGTTTATCATGTCTAATGTTGATAATTTCCACCATGTTTGTTCTCACTTTTCCACCTTATGAAATACTAACTTGGTTGTTGAATGTGCGAGGTACACTGAGAAAGTTGCCACCTTTGGCTTGAGGTTTCTCTGTGTTTCACTTTATTTGTGAAACACAATCTATTATACTGGAATTGTTCTCTTGGCATGTTTGATGGTTTATGCAGGATATATATATACATATGAATGTGAATGCCATTCATTGCCCCTAGGACTTGTTCATATCTGATAGATTCCTGACTCAATTTGTTTACTGATGCCAGCTTGCTTGAAGTTTCTCTGGGTTTCTTTTATTCTTGCTTGATTGCTACAGATAGTTATCTGTTTGGTATTGTACTACTTCCTTTCTCCCATTTTCATTTTGTATAATTCTCTGATTGCATGATGGGACCTTTGATGCTGATATATGTCCGGAGGCCCTTTGGTTTTTTGTCTAATGCATGTTTTGTGTTGTTGATCGATGAGTCACTCAATTTAGAAATTGAGATCACGACTTCGCTCTCATTGCATGTTCCCTATAGGATGTTTATTGCTTTTCTTCTTTAATTTTTGATCGATGAGTCACTCAATTTAGATATTGAGATCACGACTTCATTCTCATTGCATGCTTCTTATAGGATGTTTATTGCTTTTCTTCTTTAATTGTTGATCGATGAGTCACTCAATTTAGATATTGAGATCACGACTTCGCTCTCATTGCATGTTCCCTATAGGACAGTTTTGTTAAGCTCCCTCTAACATGTTAATTAGGATAGGATTTTCCCTTTATCCTCAACCTTAGGGTCAACCATTGTATGATAACACTAGGGATAGTGCTAGGCTAGTCTCCCTTAGTTGTTTTTCTTTCTTTGCATTTTTGCATCTTAAAACAAAAACTTGTTTTCTTGGCAAATCATAAGACACCTCTAATGAACTCAAACCCTTCTTAAAAGTAAAAGATACAAACCAATCTTACTTTGTTTGTATTATCTCTTAGCCAATGTTTCGCCATCGCACATTTGTTTGAAGCCGATGTTTCTCCATCGCACATGTTTGTTATCCTACTTTGATTCTCAATATCATTGTTAGGTGGGATGCTTCATCATTTGTTTTATTTATGTTTCACCATCTTTTCCATGATACCTTTGTTACCTCTTAGCCGATGTTTCGCCATCACACATTTGTTTGAAGTCGATGTTTCGCCATCGCACATGTTTGTTATCCTACTTTGATTCTCAATATCATTGTTAGGTGTGATGTTTTGTTATCTATTTTATCGATGTTTCGCCATCTTTGCTATGATACCTTTGTTACCTCTTAGCCGATGTTTCGCCATCGCACATTTGTTTGAAGTCGATGTTCCGCCATCGCACATGTTTGTTATCCTGCTTTGATTCTCAATATTATTGTTAGGTGAGATGCTTTGTCATTTGTTTTATTGATGTTTCGCCATCTTTGCCATGATACCTTTGTTACCTCTTAGTCGATGTTTCGCCATCGCACATTTGTTTGAAGCCGATGTTTCGCCATCGCACATGTTTGTTATCCTACTTTGATTCTCAATATCATTGTTAGGTGTGATGTTTTGTCATCTATTTTATCGATGTTTCGCCATCTCCTCCATGATACCTTTGTTACCTCTTAGCCTATGTTTCATCATTGCACATTTGTTTGAAGCCGATGTTTCGCTATCGCACATGTTTGTTATCCTACTTTGATTCTCAATATCATTGTTAGGTGTGATGTTTTGTCATCTATTTTATCGATGTTTCACCATCTTTGCCATGATACCTTTATTACCTCTTAGCCTATGTTTCGCCATCGCACATTTGTTTGAAGCCGATGTTTCGCCATCGCACATGTTTGTTATCCTGCTCTGATTCTCAATATCATTGTTAGGTGTGTTGTTTTGTCATCCGTTCTATCATTTGATGTTTCACCATCTTTGACATGTTACTTTGTTATTATTTAATCGATGTTTGACCATCTCACCTGTATGTTGTTTCCTTAATGTTTTGCCATCTTGACTATCTTTGTTTGTCTTAATTAAAAATCACAAACCAACCAAAACACGTAAGCCGAACTACGGCTGTTCTGATTCCTTAAAAGGGATATGTAGGCATTGAGGTAGGGCCCAACCGAGCATAACTTTTATTTTCCCTATATTATCTTCTTTTTTCTTTCGCATGTATTCCTTTTTCATTTTTAAGCCATAGACATAGGATTTGACCACACCCATTAGATTAGATAACAAGAGTGGATACCGTAGTGTACTACGGGCGTGTGGGGTGCTAACACCTTCCCCTCGCGTAACAGACTCCCTTACCCGATCTCTCGGTCGAAATACCGTGATTTCTCCCTTTCCAGGTTTTCTCGATGTTTACCTTTCCCTCTCGGCGGGATAAAAGACGTTCAGTGGGGACTTCATTAATGTTTCATTAACATCCAGATGATGGGTCTCGGCCGCGTAGTTTCAATATGCTCACTCCTAGGGTTTACTCCACTCCGGTTGCCTTTGGTAAACAGTCATGAAGTATATGGTTTGTTAGTGGTCGTCCTCTAGCCCCGAAAGATCTAAATGACCCATTCAGATGTTGCCTCGGAAAAAGATCTTTAAGGCTTTAGGATGATTACTAACATTTCCTAACATTGATTTTGTGATCGTATTTGTCCCTTCGAATGTCCCTTAAAACTCCAACGATGATGCTACCTATTTCTCAATAATGGGATAGCATTGTCTAAAAGGAAAACGAACAAACGTTTTCGAGTAGGTAGAAAACTCTTAGATACTTGCTCAAACAAACTAACTTTTTTTCACACCAACACTTTCCCAAACAAAGTTTTCAAAAACAACTTCGTAACACTCTTGAGGACAGAAACAAGGGTTAACACGAAGTAATAGAAAACTTTTCAAAACAAAGCACACACTAGCAGTTTTCAAAATGAGCAAGTACCTAAGAGCCCATGGAAAACCATGGATGGAAAGGGTGCTAACACCTTCCCTTTCTATAATCTACCCCCCGTACTCAGAAACATCTCGAAAAAGGTTTTTTTTGTTCTTTTTCCCTTTTCCTTTGTTGGATAAAATAAAAGTCAGTGGCGACTCTTGCTTACTGTGACATTTCCAAACAAAAAATGCAAACCAGTATTAACAGTCGGTTTTGCCACCGTATCACAGAACTGGCGACTCTGCTGGGGAGTAAAATATAAAGTGGGGTAAACCTTAGGATCTAGGTCATATTTAATTGCTTTCTCTTGATTGTCTTGCTTTCTTTATATTTATGGGAACTGTTTGGGTTATTTGATCCTACACATGGATCGGGAAACACCTTTTAGGTAAGTAGAAATAAACTGTAAGGGAGATGTGCTGGGGTATACCGACACGGTTGAAGAAGTAACTACATTGATGTGGCACTTTGGTTGATACCCATAACCCTTGAGTCAATCAGGGAGATGTACGGGGCCGCCGCGTGGTGTCATAAAGCATCAACTGACCTTAGAACCTTTAACTGCACTACTTGGCCAGTAGGACGTAGCGAGATGGCCGGCTTTGGCGTATGCCCAAGGTAAACAGATACTCGATGCTACACTCATTGAGGTTTGACTCTTGAGTTTTGTTTGGTTGCGAGTCAATCTCCTATTAAACGAAGCTGGGGGAAATATCAGTGATATTTAGATCCCTTAGAACCCGATTACTATTTATAGGACAGGTTGAACTAATCTAACTTCAAGAGGGTACGACCTTAAACCTAAGGACTTGGTGTGACTTGTTTGTTGTTTTCTATACCTGTGATTTTCTAACATAATCATGACATTATAAGCATGGCATATTATGACTAACCATTTCAAGGATTTCCTAGGGCTCATTTTTGCTTTGTTTTGTAGGACATGACATTCGCCCGTAGGAACACTATACATATCAACCTTGTGAAAGTGTCTCTCCAACTAAAAGACTTGGCATTAAGGGTTCTTGAAAGTTCTCATTTCACTAAAAATCATGGTCAGTTTCTCAACTTGGTCACTGCAAAACCTGACGAAGAAATGTTGAAAATGCTATTTCAGTTCTTTGATCTTGTGCACCATTGTTTCATGTTCCTGGATTACCAGTTCGTTCCTACTATGGAGGAATTTTCTCAGTTATTAGGGATACCCATTCTTGATCAGCTACCTTTCAGCGGTATGGAAAGACATCCAAAGCCTGAAGAGATTGCTAGAGCTCTGTCCTTACAACGGTCTGACATAGTGACAAATTGGGAGACTAGAGGGAGTGTCCAAGGAATTCCGGTTAAGTGTCTATTCGAGAAGGCTTACCATTTTTAGGATACCTTAGATTTACAAGCTTTCGAAGAGGTGTTGACACTTCTCGTTTACCAGACGGTATTGTTCCCTAATGCGGATTAACTCTTAGACGTGAGCACAATCAAGGTTTTTCTATCTCGGAATCCGATACCTACATTACTCGGGGATATTCTACACTCTCTTCATGCTCGCACTCTAAAAAGAAGGGGGACCATCCAGTGTTGCACTCCTCTATTGGCTAGGTGGTTTATTTCTCACCTACCCAAATCTACTTTGAAGAAAGAACAGGGTAAAAGATGGTCTCATCGACTAATGTCCCTTACGCATTCAGACATTCATTGGTGTTCACGATTCTCAGAAGATGTTACTATCATTGATCACTGTGGTGAATTCCCTAATGTCCCTCTCTTAGGAATTAGGGGAGGAATAACTTATAACCCTTGCTTAGCATTACGACAGTTTGGTTTTGCGAGAAGGGATGGTCCTCATGATACACTTATTCAAGGAATCGCCTTCAACTATGAGAATGACGTTCATGGTTACCGCAAAAGGTTCATACAAGTTTGGAGTATGGTACATAGGGTTGACAGCAAGACACTTGGGCATAAGAAATCCATGCCTCTCGAGCCTTATCTCAGATGGGTACGAGCCCACGCTCAAACTCTTATGATGCCTTATCCCGCTATCCCACCTATGATTATTGAACCAGTTGCCGAGGGAGACACTCCTCATCTTGTTCTTCATCTAGACATGCCAACTGATCACGAAGAGTTACAAAAGTCCTGGGTTCAGCTTATAGAGGACCGGGATACGCTTGAAGCCTAATTCTATGCCAGCAAGAAGAAGGTCTTGGAACTCACTAGGATACTTCATGAAGAGAGGAATATCAACGCCTACATCGCACCAAAGAGGATGCACCCATGGGAAACCTAGTCTTCTTTTTGTTTTATTTTTCTTACTTGTACTCTTAAAATACACTCTTTGTAACAATTCAAGTTTACTAATACAATTCGCGTTTGTTCCTTTTTGTTTAAGCAAATTTGAGCCTTTAATAACCCTTGAAAACATTGCATACATATCATACATATCATTGCATAACAGGATTCAAAATAGGTTTCTCTTCTCCTCCGCTGTTTATTTCAGCAATGGCTCTTGAACAAACTGTGAAAGATCTTCAGACTCAGAACATGCAGTTCCAGCAAATGATTGTGGCTCTGGCCAAAGGACAGGAAAAGCTGAAGGCTCTGATTGTTAAGAAGAACAAGAAGACCATGAGGACAGCCGGTGTGGCACATATGAGCAGAAGGTTCAGAGGGCCGCCGAGACGGGTTGTTGATTTAGCTTCTTCATCTAAAGAGGGAGAGAATCAAGAGGGTGAAGCCAGAGAAGAGGACCCTAGTCCTAAAGAGTCTGATAATGAAACGGATTATAATGAGGAGCAGTACCCTCCAGCTGATGAAAAGTATAAGCAGTTAGAAGAGCATCTGAGTGTTATGGAAATCCAGAAGGTTCTTGGGCTGGATTTTGAACAGTTGGGTCTGGTCTCTGGGGTTGTCATCCCCCCAAAATTCAAGGCACCGGTGTTTGCTAAGTATGATGGGGTCTCTTGTCCTAAAATGCATCTCTGTTCCTATGTGAGGAAGATACAGCCTCATACTGCTGACAAAGACTTGTGGGTTCACTTCTTCCAAGACAGTCTGTCTGGAACACAACTGGATTGGTTCAATCAGCTGGAGAGAGCCAATGTTCGTAACTGGGAAGACCTTGCTGCTGTGTTTTATAAGCAATATCAGTATAATACAGACCTCGCTCCCACCCATACACAACTCCAAAATCTGTCTATGGGTTCGAACGAGGGTTTCAAGGATTGTGCTCAGAAGTGGAGAGATTTGGCTGGAAGAGTTCAACCTCCCTTGGCTGACAAGGAGCTCGTGGATATGTTTCTGGGAACTTTGACTGGGCCATTCTTCAACCATCTGATTGGAAGTTCATCGGCGGGTTTTACTGAACTGATCTTAACGGGAGAAAAAGTGGAAGCTGGAATAGGAAGTGGAAAAATTCAGAAGGATGCCTCTTCTAGTGCTGCAAGGAAGCCACTTGCAGGTAAAAAGGAAGTCAGTGTTGTCTATAATCAAAAGAATCAGAATCGAACCGAGCGCCGTCCGGCAGTAGGGGCTGTTATGATTCCCAAACCTGCACCTGCTCAGCAAAGAAACAATCAGCCAAGAGAAGAAAGACTAGCTAGACAGTTTACTCAGATCAACATGATGCTGTCTCAGGTTTTACCTAAGTTGCTGAAGTCCAATCTGGTTACTCTGAGGGAAGCCTCGAAGAATACAAACACCACCTCTCCCTACTATAAACCGAATGCTCATTATGCTTACCATTCGGAAAGTCCAGGCCATGATACCAATGACTGCTGGGCTTTGAAGAACAAAGTACAGGATCTGATTGATGCTAAGGAGATTGAATTTGATCCCCCGGAGACTCCCAACGTTATCACTGATCCTATGCCGAAACATGGTCGGGGTGTTAATGTCGTTGAAGAAGATGTGTTTGTGACTTCTGTGGAAGACTTGGTGGCCCCACTCATGACTATAAAAGGGAATTTGCTGAAGGCCGGTTTATTTATGGGATATGATGAAAGTTGCCACCTTTGCTCATTTCTATCGACTGGTTGCCCTTTGTTAAATACAGGTGTTCAGCGCCTGATGGATGACCAAGAGATTCTGTTTGAGAAGACTCCTATTCCGACTGTTTCCTGTGAAGACATTGTTATCATAACCATTTCCGCCAATCCTTCCAGGGCCTCCGCTAAGAGACCCGTCAGGATTACATTAGTTCCGAAGGTGACTCCATTGATCATAACCATGCCAGGGCCAATCCCATACTCCTCGGACAAAGCTGTTCCTTGGAACTATGGGGCCGACGTCTATTACCACGGCGTCAAGCAGGACATGCTGGACATTGAAGACAAGATTGCTGAAAGTGTTGATTCTGACATCGCCAATATTGCCGGAACCAATAAAATAATAAGAAGTGGAAGAGTGTTCTCCCCTGACATTTCTCCTCCAAAGAATGCTACCGGTCCTGAATCCATTCCCGCTGTGGTTCCACCCAAGACTACTACTGCAATTCCAGTAATCACTCCTGTTGACCCTCCCATCACAGAGTCGGCCGAGACTCGAGGCAAAGACATACGGATTGAGCCTGTCTTGACAAAGGCTAATTCAGTAACCATACCAGAAGCTTCCAAGAAAGAAATGGAAGAAATTTTGAAGATAATAAAGAAGAGCGACTACAATGTGGTCGAGCAGCTTGGGAAAATCCCATCAAAAATTTCTATGGTGGCTTTGTTGTTGTGTTCCGAGGCCCATGTGAAGGCTTTGGTTAAGTTTTTAAAGACGGCTCACGTACCACAAGAGACATCTGCTGATCAGTTTGAAGATTGTGTGACTAGTATGACTGGTGATAATGGTTTGGGTTTCTCTGATGCGGATCTGAAACCAAAGGGAAGGAAACATAATGATGCTCTTCATGTTTCCGTTGAATGCAGGGGCACGACTCTGGCCCATGTTTTGGTAGATACTGGCTCCTTGTTGAATGTGCTACCTAAAAAATCTCTGGACAGATTGGACTGTGAAGGCTTGACCTTGAAGCCTAGTGTGATACGGTGGGAGAACTGACTTGAGGTTTTGAGTTTGTGTTCGCAAATGTTTCGGTTTAGCAAGAGTCGCCACTGACTTTTTATTTTATCCAAAGGAAAGGTCAAAAAGCACAGGAAAGACCTTTGAGATGTTTTTTTGGGTTCGGGGGGTAGATTATGAAAAGGGAAGGTGCTAGCACCCTTTTCATCCATGGTTTTCCATGGGCTCTTAGTTACTTGTTTTAGATCATTTTCCTTTGCTTTTCAATTGTTTGAAATGGTGCTTTGTGTGTGGTTTTGAAAATGCTTTGAAAAAGAGGCCTTGTCTAGGCAACCTTTGTAATGATTCTTGTTCGAATATATACAAAGGTGTGTGTCTTTTTGAAAAGATATTTCAATGTTTTGAAAGTTGTTTTGAAATTGTGTTGTGAGGTGTGTTTGAAAATGGCAATGATGTTTTGCAAGCTTTTGATCAAGTAACTAAGAGTTGTCTACCCTATTTTACTCAAAGATCTTTCTTATGTTTTCAACCCTTTTGACAGTGTTATTTCACCATTGTGTTTGGTGAACAACCTTGTGTTAGGATGTTAAACGGGACAGGCGCGGGTCATCGTATACAATCATTGAAAGTAACTTGTGAAACGCTCTAGCAATTTTGTAAGGGACGAGATCGTTTTATCGAAGGAAACATCGAGGGTCATCGAGGGACTACGATCTTTATTTATCGAAGGGGCATTTGCTAGAGTGTCTCATACTCGAGGGACATGATTTCATTTTCCGAAGCAACAAGCGAGGTTACCTTAGAGGTGCAAGTGTGAATTGTGTATTTATTTTCATGCATTTATTCTTGTATTAGGTCATCTAGCGATTGATTTTAAATCTTCACATACAAACCCTAATTACTATACAGTATATTGAAAGCGATAAATTGTGGGAATTTAAAGTCTAAGTTATTACAAATGAGTATCCGGGGATGGGGGTACAATTATTTACAAATGGGGATGAGTCTCATAAGAATAATAATATCCAAATATTATGCGTTACAACCAAATCAAACTGTCGCAATTCAATGTAAAATTATAACAAATTAAGGAAAATCAGTAAATTATGAGATGCGTGTATTTATTTACAAATGAACAAATAAAATTTTAACCTAATAAAGATTTAAGTATGATTATTATTTTTGTGTTTTTTATGAATTATGAAAAGAAAAAGTTTTAAAGAAAGAAAATTTATTAATGTTTAAGATTACTCTTGTATTTTTATTAAAGGCAATAATTATTTAAAAAGAAACTATATCCAAACAAAATTTTAATACATTTTTAGTTTTATTATTAACAAAAGAAATGAAAATAATTTATTTAGAATGAAAACAAATAATTAAAAAAAATATTTGGTTTGAAGAAAATAAAATAAAAAGAAGATGGGCTTTATGGAGTTGTTAAGGAGTAGGCCCAAAGGAGAACAAATCAAGATGGGAAGCAAATGAGGGGGGGTGTAGGAAGAAAATGTTGTGGGCTTAAGGCAATTTGGGGCGAACAGGCCCAAAGTGAATTTGTACAATGTTTTTAGGGTTTTCTCATTTTGGCAGATTTAGGGTTTGTTCGTTTACAACAGCGGCGCCGCTCTTGCTCTTCTTCTTCTCCATTTCATCTTTCTCTTCTCAGGCCATAACGCCGATCCTTCCTCAAACCTCCAGGTTGCCAGGGCGCCACCCTAGCCCTCTCCTCTTCACGACGGTCCAAGGCAATTGTTTGAATGGTACATTTTCGTTTCAAACGCGTTTTAGGGTTTTTTTTACTGTTTCAATGTTTGATCGCTTGATTCTCTTGATTTTGTTCAGATTTGTTCTTTAACCCATGGTTGTTATGAATATGATGCAGTAAAGTTTGGAAAAAGAAATTATACCTTGAGAGATCTTTCTGGAAAATAGAGGGAGAGGAGAAATGGGTTGGACTGGCGGCGCTCTTGGTGGCTAGAGGCGGAAGAAGACAAGATGAACGCGCTTTTGGTATTTCTGTATTTTCTTGATTTGTTTGATGATGAGTATTTCCTGAAAACTTGCTTGCTTCTGACTTTTATTGGTGATGAACATGTTTCTGTAACTTGCTTGCTTTTCGCTTTTGTTGGTGATGAACTTAGCTTCTGAAACTTTTGCCTTTCGCTTTTGATGTTTGATGATGATTTGATTCTGAAAACTCTATTTGCTTCTGAATCTCTTCCTTTCTCCTTGTTGAATATTTATGATGAGTTTATTTCTGAGACTTGTGTTTTTGTTGACTGTTGATATTTGATGATGATTTGATTCTGAAAACTGCTTATGTTGTTTTGCTTTGAGTTTGTTGCTTCGTTTCTGTTAATGATGATGAAAAAGAACTGAAACTTGTTGTTGATGTTTGAGATTTAGTTGAGTTTGCATTTTGCAGTTTGAGATGTAGGCTTGCAGTTTGAAATGCAGGCTTGCAGTTTATGACAAGTTTGTTGAGCTTGAGTAAGCTTGGCTTTGAAACTGTAGTTTGCAGTTTTTTGACAGGTTTGTTGAGCTTGAGTAAGCTTTGGCTTTGAACCTGTAGTTTGCAGTTTTTTGACAGGTTTGTTGAGGTTGAGTAAGTTTTGGCTTTGAAACTGTAGTTTGCAGTTTGCTTGGGCCAGCTGATTGCAATTGGAATTGCAGGCTTGCAGTTTGTGATGCAGGTTTAGCAGTTTGAAATGCAGGCTTGCAGTTTGTAATGCAGGCTTGCAGTTTGAAATGCAGGCTTGCAGTTTGTAATGCAGGCTTGCAGTTTGTGATACAGGTTTGTTGAGCTTGAGTAAGCTTGGCTTTGAAACTATAGTTTGCAGTTTTTTGACAGCTTTGTTGAGCTTGAGTAAGCTTTGGCTTTGAAACTGTAGTTTGCAGTTTTGAGATGCAGGCTTAGCAGTTTGAAATGAAGGCTTGCAGTTTGTTGTTGTTATGCAAGCAGGTTTGTAGTTTGCAGCTTGCAGTTTTGTGCAGGTTTGGCAAACAAGTTTGTATTTTGCAGCTTGCTTGTGTTTTGTGCAGGCATGTTTGGGTTGTGATAACAGGTTGGCTGTTTGGTTGTGGTGTTGAGCCTGTGTTGTAGCTTAGGCTTATGTAGGTTGGGTATTGCAGGTTCTCCTCCCCTGGACTGTTATATAGTCTTCTCTCTTTATATCTTTTTGTTTTTTTTTACTGTCTTTGACAGCCTGCCTTAGCCAAACTGCAAACCTCTTCACTAGGTCCTCTCTTTCTCTCTCTCTCTCATAAGCATTTTTTCTTATTATTTTAATTTTGAAAAGTTTGTCTAGGCTGGAAAGTGATGATGGCTTTGACAAGTCTCTTTGGCTTGTAACTTGGTTTATCTCTCTGCATTGTTGTACTTTCTGTACTTGTATGCCTTGACAGTTTGCATACTTTCTGCATTGTACTTTTTCTAGTTGCTATGCTTGACAATTCTGCATTCAGTTTGGTTAATGCATTGTTTAGTTAGCTTGCCATGCTTGTTTATGTTTGCCTTGCTGACTTGGTTTGACCACTACAGTTTGGTTCAGTTTGCAGTACACTTTGCTTTGCCTTGCAACTTGCCTATGTTTTTGCATTTGAGTTAATTTTATGCTTGCAATTTATACCTTTTATTTTTCTCTCTGTGAACCGAGAAGAGCGATCTTCTTGTGATTTGTAGAGAGGAAAATAAAATATGATGAACATAGCATTTCTGATTCCGGCCGGCAGACTTTAATGATGATTTCTTTTCTTCTGCTTGAAAATTCTTTTCAGTTAATTGTGCTAATTTCTTTCCTTTCTTCTTTTTCAGGTGAATGCATCCTAGGCAATAGAGGAAGCAACAGAAGCCAAAGATCTTAGGAGATTAGGCTTAGATTTATTTTTTCCATTTGTTGTAAACAATTATTATTGTAAATACTGTAAGTTGTAAATTTACAATATTCAAATAAATTTTGTAACAACATTTGAAATGAATAAAAAGTCTTTATTCAAAAGAAATTTCTAATGTCAAATATCTTCCAATCTTTCCCTTTGCTTTTAAGATTCCTGATTAAAAACAACTGAAATTGCATTCCATCATTTTTAATACAGATAACTTAAAATCCAAGTAACCTCTAAAAACTCTGCAATCTCATAACTTGCAACAACATTCCAATCAACATACGCACTGTATAATAAACAAACAAGCATTAACCGACAAACCTTTCATTCTATTAACAAGCAGATGTCTTGATATTACAAATAACAATCTCAGCTCTTGTTTCAGATAATCAGGCTTTTGAGAACGATCAGTAAATCTTTCAGCAAACTTTGAAAAAGTGCGAAAACAATGTAACAGTGAACTGAATTTCTATGGATTCAATTTCTTCTGAGAGATGCGAGAGAAAAAACCCTAATTCTTGATTTGTTGCCAAAGAAGGGTCTGCTTGATCAATTTCTGAGCCAATCTCATAAATCAGAGAAAAACCCTGGGGTTGTGATTTCTTGTGAAAAAGAGAGGGCAAATTTTGGGGTACAACACCTAGCAATATAGTAGTGAGAGCTTTCGATGGTTCGAAGAGGATGGTGCACGGGGAAGTGGATGTCCCTATCAAAGTTGGTTCCCAGACCTTCGACTCCACTTTCTATGTAATGGATATCAAACCATCATATTCTTGCTTGTTGGGACACCCATGGATACATGGGGCTGGGGTTGTTACTTCTACCCTCCACCAAATGTTGAAGTACCTAGTAAGAGGAAAGATTGTCACTGTGCATGGTGAAGAGGAGTACATGATCAGTCACTTGAACTCCTTCAAGTACGTGGAAATGGACGGGGAGTTCATCAAGACTCCTTGCCAGAACTTTGAAGAGGTACCTCAGATTATGGCTACAGCTGAAACTACCGACAGTCCTTCAAAGGTCACCAAATCTCCCTCGAAGATGGCTTCTCTCAAGGAGGCATGAGCAGTGGTTGAAGAAGGTGGGTCTACCATTTGGGGTCAGCTGCCGGTTATCCATTACAAATCTGACAAATCTAGTTTGAGTTTTACTACAAGTTCTTAAAGGGCTGTTCGTCGCGCTCAGGCTGAAGGACCTCCTCTACGCATCAGAAATCCTGGGGTTAATGCGCTTGAAGACAGTGATGGTGATTCCGACATTGACAGCTGGATCTTCCCGACTACCAACTGTCGACTCAGTAACTGGACTGCCAAGGACTTTGAATCGATTACTTTTGGTCAAGAGTAATTGTCTTTCTGATTTTTCGGATATGTAATTTAAAAACAATATAAACTCTATAGCCATGTGTCTTACCCGGGGAACAATGGTTCTATTTATGAGGGTTATCATGTTTCATTTTCATATGACATTAATAAAGCATTGGATGTTTGCATACAAATTTTGCGCTCTTTGTCTTTCTTTTCTTTTATTTTGTCTATACAGCTATGCTCTTACACACACTCATGTATCCAAATGCAGATCCATATCCACTCTGAATCCCATTGATGACAGTTTTGCTACTGCTCATTATAACTTTGAAAGTCCGATCAACTAAGCCGAGGACAAAGGTGAAGAAGATTGTGAGGTACCCGGATAACTTTCTAGGCTATTACAGCAGGAAGAATGGGCCATACAGCCTCATAAAGAGCCGACTGAGACAGTGAACTTGGGTACAGAGGAAGACAGAAAAGAGGTTAAGATAGGTGCAAATCTGGAGCTTAGTGTCAATCAGTGGTTGGTACATATGTTGCATGAGTATGTTGAAATCTTCGCCTGGTCATATGAAGACATGCTAGGACTAGACACGGATATAGTGGTTCATCGTCTGCCGACTAAAGAAGACTACCCTCCGGTAAAGCAAAAGGTCCGTCGTATGCGCCCTGAGATGTCAGAGAAGATTAAAGCAGAGGTTATGAAGTAGTTCAACACAGGGTTCTTAGTTGTCACCTCCTATCTGCAGTGGGTTGCTAATGTGGTTCAAGTAACTAAGAAAGACGGCAAGGTACAGATGTGTATGGACTACAGAGACCTGAATAGGGCAAGCCCCAAGGATGACTTCCCGCTTCCCCACATCGATGTTTTGGTTGACAACACCGCACAACACAAAGTCTTTTCCTTCATGGATGGTTTCTCTGGCTACAATCAGATCAAGATGGCACCTGAAGACGTGGAGAAGATAACCTTTGTTACACAGTGGGGCACTTTCTGCTACAAGGTGATGTCGTTTGGGTTGAAGAATGCTGGGGCAACTTATTAGCGAGCTATGGTAGCTCTGTTCCATGACATGATTCACCATGAGATAGAGGTTTACGTCGATGACATGATAGCCAGGTCTCAAACTGAGAAAGAACATCTTGATCATCTACAAAAGTTATTTGATAGGTTGAAGACGTACAAGCTGAGGTTAAATCCGAACAAGTGCACCTTCGGCGTAAGGTCTGGTAAGCTTCTGGGGTTCATCGTAAGTGACAAAGGTATTCAGGTAGACCTTGCAAAAGTGAAGGACATACAAGAGATGCCGACTCCCCGTACTGAGAAGGAAGTTAGAGGTTTATTGGGACGCCTGAATTATATTTCCAGGTTCATTTCACATTTGACTGCTACTTGTGAGCCGATCTTCAAGCTTCTGAAGAAAGATCAAGTGGTAAAGTGGAATGACGAATGCCAGGTAGCCTTTGACAGAATCAAACAATATCTTCAAGAGCCTCCTATTTTGATGCCTCCAACTGAAAGAAGACCTTTGATAATGTACTTAACAGTGCTAGATAATTCAATGGGGTGTTTGCTGGGGCAACATGACGGTCTTGTCGAAAAAAGCACACAATATACTACCTTAGCAAAAAGTTTACCGATTGTGAAACACGATACTCACTGCTCGAGAAAACTTGTTACGCTTTAGCATGGGCTGCTCGCTGATTGAGACAGTATATGTTGACCCACACTACTTTGTTGATATCTAAGATGGATCCAATCAAGTACATTTTCGAGAAGCCCGCTCTCTCTGGAAGAATAGCAAGATGGCAAATGATCTTGACCGAGTACGACATGCAATACACAACCCAAAAAGTAATCAAGGGAAGTGTGTTAGCTGATAATTTGGCACATCAAACCGTGGATGACTACCAGTCCATGAATTTTGAGTTCCCGGATGAGAACATCATGTTAGTAACCGACTGTGAAGAACCTGGGCCAGATGAAGGACCTGAGGAAGGATCCTGATGGTCTATGTTTTTTGATGGAGCCTCAAATGCACTGGGTAACAGCATTGGCACTGTAATCATATCTCCTGAGGGTTGTCATACTCCGTTCACTGCCCGATTATGTTTCAATTGTACCAACAATATGGCGGAGTATGAAGCATGTATTATGGGTCTTAGAGCTGTTATTGACCTAAGGATCAAGTTCTTGAGTGTATTCGGGGATTCCGCTTTGGTGACAACTCAGATCAAAGGCGAGTGGGATACGAAACACCTGAACCTTATCCCTTACAGAGAACATGTACTGACATTGCTGCCGCATTTTGAAGAGATCACCTTTGAACATTTCCCATGAGAAGAGAATCAGTTAGTGGACGCGCTAGCTACTATGTCGTCAATGTTCAAGGTCACGTGGGACAATGAAGCTCCCCGAATCACTATTGAGAGGTTGGATGAACCGGCATACAGCTGTGAGATCGATACTGAAAAGGTATCTCGAGGCTCAACAATACCCCGAGGGGGCATCTGTCAATGACAAGAAATTTCTGAGAAGGTTTGCTGCAAAGTTCTTCCTCAGCAATGGAATCCTCTATAAGCGCAATCATGACTCTACCTTACTGCAATATGTAGACAAGAGCGAAGCAGAGAGGATCATGGAAGACCTACACGAAGGTACCTTTGGCACTCATTCTAGTATACATACCATGGCAAAGAAGATCCTATGGGCAAGATACTATTGGTCCACTATGGAAGCCGATTATTATCAGCAATCTCGAACCTGTCACAAGTGCCAAATCTACGCTGATAAGGTGCATGTACCTCCAGTTCCCTTGAATGTTTTGACGGCTCCCTGGCCCTTTGCAGTGTGGGGCATTGACATGATCGGCGAGATCAGACCTATCCATGGGTTCGGGGAGTAGATTATAGAAAGGGAAGGTATTAGCACCCTTTCTATCCATGGTTATCCATGGGCTCTTAGTTACTCGCTTAGATCACTTGCCTTTGCTTTTCAATTGTTTGAAATGGTGCTTTGTGTGTATGGTTTTTGAAAATGTTTTGAAAAAGATGCCTTGTCTAGGCAACCATTGTAACAATTCTTGTTTGAATGTTTTACAAGGGTGTTTGTCTTTTTGAAAAGATGTTTCAATGTTTTTGAAAGTTTGTTTTGAAGTTGTGTTGTGATGTGTATTTTGAAAAACGGCAAGGATTGTTTTGCAAGTTTGGTCAAGTAACCAAGAGCTATCTACCCTAAATTTCTCAAAGATTTTTCTCATGTTTTAACCCTTTTAACAGTGTTGTTTCACCATTGTATTTGGTGAACAACCTTGTGTTAGGATGTTAACGGGACAGGCGCGGGTCATCGTTTAGACCATGAATGCAATAGTGCCAAGTATCTTTGGCAATTTTCTCAATGGACTTGATCATTTTAGGCATCTTGATAGCGTCATCGAGAGACTATGATCATTTTGATTTGTTTTTGTTTTGCCAAAGAAACTCAACATGCAAACATGGACCATTTTTGAAGGCAACAAGTGGAGTAACCCTAAGGATGCAAGTGTGCATTATGTTTGTTTTTCATGCATGTTTATCTTGAATTAGGTCAAGCTACTTGTTGGTTTTATTTGCATACAAACCCTAGGTCTATCATGGCATAATTGAAAGCTTTTAAATGCGAAAATTTAAATGCTAAGCTATTACAACATGATATAGGGAGGGGGGTACAAGTTTGCATTGGGGATATTTGACAAGGAAATAAAATCTAAGTTATTACAACCATATCGAATATATAGGATACAAATATTTAATTGTACAATATTTAAGTAAATACAATAAATAAATAAATAAATAAGAATGTATTATGCACAAAATGATTTTTTATGTATGTGAAAGTATTTTTCAATGTGAAATATAAACAAAAAAATAAAAAAGTCAAATTTGAATATTTTTGTCATTTAGGGCAAAACCCTAGTTTTAAATAAATAGTAATATTTATTAATTATATACAATATATATTAAATTATACAAGAATAAAAAGTATATTGTAAAAAAAAGTATTCTTAGTGTCATATATTAATAAAAATAAAAATGTATTATTTTCATATTTTTATCCTAAGTATTCTAATAAATATAATATACAAGTATTTATATATATATTTACTAAACCTATTAAATATAAAAAGATAAAATTAATTATTTATGTACATAAAAAAAATGTATATTTAAGAAAATATTTTCAAGGTGTAAATAAAAATAATAACTGAAAATAAATATACTTTTTTGTATTATTTTTTAGGGTTTTAGTAAAAAGTATATATATTTATTTACATACATATGTTAAATAAAACAAATAAATGTCAAATAAATGCAAAAAAATATGGAAAAATATTTTTAGTGTTTTTTTATGTTTGAATAAAAATATTTAGTCAGAGTCAAAAAGAAAACTGCAAAAATAACAAATATTTCACATAATGGGCCAGGGGGGTGCAAATGGAAAAAAGGGGTGTGAACAGCAAGACAGACTCAGGCCCAGCCCAAGCCAATCTTCAACCTCCAGCTTCTGTTTCAACAAAACGTGCGCGCTTCCTTGTACAACTGCCATCTCCTGATTCTTTGATCCTTTGACAAATCTTAAAACATGAAACTTGTAGAGCTTGAAGCCACGATTTCAACCATATAAAGCATTAAATCTAACTCTAAGAAACCAAGGAGAATTTCTTCACCCCCAATTTCTGACCTAGTTTTTCTTCAATGTTCATGGTTAAAATTCTCACAGCATGCTTAATATAAATGAAAAGTGATCATATGTATGGCTTCAGGGCTATGAGTAGAGCATGTTTCATTCACAAACCTAAGCCTAACTCTTCCTAGATTGAGAGATAGAAGTCCATGGTTTTACATGTTTCAGCTTGAATCGTGTACAGCAATGTGGCCAACTTCAATGGAGTTTGAGCTTCTGTACAACTTGCCTGAAGTCCAAGGAAGCTTCTCCAACACCTAGCTTGCTTTGAATCACTCGGTATCGTGCTATGGAAGTTCACCTGCAAAACTGAAAAATGAAAATGGCAACTGAGGTTAGGGGAGTTACAGCTTGTGTTTAGGGCTTGGGATAGTTTGTGTGGATGGAATGGAATGTATTTGAACTGGTTTTAGCCAAAGTGCACGAGTGGATTGAGTTGTGGACCTCAATCTGCAGCAGGAACCCTGTTTTGCAGCAAAACTGTGATTTGGTGAATGAGGTGGGATGAGGGGTGGTTTAGTCGTGCTTTAGGCTAGTTGGGATGTATGGAAGATGAGAACAAAGTTTTCTTAGGCTTATGCTTGCAGGAAGTGAGAGTTGGATCGAGTTTGCAAGATTTCTTCTCCTTGAAGCAAAGAAAGTGTGTAAGTGTTATAGACCTGTCCAAGCCTCTTAAGCATGCTGCAGCATTTGCTCTTGGTAACACAAATTTGTGGATTTGATTTTGTCTTTAAGATCTGGCCCCCATGTCTAAGGATTTTGAATTTGACATAAAGTAACACTTTTCCAAAATGGCAAATTAGCTTTTTCCAAATAAGGATTAATTCTATGTGTAATGCCCAAATGGATGAAATAATGCATTAGCTCAGTGGATTTGCTTTCAATTAAGGAGTGTAAAATGGTTTAGAGGCCTGCAAGCTAGCATAAACCAAGCTGACTTGAAAGTGCAAATGTTATGAACAAGCTTTGGCCATGAACAAAAGTGAGTTTTGGCCAACTTTGCAAATTCGATTCTCTCTAACCACAAGGGTGTTTGATAAGTTCTTAGACAATTTGGAAAGCTTGGAATGTGTACTACAATCCATCTTTGTAATGAAAATTGAAACTCCAAGTGGAACCATGTGAAAAATGGCCAAGAAGTTGGACAAAAATCCTGCCTAGAATAGGGCAAAATTTCTCTAAGTTAAAAATGTTTTGCACCCTTGTTCCAAAAATCATAACTTGAGATAAAAGCTTCCTTTGAGAAAACTTTGTGAATCAAAGTTGTAGATTTTGCAATAGAATACAACTTTCATGTTTCAAGTTTTGTTTTAATCCATTTGCATCTTTGTGAAAAAATGGGACAAAGTTGGGAAAAAATAAGGAAATTTCATAACTTAGAAAATTTCTAAGTTATGAAATTTCTTCATTTTAAACCCTAATTTGCAATTTTGGGTTTCTTGATGAACAAGTTTCATAATTTGACATGTCTTGATGAAAAATGAATCTTGGCACTTGATTTTGACCAAAAAGTCAAAGTTTGACTTTTTAGTATACAGTCAAATTTTGATCAGTTGACTGAAAAATTCATCTGTCAATCTTATGCATTTGAGATCTTTTGAACTTGTTGAATGGGTCAAGACAATTTCATTGAGTCCTTGAGTCCATATATGAGCTTGGTTTGCCATTGGTTAGGTCAAACAGTCAAAAATTGCCTTTGTGCAGTCAAAACCCTAAAAATGACCATTTTGCCCTTTTGGTGGTCTGATCAAATTTCTTGTGGAATTGTGATCCAAATTTGACCAAATGGTTCATATGAGTTCATTATGTTGATGTGGGTCAAATTTCATGAAGTTTGACTGTCAATTGGCCACAATTTACTTTTTCCCCAATACAGCTGATTTCTAGGTCAACTGTCCAATTGACTGGGCAAAGATTGGGATCAAGGCTTGAAACTGGGTATGGATAAACTTGTGAGTCCAACATGAAGCATGAAAGTCACCTTGGGAATTTTAAGTCAAAACATCCATGTGCAAACTCAAACCCTAATTTGGGTCAACAATGCAAGGAGGGGTCTTGAGCAGAGCAAACCCTAACTTGATCTTGAGTTCCAAGAGTCTTGTAGTGAGAAAAATGTTGATGAAATGTGAGGGAAAATTTTGGGGTAGAACAGTTTCCCCTGTTCAATCTTCTTGCACCTGAAGAGTTAGATTAGCAAGTTTGCCTTTCGCGTCTCGAAGGTAAAAGGAGATTGGACACTAGAGTGCCCTTAAATTTGCACTCGTCAAAACATAGGTGCGGGAATGGGCTTAAAGATGCCATTTGGAGATGGGCTTAAAGATGCCATATGGAAAGTGACAGAATCTTGTCGGGGGATGGGCTTAAAGATGCCATCTGGAATGTATGTTGTAGGTGAAAGAAATGAGTATCAGAAAGGTGTCCATGTTTTGGAACATCTATGAGTTGGGGGTCTGAATAAGCAATAGATTGACATCCGTATCTGGAAGCATCCGTAAACTGTTTTCAAAAGTTGAATCTAAACAAGCGATAGATTAACATCTGTGTTTGGGGAATCCATAAACTGTTTTCAGAAGTCTTGAATTTGAACAAGCGATAGGTTAACATCCGTATCTGGAGAACCCGTAAACTGTTTTCAGAAGTCTGAGCTTATCAATCTTATCCTGAAAAGGGTAAAATATTAGCCGAACACAAAGTTATGTTGCAAGAAATGTATGATGCAATGTATGTTATATCAATGTTTATGACATGAATGTAATGAATGCGCATGTAAGCTGATGAACTGTCTTGTTGAGGAAGACGAATCCTGGATGATGAAATCTTTTACTGTTGTCGGGGAAAGCAAATCCTTGACTGCTGCAGGGGATTGAAAATCCTTTGATCGTTTAAAATGAGAAGTCCTGGGACCGCTGTTGGGGAATCAGGAGTTTGGGTTGTATGCCAATCTACTGGGGTTTTAAGGATGAGAGTCTTCATTCTGTTAAGGGTCAGAAATTGGGAGTATACCAATCTTCTGAGGTTTTAAGGATGAGAGTTTTCATTCTGTTAACGATTAACTGTTATCTGGTCGATCTCCAGGCTTTCACAGAAACTTGCATCGCTATTTGATCGTAATCCAAGCTTCACAATAACTTGTTGAGCTGCTATTCGGTCGAATCTGGGCTTCACGGCTTGTGTTAAAGATATACCACTATCTGGTCGACTCCAGGCTTCGTGGTATTCTTGGCTGCTGTCTGGTCGTAATCCAGGCTTCACAGAAACTTGTATTGATATCTGGTCATAATCCAGACTTCACAATAACTTGCTAAGTTGTTATCCGGTCAAATTCGGGCTTCACGGCTTGTGTTAAAGATATACCATTATCTGGTCGACTCCAGGCTTCGTAGTATTCTTGGTTGCTGTCTGGTCGTAATCCAGGCTTCACAGAAACTTGTATTGCTATCTGGTTATAATCCAGGCTTCACAATAACTTGATAAGCTATTATCCGGTCAAATTCGGGCTTCACGGCTTGTGTTAAAGATATACCACTATCTGGTCGACTCCAGGCTTCGTAGTATTCTTGGCTGCTGTCTGGTCGTAATCCAGGCTTCACAGAAACTTGTATTGCTATCTGGTCAGAATCCAGGCTTCACAATGACTTGTTAAGGATTAAACTATTATCCGGTCAAATCCGGGCTTCATAGCTTACTCTTAGGAGATACCATTATCTGGTCGTAATCCAGGCTTCGCGGTAGTTTGACACTGTTATCCGGTCGTAATCCGGGCTTCACAATATGCTGTAGAGATCAAGACACTATCCAGTCGAATACGGGCTTCATAACTTGAATTTTGTGAGAATTTGATTTTTAACGACCGTAACTTCCAACAGGTGATGAAGGAACATTTGAACGACCGATCAATTCGAAATGTAATTTGTTTTGGAGAATAAATCCTTGACAAATGTTGGGGAAATAAACCCATAACCGAAGCTGGGGATTGAAAATCCTTTGATTACTAAGGGTGAGAAATCCTTGTCGACTGTTAATTGCTTGGGGAACAAGATCTTCAATTGTTGAGGGATCTTAGGACCACTGCTGGGGATTGAAAAATCCTTGGTGACTTGTGGGGAGTGAGAATTATGATGATCTCTACTGGGGAGTTCAGAACCTGGGAGACTCATACTGGAGAAGTAAGACTGAGAATCTTTAATCTGATGGGAAGTATCTATGTGGGGAGAGTGTTCACTAATCTGGTTCCGCAGGGGATTGATAGTTGGAAGTTTTAGCTCTGCTGGGGATTAACAGTTTTGGCTCCACTGGGAATCTTGAAACTTAACTCTGAGGGAAATTAAGTTCCGGAAGGCTCTCTGGCTGGGAAATCAGCTTTGAGAAAGCTTTTGTTCTGCTGAGGATCCTGAAGTTTAACTCCGTTTGGGGAATTAAGTTCTGGATTTTAACTTTGTTGAGGAATTTGGAGTTTAATTCCACTGGGGATTCCTTCTGAAAGGGCATCAAGATATCTATTTGTACCTTCAACCTATCAGCAATCATCTTTCTTGATTTGTAAGAAAATGATTATGTTCAAATGCATATGCCTATTTAACAAAACATTGGACGTTTCTCAAATAAAACATAAGTGTAAAAAGCAACAGGAAGACAAAGCAAATTTCTGTATTTGGAAAAGTATTTGTATTAACTTTTTATGAGTATCTTTGTATAAAGGAGATAGACATCCTAGTAAGAGGATGTTGTCGTAAAAAATTGAAAATTTTATACAAAAGAAAGATGGCTATGTGTAACAATTCCATGGAATTCCATTATGTTATAGCCTTCACAACTCTGAATATCTTGTCCATTCAATGCTTCGTCCGCCGATGATTGGATTGATCAGAAGCTCGGAGTTTGTTGATGAAGAGATTGTTCTTTAAAGTGATCCAACGAGACATAGTCATACGCTTTAATTCCCTAACTTTTGCCTGGATCGCCCTTTCGGGTTTTCAATCCATCGGGAAACCCTTTTTTGCCCAAGTCGCCCTTTCGGGTTTTCAACTTGCCGGGTGTACAGGTTTTTTTTGTTTTATCCCTAATTTTTGCCTGAACCGCCCTTTCGGGTTTTCGGTTCACCGGGATGCCCATTTTTGCCCAAGTCGCCCTTTCGGGTTTTCGACTTGTCGGGTTATTTTATGCGTAGTATCTTTTGACTATGTCTGTGTTCGCAGGGTGTGGCAGATCGTCTCCGTCCATGGTGGTCAGGATCATTGCACCGCCAGAAAATATGCTCTTGATCACAAACGGTCCTTCGTAAGTAGGAGTCCGTTTTCCCCTGGGATCACTTTGCGGCAAGATAATCCGCTTGATTACAAGATCTCCGACTTGATATACTTGACGTCTGACTTTCTTGTTGAAAGCCTTGATCATCCGTTTTTGGTACGTCTGACCATGGCAAACAGCAGTGAGTCGCTTCTCGTTGATCAAATTGAGTTAATCAAGTCGGGTCTGAATCCAATCGTCTTCACTTAAACCAGTGTCCTTCATAATCCTTAAAGAAGGAATCTGAACTTCCATGGGTAGGACAACTTCCATGCCATATACCAAAGAAAATGGGGTTGCCCCTGTTGAAGTACGTACCATGGTACGATATCCATGCAGAGCAAACGGTAACATCTCATGCCAGTCTTTGTAGGTAACTGTCATTTTCTGAATGATCTTCTTGATGTTTTTGTTCGCAGCTTCAACAACACCGTTCATCTTTGGCCGATAGGGAGATAAATTGTGATGATAAATCTTGAACTGTTCACATAGAGCGGTGATCATAGTATTATTCAGATTTGTACCGTTGTCTGTGATGATCTTGTCGGGGACACCATACCGGCATATGAGGTTCTGCTTGATGAAGCGGGCAACCACATTTTTTTTAACAGAGGCAAAGGAAGCTGCTTCGACCCACTTGGTAAAATAATCAATGGCGACCAAGATGAAGCGATGTCCGTTGGATGCAGTGGGCTTGATCTCTCCAATCATGTCAATGCCCCACATTGCGAATGGCCAAGGAGCTTTCAGAACGTTGAGAGGAACAGGAGGAATATGAATCTTGTCGGTGTAGACTTGACATTTGTGGCAGGTACGGGAATGTTGATGGCAATCAGCTTCCATGGTAGACCAGTAATAGCCTGCCCTTAGAATCTTCTTAGCCATCGTATGTCCGCTCAAGTGGGTGCCAAATGTGCCACTGTGTATCTCAGACATGATTAACTCTGCTTCAGCTTTGTCTACACATCGGAGTAAAACACAATCATGGCTGCGCTTATAAAGGATGCCATTGCTCAGGAAGAACTTGGCAGCAAATCTCCTTAAGAACTTTTTGTCATTGACGGAAGCTCCTTCGGGATATTCTCTAGTCTGGAGATACCTTTTGATTTCATGAAACCAGGGTTGTTCCACTACTTATTCGGTATTAATCTCATGACAATGCGCAGGTTCATCCATTCGCTCAATGGTGATTTGGGGAGCCTCGTTATCCCATTTGAGTTTAAACATGGAAGACATTGTAGCTAGAGCATCTGCTAGCTGATTCTCTTCTCGCGGGAAATGCTCGAAGGTGATTTGCTCGAAATGAGGCAACAATGTCAGGACATGTTCTTTGTATGGGATAAGATTAGGATGTTTGGTATCCCACTCTCCTTTGATTTGACTGATAAGTAAAGCCGAGTCCCCAAATACAATCAAAGATTTGATCCCCAAGTCTATAGCAGCCTTGAGACCAAAAATGCAAGCTTCATATTCGGTCATGTTGTTGGTACAGCTGAAACAAAGTCGGGCCATGAAAGGTGTATGACAACCTTCCGGGGAAATGAGTACCGCACCGATACCGTTTCCAAGTGCATTTGAAGCACCATCAAAGTACAGGGTCCATCGGGATCCCTTTACAGGTCCGTCATACAGTCCGTTACCTTCAATGTTGTCCAATGTCATGATGTCCTCGTCTGGGAAGTCGAATCTCATGGATTGATAATCTTTGATAGCTTGATGAGCTAGATGGTCAGCTAGTACACTCCCTTTTATAGCTTTTTGGGTAGTATACTGGATGTCATACTCAGTCAGGATCATTTTCCATCTAGAAATTCTTCCAGATAAAGCAGGCTTCTCGAAGATATACTTGATCGGGTCCATTTTGGAAATCAACAAAGTGGTATGAGTCAACATATACTGTCTTAGTCGGCGAGCAGCCCATACCAAAGCGCAGCAAGTTTTCTCGAGCAGTGAGTAGCGAGTCTCACAGTCGGTAAACTTTTTGCTAAGGTAATAAATGGCATGCTCTTTTCGACCAGACTCGTCATGCTGGCCCAGTACACACCCCATTGAGTTGTCTAAAACAGTCAGATACATGATCAGCGGCCTTCCTTCGACGGGTGGCATCAGAATAGGAGGTTCTAGCAAATACTCCTTGATCTTATCAAAAGCAGATTGACAATCATCGTTCCATTCGACTACCTGATCTTTCTTTAATAGCTTGAAAATTGGCTCACAGGTAGACGTCAGATGAGAGATGAACCTTGCAATATAGTTCAAGCGCCCCAAGAACCCTCTAACCTCCTTTTCAGTACGGGGGGCAGGCATTTCTTGTATAGCCTTTACTTTTGCTGGATCGACCTCAATGCCCTTGTTGCTGACAATAAATCCCAGAAGTTTACCAGACCTAACTCCAAAAGTGCACTTACTTGGATTCAACCTGAGTTTGTACTCTTTCAACCTGGCAAACAGCTTCTGCAAATGTTCAAGGTGTTCCTCCTCTGTTTGAGATCGATCTATCATGTCGTCTACGTAAACTTCGATCTCATGATGTATCATATCATGAAAGAAAGCTACCATGGCGCGTTGATAAGTTGCCCCTGCGTTCTTCAGTCCGAACGGCATCAGCTTGTAGCAGAAGGTACCCCATTGTGTAATAAAGGTTGTTTTCTCCATGTCCTCGGGGGCTATTTTAATCTGGTTGTAGCCCGAGAATCCGTCCATGAAGGAAAATACCTTGTGCTGAGCTGTGTTATCAATCAAAATGTCGATATGTGGTAGCGGAAAATCATCTTTAGGGCTGGCCCTGTTCAAATCCCAGTAGTCCACACACATTATGACCTTGCCGTCTTTTTTAGGTACTGGCACAATGTTAGCAACCCATTGTGGATAGGATGTAACAGCCAGAAAGCCAGCGTTGAATTGCTTCATTACTTCAGCTTTAATCTTCTCAGACATGTCGGGCCTCATTCGGCGGACTTTTTGCTTGATCGGTGAACAATCCTCTCTTGTAGGGAGACGGTGAACCATGATATCTGTGTCTAACCCTGGCATGTCTTCATAAGACCAGGCGAAGATTTCAACGTATTCATTTAACAGTTGTATTAAGCGCTCCTTGACACTTGGTTCTAGATTGGCACCCACTTGTACTTCTTTCCTGTCTTCCTCTATTCCTAAGTTGACTGTTTCCAACAACTCTTCATGAGGTAAGATGACCCTCTCTTCTTGTTGTAGAAGTCTGGCTAGCTCTCCCGGTACTTCACAATCTTCGTCATCTTCGTACTCAGCCTGATTGACCAAATCTTCAGAGTTATTGAAGGATACAACAGAATAGTCACCCATGGAATCCGGAGTGGATGGGTACCTGCATTTGTGAGTGTGGGTGTGTGTAAGGGATAGCCATCCTTAAACAAACAAAAATGCAAAAGGAAAGAAAATGAACACAGCAGTTTATAAATGAAAAACGTCCAATGATTCATTAAACATGGCATATGATTATGACGGAAAATCAAGCCCTTACAAATGGACCTACATGCCCCGGGCAAGGCATGAGGTGAAAAATAGTGTGCATATTGTTTAAGAGTAATTATTACAGACCAACAGAAAATGTTCAAAAGATAAATTACTGATTGATGAAAGTAATGGGAACGAAGTATTTCGCCTCCCAGTTGTGCAGTCCTCCTTCAATGGTTGGGAAGATCCAATCTTCAAAGTTGGCCTCTTCGTCTTCGTCTTCTAAAGCATTGATTCCATGAGGAGAAATCTTGATGGGTGTCCTTTCAATTTTTGAGCGACGCATAGCCTTTTTCCCCGCAGCGGTGAATCCCAACCCAAACTTGTCTGTCTTGTGAGGAAAGTCAGGCAACTGTCCCCATGTTGAGCTCTTCCCCTCCTTTATTGCAGCCTTTGCGTCTTTCAGAGATGCCATCCTGGCCACCTGCTTGGGTACCTCAGCTACTGCCTTTGCTACAGCAACCTCGGGAGAAATTTCCTCAAAGTGTTGGAACGGTGTTTCGATGAATTCCCCATCCACTTCCACATACCGAAAGGAGTTCAGATGACTGATCATGTACTCCTCCTGACCGTGTACATTTATGATTTTACCCTTAACAGGGTATTTCAGCATCTGATGTAGAGAGGAAGTGACCGGCCTAGCATTATGAATCCATGGTCTTCCTAGCAAGCAAGCGTATGATGGGCGGATGTCCATCACATAGAAGGTTGAGTGGAACACTTCAGTGCCTACCTTGATGGGAATGTCGACTTCCCCATGCACCATTATTTTAGATCCGTCAAAGGCCCTGACAATGATATTACTTGGTTTCAGCTCCAAGCCTTCACAATCCAATCGGTCCAGAGCTTTCTTAGGCAGCACATTTAGAGAAGAACCAGTGTCGACCAAGACATGGGCGAGAGTAGTTCCTCGGCATTCAACTGACACATGCAGTGCATCATTGTGCTTTCTTCCCTTCGGAGTCAGGTCAGCATCAGAGAAACCCAGGCCGTTGTCAGCGGTAAGGCTGGCTACACAATCCTGGAATTGATCGGCTGAGGTTTCTTGGGGCACATGGGCTGTCTTCAAAAACCTTATCAAAGCTTTGGCATGAGCCTCCGAACAAAGCAGCAAAGCTAACATGGAGATCTTCGAGGGGGTTTGCCCCAGTTGCTCTACAACGTCATAATCACTCTTCTTAATTATTTTCAGAATCTCCTCCCTTTCTTTTTTAGATGTTTCAGGGATGACCAATGGCTGAGCCCTCGTCCTGACGAGCTCTTCTTGGATCCCTTTCCCTTTATCAGCAATAGCAGAAGGGACAACCACGGGAGTAACAGCTTTTTCGATCATTGGAGTTCTTGCAGATAGTTTTACCGGTGCAGGGGTAATCTTGGGAGCAGCTGAGGGTCCAAAGATTTCCTTTGGAGGGGCAATCTCTGGAGAGAAAATTCTTCCACTTCGGGTAATTTTTCTCGTACCGGCAATGTTTCCAATGTCGGCAGTTTCTTCGTCAGAGCTCTCTTCAGTTATCTCAATTTGCTTAACACCGTGGTAGTAGATTTCTCCACCATAATTCCACGGTATTGATTTGTCAGATTTGTATGGGACGGGCCCAGGCATGGTTATCTTCAAGGGTACAATCTTCGGAGCGGATGTAATCTTAACAGGTCTTTTGGGGACCTTGGAAAGATTGGCGGAAATGGTTATTATTGAAACTTCATTGATAGGAGTTGGAGTAATAGGAATCTTTTCGAAAAGAATTTGTTGGTTGTCCATTAGGCGTTGGATGCCTATCTTCTGCAATGGACAATCGATTGGTAGGGAGGAACAAAGGTAACAATCTTCTTTACAACCTGGGAAAATCCCAGCCTTCAACAGATTCAACTTGATTGTCAGTAGTGGAGTTATTAGATCATCAACAGTAGAAACAAACAGATCTTCTTCAACAGCATGGACATTACGACCATGCTTTGGCATTGGAGCGGAGATTACATTCGGCTTCTCAGGGGCGTCGAACTCAACCTCTTTAGCATCTATCAAATCTTGAATTTTATTCTTAAGTGCCCAGCAATCGTTGGTGTCATGCCCGACACTGTCAGAATGATAGACACATTTAGCATTGGGATGATAGTGTGGGGAAGTGGTATTCACAACCTTTGGCGCCTCTCTAATACTGGTGAGATTCAACTTCAACAAATGGGGAAGAACTTGTTCAGGCGTCATGTTGATGCGGGTGAACTGCCGTTGTGGCCGTTCTACCCGTTGCTGGTTAGGTCTAGACTGATTGTTATGAGGCTGATCATTTGACGAATTTTGAATTATCACGGCCCCTACGGTCGGCCGGTGCTCAGTTCTTCTCAATCCTTTCTAAAAGTATATAACAACTGCTTCCTTCTTGGCCGGGAATGGTTTTTTAACAGTTGCAGAGGCAGAGGCGTCCCTTTGAATCTTCCCACTCTTAATACCGGCTTCCACCCTTTCGCTAGTCAGAATCAGTTCGGTAAACCCTGCAGAAGAGCTCCCGATCAAATGGTTGAAGAAAGGGCCAAATAGGTTCCCCAAGAACATATCAACTAGTTCCCTATCTAAAAGAGGTGGTTGTACTCTTCCGGCCAAGTCACGCCATTTGTGGGCGTATTCTTTGAATCCCTCATTTGAGGCCATCCCCATACTTTGTAACTGAGTACGGGTCGGCGCCAAGTCAGCGTTATATTGATATTGGCGATAAAAGGCAGCTGCCAAATCCTCCCAACTGTGCACTTCTGACCTCTCAAGCTGGTAAAACCAATCTAGCTGTGTACCGGACAAGCTGTCCTGGAAGAAGTGTACCCAAAGGTTTCTATCGGATGAATGAGGTTGAATTCTTCTGACATATGACCTTAGGTGCATCTTTGGGTAAGACAGACCGTCGTATTTTGCGAAAGTTGGTACTTTGAATTTGGGAGGGATAACAATCCCAGCAATCAGTCCCAATTCTTCAAAATCTAGCCCGGGAACCCGTTGCAACTCCATGGCTGCCAGTCTATCCTCCAGGTTTTTGTATCTGTCGTCCGCTGGCAGGTATTACTGCTCTGAGTAGTCTTCATCTTCCTCAACCTCATCTTCTTCAGCCTTGGACTCGGAAGGTAATGCAGCCCCTTTTCCCTTACCGGTCCCTTCGTCAGATGTGGAGGGGAATTCAAGAACTCTCCTAGCTTCATTCTCAAATCTTCTTCCCAGTGTAGCTACCCCAACTCTTTTCTTCTGCTTTTTTCCTTTTTCTTGCTCTTTATTCCCTAACAGTGCTTTAAGATCCTCCTGACCCTTTGCCAAGGTCATAAGGAGCTGTTGAAACTGCGAGTTTTGTGCCTGCAGATCTTTGACCATCTGCTCGATATCTATCTTACTGAAATAAACAGCAGAAAGATAAGGAAACCTGGTGTGGAGACTTATTTATGCATATGATGAATGATATGTTTATTCATGCAATGCATTCAAGGATTTAGAAATTCAAAATTGTTGCAGACAAAAAGAACACACGTCATATTAATACGAAGAAATTTTGTCAATACATAAATGCCCCATGGGCCAAATATTACAAAAACTTCTTAAGGTAAAAAGACGTTGCGCATCCTCTTTGGTGCGATGTAAGTGTTGAGGGTCTCCTCCTCATGAAGTCGGCGGGTAAGCTCCAAAACCTTCTTCTCACTGGCGTAGAAGTTGGCTTCAAAAGTATCCCTTTCTTCCTTGAGTTGGATCCAACTTTTCTGCATCTCCTCCCATGATGTTGGCATGTCAGGATGTAGGATGGTGTATGGAACCTCTCCTTCCTTAACAGGCTCTTTAATCAAAGGGAGAATATGAGGGTAAGGCATCATAAGACTCTGGGCTCGGGTTCGTACCCACTTGAGGTAAGGCTCAAGAGGGATGGATTTCTTGTGCCCTAATGTCTTGCTATCTACCTTGTTAGGCATCCTCTAAGCTCTGATGAATCTTTGGCGAAGTCCTTGCGCATCGTTGTCGAAGTCAAAAACTAGGTCAGGAATCAGCATGTCATGAGGGCCATCCCTCTGAGCATATCCAAATGGTCTCAAAGCCAAACAAGGGTTGTAGGTAATACCTCCTCTAATGCCAAGTAATGGGACATTAGGGAACTCACCACAACGATCGATGATGATGACATTTTCTCTGGACCAAGAACACCAATATACATCAGAATGCGTGAGGGTCATCAATCGTTGTGACCACCTTGAACCTTGTTCATTCTTCAAAACAGATTGTGGAAGGTGAGAAATAAACCACCTTGCAAGGAGAGGAGTACAACACATGAGAACACCTCTCTTCCTCATTGTTCGTGTGTAAAATGAGTGGAGGATGTCCCCAAGCAATGTAGGTATGGGATTCTTGGACATGAAAATCTTGACAGCATTTACATCTATAAGTTGGTCAGGATTTGGGAACAAGACCAACCCATAAATGAGGAGTGCCATAATTTCTTTAAAGGCTTGCAGATCCAAAGAATTCCAACACTCTTGTGCCTTCTCAAACAAGAATTTTGCCAAGAAGCCTTTGACACCACTTCTAATTTCCCAATGCCCCTTGATGTCAGATGGTTGCAAGTGTAGTGCTTGAGCAACATCTTCAGGCTTTGGTTCTTTTTCCGTACCGTTGTAGGGTAGTTGATTAAGAATAGGAATTCTCAGGAGTTTAGAAAATTCCTCCAAAGTAGGCACCAATTGGTAGTCGGGGAATGTGAAACAGTGGTGAAGGGGGTCAAAGAACTGGAACAACACTTTCACCATGTCTTCTTCAATGTTGGTGTTGACTAGGCTGAGCAGTCTACCATGTCTTTCAATAAAGAGAGAGCTTTCTGGAATTCTGGATGTAAGCTCATTGAGTTGAGGAGGGATTCTCACAAGGTTGACTTGGATAGTTTTCCTGCGAAGAATTTCCATGACCTACAAAACAGGAACAAAGATGAAGATCCAAACCCTTGAAATGGTTAGTGGATGCATATGATGCTTTATGATGTTCATGATGTATGCACAAACATATGTACAAGCAAGTCACACAAAACCCTAGTTTCAGGCTTGCATGGGGTTTCATAGGTAAGTACCCTCTTGAGTGTAGTTGGCTTAAAACGTGTCATATAAATAGTAACCGGGTTCTAAGGAGCTCAATATCATTGGATTGTTTTCCATGTTCATTGTTTTGGTTTAGCCACTTAACTAGCGACCAAAATATTCCAAGAAAACAACCCTTAATAAGTGTAATATCGAGTATCTACCAACTTCGGACTGCACCAAAGCCGGTCATCTCACTACCCCTAATAAAAGGCCAAGATGGTCAAGTAAGGTTCTAGGTCATTAGTGCCTAGTGACATCACTCAGCGGCCCCGTACTCTCCTTGATTGAACTCAAGGGTTACCGGTACTCACAAATATGTCGCACTAATATAGCTATTGCTTCAACCGTGTCGGTATACCCCGCACAGTTTCCACAACGTATTGCTATCTATGAATGTTTACCAAATCCGGGTGTAGGATTTCAAGCCCAAACAAGAGAACCAAAATGTAAAGCAATCAAAGCAAACAATTAGTCATGCAAAAGGGTGATCTAGGCCCTAAGGTTACTCCACTTTTAAAGTTTTCCCCAGCAGAGTCGCCAGTTCTGTGATACGGTGGGAGAACTGACTTGAGGTTTGCGTTTGTTTTCGCAAATGTTTCGGTTGAGCAAGAGTTGCCACCGACTTTTTATTTTATCCTAAGGAAAGGTTAAAAAGCACAGGAAAAACCTTTGAGATGTTTTCGTGGGTTCGGGGAGTAGATTATAGAAAGGGAAGGTATTAGCACCCTTTCTATCCATGGGCTCTTAGTTACTCGCTTAGATCACTTGCCTTTGCTTTTCAATTGTTTGAAATGGTGCTTTGTGTGTATGGTTTTTGAAAATGTTTTGAAAAAGATGCCTTGTCTAGGCAACCATTGTAACAATTCTTGTTTGAATGTTTTACAAGGGTGTTTGTCTTTTTGAAAAGATGTTTCAATGTTTTTGAAAGTTTGTTTTAAAGTTGTGTTGTGATGTGTGTTTTGAAAAATGGCAAGGATTGTTTTGCAAGTTTGGTCAAGTAACCAAGAGCTATCTACCCTAAATTTCTCAAAGATTTTTCTCATGTTTTAACCCTTTTAACAGTGTTGTTTCACCATTGTATTTAGTGAACAACCTTGTGTTAGGATGTTAACAGGACAGATGCGGGTCATCGTTTAGACCATGAATGCAATAGTGTCAAGTATCTTTGGCAATTTTCTCAAGGGACTTGATCATTTTAGGCAACTTGATAGCGTCATCAAGGGACTATGATCATTTTGATTTATTTTTGTTTTGCCAAAGAAACTCAACATGCAAACATGGCCCATTTTTGAAGGAACTAAGTGGAGTAACCCTAAGGATGCAAGTGTGCATTATGTTTGTTTTTCATGCATGTTTATCTTGAATTAGGTCAAGCTACTTGTTAGTTTTATTTGCATACAAACCCTAGGTCTATCATGGCATAATTGAAAGCTTTTAAATGCGAAAATTTAAATGCTAAGCTATTACAACATGATATAGGAAGGGGGGTACAAGTTTGCATTGGGGATATTTGACAAGGAAATAAAATCTAAGTTATTACAACCATATCGAATGTATAGGATACAAATATTTAATTGTACAATATTTAAGTAAATACAATAAATAAATAAGAATGTATTATGCACAAAATGATTTTTTATGTATGTGAAAGTATTTTTCAATGTGAAATATAAATAAAAAAATAAAAAAGTCAAATTTGAATATTTTTGTCATTTAGGGCAAAACCCTAGTTTTTAAATAATTATTAATTATATACAATATATATTAATTTATACAAGAATAAAAAGTATATTGTAAAAAAAAGTATTCTTAGTGTCATATATTAATAAAAATAAAAATGTATTATTTTCATATTTTTATCCTAAGTATTCTAATAAATATAATATACAAGTATTTATATATATATTTACTAAACCTATTAAATATAAAAAGATAAAATTAATTATTTATGTACATAAAAAAAGTGTATATTTAAGAAAATATTTTCAAGGTGTAAATAAAAATAATAACTGAAAATAAATATACTTTTTTGTATTATTTTTTAGGGTTTTAGTAAAAAGTATATATATTTATTTACATACATATGTTAAATAAAACAAATAAATGCCAAATAAATGCAAACAAATATGGAAAAATATTTTTAGTGTTTTTTTATGTTTGAATAAAAATATTTAGTCAGAGTCAAAAAGAAAACTGCAAAAATAACAAATATTTCACATAATGGGCCAGGGGGGTGCAAATGGAAAAAAGGGGTCTGAACAGCAAGACAGACTCAGGCCCAGCCCAAGCCAATCTTCAACCTCCAGCTTCTGTTTCAACAAAACGTGCGCGCTTCCTTGTACAACTGCCATCTCCTGATTCTTTGATCCTTTGACAAATCTTAAAACATGAAACTTGTAGAGCTTGAAGCCACGATTTCAACCATATAAAGCATTAAATCTAACTCTAAGAAACCAAGGAGAATTTCTTCACCCCCAATTTCTGACCTAGTTTTTCTTCAATGTTCATGGTTAAAATTCTCACAGCATGCTTAATATAAATGAAAAGTGATCATATGTATGGCTTCAGGGCTATGAGTAGAGCATGTTTCATTCACAAACCTAAGCCTAACTCTTCCTAGATTGAGAGATAGAAGTCCATGGTTTTACATGTTTCAGCTTGAATCGTGTACAGCAATGTGGCCAACTTCAATGGAGTTTGAGCTTCTGTACAGCTTGCCTGAAGTCCAAGGAAGCTTCTCCAACACCTAGCTTGCTTTGAATCACTCGGTATCGTGCTATGGAAGTTCACCTGCAAAACTGAAAAATGAAAATGGCAACTGAGGTTAGGGGAGTTACAGCTTGCGTTTAGGGCTTGGGATAGTTTGTGTGGATGCAATGGAATGTATTTGAACTGGTTTTAGCCAAAGTGCACGAGTGGATTGAGTTGTGGACCTCAATCTGCAGCAGGAACCCTGTTTTGCAGCAAAACTGTGATTTGGTGAATGAGGTGGGATGAGGGGTGGTTTAGTCATGCTTTAGGCTAGTTGGGATGTATGGAAGATGAGAACAAAGTTTGCTTAGGCTTATGCTTGCAGGAAGTGAGAGTTGGATCGAGTTTGCAAGATTTCTTCTCCTTGAAGCAAAGAAAGTGTGTAAGTGTTATAGACATGTCCAAGCCTCTTAAGCATGCTGCAACATTTGCTCTTGGTAACACAAATTTGTGGATTTGATTTTGTCTTTAAGATCTGGCCCCCATGTCCAAGGATTTTGAATTTGACATAAAGTAACACTTTTCCAAAATGGCAAATTAGCTTTTTCCAAATAAGGATTAATTCTATGTGTAATGCCCAAATGGATGAAATAATGCATTAGCTCAGTGGATTTGCATTCAATTAAGGAGTGTAAAAGGGTTTAGAGGCCTGCAAGCTAGCATAAACCAAGCTGACTTGAAAATGCAAATGTTATGAACAAGCTTTGGCCATGAACAAAAGTGATTTTTGGCCAACTTTGCAAATTCGATTCTCTCTAACCACAAGGGTGTTTGAGAAGTTCTTGGATAATTTGGAAAGCTTGGAATGTGTACTACAATCCATCTTTGTAATGCAAATTGAAACTCCAAGTGGAACCATGTGAAAAATGGCCAAGAAGTTGGACAAAAATCCTGCCTAGAATAGGGCAAAATTTCTCTAAGTTAAAAATGTTTTGCACCCTTGTTCCAAAAATCATAACTTGAGATACAAGCTTCCTTTGAGAAAACTTTATGATTAAAAGTTGTAGATTTTGAAATAGAATACAACTTTCATGTTTCAAGTTTTGTTTTAATCCATTTGCATCTTGGTGAAAAAATGGGACAAAGTTATGAAAAAATAAGGAAATTTCATAACTTAGAAAATTTCTAAGTTATGAAATTTCTTCATTTTAAACCCTAATTTGCAATTTTGGGTTTCTTGATGAACAAGTTTCATAATTTGACATGTCTTGATGAAAAATGAATCTTGGCACTTGATTTTGACCAAAAAGTCAAAGTTTGACTTTTTAGTATACAGTCAAATTTTGATCAGTTGACTGAAAAATTCATCTGTCAATCTTATGCATTTGAGATCTTTTGAACTTGTTGAATGGGTCAAGACAATTTCATTGAGTCCTTGAGTCCATATATGAGCTTGGTTTGCCATTGGTTAGGTCAAACAGTCAAAAATTGCCTTTGTGCAGTCAAAACCCTAAAAATGACCATTTTGCCCTTTTGGTGGTCTGATCAAATTTCTTGTGGAATTGTGATCCAAATTTGACCAAATGGTTCATATGAGTTCATTATGTTGATGTGGGTCAAATTTCATGAAGTTTGACTGTCAATTGGCCACAATTTACTTTTTCCCCAATACAGCTGATTTCTAGGTCAACTGTCCAATTGACTGGGCAAAGATTGGGATCCAGGCTTGAAACTGGGTATGGATAAACTTGTGAGTCCAACATGAAGCATGAAAGTCACCTTGGGCATTTTAAGTCAAAACATCCCTGTGCAAACTCAAACCCTAATTTGGGTCAACAATGCAAGGAGGGGTCTTGAGCAGAGCAAACCCTAACTTGATCTTGAGTTCCAAGAGTCTTGTGGTGAGAAAAATGTTGATGAAATAAGAGGGCAAATTTTGGGGTACAACAGGTACCGATCAATCCAGTCAGCTTCGGACAAGCAGCAAAGTGATGAGATGCTCGAAGACATAGGGGCAATAGCAGAATTGAAACCCAATGGGATCACTACACATATTTGTTTTCTTATTATACATAATTTCTGTAATAATTTCCATTTTTACGGTGGCGTTCTCTTACTAGAGCGCCAGCCTCCTTGTAAAAAATGCCTGTTATAGGCAAATTTCAAATTAATACAAAGCGTCATTTGAGTACAAAACTCTGTGTTTATTTTTTCCATTTTCTGCTTTGTTTTGCAAAAAAACGTCCAATGTTTTATTATTGACATATGCATTTGAATATGATTACTGTTCATAAATATCTGCATATAAAACAGAAAGACAGTTACTAAGAACTCAAAGAAACTGGTACAAAACCTAAATACCGACAGTTACCCCGTCCATCACGGTACAAGGGGCAGAGACAATTGGAAGCAAAGTCATTATCACATACAAGCCAGATACTTATATTCCCCACAGAGCCGAGACAACCAAGGTCCGACCTTCGTATCCCCAAGCAGGAATTCCTTCCCCAGTAGGTTCCTTTAGAAAGCTGATATCTGCATTCCCCAGTCGAGTTTTATAATCATAAATAGTTTATAAATTCATCTCCCGAGCAGAGTTTATTTCTATCACAACGGAAGCTCAATCTCCAACAGAGCTCTTCTCTCCAGCAACGAAAGTTCATCCCCAACTGAGTTTATTTCTCCAAATCAGCAGATCTTCCAACAGAGTATCTCTCTTCCCCACAGAGTCATTCCCCCACAGGATTATTCTCAGACACAGTCTCCTCCGGCAGAATGTTCTGAAGCAGAATGGATGTAAATCCCATACTAATCAACTTCAGTCACTATCCCCAACAGAAACAAAGAACTCAACTCCTTATACTCTTCAACAGCAGTCAAGGATTTATTTCCCCAACTAGAGAATATAACAATAGCATTACATATCCATACATCATGGCATGTGCATACATATTATACAGCGCAATCTCATTTATTTTGAGAACATCATTACTTAATACATTTCATACATTATGACATTACATATGACTAGCTTTTTACCTTTCAGGGAAAGATTCAATCAAGTTCTCACAAGTTCTCTCTGGTTCAGTAAAACCGACACTAAGTTTTCTATTCCAGTTGAAGATATTCCAACACTTTTCAAGATTTTCTCTAGTTCAGTCTGTTGTACCCTAAAATTTTCCCTCTCATTTTATCAAGATTTCTCCTCACAAGACTTCTTGGACTCAAGATAAGATTAGGGTTTGCTCAGCTCAAGACCTCTCCTTGCACTGATAACCTGAAATTAGGGTTTGAGTTTGCACAAGGATTTTTGGACTTTCAATGCATCATGTGACTTTCATACTTCATGTTGAACTCCTAAGATTGCTCATACCAAGTTTCAAGCCTTGAATCACCTTTTTGCCCAGTCAATTGGACAATTGACCTAAAAATCAGCTGTATTGGGGAAAAAGTCAACTGTGGCCAATTTACAGTAAAACCTCATAATTTTTTATCCACATCAACATTATAGACTCATATGAACCATTTGATCAAGTTTGGACCACAACTCCTCAAGAAATTTGATCAGATCATCAAAAGGGCAAAATGGTCAAAATTAGGGTTTTGACTGTAGAAGGGCAATTTCTGATTTTTCACCTAGCCAATTGCAAATTGGGTTCAATCATGGTTTCAAGGAATCAATGGAATCATCTTGACCTAATCACATAGTTCAAAATATCTCAAATGCATTGGATTGACAGATGAATTTTCCAGTCAACTGATCAAAAATCAACTATACACTAAAAAGTCAAACTTTGACTTTTTGGTCAAAATCAAGTGCCAAGGGTCATTTTTCATCAAGATGTGTCAAAAAATGAAACTTGTTCACCAAGAAACCTAATTTTGAAAATTAGGGTTTAAGTTTGAAAATTTTCATAACTTAGAAATTTTCTAAGTTATGAAAATTTCTTATTTTTCCCCAACTTTTCCCAACTTTTTCACCATGATGCAATTGGATTCAAAGAAAACTTCCAACCTAAAAGTTGTATTCCTCCACAAAATCTACAACTTTTATTCACAAAGTTTTCCCAAAAGATGCTTGGATCCCAAGTTATGATTTTGTGAATAAGGGTCCATAAACTTTTTAACTTAGTGAAAATTTGCCCTAGTTTAGGCAGATTTTTGACCTAACTTCATGGCAACTTTTCACATAGTTCCAAGTGGAATCTAAAAATGAATTTAAAATATGGATTGTATAGCATGTTACAAGATTTCCAAAATGTCCAAGAACTTTCCAAGATCATTTATAGTTAGGGAGAATCGAAGAAAAGAAAATGGCAATTTCTCACTTTTGTCCATGGCATTTTGGACATTGCTACAAGTTGCAAATCTGCCCTAAGCATGCTTGTACTTGTTTTAAAGTTCCTAATACTTTCCACACTCCTTAATTTAATGCAAATACATTGGATAATGTCTTTGTTCTGAGCTATGGAACTTTGCACAATGAATTAATCCATTTATGGCATAAAGGTAACAATACCATTCCCATAAAGCTTGCTTTTTTGCAACTTTGTATTCCTTGAGCATTGAACCTGATCTTTGGCTACAAACAAGATCCACAAACTTGAGGCAAATTACACCAACTATGTTCAAACCTCAAGCTAGCAAGTACAACCTTTGCCTTTGTCACTTCAACTTTTGCTTCAAAAGCAAGTAAGCTTGCAAAAAGTCCACAACTCTTCCATCTAATAAGAACAAGTCTTTGTATCATTTCAAAGGACTTCAGCATATTGTAACAAGCCAATACACGAGCTCATAGCATTGCAAACACCCTAAAACATCAAAATCACCATTTCTGCCCAAAACAGGGCAACCTCTGCAGATCACTAGCAAAAACAAATTTCACTCGTGCGTTTTTTGTTTCAAGGCTTCAAACACATTCCCTACAACACACCTGAACTATCCAGCCCCCTGTCCAGCAACTGTGAGCTCATTTTCAAGCTTCACCATTTTCAATTTCTGAGTTTGTAGGTTGACTTCTACAGGGAGATTCAAGCATCTACAAGGCAAGCTGAGCATTGGAGAAGCTTGAGGGAACTTCAAGGAAGCTCACATGATCTTCAGGCCTCACTCAAAGTCCCCACATTGCCATATCCAAACTCAACTGAACAAGGTATTTGTCAAGTTTCTATCTCTCTATTTAGGCATCCTTAAGCTTAGGTTTGTGAAGCAAAAATGTAGTCCTTAACTTGCTTAAGTTGTACATATGCATAGTTTCCATTTATATTAACTGAGCTAAGAGTATTTGGTTGTTGAACATGCTGAAAAAACTAGGTCAGAAATTAGGGCCATTAAAATTCTCCTTGGTCTTTTAGAGTTAGGTCATGTTCTTTATATCATTGGAATCGTGAGTTCATGAGCTACCTTTTTTGTGTTATAAATTTTTTATTTTATGCAAGCATGAGCAAGAACATGATTTGAATACAGAAGCGCGCGTTTGTGAAGAGCTGGCTGGGCCTTGTTTTTCCTACTTTTCATACCCCCCGGTTTCCTTTTTACACCCCCTTGGCCCATTTTCTATATTTTGCATATTTTTTCGTTTCTTTTATGTTTATTGACTTTAATATTTTTTTCTGAATATTAAAAAATCCCAAAAATATTTTTCTTAATTATTTGCATTTTATTTTATTTTTTATCTTATTTTTTTGTATATAAAAATAGTTTTATTTTAATAAATAGAAATCATTTTTTAAAATAACTTGTAAATAATATAAAAATATCATACATTTTTATTTTTATTATTTATACACTTAAAATAATATTTTCATACATATTTCAATTTTTTAACATTTTTGTATATATTATTATTATTATTATTTTTCTTGAACAAAATGAATAAAATAAATGATTAGAAAACAATATTTTCTTTTAAAACAAAATTAGGGTTTCCCCTTTCAAAAATAACAATATCATTTCTTCTTATTTTTAAGACTTAAATAAATTCATTTTTTTCATACCTAAAACAATTACAAAACATTTTATTGCATATTTACATTTTATTGCACATTTAAATAATTGTTTATTTATTTATTGTATAAATTCAATTTGGTTGTAATAGTTTTAGGGTTTTATTTTGAGCAATATCCCCCTATTCAAACTTGTACCCCCTTCCCATAATAATGTTGTAATAGTCTAGATTTACTTTACGCATTTTATTGCTTTTATATGCATGTTTAGTAAATTAGGGTTTTGTATGCAAAGACTAAAAATCAAACAAATAACATGACCTAACACAAGACAAAAATGCATGAAAAATGACAACACATTACACACAAGCACCCCTAGGGTTTCATCCACTTTGTTGCCTTAAAACATGGCCATGGTATGCATGTTAGGTATCTTGGCAAAATCAAACAAAACAAAAGAGCATAGTCCCTCGATAACGCTATCTTGGTTGCCTAAACAAAAATGATCTTAAGTCCCACAAAAACTTGCTAAAGATACTTGGCAATATTGTTATCATGGTCATACGATGACCCACGTCTGTCCGGTTTAACATCCAAAGATAGGGTTGTTTACCAAATACAATGGTAAAACAACAATATCAAAGGAATAAAAATGTGTAGGAAAGACTTTTTAGTAAGTAGATGCTCCTAGTTACTTGATCAATTTGCAAACCATCCTTGCTATTTTCAAACAAACACACACAATTTCAAAACATTTCCAAACAAACTTTCAAATATTGAAACATTTTTCAAAAAATAAACATCTTTGTATACATTCTTCAAACAAGAATCATTACAAAGATAGCCAAAACGATGGCCTCTTTTCAAAATACTTTCAAAACCACACAAAGCACCATTTCAAAAAATTTAAAAAGCAAAGCAAGTGATCTAAATAAGTAACTAAGAGCCCATGGAAAACCATGGATGAAAAGGGTGCTAGCACCTTCCCTTTTCATAATCTACCCCCCGAACTTAAGAAAACATCTCAAAGGTCTTTCCTGTGCTTTTTGACCTTTCCTTTAGATAAAGTAAAAAGTCGGTGGCGACTCTTGCTAAACCGAAACATTTGCAAACACTAACACAAAACCTCAAGTCAGTTCTTCCACCGTATCACACAGTCAAACTGACACAAGGGTTTCTATTCTAGTTGAAGATGTTCTAAGACTTTCGTATGGGTCATCCTAATCGCCACTAAGATTCCCCTGATTTCTATGCCAGTCAAAGTTAATCCGAGACCTCTCCCGGGTTCAGTCAAATCGATACTAAGATTTCTCTCCCAATTGAAGACAACTCGAGACCTTTCCATGGTTCAGTCAAATCAATACTAAGATTTCTATTCCAGTTAAAAAGCTATTCGAGCCCGGAAATCGACCAGATAATATCTTAATTTCCCCATCATACTGTGAAACCTGGAGCACGACCGAATAATAGTACAAAATACTATGAAGCCTAGAATCGAACAGATATTGGTATATCTCAAATTGAAGCCTGGAAATCAACTGGGTAATATCTTAATTTCCTCAAATTACTGAAGCCTGGGACACGACCAGATAACGGTATGAGACGTTGTGAAGTCTAGAGCACGACCAGATTGCGGCAAGAGACACTGTGAAACCTAGAGCACGACCAGATAACAGTATGAGGTACTACGAAGCTTGGAATTCGACCAGATAGCAGTTTACTCGACCAATTACTATGAAGCCTAGAAACGATCAGATGTTAGTATGCCTTAAATTCAAGTTGAAACGCGGATGCGACCGGATAACCACTTGATTCCTTCTGAAGCCTGGAGCAGGACCAGATAACAGTTTTTGAGATTGCAAAGCCTGGAGCACGACCAGATAGCAAGTTTAATCTCATCTCCCCTGTAAGTTACTGTAAAACCTAGAGCACGACCAAATAGCAGTCAGTCTTATTATCCTCAGCAAATCACTGTAAGGCCTGGAGCACGACTAGATAGCAGTTCATTTTCATCTTCTCGACTAAGAGATGATTCCCCAGTAGAGTAACGGACAACTGAATTTCCTAAAATTCCATTTCTCCCAAGACAGAGACCAACATTCCTCAGCAGATTCCTCCTCAACGACAGGAATAGGAATTCTCATCAAATCAATATCTCGGGAAATCAACATCCTCTAGATGGCATCTTTAAGCCCATCTCTGACGATTCTTCGTCATATCTTCCGGATGGCATCTTTAAGCCCATCTCCGGTGACCTTCTGTCATCTCCTCCAAATGGCACCTGTAAGCCCATTCCCGATACTACCTACACAGTCCAGCACCATCCCAGACGAGTGCAAATTTTTGGGCACTCTAGTGTTCAATCATCTTCCACCTTTAAATTACGAAAGGCAGATAGCCAATCTACATCCTCAGGTTTAAGAAAATTGAAAAGGGGCAGCTGTTGTACCCCAAAATTCTCCCTCTCATTTTACTCAACAGATGCCCATTGAGGTCCTTAACTTGCTCAAGGATGCCCAAGAGTTGACCAGACAAACTCTCTCCTAAGGCAATGCACCTCAAACTAGGTTTTCCATTTTCATCAGGGTGTGGGAGCTCCAAAGGTCCCAAATGCATTCCATGGTCCCAATATGTTCTCAAGATCATCCATGACAAGTTTCATGCCTTGCATAAGATGTTTGCTCAGTCAATTGCCAAGATGCTTGAAAATCAATTGTACTAGGTCAAAAGTCAATTGTGGCCCACATACAGTCAAACTTCAAGATTTTTGGTCAACATTAACATTTTGAAGTGGTATCCATCATTTGATCAAGGGTTGATCATGATTCCTCAAGGAATGCCCGAAATTCATCAAAACCCAAAAGTTGCTAAATTAGGGTTTCACAGGAAAAGTCAACCAAACTTTGACCAGACATAACTTCTTCATACTTTATCAGAAATTTTCCATCCAATTCTCATTTTGAAGAGGATGCAATTCCCTACAATTCATGTTCATACCAAAAGTTCAAAATATGCACTCATCAAAAGATATGAATTTCTACATTATAGGTCCTTTTGAAAAGTCAACAAAAATACCTTTTGGGTCAAAGCTTCTTACATGAACATGGAAAACCCAATTAAATGAAACCAAAAGGGTTGTTTAGGGGACATCCTAAGATTTCTAAAAAGTCAAAGAACACCTCTCTAGGTTTAAAATTGGAGGAGATATGCCTTGTCAAAGTTGACCATTTTTGCAAAATTTCCAAAACTCAAATGTGCTCAAAAGTACATCTTTTGTCAAATGGGCCTAACTTTTTATGCTTGCATCTTGCTTGTGACATGGTCCACGAACCAAATCAGAATCCACACGTTATTTGTTTCATTATTTATTTTATTTTGATTTTTTATTATTTAAAATTCAAATTAAATCAAATAAATGGCAAAAAATACAAAAGACTGAGTTTAATTTGATTTTTTTTTGTAGGAATCAAATCAAATCAACGTAGCATGACCAAATAAAATCGTGCAAGGGTGGAATGGCTCAAATTGGCATGATATTGATGCATTTAGAAAGATATGATACAAGAGAAAAATCAAATCCAATCTTCATGATTCCAAGAGATTGAAATTTTTTTTGTTAACCTAATCAGTTCTACTACATATATAGAACACACACAAGCCAAAAGAACAAGGTTTACAAGCCGTGAAAGCTGGAAACAAAACTGAAAAATTGACAAAAAGTGGTGAATCATTTTCCAACCTATAGGGCAATTCAAAGCATTTCAACACTCCCAATCATTTCCTGGACCTTCCCAGAAGCTAGCACGATCAATTACAAGCTTCCACAAGCCTAAAATCGTCACCTAACACTCACACGGTTTGCTTCCTTTTTCAAATTCGATTACAATGATTACCGCATCATAAACATGTTCTAATGATATATTTATGTTCATCTACATATTTGCAATGTGTTTGAATGGTTTAATTGAAGCTTTGATGCATGTATACGTGTTTTCCATTGTTAGGGTTTTCATGGCTGTTTTAGGGCTTCTTGATACAGGGAAAATTAGGGCAAAAGAAGGATGCCATCATACTCTTGAGATCATGATAAGTTGATTTGTATATTTGGAATTAATTTATCTTGCTTGTTTGAGATTTTTGAAAGATGCAGGGTTATAGCTACAGAGACAGGCCGTAGGTAAAGGTATCACACCTAAAACGACGGATCTGTGAGGCAGACGATGGCATGTCCCAGCCTGATTGGGCAATTCAAATTTAGCGCATTTATTTACCATACTGACTCATACTCTATTATATTATTGTTGTTTCAATATTAAAACAACTAAGCATTACAGCCCAATGGTCAAGCGCGCGTTTGTGAAGAGAGGGACCTGGGTTCGATCCCAGGCCCCAGCATTTTGTTATTTTCTTAACATTTGAATGCAAATCTTGTACTTTACACATCAAGATGTCTACCACGCGCTAGCATCATCCTACCACTGGATCATCACCATCACCAATCCAACGCCTCAGGATGCGTCTCTATGGTACATCTCCAAACTTGAACAACACTGAATCTCACGCAAAGACTGGGCCAAGGAATTTGGGCCTAAACAAATTCAACAATACACCCCTCTGATTGCTTAAAACACAGGCCAAATTCTTTCTCTTTTCTCTTTATTTCCTTTTTAATTATTCATTAATTATTTTATTTTTTACAAAAATAACACAAAATCATTTTTTTTATTTATTAAATCAAAAATCACAAAAAAACATTAAAAATCATTTTTTTATAAAATATTTTATTTCTTTAATTAATTAGTTTAATTAAAATTAGGGCAATTTAATTCCTTTTTATATAATTTAAATTAATTAGAAATTAGGGTTTTAATTTTGTACATAACCTAATTTTTTCTCAAAAAATAACCAAAATATTTTAATTAATTAGATTCTTTAGGTTTTCTAATTATTCTCGCATTTAATTCGCCACGCGCATTTTAATTTCCTTTTTATTATTATTGTAACTGCTCCGAGTTTGTAATAGTAATTAGGGTTTCAATTTCGCATCTTGATTTTCAGTCCAAAATAATTATGTATCTGCAAAAGCCCTGTAATAGCTAGGACTTTAACTTTCTCGCTTTAATTTCCGCAAACTATAAACTGCTTAGATGTATATTAATAGGATTGTATGGAAAGACAAACTGGAAATTAATCTGGTAGAAAACCCTAAATGTACAAAGATAATTAACTGAAAAATTCACTCGCACATGCTCACTCCTAGGGTTTACTCCACTCTGGTTGCCTACGGTAAATGGTCATGAAGTATAGGGTTTATTAGTGGTCGTCCTCTCGCCCCGAAAGATCTAAATGACCCATTCGGATGTTACCTCGGAAAAAGATCTTTAAGGCTTTCGGATGATTACTAACATTTCCTAACATTGCTTTTGTGATCGTATTTGTCCCTTCGAATGTCCCTTAAAACTCCAACGATGATGCTACCTATTTCTCAATAATGGGATAGCATTGTCTAAAAGGAAAACGAACAGACTTTTTCGAGTAGGTAGAAAACTCTTAGGTACTTGCTCAAACTAACTAACTTTTTTTCACACCAACACTTTCCCAAACAAAGTTTTCAAAAACAACTTCGTAACACTCTTGAGGACAGAAATAAGGGTTAACACGAAATAATACAAAACTTTTCTAAACGAAGCACACACAAGCAGTTTTCAAAATGAGCAAGTACCTAAGAGCCCATGGAAAACTATGGATGGAAAGGGTGCTAACACCTTCCCTTTCTATAATCTACCCCCTGTACTCAGAAACATCTCGAAAAAGATTTTTCTGTTCTTTTTCCCTTTTCCTTTGTTGGATAAAAAAAAGTCAATGGCGACTCTTGCTTACCGCGACATTTGCGGAAAAAAATGCAAACCAGTATTAACTGTCGATTCTGTCACCGTATCACAGGGAGGTATTACTTACAACCCTTGCTTGGCTTTGCGATAGTTTGGGTATGCACGAAGAGATGGTCCTCATGATGCGCTCATCCAAGGTGTGGTATTCGACTACGAGAGTGATGGCCAAGGCTATCATTAAAGGTTTATACAAGCTTGGAGAATGGTAAATAAAGTGGATAGTAAGACATTGGGACACAAAAATTCTATTACCCTTGAGCCTTACCTTAAGTGGGTACGAACTCGTGCTCAAAGTCTCGTAATGCCTTACCCCTCCATCCTACCTATCATCATGGAGCCTGTTGCTGGAGGAGATGTTCTGTATACTGTATTTTATCATAACATGCCTACCTCTCTTAAAGATTTTCAAAAGGATTGGATTCAGCTAAAGGAAGAGCGAGACACCTTCAAAGCCCAGTTCCATGCGATTGAGAATAAAGTTTTGGAGCTTACGAGACAACTTCATGAAGAGTGAAGTTTGAACGCCTACATCGCGCCAAAAAGGATGCGCTTGACCTTTTTGTCTTAGGGGTTTATTTTGTGTTTATTTCCTCCATTGTAAGCCTCAAGAGGCATGATGTAATCAACTTGGATTTATTAATACAATGTGTGTTTCCTTTTGTCTAAGCAAATTTAAATCTCCTAGTTTCCTTGAAATCATTTGCATATGCATTTTTATTCATCATAACACAAACAAGTTTTTCACAACAGGTCTCCTTATCTTTCTACTGTTTATTTCAGTGATATGGATATTGAACAGACAGTAAAGGATATTCAAGCACATAATTCTCAATTCCAACAGATGTTCCTGGCTCTGGCTAAAGGATAAGAGGACCTGAAGGCCCTCATGATCAAAGCCAAGAAGAAGAAGACGAAGAAAACAGTTGGTGTCCTAAACATGGGAAGGAGGTTCAGAGAACCAACAAAGCAAGCTCTAGAATTTGAAACTCTGTCAAATGAGGGAGACAATCAAGAGGAGAAGGCAAAGGAGGGAGACCATAGTCTGGGGTCTGATGAAGAGGAGACTGACTACACTGAAGAACAATATCCTCCTGCTGATGACAAATTTAAATAGCTGGAGGATCGTCTCAATGCCATGGAAATTCAGAAAGTACCTGGTCTGAATTTTGAAGAACTAGGTTTGGTTCCTGTGGTGGTCATTCCGCCAAAGTTCAAAGTTCCTACATTTGCTAAATATGACGGTGTCTCCTATCCTAAGCTGCACTTAAGGTCGTACGTCAGGAAGATTCAACCCCATACCGCTGATAGGAACCTATGGGTACATTTCTTCCAAGAAAGATTGTTAGTGATGTAGTTGGATTGGTTCTATCAGTTGGAAGGAACCAACATTCACAATTGGGAAGATCTGACTGCTGATTTTTACAAGCAATACCAATATGACGTTGACCTCACTCCAACTCGTACACAACTACAAAGTATGTCTATGGGTTCTGGAGAAGGTTTAAAAAATTATGCCCGAAAATGGAGGGATCTTGCGGGAAGAGTCCAGCCACCTCTATCTGATAGAGAGCTGGTGGACATGTTCTTGGGAACATTGTCTGGTCCATTCTTCAACCATCTGATTGGAAGCTCTTTAGCTTGGTTTACTGAGTTGATCTTAACTGGTGAGCGGGTAGAAGCTGGTATTAAGAGTGGCAAGATTTAGAGGGATACATCCTCAATCAAAATGAAGAAACCCTTCACCGGAAAGAAGGAGGTCAGTGCTGCTTATGGCCAGAGAAATCAAAACAAAATTGAACATCGTCTGACAGTAGGGGCTGTTATAATCTCCATTCCTGTATTAAATCAACAACGAAACCATCAGCGCAGGCTGAATGCCCCCAAAAGACAATTCACCCGGATCAACATGACCTTGTCCCAGGTTTTTCCGCATCTGTTGAAGTACAATCTGGTGACTCTAAAGGAAGCTCTCAAGAATCCCAATACTGCTTCTCCCTGCTACGACCCAAACGCTCGATGTGCCTATCATTCCGAGAGTCTGGGGCATGATATAAACGATTGTTGGGCTCTGAAAAATAAGGTGCAAGACCTTATCGAGGCAAAAGAGGTTGAGTTTGACCTTTAAGAGACACTTAATGTAATAATCGCGCCAATGCTCAAACATGGCCAGGGTGTCAATGCTTTTGAAGATGACCAATTTGTTTCCTCTGTGGATGAATTAGCCACTCCTCTTCTAATCGTTAAAGAAAATCTGTTGTGAGCCGATTTATTTCTAGGCTGTGGTGAAGGTTGTCACTTGTGTATGTCTCTAACATATGGTTGTTTGTCATTAAAAATGGGTGTCCAACACCTGATGATTGATAAAAAAATTATGTTTGAGAAAGTTCTCCTTGCAAGAAATTTGTGTAAAGATATCTCAATAATTACCATTTTTGACAATCCTCCCAGGGTCTCCACCAAAAGACCCGTCAGGATTACACCCGTTCCCAAGTTTGCACCTCAGATTATCACTCTTCCTGGGCCGATACCATATTCCTCTGATAAGGCTGTTCCCTGGAATTATGGGGCTGACATCTACTACCATGGCGTCAAGCAAGACCTGTTGGCTGTTAAGGATAAAGTTGCCAAATACATTGATCCTAACATCGACAACATCGCCTGGACCAGTAAAATTACGAGAAGCAGAAGGGTTTTCTCTCCCGAAATCTCTCTGAAGATTGTTTATACTCCTTTGATTATTCTCGCTGCTATTCCTGTAAGTATTTCCATTGCTACTCCTACTGTCATCCCCGATCTTATCCCTGCTACTGAGTCAGCTGAGACTTGGGGCAAAGAGGTACTGGTTGAGCCTCTCTAGACGAAGGCACACAAAGAAGTTATTCCCGAGGCTTCTAAAAAGAATATGGAAGAAATACTAAAGATCATAAGGAAAAGTGACTACAATATTGTGGAGCAGTTGGGGCAGACCCCTTCAAAAATCTCAATATTGGCCTTACTCTTATGCTCTGAAGCCCGTGCTAAGGCTTCGGTAAAATTATTGAAATATGCCCATGTACCTCAAGAGACCTCTGCTGATCAATTTGAGAGTTGTGTGGCCAGCCTAACTGCTGATAATGGACTGGATTTTTCTGACGCTGATCTAACTCCCAAGGGAAGGAAACACAATGATGCCCTACATGTCTCCATTGAGTGCAGGGGCACTACCCTAGCTCATTTTCTGGTGGATACAGGTTCGTCGCTGAATGTCTTACCCAAGAATGCTCTAGATAGGTTAGATTGTGAAGGACTCACGTTAAATCCCATTAACATTATGGTGAGGGCCTTCGATGGTTCCAAAAGAATGGTGCACGGGGAGGTGGACATCCCTATTAAAGTTGGTACTCATACTCTTGACTCAACTTTCTACGTGATGGACATCCGCTCGTCTTATTCCTGTTTATTGGGTCGACCCTAGATCCATAGGGTTGGTGTTGTTACTTCTACCCTACATCAGATGTTGAAGTATCCAGTCAATGGGAGGATTATCACAGTCCATGGTGAGGAGGAATACAAGGTGAGCCACCTGAACTCTTTCAGGTATTTTGAGGTGGACGGCGAGTTCATTGAGATCCCCTGTCAGAACTTTGAGGAGGTTCCGCAGACAGTTATTATAAACAAGACTGCTACTAAAGTTCCAAAGATTACCAGGCCTCCGTTGAAGATGGCTTCTCTGAAGGATTCTAAAGCAGTAGTTGAAGAAGGTAGATGTACCATTTGGGGTCCACTTCCAGATATTCCCTACAAATCTGACAAGTTTGGTTTAGGTTTTACTTCGAAGGCCCAAAGAGCACTTCGACGTGCTCGCGTTGGGGGACCGCCACTACACATCAGCAACCATGGAGTCAATGCGTTGGAGGACAGTGATAGCGACTGTGACATGGACAAGTGGATTTTCCCAACTATCAGCGGTGGACTCAACAATTGGGAGGGCAAATATTTTTTTCCTATTACTTTTATTTAAGAGTAATTGTCTTTTAATTTTTGGATATGTAATATTTAAACAATTTAAAATCTAAAACCTTGTGTCTTACCCGAGGCACAATGGTCTATCTGTGAGGGTTATTACTTCATCTTCATATGTCATTAATAAATCATTGGACGTTTTGCATGCAAATTTTACGCTCTTTGTTTTTATTTTCTACTTTTTACTTTATCAAAATAGCTATGCTCTTACACACACTCACATATCAAAATGCATATCCACATCCACTCAGGATCCCATTGGTAACGGTTCTTCTATTGCCAATTATGACTTTGAAAATCCGATCTACCAAGCCGAGGACGAAGGTGAGGGAGACTGTGAAGTACCAGGGGAGCTTGCCAGACTGTTACAATAGGAAGAAAGGGCAATACAGCGCCATGAAGAGCCAGTTGAGACAATAAACTTGGGTACTGAAGAGGAAAAGAAGGAAGTCAAGATAGGTGCCAATCTGGAGCATAGTGTCAAGGAGAGTTTAATTCGGATGCTACATAACTATGTTAAGGTCTTTGCCTGGTCATATGAAGACATGCCAAGACTCTACAATGATATCCTAGTCCATCGCCTGCCAACAAAAGCAGATTGCCCTCCAATGAAACAGAAGGTTCATCGTATGCTGCCAGAGATGTCAAAAAAGATCAAGGCTGATGTCATGAAGCAGTTCAATGTTGGTTTCTTAGTTGTTACCTCTTATACATAATGTGTTGCTAATGTTGTTTCGGTACCTAAGAAGGACGGTAAGGTATGTATGTGCGTGGATTACAAATACTTGAATAGGGCGAGCCCCAAGGATGACTTTCCGCTTCACCATATTGATGTTCTGGTTGACAACACCGTGCAACACAAGGTATCTCCTTCATGGATGGTTTATATGGGTACAATCAGATCAAAATGGCACCTAAGGACATGGAGAAGACGACCTCCGTCACGTAATGGGGCACTTTCTTCTACAAAGTTATGCCATTTGGGTTAAAGAACATCAGGGCAACCTATCAGCGTGCCATGGTAGCTTTATTTCATGATATGATCCATCACGAGATAGAGGTCTACGTGGACGATATGATAGCCAAATCTCAAACTGAAGAGGAACACCTTGACGACCTGCAGAAGCTGTTTGAAAGACTGAAGAAATACAAACTAACATTGAACCCGAATAAGTGCACCTTTGGAGTAAGATTCGGTAAGCTCTTAGGCTTCATTGTCAGCGGCAAAGGTATTGAAGTAGACCCTGCAAAGGTAAAATCCATACAAGAAATTCCAACTTCTTGCACTGAGAAGGAGGTTAGGGGATTCTTAGGACGTCTAAACTACATTGCCAGATTCATTTCCCATCTAACCGTTACTCGTGAGCCAATCTTCAAATTACTGAAGAAAGATCAAGCAGTGAAATGGAATGACGATTTCCAGATCGCCTTTGACAAAATCAAAAAATATATTCAAGAGCCTCCAATTTTAATGTCGCAGGTTGAAGGGAGACCTTTGATCATGCACTTAATAGTATTATAGAATTCAATGGGGTGTGTGATGGGGCAGCATGACGAGTTTGCCCAAAAAGAGCATGAAATTTACTACCTGAGCAAAAAGTTTACCGACTTTGAAACTAGATATTTACTGCTCGAGAAAACTTGATGCGCTCTGGCATGGGTTTCTCGCCGACTAAGACAATATATGCTTACTCACACTACTTTGTTTATATCTAAGATGGATCCTATCAAATACATATTCGAGAAGCCCGCTCTCTCTGGAAGAATAGCAAGATGGCAAAGGGTCCTAACCGAATATGACATTCAATACACTACCCAAAAAGAAATAAAAGGAAGTGTACTAGCTGATCATTTGGCTCATCAAGTTGTGGATGACTATCAATCCGTGAATTTTGAATTCCCAGACGAGGACATCATGTTAGTGAATGATTGTGAAGAACTTAGACCGTATGAAGGACCTGAACAAGGATCCTGATGGAATAAGGTTTTTGACGGAGCTTCCAATGCACTCGGAAATGGCATCGGTGCTATGATCATATCTCCTGAAGGTTGTCATACTCCTTTCACTGCCAGACCGTGTTTCAATTATACCAATAATATGGCTAAATATGAAGCATGTATTATGGGTCTCAAAGCTGCTATCGACTTAAGGATCAAATTCTTGAGTGTATTCAGGGACTCGGCCCTAGTAATCAGTCAAATCAAAGGAGAATGGGACACGAAGAATTCTAATCTTATCCCTTACAAAGAGCATGTGTTGACACTGATTCCATATTTTGAAGAAGTTACCTTTGAGCATTTTCCACGAGAGGAAAATCAACTAGCAGACGCGCTAGCTACTATGTCATCCATGTTCAAAGTCAGGTGGGATAATGAGGCTCCTCATATCACTATTGAGAGGATGGACGAACCAGCATACTATCATGAGATTGATTTTGAAGAAGTAGTGGACAAACCTTGGTTCCATGAAGTTAAAAGATATCTCGAAGCCCAAGAATGTCTTGAGGGAGCTTCAGTCAACGATAAGAAGTTCCTAAGAAGGTTCTCTGCCAAGTTCTTTCTCAATAACAGATCCTCTACAATCGCAACCATGATTGTACCTTACTTTGGTGCGTAGAAAAGAGTGAGACAGAAAGGATTATGGTTGATTTGCACGAAGGTACCTTTGGCACCCATTCTAGTGGGCACACGATGGCTAAAAAGATCCTACGGGCAGGATACTATTGGTCCACTATGGAATCAAACTGTTATCAGCATTCGCGAACTTGTCACAAATGCTAGATCTATGCTGATAAAATACATGTGCCATTGGTTCTTCTGAATGTCTTGACTGCTCCCTGGCCATTCACAATATGGGGCATTGATATGATTAGAGAGATCAGACCTACATCTTCTAATGGAAACCGTTTCATCCTCGTCGCCATTGATTACTTCACAAAATGGGTCGAGGCAACTTCATTTGCTTATGTTACCAAGAATGTTATGGCCCAATTCATCAGACATAACCTTATTTATGGGTATGGTATTCCATAAAGAATCATTATAAACAAATGGTACCAATCTCCATAATACTATGATCACCGGACTATGCGCGTAATTCAAAATCCAACATCATAACTCTTCTCCTTACCGATGGAAGATGAATGGCGCTGTAGAGGCTGCTAATAAAAACATCAAAAAGATCATACAGAAGATGATTGTGACCTACAAAGACTAGCATGAGATGTTACCATTTACTCTTCACGGTTACCGTACCACGGTGCGCACGTCGACAAGGGAAACTCCTTTCTCTTTGGTATACGGTATGGAAGTTGCCCTACCTATTGACGTCCAAATACCTTCATTGAGAATCATGAAATATGCAGCATTGAATGAAGACGAATGAATTCAGACTCGACTTGACCAATTGAACCTGATTGACGAGAAGAGGCTCGTGGTTGTCTGCCATGGTCAGATGTACCAAAAACGTATGATTAAAGCTTTTGACAAGAAGGTCAGACGTCGGGTATATCAGGCTGGTGACCTAGTAATCAAACGCATCATACTACCGCAAGGTAATCCCAAGGGGAAATGGACTCCCACATACGAAGGGCCATTTGTGATCAAGAACATATTGATCGGGAAAATAGCAAGTGTACTATTTTAACCGATGTAGTAATAATAGGTTTACCCCAAAGATCGATCTCGAGGAGTGCATAGTAAATACTAAGTTACCCAGTAGTTCAATTGAACAAAAATAATTGGTAGGTTTGTTGATGAAATCTTTGCAAAAAGTAATAACGCGAAAATAACTTGACTTTTCTTTATAAGAGCAAAACATGCTAGGGGAAGTGGTTGACCTGGATTGCAAAGATATGAATTCTAATGCTCTCAACGGTTAAACTTATGTTTTTCAATTACCAACCTCTAGATTGTTTTTCCCTATGTCTGTAGTGAAAAACCCTTGAACATTCACCCTTAATCCCAATACCCATGAAGATAAAAAGTGAACTCAAGAAATTATAATAACAAGGTTGTTTGTGGTAATTATATGGTACCCCTAGTCCTAGGTCATATCTACTATAATATAATTATGCAAAAACCCTAACAACTACAGGCATGCACTTGTTAGCCATAGATCATTCCCAATTTTACCAAAAGAGAAAGCATAAACACATTGCATAATTAAATTGAAAACCATGAATTCAAACTTTTATTAACTTAGAAATTCATATCCATTGCATAAACCAATTCAGGACCACCCCCTAGAATTGGGGGGTTTGGCCTAACATAATATTCAAGATAGACATAATTAAGAAGTTAAACATGACAAGAATAAAGGTGGACTTTGATCTTCAATGGTGGAAACCCTTGAATCCCTCTGTCTCCAATAACCTTGATGAAGCAATCTTCTCTCTTGTGTGTTCTCTATTGTACGATGCCAAAAAGTACCTGCCTCTCACTCAAAAAGTCAAATAAATACCTAGGTACAAATCTCAGCAAGCCGGAATGTCTAAAGTACCCTCAAGGTCAAGATTTAATAAAAAGGGACCAAAATAAAATAGCTAACGCACAAGCCGACACAGGCCATGTTGAGCCCACATGTGTCGTGTTACTTCACAAAATGGCTTCTATTTTCTCCTACTACAGGTTCTTTGTATGGGCCTGGCTTGCTGTGCTGACACGGGCCGTGTCATGGGACACGGATCGTGTTAGTCTTCATACGCTTGCACTTTTCCTCTTTGGCCTTTGTACTCTTTTTCCATGCTCTGCACTCTTGCTTTATACTAACCCTACTGAACCTGAGATATGTGTGGTACGGTTGGAGAATTGACTTGAGGGTTTTGCGTTTGATCGCAAATGTTGCGGTTAGCAAGAGTCGCCACCGACTTTTCTTTTATCCAAAAGGAAAGGTGAAAAAGCACAGGAAAGACCTTTGAGATTATTTCTTGAGTTCGGGGGGTAGATTATGAAAAGGGAAGGTATTAGCACCCTTTTCATCCATGGTTTTCCATGGGCTCTTAGTTACTTGCTAGATCACTTGCTTTTGTTTGAAATTATTTTTTGTGTGATTTTTGAAAGTATTTTGTAAAGAGGCCATTGTTTAGGCAATCTTTGTAATGATTCTCGTTCGTAAGAATGTATACATAGATGTTGATCTTTTGAAAATGTTTTCAATCTTGTAAGATGTTTGAAAGTGTATGTGTTTGTTTTGAAAATAGAAAGGATGTTTGTTTTGAAAATGGAGCAAGTAATTAGGAGCAATCTACCTACTCAAATGTATTTCTTGTTCATTTTCTTTTCCTTTGACATTGTTGTCTTACCATTGATTTGGTAAGCAACCATATTTTTGGATGTAAATGGGACGGGCGTGGAGATTGCAAGTAAAACTAAAATCCTAAGTTACTATTACAGCCATTTTGAATGGATTAGAATGTACAAGAAATGTAAAATGAACTTGTTTTGTTTAAGTAAAGAAATAAGTTTTGTTTAAGAAAATATTTTGATCTTTTTATGTTAAAAGAAATAAAATTAGACATGTAAAAATGTAAAATGTTTTTGGTGTTTTTGATTAGTGAAAATAGAAGTGATAGCAAAAATAATAAGGAAAAAAGAAAATAGAATCAGCGCATTACTGAACTAAAAGAGATCAAAAGTTCTGACTCTGGCGTGCTGCAAAAAACAGAAATCATATTAGCAAAAATAGGTAAAGTCAGAAGTTCTGGGTCCATTGGGAATAAAGAAGATTTCAGAAGTTCTGATGTCTATTGGCAGAACTTCGTCTCTCTCTCCATGCTAGTCAGAACATCTGCAACTGAGTCATTTCTCAACAAAACGGAAGATGCGCATATACCAATTATGGCAGGTTTCATAATGTTTCAGAAAAAAAAGTATCAGAACTATAAATCAGAAGCAAGCATGAATTTGCTAATCCTAATTCTGAGTCCTAATTTCTTCAAGAAGTTCTGGACTGAAATTCTCCCTACTTAGGTAAAAATACATGGAATGTATGAATATATACTGAATCAGAGTCAGGATGTCTACATTGTGTTTTTGAACATGCAAATTTGACAATGCCTAAGTAATATGATGAGAGTCAGCAGAAACTTACCTTGGAGCTGGAAAATAATTTGTGAGCTGGAGTCTAGTTTTGACCGCTTGTGATGTTCTGAATAGCTTCCTCACGTGTTCAGCAGGCTGGAAAATTTCAACTTGGGCTACGAATGGTTAGAAAATTCTGGAACAGCCAAGGGGCAAAGTTCTGACTTCTTTGAGGTGGATGTGGATGGAGAGTGTGTTACAGTCTGAATACAAAAGTTAGGATAGCTTCTAATATGTAAATCAGAAACTGTATGGATGGTTTTGGTCAAAAAACACTTGAGGAAAAATGGAGTTTTTAAATACAAGAAATCAAAAGCTAACAGGTTTTATATTGTGTTTGCAGTTTTGGATTCTTGGAATTTTAGCAGGGGTTCAGGGCTTTTTCTTTCTCCAATTTTCGACCCTTTTACAGCTGCCAATGAAGTCCAATTTATAGGCAAAGGTTTAGTAGTTTGGAGGGGTCAAGGGGCACAACCATCCTATGCTAGGCGCTGAATTTTTCTTGAAGTAAGTTCAAATGGGTATGGTGGTTAGTGGTTTTAGCAGCGCCTAAGCTGGATTTGTAAGCAGGAATTAAGGAAAGGTAACCGCAAAAGCAAAAGCAACGTATTGGCCCAACACACTTTTGTACAAAAGTTTGCTTTTCCAAGACAGTAAAGGTACTTCTATGCCACACGTGGGAAAATATTTTGGATAAAGACTCAGAAGTCCAGCTTCAGCGTAACTTAGAATAGACATCCAACTTCTGATCTTTGTATCTCCTTGCTCCAACATGTTCTGAAGGAGCTCTCAGACTTTCCAAGATGCTTGCAACATGCTTTGTAAACCTTCTTTGAATTTCTCTTGCCACATCTGACTGAACCTATGTGAAGACTGGCCCACAAGTTCTAACCAAACTCAGTCTTGAAAATGTCCAGAATTTGTTGAGTGCTTCAGTTTCATGGACGTGTCTTTGGACATTTATAACTTGAAATTCCAGCATTTCCAGGAGAAGTTCTGTTCTGCAATATTTTAGGTCTTATTGAGATCTAAATCTCTTGTGTTAGAAGTTCTTCTAGAATCAACTTGCATCATGGTGATAGTCTGATCAGAAGTTCTGAGCTTGTCATATTTCTTAAACACTTAGAAAAATTCCAAGTATTTAGAAATTTGACTTTTCCAAAGTAATTTTGACTTTTGAATTTCTTGATGAAACAAACTTCATATTTCAACATGTCTTGATGAAATATGATCCTTGAAACTTGATTTTGATCCAAAAGTCAAAGTTTGACTTTTTTAATGTGCAAATGACCATTCTGCCCTTGTGCGTGATTTTCTTGAAAATTTTGTAATTCGAGACTTGAAATTGGACGGGAACAAACCTGAGGGTCCAGTGTGATCCTTTGAAAAATGAGAGGGCAAATTTTGGGGGACAACAGTTGCCCCTGTTCAATCTTCTTAAGCCTGAAGAGTTAGATTGGTGAATCTGCCATTTGTGACTCGAAGGTGGAAGATGATTGGACATTAGAGTGCCCAGAAATTTGCACTCGATGATACGATGGTTGATGGTATAGGGAATGGGCTTAAATATGCCATTTGGAGGGATAATGGAAATTTGTTGGAGATGGTTTTGTAGATGCCATCCAGGAATGATTGTTGAACCATAACTGTAAGCTGAAACTAAATGATTATCAGAGTGGCATCCGTGTCTAGAGCGTATCAGAACTGTATCTGAAAGCTGAATCTGAATGAGTATCAGAATGGCATCCATGTCTGGAGCGTATCTGAACTGTATCAAAAGTTGAGTCTGAATGAGTATCAAAATGGCATCAGTGTCTGGAGCATATTTGAACTGTATCTGAGAAATAATCTGAGTGAGTATCAGAATGGCATCCGTGTCAGGAGCATATCTGGATTGTATCTGAAGATTGAATTTGAATGAGTTTCAAGATGGCATCCGTTTCAGGAGCGTATCTGAAATGTATCAAAAGTTGAGTCTGAATGAGTATCAGAATGGTAACCAGGTCTAGAGCGTATCTGAACTGTATCAAAAGTTGAATCTGAATGAGTATTAGAGTGGAATCCGTATCTGGATCGTATATGCACTTCCAGAAGAGGTCTCTGGTTTCCAGAGGAGGTCTTTGATCGTTCATTTGTAATGGGCTTGTGTAGGGCCGCTTCAGGATGAGTCTGTGTAGAACTTCATCTTGGAAAGAGAAGGAACCTTTGTAGGGTTGCTTCATGATGAGTCCGTGTAAAACTTCATCTTGGAAAGAGAAGGAACCTGTGTAGGGTTGCTTCATGATGAGTCCATGTAAAACTTAATCTTGGAAAGAGAAGGAACCTGTGTAGGGTTGCTTCATGATGAGCCCGTGTAAAACTTCATCTTGGAAAGAGAAGGAACCTGTGTAGGGTTGTTTCATGATGGTCGTGTAGATAATTGCCCTGACTTGTTACAGGTATTAATCTGCAATCACTCGTCCGCAGATAGTTTTTGTGGCTTGTTTCAGGTATTAATCTGGAACTTGAAAATGGTAGTTGTTGATTAATCTTATCCTGAAAAAGATAAAATGTTAGCTAATATGCAATGTTATGTTGTGTGAAATGCATAGTATAGTGCATCAATGTTTATGATATATGGATGTGATGTATGCGTATGTGAGCTGATTTGCTGCATTGCTGTTGGGTTGGGAAAATAAATCACTGACTACTGCTGAGGATATGGAGTATAAGTCTTCATGTTGTGAAGTTGAAGTGTTGATGAATTTCTCTTTAGAGAACTAAACTCTGTTGTAAGGGGAACGTCATGTACTGTTTGAAAAATCCTGGTTGGGGAATTCTGAGAAATTTGGCGACTTCTACAGGGGATTGATAAAATGGAAGCTTTGTTTCGTTGGGGATTAAACTGCACACTGCGGGGAATTTTATGGAGATAAACTTAGAGAGATTTCCCTTATCCCTTAAAGCCATCAGCGATTGTCTTTTATTTTGTTTATTTGTAAACAATAATTATGTCCAAATGCATATGTTCAACAATGAATCACTGGACGTTTTTGTAAACAAAACACAAGCAAAAAGAAAAACAGATAGTTTTTTGAACTTTCAAAAGGGATATCTTTGTATTGACTTTGAGTAAGTATTTTTATACAAAGAGACAAACATTCTAGTAAGAGAATGTTGTCGTAAAAATGAAAATTTTGATACAAATAAAAGATAGCTATGTGCAATAATCCCATGCGGTTCCCATTCTGCTATAGTCTTTGCATCTCTGAGCATCTTGTCTATTTGTTGCCTTGTCTGAACATGATTGAATTGATGAGTACCTGAGTTTGTCTGTGGAAGCCAAAGGTTATCCGTACGGTGATCCAACGAGACATAGTCATACACTTTTATTCCCTAACTTTTGTCTGGACCGCCCTTTCGGGTTTTCAGTCCACCGGGATACCCTTTTTTGCCCAAGCTGCCCTTTCGGGTTTTCAGCTTGTCGGGTGTACAGATTTCTTTATTTTATCCCTAATTTTTACCCGAACCTTTTTGGTTCTCTGGGATGCCCTTATTTTTCCTAGGTGTGTCAACCAGCGGGTCTCTTATGTGTAGTATGTTTTGACTATGTCTGCATTTGCAGGGTGCAGCAGGTCATCACCATCCATGATGGTCAAGATTATTGCGCCCCCAGAGAAAATGTTTTTGATTACAAATGGTCCTTCGTATGTAGGAGTCCATTTTCCCCTGGGATCACCTTGCGGTAGTATGATACGTTTGATCACTAGATCTCCAACTTGATACACTTGTCGTCTGACCTTTTTGTTGAAAGCCTTGATCATCCGTTTTTGATACATTTGACCATGACAGACAGCAGTAAGCCTTTTCTCATCAATCAAGTTTAGTTGATCAAGTCCAGTCTGGATCCAATATTCTTCATTCAAACCTGCATCCTTCATAATTCTCAAAGAGGGGATTTGAACCTCAATAGGTAGGACAGCTTCCATGTCGTATAGCAGAGAATAGGGCATTGCCCCAGTTGATGTGCGAGCTGTGGTGCGATACCCGTGGAGAGTGAATGGTAACATCTCATGCTAGTCTTTGCATGTGACTGTCATTTTCTGTATGATCTTTTTAATGTTCTTATTCGCGGCTTCGACAACACCATTCATCTTCGGACGGGAAGGGGAAGAATTGTGATGCTGGATCTTGAATTGCTCGCACAAGGAAGTGATCTTAGTATTGTTCAAGTTTGTACTATTTTTTGTAATGATCCTCTCTGGGATACTGTAACGACAGATGAGATTTTGCTTGATGAACCGGGCGACAACATTCTTGGTAACGGAAGCGAAGGAAGCTGCCTCCACCCACTTTGTAAAATAGTCAATGGCCACCAAGATGAAGCGATGCCCATTGGATGTCGTTGGTTTGATTTCCCCAATCATATCGATCCCCCACATAGAAAACGGCCAAGGAGTCGTCAAGACATTCAGAGGAACCAGAGGTACGTGCACCTTGTCAACATAAATCTGACACTTGTGGCAAGTTCGAGAGTGTTGATAGCAATCTGCTTCCATGGTAGACCAGTAATAGCCTGCCCGTAGGATTTTCTTTGCCATCGTATGCCCACTGGAATGGGTGCCAAAAGTTCCTTCATGTAACTCAGCCATGATCCTTTCAGCTTCAACCTTGTCTACGCACCGAAGTAATACGGACTCATGGTTGCATTTGTAAAGAATGCCATTACTAAGGAAGAATTTAGAAGAGAATCTCCTTAAGAAGTTCTTATCATTTATTGAAGCTCCTTTTGGGTATTCTTGAGCCTCAAAATACCTTTTGACTTCGTGAAACCAAGGCTGGTCCACTACTTCTTCATTATTAATCTCGTGACAGTGTGCTGGTTCATCCTTTCGTTCAATGGTGATCTGGGGAGCCTCGTTATCCCATTTAAGTTTAAACATAGATAACATTGTGGCTAGTGCATCTGCTAGTTGATTTTCTTCTCGCGGGAAATGCTCGAAGGTAATCTTTTCAAAATGTGGGAGAAATGTCAAAACATGTTCTTTGTAAGGGATAAGGTTAGGGTGTTTGGTGTCCCATTCCCCTTTGATCTGGCTAATGACCAAATATGAGTCTCCGAATACATTCAAAGATTTGATCCTCAAGTCTATGGCAGCTTTGAGACCAAAGATGCATGCTTCGTATTCCGCCATGTTATTTGTACAATTGAAGCAGAGTCTTACAGTAAATGGGGTATGACATCCTTCAGGAGATATGAGTACTACACCGATACTGTTTCCGAGTGTGTTAGATGCCCCATAAAAAACTAAGGTCCATCGGGATCCTTGTTCAGGTACGTCATATGGCCTGAATTCTTCATAGTTGTTTACCATCATGATGTCCTCATCTGGGAATTCGAACTTCATGGACTGGTAGTCTTCCACAGCTTGGTGAGCAAGGTGATCAGATAGTACACTTCCCTTTATAGCTTTCTGGGTAGTATATTATATGCCATATTCTGTTAGTATCATCTTCCATCTCGCTATTCTCCCAGAGACCGCAGGTTTCTCGAAGATGTATTTTATTGGATCCATTTTAGATATCAACAAGGTAGTATGGGTCAGCATATACTGTCTTAGCCGGCGAGAAGCCCATGCCAGAGCACAACAACTTTTCTCGAGCAGTGAATATCTTGTTTCACAGTCGGTAAACTTTTTTCTTAGGTAATAAATAGCGGGCTCTTTTTGGCCAGATTCGTCATGCTGCCCCAGCACACACCCCGTTGAATTTTCCAAAATGGTCAGATACATGATCAATGGTATTTCCTCGACTGGTGGCATCAAAACGGGAGGCTCTTGCAGATACTCTTTGATCTTGTCGAAAGCAGTTTGGCATTCGTCATTCCATTTGACCACTTGATCTTTCTTCAGTAATTTGAAGATTGGCTCACATGTAGCTGTCAGGTGAGAAATGAATCTGGAAATGTAGTTTAAACGTCCCAAGAATCCTCTGACTTCCTTCTCAGTACGAGGAGCAGGCATCTCTTGTATCGCTTTCACCTTGGCAAGATCTACTTCAATACCCTTATTGCTGACGACAAAGCCTAGGAGTTTACCAGACCTTACTCCAAACGTGCATTTATTTGGGTTCAACCTCAGCCTGTATTTCTTTAGCCTCTCAAACAATTTCTGTAAGTGATCAAGATGCTCTTCTTCTGTTTGAGATCTTGCTATGATGTCGTCCATATAGACCTATATTTCATGATGTATCATGTCATGAAATAGAGCTACCATGGCTCACTGATAGGTTTCACCAGCATTTTTCAGTCCGAATGGCATAACCTTGTAGCAGAATGTGCCCAATTGTGTGACAAAGATTGTCTTCTCCATGTCCTCACGCGCCATTTTGATTTGGTTGTATCATGAGAAACCTTCCATGAAGGAGAACACTTTGTTTTATGCCGTATTGTCAACTATGATGTCAATATGGGGAAGTGGGAAATCATCCTTACGGCTTGCCCTATTTAAATCTCTGTAGTCCATGCACATTTTTACCTTGCCGTACTTTTTGGGCACGGGAACAACATTGGCAACTCATTGCGGATAGGTGGTGACAACCAAGAATCCAGCGTTGAATTGTTTCATTACTTCTGCTTTAATCTTCTTTGACATATCTGGTCACATGCGGCAGACCTTTTGTTTTACTGGTGGGAAATCATCTTTTGTAGGTAGACGATGTACCACAATATCTGCATCAAGTCCTGGCATGTCTTCATACGATCAGGCAAAGACCTCAACATATTCGTGTAACAACTGAATCATCCGCTCCTTGACACTGGGTTCCAGATTGGCACCCACATTGACCTCTCTTATGTCTTCTTTGGTACCCAGGTTGATTGTATCCACTGGCTCTTCGTGGGGCTGAATGGTTTTCTCTTCTTGCTGTAGTAATCTGGCAAGTTCCCCTGGTACTTCACAATCTTCCTCACCTTCGTCTTCGGCTTGGTAGATTAGATTTTCAGAGTCACAAAAAGCCATAGCAGAACCGTTATCCATGGGATCCCGAATGGATGTAGACCTGCATTGTGAGTGTGAGTGTGTGTAAGGGTATAGCTATCTTTGAAAGAAATGAAAGTGTAAAAAAGAAAAGCAATGAGCACAAAGTTTGTATGCAAAACATCCATGATTCATTGATGTCATATGGAAATGAGATAATAACCCTTACAAATGGTCCATTGTGCCTCGAGTAAGACACAAGGTTTTAAGAGTCTGAATTATTTTAATATTACAGATCCAACAAAATGTAAAGATAAATTACTGTGGCATAAAAGTGATCAGGACAAAATCTCTATCCTCCTAGTTGCTGAGCCTTCCACTAACAGTTGGGAAGATCCAATCCTCCAGGTTGCATCCATCTTCATCTTCCTCCAGCGCATTTACTTTACGGTTGCTGATCTTCAGGGGTGGTCCTCCAGCACGAGCGCGGCGTACAACCTTCTGAGCACCTGAAGTGAAACCCAGACCAAACTTATCAGATTTTTATGGGATATCTGAGAGTTGTCCCCAGATAGTGCACCCACCTTCTTCTATCACTGCCTTGGCATCCTTCAAAGATGACATCCGAAGTTGAGGCCTTGTGATCTTGAGAACTTGAGACACAACCTTGGTCACTGCCACATCTTGCGGGACCTTTTCAAAGTGTTGGAATGGAGTTTCAATAAATTCACCATCTAATTTCACATATCTTAAGTAATTGACATGGCTGATCATATACTCTTCTTCTCCATGAATGGTGATAATCTTCCCTTGAATTGGATATTTCAGCATTTGGTGCAACATAGAAGTAACAGCGCCAGCATTGTGAATCCATGGTTGGCCTAGCAAGCTGGAGTATGAAGGGTGGATATCCATTACATAAAAAGTTGAATCAAACGTTTGGATCCCAACCTTTATGGGGATATCCACTTCCCTATGCACCATCCTTTTTGAGCCGTCAAAAGTTCACAGTACTATGTTGCTTGGTTTCAATGTCAATCCTTCACAGTCAAGCCTATCAAGAGCCTTTTTAGGCAATACATTCAGAGAGGAGCCAGTGTCCACCAAGACATGAGCCAAGATTGTGCCCCTACATTCCACTGAGACATGCAATGCCTCATTATGCCTCCTTCCTCTTGGCGTTAAATCAGCATCCGAGAAACCTAAACCATTATTTGTAGTCAAGCTGGCTATGCAGTCTTGAAACTGATCGGCAGATGTTTCTTGGGGTACATGGGCAGCTTTCAGGAATTTTACCAAGGCTTTTGCATGCGTCTCGGAACATAGTAGTAAAGCCAGCATGGAAATTTTAGATGGAGTTTTCCCCAGTTGCTCAACTACACCGTAGTCGCTTATTTTTATTATCTTTATAATTTCCTCCGTCTCTTTCCGGGAGGTCTCAGGGATAGCCAATGATTGTGCCTTCGTCCGAACAGGTTCAATCAGAATACTTTTACCTCGAGTCTCGGTTAACTCGGCAGCAGGAATGTCAGTAGGAGTGATATCGGGGATTGTAACAGCTTTGTCAGTTGGAGTATTGGTGGATATGATTGTAGGACTGGGAATAGCATTCAGAGGAGCAACAATAATAGAAATGATTAAGGGTCCAGAAACTGCTTTGGGGGGAGCAATTTCTGGAGAGAATATCCTTCCGCTTCGGGTAATCTTGCTAGTCCCTGCAATATTACTGATATCGAAGTTAACTTTCTCGGAACATGAATCTTCGGCAGCTGGCCAATCTTTCTTGATACCATGGTAGTAGACATCCCCTCCATAATTCCATGGTATGGTTTTGTCTGACGAATATGGGACTGGTCCAGGAATTGTAATTATCAAAGGGGTTACTTTTGGAACTGATGTAATTCTAACGGGTATTTTGGTGGTGACCCTGGAAGAATTGGCGGAAATGGTAATGATAGAAACATCATTAAAAGGAACAGGTGTAACAGAAGTTTTTTCAAACAAAATTTCCTTGTTATCTATTAGGCATTGAACGCTTGCTTTCAACAAAGGACAATTGGTTGGTGAGGAAAAACAGAAATGGAAGCTTTCATCACAGCCTGGGAATACACTGGCATTTAATAAGTTCTTTTTTATAGTCAGGAGTGGGGTCATAAGTTCATCAACTGAAGTAACAAACATATCTTCTTCAATGGCGTTGGTAGCATGGCCATATTTGGGAATAGGGGCAGAAATGACATTTGGCTTTTTGGGTGTATCGAATTCAATCTCTTTGGCTTCAATGAGGTCTTGTACTTTGTTCTTTAGAGCCCAACAGTTGTTAGTGTCATGGCCGGGACTCTCAGAGTGGTATGTACAACAGGCATTAGGATGATAGTGAGGAGAGGTTGTGTTAGGGTTCTTTGGAGCTTCTTTCAAAGTCACTAGGTTGGATCTTAACAAATATGGAAATACTTGAGATAGTGTCATGTTAATTCTGGTGAATTGTCTGACTGTTCTTTCCATCCTTGGTTGGTTGTTTCTTTGTTGATCAGGCGCGGGCTTAGGAATCATAACAGCCCCTACCATTGGACAGTGTTCGGCTCTATCTTGATTTCTATGAGGATAAACAACAACCACTTCTTTCTTTCTGATAAATGGCTTCCTTACAGCAGCATAGGATGCATCTTTTTTGAATCTTTCCACTCTTTATCCCAGCTTCTACCCTTTCTCTGGTCAATATCAGTTCAGTAAAACCCGCCAATGAACTCCCAATTAGGTGATTGAATAAGGGATCAGACAAGGTGCCTAAAAACATGTCTACTAATTCTCTTTCAGATAGGGGAGGTTGAACTCTTCCAGCCAAGTCTCTCCATTTTTACGCATAGTCCTTGAAGCCTTCACTTGAAACCATGGCCATACTATGGAGCTGAGTACGGGTAGGCGCAAGATCAGGGTTGTATTGGTATTGTTTGTAAAAGGCTATAGCAAGATCTTCCCAGTTATGAACATTGGCTCTTTCTAAATGATAAAAGCAATCAAGTTGAGTTCCAGACAGACTGTCTTGGAAGAAGTGTACCCATAAATCTTTGTCAGCGGTATGGGGTTGGATTTTCCTCACAAAGGACCGAAGATGCATTTTAGGGCATGAAACTCCGTCATATTTGGAGAACACAGGTGCTTTTAATTTTGGAGTAATTACAATTCCCGATACTAACCCCAACTCCTCAAATTCCAAGCCAGGCACTTTTTGGATTTCCATTTCACTCAATCATTATTCGAGATGTTTATACTTATCATCAGCTGGAGGGTATTGTTCTTCAGAATAGTATTTTTCTTCCTCTTCCTCTTCTAACTCTGACTGGACAACTGTTTCTTTACCCTTCCCATCTTGGTTGCCTTTCTCCCCGGATGTCGTTACAAAGTCTAAATCCCTTCTTGTCTGCCCTTGGAATCTTCTTCCCATGTTTAGAACTCCGATTATCTTCTTTGTCTTATTTTTCTTCTCCTCAGCCAGTAAGGTCTTCAACTCTTCTTATCCTTTGGCTAGAATTAAGAACAACTATTGAAACTGTGCATTCTGAGCTTGGAGGTCCTTTACCATTTTCTCGAGATCCATCTTATTTAAATAAACAGTAGAGAGATTAGGAGACTTGTTGCAAGAAACCTGCTTATGTTATGATGAATGGTAAATGCATATGCAATGATTTCAAGGTTTTTAAGATTCAAATTTGTTTTAGACAAAAAGGAAACACACGTTATATTAATAGATTAAAGTTGGAAATGGGAATCCTCGAGAGTCAGGAGAATTCTTCCAAAGTAGGCACAAGTTGGTAGTCGGGAAATGTGAAGCAATGGTGTAAAGGATCAAAGAATTAAAAGAGCACTTTCACCATGTCCTCATGTGTGTTGGAGGTGACCAAGTTGAGTAGGTGACCATGTCTCTCGGTAAATGGATAATTTTCAGAAATTCTTGAAGCTAGCTCCTTAAGTTGTGGAGGGGTCCTTACAAGGTTGACTTGAATAGTTTTCCTGCGAAGAGAATCCATATCCTACAAAACAAGAACAAAGATAAATCCAAAATACTTGAAATGGTTAGTGGATGTGTATGATGTTATGATGTTCATGATGTTATTTACAAGTATGTATATACAAACAAAGAAAACAAATCCTTAGGTTTAGGCTTGCATGGAGTTTTATAGGTAAGTACCCTCTTGAAGTTTAGTTGGCTGAAACCTACCCTAGTAATAGTAACCGGGTTCTAAGGAGCTCAATATCACTGGTTTGTTTCCTTGGTCATTGTTTCAGCACAAGCCTCTTTAATGGAGACCTAAATATCCCAAGAAATCAAACCTCAATGAGTGTAGTATCGAGTATCTACCAACTTCGGACTGCACCAAAGTCGGTCATCTCACTACATCCTAAAGGCCAAGTTGGTCAAGTAAAGGTTCTAGAAGTTCATTAGTGCTTCATGACATCACTCAACGGCCCCGTATTCTCTTTGATTAACTCAAAGGCTATCGGTACCCACAAATATGTCGCACTAACGTATCTATTGCTTAGACCATGTCGGTATACCCCCGCACAGTTTCCACAACGTATTGCTCCTTACCTATAATGTATCCAAAATCTGGGTAGAGGATTCAAACCCAAACAAATAACCATAATGTAAAGCATACAAGTCAAACAATGAAAGTAAGTAAATGTGATCTAACCCTAAGGTAACCCCACTTTTAGAATTTTCCCTAGCAGAGTCATCAATTCTGTGGTACGGTGGAAGAACTGACTTGAGGGTTTTGCGTTTGATCGTAAATGTTGTAGTTAGCAAGAGTCATCACCGATTTTTCTTTTATCCAAAAGGAAAGGTGAAAAAGCACAGGAAATACCTTTGAGGTTATTTCTTGAGTTCGGGGGGTAGATTATGAAAAGGGAAGGTATTAGCACCCTTTTCATCCATGGTTTTCCATGGGCTCTTAGTTACTTGCTAGATCACTTGCTTTTGTTTGAAATTATGCTTTGTGTGGTTTTTGAAAGTATTTTGTAAAGAGGCCATTGTTTAGGAAATCTTTGTAATGATTCTCGTTCGTAAGAATGTATACAAAGATGTTGATCTTTTGAAAATGTTTTCAATCTTGTAATATGTTTGAAAGTGTATGTGTTTGTTTTGAAATTAGAAAGGATGTTTGTTTTGAAAATGGAGCAAGTAATTAGGAGCAATCTACCTACTCAAATGTATTTCTTGTTCATTTTCTTTTCCTTTGACATTGTTGTCTTACCATTGATTTGGTAAGCAACCCTATCTTTGGATGTAAACGGGACGGGCGTGGGTCATCGTATAACCATGATTAGAAATGTTGTAAGGTATCTTAGAATTATTTTTGAGGGACTTAGATCATTTATAAGGCAACTTAGATAGCGTCATCGAGGGACTATGATCTTGTATTTGCTTGTTTTTTTTCTAAGATACCTTACATGCGTAATATGGCCATTTTGTATAAGGCAACCAAGTGGAATAACCCTAGGGGTGATTGTGTGCAAGTGTGTTGTTTTCATGCTTGTTTTTGTCTTGAATTAGGGTTTCCTAAGTATTGGTTTTAGTCTTTCCATACAAACCCTAATTACTAGCATGTTATATAAAGTGGTAAACCGTGGAAAATAAATATCCTACGCTATTACAATCATTAGGGGAATGGGGTGTACAGAGTATGAATGGGGATTGCAAGTAAAACTAAAATCCTAAGTTACTATTACAACCATTTTGAATGGATAAGAATGTACAAGAAATGTAAAATGAACTTGTTTTGTTTAAGTAAAGAAATAAGTTTTGTTTAAGAAAATATTTTGATCTTTTTATGTTAAAAGAAATAAAATAAGACATGTAAAAATGTAAAATGTTTTTGGTGTTTTTGATTAGTGAAAATAGAAGTGATAGAAAAAATAATAAATAAAAAAGAAAATAGAATTAGTGCATTGCTGAAATAAAAGAGATCAGAAGTTCTGACTCTGGCGTGCTGCAAAAAACAGAAATCATATTAGTAGAAATAGGTAAAGTCAGAATTTCTGGGTCCGTTGGGAACAAAGAAGATTTCAGAAGTTCTGATGTCCACTGGCAGAACTTCGTCTCCCTCTCCATGCTAGTCAGAACATTTGCAACTGAGTCATTTCTCAACAAAACGGAAGATCCGCATATAACAATTATGGGAGGTTTCCTAATGTTTCAGAAATAAGAGGTATCAGAACTATAAATCAGAAGCAAGCATGAATTGCGTATCCTAATTCCGAGTCCTAATTTCTTCAAGAAGTTCTAGACTGAAATTCTCCCTACTTAGGCAAACATACATGGAATGTATGAATATATACTGAATCAGAGTCAGGATGTCTACATTGTGTTTTTGAACATGCAAATTTGACAATGCTTAAGTAATATGATGAGAGTCAGCAGAAACTTACCTTGCATTTGCAAAATAATCTATGAGCTAGAGTCTGGTTCTGACCGCTTGTGATGTTCTGAACAGCTTCCTCACATGTTCAGCAGGCTGGAAACTTTCAACTTGGGTTATGAATAGTTAGAAAATTCTGGAACAGCCAAGGGGAAAAGTTCTAACTTCTTTGAGGTGGATGTGGATGGAGAGTGTTATAGTCTGAACACAAAATTTAGGATAGCTTCTAATATGTAAATCAGAAACTGTATGGATGGTTTTGGTCAAAAAACACTTGAGGAAAAATGGAGTTTTTAAATGCAAGAAATCAAAAGCTAACAGGTTTTATATTGTGTTTGCAGTTTTGGATTCTTGGAATTTTAGCAGGGGTTCAAGGCTTTTTCTTTCTCCAATTTTTGATCCTTTTACAGTTGCCAATGAAGTCCAATTTATAGGCAAAGGTTTAGTAGTTTGGAGGGGTCAAGGAGCACAACCATCTTATGTTAGGCGCTGACTTATTCTTGAAGTAAGTTCAAATGGGTATGGTGGTTAGCAATTTTAGTAGCGCCTAAGCTGGATTTGTAAGTAGGAATTAAGGAAATGTAACCTCAAAAGAAAAAGCAACGTATGGGCCCATCACACTTTTGTACAAAAGTTTGCTTTTCCAAGACAGTAAAGGTACTTCTATGTCACACGTGGGGAAATCTTTTTGATAAAGACTCAAAAGTGGTTGTGAGCATTAAATGGTGATGAGATTTATCAAACTATAAATCCTGCAATGTGAGATTCTATATCATTGCTTAATTCTGGATCAGAAGTTCAGCTTCATCTTAACTTAGAATAGACATCCAACTTCTGATCTTTGTATCTCCTTGCTCCAGCATGTTCTGAAGGAGCTCTCAGACTTTCCAGGAAGCTTGCAGCATGCTTTGTAAACCTTCTTTGAATTGCTCTTGCCACATCTGACTGAACCTATGTGAAGACTGGCCCAGAAGTTCTAACCAAACTCAGTCTTGAAAGTGTCCAGAATTTGCTGAGTGCTTCAGTTTCATGGACGTGTCTTTGGACATTTATAACTTAAACATCCAGCATTTCCAGGAGAAGTTATGTTCTGCAATATTTTAGCTATTATTGATATCTAAAACTCTTGTGTTAGAAGTTATTCCAAAATCAACTTGCATCATGGTGATAATCTGATCAGAAGTTCTGAGCTTGTCATATTTCTTAAACACTTAGAAAAATTCTAAGTATTTAGAAATTTGATTTTTCCAAAGTAATTTTGACTTTTGAATTTCTTGATGAAACAAACTTCATATTTCAACATGTCTTGATGAAATATGATCCTTGAAACTTGATTTTGATCCAAAAGTCAAAGTTTGACTTTTTTAATGTGCAAATTACCATTCTGCCCTTTTTCATGATTTTCTTGAAAAATTTGTAATTCTAGACTTGAAATTGGACGGGAACAAACCTGAGGGTCCAGGGTGATCCTTTGAGAAATGAGAGGGTAAATTTTTGGGGACAACAATATGCATACTACCAACAAAAAGCATTAAAAGCATCAAAATATCTCAAAGAAAATACAATGCAAGAAAATCAGCTAGACATGAAATACTTAAGAAAAAATAAGACTTAACCTAAAATTTTACTCTATTGACAAACTTTAGACCGTATGCATGATGAAAATTAGATAGAAATGGTGACCAATCACATATTTTCTGGTAGATCCATGATCTTAACCACTATGGACGACGACGACCTTCCGCATCCTATAAATGCGGACATAGTTAAAAGATATTACGCATGAACAAAGACCCGCTAGGTCGACTGGCCTAAGAAAAAATTAGGGCATCCCGGCGAACCAAAAGGGTTTGGGCAAAAATTAGGGATATACACGGAAACAATTTGTACACCCGGTAAGTCGAAAACCTGAAAAGGCGGCTTGGGCAAAAAAGGGTATCCCGGTGGACTGAAAACTCGAAAGGGAGGTCCAGGCAAAAGTTAGGGATTTAAAGCGTATAACTATGTCCCATTGGATCACCTTACAGCCAATCTTCAGTATCAACGGTCAAGCTCAAACGATATTAATTAATCCAATTAGCTTCAGACAAGTAGCAAAGGGATGAGACGCTCGAAGACATAAAAGCAATAGCAGAATGGGAACCCAATGGGATTATTTTACATAGTTGTTTTCTTTGTATGCTATTTTGTAAAGTTTTATTCTTATGACGACATTCTCTTATTGGGATGTTCGTCTCCTTGTACAAAAATGCTTATTCAAGTGAATACAAAGTTATTCCTTTGAAAGTGCAAAACTATTTGTTTTTATGTTTTGTTTGCGAAAACGTCCAGTGAATATTTTTTAACATATGCATTTGAGTATGATTACTGCTTACAAATATACGCACACAAAAAAACAGAAAGACAATTACTAATGGCTTTAAGAAACATGACAATGTCTAAAGGCCATCTGCAAAATCCCCGTAGATATTTCCTCCAGCAGGTACCTTCTCCAGCAGGTACAAAGGTAGAGGCATCCTGCTACAAGGTCACTGCCATATTCTTAGTATGGAGCCTAATGGTGTCAAGTATTCTCATATCCCCGGCAGAGTAAAATTTCCAATTACTGCTCCAAAAATTCCCCAGTAACGTCGCCAAGCTTCTTAGGATTCCCCGGCAGGACTTCATAAAAATCCCCAAGAAAGTTCACGAAGTTTCTCTTCTTCAATAGAGTTCATTTCTCTAAACAATGGAGATCCATCTCTCAGCACTTCAACTTCAAAAAAATATGAAGACTTACGCTCGTCGTCCCCAGCAGCAGTCAAGGATTCATTTTCCCCAGTCTAGCAACACCTCAGTAGAACAACTAATACGTTAATACATTGCATTCATACATCACTTTACAAACATTATAACATCTAAGACACAAATGCATATATCGCAATCTCATTTATTTTGAGAACATAATTACTCGTACATCTCATTCATCATGACACTGCACATAGCTGACTCGTTACCTTTTTTAGGAAAGTTAGCAAGCAAACAAATGTCATTACCAATTTTCAACAAAGTTTCAGATTAATACCTGAAACAAGATAGGACAACCATCTGTGAACAGATTGATTGTAGCTCAATTCATGAAATAGGATGGGGTGACTACTTACACGATAAACACTTCCTTTAGACCTCTGATGGTTTAGTTTAAATCGATCAATGGTTTATCCTTATTCCATTCTGGTAGACACTTTCGCTGGTTCAAATAAATCGCTCAAAATATTTATTCTGATTCTTTTCTAGTTAAAGATTATTCAAGACCTCTGATGGTTCAGTTTAAATAGATTAATGGTTTATCCTGATTCGGTTCCGGTAGACACTTCCTCTGGTTCAAATAAATCGCTCCAAAGATTTATTCTGATTCTTTTCCAGTTAAAGATTATTCAAGACCTTTGCTGGTTCAGTTTAAATTGATCCATGGTTTATCCTGATTCCATTATGGTAGACACCTTCTCTGGTTCAGTTAAATCGCTCCAAAGATTTATTTTAATTCTTTTCCAATCAAAGATTGTTTGAGACCTATGTTGGTTTAGTTTAAATCGATCAATGGTTTATCCTAATTCCTTTCCGGTAGACACCTTCTCTGGCTCAGTTAAATCGCTCCAAAGATTTATTCTGATTCTTTTCCAGTTAAAGATTATTCAAGACCTCTGTTGGTTCAGTTTAAATTGATCAATGGTTTATCCTGATTCTGTTTCGGTAGACACTTTCTCTAGTTCAAATAAATCGCTCCAAAGATTTATTCTGATTCTTTTCCAGTTGAAATCAAGCTCAGACTTAGTCTAATTTCTATCGACAATTTCCTTGGGATGGCATTTATAAGTCCACCTCCGACAATTCTCCACTTCTCCAAATGACATCTTTAAGCCCATTCCCTATACAATCAACTAACACATCATCAAGCGCAAATTTATGGGCACTCTAGTGTCCAATCATCTTCTACCTTCAAGTCACGAATGGAAGACTCGCCAATCTAACTCTTCGGGTTTAAGAAGATTGAACAGGGGCAGATGTTGTACCCCAAAATTTTCCCTCTCATTTCTCAATATTTTTCTCACAAAATTCCTACTGGGTCAAGTTTGCACAAGTACAATTAGATCATATTGGATTTCCAAGCACCGGGTTAAAGAGGAAACTATTGAGAGAGGAAAGAAGATAAATTTTATTTTTTGACAAAATTGAAGAAAAGCAAGTTTGCTTCGATTCATACAAAGCTTCGACTGAACGTTGCTTCATTTCATGCTCAACTTCGACTGGATTCTCCTCTACAAGCTAGCTTCGACTTGGAATTTGTTTCCCTTGAAACAGCTTCCTTCGATTCAGAAGGCAAGGGCCTTCTGAAAGCCTCCTTCGATTCAGAAGTTAGTGGTTTCATGCTGGTCCCTTTTCGATTCAGAGGTAAATGGCCTTCTGAAAGTGCCCTTCGATTCATAAGGCAATAGCCTCCTACAACTTTCCTTCGATTCAGAAGTCATTGGCCCATTGCATGATTCTTTCGATTCACAAAGCCAGGACTTCCTTCAGGCCAGCAGGCACAAGGCAATGGCCTCCTGCAGCTTTCCTTCGACTCAGAAGCCAATGTTCTGGCATGTTTGCTGTAACACCCCAATTCTACCCCGGCAATTATATAAATAAATCAGAGTTATAAAATTCAATCATGCAAACAAATCGGGATGCCACAAATTCTTCTATCAAAATTCATTGCATTCATCGTGGATATATAACACTTTTAAAACATTGGATGAACCATCATCATAACATCTTTAATTAAACAATTCGACATCTACGCAGTAGAATTCTTAATAGCATTTTTATCATCATTACAACAACTTCAAACTAACACATAGTTAATAATAATCAACTTAAAGTTCCACAACTGAAAAATCGACAATAAAAAACAGCAAGCGTTCATCCCCCCCGAGTGTTACACATAAGAGCAATGACACTGACTCGAACTAATGAAGGTATACAACCTTCACTCTCGGTTACCTGCACGTTACCAACACAAGGGCAACATTGAAACATAAGGGGTGTGATATATAACAATATAATAAAGCGCATGATAATTAATTTATTAAATTAGATCACATAACATCACCACTTCTCATCTCATAAACAACAATAATCACAACGATAATACACATTTACAACATCATTACGCACTTCTTTATGCAATCAAATAATGCGACTCAATACTATGCAAATGCATGTGGTACCATTGGAGCAGAACTCCCATCTCAAAAAAATTTGCCAATTAATAGAGGCATTGACAAGGTATAGCCTTCATCTCAAAATTCGCCAATACAGGCCATCTCAATGAGCATAAGCTCCATCTCAAAATGCAATGTATGCGACACAATCATGAATGTAATAACAACACCAAAATTAAAAACATCTCAATGCAACACCATCATTGGCCAAAGACCTACATCTCAAAAGCATCTCAACGTCTCATCATCACATATCATATCATCATAATAATTCATCAAACATCATTTATTTATTACAAATTATCAACACAACATCATTAATAACTCCTCATCAACAACTCGGTTGTAAATTAATACTACAGTAATTCATACTATTATTTTGTACTTACATTGTTACTGTCACTAATCCTACTGTTATAATTCAGACAGCAGCCTCTAAGCATCTAATTTGCATCATTCTGCACGAATCCAACGCAACGATCAACATGGGAATTAACTCTAAATCCTAAATTGGCTAGTAGGACTACACTTCCTATTCTTCATTTTAAACCTCTAGAATAAATTTCATCGCGTTAGCTATTCAACGCTTCGAACGACATCTCAAACGCCATCCTAAAACTCAAGTTACAACACTCTAAAACTGAATCTTCCAAAAATCAGACAATATGGGTCGACGCAAAACCCCTTGGATCGACGCGTACTGCTCTAATTGCACAAATTGAGTCGACGCATCCCCTCATGGATCGACTCATCCTGAGTGTTGCACACAACATGTATCGACACATGCATCCCACGTATCGACTCGTCCTGAGTCTTTCAACCTTCATGTATCGACACAAGCCTCTTTGTGTCGACTCATACTGAGTCTCCAAACCCTCATGTATCGACACATCATGTTTGAGGTCGACACATCCTGATCCTTCCTACATAATTCTACAATTTTTCTCTGCATTCCACTACGGGATTCATGTTTTTAACCCTACAAACTTAATATAATCATGGATAATCATCACTTACAATCATACTATAATTCAACATCAATTAAACAATATCGGGATATCATTATTCATCTAAAATTCATCAATTATTTATCATACATCATCATATACATTCAATTCAAGGACAAGACAACAATCACCTCTAATCCCACATATCAATCATCATGAACCCAGTTATAGAGTCAGAACCCCACCCTTACCTTGAATTGAAGGTTGCTCTACAATTTTTCGGTTGAATTCTCGTTCTACCGTTTTTCCAACAGCTTCACGTTCTCTTCTCAATCCTTATTCTTCCACTGCTTCTTTCTTTTCTATTCTTTCTAACAACAATAAAATAACCCTATTATTCTTTTTATTCCTTATTGGGCTCCAAACTCATATACCCCCTTATTACTTCTATTCCTTCAAAATAAGCCGACACCACATAATATTATACTTCTAATATTATTTATCCACTTAATAAAATAAATCCAATTAATCACCACAGAACTTTACAAATATTCCAACAATAATTTAATTAAATAATTAATTAAATTACGAGTGTTACAACTCTCCCCCACTTAAAATATTTTCGTCCTCGAAAATTTACCTTAATCAAACAACTCAGGGTAGGAGTCCCGCGTCTTGCTCTCTAACTCCCAAGTCATGCTTTCACCAACAGCTCCTAGCCAAACCACTTTAACCAAGGCAATCTCTTTGGCCCTCAGAGTCTTCATTTCACGATCCTCAATCTGTACAGGCATCGTCTCCACCGTAAGATTATCCCGTACTTGCACATCGTCCATATGAATCACATGAGATAGATCTGAAATATACTTCCAAAGTTGAGACACGTGAAATACATCATGAAAATTCGAAAGATTAGGCGGTAAAGCCACTCTATAAGAAAAATTCCCCACTCTCTCCAAAATCTGATACGGTCCAATAAAACGAGAAGTGAGCTTCTTAGACTTCAATGCTCGCCCAACACCAGTCACAGGTGTAACTCTCAAAAACACATGATCACCAGCTTGAAATTCTAAATCTTTCCTTCGCTTGTCATGATAACTCTTTTGTCTACTTTGTGAAGCTTTCATCTTTTCTAAAATTAACTTCACCTTCTCAGTAGTCTCACGAACAAGTTCAGATCCAAGTACTACACTCTCACTAGATTCAAGCTGTGATCGGTGGGAATGAGAACTGACTGTTTTTGGAATGCTGGTTCGCGTTTTGCGTTTGTTTTTGCAAAAATGTCGCGGTAAGCAAGAGTCGCCACCGTCTTTTATTTTATCCAACAAGGAAAGGACAAAAGCATAGAAAAATTCCTTTTTGAGATATTTCTTGGGTTCGGGAGGTAGATTATAGAAAGGGAAGGTGTTAGCACCCTTTCTATCCGTGGTTATCCACGGGCTCTTAGGTACTTGCTCATTGTGTTTTCAAAATTGCTTTTCTTTGTGTTTGTGGGTTTAAGAGAGTTTTTTGTTTGAAAGGAGTGTAAGTGCGAAAAGTTTTGTTTTGTTTTAAAAGGAGCAAGTACTTAAAAACCATCTACCTACTCAAAAAAGGAATTAATCTGTACAAATGTCCTTTAGACAATGCTATCCCACTATTGAGGAGTAGGTAGCACCGTCGTTGGAGTTTTCGGGTCAATTCGATTAAGGGACGTGCGGTCACTAAAGCGATGTTAGGACGTCTTAGCGGTAACCCTAATGTCTTAGATCATTTTATCCGAGGCAACCGTTTCGAGGCAACTTATGATCTTTGGACAAGAGGGCGACCTCTAAAACTTCCTATACTTAATGACCACGTTTGAGGCAACCAAGTGAGGTGTACCCTAAGAGTGGCATGTGCAAGTGTGTTATTTCGGTTAATTTTATCTGTACATGTCATGGGTGAGCTATTGTTGATTTTAAGTTCATACATTTGATCTTGTCATGCATTCCCTATTTTCAAACATCTAACAATGTATAGTTGCGAAATTTAAATTGCGGAAATTAAATCTAGACTATTACAAGGCGTCGGGTATTTACATCGCCAAAAACAAACCCTTTAATTTAAATTGCGGAAAGTAAAATAAAGCGATAAAATAAAGTCATAATTAAAAGCTATTACATATTGGAAACAATTACAATATTGGATAAAATGATACGCGTGCGAGAAATTAAATCGGGCGAGTTTTTAGGGTTTTGACCCTTTTTTGAAAGAAAGCATGTTTTTTGTTATTTTTTGAATTTATGGAAATTAAATCTAAGTTAATAATTAAATTAATTAATTAAAAATATTTTTTTGTTTTTTATATTTAAGGAAATAAAATAAAAATTAATTAAAAGTTAGTAAAACCTAATATTCTAAATTGATTTTAATTTATTGCAAAAATGTTAAAATTAACCTAATTAACACTAAATTAATTAATTAATATTTATTTACAAAAATAAAATAATGAAATTAATAAAAATAACATTTTTTGTGTTTTTGATTTTATGAGAAAAAATTAATTATTTGGTTAATTAAATAATAATAATAATAATAATTAAGTAAAGCAAATAAATAAAAAAAGAAAATATAAAGAAATAACCCATGGGGAGGGTGTTGGGCCCAGATTGAGGTTTGTTCAGCAATTCCTTTGGCCCAACAGGCGCAGACCTGTATTGACTTTGCTGATTCCATGTGACACATTGACTAGGCCTCACCATAGACCTTCATCCCTGAACTGCCAGATCTGGCCTGGGGCCATCTGGCGCCTCAAGATCTGAGGGAGTATCATGTACCACAAGCCTTGTCTTGCACCGGAATATCTGAAAGAAAAATTCAAGAAATATGTTGGGGACCTGGGATTCGAACCCAGGTCCCATGGGATTTGGAACTAATGCGTTTTCCAGCTGAGCCAATGTATTTAGTTGTTAGTGGAATAGGTAATGGACATTATATATAAAAACAATCAATTATGCTGGAATAAAAAAAACTCGCGCCAAAACATGAATGGGCCAATGAAGACGAGCCACGTCTTCATCTTCTCCAATGGCCCTGGTTTATTTCCTGCGGATTTGAATTCGTAGAAAAATCCGTGGCTTGCTTCTAACATGAATTCCAGGCCACATAAATACAAACTAAAAACACCAACGTGTTCGTCTCTCCTCCCTGAATACAACCATGACCATTATTTGTCTTGATTTTGCCTGTATCAAAAATGCCTAAAAACAAGGAATGGAAACCCTAGGTTCGGGTATTGCGTTAAAGGCCATGAAAACGAAATCAAATAATGTAGAAATGTTGGAAATTGGACGTTAAGCATGATTATACAAAAAATTTGACAAAAAGATGCAAGAACATGGATTCACGATTTCAAGTTCAGAGCTATGTTCAAGAACACTTACAACGCTTTTCAGGTGGTTTCAGGACTTGCTTTTGATGGCAATCGCTTCAGTGGACCTCAGGCAAGGAGATAGCGTTGAGTTTTTGGACTGAATTCGCCTCCAACCAAGATTTTGATCTCACACTTTTTCAAGCTTTTTTCAGTTTTGGTTTGGCCGTTTCTGTTACTTTCAGGTTGTGTTCTTTGTATGTCTAGCTTGTACATGTATATTAGAAGCAATTAGGTTAAAAACTTGGGCTTGAATCCATGTGACTTGATGAATTGAGATATGATTTGATTCCTCCATTAAAGGCCTTCAAATTCTTTCCAAATCCAAGATTTTATGCATGATATGACTTGGCACGAATTTGATTGAGTGTATCATGATAATTGAAAGCTGTAATGATCAAAAAGATATCAAGCTATTAAGATTTGGATTTTATTTTGATTTAAATTGATTAAAAATGAATTAAATCAATAAAAATCAAATAAAATAGAAAAATTAATAATTGGTCATGAAATTGAATATAGGACACGTGTGTGGTGTGACAAGATCAAATCAAGTGGAAAAAAGTGGTCCCTTTTGACAAAAATTGGAGTTTTGAGGATAGTTGACTTTTGGCACTTTTGGAAAAATGCCCAACTTCAACAATGCATAACTTCTTCAATTTGGAACTTTTGGAAGTGTTCTTGGACTTTTTAGAAACCTTGAGATATCCTTTAATAAACCCTTTTGGTCTCATCTAATTTTGATATTCCATGCTCAAGTTATAAGCTTTGGCAAAAAAGGTGTTTTTGTTGACTTTCAAAAATGACCTATAATGTCCAAATTTGTAACTTTTTGTGAGTGCATTTCTTGATCTTGGGGTGTGAAGATGGATTGTAGGAAATTTAATCCTCTTAAAAATGAGATTTGGATGGGTCATTTATCATAAAGCATGAGAAAGGTATGCTTGGTCAAAGTTGAGTTGACTTTTCCTACAAAACCCTAATTTAGCAACTTTTGAATCTTGATGAATATTGAGTAATCCTTGATGAATCATGATCAACCCTTGATCAAATGATGAATTATCCTTAAAAATGAGAATTTTGACAAAAATCTTGAGGTTTGACTTTTTGTAGGTCACAGTTGACTTTTGCCCTAACACAGTCGATTTTTGGACCCTTTGAGCAATTGACTGAGCAAACTTCCTCTACAAGGCTTGAAACTTGACATTGATGACCTTGAGAACATATTAGGACATTGGGGAGTACTTGAGGTAATTTGGATGTAAGGACCTTGATGCAACACAAAACCCTAATTTTGAATTGACTGCCTTAGGAGATGATTTGACAGTCCAACTCTTGAGCCATCTTGAACAACTTGGAGATTATTCTTGAGAGGTTTTGAGAAATATGGGAGGGAAAATTTTGGGGTACAACAGTTACCCCTGTTCAATTTTCTTAAACCTGAGTATATAGATTGGCTTTCGAGGCTTTCGTGATCCGAAGGTGGAAGATAATTGAACACTAGAGTGCCCGGAAATTTGCACTCGCATGGTGTAGTATCAGCATTGTAATGTCGGGAATGGGCTTACAGATGCCATTTGGAGATTGTTGATAGGAGGATGGGCTTACAGATGCCATCTGCAGGAGTGTCGATCGCATCAGAGATTCCTTAGCGAGAACTTGCATACCTGTTGTTGTAGAAGATTCCGCTGGGGAAGCCTGACTTTTGTTGAGATTTAGGAACTTGCCTGTACTTCAACTGAGAGAATACCTCGGCTGAGTCTTAAGAACTTGTCCATAATTAAACTGGGGAGAAACATCTTCATCAAGATTTAGGAACTGTCTGGTCTTCAACGTAGTATACCGTTGAAATTACAGAACTCGTCCACACTATGACGGAGGAAAACATCAAGATCTAGGAACTGACTAGTGCTCAACGTAGTATACCGTTGAGGTTATAGCACTCGTCCACACTATAACATAGGGAAACATCTTCATCAAGATCTAGGAACTGTCTGGTCTTCAACGTAGTATACCGTTGAAATTACAGAACTCGTCCACACTATGACAGAGGAAAACATCAAGATCTAGGAACTGACTAGTGTTCAACGTAGTATACCATTGAAGTTATAGCACTCGTCCACACTTTGACATAGGGAAACATCTTCATCAAGATCTAGGAACTGTCTGGTCTTCAACGTAGTATACCGTTGAAATTAGAGAACTCGTCCACACTATGACGGAGGAAAACATCAAGATCTAGGAACTGACTAGTGTTCAACGTAGTATACCGTTGAAGTTATAGCACTCGTCCACACTTTGATGTAGGGAAACATCTTCATCAAGATCTAGGAACTGTCTGGTCTTCGACGTAGTATACCGTTGAAATTAGAGAACTCGTCCACACTATGACGGAGGAAAACATCAAGATCTAGGAACTGACTAGTGTTCAACGTAGTATACCGTTGAAGTTATAGCACTCGTCCACACTTTGACATAGGGAAACATCTTCATCAATATCTAGGAACTGTCTGGTCTTCAACGTAGTATACCGTTGAAATTAGAGAACTCGTCCACACTATGACGGAGGAAAACATCAAGATCTAGGAACTGACTAGTGTTCAACGTAGTATACCGTTGAAGTTATAGCACTTGTCCACACTATGACGTAGGGAAATTGTCGAGATTGAGAACCTTATCTGAAATTCAACCGATGATTATTCAATTGAGATTTAAGAACCGGTCAGGTCTTCGACATAGCTGAGAACTTTAATTGTATCTTTCTTGAAAGGTAAAGGTCAGTCATATGCAATGCATGATATGGATCAGGCAATGATGTTCTCAAAATAAATGAGATTGTATGGTATGATGCGCATATGCATGTATCATGATGTATGAAATGTGATGTTTTAGCTGGGGAAAATAAATCTCGGAGCTGCTGGAGAATAGAGTTGAGTTCTTCGTTTCCGCTGGGGATGATGAACGAAGATGATTATGAGAATAAACCTGCAGGAGAAAAGGACTCCGTTGGGGAATAAACTGATAACGAGATTACTCTGTGGGGAAGAGATGCTCTGCTGAGGATTCAAACGATAAACTCCGCTGGGGATTCCGCTGACAAACTCTGCTGGGGATTTCAACGATAAACTCTGCTGGGGATGGATTACCGTTGCTGGTGATACAGAATCTGTTGAGGATTGAACTCATGTTTGGGGAAAGAAAGAACATTGCTGGGGATGATCTTTCAGTTGCAACTTCCTGGGGATAACCCTGTTAGACTCTTGTGGGGATAATCCTCTGAATTCTGCTAGGAATGATTCTCTGAACTTGGCTGGGGAGATTTATTTTTGTACTCCGTTGGGGATAAACTTACAGAGTCTACTGGGGAAGATGATTCAACTCTGTTGAGGAAGCTCTTTTCAGACCGTACTGGGGAAATGGCTCCACTGGGGTATCTTGTATTCCGCCGGGGAACATTCTTATACTCCATTGAGGAATATTAAGCCTGCCGGGGATATTCTGATACTTGCTGGGGAATATTCTTATACTCCGCTGGGGAATATTAAGGTCTTCTGGGGATACCCAGCCTTTTTAGGGCTGATGGTAGACGAACTCTGCTTGGGGAGAGTATTGCTGATTTGTTCACGGTTGCAGGTTTTAGCTGAGAGAGCTACCATTATTGTCTTACTCTGAGGGGAGTGAAAGTATCTTAGCCATATTCTTTGGCTGAACCTACCTTTATACCTGGTGAACAAAGCAACTACACAGTTCAGACAATTCTTATTCCCTCTGCTTCTGATATTACCAGTATTTCATCTTTGTTTCGCATGTAAATATTTATGAGTAGCAATTAATGTCAAATGCATATATCAAAAATGAACATTGGACGTTCTTTGCAAAATAAAACAGATAAAGGAAAAACAGTTTGAAATTTGTGTGAAAATGAATTTTATTGATTTTGAAGTTTAGCCTGTAAATAGGCATTTTTGTACAAGAGGCTGACGTCCTAGTAAGAGAACGCCGCCGAACAAACAGAATTTATACAATTTATGAAAAGAAAACAAAACAGCTATGTGAACAATCCTACTGGGTTCCAACTCTGCTATTTCCTTTATGTCCTTGAGCATCTCATCACTTTGCTACTGGTTGAAGGTGAATCAGATTGATTAGTGTCGTCCGAGCTTGATAGTTGATACCGAAGTCTGGATGCAAGGTGATCCAATGAGACATAGTGTTACGCTTTAATCCCTAATTTTTGCCTGGACCGCCCTTTCGGGTTTTCAATCCACTGGGATACCCTTTTTTGCTCAAGCCGCCTTTTCAGGTTTTCGACTTGCCGGGTGTACAGATTTTTTATTTTCATCCCTTATTTTTGCCCGAACCCTTTTGGTTCGCCGGGAAGCCCTTATTTTTGCCTAGGCCAGTCAACCTAGCGGGTCTTTGATTATGCGTAGTATCTTTTCAGTGTGTCTGCATTGACGGGGTGAGGAAGGTCGTCACCATCCATGGTGGTTAGAATCATAGCTCCTCCTGAGAAAATGTTCTTAACCACAAATGGCCCTTCGTAAGTAGAGGTCCATTTGCCCCTGGGATCACCTTGAGGTAGAATAATGCGCTTGATTACCAGGTCCCCAACTTGATACTCTTGTCATCTAACTTTCTTGTTAAATGCCTTGATCATCCGTTTTTGGTATGTCTGACCATGACAAATAGCAGTAAGTCTCTTTTCGTTGATTAGGTTCAGTTGATCAAGTCGGGTCTGAATCCAGTCATCTTCACTCAAACCTGCATCCTTCATGATTCGAACATAGGGTATCTGAACTTCAATAGGCAAGACTGCCTCCATGCCATAAACCAAGGAATAGGGTGTGGCCCTTGTTGACGTCCGTGCAGAGGTACGGTACCCATGAAGAGCAAATGGTAACATCTTGTGCCAGTCTTTGTATGTCACTGTCATCTTTTGCACGATCTTCTTAATGTTCTTATTAGCCGCTTCGACAACTCCATTCATCTTCGGCCGGTAGGGAGAAGAGTTGTGATGTTGTATCTTGAATTGCTCGCAGAGCTCAATGATCATCTTGTTGTTGAGATTGGTACCATTGTCCATAATGATCCTCTCTGGTACAACGTATCGACAAATCAGATTGTGCTGAATGAACCGTGCCACGACGTTCTTGATTACAGTAGAAAAGGAAGCTACTTCAACCCACTTCGTAAAGTAATCAATAGCTACCAGGATGAAACAATTCTCGTTGGATGCCGTAGGTCTGATCTCGCCAATCATATCGATGCCCCACATTGAAAAAGGCCAAGGTGTCGTCAAGATGTTCAGAGGTACTGGAGGTATGTGCACCTTATCAGCATAGACTTGGCACTTGTCACATGTTCGAGAATGCTGATAACAGTCGGCTTCCATTGTGGACCAATAATATCCTGCCCGAAGAATCTTCTTTGCCATGGTGTGTCCACTGGAATGAGTTCCAAAAGTACCTTCATGTAACTCCGCCATGATCCTTTCTGCTTCATTCTTATCCATACAACACTGTAAAGTTGAATCATGGTTACGCTTGTAAAGGATGCCATTGCTGATGAAGAACTTCGCCGCGAACCTCCTCAAAAACTTCTTGTCATTAACAGATCCACCCTCGGGGTATTCTTGAGCTTCAAGATACCTCTTCACCTCATGATACCAGGGCTTTTCTGTTACTTCTTCAGTCTCAAGATCACAATAATGTGCAGGTTCGTCCAATCTTTCAATGATGATTCGGGGAGCTTCGTTGTCACAATTGACTTTGAACATAGAAGACATCGTATCCAGCGCATCCGCCAACTGATTCTCCTCTCTAGGGAAGTGTTCAAAGGTTATCTCCTCGAAATGGGGAAGCAACGTCAATACATACTCCTTGTAAGGAATAATATTTGGGTGTTTCGTATCCCACTCGCCTTTGATCTGACTGATCACGAGAGCGGAATCTCCGAAGACACTTAGAAACTTAATCCGTAGGTCAATTGCTGCTCGAAGACCCATAATGCATGCTTCATACTCCGCCATATTGTTGGTGCAGTTGAAACATAGTCGGGCGGTGAATGGAGTATGAGAGCCTTTAGGAGATAAGATCATGGCGCCAATGCCATTACCCAAAGCGTTCGAAGCTCCATCAAAGTACATAGACCATTGGGATCCTTCCTCAGGTCCTTCATCCGGTCCAGGTGTCTCACAATCAGTTACCATCATGATATTCTCGTCCGGAAATTCAAAGTTCATAGACTGGTAATCATCCACTGCCTGATGTGCCAAATGGTCTGCCAATACACTTCCCTTAATTGCCTTTTGGGTCGTATACTGGATGTCATACTCAGTCAAGATCATCTGCCATCTTGCTATTCTTCCGGACAAGGCAGGCTTTTCGAAGATATACTTGATGGGATGCATCTTTGATATCAACAGAGTAGTGTGAGTCAACATATACTGTCTCAGCCGGCGAGCAGCCTATGCCAAAGCGCAGCAAGTTTTCTCGAGCAGTGAGTATCGGGTCTCACTGTCGGTAAACTTTTTGCTAAGGTAATAAATAGCATGCTCTTTTCGGCCAGACTCGTCATGCTGCCCCAGCACACACCCCATTGAGTTGTCGAGCACTGTCAAGTATAAGATCAGAGGTCTCCCTTCATCTGGTGGCATCAGGATGGGTGGCTCTTGGAGATACTCTTTGATCCTTTCGAAAGCGGCCTGGCATTCATCATTCCAACGTACCACTTGATCTTTTTTCAGTAGCTTGAAGATTGGCTCACAGGTAGCAGTCAGGTGTGAGATGAACCGGGCGATGTAATTCAGTCGTCCTAGAAAGCCTCTGCCTTCTTTCTCTGTTCTGGGAGCTGGCATCTCTTATATAGCTTTCACTTTTGCCGGATCCACTTGAATACCTTTGTCTCTTACAATGAAACCCAACAGTTTACCAGATCTCACCCCGAAGGTGCACTTGTTCGGGTTTAACCTTAGCTTGTACAACTTCAGCCTGTCAAACAGCTTCTGCAGATGGTCAAGGTGTTCCTCCTCAGTCTGGGACCTTGCAATCATATCGTCGACGTATACCTCAATCTTATGATGGATCATGTCATGAAACAAAGCAACCATGTCACACTGATATGTTGCCCCAACATTCTTCAGTCCAAAAGGCATGACCTTGTAGCAAAAGGTACCCCACTGAGTAACAAAGGTTGTCTTCTCCATGTCTTTGGGAGCCATTTTGATCTGATTATAACCGGAGAAACCATCCATGAAGGAGAAGACCTTATGCTGAGTGGTGTTGTCAACCAGAATGTCAATATGAGGTAGAGGGAAATCATCCTTGGGGATTTCCCTGTTCAGATCCCTATAGTCGACACACATTCGAACCTTACCATCCTTCTTCGGCACAGGAACCACATTGGCCACCCACTGAGGGTAAGAAGTAACTGCTAGAAAACCGGCGTCAAACTGTTTCATAACTTCAGCCTTGATTTTCTCAGACATCTATGGGCGCATACGGCGAACCTTCTGTTTCACTGGAGGACAGTCTTCTTTGGTAGGCAGGCGATGAACCACAATATCAGTATCCAACCCAGGCATATCTTCGTAAGACCAGGAAAAGATCTCAACATAGTCATGCAGCATCTGAATTAACCGTTGTTTCACGCTAGCTTCCAGATTGGCACCAACCTTGACCTCTTTCTTGTCTATCTCAGTACCCAGATTCACTGATTCTACCGGTTCTTCGTGTGGCCGAATAACCCTCCCTTCCCGAAGTAACATCCTTGTAAGTTCACCAGGCACTTCGCAATCATCTTCACCTTTGTCTTCGGCTAAGTTGATCGTATTTTCGAAGTCATAACTAGAAGTAGCAGAGTTGTTACCAGTGAGATCCAGAGTGGATGTAGACCTTTATATGTGAGTGTGTGTAAATAGCTGTTTTGCAATATATAATAAAGAAAAACAAGGAGCACAAAATTTGAAATGCAAGAATGTCCAATGATTTTATTAATGATATATGAAAATGACACACAAAAAGCCCTCACAAATGAAGCCACAGTGCCCCGGGTAAGACACCGGGCCATAAAGTTTAAAACATTGTCTGTTACAAATTCAAAATAAAAGTTTCATTACTGGGTAACAAAAGTAATAGGGATGAAGTCCTTTGCTGTCCAGTTGCTTGGTCCACTGTCGGTCGTGGGATAGATCCAGTTGTCGAATTCAGACTCTTCCACATCATCTTCAATGGCATTCACTCCCGAGTTGCTGATGAACACGGGAGGTCTTCCGATTCGAACAGCCCTTTGAGCTTCTGCAGTGAAACCCAAACCAAACTTGTTAGTCTTCTGTGTAAAATCAGGAAGTCGGCCCCAATTTGCACACCCATCTTTCTCAATAACAGCCCAGGCATCTTTTAAGGAAGCCATTTTCATAGGAGAATCTTCAACCACAGTCTCAGCTGATGCCAGTGTCTGGGGAACCTATTCAAAGTGTTGAAATGGGGTCTCAATGAACTCCCCATCCATCTCTACATATCAGAAAGAGTTGAGGTGGCTGACCATGTACTCCTCCTCTCCCTGTACTGTCACAATCTTCCCTTTGACCGGGTACTTCAGCTTCTGGTGGAGCGTTGAGGTTACGGCCCCGGCTTTATAGATCCATGGACGACCCAACAAACAGGAGTAGGATGGCCAAATTTCCATCACGTAAAACGTAGAGTTGAAGACCTGAGAACCAACCTTAATTGGAATATCAACTTCACTGTGCACCATCCTCTTAGACCCATCAAAGGCCCTGACAATAATGTTACTTGGTTTCAGCTCCAGCCATTCATAATCCAACCGGTCTAGAGCTTTTTTAGGCAAGACGTTCAACAAAGAACCAGTATCCACCAATACATGTGAAAGAGTAGTGCCCCTGCATTCAATGGAGACATGCAGGGCATCATTGTGAATCTTCCCTTTAGCAGTCAAGTCGGCGTCCGAGAAACCCAACCCATTATCAGCAGTCAAATTAGCCACACAATCTGTAAATTGATCAGCTGATGTCTCTTGCGGCACGTGGGCAGTTTTCAAAAAGGTAATCAGAGCCTTGGCATGGGCCTCTGAGCACAACAATAGTGACAACATAGAAATCTTAGACGGGGTTTGCCCCAGTTGTTCAACTACATTATAGTCACTCTTTTTGATAATTTTCAGAATCTCTTCCATCTCCTGTTTAGAAGCTTCAACAGTAATTATCTTCGGTGCCTCCGTCTGGGCAGGCACATCAGTGGTGATCCCTTTGCCCCGAGCGTTAGATGACTCAGTGAAAGGGCTAAGAATAAGAACTTGATCAGGAATAGTGGTAGGTACACTGGCAGGTGTAATAACAACAAGTCTTCGGGCTGTTGGTGGAGCAATATCAGGTGAGAAAAGTCTTCCACTGCGGGTGAATTTAGCAGGTCCAGTAATGTTACCGATGTCAGTATCAACATCCAGCTCTTGCTTAACTCCATGAAAATAAACACCAGCCCCATAGTGCCAAGGGACAGCTTTATCAGAGGTATAGGGGATGGACCCTAGAACAGTGATGATCACAGGTGTGATTCTCGGAACAGATGTAATTCTAACAGGCTTCCTCGAGGGAGCCTTGGAAGAATTGTCGAAAATGGTAATGATGGCAACTTCTTCAGAATGAACTGAGGGAACAACAATCTTCTCAAACATGATCTCTTTACTATCCATCAGGTTTTGGATACCTGACTTCAAGAATGGGCAACCAGTAGGTAAAATAGAATACATATGGCAACCTTTGTCACAACCCGGAAATAAACCGGCTAGCAAAAGGTTCTTCTTCACAGTCAACAAAGGGGTAACAATTTCATCCACAGAAACTACAAACAAGTCTTCTTCTAGAGAATTTACTCCATGCTTGGGCATAGGAGCAGTTACAACATTAGGCCTCTCGGGCGTCTCAAACTCAATCTCATTCGCATCAATTAGGCCTTATACCTTGTTCTTAAAAACCCAACAATCATATATATTATGCCCCGGGCTATCAGAGTGAAAAGCACAACGGGCATTAGGGTTATACCTCGGTGATGTGGTATTTGGACTCTTCGGGGCTTCCTTTAGAACCACCAGATTAGTCTTCAGCAACTGTGGCAGAATCTGAGACAAAGTCATGCTGAGACGAGTGAATTGCCTTCGAGGTCTCTCGTCTTTCTGTTGATTGTTGTGCTGAGGAGCACCAACAAGTTTTGAAATAACAACCGCATTGACAGCTTGGCGGTGTTCAGGTCTATTCTGTCTTCTCGAACTGTAGACAACACTAGACTCTTTCTTAAACGGCTTCTTCTCGGTGCTTAATGAAGCACCCTTCTGTATCTTCCCAGCCTTAATACCAGCCTCAATCCTCTCACCAGTCAAAATAAGATCTGTAAACCCAGATGAAGAGATTCCAATCAAGTGGTTGAAAAATGGACCAGACAGGGTCCCCAAAAACATGTCAACAAGTTCCCGATCAACTAAGGGTGGTTGTACCCTTCCGGCGAGGTCTCTCCACTTTTGAGCATAATCTTTGAATCCTTCACCCGTTCCCATTGACATACCCTGGAGTTGGGTACACGTAGGAGCGAGGTCGGAGTTGTACTAATATTGCCTGTAGAATGCAGTAGCCAAGTCTTCCCAACTGCGAATACTGGCTCCGTCCAACTTATAGAACCACTCAAGCTGAGTCCCTGAGAGACTGTCTTGAAAGAAATGGATCCATAGGTTCTTATCAGCAGTGTAAGGCTGGATCTTCCTCACATATGACCGGAGGTGCAGCTTCGGACAAGAAACTCTGTCATACTTAGCAAAGGCTGGTGCCTTGAATTTGTGGGGAATGACTACCCCAGATGATAGACCTAGATCACCGAAGTCCAGACCAGGCACCTTTTGAACCTCCATAACACTCAACTGGTCTTCCAGTTGCTTGTATCTATCCGAGACAGGAGGATACTATTCTTCATCGTAGTCTGTCTCGTTGTCGGAGACCACAGGGCTAGGAGCCCTCCTTTCTTGTGGACTATCTTTCCCTCCAGATGAGGTAGTCAGATCAACCTCATTCTGTAGCCCGTTTCCAAACCTAGGACCAGTGTTGAACAAGATGGTCCTCTTCTTCTTCTTCTTCTTCTTCTTCTTCTCTTTCAGAATCAGGGTCTTCAGGTATTGCTGACCCTTAGCTAGACTCATGAACAACTCTTGAAATTGGGCATTCTGGGCCTGGAGGGCCTTGATAGCTTGCTCAGTTGAAGGTTCAGCAGACATGATGAGTGAGTGCTGAAATAAACAACGAAGAAAATAAGAGACCTGTAAAGGGTACCTGTTTATGAAGTGCATGGGATGAAATGCGTATGATTATGATTTCAAAGACAATTGAGATTCAAATTTGTAAACAAGAAAGAAAACACACTTTATTAGATAACTTTGTAATTTAAATTGTTCAACAAATTTCCCTTAAGGCGTTACAAGAATGAAAATACTGAAAAGTAAATAAAAACTGAAAAGGAAATCATCCAAGGTCAATCAATGCTCCCATGGTCTCTTCTTATCAGTGCGGACATAGTCGTTGAGAATCTGCTCGTTCTCTAACTGCCTAGTCAGCTTCTGGATCTTTTGCTCTTGCTCGTTGAACTTCTCTCAGTAAGAATCCCATTCATCCCTCAATTGCATCCAAGACCTCTTCAGTGCCCCAATGTTAGTGGGCATATAAGGATGGAGAATGGTTGGAAGAACCCCTTATTCATTAGCAACTTCAAGAGTGACAGGCCGGACGACTTCATATGGCATACCTAGCTTCTGGGCACGGATGCGGAACCATCTGAGATATGGCTCCATTGGAAGAGAAGTCTTTGGACCCAACTCATGTGGATTAGATTGGTGAACTCTGTCCCAAGCCCTTATGAATCTATGACGTGGCTCGTCGCTATCCCCTTGAAAATCAAAGATGATGTGAGGCATTAGCAGCTCGTGAGGTCCTTCCCTTCTGGCTCTTCCAAACTGACAGAGAGCTAAGCATGGGTTGTAAGAAATTCCTCCATGGGTTCCTATCAACAAAACATTAGGATACTTTCCACAGCAATCAATGATAGCCACCTTATCCATACCTTTGAGAGTCCAAATGATGTCATCATGAGAGAGGTATAACCCTAATGAGATTCCAAATGATGGTCATGAAATTGAAGATAGGACACTGTATGGTGTGACAAGATCAAATCAAGTGGAAAAAAGTGGGCCCTTTTGATAAAAATTGGAGTTTTGAGGATAGTTGACTTTTGGCACTTTTGGAAAAATGCCTAACTTCAACAATGCATAACTTCTTCAATTTTGAACTTTTGGAAGTGTTCTTGGACTTTTTAGAAACCTTAATATGTCCTCTAATGAACCATTTTGGCCTTATCTCATTTTTATATTCCATGCTCAAGTTATAAGCTTTGGCAAAAACGGTTTTTTTGTTGACTTTCAAAAATGACCTATAATGTCCAAATTTGTAACTTTTTGTGAGTGCATTTCTTGATCTTGGGGTGTGAAGATGGATTGTAGGAAATTTCATCCTATTAAAAATGAGCTTTGGATGGGTCATTTATCATAAAGCATGAGAAAGTTATGCTTGGTCAAAGTTGAGTTGACTTTTCCTACAAAACCCTAATTTAGCAACTTTTGAATCTTGATGAATCTTGAGTAATCCTTGATGAATCATGATCAACCCTTGATCAAATTATGAATTATCCTTAAAAATGAGAATGTTGACAAAAATCTTGAGGTTTGACTGTTTGTAGGTCACAATTGACTTTTGCCCTAACACAGTCGATTTTTGGACCCTTTGAGCAATTGACTGAGCAAACTTCCTCTACAAGGCTTGAAACTTGATATGGATGACCTTGAGAACATATTAGGACATTATGGAGTACTTGAGGTCATTTGGATGTAAGGACCTTAATGCAACACAAACCCCTAATTTTGAATTGACTGCCTTAGGAGATGATTTGACTGTCCAACTCTTGAGCCATCTTGAACAACTTGGAGATTATTCTTGAGAGGTCTTGAGAAATATGGGAGGGAAAATTTTGGGGTACAACACATGCCAACATAACAGATTTCTACATCTTCAAACATACAACGCTTCAAACGGTGCCATCCCAATACTATACTGGTAACTGTTATTATAAGTGAACTCTATCAAAGGAAGATAAGTATCCCACGAACCTCCCTGTTTAAGAACACATGCCCTCAGAAAATATTCCAACGATTGAATCGTCCGTTCAGTCTGACCATCTGTCTGAGGATGATACGCTAAACTCAACCTCAACTTAGAACCCAACGCTTCTTGCAAACTCTTCCAAAAATCAGAAGTAAATCTTGGATCTCTATCTGACACAATGCATAAAGGAACACCATGTAACTTCACATTCACACTAATAAAAATCTCAGCCAACTTCGACACTGGAAAACGGATGTTAATAGGAATAAAATGAGCTGACTTCATAAGCCTATCGACAATCACGCAAATCAAATCATGTCCTTTTACAGTATTAGGTAACCCCGTCACAAAGGCCATTGAAATTCTATCCCATTTCCATTCTGGAACATCCAACAGTTGCATCAATCCTGCAGGCTTCTGATATTCAACTTTCAAATTCTGACAAGTGAACCATACATACACAAACCGAGCCACATCACTCTTCATCCCAGGCCACCAAAACAAAACTTTCAAATCTTGATACATCTTTGTAGCTCCTGGATGAATACTCAACTTACTTCTATGACTCTCCTCAAGTATCACTTTCTTCATCTCAGCATCATCAGGAATACAAATCCGGTTACGAAATCTCAACACACTTTGCACATCTAGCTTAAAATCATTATTCTCAGACCGATCAATCCCAACCATCAAATCTACCAGTTTCACATCCAGCTTGTGAGCTTCGCTGATACTGTCTAGAAATTCATTATTAATCTTCAACATACCCAACATAACACTCCGCGGCGTAACCTCGCAAACTAAGCTCATATCTCCGAACTGCTCAATTAAGTCCAACTCTTTAACCATAATTGCTGACATATGTAAAGTCTTTCGACTCAACGCATCAGCTACCACATTCGCTTTTCCTGGATGATAATTCAAATCAAAATCATAATCCTTTAACAATTCCAACCATCTTCGTTGCCTCATATTCAACTCCTTTTGATCAAATAAATACTTTAAGCTTTTATGGTCACTAATCACTTCAAATCTAGAACCATTAAGATAATTCCTCCAAATCTTCAACACAAAGACAACATCAACAAGCTCTAAATCATGCGTAGGATAGTTCTTCTCATGAGTCCTTAACTGCCTTGACGCATAAGAAACCACCTTACCATTTTGCATAAGCACACCTCATAAACCCATCTTGGAAGCATCACAATACACCACAAAAGGCTCTCCTGGATTAGGCAACGTCAAAATCGGAGCCGGCGTCAACCTCTTCTTCAATTCTGTAAAACTCTCTTCGCACTGAACATCCCATACAAACACTCAACTTTTACAAGTCAACTTAGTCAATGGAAGTGACAATTTAGAAAACCCTTCGATAAACCTTCTATAATAACCAGCTAATCCCAAGAAGCTTATAATCTCAGTAGCTGACCTCGGAGTTTCCCAGTGCAACACAGCATCAACCTTCGATGGATCTACAACAATGGCACTACCTGAAATCACATGACCAAGAAAACTAACCTCTTTCAACCAGAATTCACACTTGGACAGCTTTGCATACAACTTCTTCTCTTTCAAAAATTGTAATACTACTCTTAAATGTTCTGCATGCTCTTCCTCTAACTTAGAGTAAATCAAAATTTCATTAAAGAACACCACTTCGAATCGTCCAAATAAGTATGAAAGATACGATTCATATATTCAATGAATACTCCCGACGCATTAGTAACACCGAAAGGCATCACCGAATACTCGTAATGTCCATAACGTGTTCTGAAAGCCGTCTTCTGGATATCTTCATCCTCCCCTTTGATCTGATGGTAACCCGACCTCAAATCAATCTTACTAAATGCACGAGCATCCACCAATTGGTCCATCAAGTCATCTATTCTTGGAAGCGGATACTTGTTCTTAATCGTCACTTTATTCAACTGTCTATAATCAACACAAAGCCTCATACTTCCTTCTTTCTTCTTCACTAACAACACTAGAGCTCCCCACGGCGACACACTTGGTCTTACAAACTTCTTCTCAAGTAACTCTTCCAATTGCTTCTTCAACTCTGAAAATTCAGATGCAGACATCCTGTATGGTGCCATAGACACGGGTCTGGTACCAGGTACGAGATCAATTGCAAATTCAAATTCCCTCTCTGGCAGTACATCCAGAATCTCATCAGGGAAAACTTCAGGAAATTCACACACCACCTGCAATTCCTCAATTATGGCTTGAGTCTCTACAGATAGCGATGCCATCAACGAGAACATCTGTTTTTCCTCTTGCATCAACTTCCTCAACTGTCTATCAGACAACAGACCATATTCCTCTTCCTCAGGTGTAGAAAACTTCACAGACTTGTCATAACAGTTAATATGAACACAATTATGCTCTAACCAGTTCATACCCAAAATTACATCCAAACCTCTTAACGGTAAATAAACCAAATTAACAACAAAGTCTCTGTCGAAGATCGATAAGGGACACATCAAACACACAAAAGAAGTAGTCACCGACCCCTTGGCTGGAGTATCGACGACCATTTCTCCATTTAAAGAAGACAACACAAGACCCAATCTTTCAACATAATCAGAAGCAATAAAATAATGCGTAGCACCGGTATCAATAATAGTAATTAAAGGTGTACATTAATGAAACATGTATCTTTGATAAGTCTGTCCTCCACAGCTGTCTGATCTTCTACCAAGGTGAACACTTTTCCACTAGACTGAGCCCTCTTCGGTTTCGGAAACTGACTACCAATATGCCCTTCTTCTCTATAATTGAAACAAATCACATCCCTATGTTCACATTCAGACATAACATGTTCGTTCTTACCACAACGAAAACACCTTTTCACTTCAGTAGTGCACACATTACTCTTGAGCCCAGGTTTTCCATACTTAAAGCAAACCACACCAGCAGGAGCATCTCCCCCACTAGTCCTCTGACTCTGAGCAACTTTTTGTTTACCTTTACCAGCTGGGGCATCATAAGGCTTACCACGATTCTGTTGGTGCTTACCCCTCTTCTCGCTGATAATCTTGTAATGAGCATTATTATCCTCTTCATAAATCCTGCAGCTATCAACTAAATCAGCAAAGACACGGATTTTCTGGTATCCAACCGCCTTCTTAATCTTCGGGTGCAACCCATTCTCAAACTTGATACACTTTGAAAACTCAGTATTTGCTTCAGCGTAATGCGGATAAAACTTAGCCAACTTAGCAAACTTGGCAGCATACTCAACAACTGACATACTTCCTTGCTTCAGCTCAAGGAATTCAATTTCCTTCTTACAACGGACATCTTCAGGAAAGTACTTTCTCAGGAACTCCCTTCGGAACACAGCCCAAGTGACATTCTCACCTGCAGCTTCCAATCTTTGACAAGTCTCTAGCCACCAGTCATCAGCCTCGACTGCTAGCATATGAGTACCATATCGAACCTTCTGCACTAGAGTGCAATCCATCACACGGAAGATTCTCTCAATCTCTTTCAACCACTCCAATGCTCTGTCAGGATCATACTTTCCCTTGAACGTAGGTGGATTCTCTCTCTAGAAAGTCGCCAAGCTATGAGATCCAGCATTCCCGTCAGCATTCGGCTGATTTTCCATCGCATGAGCCATTGCTTCTAGAGCAGCAGCAAGTGCATCATCATTCCTTCTAGCCATCTCAACTTCTCACTACAACATAAACAACGGTTAGAACTCAAATTAACAATACTCTATTGTTAGACAACTATGACTCGACGACAAGGTCAGACCAACCTTTTTCTCTGATACCAACTTTGTAACACCCCAATTCTACCCCGACAATTATATAAATAAATCAGAGTTATAAAATTCAATCATGCAAACAAATCGGGATGCCACAAATTCTTCTATCAAAATTCATTGCATTCATCGTGGATATATAACACTTTTAAAACATCGGATGAACCATCATCATAACATCTTTAATTAAACAATTCAACGTCTACGCAGCGTAATTCTTAATAGCATTTTTATCATCGTTACAACAACTTCAAAACAACACATATTTAATAATAATCAACTTAAAGTTCCACAACTGAAAAATCGACAATCAAAAACAGCAAGCGTTTATCCCCCCGAGTGTTACATATCAGAGCAATGACACCGACTCGAACTACTGAAGGTATACAACCTTCACTCTCGGTTACCTGCACGTTACCAACACAAGGGCAATATTCAAACAAAAGGGGTGAGATATCTAACAATATAATAAAGTGCATGATAATTAATATATTAAATTAGATCACATAACATCACCACTTCTCATCTCATAAACAACAATAATCACAACGATAATACAAATTCACAACATCATTACACACTTCTTTATGCAATCAAATAATGTGACTCAATACTATGCAAATGCATGTGGTACCATTGGAGCAGAACTCCCATCTCAAAAAAAAATTCCAATTAATAGAGGCATTAACAAGGCATAGCCTTCATCTCAAAATTCGCCAATACAAGCCATCTCAACAAGCATAAGCTCCATCTCAAAATGCAATGTATGCGACACAATCATGAATGTAATAACAACACCAAAATTAACAACATCTCAATGTAACACCATCATTGGCCAAAGACCTGCATCTCAAAAGCATCTCAACGTCTCATCATCAAATCTCATATCATCATAATAATTCATCAAACATCATTTATTTATTACAAATTATCAACGCAACATCATTAATAACTCCTCATCAACAACTCAGTTGTACATTAATACTACAGTAATTCATACTATTATTCTGTAATCTTACATCGTTACTGTCATTAATCCTACTGTTATAATTCAGATAGCAGCCTCTAAGCATCTAATTTGCATCATTCTGCACGAATCCAACGCAACAATCAACATGGGAATTAACTCTAAATCTTAAATTGGCTACTAGGACTACAATTCCTATTCTTCATTTTAATCCTCTAGAATAAAGTTCATCGCGTTAGCTATTCAACGCTTCAACGACATCTCAAACGGCATCCTAAAACTCAAGTTACATCACTTTAAAACGGAATCTGCCAAAAATCAGACAACATGGATCGATGCAAAACCCCTTGGATCGACACGTACTGCTCTAATTGCACAACATGAGTCGACGCATCCCCTCATGGATCGACTCATCCTGAGTCTTGCACACATCATATATCGACACATGCATCCCACGTATCGACTCATCCTGAGTCTTTCAACCTTCATGTATCGATGCAAGCCTCTTCGTGTCGACTCATACAGAGTCTTCAAACCCTAATGTATCGACACATCATGTTTGAGGTCAACACATCCTGATCCTTCCTGCATAATTATGCGATTTTTCTCTGCATTCCACTACGGGATTCATGTTTTTAACGCTATAAACTTAATATAATCATGGATAATCATCACTTACAATCATCCTATAATTCTACATCAATTAAACAATATCAGGACATCATTATTCATCTAAAATTCATCAATTCTTCATCATACATCATCATATACATTCAATTCAAGGACAAGATATCAATCACATCTAATCCCATATATCAATCATCATGAACCCAGTTATAGAGTCATAACCCCCACCCTTACCTTGGATTGAAGGTCGCTCTACAATTTTCCGGTTGAGTTCTCATTCTGCCGTTTTTCCACTTTTCCAAAAGCTTCACGTTCTCTTTTCAATACTTATTCTTCTATTGCTTCTTTCTTTTCTATTCTTTCTAACAACAATAAAATAACCTTATTATTCTTTTTATTCCTTATTGGGCTCCAAACTAATATACCCCCTTATTACTTCTATTCCTTCAAAATAAGCCCACACCACATAATATTATACTTCTAATATTATTTCTCCACTTAATAAAATAAATCCAATTAATCACCACGCAACTTCACAAATATTCCAACAATAATTTAATTAAATAATTAATTAAATTACGGGCGTTATATTTGCCAAATTCACAAGGCAAAAATTCCCCTTCATGCTAGCGCTCACAAAGGAACAGACCTCGCGCATATAAGCTTTGATTCCCTCTTGAAAACCTTCAACATGCATAGTCTTTACACTATGACATATATGGGTGTCCCAATCGAAGGTTATACCTTGGTGGCCCATCTGAAGAATTGCAAGTGATGCACACAAGTGATACACGTGGTCCCTTCAAAACGACACATACATGTTTCAAATCGAAAAACATACCTGGATGCCCCTTTAAAAAGATACACAACTGGCGCATTCGAAGAACAGGCACATGGCCCATTCGAAGGACATACATTTTCCCCATCCAAAGGGCATGTATTGATGGATTTAAAGGGGCATACGTAGGTGTTCCATTCGAAGGTTATGCCTTGTTGGCCCATTCGAAGAAATTGCAAGTGATGCATTACAAGGGATGCATATGGTCCCTTCAAGAGAACACACACATTGGTTCAAAATGAAACAGAAGGCCCATTCGAAGGACATTATGATTTGGAAACAAATATTGTTGTCTGAAGAAAGTCTGGTAGAAGGATGGACCTAGGGGGTCAAAACAAAATGTTGAAATATCCAAAGATGCTTGCTGGCCAGAGTCTTATATGCTGCCAAGTCCAAGCCTGCTACACTGGCCACAACACTCCAAAACTGCTGCACAACATTCCTGCTACGCTGCTCATATATTTCCACCAATTTGGCATACAAAAAACTGACCCTCAAAGGTTATAAAAACAACATAACCAATTTGTTCAAATCTCTTTTGTTTTCCCTCCCAAATCTCAGCCAACTTCATCTATAAATAAGATGTTCCACAACACATCTTAGGGGCCTTTGGTAGCTGAAAAAACCTTATTGTGAGAAAATTATCAAATTCTCAAAACTCTTAAACACTCTCAATTATTCTCAAATATTCTCAAACATTCAAACTCTAAAACTCTCAGATCCCTTCATGCATTAGTGAATCCTTCGATTCACTCCCTAACTGAGAGATAACTAACCTTCGATTCATTCCCTAACTACAACATAATAGTCTTTTGATTCACTCCCTAGACTGTTATATAATAACCTTCGATTCACTCACCACTATCATGCACCCTCCTTCGATTCAGTGACTGCCCAAACAAAGCAGCAACTGGACTAGCTTCAGGAAGGTTCCAGCAAAGCTCCATCCACCACCAAGGAAGTCACCTACAGCTCCTTTGATTAGAACTTCAAGAGGAAAGTTTCCTCTAAATTGGAACTTTTCATTTAAATATCATTTGTACATATAAATAAAAGGAAAATGTAGATATCCCATCTAGGAAGTTGAACATGCCCTAACTTTCGATCCTCACTGCCTGTATGTTGAAAATATAAACCCTGACTAGTTAGACTTTGGATTTTGGTGCCAAATAATCTTGTGCTAACCCCTGGCTTGTAGCTTTTGAAGATACACTTGTTAGTTTCATTTTCAAGTTTTAGACAAGTTTCATGTATCCTTTGATTGGATAAACATTGAAGCCTTCTGAATCTCAACTTGGGAGCTTTGCATTCAACAAAGTACACTCACGCTGACTTCCAGGCCAATCGAAAGAAGAAGAAAAAGGGTGAATCGAAGGGTGCATCTCACGCTGACTTCCAGGCCCAACTCGAAAGAAGCCAGGAAGAGTTGAATCAAAGGAGCCTAATGCCTGGATCGAAGGACTCACCTTTTTTTCTCTCTTTTTATGTTATTTATGCTTGTCTTTATATTTTCTTGCTATTCAATATGGTTGTAATATTGTAGGATATTTATTTTCAACATTTTTATTGCTTTATACAAATGTTAGTAATTAGGATGTATGTCAAGATAAAACCAACAAGTAGACAACCCTAATCAAAGGTTAAATGCATGCAATCAAACACACTTTGCACACATGCACCTCTAGGGTAATCTCACTTGTTTCCTTGGAAAATAGTCATGTCCCTCGAATATGTGCATTTTAGCAAAGACCCTCGATAAAAGTTCATAGTCCATCGATGCCCCTCGATGTTGCCTTCGGTAAACGATCTAGTCCCTAATGAAATTGCTAAAACGTCCCATAGGTTGCCTTCTATGACTATACAAACGACCCACGCCCATCCCTTCACATCCAACGATGGGGCTTCTTATCAATCAATGATAAGATAGCAACATCTAGACGATGAGGAAAAGAACATTAGACCTTTTGAGTAGGTAGGATGCTCATAGTTGCTCGCTTGCTCACAACAAAAACCATTTTCACACCAACACTTTAAATTGAAACATTTTTTAAAGTTAAAACACTTTGTACGCATTCTTATAGAGACGAGAATTATTACAAAGACACTTTTCAAAATCACTTTCAAAAACACCTTCCACAAACACCTCTTTGAACTATTTTCAAAACCGACACTTTGTACGCATTCTTATAGAGACGAGAATCATTACAAATATGTTTTCAAAATATTTTCAAACCCACACCACAAGCACATTTTTCAAAAAAAAAGCAAGTGATCTAGCAAGCAACTAAGAGCCCGTAGATAACTACGGATGAAAAGGATGCTAATACCTTCCCTTTTTATAATCTACCCCCGAACTCAAGAAATAATCTCAAAGGTCTTTCCAGTTCTATTCACCCTTTCCTTATTTGATAAAAGAAAAGTCGGTGGCGAATCTTGTTATTCGCAATAATTGCGATCAAACGCAAAACAACCAAGTCAGTTCTCCCACCGTATTACACGAACCATGTGCGAAACGGACACTAGATGAAAAAGTTATGTTGCTTCAAAGTTTCAATTGAGAAAGAGTGCATTTGAGTCGACGCATAATTTTGTTGAGTCGACGCAAACAATTTGGATCACCTGCGGGAAGTCTTGCACTGATGCAGCGATCGATGTAAACTGAGAAAAATCCTGCGCATGAGTCGACACATAGCCTGTTGCGGTCGATGAAAACATCCTGATCACCTGCGGGAAGTGTTGCACCGACCCAGCGGTCAATGCAAAATGAGAAAATTTCAGGCATGAGTCGACACATACCCTATTGCGGTCGATGCAACTTTTCCAAATTTTTGTTTTTTGCTCTTTTGGCTTTGCTTTTGCTATTGTTTGCTCCAAATTTCTGCCTACTCTTTTATACTTTAATTTTCCTTGTTATTTTTAACATGTGTGTTGATTGTGCAAGGTACATTTGGGTAGTTTCTGATCATGTAATTATCACTCGATTATTTAATGGGAAAACTTGTTTGGACTTTCGTTTTATGGTTTGATTTTGCATTCGACACACATGCCATTGTTTTGTGCCCCGTATCTTGTATAATTTTATTTTGTGCAGGTTCCGGGAAATACAGATGTCTTAGTTGGATATTATTTCTGACTTTGTTTTTTTCTTGGTGAAGCTTGCTCGACACGTACTCCCTGCTTCTCCAGTGCTCTCGTCAGGTTTTGACGATTTGCTTGCTTGTGGTAGTCGCCGCCACTATCTTTTCACTTCTCCGCACTTTATCGCATTTCTTTATCGCTTTACTAGAAATAGTGAGAAGTAGGGCTTTACTGCTTTTTGATGCCATGAGAAGTAGGAATAGAGATTTATGATGGAGGTCTCCGTTGCTGATCATGTCAAGAACCCCTATGGTTTATTTAAAGACCCGTTTAGGGAAATTCTGCATTATTAGCCATTGTGTGCTACTCGTGTGCGGTTTGTTTAAAACCCTACCTTTTTGTAGGTATTTTGCAGGTGTGTTTACATTTTGTGCCCATATTATTCCCCCATCCCTTATTGAAGTCCTCAAAAGGAGGCGAGCGGAGAGGGTTCACAATCAACCCCCGCAACTTCATTCGTGTCATCCTTAGTTCGTGACGCACCATGATGCTTCAGAGTTGTGCTTGCTCTTGTGTATAGAGTCGTAAAGTGGGGAAGGGTTCCACAATTGAACCCCCAGGCTTTGTCAGGAGTTCGTATTTGTCGATGCTGATACTCCGTGATTGTTCATATCATCTTCTGTCGCCTACCTCGATCTCTTATATCATGGTTAGATGTTTAGTCGCTTTGGACGTCACATTTTTGTTTTTTCCATCTCATTCCTGCTTATTTGTCTCGGGTGATACGATCCCCTTGGCTAAAGCATTTCTCTTATTTTCCTTACTATTTTATGTGTGTGCTCTTTCGAGTTTGATTGCTTTATCCGTGTACATACCATGTTCCCTTACGATGTACTTGCTCCTTTCGGATTCAAGCTAGACCTTAGGTTGCAAACTATGCATGCTGACATTAGGTAGAGATTCCCCTTCATCCTTGACGTAGAGCTACCATTATATGATAAAATTAGGTTAGAAATAGGTTAGTCTCTCTTAGACTCTTTTCTTCCCCTTTTGCATCCTTGCATCTAAAACTAAAACCTCTTCCTTTAGCAAATCATCAAACATGTTAATCATACTTAAACCCTTTTTCAAGGTAACAAAACACAAACCAATCAAATGTGGCATCTTGCCTCGAGGGCGTAACTCGAAATCATTTTCAGCAAAAGGACATGATTAATTTACTTCTGTGCCTATGTGTAAGTCACCAAAGGTCGAGCTGCGTCAGAAGGTGGAATTAACATGTTCCATAAAAAACACAAACAAACAAAAACATGTGAGCCAAACTACGGTAACTCTGATTCCCCAAAAAGCATACGTAGGCATTGGGGTATGGCCCAAGCGAGTACAACTTTATTTTCCCTACATTCTTTTCTGCTTTCTTTTGCACACATTCTCCCTTTAGCAGTAGTAAACAGTAAGCATAGATTAAACTCACCCATAAGATAGAAAAAAAGAGTGAATACCGTAGAGTATTATGGGCGTGTGGGGTGATAATACCTTCCCCTCACGTAATAGACTCACTTACCTGATCTCTCGGTCGCAACACCGTGACTTCTCCCTTCTTAGGTTTTCTCGATGTTTGCCTTTCCCTTCATGTGGAATAAAAGACGTTCGATGGAGACTTTATTGTTTGATGATTTTCAGCCAGTTGTTTCAGCTGGGCCCAACACAAACTATCCAGGAGTTAGTCTTTTCTGTTTTGTTCAATTTTCCAAACTTCTCCAAAAAAACACTATGGGCTTTACAAAAACATGGTTCGGCCCAAGGAGAGAAACAAGTCCATTTCATCACTTTATTATTGTTATTATGTAAGACAAAATTGAATGCAAAAGCATAAATATGGTGTCTTTTAGGGCTCTAGGTCACGCATTTGTGTCTCTTCAACTTCCCAAACGAATTTTATTCCCTCTTCTTCTTCAACTCGGCGGCGCGATTCATACGATCCCTCCCTCTGCTTAAATCTCCGCCTCAACTTTTGGACGCCGTTTCATAACCATTATTGCCAGAAAGGATCCCTCCATCCATCTCGAGTTCTAAACCACCATTTGTCTTTCTCGATGCAAACGGTGCAACGATCCTCTTTGTTAACGATCATTATGCTGCCTTATCCACGCCGTTCATGGATTCAAAGCTCCTCCGCTTTTATTTTTTTCAAACATCATCGATTTCATTTTTGTTCTCTCACTCACTCGAATCTGATGCATCAATCAATACCTCTAATGTGTGCTTAGCTTCCAACTAGCACAAGCGGCAAAGAACAAATTCAAAGAGGATAGAAAACAATACTAACTTACCAGCTGGAGAATCGTCAGGCGTGTCTTTGAGAAGATGACAATGATAATCAAATCGGAGAACTTCGACTAAGGCTCAGGTATGTGTTTTTTTATTATAGTGATACTTTCGATTCTTGCTTCTTCTTATGATGTGCATTTCCTCTGTCGTGATATGGTTGTTCGTTATTTGTAGTTATATTTTACGATTCTGTGAAGTGGTCAATGTTTCGATGTTGAACGCTGCGATGCAAAGATAATAATGATGAATCTTGCTCCCTGGTGAGGATGAAGATGTAGGTTGAAGAATATGAAGATGAAGACGACGATGATGATGCGTGAAATTGTGAAGTTGCTGAAGTTGCAGAGAGAAAGTCGTGGATTCAATCAGAGAGAGATGATCTGATAGATAAATTCTGCCAATTCAGAGATGAGTTTCTCCTTTTTCGTGAAGTTCTATATGAATTCTTCCTCTGAATTGTGTTCTTCAGAGAGACAGGGAAAAAGAAAGTTCTTTTCTGGTGTATTGGCAGATGAATATGAGAGAAGAAAGAGATAATTTTCTGTGATTCTTCTTTCATAAGTGAAGAATAAACATGATGAAGATGAAGAAGAAAGGGAGAGAGCTTTCTGTATTTTTATGGTGATTGTGCAGTTGGAGAATGAGATGAAGATGAGAGGAGAAGAGGGAAAAGTTTTATGGAGATTCTACTGCAAAATTGCAGAATGAATATGAATTGGTAAGTTTTTCTGTTTTAATCTATTCTATAGAGTTGAAAAACGATGAATCTGAATCCCTCCCTCTCTTTTTATTATATCGTTCAGTTTTTAGAAATTCAGTTAGAGTTTGTTGGAAGAATCAGTTAGAGCTGAGTCAGAATTTGGTTAGGCGGTTATGAGATTCTGTTAGATTTAGTTAGGATGAAATGTGAAGTTAATTAGAAAAACGGTTAGGAGGTTAGAGACTAAAAAATATGTTACTGACTTAATGGTTATTTTTGGTTAAGAGCAGTTAGGGTAAGGTTGGGACTAGTTAGTTAGAATGGTTTTGGGTTCAGTTGGTTATCTAAAACTGTTAGATAAGTTGGTTAAGCTGTTAGGGAATTCTGTTATGGTTAATGGGTACATGAAGTTCAAGGCAGGATTTTGATAGATTTTAACCTTGTAGCTGAACTGAGTTACATGTTTTTCACTTGCAGGTTTGAAATCGTTGAAACAGGGTTGGCTTGGATTTTCTTTGGAATATTATGCAATGTTCAACTTGAATTAAACTGGTGCAAGTCTGGACTGGTATAGGTAAATGTCAGGCTAGTAAATTGAATTGGTTTTCTTTCCCTTGAAATGATTTTTTTTGTAGATAACTGTTTTACTGGCTTATTTTATCTAATGTGTGGCGATTATGATTGACTGTATGTGATATTTTAGGAGCATTGTCAGTATTCTCTAAACCAAGATATTGCTCCCAAGCACCATAAACACCTCGCCTCTGAAAATGACTAGATACAATGTCTGAATTCTGAACGTACTCAGGACGCCCTAGTGATGGAAAAGCAGACTTCCACTTGCTAAGCTCAACATCAGGAACTTGGAGTTTCTTCTGTAATCTCACGTTAATTTTAAATAGAGCTTCACCTTCATGTTCAACCAAGAAAAATGATCTCCAAAGTTTTGAATTCGAATTTGATTTTGACAATGTCTTTAGTAAATCGGTACACGTGAATAAACCGATCCCGTGGACCGGTGTTTTCTTTTCTTCTGGAAAATCTTATGCTTGCAATGTCCAGTATTGAATTAACATTTTCAATCTTTTCATTGGATGGGAACACCTTGTATATCTTGTAATGATGATATTGTAATGATACTTGTAAATTTAATGACCATGATATTGCACTTGCTTTTTTTGTGTGTAATGGACACGGTTTTCATTCTTTTAATTCAATGACAAGTTCTTTATGCAAAGTAATTTCTCTTTCAAATTGCTTATCTTTTCTTTGGATCTTGACATTAGTTGATGATGTAATGACATTTGAAGTCACAGTACTTGATCTTATAGAAGAGAATTGGTCTTGTAGAAGAGACATGGCCTTGTGAATTTTTTAATAACATATCTTTCTCTAAAAGAATTCCCCAATGTCTTTTATTCTAGGGACCGTGAATGGTGTTTGGATTGAAACTTGTTCATATACACTTTAAATCAACCCTTATGTGCAACTAAAGCTTTCATGACAAGTTAAACCTCAGTTGACCCTAAATTCCATGCTTGATCCTTAATGAAACTTTAACTCAATGCTTGAACCTTAAGTTCCAATTGACTTGTATTCTAAGCATAAACTTGATATGCACGACTCCTTTCCCTTGATGTATTTAAACCCCTTGTCATTTATACTATGTTACATGCTTTGCAATCCAATTAACTAATTGAATCACCTTTGAATTATTAAGAAGAAATCCACATGCTCATGACTTGTAGATTAAATAGTTAGAAGAAAACCTTTTGTTGAAGAACAAGTTGAAATGGGGAAGGAAGGATGATCAAGATATTGATAACACCACACCCTAATTCCATGATCCTCGAGGAAACATATCATAACCCTTGGTCTCGATGAATTTGGAGAAAAAACCTTGTATCTTGAAGAGAAATGGACCCTCCACAATCATAGTTGTACCCAAAAAATTTCCCTCCCATTTTTCTTCAAAACATGCTCCTAGGATCCTTAAATGCTCAAGGTTGCTCAAGAATTGGCCAGAAAAATTCTCCTCCTAAGCAATGGACTTACAACTAGGGTTTCATCTTTCTCAAGGAAGTTTGAGTTTCTAAGGCCTCAAGTGGTTCCCATGGTTCTTCATATGTCTCTAAGAATGCTCATACTAAATTTCAGGCCTTACATCATAAGTTTGCTCAGTCAATGACTCAAATGACTGAAAATCAACTATGTTGGGTAAAAAGTCAATTGTGGTCAACATACAGTCAAACTTCAATATTTTTGGTCAACATCAACATTTTAAAATAATATTCATCATTTGATCAAGGGTTGATCATGATTCCTCAAGAAAAGCCCTCAAATCATCAAAACTAAAAGTTGCCAAATTAGGGTTTCCTTAGGGAGAAGTCAACTGAACTTTAACCAAGCATAACTTTCACATACTTCATTATCTTTTCCCCAACAAAAGCTCATTTTGAAGGTAATTAAATTCTCTACAACTTTATATTTATAACCTCAAGTCCAAAAAGTGTATCATTTGAGAGATATGGGCCAAAATATTATAGGTCATTTCAAAAGTCAACAAAAAGACACTTTTTGTCAAGGAAACCTACATCAAGATAAAATCTTAAAAAGCAAAAATGATAAACATATAGGTTGTAAAAGATATCTTGAGCTTTCCAAAAAGTCAAATATTACCTTCAAAAGATAAAAATTGAGTGAGTTATGACCATTGCAAGTTCTGAAATTTTGAGCAAATACATGAAGTTCAAATTGAGCAAGCTTGATATTTTTGACAAATGAGCCATGGTTTAAGAGTCCAAACGTGTATTATACTCTTTATGCACCTCAGATCTTGTTCTTACACCCTATGACCTATTTTTATTTTAATTATTTTAATTATTTTTTGATTTATTCATTAAATAATGAAAAATAAATAAGATAAAATTATATGTTCTTCTACAAGGTCCAAGCCCACATGACTTTGACCTAATTTGCCCTATATAATCTCAACTCTTATCATACAAGAACACATGAAAAAACTTGCCTCAAACTTGTCAAAAAAATATCAAACTTTTTTCAAGAAACCCTAAAATCTGGAAACATTTGTTACAAACCCTATCACTGCAAACAACCATGCTACTCACTCTTAACAATCATACAGAGTAAGAATTTGTCATGTTTGATGGTTTAAAGTTCATGAAATACGCATGCATTCATCTTCAGTTTCATGAACTTTTCAAAAAATATGTATCTTTGTTTTTGTTTCGCTTTAAGCCATATTAATGTTACTAACATGTTTCTGAGTTGTATCTGAACAGGTTTGGACCATCGTAAGGGTCCCATGCATGCTAAAACATAGAATACCAGGTTTTCTCCGATCGACTTTTCTTGCATTATAGCTCTTAAACCAGCCAGTTTTAGACCAAGATAATTATCCCATCAAACTCGCAGCCCTTGATTTAGGGGGGTAGGATGTGTTTGGGTTGCTAATTCCTTGTGTTTTGCGGGTTTTGAAAAAAGGAGCTACCGGAGAAGACGACTGGAGCTAGGGCTCCAGCGCTTCTTCAACCAATGTGTGCATGTTTATATTATATATTATTTGTTTCATCTAAGTGAATGGAAGTATAGCCACCCTAGTGGCAGAAACACGCGCGCTAAGTCACTTCTCTCCCAGGTCACGGGTTCGATCCCCAATTTTGCCAAAATTATCATGTTTTCAGATTTTTTGCAGGGTTATCATATAATGCGCTGAACATGTTATTTTGACACCAACCAGCGCTTGGCGTGGTGGTATGCTACGCATGGAGAATGCTTGAGGGTGTGGGCTCAACACCCACCCCTACTCTTTTGGTTATTTTCTATGTTTCTCACTCTTTTTTTCCTTTAATCTTTTACCAAACCTTTTCTTTCAAAAATCTTTTTTAATAAACCCTAACATAAAACCTTTTTTTTCAATAAAATTAAATAATTTAATTTTTTAGGTTAATTTAATTTTAGATTTTCTTAAATTTAATTAATTTATTTTTAGGTTTTTTTAGTTTAATTAATTTAATTTTAGGTTTTACTTAATCAACCCTAATTCGATTTTTTAGGTTTTCACAATTATTAAAATCAACCTAGAATTTAGGGTTTTTCTTAATTAATCAATTCTTTTTTTTAATCAATAAAAATCAATTAGACTTTAGGTTGATTATCAAAACTTTTTCATCATACGATTTTCTCCTTTTACCGCTCCGTGCGCTTTGTTACTTTCACATTAGTTTTCCCAATTATGTATTTGCTATAGTATGTAATAGTTAATTAGGGTTGATATTTCCCCCCGATTTTATGGTTTGTACCCCCTTCCCCGAAGCCCTGTAATAGTTTAGGTTTACTTTTCCGCACCTTTAATTTTCGGCACCTTTACTTTTCCGCACTTTTTCTTTATACCTTGTATATAATTGTTAGATGTGTGCTAATAGTATTGTATGGCAAGATCAAAAACCAATCATAGCTAACCCTAAATGCAAGATAAAATAATTGAATTGAATCACTTTTCACACACTCACCTCTAGGGTAACCTCACTTGTTGCCTTCGAATAAAAATGGTCATGTCCCTCAAATGTAGGGATACCCTTAACAAAGACCCTCGGGTAAAATCATCATAAAGATCATAGTCTGGCGATGTCCCTTGAGTTGCCTATGAAAATGATCTTGTCACTCGATGTTGCCTACGAATATATGATGACAAACCCTTAAAATTGCTAAGGTATACCTATATATTGCTTTCGATGATCATTCGATGACCCTTCGCCTGTCCCTTCACATCCAATGATAGGGCTTCCTACTAATTAATGGTAGGATAGCATTATCTAAAGGAGGAGGAACATAAAACAAAATACATTTGAGTAGGTAGATAGCTCATAACCGACCCACCACTTTTTGTCCAATTTTTGAGTTTGTTCTAGTGTTCTTCACGACTGCAATCCTTATGTGTTGTGCTTGGTCTTACTCAGTATATGTAGTAGTATGGATTAGGGCAACAAAAACAATTCCAATCTCTTGAAATCATGAAGATTTGATTTGTTTTTCTTTTGCATCATATCTTCCCAAATTAAGCAAAAATCATGTCAATTTGAATCAATCCACCTTTGCATAATTTTACTTGGTCATCATAGATTGATTGGATTTGATTCCTGCCAAAAAATCAGATCAAAATAAATCTTTTGTCTTTTTTGCACTTTATTTGATTTAATTCAACTTTTAAATAATAAAAAATCAAAATAAAATGGAAAATGAAGCAAATAATGTGTGGGTGAATATTTGGGTCGTGGACCATGTTATGAGTGAGGTGCAAGCATAAAAAGTTAGGCCCATTTGGGAATTTTTTTTATTAATAACCATGTATTAAAAAAATATTTCGCAAATAACCGGGTTTCGGAAAAAATTACGCAAATAACCATGTTTCAGATGGCTCCACAAAGGAGGAGCCATCTCAATTGGCGCATGCACCTAGGGTTTTGCCCTAGGCGCCATCTCACTTGGCGCCTCCCTTCTCTTTTAGCCAAGTGAGATGGCGCATGCTCCTTAAAAATGAGAGGAGGCGCCATCTCACTTGGCGCCTAGGGCAAAACTAGGGTTTTTTGCTGTTTTATAAATAATTCGTCCGTTTCTTTGAAATTTCTCACACTTTCTCGCACTGTATTTTTATTTTGTACTCCCTTATTTACGTAATGACGTCGCCTATGATTTTTAGCAGAGATGGTTACGTTATATTCTCCGCCACGAAACCTGCGATGAAAATGAAATTCTGGCACATTCACTCCATGGAGCGTCTGAAGCGGGAGTTGATGCGGTGGCTAGATGGAGACATCGTGGAGGGGGAAAAATTCGAAGGATCTAGCGAAAACGAACAACAACCTCGCATGCGACAGGAAGACCTAATGTGTGGTTGGAGGAAGTCAAAACAGACAGTGATGTAATGCTGATGATGCATGGGTCAGATGAAATTGTGTTAACAGTTGTAATTTCCTAGATTGAATATCGTTAATCATTGTTGTACGCGAAAACCCTAATGTAATTTCATAATTTCCTATATTGAATTTCTTAAATTGTGTTAACAGTTTTATTAACGGAAAACCCATAATGTTTACAACACAAATATTGAAAAGATTTATTGTATTACAAAATTTATGTGGTCGAGCCAGACGCCCGATTCGGACAGTTTTTACGATTGTGTCCGACCTGACGGCATAAACCACACTTTCTTTCCAACCTGTCAAGATCGTCCATTTCTGTTGTGATGTGCCTGCTTTTGGGACGACCCTTCTTGTTCCTTCGCATTTGGTCATTGTGCCAAACTATATCGCCGTTGTATTCAGGCCAATAGTCCGGTTTTGCCACCAAAGGAAAGTTATTGTTGTAAACAGTGAGCAACGTTTCAGATTTATAAACGTTTGAGAGCAGTTGAAGCGCGTCTTGATGGGTATGAGCACAAGCGGCAATGACATGAGAGCAAGGCATACGAAAAGCTTGAAACCTGCCACAATCGCACCATTGAGAAGGTAAAATGACCCTGTATTCTTATCTTGCCAGGCCTTCATTGTGGTCGATTGTCTCTTTCACAATGAAGTTGTGGCTATGGAGGTCAAACCGTGTAACCATGTGAGTGTTGGCTTTAGCACTTTCAGCCTTAATGTATTTCATACAGCTTTCACTCCATAGTTGTCCTGATTGCAAGACCGCATACCACATTTCACCTCTTTTGGCAAATAACGCAGCCATCCTAAAATACGTGGATTTCACCAAGGCAGTGATGGGGAGGTTTCATATGCCCTTGAATACCCCATTCATTGATTCAATAAGATTTGTTGTCATATGTCCCCATCTTTGGCCATTGTCGTATGACCTAGTCCACTTTTCGACCGGTATATTGTCGATCCACGTACCGGCTTCTGGGTTAGACAAACGGATCTCGTTGCGGTAATATTTGAATGTGGGATGTGTCAGTGCGTATCCCGCATTCATCACCGCTTTCCTCAATGTTTTGTCCTTGACCTCCCTCGAGAAATTCTGGACGATATGCCTGACGCAATAGACATGCGTAGAAGGAGGGTCATGCCAACCATTTGCTGGATTATTATAGGCACTTTCAATGGAGGCATGTCTGTCCGAGATCAAACAGAGATCTGGTTGAGGAGCCACGTGTGTACGAAGATTTTTTAGGAAAAAGCTCCAAGCACCACCGGTCTCCCCCTCGACAAGGGCAAACGCAGCGGGGAAAATGTTATTGTTGCCATCTTGTGCAACTTCCATCAAAAGCGTGCCTTTGTACTTCTTATACAACCAAGTCCCGTCAATTTGTAGAATTGGTTTGCATGATGCAAACCCTGTGATGCATGGTTGAAATGCCCAAAACACGCGACTGAATATTCCGTTGCCATGCAGTAGACTACCATCTTGGGCGTACGCTGGCAATGTTTCCAGAACATAAACACTACCTGGAGAATATGTCTTGAGTGCATTTAGGTAGCGGGGAAGTTCTCGGTATGACTCCTCCCAGTTTCCGTACACCCTTTCAATCGCCTTAGTCTTTGCTAACCACGCCTTACGGTAAGACGGAGTGTAGTTAAAAACCGTGGTGATGTGGGAGATGATTGTTTTCACCTTCAAAGAAGGGTCGTTGCTGACCAGGGGTAGGATTTCTTGACAGATTAGATCATGGTTGAGTTTTCGGTGGTCTTGTGATTGAGTGGAACTTACACAAGTATGGGTAGTCATGGAACCTATGACCCAGCAGTCATCCCTTAGTCTGTATGATGCGGTTAGCTTGAACATACAGTCAGGGTGGACACACTTGATCTTGTACCTTTCCGGGTTTACACGATCCACCTTATAATCAACCGAGTTGAGCATGTGAAATTTTTTGATGGCCCTTATACATTCCTCTCTGTTACGAAACTTGTCCTTCTCTTTTAAATTTTCACCCGACTGCATATACGGTTGGAAAAACAAGTCCGTAGAAGGTTCATCCCCGCCCATGTTGAAGTTTGTCATGTGCGTAGGTGGTGTGTAGATTTTGTCAGTAGGAATACTTGGGATGCCATCATCGTCAGAATCGTCGTTCACCATTTCATCAAACTCTAACTCGTTATCTTCTTCTTCATCATCAACTGCATCCACCTTATCTTGCTCATTCTCCAAAGGATCAACCTCCTGTGTCACTGGAGGCTCTACCTCCTGTGTCACTGGAGGCTGTTGAAGCAAAACGTACAACTCAATAGAGTCGTTTCCAGAATAGACATGGCTGGAAATCATGTTCTGGAAATCCTCGTCATCTTGAACTTCAACCTTATAAAAAATAACTTGGTTGTTTCCAAAAAAGACTGGACTCTGATAAAATATCTGGGATACCGGGCCTCGTTCAAGTTTGGCCTCCAATCTTTTCTTAAAGTACGAGAAATTTGCTTTCCCGTTTAAGAGAAATCGAACGTTGTCGGTGTTTCTAAACAAAAACCCAACTGTGGGACACATGTATGTCTCACCGTTGAAATGTGCTTTGACAACAAATTGTGGTGAAGAGGCCATTGTGTAGAATTGTTTTAAGGTTTGAAGGTTGGAATGTTTTAGGTTTATTGATTGTATGAAGGTATGAATGCTGGAATGTTTGAAGGTTAGATGACTGATTCGAAGGTTGGAAAATTTTACAGATTATGTGAATGAATGTTATGTTCAACGTAAGGCAAAAAATTTCAATTAAGTAAGGGATGCAACCCCCCAAGGCTGCCAATAATATTACATGCAATAATGAAACCCCATAGCCTGCCACCTATCCTGGCCCTATTCTGCATGCAACAAAGAAAGGAATCCCAAAGGCTGTCACGTAGCCTGAGCCAATGCTGTAAGAAGTGACACCTCTTATTCGCCAAATGGGGTGGCGACACCATTCATTTTTGTACTCTTTCGCCAAGTCAGATGGCGCCTCCCTTACTGTCCAATCGTGATACATGCATGGGCTTATGAAGCCACCTAGCCTGCCACCTATCCTGGCCCTATTCTGCACACATAAATGTTTTGTGTAAGACTCCACCCATCAACTCCAATGGCCTTGCATGCAACAAAGAAAGGAATCCCAAAGGCTGTCACGTAGCCTGAGCCAATGCTGTAAGAAGTGACACCTCTTATTCGCCAAATAGGGTGGCGACACAATTCATTTTTGTACTCTTTCGCCAAGTCAGATGGTGCCTCCCTTACTGTCCAATCGTGATACATGCATGGGCTTATGAAGCCACCTAGCCTGCCACCTATCCTGGCCCTATTCTGCACACATAAATGTTTTGTGTAAGACTCCACCCATCAACTCCAATGGCCTTGCATGCAACAAAGAAAGGAATCCCAAAGGCTGTCACGTAGCCTGAGCCAATGCTGTAACAAGTGACACCTCTTATTCGCCAAATGGGGTGGCGACACCATTCATTTTTGTACTCTTTCGCCAAGTCAGATGGCGCCTCCCTTACTGTCCAATCGTGATACATGCATGGGCTTATGAAGCCACCTAGCCTGCCACCTATCCTGGCCCTATTCTGCACTCATAAATGTTTTGTGTAAGACTCCACCCATCAACTCCAATGGCCTTGCATGCAACAAAGAAAGGAATCCCAAAGGCTGTCACGTAGCCTGAGCCAATGCTGTAACAAGTGACACCTCTTATTCGCCAAATGGGGTGGCGACACCATTCATTTTTGTACTCTTTCGCCAAGTCAGATGGTGCCTCCCTTACTGTCCAATCGTGATACATGCATGGGCTGCCACCTAGCCTGCAAGAGTGACACCTTACATTTTTTGTAAATGCATGCATGCATATGTGTAACACCCTAAGCATGCAAATGTGACACATCGCAGGCATGCAAGCACAAGCAACCACTACATCAAACTTATTTGCCTATAAATACATACCTTATGAAACATCTCTCACACCCACCCAACTCTCACTCTTTGCTATGAAATATTTCTTAAGTCTATCATACTCTCTATTTCTTCCTAAGTCTTTCATACTCACAAGCATTCTGAACAATGGCTCTTCTAACAATGGGCGATACTCACAGAGGCACAAGGGAAAACATTGCTGCATTTGTAAGTCTCTTCTTTGGTTATACATTTTTCATACTTCAAATAACGTGTTGTTCATCTTAATTAATCTTACACTTGTTTAATTATGATCTCAGGATACAAAAAGATTCAGAATCCGTTCGCACAACTACCTGGCTCCGGACCCATTTATCGTCCCTTATCTGGAATATGCAGGTTTTGGACATGTAATAAAGATCTCCAACTGCACCATTGACTCAAAATTCATTCTTGCAATGTTGGAGAGGTGGAGACCGGAGACCCATACATTTCACCTACCAATAGGTGAATGTACCATCACTCTCGAGGATGTGTACATGCTACTGGGCCTCCCTATCAACGGTAAAGCGGTGAACGGGTCAGTTCAACAACCCAACTCACAGTGTGAAGAACTGTTGGGTAGGGATATGGTAGAAGGTGGTGGAGCAAGAGGGCAGGGAATACTACTCACTGACCTGAAACAGCATTATGCAAGTATGGAATTAAATGAAAATTCCTCAGAGAATGACCGAGTAGTAAAAGCCAGAACGTATCTTATGATACTTTTTGGTACATTTTTATTTCCCGAAAGTACGGGAAATAGTGTAAATTTCATGTACTTACATTTACTAACAAATTTTGAAAAAACTAGAAAATATAGTTGGGGTTCTGCAGTATTAGCCCATCTGTACAGTTCCTTGTGCAAAAACGCAGTCAAGGAAAAATGTACATTTTATGGGTGCGCATTTTAACTACAAGCCTGGGGTTGGTGGAGGATGGAGTCCTTAAACCCCATCAACAACAACACTTTTGGTTTCCCGTACGCAACAAAGTAAGTCATTAAGTTATAGCATTTATAAATATTCTGCTCTTTCCAAAATATATGCTAAAAATAACATGTTTCTCATTTCCTTTAGGTACTGCGTGAGGGGTATGGATTACGGCAAGAATCCAAGATTCAATGTCGCACTCTACCGGAATCTGTTGGATCACTTAGGCCCAGATGACGTACGTCGTAGCTTTTCACTTTTGTTCATTTTAATTATATATACATTACTTTTGTGCTAACCTCATTTAAATTTTATCGCAGTTCGTCTGGAGACCATATTTGGGTTTGGGCCATTCTCCAAACCCAGAGGATGCAGCAACTTGGACTGCAAATACTGCACTCATTCGGTTCAACATTGTGGAGATGCACCACAGCGACCGTGTGAAGATGCAGTTCGGAATGCATCAAGAGATACCAAGTGATCCAACAGATTTGTCCCCCTGGCATCTAAAAAGGGTCGACGCCCAGTGGGGTCTTACCAACTGGAAAGACTTCGCTCCGGAATGGTGTAAAATGTGGCAAAGGCGTCACCGCTACATCTTGCAAACCCCGATTTTCCTTACTCAAGGTAACATGCGACACACTGATCAATATATGTCGTGGTACAGGTCGGTTAGTAACCCAGAAATGCACGTGTCTCATTCGAGGCACTTGGTTGACCCACGCACATAATGGGCACAACCCTCAATTCCCCATCAACAAACCCAAAATCCATCAACCTCAAACCAACCCCCAAGAAGAAACAGACCAACAAACACACAACCATATTCCCCACCACAACACAACTACAATTAAATGCCGTACTACCAACCACAATCACCACCAAACTACCAATACCCGGATATGCCTCAAACCCAACCACAATACCAACCCCAATACCAGCACACCCACATACCCCAGACACAATTTCAGTCTTCCACATATCCCAATATGACGCCCTCAACATCCAGCCTTAGCTCTGATATGGGAATGTCAGAAGATTATGACCAAGCCGACCAAACCTACCATCAACCACCATATCACCAAACAACCCAACATCCACAATACCAAACACCCCAAGATCCATTTCCTTTCTACCCCCCATACTCAGACGACCAATGCTACCGACCAACCATAGAACCCCACCCACCGCCAACACGACCAAACTTTGAGGGTATGGGTAACTGACTGTACCAGAGCGGATCTTCGAGATATGGAGATCTTACTGATTTTATGGATTCGGATCGCATTGACTTCGCTGAGCCATCGACCTTGCCGCAGCAGGAAACGCGACGGCACCCAGCAAGAGAAAGGCGAGGACGGGGATGCGGAACCGGGGGTCATTACCGGGTTCCGGGGGATCACTGATGTATCTTTTTTTTTCCCAATATTTTTTGTATCCATTTTTTTTACTGTTCTTTTAATGTAAAACAGTTGAATGTAATTATTTTTTTTTAAATAAAAAATCCATTTTGTGGATCTCTGTCTAATAGGCAACGCACAGGAAAGAAAAAAAAATTTTGCCCTAATTTTGTACATAGGCGCCATCTCACTTGGCTTAGGGCTTACCCTAAGCACTTAGGCGCCAAGTGAGATGACGCCTCCCTTAAAAAAAGAGGTGCATGCGCCAATTGAGATGGCTCCTCCTTTGTGGAGCCATCTCAAACATGGTTATTTGCGTAATTTTTTCTGAAACCCGGTTATTTACGAAATATTTTTTTAATACATGGTTATTAATAAAAAAACTCCCCATTTGGCAAAAAATGCATTTTTGAGCACATTTGACTTTTGGCAATTTTGCAAAAATTGTCAACTTTGACAAGGCATATCTCTTCCCATTTTAACCCTATAGAGGTGTTCTTGGACTTTTTAGAAATCTTAGAATGTCCCCTAAACAAACCTTTTAGTCTCATCTCAATTGGGTCTTCCATGTTCATGTAAGAAGCTTTGACCCAAAAAGTGTTTTTGTTGACTTTTCAAAAGGACCTATAATGTGGAAATTCATATTTTTTTATGAGTGCATATTTTGAACTTTAGGGATGAAGATGAATTATAGGGAATTTCATCCTCTTCAAAATCAGCCTTGGATGGAAAATTTCTGATAAAGTATGAGGAAGTTATGCTTGGTCAAAGTTTGGTTGACTTTTCTTGTGAAACCCTAATTTAGCAACTTTTGGGTTCTGATGAATTTGGGGCATTCCTTGAGGAATCATGATCAACCCTTGATCAAATGATGGATATCTCTTCAAAATGTTGATTTTGACGAAAAATCTTGAAGTTTGACTGTATGTGGGCCACAATTGACTTTTGACCTAGTGTAGTTGACTTTCAGGCATCTGGGCAATTGACTAAGCAAACTTCTTGTGCAAGGAATGAAACTTGACGTGGATGATCTTGAGCACATATTAGGACCATGGAAAGCATTTGGGACCCTTGGACTTCAACCATCTTGACAAGAACAGAAACCCTAGTCTGAGGTACATTACCTTAGGAGAGAGTTTGTCTGGTCAACTCTTGGGCATCCTTGAGCAAGTTGAGGACCTCAATGGGCATGTGTTGAGTAAAATGAGAGAGAAAATTTTGGGGTACAACAGCTGCCCCTGTTCAATCTTCTTAAACATGAGGATGTAGATTGGCTTGTCTGCCTTTCGTAATCTGAAGGTGGAAGATGATTGAACACTAAGTGCTCAGAAATTTGCACTCATCTGAGATGGCGCGGGACTATGTAGATAGTACCGAGAATGGGTTTACAGATTCCATTTGGAAAATATGATGGAGAATCGTCGGAGATGGGCTTAAAGATTCCATCCGGCAGAGGTGATAGCGAAGTGTCGGAGATGGGCTTAAAGATGCCATCCAGAATAATGTTGATTTTGTGAGATATTCCTTCGATGGGGATTCTTGTTCCTGTCGTTGAGGAGGGATCTGTTGAGGAATGTGGGTCTTTGTCTTGGGAGAAGTAGAATTTTGGGAGCCTCAGTTGTCTGTTACTCTACTGGGGAATCCTCTTTTAGTCGAGGATGTGAAAGTGAACTGCTATCTGGTCGTGCTCCAGGCTTTACAGTGATTTGCTGAGGATAATCATATTAACTACTATTTGGTCGTGCTCTAGGTTTACAGTGACTTACTGGGGAGATGAGATTAAACTTTCTATCTGGTCGTTCTCCAGACATTGCAATTTCTCAATTCTTTTCTGGTCGTGCTCCAGGCTTCAGAAGGAATTAAGTGGTTATCCGGTCGCATCCTGGTTTCAACTTGAATTTAAGGCATACTAACATCCGGTCATTTTCAGGCTTCATAGTAACTGGCCGAGTAAACTTCTATTTGGTCGAATTCCAAGCTTTGTAGTACCTTATATTGTTATCTGGTCGTATCCCAGGTTTCACAGTGTCTTTTGCCGTTATCTGGCCGTGCTCTAGTCTTCACAGCATCTTATACCGTTATCTGGTCGTGCGCCAGGCTTCACGGTGTCTTATACCACTATTTGGTCGATTCCAGGCTTCATAGTATCTTGTCCTGTTATCTAACCGATTTCCAGGCTTCACAGTAACTTGCTGGGGATTAAGCTGTTTTCTGGTCGATTTTCGAGCTTCATAGCTTAAACTAAAATAAAAATCTTAGTATCGATTTGACTTAACCAGGGAAAACTTGTGAGAATTTCAACTAGGAGAGAAATCTTAGTATCGATTTGACTGGTCCCGGGAGAGGTCTCGGATTAACTTTGACTAGCATAGAAATCTGGGGAATCTTAGCGGCAATTCGGTTGACCGAGATGAAAGTCTTAAAACGTCTTCAACTAGAATAGAAACCTTAGTGTCGGTTTGACTGAACCAGAGAAAAATTGTGAGAACTTCAACTAGGAGAGAAATCTTAGTATCGATTTGACTGATCCCGGAAGGGGTCTCAGATTACCTTTGACTGGCATAAAAATCATGGGAATCTTAGTGGCGATTCGACTGACCCAGACGAAAGTCTTAAAACGTCTTCAACTAGAATAGAAACCTTAGTGTCGGTTTGACTGAACCAGAGAAAACTTGTGAGAACTTCAACTAGGAGAGAAATCTTAGTATCGATTTGACTGATCCCAGGAGAGGTCTCGGATTAACTTTGACTGGCATAGAAATCAGGGGAATCTTAGCGGCGATTTGGCTGACCCAGACGAAAGTGTTAAAACATCTTCAACTAGAACATAAACCTTAGTATCGGTTTGACTGAATCAGAGAAGACTTGGAATATCCTCAACTGGAATAGAAACCTTGGTGTCGATTTGATTGAACCGGAGAGAACTCTTGATAACTTGAGTGCATCCTTCCCTGAAAGGTAAAGAGTTAGTCGTATGCAATGTCATGATGCATGAAATGCATTAAGTAATGATGTTCTCAAAATAAATGAGATTGTGCTTTATAATATGTATGTGCATGCCATGATGTATATATATGTAACGCCATTGTGATATTCTCGAGCTGGGGGAAAAAATCCTGGACTGCTACTGGAGAGTATAATGAGTTGAGTTCTTTGTTTCCGCTGGGGATAGTGAATGAAGAAGATTTGCTGGAGATTTACATCCATTCTGCTTGAGAACATTCTGCCGGGAGAGACTTTGTCTGAGAACAATCCTGCAGGGTAATGACTCTGTGGGGAAGGGAGATACTCTGTTGGAAGATCTGCTGATTTGGAGAAATAAACTCAGTTGAGGATGATCTTCCATTGCTATAGAGAAGAGATCTGTTGGATATCGAGCTTCTGCCGTCAGGGAAATAAACTCTGCTCAGGAGAAAAACTTTATAAATTGTTTATGATTATACCGCTCGGCTGGGGAATACATATATTGGCTTTCTGAAAGAGCCTGCTGGGGAAGGAATTCTTGCTTAGGGACACGGAGGTCGGACCTTGGTTGTCTCAGCTCTGTGGGGAATATAGATATCATTGGCTTATATGTGATAGTGACTTCACTTCCAACTGTCTCTGCCCCTTGTACTATGATGGACGGGGTAACTGTCGGTATTTAGGTTTTATTCCAATTTCTTTGAGTTCTTAGTAACTGTCTTTCTGTTTTATATGCAGATATTTGTGAACAGAAATCATATTCAAATGCATATGTCAAGAATAAAACATTGGACGTTTTTGTAAAACAAAACAGAAAAAGGAAAAACAAACACATAGTTTTGTACTTGAAAGACGCTTTGTATTGATTTGAAATTTGCTTATAACAGGCATTTTTACAAGGAGGCTGACGCTCTAGTAGGAGAACGCCACTGTAAAAATGGAAATTATTACAGAAATTGTGTACAAAAATAAAACAGCTATGTGTAGTGATCCCATTGGGTTTCGATTCTGCTATTGCCCCTATGTCTTCGAGCATCTCATCACTTTGTTGCTTGTCTAAAGCTGACTAGATTGGTCGGTACAATTTGAGCTTGATAGTTGATTACTAAAGTCTGCTCGCAAGGTGATCCAATGGGACATAGTGATACGCTTTAATACCTAACTTTTGCCTGGACCGCCCTTTCGGGTTTTCAGTCCACCGGGATACCCTTTTTTGCCCAAGCCGCCTTTTCAGGTTTTCGACTTGCCGGGCGTACAATTTTTTTTCATTTTTATCCTTAATTTTTGCCCGAACCCTTTTGGTTCGCCGGGATGCCCTTATTTTTGCCTAGGCATGTCAACCTAGTAGGTCTTTATTATGCATAGTATTTTTTCACTATGTCTGCATTAACAGGGTGTGGAAGGTCGTCACCATCCACGGTGGTCAGAATCATGGCTCCACCGGAAAATATGTTCTTGACTACAAATGGTCCCTCATAGGTGGGAGTCCATTTGCCCCTGGGATCACCTTGCGGCAGTATGATGCGCTTTATTACCAGATCCCCTACTTGATACACTTGTTGTCTGACTTTCTTGTTGAAGACCTTGATCATCCATTTCTGATACATTTGACCATGGCAGACAACAGTAATTCTTTTCTCGTCGATTAAATTCAATTGATCAAGTCGAGTATGGATCCAATCGTCTTCGCTCAAACCCACATCCTTCATAATCCATAGACAAGGGATCTGGAACTTTATAGGTAGGACAACCTCCATGCCATATACCAGAGAATAGGGTGTTGCCCCTGTCGATGTACATGCTGAAGTACGGTACCCGTGAAGAGAAAATGGTAACATCTCGTGCCAGTCTTTGTATGTCACCGTCATCTTCTGTATGATCTTTTTGATATTCTTATTAGCAGCTTTGACAGCCCCATTCATCTTCGGCCAGTAAGGAGAAGAGTTGTGATGCTGAATCTTGAACTGTTTACAGAGTCCAGTGATCATCGAGTTGTTGAGATTAGTACCATTGTCCGTGATGTTTCTCTCAGGGATACCATAACGAAAAACCAGGTTATGCTTGATGAACCATGCAACCATATTCTTGGTAATCGTAGCAAAGGAGGCAGCCTCAACCCACTTCGTGACGTAATCAATGGCCACTAGGACGAAGCGATGCCCGTTGGATGCGGTAGGTCTAATCTCGCTGATCACGTCAATGCCCCACATTGCAAAAGTCCAGGGAGCCGTCAAAACATTCAAAGGAACTGGAGGTACATGCACCTTATCAGCATAGATTTGGAACTTATGACAGGTTCGAGAATGATGATAACAGTCGGCTTCCATAGTGGACCAATAGTATCCTGCCCGTAGGATTTTCTTTTTCGTGGTATGTCCACTAGAATGAGTGTCAAAGGTACCTTCGTGTAGGTATTCCATGATCCTCTCTGCCTCGCTCTTGTCTACACACCGCAGTAAGGTAGAGTTATGGTCGCGCTTATAGAGGATTCCATTGCTGAGGAAGAACTTTGCAGCAAACCTTCTCAGAAATTTCTTGTCATTGATAGATGCCCCCTCGGGGTATTCTTGAGCCTCAAGATACTTTTTCACCTCATGAAACCAAGGTTTGTCGGCTACCTCCTCAATATCGATCTCCTAACAGTATGCCGGTTCATCCAACCTCTCAATAGTGATTAGGGGAGCTTCATTGTCTCACCTGACCTTGAACATTGACGACATAGTAGATAGCGCGTCCGCTAACTGATTCTCTTCTCGTGGGAAATGTTCAGAGGTGATCTCTTCAAAATGTGGCAGCAGTGTTAGTACATGTTCTCTGTAAGGAATAAGGTTCGGGTGCTTCGTATCCCACTCGCCTTTGATCTGACTTATCACCAAAGTGGAATCCTCGAATACACTCAAGTACTTGATCCTTAGGTCGATAGCAACTTGAAGACCCATAATACATGCTTTATACTCCGCCATGTTGTTGGTATAGTTGAAACATAATCTAGCAGTGAATGGAGTATGAAAGCCCTCGGGAGATATGATTACAACGCCAATGTCGTTACCCAGTGCGTTTGAGGTTCCATTGAAATACATAGACCATCGATATCCTTCCTCAGGTCCTTCATCCGGTCCAGGTTCTTCATAGTCGGTTACTAACATGATATTCTCATCCGGGAACTCAAAATTCATGGACTGGTAGTCGTCCACGACCTGATGCACCAAATGATCAGCTAACACACTTCCATTGATTGTCTTTTAGGTTGTGTATTGGATGTCATATTCGGTTAAGATCATTTTCCATCTGGCTATCCTTCGGGAGAGAGCGGGCTTATCGAAAATGTACTTGATCGGGTCCATCTTAGATATCAACAGAGTAGTGTGGGTCAACATATACTGTCTCAGTCGGCGAGCAGCCCATGCCAAAGCACAACAAGTTTTCTTGAGCAGGGAGTATCATGTTTCACAATCGGTAAACTTTTTGCTAAGGTAGTATATTGCATGCTCTTTTCGACCAGACTCGTTTTACTGCCCCAACACACACCCCATTGAATTATCTAGCACTATTAAGTAAATTATCAAAGGTCTTCCTTCAGTCAGAGGCATCAGAATATGAGGCTCTTGGAGATATTGTTTGATTCTGTCAAAGGCTACCTGGCATTCGTCATTCCACTTTACTACTTGATATTTCTTTAGAAGTTTGAAGATCGGCTCACAAGTAGCAGTCAAATGTGAAATGACACGGGAAATGTAATTTAGGCGTCCCAAGAAACCTCTAACCTCCTTCTCTGTACGGGGAGTCAGCATCTCTTGTATGGCTTCACCTTTGCTGGGTATACCTGAATACCTTTGTCACTGACGATGAATCCCAAAAGCTTACCAGACCTTACCCCGAAGATGCACTTGTTCGGATTTAACCTCAGCTTGTACGTCTTCAACCTATCAAACAACTTTTGTAGATGATCAAGATGTTCTTCTTCCGTTTCAGACCTGGCTATCATATCATCGACGTAAACCTCTATCTCATGGTGAATCATGTCATGGAACAGAGCTACCATAGCTCGTTGATAAGTTTCCCCAGCATTCTTCAACCCAAACGACATCACCTTGTAGTAGAAAGTGCCCCACTGTGTAACAAAGGTTGTCTTCTCCATGTCTTCAGGTGCCATCTTGATCTTATTGTAGCCAGAGAATCTGTCCATGAAGGAAAAGACTTTGTGTTGTGCGGTTTTTTCAACCAGAACATCGATGTGGGGAAGCGGGAAGTCATCCTTGGGGCTTGCCCTGTTCAGGTCTCTGTAATCCACACACATATGTACTTTACCATCTTTCTTAGTTACTGGAACCACATTAGCAACCCACTACGGATAGGAGGTGACAGCTAAGAACCCTGCATTGAACTACTTCATAACCTCGGCTTTAATCTTCTCTGACATCTCGGGGTGCATACGACGGACCTTTTGCTTTACCGGAGAGTAGTCTTCTTTAGTCGGCAAACGATGAACCACTATATCCGTGTCTAGTCCCAGCATGTCTTCATATGACCAGGAAAAGATTTCAACATACTCATGCAACATCTGTACTAACCACTGTTTGACACTAAGCTCCAGATTTGCACCTATCTTAACCTCTTTTCTATCTTCCTCTATACCCAAGTTCACTGTCTCTACCGGCTCTTCATTAGGCTGTATGGCCCTTTCTTCTTGCTGTAATAGTCTAGTAAGTTCTCCGGGTACCTCACAATCTTCCTCACCTTCGTCCTCGGCTTGGTTGATCGAATTTTCAAAGACATAATGAGCAGTAGAAGAACTGTTATCAATGGATCCAGAGTGGATATGGATCTGCATTTGGATACGTGAGTGTGTGTAAGAGCATAGTTGTATAGACATAATAAAATAAAAGAAAGACAAAGAGCGCAAAATTTGTATGCAAACGTCCAATGCTTTATTAATGTCATATGAAAATGAAACATGATAAACCTCATAAATAGAACCATTGTGCCCCGGGTAAGACACATGGCTATAGAGTTTATATTGTTTTTAAATTACATATTCGAAAAAAATCAAAAAGACAATTACTCCTGAACAAAAGTAATCGGCACAAAGTCCTTGGAAGTCCAGTTACTGATTCCATCGTTGGTAGTCGGGAAGATCCAGCTGTCAATGTCGGAATTACCATCACTGTCTTCAAGTGCATTGACCCCAGGATTACTGATGTGTATGGGAGGTCCTCCAGCTCGAGCACGACGAATGGCCCTCTGGGCACCTGTAGTAAAGCCCAAACCGAATTTGTCAGACTTGTAATGAATAACCGGGAGCTGACCCCAAATGGTAGACCCACCTTCTTCAACCACTGCTCGTGCATCCTTGAGAGATCCATCTTCAAGGGAGGCTTGGTGACCTTCGGAGGACTGTCAATAGTTTCTTCTGTAGCTGAAATTTGAGGTACCTCTTCAAAGTTCTGGCAAGGAGTCTCGATGAACTCGCCATCCATCTCTACGTACCTGAAGGTGTTCAAGTGACTGATCATGTACTCCTCTTTACTGCGCACAATGACAATCTTTCCTCTTACCGAGTACTTCAACATTTGGTGGAGGGTAGAAGTAACAGCCCCAGCCCCATGTATCCAAGGGCGTCCCAACAAGCAAGAATATGATGGTTTGATATCCATTATGTAGAAAGTGGAGTCGAAAGTTTGGGAACCAACTTTGATGGGGACATCCACTTCCCCGTGCACCTTCCTCTTTGATCCATCGAAAGCTCTCACTACTATATTGCTAGGCTTCAAGGTCAAGCCTTCGCAGTCCAATCTGTCTAGAGCTTTTTTAGGTAGCACATTCAATGATGAACCAGTATCTACTAGAACATGGGCCAAAGTAGTTCCCCTGCATTCGATGGAGACATGTAGCACATCATTGTGCTTCCTTCCTTTCGGTGTCAGATCCACGTCAGAGAAACACAAACCATTATCGGTAGTTAGACTAGCCACACATTCTTCAAACTGATCAGCAGATGTCTCTTGTGGTACGTGAGCCGTATTCAAAAAATTAACCAAAGCCTTCGCATGGGCCTCGGAGCACAACAACAAAGCAAGCATAGAAATTTTGAATGGGGTCTGCCCCAGCTGCTCGACAACGTTGTAGTCGCTCTTCTTTATTACCTTCAAAATTTCTTCCATTTCTTTCTTGGAAGCTTCTGGTATGGTTACTGAATTAGCCCTTGTCAGGACAGGCTCAATCAATATGTCTTTTCCTCGAGTGTCGGTCGACTCAGTGATGGGAGGGTCAACAGGAGTAATTACTGGAATTATAGTAGTAGTCTCGGGTGGAACCATAGCAGGAATAATCACAGGTCCGATAGCGGTCTTTGGAGGAGAAATATCAAGGGAGAACACTCTTCCGCTTCTTGTTATCTTACTGGTTCCGGCAATATTGACGATGTCAGAATCAGAATCTTCAGCAATCTTGTCTTCAATGGCTAGCATATCCTGCTTGACGCTATATTGATAGACATTGGCCCCATAGTTCCAAGGAATAACTTTGTTCGAGGAGTACGGGATTGGCCCAGGAATGGTTATGATCAACAGAGTCACTTTCGGAATTGATGTAATCCTGACGGGTCTCTTAGCGGAGGCCCTGGGAGGATTGGCGGAAATGGTTATGATGGCAATGTCTTCACAGGAAATAGTCGGAACAAGAGTCTTCTCAAATAGAATCTCTTTTTCATCCATCAGGCGCTGAACACCTGCCTTCAACAAAGGGCAACCAGTTGGTAGAAACGAACAAAAGTGGCAACCTTCACCACAACCTGGAAATAAACCGGCTTTCAACAAACTCTCCTTAATAGTCATGAGTGGGGTTACCAATTCTTCCACAGAGGTCACAAACACATCTTCTTCCACGACATTAACACCCCGACCATGTTTCGGCATGGGAGCAGTGATAACGTTAGGAGTCTCCGGGGGATCAAATTTAATCTCCTTAGCATCAATCAAATCATGTACTTTATTCTTCAAGGTCCAGCAGTCATTGGTGTCATGGCCTGGACTCTCCAAATGGTAAGCACAACGAGCATTCGGTTTATAGTAGGGATAAGTGGTGGTCGGATTTTTCAGAGCTTCCCTCAGAGTAACCAGATTGGTCTTCAGCAAGTAAGGTAAAATCGGAGACATCGTCATGTTGATACGAGTGAACTGTCTAGTTGGCCTCTCTCTTCTCGGCTGATTATTTCTTTGTTGAGCAGGTGCATGGTTGGGAATCATAACAGCCCCTACCGTCGGACGATGCTCAGTTCGATTCTGATTCTTTTGGTTGTATACAACATTGACTTCCTTTTTACCTTCAAACGGCTTCCTTGCAACACTAGAAGAGGCATCCTTCTGAATTTTCCACTTCGGATTCCAGCTTCCACTCTTTCTCCCATTAAAATCAGTTCAGTAAAACCCGCCGATGAACTTCCAATCAGATGGTTGAAGAACGACCTAGTCAAAGTTCCCAGAAACATATCCACGAGCTCCCGGTCAGCCAAGGGAGGTTGAACTCTTCCAGCCAAATCTCTCCAATTTTGAGCATAATCCTTGAAACCCTCGTTCGAACCCATAGACAAATTTTTGAGTTGTGTACGGGTGGGAGAGATGTATGCATTATATTGATATTGCTTATAAAATTCAGCAACAAGGTCTTCCCAGTTACGAACATTGGCTCTTTCCAACTGATAGATCCAATCTAGTTGTGTTCCAGACAGACTGTCTTCGAAGAAGTGAACCCACAGGTCTTTGTTAGCAGTGTGAGGCTGTATCTTCCTCACATAAGAACAAAGATGCATTTTAGGACAAGAGACCCCATCATACTTAGCAAATACAGGTGCCTTGAACTTTTGGGGGATGACAATTCCGGGGACCAGACCCAACTCTTCAAAATCCAGCCCAGGAACCTTCTGGATTTCCATAGGGCTCAAACGCTCTTCTAACTGCTTGTACTTTTCATCAGCTGGAGGGTACTGCTCCTCATTGTAATTAGTTTCCTTATCAGACTCTTTAGGACTACGGACCTCTTCTCTGTCTTCAACCTCTTTATTCTCTCCCTCTTTAGATGAAGAAGCTAGCTCAACAACCTGTCTTGGCGGCCCTCTGAACCTCCTGCTCATATGTGCCACGCCGACTGTCCTCTTGGTTTTCTTGTTTTTATTAGTAATCAGAGCCTTCAACTCTTCGTGTACTTTGGCCAGAGCCACAGTCATCTGTTGGAACTGCGTGTTCTGAGTCTGAAGATCTTTCACTGTTTAATCAAGAGCCATTGCTGAAATAAACAGCGGGGAGGATGAGAAACCTATTATGAAACTTGTTATGAAATGATATGTATGATATGTATGCAATGTTTTTGAGGGTTCTTAAAGGCTCAAATTTGCTTAAACAAAAGGAACAAACGCGAATTGTATTAGTAAACTTGAATTATTACAAAGAATGTATTTTAAGAGTACAACCAAACAAAATAAAACAAAAAGAAGACTAGGTTTCCCATGAGCGCATCCTCTTTGGCGCGATGTAGGCGTTGATATTCTTCTCGTCTTGAAGTAGCCTAGTGAGTTCCAAGACCTTCTTCTCGCTGGCGTAGAATTGGGCTTCGAACGTATCCCGCTCCTCTTTAAGTTGGACCCGGGATTTTTGTAACTCTTCGTGATCAGTTGGCATGTCTGGATGAAGAACAAGATGAGGAGTGTCTCCGTTGGCAACTGGATCCATAATCATAGGAAGGATGGCAGGGTAAGGCATCACAAGAGTTTGAGCGCGGGCTCATACCCATATGAGATAAGGCTCAAGAGTTATGGAATTCTTGTGCCCAAGCGTCTTTCTATCAATCCTATGAATTAGGTCCCAAGCTTGTATGAACCTTTTGCAGTAACCCTGAACATCAGTCTCATAGTTGAAAGCGATTCCTTGAATAAGTGTATCATGAGGTCCATCCCTTATAGCATAACCAAATTGTCGCAGCGCCAAGCAAGGGTTATAAGTGATTCCTCCCCTAATGCCTAAGAGAGGGACATTAGGGAATTCACCACATCGATCAATGATAGTAACATCTTCCGACAACTATGAGCACCAATGAATGTCTGAATGTGTAAGGGATATCAGCCGATGAGACCATCTTTTACCCTGTTCATTCTTCAAAGTAGATCTGGGTAGGTGAGAAATAAACCACCTAGCCAATAGAGGAGTGCAACACTGGAGGGTCCCCCTTCTCTTTAGAGTGCGATCATGCAAAGAGTGTAGAATATCCCCGAGTAATGTATGTACCGGATTCTGAGACAGAAAAACCTTGATTGTACTCACATTTACGAGTTGATCCTCATTAGGGAACAATACCATCCCGTAGATAAGGAGCGCCAAAACCTCTTCAAAAGCTTGTTGAACACTCCCTCTGGTTTCCCAATTTGTCACTATGTCGGACCGTCGTAAGGACAGAGCTTTAGCAATTTCTTCAGGTTTGGGATGTCTTTCCGTACCGTTGAAAGGTAGCTTATCAAGAATGGGTATCCCTAATAACTGAGAAAATTCCTCCATAGTAGGCACTAACTGGTAATCCGGGAATGTGAGACAGTGATGTAGAGGATCGAAGAACTGAAATAGCACTTTCAACATTTCTTCGTCAGGTTTTGCAGTGACCAAGTTGAGTAACTGACCATGTTTTTCAGTGAAAGGAGAGCTTTCAGGAATCCTTACTACCAAATCCCTTAATCGGGGAGATGTTTTCACTAGGTTAACCTGAATAGTGTTCCTGCGGGTGGATGCCATATCCTACAAAACAGAGCAAAGATGAGCCCTAGAAACCCTTGAAATGGTTAGTATGATATGATATGGCATGATGTTTATAATTTCATGATAAATCACAAGTATAGCAAACACATACAAATCAAACCAAGTCCTTAGGTTTAAGGCCTGCTTGAGTTTTAAGGTCATACCCTCTTGAAGTTGGATTGGTTCAACCTATCCTATAAATATGTAACTGGGTTCTAAAGGGATCTCAATATCATCGATATTTCCCCCAAGCTCTATTCAATAGACGATTGACTCGTAATCAAACAAAACACAGAAGTCAAACCTCAATGAGTGTAGCATTGAGTATCTGTCGACCTTGGGCCTACACCAAAGTCGACCATCTCGCTACGTCTTACTGGCCAAGTTGTGCAATTAAAGGTTCTAAGGTCAGTTAATGCTTTATGACACCACATGATGGCCCCATACATCTCCCTGATTGACTCAAGGGTTTACGGGTACCAACCAAAGTGCCACATCAACATATCTACTGCTTCAACCGTGTCGGTATACCCCAGTACAACTCCCTCATAGTTTATTGCTACTTACCTAAAAGGTGTTCCCCGATTCGGGTGTAGGATCAAATAACCCAAACAGTTCCCCTAAATATATAGCAAGCAAGTCAATCAAGAGAAAGTAATTAAGTATGACCTAGATCCTAAGGTTTACCCCACTTTATAATAAGCTTCCCCAGCAGAGTCGTCAGTTCTGTGATACGGTGGCAGAACCGACTGTTAATAATGGTTTGCGTTTTTTGTTCGCAAAATGTCTCAGTAAGCAAGAGTCGCCACCGACTTTTATTTTATCTAACAAGGAAAAGGAAAAATAACAGAAAAAACCTTTTTCGAGAATGTTTCTGAGTACGAGAGTAGATTATAGAAAGGGAAGGTGTTAGCACCCTTTCTATCCATGGTTTTCCATGGGCTCTTAGGTACTTGCTCATTTTGAAATTGCTTGTGTATGCTTGCTTTGAAAAGTTTTGTTTTACTTCGTTTCAACCCTTTTTTCTGTCCTTAAGAGTGTTACGAAGTTGTTTTTAAAAACTTTGTTTGGGAAAGTGTTGGTGTGAAAAAGTTTGTTTGTTTGAGCAAGTACCTAGGAACTAATCTACCTACTCGAAAAAGTCTGTTCGTTTTCCTTTTAGACAATTCTATCCCATTATTGAGAAATAGGTAGCATCATAGTTGGAGTTTTTTAGGGACATTCGAAGGGACAAATACGATCACAAAGGAAATGTTAGAAAATGTTAGTAATCATCCTAAAGCCTTAAAGATCTTTTTCCGAGGCAACATTCGAATTGGTCATTTTAGATCTTACGGGGCTAGAGGATGACCACTAACAAACCCTATACTTCATGACCGTTTAACCGAAGGCAACCAGAGTGGAGTAAACCCTAGGAGTGAGCATGTGCGAGTGAATATTTTCAGTTAATTTGTCTTTGCATATTTTAGGGTTTTCTACCGTTTTAATTTTCAAGTATTCTTTCCATACAATCCTATTAACCATGCATCTAGACAGTTAAATAATTTGCCGAAATTAAAATGCGGAAAGTTTAAAGTTCTAGCTATTACATGGCTTTCACAGATACATAATTATTTTTGACTGAAAATAAAACGCGGAATTAAAACCTAATTAAATCTATTACAAACTCGGAGCAGATACAATAATAATAAAAGTAAATTAGAATGCGCGCGGCGAATTAAATGCGAGAATAATTAGAAACGCTAAAAATCTAATTAAGAAAATATTTAGGTTATTTTTGAGGAAAAAATTAATTATATACAACCCTAATTTCAAATTATTTTTAATCATGAAAAATAAGATTTAATTGTCCTAATTTAATTTAATTAATTAATTCAAGGAAACCAAATATTTTTTATGAAAAAGAATTTTGGTGTTTTTTTTGTGATTTATTGGTTTTTATGATTAATTAAAAAAATGATTAAATTGTAAAAATAAATAATTAAACAAATAAAATAAATAAAAGAAATAAAAAATGCATTAAATTGGGCATGTGTTGATGAGTAATTCTGGGGGTGTGTTGTTGAAATTGCTTAGGCCCAATAACTCCTCGGCCCATCCCATGCGTGAGATTCCCTATTGTGCAAGCTTGAGAGTACACCATGGTCCTGCTTTGGTGAAGCGTTGGATCTGATCAACAGTGATCCATTGGCTGAATCAATGGGGCGTATGATGGGACGCTTGGACAAGTAGTGCATTGAATCTGTGGAAAGAAAACAAGAAAATAAAATTTGTTGGGACCTGGGATCGAACCCAAGTCCTCTCCCCTTTCCAACACACGTCCTTGCCAGCCGCGCTACACTGTTCAATTGATACTAATAATAATAATAATAATAATAATAATAATAATAATACATAATATATAAAACAACGTGGATGAAACTGAAACAAAAAAACGCGTGCCCAGTTTGAATGGCCCAATGATGGTTGAACACATCATCATCTTCTTCCTCTTCCGTCATATTAGGCATGTAACCTATACCTACGGACAAATAACCATGGCTATAACCTGTGAGTTTCAAAAATCATCAAAATGCATGATAAATGAGATTCAAGACCATGATTCAACTGGTCTTGATGTCACAGCCTTCATGGTACCCTTTTTATTGGCCAATTTAACCTGTATGACAAAACCCTAAAACGCAAGAACAAACCCTAGCAATGGCAGTCATGGATATATGCATCAAAACACAAAATTACCTAAACCAAAACATTCCAAATGATCATACAAACACAATGCTATGTTCAATAATGGTTAATCATGCGTAAATTGTAAAATACGATTCAAGCTAGGGGATGCAAACCGTGGGTCTGTAGCGTGCATTTCTGGGCGTGAAAGGACTTGCAATTGATCCAGTTAGCTTCAGAGATGCTCCAGGATGCGATTGGGAGTGTTGACTTGCTTTGAATTTCCCTATAGAATGGAACTCTATCCACCACTTTTTGTCCAATTTTTTGAGTTTGTTCTAGTGTTCTTCACGAATGCAATCCTTATGATTTGTGCTTGGTCTTACTCAGTATATGTAGTAGTATGGATTAGGGCAACAAAAACAATTCCAATCTCTTGAAATTATGAAGATTTGATTTATTTTTCTTTTGCATCATATCTTCCCAAATTCAGAAAAAATCATATCAATCCACCTTTGCACGACTTTACTTGGTCATCATAGATTGATTGGATTTGATTCTTGCCAAAAAATTAGATCAAAATAAATCTTTTGTCTTTTTGCACTTTATTTGATTTAATTCAACTTTTAATTAATAAAAAATCAAAATAAAATTGAAAATGAAGCAAATAATGTGTGGGTGAATATTTTGGTTGTGGACCATGTTATGAGTGAGATGCAAGCATAAAAAGTTAGGCCCATTTGGCAAAAAATGCATTTTTGAGCACATTTAACTTTTGGCAATTTTGCAAAAATGGTCAATTTTGACAAGGCATATATCTTCCCATTTTAACCCTAGATAGGTGTTATTGGACTTTTTATAAAGCTTATGGTGTCCCCTAAACAACCCTTTTGGTCTCATCTCAATTGGGTCTTCCATGTTCATGTAAGAAGCTTTGACCCAAAAAGTGTTTTTGTTGAATTTTCAAAAGGACCTATAATGTGGAAATTAATATTTTTTGATGAGTGCATATTTTGAACTTGAGGGGTGAAGATGAATTATAGGTAATTTCATCCTCTTCAAAATGAGCCTTGGATGGAAACTTTCTGATAAAGTATGAGGAAGTTATGCTTGGTCAAAGTTTGGTTGACTTTTCCTATGAAACCCTAATTTAGCAATTTTTTGGTTCTGATGAATTTGGGGCATTCCTTGAGTAATCATGATAAACCCTTGATCAAATTATGGATATCTCTTTAAAATGTTGATGTTGACCAAAAATATTGAAGTTTGACTGTATGTGGGCCACAGTTGACTTTTGACCTAGTATAATTGACTTTCAGGCATCTGGGCAATTAACTGAGTAAACTTCTTGTGCAAGGCATGAAACTTGACATGGATGATATTGAGAACATATTAGGACCATGGAAAGCATTTGGGATCCTTGGACTTCAACCATCTTTACAAAAACAGAAACCCTAGTCTGAGGTACATTGCCTTAGGAGAGAGTTTGTTAGGTCAACTCTTGGGCATCCTTGAGCAAGTTGAGGACCTCAATGGGCATGTGTTGAGTAAAATGAGAGGGCAAATTTGGGGGTACAACAACTACCATCAACAATTTTCAAGCTCCATATTAATACCTGTAACAAGCCAGGAGAACTATCTGTGGATGAGTGATTGTAGATTAGCACCTGTAACAAGCCAGGAAAACTATCTACATGGGCAAGTTGAAGATTAATACTTGTAACAAGCCAAGAAAACTATCTTTCTTTCTGAGGTCAGATATTAATACCTGTAATAAGCCAGGGAAATTATCTACAGGACCAACTGAAGCAACCCTACCTTGGTTCCTTCTCATTTCCAGATGAAGTTTTACACAGACTCATCATGAAGAAACCCTACACAGGTTCCTTCTCTTTCCAAGATGAAGTCTTACACGGAATCGTCCTGAAGCAATCCTACCTAGGTTCCTTCTTATTCCAAGATGAAGTTTTACACTGACTCATCATGAAGCAACTCTACACAGGTTCCTTCTCATTTCCAGATGAAGTTTTCCACGGACTCATCCTGAAGAAACCCTACCCAGGTTCCTTATTATTCCCAGATGAAGTTGTACACTGACTCTTCATGAAGTAACCCTACACAGGTTCCTTCTCATTTCCAGATAAAGTTTTACATAGACTCATCATGAAGCAACCCTACCCAGGTTCCTTCTTGTTCTCAGATGAAGTTTTACACGGACTCATCATGAAGCAACCCTACACAGGTTCCTTCTCATTTCCAGATGAACTTTTACACGGACTCATCATGAAGCAACCCTACTTAGGTTCCTTCTCATACATTTCCAGATGAAGTTTTACACGGACTCGTCATAAAGAAACCCTACACAGGTTCCTTCTCTTTCCAAGATTAAGTTTTACACGGACTCATCATGAAGCAACCCTACCTAGGTTCCTTCTCTTTCCAAGATGAAGTTTTACACTGACTCATCATGAAGCAACCCTACCCAGGTTCCTTCTCATACATTTCCAGATGAAGTTTTACACAGACTCATCATGAAGTAACCCTACCCAGGTTCTTTCTCTTAAATTCTAGATGAAGTTTTACACAGACTCATCCTGAAGCAGCCCTACACAGGCCCATCACAAATGAACGATCAAAGACCTCTACTGGTTCATTTTAAATCTCTCAATGTTTTATCTTGATTCTTTCTAGTAGACATTCCCTCTGGTTCAGATATATCGCTCCAAGATTTATTCTGATTCTTCTCCAGTTAAAGTCAGAATTTAGACTTAGCCTAATTTCTGTCAACAATCACCTTTGGATGGCATCTATAAGCCCATCTCCAACAACTATCCATCATTTCTCCAAATGAAATCTTTAAGCCCATTCCCTACACAATCAACCACAACTTCATCGAGTGCAAATTTCTGGGCACTCTAGTGTTCAATCATCTTCCACCTTCAAGTCACGAATGACAGATTTGCCAATCTAACTCTTCAGGTGTAAGAAGATTGAACAGGGGCAGCTGTTGTACCCCAAAATTTTCCCTCTTAATCATCAAGGGTTTTCTCAAAAAGATCCTCGGGATTCAAGCTTGCACAAGTACATTGGGAATTTCCAGTACCAAAATTAAAAGGAAACTGTCAAAAAGGGAGAAAACAAATAAAAATAACATTTTGATAAATTTGGAGAAAAATAGGCCTCCTTCGATTTTGCCCCCTTCGATTGGAATTTGCACCTCCTTCAATTCAGCCCCATTTGATTGGACTTTGCACCTCCTTCAATTTCTCAAAAATTGCTACTAGCATACCTCTTCCGTCTCGGCATTTGACTTCTTGTTCCAGGCTTCATTTGTGTCTTTTGCTGCCTGCGTGCCTTACTTTGAAAACCATGACCTGCTGGCCACATGTGCCCCCTACAAGGAAAACCCTTTGTTTAGACACAAGTGCCTGCATACAAGCCTTCATTTGGGAATTCACCTCATGCATGCCTGCATGCAAGTCTTCGTTTGGGAATTCATCTCTTGCCATGCCTGCATGCAAGCTATAGTTGAGCAAGGGCTTTATGCCACTTGGGTTACATCTGTCATTTGGGTATTGAAGGTTCCTTTGATTCAGAAGGAAATTATCTACTGAAAGCTTCCTTCAATTCATAAGGAAATCATCTTCTGAAGGCTTACTTCAATTCAGAAGGAAATTATCTTTTGAGAATTTCCTTCGCTTCAGAAGGAAATTAGCTTCCGAAAGCTTCCTTCGATTCAGAAGGAAATCATCCTATAAAAGCATCCTTCGATTTAGAAGGCCTTAGCCTTTTGAAGGTTCCCTTTGATTGCACCATTTGCATCCTATATGGTTGCTTTGATTCACCAAGTAGGGGCATGTCTGCATACAAACTTCAGTTGAGCAAGGGCCTCAAACTTATGACTCACTCTACATTTAATTGTCTATGCAAGTTAAAATAGGCTTTTACCCATTTGCTGTCCAAGACCACTCGCCCTTAATAGTATAATACTACTTTTTAGAAAAAGTTTTTCTTGAGCCTTGTGCCTGTTTTCCTTCAGAAGGAAGCAATGCATCTGAACCATCCATCTTGCTATCATGGCACAAGTGGGTGCTTACTTTCCAGCTGAGCCTTTATTTTATTATTTATACAACCAAATATTACAAAATTTTCCTCTAACAATAGAGAGTTCATTTGCACATAGAATAGAAAAAGGAGAGGAAGAAGAGGAGGGGAATGTATCTTCAAAATTCTCACACACCATAAAATTCTCAAACACTTCAACACTTGTGAAATCAAAAACCCATAATCATTTTCACCTCCTTCGATTCTGAAGAACAACACATTCCAGTTTCCTTCGAATCAAGGAGCATCCCACTTGTTCCTTCCTTCGAATCCAGCATCCAGAGCCACTCAAGGCCTAACTCACATTCAAGGCTGCAGCAAGGTAAGTTACTTTTACCCTTGCATCCTTCATTTCAGACATAACATGTATATATTATTTTGCCTCCTTTTCGTTTGCACCATTTGAATCTATTTTTCTGGATAATTTTTTATTTTCTTGTTGCTTGAGTTTATTAAACATGCCTTACAAAATTAACTTGGCCACTACACAAATGCTAACATGGCTTTAAGCCGTTATGTTATTAAACTCAAACGAAAGAGACAGGGGAGAGAAAGACATGAAATGAAGCCTTGGGCTTCAATGCTAACTTCCAGGCCCAGCCAGAATGCATGCTCATGCTGACTTCCAAGCCCTAGAAAGGAAAAATCAAAAGGCACATTTGTACTAGGTCCAGCCAGAATTGAAGGCCATGACTTGTTGCTGTCAGCCTCAATCGAAGAAGGCAACAAAGCAATAAGGCAGAACTAGAAGGCACGCCCAGCTGCTACCAATGCCCAATCGAAGGCCATGCCTTTCTGCTGCCATGGCCAATCGAAGGCCATGACTTGCTGCATGTTATCCCCTAATCGAAGTAGGCTAACAGAAGTAGATTCGAAGGGTACTCCTCCCCCCAATCGAAGGAGCTCTTTTTTTCTTCTTTCTACCTTATTTTTGCTTTTATATTTTTTTTGCACTTCAATATGGATGTAATAGTGTATGATTTATTTTTTGCACTTTTTTATTACTTTCATATGAATGTTAGTAATTAGGTGTGTATGGTAAGATAAAACCAACAAGTGGATAACCCAAAAATCAAAGACAAAATGCATGCAATCAAACACACTTTTCACACTTGCACCCTTAGGGTAATTCCACTTATTGCCTTACAAAAATGGCCATGTTATGCATGTGGAATATCTTAGCAAAAACAATAAAAAATACAATATCATAATCCCTCGATGATGCTACGAATGTTGCCTTACAAATGACCTTAGTCCCTTAAAGAGAAATGCTAAGATATCTCACAACATTGCTATCATGACTATACGATGACCCACGCCCGTCCCTTTACATCCAAATATAAGGCTTCTTACCAAATCAATGGTAAGATAGCAATATCAAAGCAAAGGAAGAAATGAACTAAGAATTTTGAGTAGGTAGATTGTTCCTTGTTGCTTGCTCATTTTCAAATCAAACACTCTTGCTTATTTTCAAAAACAAACACCAACACTTTTAAAACACTTTCAAAACCCTTTCCAAACATGAAATATTTTCAAAAGCTCAACACTTTGTATACATTCTTACGAACGAGAACTATTACAAAGTTTTCCTAAAACGATGGCGCCTTTTCAAAATATATTCAAAAGCCACACAAAGCATATTTTTCAAACAAAGCAAGTGATCTAGCAAGCAACTAAGAGCCCGTAGATAACTACGGATGAAAAGGGTGCTAATACCTTCCCTTTTCATAATCTACCCCCCGAACTCAAAAATAATCTCGAAAGGTATTTCCTGTTCTTTTCAGCCTTTCCTTTTGGATAAAAGAAAAGTCGATGGCGACTCTTGCTAACCGCAACATTTGCGATAAAATGCAAAACACCCAAGTTAGTTCTCCCACCGTATCACACATATAAAAAAGAAGATTTTCAAAAACAAAGTGAGCTAACATTTAAGAGCCCGTAGATAACTACGAATGAAAAGGGTGCTAACACCTTCCATTTTCATAACCTGTCCCCTAAACTCAGAAATCTCGAAGGTATTTCCTGTTTTTCTTCACCCTTTCCTTTTTTTGGATAAAATAAAATTCATTGACGACTTTTTGTATCCGCAACATTTGCGATAAAATGCAAAACCAAAAAGTCAGTTCTCCCACCATATTACAAAACCGGCGACTCTGCTAGGGAGACCTAAAAAGTGGGGTTACCTTTAGAGTTGCATCACTTTTAATGCTTTACTTGTTTGATTTGATTTATTTATAATTCGGGGTTTATTTCTTTCAAAGATCTTATACCCGGATTTTGGGGCATTTTAGGTAAGTAGCCATAGATCATGAAAACTATATGGCGTTGTTGAACCCCAATTTTCCCCCCTAAGATTCCTCTATCATCTCATACCATCACAATGAAACAAGATCACACACTAGGGTTTGGTTCTTCTCCTTATATTTATCTTTGCTCATGGGGAATCACCAAGCACCTTGAATTGTATTCTGTGATCATCTATGTCTTGTATTGATTAACTTTTAACTAATAAATACAATGAACGTTTGCTCTAATTGTTGATATCATAGGTGAAAGCACAACCTACTCCATCAAGTTGTTATATAGGCTCATGAGCTTATTCCCATGCCTTCTTCAAACAAAGTTTCATTGAGATTTAAGACCCATAATAGAAGATACCTTGAAGTAATATCATTGATAAAGTCTATTATGATCCATCATGCCTCAAGTTATCAAAGATAGTCCAAAGATGTAAGGGTTGATGGAAGAAGTTTGACCTAATTGGGTAAGTCTTTGATTTCTTGATCACAAGTGCATATCTCCCTAAATTATCAATATTTGGAAGTGGTTATGGTTTCTACGGTTCCTCATTATCATCCTCAACAACTTCTATTTACATGACAAAAGTATTTGTACAAGGAGGTTTGTTAAAATTGAAAAGCGTTTCCAAGGCATTTTGTTGCTCTAGGAGATAGTTTTTTTGAACTTCAAAGGGATATATCTTGCTCATTTTTTGGTATTTTTTAGTGATTCCAAAGATATGCTTCTCTTTAAAGGGTTATCAGCAAATCACTTCAAACTTTTCAAGAAACTTTTGTGTGGAAGATACCTAATGATGAAGAAAGATAACAAGTCCTCTAGATAAACCATTAAAATCCCTTATGTGGCTTCAAAAGATCATAACTTGGCCAATTTTTATCTCCTTGAGTCCATTCTTTTTCCATGATGATTTTAAGAATGTGAACTCCAACTCTTCTTTTATGTGTAAAGTTTGAAAATGGATGGAAGATGCCCTAAGGATGAAAAACATTATAGGTCATCTCATGAATTTTCACCAACTTCAAAAATTCATAACTTTCTCATTTTTTGGAGATTTTAACAAGTCTCAAAATGTCATTCAAGAGATCTACTTCATTCCATATTTTTTGGTCAAGAGCAAATTTCAAGTGGAAGGCCATGTTTGGATGCAAGACATTATAGGTCATTTTTGAAGAAAAAACTTGGAATTTTTCTAAGTACAAAAGTCAACCTCTTTTTCTCAACTTTGACTCATCACAATTTTCAACTCAAGCATCCATTTGATTCCATTCTTTTCAAATTGAAAAGCTTTTGATCTCATCTTTCCAATGCATTAAGAATCAAGTCTTGAGATGCCCTGAATCATGCACACCATTGATTTGAACATGGTACGTTGAAATTGAAGTTTCACCTCAAGTTAGAATTTGAAATCCTTGATTTGGCTTCTAAACACAAATTTTATGCATGCTTTTGCTTCTAATCATGTTTAAAGAACTTCCAGAAGTGATTGGCACATTAAAACGCAAGCTTCGGATGAGTTTTGATCAAAATAGAAGTCACACTTTTCTTGTTTGCAACTTCACACGATTTCCCTCCAAATTCATCATTTCATATGCTTGAGCATTCAATCAGCTTCCCTATAAATAGAGGGCCTTACCTCATTCATTTCCTCAAGCTTAGAGAGCCAGAATCACCCTGTCAAACTTCCTCTTGAACCCAATTTTCTACAACTTCGAATTTTCTTTTACAGCTTTCCTCAATCCATTTTCTTTGTCAATTCACCTTCCTTGAACCTCACTGAAGCTAACAGGAGAAGAATTAAGCTTTAAAACTTCCTAAATCATGCTAGCCAAGTCAAGTTTCAGAGCTCTAGAATTGAACTTCAATAGGTAGATTCCCTCACCTATTCTCTCAAACTTTAATACTATTATGAAGCTCTCATCATCCTGACTCTAGTCGCAACATTTATTTTCAAATAGAAGTGTGTTTTGACCATGAAATTTCAAATCCTTTTTCAAACCTTTCCTTCCAAAATGACTGAGCTACAACTTATATAAATTTTTCACAAAGGTGCCATTGGAATCATCTTGAAGAGACGAAGCGAATCATACCGGTCTCGTGTTCAAATTTTACTATTTCAGGGACCTGCAAATTTCGTGGTTGGAGGTTGAAGATGACCAATGTGTCATCTCTCAACCAATGATAGCATGCCAAGCCTTTTTTTTCCAAACTCTGATTTAATAAATGATTATGTGTTTTATTCACTAAAGACCATGATATGCACAACTCATCTGATCCAATGGATTAGCTTACTAATACGTTTTGACTCTCATCCATTGGTCCATATTTTTTTGACTTTATTTTTTATTTCTGATTTTTATATTTAAATTGTTTTAAACTTCAAAAAATCATAGAAATTCATTTTAACTTCAAAAAATTTGAAAAAACTATGAAAAATACTTTTATTTTTCTCTTTCTGATTATTATTTTTTCACAATTTTATTTTGTGTTCTGATATTTTTTATAATTTTTTAATTTATTTGAATTGTTTTAAATGTTTAAAAATACTTTCTTAATTTTTAAATTCTGAAGAAAAAAATAGGGAAGGATCCAATGACCTCTTGACAAATATTGGTGACCTCATTTTAATTTTATTTCTGATTTTACTATTTTTCATCATTTTTTGTTTATTTTTCCTATTTCTTTTAATTTTAAAAATATTTTCTGACTTCAAAAAGTTGCCAAAAATTTTATAAAAATATTTGAGTTCATTTCTGATTTTTCTATGATCTCATTGAATTTTTCTGGGTTGTTTTGAATATAATTGCTATTTTCTCCTCTATTCTCATTTTTAAATCATTTAAAAAAAATCTATTTCTTTATTATTAGATACAATTTTATTTTTGTATATATTCTGGTTGATATTCGACAATGAGATTTTGATCATGAGCTTTATCGACATAATTGGATTCATGGTGTTGAGTTTAACTCCTCAAAAAATGGATGAATAATTTTAATAATAGCTTGATTAAATTTTTAGCTCAAATGTGGTTTGAATCTTACCACATCCATCTTCATCTTATCCCCTTCTTATTGTACTAAATGTTATTGGAGAATAATTTACATATCATTTCTCAAAATATATGGTACATATAATGCTATTGACTAACCTCAAAATATATGCGACATCTATATAAGTCCACTTACGATTGCTTAACATAGGGCTAAATTTTGTCCCGATTCGAGAAATGATCATTCGTGGCCCAAACTCATGTTTGTAATCCCAAGTATGTTAATTTAAATCCTTTGATCCAATAACCTTGAGATTCATTGTTAGGAGGCTTTGGTCTTATCAATCCTCTAATAAATTTTCATAAGCTTTGGTCAAAGTGAATCACTTAAACATCATTGATCATTTATTGTTGCCTTGAGAATTTTAAGTGAATGATATACTTGACAAAAAGCAAATGAGACTTGTTGGTGAGAGGCTTTGTTTTTATCAATCCTCTAATGAGTTTCAAATGCAAGTTTCAAGATGGTCATTCAACTAACCTCTAATTTCTAACAATTGACTTTATTTTATACCTTTACTTTATGCTCTTTATTTGAAGCACATTTATTTTAGTATTTACATTTCATACTATTTTCATCTTTGTTCACTTGAGCATTTACTTTTATGTCATTTTTATTTTGCTCACTTGAGCTTTTAATTTCTTTTTTAAGATACTTAATAATCAACTTGAACCATAAAAAACGTTAATGTTACCTGGACTACTTGGTTACTATCCTTGGCATTATGGAGATTATGGACTTATAGGACTTAAGGTTAGAAGCCTTGACCTATATTGGGACCTTGTGACCTCAACTATTATTTTGTCTGGAGTTCTTGGGGCTTACCCCAAGACATTGGGTTGTTTGTTTTCTTTGTGTGCAGGTTATTATGATTAAATGCTTTGTCTGGGATCGAGAATTCATTTATATACAGCCGTTACTCTACCTAATTTTTGTGAAGACTTAATGCAATTGAAGCTTGGTTTTCTTATGAGGTTTATTATCATTGCTTGTTTGGTTTCAAATCCAAAGGATGATAATTCTACATTGACTCATTATGTCAAGTGTTAGCTTCTTGTTGGTTAGACGTTTCTTTTCCCTAGCTTTTACCTTATGCTTTGTGATTGTCCCTTCATCTCCTCCCATCTTCTTTAATTTTAAAAATCTTCTTCCTCCTTTTGAAAACTATTCTTGTTTCTAAACTTGAACCGCTTTCACAATAAACTTGGACTTATGTCCATGCATTTTAAAAATATTTTCTTAATCAAACTTTAACCAATTTAATCATACTTTGACATTTTTGTGAGAAGACTAGAAGTCAATCAATCTCATTCAAGCCATTTTTGCCACTTTGGCTTTTTAACTTAAAAATTTTCTCAAAAGATTAGACTCTTGTCAATCCTTGTAGTGATGTGTGCTATTATACTTCTACGATATGTAGGGAAGTGAGATATTTTCCACTTGGTGTTGAGTGAGGCTCTGTTGATTTTAAAATCCAAGCCATATCCTCCAATTTGAGATGATGCAAATTCTCCTTTCTCATAATCGTGGGTAGTAAGTATATTTTCCACTCGGATAAGAAGATGTTGTCTCATCTCTTAAAATTAACCAACGCACTTGTGTTTTAAAATGTTTAAAGGTGAACTATGAGTACCCTGATCCCCTATTGCATGGAAGGTGGTAGGTAGGTACAAAAGGTTCGCAACTGCGGCAGATTCAAAAATCATAAAAAATACTTCTTTTCTAATCTAAACAATCTAATTTTATATACAACATTTATAGCCAAAATACACAGATTTTCAAAGAGGTTCTTGCGGAGTACCATATATGTTTAGGGTGCTAATACCTTCCCTTTGCATAACCAACCCCGGAACTTAGATTCTCTCCTCCTCTTTTTGGGTTATTAACTCTTTTCTCATTCCTTTGGAAACAATAAAGCGCGGTGGCAATTTTTATTTTGATCTGTGCGAGTTAAGTCAATCCAATGGCTTAGTCTCAACATTTATAACGCTATAGAAAAAAAATTGTGACTTCACTGGCGAAAGATTGACCTATTGCTGGTCCATCCCTAAGTGGGTTGAGCCTATCTTTGTCTATTTGTGTATGTGCTTTGTTTTTTGAATATTATATGTTATATATATGTTTTTCTGGATTTTCCTGGTTTTCAGGGTGCTTGGTGATTTCTCATAAGTCCTATACCCGAACATGGGCACACTTAAGATAGGACGGATGATATAGTCATGTTAACTTTGAGAGAGTAATCCCAATAAAGAAGACGTGAGATCCCCCACTCAGTGGAGGCCCCTTTGACTGTAGTGTCGTTTATCGAGTAATTAGGAAGACGTGCTGCTTTCAACCTGGGAGCCTGCTGAAACTGAGGACCGTAGAACCTTTAACCCATCTTGGCCTTTTAGGTGTAGTGAGGAAGGTATGAAGGATTAATTCGAAAATGGTTGTCACGCGATACTACACTCGGACGAGTTTTTCTTGAGAATATTACTAATTACCGAGTTAATCAGGACGTTGGTAATATCCGAACGAAGGATGTAGACCATGGGAACCTCTTAGAACCTTGTTCAGAAAGTGATAAACTCTTAGATTATACCTTATGGGTAATACCTTCGACCTCATGCTCGTGACGTTGAACCTATGAACCCTATGTTTGTGATCTTGTGTGTGATTGTTGCATCATGCATTCCTGCACCCATGAGCATCTTCTAAAAACACTTTGTTTTAAGGGACTTAAAAGTTGACTCTTTGTGAATATCTCAGGTACTTTTTGACTATGGATTCTGGAAAAAGAAAGACTGGGAAGTACAGTTTCAAAGATCCCAAGATAGATGAGTTGATGATTCTGATTTCCAGGATCGAGAGTTCTACAGATTTTCGGTGGAAGTATGGGTCCATCATTTCTCTCAAGAAGCTCAGGATGAAGGAGGGTATTCTCTCGACTTTGGTATAGTTTTGTGATTCGATGTGCCGATGCATTACTTTCCAGGATTATCAGTTGATGCCTACATTAGAGGAGTATTATTATCTATTGGGTTTACCTATTATCGATCGTGTTCCTTTTACTGGTTTGGAGGGGGCACCAAAATCTCATGAGATTGTTGCTTTGATCCATTTGGGGAAGTCTGAGGTTGAAGCGCACATGACTACCGAAGGAGGGATTATAGGATTTCCATCTCAGTTCTTGTTGGAGAAAGCTTTCTACTTTTCTAGGATGAAGGGTACAGTTGCTTTTGAGGCCATCTTTTCTCTACTTGCTTATGGATTGTTCTTATTTCCCAATGTCGACAAATTTGTGGATATCAATGCCATCAGGATCTTTATGATTAGGAATCTAGTCCCTGCATTATTGGGTGATGAAAATTACTCTATTCATCTTCGGGATTCTTATCATGGAGGGATGATCATTTGCTGCATGCCTTTGTTATATCAGTGGTTTATTTCTCACTTACCTAGGTCTGGTGCTTTCTGGGATGTCAGAAAGGAACCTCGTTGGGCTCCAAAGATTATGTCCCTCACTTATTTAGATATTGTTTGGTATCATCAGGCTTACCATGATGTAGAGATTGTCGACAATTTTGGTAGTTTCCCTAATGTACCTCTTCTTGGTACAAAGGGAGGAATTAACTACAACCATGTTCTTGCACGACGACAACTTGGATATCTGATGGGGGATAAGCCAAACAGTATTCATTTGAGTGGTTTCTTCCTTAAAGAGGGAGAAGTTCATAAGGAAGCTAAATAGGAGATTGCGAAGGCTTGACGTCATATTCACAGGAAGGGTAGGAAAGACTTGGGACCTAGAGGGGTTGTTTCTTTGGAGCCTTATCTTCAGTGGGTACAAGCAAGAGCCATCCAATTGAAGATGCTGTATTCCCGAGAAGCACCCATGCCTAATATGTTTGTGAAGACCAATCCTCCCCTATTGGATGATGTGGAAGAGCTTTAGCTTTCCCTAGTCAGGATGCGGCGGGAAAATGAAGCTTGGAAGAATAAGTGTCAAACTTTAGAAGTGTCCTACCGAGCAGACTTGAAGGATAAATATGATCTGATTGAGATTCTCAAGAGTCGTGTTGTAGAGATGATGGAGAGGAAAGATGATTTATTTTCCGCTAAAGCTCAGTCAAGACCTATTTGCTCACTTCTCGACTTTGATGATTGGAAAGAGGTCACCGACAGGTATGCAGAAGAGAACAAGCGGTTGAATGCTCAAATTACAAGACTCGCAGGGAAGCGTCAGCGTGTAGAGTGATCTTCATCAGCTTTTTTTTTCTTAGGATATTATATTTTTCATCTTATCTTGAACTTGGGATCATTGAAACTTGCACTAAAAAAGTTGTAATCCATTTTGAAATTATTACAATGAGATTTTCGGTATTTCAAATGTGTTAGTACTTTGATTTTGCAAATTGTCTATAAATCTTTGAGTTCCTTGAAATATTAATAATAAAATAAGTCATGTGAATTGCACATCATGCATCATCTTGCAGATATTCTTGCATTTTTGTTCATACCCAGGTGTCTTACTGTGCTTCTTTACTTCATTCAGCAAGTTGTCTCACTGGTACAATACTCTGGCTAATTTCAGAAGGAAGATGGATAATCTAGAACAAGAGAAACGCGAGCTGCGCGAAGAAGTTTCTGCTCTGAAGGCCGGTATGGCCTATCTCACTGCTTTGATGGAATCGTTGGTGGTTGCTCAGAATCAGCCACCACTTGCTCAGCCTCAACAGACAATTGTTACTTCCGAAGCTTCGATGATTCTTGTTTCTGCTACTTCAACCGTTGTTGTTCAAAATCGTATACCTCAAGGTTATCCATGGGGAATGCCAGAGAACTTCATGCCAGAAGGTTATAATCAAGATGCTCCAGTTGCTCCACTTTCTCAGGCTGCTGCTGCTCCTGCACCTCCTGTGGTGCATATTACTCCCGCTCCTAGAAATGAGATTCATTATGCTGCACCTCCCTCGGTGGATGTTGTACCATTTTTAAATGATGAATTTTATCGCCTTATTCCTCCACCAAGTGAAATTTTGGGTTTCTACGATTGAATGGAAGATTTTCAGGACCAGTTTGATAAAATGCAGAAAGATTTGAAGGCCCTCAGAGGAAAAGACCGGTTTGGGCAAAATGTGAATGATCTGTGTTTGGTTCCAAATGTGAAAATACCTGAGAAATTAAAAGTACCAGAATTTGAGAAGTACAAGGGAAATACTTGCCCTCGTGCTCACCTAGTGATGTATGTGAGGAGAATGTCTGCTCATATTGATGATCAACGCCTGTTGATTCACTTCTTTCAAGACAGTTTGACTGGTGCAGCGTTGAAATGGTACATGAGCTTGTATAATGGAAACATTCATAATTTCAATGACTTGGGTGAAGCATTTATCAGACAGTACAAATATAATATGGACATGGTGCCTGACCGTGATCAACTCAGGGCCATGGTCCAGAAGGACAAGGAGTCATTTAAAGAATATGCACAGAGATGGTGTGAAGTAGTCGCTCAGGTGATTCCTCCAATAGAAGAAATAGAAATGACGGAGATTTTCCTAAAGACTTTAGGTGCATTCTATTATGAAATAATGGTGGCGAGTGCACCAAGTGATTTTACCGATATGGTGGGAATGGATGTTCGTTTGGAAGAAGTTGTAAGAGAAGGTCACTTGATAGGAAGTGAAAATTCTGGTAGTGTGAAGAAACCATCATACGTGTTTGCAAAAAAGAAAGAGGGAGAGACAAATGATCTTATACAAGAGAGAAGGGTTAATCCTTCTAGAAGAAATCATCAGCGCCACCAGCAGGTTGCTTCGGTAACCCTAGTTATAAATTCGGCTCTGACTACAGTCGCTTATCAGAGGCCATCCCCTCAATGAAATCAAGGGCATAATCAGAGGAGAGAGGCTTTTGACTTTATCCCCATGAGTTATGAAGAGTTACCCCCAACATTGATTCAGAAAAAGTTGGTCCAGACCAGACCACCCCCTGCTATACCATCACCTTTGCCTTGGTATTATAAGGCAGAGACATGCGCTTTTCATCAGGGTGCACCAGGGCACAATGGGGAAAATTGTTATCCCCTGAAATTGAAGGTACAAAAAATGGTGAGATCTGGCCTTTTATCCTTTAAAGATGTCGGCCCGAATGTAAAAGATAATCCTCTGCCAAAGCACGGAGGAGCAAGTGTTGTCGACATGGTTGCTGGTTGTCCAGGGGACTTCCAGATTTTTGATATTAACTTGGTCAGAGGAGATTTGGTAAAGATGCATGTAGACCTTTGCGAGTTTATTTATTATACGCATGACCATGCTGGTTGTGGTATCTGCAGTACTGATATACAAGGGTGCGATAAGATAAAGGATGATTTGCAGGAGATGATGGATGAAGGCCTCATCCATATAATCAGGCATAGGGAAGAATATGAGGAAGAAGTGAACATAGTCCTTGGATGTCTTGGAAAGTTCTGGATCTTTGATGTACACCATATGAATGATGATTTGGTGCAATTGAACGCTACTTTTTGCCACATGGATGGTCAGGTAGAACACCATTATGGATCTTGTCGGGTTTGCTGCAGAGAATCTCGAGGTTGTTCCATTGTGAAAAGAGGTATTCCGTTGTTATTAGATAATGGTACCATCAAGGTTTTAGGCCAAATAGATGATTACAATGTGATTAATGCGATTGACGATTGCTTGGCTAAGGCTGAGTTGAATGATGAATATGCTTCTACGAATGAATTATTTTCCTCGGACGAAGGTATGTTCTCTAGTGATGATTCTGCAATGAGAAATTTTTTTGAAGAAGGGGTGAACGTAATTGTGCCTTGTTTCAATGATTCCGCCCCTGTCGAGATTGAATATTGTAGCAAGCCAATTGTTGCTCTAGTAGTGATTTGCTTGTCGGGACCTGTTCCTTACAAATCAGACAAAGACGTATCATACAAGTGCAATGCTATAATTTTAGAGGATGGTGTTGAAATTCCAATCCATCCTTTGTCTAATGTCGAGAATATTGCTGAGGCCAGTAAAGTGACCTGTAGTGGTCATGTGTTCGCGCCTGTTATCCGAGGAAATGATAGTGCTGGTAAGAAGGTTGTTGAAAGTGTTGAATATAAGAAAGCAGTAGGGGAGTCCAGTGGTGCTACTATGGAGAAAGAGGTGGATGATATATTGAAGATTATCAAAATTAGCAACTACAGGATCATAGATCAGTTGTTGCAGACACCTTCAAAAATATCTATTCTAGCCTTGCTGATGAATTCTTCTGCCTATAGAGAATCTTTAATGAGTGTTGGATCAAGCCTTTGTGGAAAGTGATATGTCGTTTGACCAATTAAGAAGTGTGGTAGGGAATATTATGTCCTGTAATAACCTAAGCTTATGTGATGACGAATTTCCTGATGAAAGAAGGAATCACAATCTGGCTCTCCATATATCCATGAACTGTAAGAATGATTCATTATTAAATGTTCTGATTGATAATGGGTCTGCCTTAAATGTCATACCGAAGAGCACCCTAATGAAGCTAAAGTATCAAGGAGCTCCCATGCGCCCAAGTGGCATAATCGTAAAAGCTTTCGATGGATCAAGGAAGTCTGTTATTAGGGAAGTGTATTTACCTATTCACATAGGGCTGCACCTTTTTCAGATTACTTTCCAAGTCATGGATATTGTGCCCGTATACAGTTGCTTACTGGGACAGCCATGGATACATGAGGCAGGGGCTGTCACTTTAACTTTGCACCAAAAGATGAAGTTCGTGCGTGAAGGAAAGGTGGTTATTATAAATGGAGAGCAAGCATTGTTAATCTCTCATTTATCTTCTTTCAGTGTTATAAAAACAGATGAAGTTGTTGTTGGAACTTAGTTACAAGCTTTGTCTGTTGATAACGTAAAGGAAAATGATAATTCTATGGCTTCAGTCAAAGATGCTCAGTAGGTTATGCATAATGGCCCAAGTAAAGTATGGGGGCAGATTGTTGACCCGTTAGTGAACAAGAACATGGCTGGTTTGGGATTTTCTGCGAAGAATGGTAAAGGTGAGAATTTGAAGCTGAAGACTGCTCTGGGCAAGTATCAAGATATTTTCCACAACGGAGGTTTCCTTCATCCAACTGTTTCCAAAATCAATGCTATTGTGGAGGATGAAGAAGCAGGAGATGCTGAATTACGTGAAGCCTTGAGTCAGAGTCCAGAACTGGGTCACTATTGAAGTTTCCTCTTGCATCCATGTCTCAAAGTAATTTGTTTTTGTTAATCTTTTCAAAAAGCTTTCACTCTGCCCAAGGTGAAAGTTAATATTGTACGGGCTTATCTATTTTCTTTTCTTATTAAAATCATATATAAAAATTGTCTTTGATTCTCAAATTGTGTTTTTATTTTCTGCTTTTTCTTGGAAAATTGGTAATCATAAAAAACCCTTTTGAATAAATAATAATTGTAAATAAATCTTCATAATCACTTAATATATGTGTCAGTTTTTAAAATTAATCATAAATCATATGTGGAGATTAATTAAAAAACATGTTGAATATAATGACCCTGCACTCTCTCCCAACTTTGAGTATCCTGTGTATGGGGCCGGAGAAGAAGAATATGATGAGATTCCAGAAGAGGTTTCACATTTGCTTAAGCGCGAGGAAAGTGTCATTCAGTCGTATAAAGAGCCATTACAGACCATCAATTTGGGTTCAGGAAGATCCGAAGGAGGTCAAGATTGGAGCATTGCTGCATCCAGACGTGAAGAGCAGGTTGACTGAATTGTTGAAAGAGTATATGGACATCTTTGCTTGGTCATTCCAAGATATGCCTGGTCTAGATACTGATATTCTAGAGCATTATTTGTCGTTGAAGCCAGAGTGCCCGCCAGTCAAGCAGAAATTGCAAAGAACTCACCCTAATATGGCTGTGAAAATTAAAGAAGAAGTCTTAAAGCAGATTAATGTCGGTTTTCTTGTGACATCAATGTACCCTCAGTGGATTTCTAATATTGTCCATGTACCAAAGAAAGATAGAAAAGTTCGCATGTGCGTATACTACAAAGATCTAAATAAAGCTAGTCCAAAAGATGATTTTCCATAGCCACATATTGATATGTTGGTTGATAGTACAACAAAATTCAAAGTATTCTCGTTCATGGACGGATTTTACGGATATAATAAAATAATAATGGCTCCCGAGGACATGGAAAAAACAATGTTTATCACACCCTGGGGAACATTTTGTTTCAGAGTGATGCCCTTCGGGTTGAAGAACGTTGGTGCAATGACCAGAGGGCTATGACAACCTTATTCCATGATCTGATGCACAAGAAAATTGAGGTATATGTTGCTGATATGATTTCCAAATCAAAAACCGGAGAAGGGCATGTAGAACATTTGTTGAAATTTTTTCGGCGTTTGAGGAAGTATCGTCTCTGCTTGAATCCAAATAAATGCACCTTCAGTGGCCGATCAGGGAAGTTGTTAGGTTTCATTATTAGCCAAAAAGGAATTGATGTTGACCTTGATAAAGTCAAAGCAATTCAGGAAATGCTTGCGCCAAGGACTGAAAAGCAAGTTAGAGGTTTTCTTGGGTGTCTGAATTACATTTCCAAATTCATTTCCCACATGACTGCAACGTGTGAACCGATCTTTAATTTGTTAAAGAAAGATCAGGGTTATGTGTGGACAGATGATTTCCAAAGGGCATTTGAAATTATTAAAGAATATCTACTTGAACCTCCTATCTTGCTCCCGTCTGTTGAAGGAAGACCATTGATCATGTATCTGACGGTGTTAGATAATATTATGGGCTATATTTTGGGACAACAATATGAAACAGGAAAGAAGGAATATGCCATTCATTATCTTAGCATGAATTTTATTAACTGTGAGTCACGGTATTCTATGCTTGAAAATACATGTTGTGATATGGTCTTGGCGGTAAAGTCGTTGCGGCAATATATGTTGAATCATACTACTTGGTTTATTTCCAAAATGGATCCAATTAAGTATATTTTTGAAAAAGCCTGCTCTTAGTGGGAGAATTTCCCGTTGGCAGATGTTGTTGTCTGAATATGATATTGAATACCGCACTCAGAAGGTTACAAAAAGCAGTATGCTGGCGGATTATCTTGCTCACGAATCGGTAGATGATCATCAATCTGTCAAGTATGATTTCCCTGATGAGGATCTGATGTTATTAAAAGCAAAAGATTATGATGAACCTTTGCTTGGGGAAGGTCCTGATCCTGAATCTTGGTGGGGCATGGTATTTGATGGAGCTACGAATTCTTATGGGAAAGGAATTGGTGTTATGATTATCACACCACATGGATCACACATTCCTTTTACTTCAAGGATGACATTTGATTGTCGCATGGTTTCATAAGCACTAACTGACCTTAGAACCTTAATTGACCCAACTTATCCATTAGAAGGTAGTGAGATAGTCGGCTTTGGTGCAGTCCGAAGTGGTTTATGCTCGATACTACACTCATTAAGATTAGACTCTCAAGTTTTGTTTGGTGGCAAGCCAGTTGTTGTGCTAGATGAAACTTGTGGGAAAAATCAGTGATATTGAGATCCCTAGAACATGGTTACTTCTTTAGGACAGGTTGAGCTAACTAAACTTCAAGAGGGTACTTACCTACACACCCCTTGCAAGCCTTAAACCTAAGGCCTTTGCGTGTTTTGTTTGTGTTTCATAATCTATTTGAACATGACATCATAACATCATAATATCATATCATGACTAACCATTTCAAGGATCTAGAGGATTTATATTTGTTCTGCATTGCAGGGTCATTGCTTCCAGTCATAAGAATACCATCCGGATCAACTTCATAAGGATACCTTCCAAACTTGAGGAATTAGTCTCAAAGGTTCACCAAGAGACATGGTCACCTACTCAGTTTGGTTACTATTGGTTTACAGGAAAACATGATGAGTGTTCTTTTCCAGTTCTTTCATCCGAAGCATCACTGTTTTACTTTCCTGGATTATCAATTGGTACCCACAATGGAAGAATTCTCTAAGTTTTTCAAAGTGCCTATTCTTGATCAGACACCCTTCACCAGTCTAGAGCAAGTTCTGAAACCTGAAGATGTTGTAGTAGCCTTGCATCTAAAACAATCGGGTGTTATATCTAATTCGGAAACAAAGAATGGAGTCAAGGGTTTTTCTCCTAAATTTCTGATAGATAAAGCTCAGTGGTTTCTAGATGCCATGAATTTTCGTGCTTTTGAGGATATATTGGCTTTACTGATTTATGGGTTGGTACTATTCCCTAATCCGAACCAATTCATAGATATGAATGCCATCAAAATATTTCTCACTCATAATCTGGTACCTACTTTGCTTGGAGATGTCCTGTATTCCCTCCACACTCGTATTATGAAGAAGCGAGGAACTCTTATGTGCTGCATACCTTTACTATCCAGGTGGTTTATTTTGCACATGCCCTAGTCAGTGATAAAGAATGAACATGGTTTGAGGTGGTCTCAAAGGCTAATGCCCCTCACTCATGCAGATATCTGTTGGTGTTCTCGATCTCAGACAAATGTCACTATTATTGATCGCTGTGGGGAATTCCCTAATGTACCACTCATTGGTATAAGAGGGTATCACTTACAACCCTTCTCTAGCTCTATGTAAATTTGGTTATGCTCGAAGGGAAGTTCCTCATGATATGCTCATCCAGGGTATTATGTTCGACTATAAGAACGATCCTCAAAATTACTATCAAAGGTTTATACGTGCTTGGGGAATGGTCAATAAGATTGATAGTAAGACTTTGGGACACAAGAATTTCATTCTTCTAGAGCCTTACCTCAGATGGGTGTGGTCTCGTGCTCAGAATCTTAAAATGCCATATCCTGCTATCCTACCTGTGGTCGTAGAGCATGTTGTTGAAGAGGATATTTCTCATGCCATTCTTCATCCCGATATGCCTACTGACTTCGAAGAACAACAGAAATCCTGGATCCAGCTCAAGGAGGAAAGAGATACCTTCGAGGCTCAGTTCTATGCTAGTAAGAAGAAACTACTGGAGCTGACAAAATGACTCCACAAAGAACAAAGCCTTAATGCATATGTCAACACAAAAAGGAAGCGTCCATGGGAGACTTGAATTTATATTTTGCTGTTTTGTAACTCTTTTTATTGAAAACAATTATAATTTGAGCTTATTACTAAAATTTCTTTTGTTTACTTTTGTTTAAACAAATTTAAATCCCGCAACGATCCTTGAAAACATTGCATATACATATCATGCATCATCACATAACAGGTACTCTATAAATAGGTTTTCTCATCTTCTTGCTGTTTATCTCAGTAAAAGATTGTTCTAGAACATACTGTCAAGGAACTCCAAGCACATAATGCTCAATTCCAGGAAATGCTCTTGAACTTAGCCCAGGGGTAGAAAGATATGTTGGAGCTCATCGCCAAAAAGAAGAAGACCATAAAGCTAATTGTTATCCTCAATACAGGGAGAAGGTTCAAAGGTCCTGCTAAACCGGTTCAAACTGCTGATATCTCCTCTGATGAAGATGATAATCAAGAGGAAGATGGTAGAAGTGTTAAGGCTAAAGGTGGAAGCAACCCAGGTTCTAGGAAAATTCATGAGGATGAAGACTACTCTGATGAACAGTATCCTCCCGCAGATGGTAGATTCAAACAGTTAGAGGATCGTCTTAAGGCCATGGAAATCCAGAAAGTGCCTGGATTGGATTTTGAATAGTTGGGTCTTATTCTGGGGGTAGTTATCCCTCACAAGTTCAAGGTCCCCGCTTTTGCTAAATATGATGGTGTGTCTTGTCCGAAACTTCATATGTGATCTTATGTTCGGAAGATCCAACCCCATACTGCTGACAGAAAGTTATGGGTTCACTTCTTTTGGGAAAGTTTGTCTGGTACATAAATCGAGTGGTTCTATCAGCTGGAAGGAACCAACATTTATACTTGGGAGGACTTGGCTGTTGCGTTTTACAAGCAGTATCAATACAATGTTGGCCTTTCACCAACTTGTGTGCAATTACAAAATATGACTATGGGCTCGAATGAAGGTTTCAAAGAATATGCCCAAAAGTGGAGAGACTTAGCTGGAAGGGTGCAACCTCCCTTGTCTGATTGGGAGCTAGTTGATATGTTCATGGGCACTCTGACAGGTCCATTCTTTAATCATCTGATTAGGAGTTCTTCATCTGGTTTCACTGAGCTGATTCAGACTGGAGAATATGTTGAAAGTGGTATCAAGAGCGGAAAAAAATTCAAGTGGTTGCGTCTTCGAATGCGGTAAAGAAGACATTTAGTTGTAAGAAGGAGACCAATGTTGTTTATTGCCAGAAGATTCATGTTAAGAGTTATTGTAATCAGTCTGTGGGAGCGGTATTAATTTATAATCATGTGCCTGTTCAACAACAACAACAGGGTAATCAGCGTAGGTCGGACACTCTAAGAAGATAGTTTACAAAGATCAGCATTTCGTTATCTCAAGCATTACAACATCTGTTGAAAGAGGAACTAATAACATTGAGGGAGAATCCTCAGAACCCCAACACCTCCTCTCCTTGTTATAATCCAAATGGGAAGTGTGACTATCATTTCAACAGTCCTGGGCACGATACCAACAACAACTGGGCTCTAAAGAACAAAATTCAAGATCTGATTGACAGTAAAGAGATTGAGTTTGATCCTCCAGAGACTCCTAATGTGATTACTACACCTATGCTGAAGCACGACAAAGGTGTGAATGCTATTTATGTTGTTTCTGCTATAGAAGATGCAAATAATGGCTTCGACAATTGGATCTTTCCTACCATTGGCAATGGGCTCAGCAATTGGAAGACTCAAGACATTATCTCTATTTCCTTTAGTCAGGAGTAATAGCTACATTTCTATTTTTATTGCTTTCAAAGTTTCAGTTATGTATTTTTTGAACAATAACTTTAAGCCTTGTGCCTTACCCGAGGCACAATGATTCATTTGTTAGGGTTGTCATTTCATAAGCATATCTTCATTTAATAAAGCATTGGATGTTTTGCATTCAAATTTTGTGCTCTCTGTTTTTCCTATATTTTATTGCACTTTCAAATAGCTATGTGTTCTTACACACAGACACATAATAAATTGCAGATCCACATCCACTCTGGATCCCGTTGATAACGATTCTGCTATTGCCACTTATGGCTTTGAAAATCCGATCTACCAAGCCGAGAACGAAGGTGGGGAAGATTGTGAAATACCTGCAGAACTTGCCAGATTCTTAATACAAGAAGAAAAGGCTATTCAACCACATGAAGGGCCAATTGAGGTGGTAAACTTGGGTATTGAAACAGACATAAAAGAGGTCAAGATAGGTACCAACTTAGAGGGCAGTGTCAAGAGAAAGTTAATCCAAATGTTGCATGAATATGTTGAGATCTTTGATTGGTCATACAAAGACATGCCAGGGCTTGATACCAATATTGTGGTTCACCGTCTACCGATGAAAAAGGGTTGTGCTCCGATAAAATAAAAGGTTCGTTGTATGCGTCTTGAGATGTCAGAGAAGATCAAGGCTGAGGTTATGAAACAATTCAACCCAGGGTTCTTAGCAGTGAAATCCTATCTTCAATGGGTTACAAATGTGGTTCCAATACCTAAGAAAGATGGAAAGGTATGTATGTGTGTAGACCACATGGATCTGAACAAGGCAAGTCCCAAAGATGACTCCCCACTTCCATATATAGATGTCTTGGTTGACAACACCGCTCAGCATGAGGTATTCTTATTCATGGATGGTTTCTCGGGTTATAATAAGATCAAGATGGCACCTGAAGACATGGAGAAAACTATCTTCTTCACACAGTGGGGCACTTTCTATTACAAGTTTATGCCTTTTGGGTTGAAGAACACCGGTGCAACATATCAGCGTGCCATGGTAGCTTTATTCCATGACATGATTCATCACGACATAGAGGTCTATGTCGATGATATGATAGACAGATCACAAATTGAAGAAGAATATCTTATCCATCTACAAAAACTGTTTGAAAGACTAAAGAAATATAAGCTGAGATTGAATCCAAACAAATGCACCTTTGGGGTGAGATCTGGTAAACTCATGGGTTTCGTCATCAGCGGTAAAGGTATCGAGGTTGATCTTGTTAAAGTAAAATCTATTCAAGAAATTTCCACACCCCGTAATGAGAAGGAAGTCATAGGTTTCTTGGGACGACTAAATTATATTGCCCGATTCATTTCTCATTTGACTGCTACTTGTGAGCCGATCTTCAAGTTGTTGAACAAAGATCAGGTACTAAAATGGAATGACGATTGTCAGATAGACTTTGACAAAATCAAGAAGCACCTATAAGAACCTCCAATTCGGATGCCAGCAGTTGAAGAAAGACCTCTAATCAAGTACCTAACAGTGCTAGAGAATTCAATGGGGTGTGTAATGCGACAACATGATGAGTCTAGTCGAAAAGAGCATGCAATATACTCTCTTAGAAAAAAGTTTACCGACTGTGAAACAAGATACTCATTGCTCGAGAAAAATTGATGCGCTTTGGCATGGGTTGCTCGTTGACTAAGATAGTATATGTTGACCCATACTACCTTGTTGATCTCTAAAATGGATCCCATCAAATACATATTCGAGAAGCCAGCTCTCTCTGGAAGAATAGCCAGATGGAAAATGGTCTTGATAGAATATGACATTCAATACACCACTCAAAAAGCAATCAAAGGAAGTGTACTGGTAGATCATTTGGCTCATTAATCCGTAGACGACTACAAATCTATGAACTTTGAATTCCCGGATGAGAACATTATGTTAGTTACAGATCGTGAAGAACCTGGACCGTATGAAGGACCTGAGCTAGGATCCTGATGGACTATGGTTTTCCACAGAGCTTCTAACGCACTTGGTAATGGAATCAATGCGGTAATTATCTCTCCTCAGGGTTGTCATACGCCCCTCACCGCCATATTATCCTTTTTCTGTACCAATAATATGGATGAATATGAAGTGTGCATCATGGGTATTAAAGTTGCTCTTGACCCGAGAATCAAATTCTTGAGTGTATATGGAGACTCAGACCTAATAATCATTTAGATTAAGGGAGAGTGGGATACAAATCACTTGAATCTCATTCCCTATAGAGAGCATGTGGTTACCTTAATCTCGTACTTAGAGGAAATCACTTTTGAGCACATCCCATGAGAAGAGAATCAATTGGAAGACGCATTAGCGATAATGTCATCTATGTTTAAAGTCATATGGGACAATGAGGCTCCCATAATTGCCATTGAAAGGATGGACGAGCCTGTACACTACTATGAAGTTGACATTGACAGGGTAGAAGAGAAGCCTTGGTTTTATGAAGTGAAAAGATACCTTGAGGCTCAATAGTGCCCTGAAGGAGCATCTATCAATGACAAGAAATTCCTACAAATGTTCTTTGCTAAGTTCTTCCTGAGTAATGAAATTTTGTACAAGCGCAACCATGATTCGACTCTGCTTCATTGTATGGGCAAGAAAGAGGCGGAGAAGATTACGGAAGATATGTCTGAAGGTATCTTTGATACTCAATATAGGGGATATACTATGCCTAAGAAGATTCTGAGAGCGGGTTATTATCGGTCGACTATGGAAACCGACTATCACCGCCGCTCAAGAACTTGACACAAGTGCCAGATCTATGCTGACAAAGTACATGTGCCTCCAGTACCTCTGAATGTATTGACTACTCCTTGGACATTCGCAATATTGGGAATTTATATGATTGGAGAAATTAATCCTACTGCTTCTAATAGACATCGGTTCATCCTCATCGTCATTGATTACTTCACAAAGTGGGTTGAAGCAGCCTCGTTTGCCGATGCTACTAAGAATATGGTCGCACGATTCATTAAGCATAACATTATCTGTCGGTATGGTATCCCCGAAAGGATTATCACAAAGAATGGAACCAATCTCAACAACACTATGATCACAGAATATTGCACGCAGTTCAAGATCAAGCACCGTAGTTCTTCTCCGTATCGACCAAAGATGAATTGCATCGTGGAAGTCACCAATAAGAACATTAAGAAGATTATACAGAAGATGAAAGTGACATATAAATATTGGCATGAGATGTTACCATTTTCTCTCCATGGCTATCGCACTTCAGCTCGGACATCAACTGGGGCAACCCCGTTTTCTCTAGTTTACAGTATGGAAGCTGTCCTACCTGTCGAAGTCCATATTCCTCCTCTGAGAATTATGAAAGATGCAGATTTAGCCGAAGAAGAATGGGTTTATACTAGGTTGGATCACTTAAATTTGATTTACGATAAAAGATTAACGGTTGTTTGTCATGGTCAGATGTATTGATCAGAAGTGTATGATCAAAGCCTTCAATAAGAAAATCTAGCATCGAGTATATCAGGCTGGTGACTTGGTAATAAAGCGCATCATCCTACCGCAGGGTGATCCCAGGTGAAAATGGAATCCCACCCATGAAGGGACATTTGTGTTTCAAGAAGATATTTTCGGGCGGTGTTATGATACTTACCAACATGGACGCTGAAGATCTTCCACACCTTGTGAACACGGACATAGTTAAAAGATACTACGCATGAAAAACGACCGCTAGGTTGACTGACCTAGGAAAAAATAAGGGCATCTAGGCGAACCAAAAGGGTTCGGGCAAAAATCAGGGATATATATGTAAAAGACTGTACACCTGGCAAGTCGAAAACCTGAAAAGGCGGCTTGGGCAAAAAAGGGTATCCCGGTGGACTAAAAACCCGAAAGGGCAGTCTAGGAAAAAATTAGGGATTTAAGTGTACGACTATGTCCCGTTGGATCACTTACATCCAGCTTTATTACCAATGTCAAGTTCGAATGGTACAGATCGATTGAGTCAACTTCTTCCAACAGCAAGGGATGAGATGCTCGAAGACATAAAGGCAATAGTAGAGTTAAAACCTGACGAGATCATTTACACATAGATATATGTTTTGTTTTACTTTGTACTCCTTTCATTTCATGACGATTTCCTCTTACTAGTATTTCTGTCTCTTTGTACAACAAACGCCTGTTTATAGGCAAACTATCAATGTAAACATAATTTCAGTTCAAAATTTTGTTTTAACTTTTTCTGTTTTATTTGCAAAGATGTCCAATGACTAAATTGAATGAACATATGCATATGAATATGATTACGGTTAAAAAAAATATGCATAAAAACATGGATAAGCATTTGCTTAAAACTCCAGGAGACGGGATAACGTTCAAGTCGTCTATAAATCCCCACAAAGCAACCTCCATGGAATAATCCCCGCAGAGTAGTTTCTATAAGATTATCCCCATGGAGTCATCTTCACAAACTCGACACATTTCCCACAGGTCTGAAATATCCTAATCGTACTCACCAGCAGATTCCCCTAGCGGACAAAGAAGTATGATCTTTTTCCCGGCAATGTTGCCAACCTACAGAGTCCCAATCCTTGTCAGAGGGTATGACATTAGCACAGTTCACAAGAATTATCTTCCCCAATTGAATTTATTTCTCCAAACTGTAAAAAAACCTACATAATTCTCTTCTCCAGCGGGGTTCACCTCATCAGCAGAATATATTCCTCTAGCAGGTTTGTTTCCTCAATAGAGTATTTCTCCAACAGGGTTTATTTCCCCATAGTGGTTTATTTACCCAACAGGGTTTATTTACCCAACAAGATACAGTATCCCCGGCTTGAGTCTATCACTTTGACTACTACAAATCACCGGCGAAATTTCTCTCTCCAGCAAAGGGTAGTCCGGATTTCCATCCCCAGGGAGTTGCAACAGAATCTAAAATCAGACCATATATCACTCAATTTTATCCTCCCCAAAAGAGTCGGTATCCATATCGAAAACTCAGCCAGGAAACACCTAAAAAGGTTATCCATCTCTTTTATCCCCATTCAGGGTATATAAGAATTAAATTCCCCAATAGAGCGGTGAACGACCAATGTTTTTGAACTCTTCTCTCAAGCAGAAATTAAATTTCCCAGCGGAGTTTCATCAAACAGAAAACATGGCTCCCTAGCAGAGACATTCTAAACAAAAATTGATGATTACACATATTCTTCATTCCCTAACAATAGTCAGGAATTTATTTTCCTCAGTCAGAACGTTATATGGAGTTACCAATACGCTTCAACGACATCTCACATTCATACATGTCATAGCTTATGCATACGAAACACATATAGTGCACTCTCATTTACATTGAGAACATCATTAACCAATGCATTTCATACATCATGACATTGCATATAGCTAAATCTTTATCTTTTTAGGTAAAATCTACAAATAGACGAATATCATCAACAATTCTCAAACAGGTCCAAGATTAATTCCCGAAACAAGACAGGGCAACTATCTATGTGACCAGGTCAGAGATTAATTCTTGAAACAAGATGGGGAAACTATCTCTATGGACAATAAAAGCAGGTTCCAGGTTAATTCTCGAAATAAGAAGGGGCAACTATCTGGATGACCAGACACAAATTAATTCCTGAAAAAAGACAGGGTAACTATATGTGAAAACAAATTGTAGATCAATTCCTGAAACAGGACGGGGCGACTATCTACATGAACAGGTTAAAGATTAACTCCCAAAATAGGAAGGGGAAACTATCTTTCGATCTTTATAACCAAGTGAAGATCAATTCCTGAAACAGGACGGGGCGACTATCTTTATATCCAGGTGGTATCAATTCCCGAAATAGGACGAGTATACCAACAAAAACATATTGTAGATCAATTCCAAAATAGAACGGGGCGACTATCTACATGAAAAACACTTGCCTTCAGATCTTCATTCTAAAAAGCATTTCCATTAGATCAAGTCGAGCGTAGACTCATTCTGGTAATCCTGTCAATAGTTACTTCGGATGGCATCTTTAAGCCCATCTCCGACGATGTTCTATCACCTCTCTTAATGGCATATTTAATCCTATTCGAGAAATATTATCAATAAATAATGTTACTTCTTGTACAGGCGAGTGCAAATTTCTGGGCACTTAAGTGTTCAATCATATTCCACCTTCAAGTCACGAATGGCGCACATGCCAATATAACTCTTCAGGTTTAAGAAGATTGAACAGGGGCAACTGTTGTACCCCAAAATTTGCCCTCTCATTTTTCTTCAAGACATGCTCCTAAAATTCTCAAATGCTCAAGGTTGCTCAAGAATTGGTAAGCCAAATTCTCCTCCTAAGCAATAGACTTACAACTAGGGTTTCATATTTCTCAAGGAAGTTTGGGTTTCTAAGGCCTAAAGTGGTTCCCATGGTTCTTCATATGTCTCTAAGAATGATCATACCAAATTTCAGAACTTGCATCATACGTTTGCTCAGTAAATGACTCAAATGATTGAAAATTAACTATATCAGGTAAAAAGTCAATTGTGGTCAACATACAGTCAAACTTCAAGATTTTTGGTCAACATCAACATTTTGAAGTAATATTCATCATTTTATCAAGGGTTGATCACGATTCCTCAAGAAAATCCCTCAAATCATCAAAAGTCAAAAGTTGCCAAATTAGGGTTTCTTTAAGGAGAAGTCAACTGAACTTTGACCAAGCATAACTTTCACATGCTTCATTAGCTTTTCCCCAACCAAAGCTCATTTTTAAGGTAATTCAATTCTCTACAACTTTGACTCTATAAGCTCAAGTCTAAAAAGTGCATCATTTGAGAGATGTGGGCAAAAACATTATAGGTCATTTCAAAAGTCAACAAAAATACACTTTTTGTCAAGGTAACTTACATCAAGATAAAATCTTCAAAAGCAAAAATGATCAACATAGAGGTTGTAGACGACATCTTGAGCTTTCCAAGAAGTCTATGATCACCTTCAAAATATAAAAATTGATTGAGTTATGACAATTCCAAGTTAGGAAATTTTGAGTAAATGCATGAAGTTCAAATTGAGCAAGCTTGATATTTTGGACCAATGGGCCATGGTTTAAGAGTCCAAATGTGTATTAATCTTTATAGACCTCAGATCTTGTTCTTACACCCCATGACCTATTTTTATTTTAATTATTTTAATTATATTTTGATTTATTCATTAGATAATGAAAAATAAATAAGATAAAATTATATCTTCTTCTACAAGGTCCAAGCCCACATGACTTTGACCTAATTTCCCCCATATAATCTCAGCACTTCTCATACAAGAACACACGAAAAACCTTTCCTCAAACTTGTAAAAAAATATCAAAAAAAATTCAAGAAACCCTTAAATCTTGAAACCTTTGTTACGAACCCCATCACTGTAAACAAACACGCTACTCACTCTTAGCAATCATACAGAGTAAGAAAGAGTCATGTTTGATGGTTCAAAGCTCATGAAATACACATGCATTCATCATCGGTTTCATAACTTTTTAAAAAATTTATATCTTTGTTTTTGTTTCGTTTTAAGCCATATTAATGTTACTAACATGTTTCTGACTTGTATCTGAACAGGTTTGGACCATCGTAAGGGTCCCATGCATGCTAAAACATAGAATACCGTGTTTGCTCTGATTGGCCTTGCTTGCACTATAACTCTTAAACCATCTAATTTTAGATCATGATAATTATCCCATCAAACTCGTAGCCCTTGATTTAGGGGGTAGGATGTCTTTGGGTTTCTAATTCCTTGTGTTTTGCAGGTTTTGAAAAATGAGCTACCAGAGAAGACAATCGGAGCTAGGGTTTTGGCGCTTCTCCAGCCAATGTGTGCATTTTTATATTATATATTATTTGTTTCATCTAAGTGAATGGATGTATAGCCACCCCAGTTTCAGAAACGTGCGCGCTAAGTCACTTCTCTCCCAGGTCACGGGTTCAATCCCCGGTTTTGTAAAAATTCTCATATTTTCATATTTTTTGCAGGGTTATCATATAATACACTGAACCTGTTATTTTCACACCAACCAGCGCTTGGCCAGGTGGTATTCTATGCGTGGAGAATGCTTGAGGGCGTGGGTTCAACACCCACCCCTACTCTTTTGGTTATTTTCTATGTTTCTCACTCTTTTTCCTTTAATCTTTTACAAAACCTTTTCTTTCAAAATATTTTTTAATAAACCCTTACATAAAACCTTTTTTTCTCAATAAACTCAAATAGTTTGACTTTTTAGGTTAATTTAATTTTAGGTTTCCTTAAATTTAATTAATTTAATTTTAGGTTTTTTTTAGTTTAATCAATTTAATTTTAGGTTTTATTTAATCAACCCTAATTCAATTTTTTAGGTTTTCTCAATTAATTTAAAATCAACCTAGAATTTAGGGTTTTTCTTAATTAATCAATTCTTTTTTTAATCAATAAAAATCAATTAGACTTTAGGTTGATTATCAAAAAAAATTCATCATACGATTTTCTCCTTTTACCGCTCTGCATGCTTTATTACTTTCGCATTAGTTTTCCCAATTATGTATCTGCTAGAATATGTAATAGTTAATTAGGTTTTATATTTCCCCCCGATTTTATGGTTTGTATCCCTTCCCTGAAGCCCTGTAATAGTTTAGGTTTACTTTTCCACACCTTTATTTTTTCGCACTTTTACTTTATACCTTGTATATAATTGTTAGATGTATGCTAATAGGATTGTATGGAAAGATCTAAAAGCAATCATAGCTAACCCTAAATGCAAGATAAAATAATCAAATTGAATCACTTTTCATACACTCACCTCTAGGGTAACCTCACTTGTTGCCATCGAATAAAAATGGTCATGTCCCTCGAACGTAGGAATACCCTTAACAAAGACCCTCAGTGAAAATCATCATAAAGATCATAGTCCCGTGATGTCCCTTGAGATGCCTACGAGTAATTATCTTGTCCCTCGATGTTACCTACGAATATATGATGACAGTCCCTTCAAATTACTAAGGTATCCCTATATGTTGCCTTCGATGACCCTTCGCCTGTCCCTTCACATCCAATAATAGGGTTTCCTACTAATTAATGGCAGGATAGCACTATCTAAAGGAGGAGGAAAATAACACGAAAGAAATTTGAGTAGGTAGATAGCTCGTAATCGCTTGCTCACAAAAACATATTTTTTCACAAACACTCTTCTGAAATATTTTCAAAAACAAACACTTTGTACACATTCTTAACTAATACAAGAATCATTACAAAGTTTCCGCACTTAGGTATTTTTTCAAACACACATACACAAAAGAAGATTTTCAAAAACAAAGTGAGCTAGTGATTAAGAGCCTGTAGATAACTACGGGTGAAAAGGGTGTTAACACCTTCCCTTTTCATAATCTATCCCCCAAACTCAGAAATCTTGAAGGTCTTTCCTGTTCTTTTCATCCTTTCCTTTTTTTGGATAAAAGAAAAGTCGATGGCAAATCTTGCTATCCGTAACATTTGCGATAAAATGCAAAACCAAAATGTCAATTCTCCCACTGTATTACAATAGGTAACAACCCTAACTCTGCATTTCATTGCCTATAAAAACTTACCATAAGAATCAGGCTTTGTTGAATATATACGCCCCAAAACACTGTAAAAAACCCTATCTTATACGCCCATTGAACTTTTGAACCTCATACACTTTATTGAATGAAATGCATGTTATGTTAGTGCAAATGACCTAACAAAAAGACTCGAATGCAATGCTAAGATTAAGCCATATAAAAGAATTAGGAGGGAAAATTTTGGGGTGCAACATACGCATTCTCGAGGACAGATATGAGAATCATTACAAAGTTCACCTTTTCAAAATATTTTCAAGTACACAACACAAACATTTTAAAAAAAATATAGTGAGCTAGCGATTTAAAGCCCGTAGATAACTACGGAAGAAAAGGGTGCTAACACCTTCCCTTTTCATAATCTACCCTCCAAACTCAAAAATCTTGAAGGTATTTCCATGTTCTTTTTACCCTTTCCTTATTGGATAAAAGAAAAGTTGGTGGGACTCTTGCTATCCACACATTTGTGATAAAATGAAAAACAATTCAGTTCTCTCACCATATTACAGAACTGGCGACTCTGCTGGGGAATTACTAAAAAAGAGGGGTTACCTTAGAGTTAGATCATTTTATCTTCTTTGATTAAATTTCTTTCTTTATCTTTAATGGGTTGCTCAGGTTTATTTTTTGTAAAGATCTTATACCCGAATCTAGGGGTGCCCTTAGTTAAGTAGCTATAGATCATGGAAATTGTACGGCGTAGACCAATATGGTTGAATTGATGACTATGTTAGTGCGACACATTGGATTGTACTGGTATCCCTCAAGTCAGTCGGGGAGAATACTAGGCGACCGCGTGGTGTCATAAGCACTAACTGACCTTTAGAACCTTAATTAACCCAACTTGGACATTAGAAGGTAGTGATATAGCCGGCTTTGGTGCAGTCTGAAGTTGGTTGATACTCGATGCTAAGCTCATTGAGATTCGACTCTCGGGTTTTTTTTGTGGCAAGTCAATTGCCGTTCTAAACAAAACATGTGAGAAAAATCAGTGATATTGAGATCCCTAAAACCCGGTTACTATTTTAGGACAGGTTGAGCTAACTAAACTTCAAGAGGGTACTTACCTACAGACCCCATGTTATCCTTAAACCTAAGGCTCTTGTGTGCTTTGTTTGTTTTTGTTATCTATTCAAACATGACATCATAACATCATAACATCATATCATGACATTTTCACTAACCATTTCAAGGATCTAGGGGATTTATCTCTGTTCTTTGTTGTAGGGTCATGGCCTCAAATCGCAGAAATACTATCCGAATCAAATTTATAAAGGTACCTCCCAAGCTTGAGGATTTAGTCTCAAAGGTTCCTGACAATTCTCAATTCACCAAGAGACATGGTCATCTACTCAGTTTGGTTACTACCAGTTTCAAATAAGACGTGATGAGTGTTCTATTCCAGTTCTTTGGTCCTAAACATCACTATTTTACCTTCCTGGATTACCAGTTGGTGCCCATAATGGAAGAATTATCTAAGTTACTCAGAGTGCATATACTTTATCAGATAACTTTCACCGGTCTAGAGAAAGTTCCAAAACCTGAAGACATTGCAGCAGCCTTACATCTGAAACGATCGGACATCGTATCTAATTTGGAAACAAGAAATGGAGTCAAGGGTTTTCTTCCTAAATTTCTGATATAGAAGGATCAGTGGTTTCTAGATGCCATGTGTTTTCGTGCTTTTGAGGATATTTTGGCTTTGCTGATCTATGGTTTGGTGCTTTTCCCTAACCCGGACCACCTCATAGATGTAAGCACCATCAAAAATATTTCTTACGCATAATTCTTGCTTTGCTTGGAGATATTTTGCATTCTCTTCACACTCGTACTATAAGGAAGAGAGTGACTCTCATGTGTTGCATACCTCTACTTACCAGGTGGTTTATTTTGCACCTCCCCCGATCAGTAATGAAGAATGAACAAGGCTTGAGGTGGTCTCAAAGGGTGATGTCACTCACCCATTCAGATATCCATTGGTGTTCCCGATCTCAAGAGGACATCACTATTATTGACCGCTGCAGGGAATTCCCTAATGTTCCACTCCTTGGCATAAGGGGAGGTATCACTTATAACCCTTCCCTAGATCTATGTCAGTTTGGTTATGCTCGAAGAGACGGTCCTCATGATATGCTCATCCAGGGTATAGTGTTCGACTATGAGAACGATCCTCAGAGTTACCTTCAAAGGTTTATATGTGCTTGGGACATGATCAATAAGATTGATAGAAGAACTTTGGGGCATAATAATTCCATTCCTCTAGATTCTTACCTTAGATGGGCATGATCTCGTTCTCAAAATCCTATGATGCCATATCCTGATGTCATAACAGTGATCATAGAACTTGTTATTGAAGGAGATGTTCCTCGTATCATTCTTCATCCCGATATGCCTACTGACTTCGAAGAGCTACAGATGTCCTGGATTTAACTCAAGGAAGAAAGGGATGCCTTTGAGACTCAGTTCTATGCTAGTGAGAAGAACGTATTGGAGCTGACGAAACGACTCCACGAAGAACAAATCCTTAATGCATATGTCAACACAAAGAGGAAACACCCATGGGAGACTTGAGTTCATATTTTGCTTCTTTGTAACTCTTTTTGTTGTCATTATAAGCCTTGGAGGGAATTACAATTTGAGCTTGTTACTAAAGTTTCTTTTGTTTCCTTTTGTTTAAACAAATTTAAATTCCACAAAGATCCTTGAAAACATTGCACTTGCATTTACATATCATGCATATCATTACATAACAGGTACTTTCTAGATAGGTTTTCTCATCTTCTTGCTGTTTATTAGAGTAAAATATGGCTCTCGAACAAAATGTGAAATAACTTCAAGCTCAGAACGCCCAATTTCAGCAAATGTTCCTGGACTTAGCTAAGGGACAAGACAAGTTGAAGACCCTCATCACAAAAGGGAATAAAAAGAAGACTAAGAAGCCAACAATCTTTCTTAATATGAGCAGAAGATTCAAAGGTCTTGTCAAAAGGGCTCTAGATTTTGAGGTACCATCAAATGAAGACGATAACGAAGGGGGGGGGGAGACAATAGTGTGAAATCTGAAGAGAATAACAACCTTGGTTCTAGCCAAGATTCTCATGAAGACTATTATGCTGAACAATATCCTCCCACTGATGATAGATGCAAATAGTTGGAAGATCGCCTTAATGCTATGGAAATCCAGAGAGTTCCCGGGATGGATTATAAAGAACTAGGGCTTATCTCGGGGGTTGTCATTCCTCACAAGTTCAAGGTCCCTGTCTTTTCCAAATATGATTGTGTTTCTTGTCCCAAGCTTCATCTGCAGTCCTATGTTCGAAAGATCCAACCCCATACTGCTGACAAAAAGTTATGGGTTCACTTCTTTCAGTAGATCTTATCTGGGAAACAACTAGAATGGTTCTATCAGCTAGAAGGAACCAACATTCGCACTTGGGAAGACCCGACTGCTGCTTTTTACAAGCAGTATCAACACAATGTTTGCACCAACTCATGTGCAACTACAAAGTATGACTATGGGCTCGGATGAAGGGTTTAAAGAGTATGCCCAAAAGTGGAGAGATCTGGATGGAAGAGTGCAACCTCCGAGCTGGTTGATATGTTTATGGGCATGTTGACAGGGCCCTTCTTTAATCATCTGATAGGAATTTCTTCATCTGGTTTTACCGATTTAATACTAACAGGTGAACGAGTCAAATGGGGTATCAGAAGTGGAAAGATTCAAGTGGTTGTATCTTCGAGTACTGTAAAGAAGACGTTCAATGGTAAAAAGGAAGCAAATGTTGTTAATGGCCAGAAGGGTCATATTAGAAGTGACCGCAATCAGTCTGTGGGAGCGGTGTTAATTTCTAATCATGCGCCTGTATAACAACAATAACATGGCAATCAATGTAGGTCAGATGCACCGAGAAGACAATTTACAAAGATCAGTATGTCATTGTCTCAGGAACTACAACTTCTGTTGAAAGTAGAATTGATAATGTTAAAGGATCCTCCCTAGAATCCAAACACCTCCTCTCCTTGATATAATCCTAATGTGAAGTGTAATTACCATTCCAATAGCCATGGGCACGACACCAATAGTTGTTGGGCCTTGAAAAACAAAATTCAAGATATGATTGACAATATGGAAATTGAGTTCGATCCTACCGAGACCCCCAATGTAATTACTGCACCAATGCGCAAGCACGACAAAGGCATTGGTGCTATTGATGATGTTCTTTATGTTTCTATTGTAAGTGATTTGGCTACTCCCCTACCAATTATCAAGAAGAATATGTTACAGGCTGGTTTATTTCTAGGTTGTATTGAGAGATGTTACTGATGTGTCCCAATGGCTACAAGTTACTGGAAGAAGGTATTTAGCGTCTAATGGATAATCACATAATTCTAGTTGAGAAGATTTCGTCTATTGAGAATTTGTTGAAAGACTTAGAGCTGGAAGAGGTATCTGTAATATTAGGCACTCCTATCAGGATCACTTCTGAGGGTCCTGTAAGGATCACTACCAAACCCAAAGTTGTTCCCCTGATAATCACTTCACTTGGACCAATTCCATATTCCTCGGACAAAGCTATCCCATGGAATTATGGAGTCGACGTCTACTACCATGGCGTCAAACAAGAATTATTGACTACTGAATATGAAGGTACTGAAGTTGCTGATCCCACTATTGACAGTATTGCTGGGACCCATAAGGTTACTAGAAGCAGAAGGGTTTTCTCTCCGGAAATCTCTCCGAAGACTGTCACCACACCAATTCGAGTTACTGCTACTGAGTCAACTGGTAAGGCTCATGGCAAAGAACAAACGGTGGAGTCTGCCCAGATGGAGGCACCTAAAGAAGTTACCACTGATGATACTTCTAGGAAAGAGTTGGAGGAGGTATTAAAGATTATCCGCAAAAGTGATTACAAGAGTGTCGAACAATTGGGACAGACTCCCTCCAAGATATCCATGTTATCCCTTTTATTGTGTTCTGAGGCCCATGCTCAGGATTTAGTGAAGTTCTTGAAGTATACCCACGTGCCACAAGAAATATCTGTCGTTCAATTTAGAAGTTATGTTGCTAGTCTGAAGATAGATAACAGGTTAGGTTTTTCTGATGCTGACCTGACCCCTGAAGGAAAAAACTACAACAAGGCCATGCACGTCTCTATTGAATGCAGCGGCGCTACTCTAGCTCATGTATTGGTTGACATGTGTTCCTCGTTGAATGTATTACCAAAATGTGCTCTCGACAGGCTTGACTATAAAGGGGTTGTGCTGAAACCCAGTGATATTGTAGTCCGAGCCTTTGATGGGTAAAAGAGGATGGTACACGGAGAGGTGGATCTCCAAACTAAAGTGAGTTTGTAGGTTTTCGATTCTACCTTCTATGTGATGGATATCTGACCATCTTATTCTTGTTTACTTGGTCGCCCTTAGATTCATTGGGTGGGTGATGTTACCTCTACGTTGTATCAGAAATTGAAGTACCCAGTGAAAGGAAAGGTTGTTACAATCTGTGGTGAAGAGGAGTATATGGTGAGTCACTTAAACTCATTCAGGTATGTAGAGATGGACGGCGAATTCATCGAAACCCCCTGTCATACTTTTGAAGTAATCCCTCCTACCACAATTGAAGACGTCTCTATTATTCCCAAGATTACCAGGGGTCCACCCAGAATGGCTTCTTTGAAGGATGATAAAGTTGTTGTAGACGAAGGTGGTTGTACTACTTGGGGTCAACTTCCTGACATTCCGTATATATCTGACATGTTTGGTTTGGGTTTTACTACAGAGGCTCAGAGGGTTGTTCATCGCGCTCGCGCTGGAATACCACCATTCTGTGTCAGCAACAATGGAGTCAACGCTATAAAAGATGCTGACAATGATTACAACCTTGACAGTTGGATCTTTCCAACTGTCGGCAACGGGCTCAGCAACTGGAAGACCGAAGACCTTATCTCTATCTCCTCCAGTTAGGAGTAATTGCTACTTTCTGTTTTTATTGCTTTCAAGTTTTGGCTATGTAACTTTTAAACAATGACTTTAAGCCTTGTGCCTTACCCGAGGCACAATGGTCCATTTGTTAAGGGTTGTCATCTCATAAACATATCTTCATTTAATAAGGAATTGGACATTTTGCATTCAAATTTTATGTTCTTTATCTTTCTTTATTACTTTTGAATAGCTATGTGTTCTTACATACACCCACACAATAAATTGTCGATCCTCATCCACTCTGGATCCCGTTGATAACGATTCTTCTATTTCCCCTTATGACTTTGAAAATACGATCTACCAAGCCGAGGACGAAGGTGAGGAAGTTTGTGAAATACCTGGAGAACTTTCCAGACTGTTAGTGCAAGAGGAAAATGCTATATAATTGCATGAAGAGCCAGATGAGGTTGTAAACTTGGGTACTAAAACAGACAGGAAAGAAGTTAAGATAGGTGCCAACTTAGAAGACAGTGTCAAGAACAGGTTAATTTAGATGTTGCATGAATATGTTGAGATCTTTGCTTGGTGGTACGAAGACATGTCGAGGCTTGATGCTAATATTATTGTCCATCGTCTGCCGATGAAAGAGGGTTGTTCTCCAATAAAGTAGAAGGTTCGTCGTATGCATCCCGAAATGTCCGAGAAGATCAAGGAGGAGGTTATGAAGCAATTCAAAGCAAGTTTCTTAGTTGTTACATCATATACTCAATGGATTGCGAATGTGGTTCTGGTGCCAAAGAAAGATGACAAAGTGCGTATGTGTGTAGGCTACATGGATCTAAACAGGGCGAGCCCTAAAGGTGACTTCCCACTTTCACATATTGATGTTCTGGTTGACAACACCACTCAACACAAGTTATTCCCCTTCATGGATGGTTTCTAGGGTTACAATCAGATCAAGATGGAACCTGAAGACATGGAGAAAATAACCTTCGTCACACAGTGGAGCACTTTCTGCTACAAGGATATGCCTTTTGGGTTGAATAACGCTGGTGCCATATATCAATGTGCTATAGTAGCTCTGTTCCATGACATGGTTCATCACGAGATAGAGGTCTATGTCGACGACATGATAGCCAAATCCCATACTTCGAGGAAGTCACTTTTGAGCATATCCCATGAGAAGAGAGTCAGTTGGCAGACGCGTTAGCTACCATGTCATCTATGTTCAAAATCAGATGGGACAATGAAGCTCCTCAAATTACTATTGAGAGACTAGATGAACCGGCATATTGCTACTAAGTTGATACTGATGGAGTAGAGGAAAAGCCTTAGTTTCATGAGGTGAAGAGATATCTCGAGGCTCAAGAGTACACCGAGGGGGCATCTATCAATGACAAGAAATTCCTATGAAGGTTCTCTACTAAGTTCTTCATAAGAAACAAAATTTTGTACAAGTGCAACAATGATTCGATTCTACTTCATTGTATGCACAAGAAGGAAGCTGAGAAGATTATGGAAGACATGCACAAAGGTATCTTTGGTACTCACTCCAGTGGACATACGATGGCTAAGGAGATTCTGAGAGCGAGTTATTATTGGTCGACTATGGAAACTGATTGCCATCATCATTCCAGAACTTATCACAAATTCCATATTTATGCTGACAAAGTACATGTGCCTCAGGTTTCTCTGAATGTCTTGACTGCTCCTTGGCCGTTTACAATGTGGGGCATTGATATGATTGGAGAGATTAAGCCTGCTGCTTTCGATGGGCATCATTTCATCCTGGTCGCTATTGATTACTTCACAAAGTGGGTTGAAGCAGCCTCGTTTGCTTCTGTTACCAAGAATCCTGTGGCCCAATTCATTAAATACAACCTTATATGTCGGTATGGCATCCCTGAAAGGATCATCATGGACAATGGTAACAATATTAACAACACTATAATCATAGAACTCTGCATACAATTTAAGATTAAAGACCACGACTCTTCTTCGTATTGACCGAAGATGAATGGTGCAGTGGAAGCCACCAACAAGAACATCAAGAAAATTATACAGAATATGATGATGACATATAAATACTGGCATGAGTTGTTACCATTTACTCTTCATGGATATAGAACTTTAGTACAAACATCAACTGGGAAAACTCCATTCTCTCTAGTCTACGGTATGGAAGTTGTCTTACCTCTCGAAGTCCAGATTCATTCTTTAAGGATTATGAAAGATGCAGGTTTAGACGAAGACGAGAAGATTCAGACTATGCTGGACTAGTTAAATTTTATTGACGAGAAGAGGCTTGCGGCTGTTTTTCATGGTTAAATGTACCAGGAGCGTATGATCAAGGCTTTCAACCTGAAGGTCAAACATCGAGTATATCAGGATGGCGACTTGGTAATAAAGTGTATCATCCTACCACAAGGTCATCCCAAGGGAAAATGGAATCCCATCTACGAAGGACCATTTGCAATTAAGAAAATATTTTTTGGTGGTGTTATGACACTTGCCACCATATACGGTGAAGACCTTTTGCATCCTGTGAACACGAACATAGTCAAAAAATACTATGCATGAATATGACCCGCTAGGTTTGATTGGCCTAGGCAGAAATAAGGGCATCCTTGCGAACCAAAAGGGTTCGGGAAAAAATTAGGGATATACATATAAATATTGTACACCCGGCAAGTCGAAAACCTGAAAAGGCGGCTTGGGCAAAAAAAGGTATCTCGGTGGACTGAAAACCTGAAAGGGAGGTCCAGGAAAAAGTTAAGGATTAAAGCGTATGATTATGTACCATTGGATCATCTACTTACAACAAGCTTTATTAACAACGTCAATTTAAAACGGTACAGATCAATTCGATCAACTTCTTTCGACAGCGAGAGATGAGATGCTTGAAGACATAAAGGCAATAGTAAAGTTGAAACTCAATGAGATCATTTCCACATAGTTGTTTCTCTTTGTTTTACTCCGTACTCTTTTCATTTTATGACGATTTCCTCTTACTTGGATTTTTGTATCTATGTACAAAAAAAGCTTGTTTATAGGCGAATTATCAATACAAATACAATTGCAAAAATACAATTGCAAAAATCCAATTTTGTTTTATCTTTTCTGTTTTGTTCGCAAAAACATCCAATGACTAAATTGAATAAACATATGTATGTGAATATGATTACTATTAACAATTATATGCATAACAACAGGAATCAACATTTACTAAAGACTCTAGGAATTAGGATAACATTCAAGTCATCCATAAATCCCCACAGAACAACCTACATGGGATTATACCCAGAGTTATCGTCACAAGCTCATCCCGACGGAGATACATTCCCCCGACGGAGATACCTTCAAGGTAGAAATTGGGGTATCTTCTAGCTATTAACATGACCATACTCCCTAGTAGACCCCCCCTAGCGGATAAACAATTTTGATCATTTCCCCAGCATACAATGGAAACTTCCTCAACATAGTTCACAGGAATCTAATTCCCCAACTGAGTTTATTTCTCCAACACTGTACAATCCCCTACAGAGTTCTCTTCTCCAGTGGGGCTCATTTCCTCAGCAGAGAATATTTTCCTAGAAGGGTTTATTTTGCCAAAGGAATTAATTTCCCAAGCAAAATTCATTTCTTCGACTACTGTAAATCACCGACAAAATTCCCCTCTCCAGCAAAGTGTAGCCAGGCTGTTATCCCCAAAGAGTTACTGCGTAATCTGAAACTAGAAAAAATATAAATTTTGTCCTCTCCAGAAGAGTGACGTCCATATTTAAAACTCAGTCATACAACACCTCTAAAGGTTATTCATCTCTTTTATCCCCAGTCAGGATATATAAGAACTAAAATCCCGAGTATAGTGATGAACGACAGAGGTTCCAGAACTCTTCTATCCCAAAACAGAAGTCAAATATTCCCAATCGAGTATCCTCAAACAGAAAGCAGGAATCCCCAGCGGAGACATTCTAAACAAGATTGAAGATTCATATCCTTCATCCCCAGAGGCATTCAAGAATTTATTTTTCCCAGAAAGATGTTATACAAAGCTACTGATACACTTCAACAACATCTTACATCCATGCATCATTTACAAGTATCATAGAATATGCATATGAAACGCATATAGAACACTCTCATTTACTTTGATAATATCATTACGCAATTCATTACATATGTCATGAAATTGCATAAAGACTAACTTTATCTTTTCAGCTAAAGTTCACAAACAGACGAATATCTTTAATAATTCTCAAACAGGTCAAAGATTAATTCCCGAAACAAGACGGGGAAACAATCTACATGACCAAGTCAAAGATTAATTCCTAAAACAGGATGGGGAAACTATTGACACGATCAGGAGAGATGAATTCCCGAAACAAGACGGGTTCGCCAACAAAAAATAGTTCCTAAATTAACTCCTGAAACAGGACAGGGAAACTATCTATATGACTATGCAAAGATTAACTCTTGAAACCAGACGGGGAAACTATATTTATAACCAGGAAAAGATTAACTCCCGAAATAGGATGGGGAAACTATCTATGTGACCAGGTGGTATGAATTCCTGAAATAGGACGGGTTTACCAACAAAAACAAATTGTAGATCAATTCCCGAAACAGGACAGGGCGACTATCTACATGACAAGCATTTCCCTCAGAGACTAAATCTGACAAGTGTTTCCCTCAGAGACTAAATCTGAAAAGCATTTCCCTCAGAGACTAAATCTGACAAGTAGATACTTAAGCACCTTCCCCAGATGTTCATTCTGGAAAGCATTCTTCAGATATAGTCAAGCATAGACTCATTCTGATACTCCTATCAACAACTATTTGGATGACATCTATAAGCCCATCTCTAATGACATTCTATCACCTCTCTGAATGGCATATTTAAGCCCATTCAAGCAATATTATCAACCAACAGTGTTACCTCCTACACAAGCGAATGCAAATTTATAGGAACTTAAGTGTTCAATCCTCTTCTATCTTCAGACCACGAATGGTATACATGCCAATCTAACTCCTCAGGTTTAAGATGAATGAACATGGGCAGCTGCTGTACCCCAAAATTTTCCCTTGATTTTATTTAAGACATTCTCCTAGGGTTCACTAATGCTCAAGGGTGCTCAAGAGTTGATCATACAAATTCTCCTCCTAAGCAATTGATCTACAACTAGGGTTTTGTGTTTCTCAAGGAAGATTGAGTTTATCAGGTCTCAAGTGGATGCATCATTTTATTAACTATATTGTGTTTATAAGGTCCCAATTGAGTTTACTAGGGTTTTGTGGATGCATCACAAGTTTTCTCAATCAATAGCTCAGATGACTAGAAATTAACTATATTGGATAAAAAGTCAATTATGGTCAACATACAGTCAAACTTCAAGATTTTTGGTCAACATCAATATTTTGAAGCCATATTCATTATTTTATTAAGGGTTGATCATGATTCATCAAGGAAAACTCTCAAATCATCAAAAGTCAAAAGTTGCCAAATTAGGGTTTTCCTAAGGAGAAGTTGTTTTACCCCAAAGTTTACCCTCTTTTCACACACGCATATTATCGGTTTTATGGTTATGGAATAAAGGTATATTTATCAAGCTTCTTCAGGTTACAAGTGACGTTTATTTCTCCAATGGATGTTCTCAGAGTATTTTCCGTCCTGAAGATCGGTTCGTCGTTTTGTAATGATTCGGGGTTCAAAGATTCACAAGTCCAACCCGACACGTCATATTCAGGTGTTCTTTTGCCAAGATATCTCTGATAACGTATTCTCAAATTCAGGTTCGGCTCAAGAGTCAATTCTTTAAAGAAGGTCTCCGAATGTGTGAGTTTTCTCGAAGAAATGTGGTGAAAAGTGTGTTGAAAGTGCAGTTTTTACGCACAAAAAAATTCATAAGTTGAAGATCGTGGCTTGTTTTGAACCTGTTCCGGTGCCCAAAATTCCATCTTGATGTGATCTATGTTTTCATCTCTCACGGATGGAAGCCAATTTTGATCAGAAGGTCTTCAAAAATGTGGATTTATCAAGTATTTTCATACAGAAATTTGTGACAAAAGTTTATTTGCGTCATGTTCAGAAAATCATAACTTGGTCGATTTTCATCGTATCGAGCTGGTTCCAGCGCCAAAATTTCACAAATTGAGTTGAATACGTTTTCACAGGAGGTAATGAGTTCGAACAGTATCTAAAAGAAATTCTTTTTTTGCTCAGAGTGCGCGTGACGCACCGAAAATCCTGAATGCTGAATATCATTTCATCTGGGTCAAAACTTCGAAAATTCATAACTCGATCAATTTTTACCGGATCGGGCCCATCTTTTTACACAAGGTCATTGACTCAGAGATCTACAACTTTTCTTCCAAAGTCCAGATCGGGTTATGCTCCAACCAATACCAGTTGTTTATTGAAGAACGTGTCAAAGTTGACACTGGAGCCCAAAAAAAGTTTGTTTGAGCCAAAACTTCAAAAATTCATAACTAATTCAGCATTTATCCGATTGAGCCTATTTTTGGACAGGACTTATTCTCGATGTCGGCTATATTTTGTTTTCACATTTAAACTTCCAAAATTACACTTAAGCCCATGCGATTTAGCCTGGAACATGCCGGACTCAAGTGAACATTGGAGGCCCAATTGCACATTCAAAGCCTGTATCTTTGTTCTAATTTCCATTATATAATCTTATTCTTTTCACACAAAACAGGAGGAAAAAAAACCTTTGCCACAATCCTGTCAAAATATCAAATTCTTTCAAGAACCCTAAAACCTTGAAATCCTTATTACAAACCCCCATCTCACTACAAACAAGTCATCCTTGTTACAAATCCACATCTCACTACTTCTCCAGTAAGGGTAAGGCTGGTTTGGTCTCCATGATCAAAAGGGTATAATCATTCATACATGCCATATCGGTTTTAATATTACAAAATTTCATATATTTGTTTTATTTGTATTTCATGATATAGTAATTTATTTAATGTGTTCATGAGATTCAGCACTGCAAATTTAGACAGGATCCCATGCAGAATTATTACAAAACCCTAAGGGGAAAACAGAATAACCAATGCATGACTAGGCAAACATCCTGAGAAGGTGGGCGTGGGTTCAACAACCACCCCTATTGGTTTTGGTTTTCTTTCTATATTTATCCTTTTACTTATTTTCATTCTTTCTGTTTAAAACTTTTTTTCATAAAACTTAACATTTTTCACAAACCTTTGATTTTTCATAATAAACTCGAATAATTAATTTTAAGGTTTTTTAATCTAATTTTAAGTTTTAAATTAATTTTTGGTTCAACACCCATCTCTGACATTTGCATTATTTATATTTTCTAACCCTATTTTTTAATCCTATTTTTCATTGATGTTTTTTCCTCTATCTATTTTTTGGCAAACTTAATCCTTTTTTGTTAATCATTAAACATAAGATCTTTTTAAACCTTTTTTTTAATTAAAATTAATTAGGTTTTAGGTTTTTTTATTAATCTTTTTTTTCTTTCAAAATAAACATTTTTTAAATTAAACAATTAGGTTTTAGGTTTTCTTTGTAATTGACCCTTTAATTAACCTTTTTTTAACAAATTAGGATTAGGTTTTTGTTTTAGTTAGTAACTGAATTTTTGGCTTTTTTTCATTTATTAATAAATTAAGTTAATTAACTTTTTCTTATTAAAATTAGTTAGAATTAGGTTTTTTAATTAACTTAAAATTATTTTCTACGGAAAAAAAAACACCAAAAACATTAACTTAGAATTTTAGGTTTTAATTTTTCCTTAAGTTCTTTTTATTTATTCTTTTACATTTTAATTTCTAGAAAAATTGTATAGGTCGCATTATCAATGTAATAGCGTAGATTTATCTTTTCTCGCATTTTTTTTCTAATTATGTAATTGCTTCCGGGATGTAATAGTTTTAGGCTTTCTTTTCCGCACTCTTCATTATTATGTAATTGCCCCAAAGCTCTGTAATAGCTTAGATTTACATTTCCGCCTTATTATTTTCAGTCCAAAATAATTATATATCTGTAAAAGCCTTGTAATAGCTAGGACTTTAAACTTTTCGCATTTTATTTTCGCAAACTATAAACTGCTTAGATGAATGTTAATAGGCTTGCATGAAAAATAAAAATAAAATTAAAATACTAGATCACCTTAATTGTGCAAAGATTAAATAACTGAAATCAAACACATGCACATGCTCACTCTTACGGTATGCCTCACTTGGTTGCCTCGGAAAACAATGGTCATGTCCCTCGAACGTAGGGATATCTTAGTAAATGACCCTCAATCTAAAAGTCATCATAAAGATCATAGTCCCTTAACGTCCCTCGATGTTACCTACAAATATATGATGACAGTCCCTTCAAAATGCTAAGGTATCCTTACATGTTGCCTTCAATGACCATTACGTCCCTTTCGATAGTCCGTCAAACATCCAACGACTAGGGCTACCTACTCACTAATAGTAGGATAACACGGTCTAAAGGAAACAAGAATAGAAACGATCTTTTTTCGAGTAGGTAGATGCTAGTAGGTACTTGCTCAAATCAAAACTTTTCACACTTACACTTTTCAAAACAATTTTCAAAATAAACTTCGTCACACCCTTGAGGACTGATACAAGGGTTATCACGAAGTAAAACATTTTCAAAGCAAGCACACACACAAGCAATTTTAAAAAGATGAGCAAGTATATAAGAGCCCATGGAAAACCATGGATAGAAAGGGTGCTAACACCTTCCCTTTCTATAATCTACCCCCCGTACTCAAAATCTCAAAAAATGATTTTTTCTGTACTTTTTTCCTTTTCCTTGTTGGATAAAATAAAAGTCGGTGGCGACTCTTGCTTACCGTGACATTTTGCGAATAAAAAAACACAAAACGCAAACCAGTATTTAACAGTCGGTTCTGCCACAGTATCACATAATTGACGACTCTACTGGGGAATAATTAAGTGGGGTATACCTTAGGATCGAGGCCATCATAATTGCTTCTTTTGATTGCTTTGTTTACTTTACTTTTAAGGGTTTTATTTGGGGTTACTATAGATCCTACACTCGGATCTGGGGAACACCTTTTAGGTAAGTAGAAATAGACTGTGAGGGAACTGTACAACGTAGACCAATACGGTTGAAGCAGTAGCTACGTTGATGTGGCCCTTTGGTTGGTACAAGTATCCCTTGTGGAGAAACGAGGAGAATACGTGGCCGCTGCATGGTGTCGTTAAGCATCAACTGACCTTAGAACCTTTAATATCCCAACTTGGCCATTAGAAAGTAGTGAGATAGCCGGCCTCAGTGTAAAGCTGAGAACTGGTTGATATTCAATGCTACACTCATTGAGATCATACTCTCGGAATAATTTCGGCCACAAGAAAAGATTGTGTGAGCTGAAACCATGACAGATGGAGGATGGTAAATGATATTGAGATCCTCTAGAACCCGGCTACTTTTCTAGGATAGGTTGAAATCAACTAAACTTCAAGAGGGTACTACCTTAAAACCCATGCAAGCCTAAACCTAAGGTTGTTTGTGTGACTTGTGTGCTTTCAACTTGAACTACTTGCACAGTTTTATTATCTGACAACATGAGTTCCTTGCAGGTTTTATTTACAGTCCTTATCTAATAACTTGGATTTCTTTCTAGGTTTACTTGCTTACATCACCTTGCACTTTTGCTTAAACGCATAGCATACACATCATAACATCATGCCTTAACATTTCCTTAACCATTTCAAGGATCTCAAGAGTTTGTGATGCAGGTTATGATAAATCAGACGTCTAGCAAGGGGCAAGGGGATTTATTTTCCTCTAGCCAATGTCGTCTAGAGATCAAAACATGATAACTTGATTCAGTGGCTATGACCCACTCGTTATGGTGAGCTTGACTCTTGAAGAAGGACTCTTAACGACACGAAGTTTCTTCAATCAAGCTGCAACCAAATTCTTATAGTTTCTTGTTTACCCCGCGAGATCCTTGAAAACATTACATACATATGTCATACATATCATTGCATAACAGGTCTTCCAGTACAGGTCTCTCATGTTCTCGCTGTTTATTTCATCAATGGTTCTCAAATAAGACAACAGAGATCTTCAAACTCAAGAAGCTCAGTTCAGGGACATATTCCTAAACCTATCCAAGGGGCAGGAAGAGTTGAAAACACTCCTCGTTAGGAACTTGGTCGAGAAAATTCCTGAAGACAATAAGGACAAACAGCTGGAACAACTGCAAGCTGAGGTAGGTGCAATGAGAACCCAGATTCTGGGGAAGATGGCTCTTATCTAAGGCGTAGCCCGAAGGCAAGAAGAGCTGAAATCCATCATCAACCAACTTCATCAAGATGGATACAACAGTATGAAGCAAATAGTCGAGGTCGGGGACCAAGTCATTGATCAACCTCCAAGAAGACAAGAGTTTGGTTTGGTGAAGAGTGGACCTTTCCAACTTTCTACTACCTCACGGGTCCAACAATAACCTCGCCATAAACAACAGGTTAATTAGAGTAAGCCAGATACACCTAAGAGGCAGTTTACCAAAATCAACATGCCGATGTCTCAAGCTTTACAACACATGTTGAGGATGAATCTGGTTACATTGATAGGACCTCATCTGAATCCCAAGACTTCTTCGCCTAACTACAATCCTGATGCAAGGTGTGCATATCACTCCAACAGTCCGGGGCATGATACTGACGACTATTGGAGGTTGAAATACAAAGTTCAAGATCTGATTGATGAAGGAGCATTAGAATTCGCACAAGATGGTCAGGCTAAGTTCTTCTACCATCCCTCCAAGGCACGTCCTCTGAAGTGACAAGATCAGACGAAGAGGCTTTTGTTCATTAGAATTTTCAATTTTCAATTTTCTTTTGATTGTTCAAACATCTATTCATGTAAAACTTTGTTACTTTATCAATGCATTGCATATGTCTGTTTTGAATCAATTCATTCGTATTCACTATATTTAAATTTCTTTCCTTTTTGTGATATTCAACTCTCGAACAAAAGCTTTGAGCCTTTAGAGGGAGGATGACGAAAACGATACCACGATCTCTACAGTATGCTTTTGAACGGACCCCGCTGACGATGTACATGTGTTGTTTCAAATCCTAAATAGTGGAGTTATAAGGAAGATAATCCCTAGTCAACCCCTTTGAGCCAAAGAAGTAGGAGTTTTTCTTTCACACAAATTAAAACCCTTAATCACAACCTGGGGCAGGGTAGTTTTCTCAGTTAATCCAGGTGCACAATAAATGGCATCAAAGACGTCCTTCCAAAACAAAAGACGATGATGGTTCCCTATAATCATCAAGACAGATAGTCATTATCTCTCGAAATAAAATCCTAATAAGTCAAAACCTATGAAGGAGACGTAAGAAAAAACACTGGGGCATCCCGCTCACTGTAATCACAAAAAGAAATAGTTCAGGAAAAATACAAGGATAATAAAATAAAAAAGAAAGAGGTCCTACAAACCCTCAACAAAAAAGAAATGACTGCCTATTCAAAATAAATTGTCAGTATCCGAACCATCACTGGAATATCAGAGAAAAGACTCAAACGGGATCTAAATGCACAATTAGCTGAGTTTAAGATCAAAGAACATCACGAAGAACGGGTGGGTACAAATAAAATTTGAGCCTTTATCCTTTGTTTATTAAACCGTGAACCAGGCCACGTTATAACCCTTAAAAGTCCTAGCTGAAGCATGGGTTAGTTTGAAAGCATACTGTTACAAAAGGTATCCTTACTCCTGAAGGTCCGTTACAAACCCTGAGTTGATATCACATCTTTTCAAAATTCTATTTTTTCTATAAAAAATACTGCATTTTCAAAAATTTCAAGACAGGCATAAGCTTTGCATTCTTAAAATATTATTGTTTGCATATGACTATTTGTTCAACGGCATAGAGATTCGCATGACGAATATCTAGTGAACAAAAATATTCTCAATAAAAAGGATCACCTCAAGTGGAAAAACACTTCCAACCAATGGGCACGACATGATCATTGTCCATCATCTGGGGAAGTCAAGTCAAGATTCAAGGAATCTCTCAAAGATGCCAAATAGCCAGGGGCAAATCTCCATCTGAATCCCTTGGGGAATTGGGCATGAATTCCAGCAACGAATCCTGTATGATCAAACAAACATCTTCGGGTAATGTGGCAACACAACACTATCGACAGTGACAACTCCCTACACCCTGAGAGCGTGGAAATAGTCAGAAAATATTGTGCATGAAAAAAGACCCGCTAGGTTGACTGGCCTAGGAAAAAATAAGGGCATCCCGGCGAACCAAAAGGGTTCGGGAAAAAATTAGGGATAAAAACAAAAAAGATATGTACACCTGGAAAGTCGAAAACTTGAAAAGGCGGCTTGAGCAAAAAAGGGTATCCCGGTGGACTGAAAACCCGAAAGGGAGGTCCAGGCAAAAGTTAGGGATTTGAAGCGTACGAATATGTCCTGCCATCTTATCATTTGCTTATCAATAGAAGACTTATCATCCTGATCAGCATCCAAAAAGCCTTTATGGGTACTTTCCCCAGCAGGTACAGGGGCAGAAAAGTCCTGATGCAAAGTCATTGTCATATCCTCAACATACGACCCTGTGACATCTACACTCCCTACAGAGTAGAGGCAACTAAAGCTTTTACATCGGCTTCCGCAAACAGGAGCTACTTTCCCCAAAAAAGTTCCTTCAGAGAATCGACATTGTGATCGGTGGGAATGAGAACTGACTATTTTGGAATGCTGGTTTGCATTTTGTGTTTGTTTTTGCAAAATGTCACGGTAAGCAAGAGTCACCACCGTCTTTTATTTTATCCAACAAGGAAAGGAAAAAAGCACAGAAAAACTCCTTTTTCGAGATGTTTCTCGGGTTCGGGAGGTAGATTATAGAAAGGGAAGGTGTTAGCACCCTTTATATCAGTGGTTATCCACAGGCTCTTAGGTACTTGCTCATTGTGTTTTCAAAATTTGCTTTTCTTTGTGTTTGTGGGTTTGAAAGAGTTTTTGTTTTGAAAGGGGTGTAAGTGCGAAAAGTTTTATTTTGTTTTAAAAGGAGCAAGTACTTAAGAACCATCTACCTACTCGAAAAAAGGGAATTAAACTGTGCTAATATCCTTTAGACAATGTTATCCCACTTTTGATGAGTAGGTAGCACCATTGTTGGAGTTTTCGGGTCAATTCGATTAAGGGACGTGTGGTCACTAAAGCAATGTTAGGACGCCTTAGCGGTAACCCTAATGTCTTAGATCATTTTATCCGAGGAAACCGTTTCGAGGCAACTTATGATCTTTGGACAAGAGGGCGACCTCTAAAACTTCCTATACTAAATGACCACGTTCGAGGCAACCAAGTGAGGTGTACCCTAAGAGTGCGCATGTGCGAGTGTGTTATTTTCGGTTAAATTATCTTTGTACATGTCACTGGTGAGCTATGTTGATTTTAAGTTCATACATTGAATCTTGTCATGCATTCCCTATTATCAAACATCTAACATTGTATAGTTGCGGAAATTAAATTTGCGGAAATTAAATCTAAACTATTACAAGGTATCGGGTATTTACATCGCCAAAAATAAACCCTTTAATTTACATTACGCAAAGTAAAAGAAGGCGATAAATAATTAAAGTCCTAAAAAAAACTATTACATACCGGGAAACAATTACAAAATTGGAATCAAATGAATCGCGTGCAAGGAAATTAAATCGGAGCATTTATTAGGGTTTTGACCCTTTTTGTTAAAGAAAGCATGTTTTTGTTATTTTTGAATTAAATGAAATTAAACCTAAGTTAATTAATTAATTAAATAAAAATATATTTTTTGTTTTTTTATATTTAAGGAAATAAAATAAAAATGATTAAAATTATTAAAAACCTAATTCTACATTAATTTTAATTTATTGCAAAAAAATATTAAAATTGTACCTAATTAAAAACTAAATTAATTGATTAATGTTTATTTACAAAAATAAAATAATGAAATTAATAATAAAAATAATATTTTTTTGTTTTCTGATTTTATGAAGAAAATTATTTAGTTAGTGTAAATAATAATAATAATTAATAAAACAATTAAATAAAAAAGAAATATGAAAAGAAAAGAAATAAACCAAATGGTGGATACTGGGCCCAGATTGAGGTTTGTTCAGCAATTTTCCAGGCCCAATTCTGAGCAAGCCTTGTTGACTTCTCCAATCCAGCGCGCGCCTTTGACCAGGGAACATGATGGTCCTTCATTCCTGGCCACCAGATTTGGCTTGAGGGCCATCTGGCACCTGATGGGATGAGCAGTATGGTGGACCACGCTTTGGATGTCACATGCAATTGCCTGAAGAAAAATTACACAAATGTATTGGGGGACCTGGGATTCGTACCCAGGCCCCATAGGACTTTCCATTAACGCCTCCACCACTGGACCATTGTGCTGCTTTTGTAATTGAAATAAACAACAAATAATATATGGACAAAACAAATAATATTCTGAAAAATATAAAAAAACGCGCGAAGTTATAAACGACCCAATGAGGAAGAGGCACGTGGTCGTCTTCTTCCTTGAAACGCCTGGGTATTTACCTACGGATTTCATCTGCAGCTAAATCCATGGCTCACTCCTAAAATCTTCCCTAGGCTGTAAAAATCAAATCCAAGACCAGGGTTTGCTTCGTCTCTCCTTCCTGAGCATCCCTGTACTAATTATTTGTCCTAATTTTTCCTATATAGCAAACGCCTAAAAACAAAGAATGGAAACCCTAGGTTCGGGTATTACGTTATAGGCCATGAAAACAAAATTAAATAATGCAGAATGCTTAGAAATCACACAAGAGTCATGAATATACCAACGTTTTGCCAATAAGATGCAAGAATCCAAGGTTACAATCCCATGTACAGGGCAGAGTTTCAAGCGACTTACAGTGCGTTTGGAGATGATTCAGGGCTCGTGAGTGGTTGCTTTAGCTTCAGTGAATGGCTAGCAAGAAGATAGCGTTGAGTTTTTGGATTGAATTCGCCTCTAGTGTGGATTTCAGTTTTCAATTTTTCAAGCTTTTTCTCTAATTTGGTTTGGCCCTTTCTGTCACTTTTAGGTCGTGTTTTCGATGCCTTTAGCTTGTGTGTGTATAAGGGAAGCAATTAGGTCAAACTTTGGGCCTCCAATCCTTGTGTATTGATGATTCAAGATATGATTTGATCACCATTAACAAAGCTTCCATATTTGTCTCAAATCAAATATTTTGTACATAGCATGGCATGAGTCGGATTTGATTTAGTCCATATTGATACTTGAAGCCTATATCAATTAAAAAGATTCTATTCCATCAATTTTTGGATTTTATTTGAATTAATATTGATTTAAAATGAATTAATTCAATAAAAATCAAATAAAATAGAAAAATTAATGAATGGACATGAAACTGAAGATAGGACACGTTTGTGGTGTGAAAAGATCGAATCAAGTGGAAAAAAGAGGGCCCTTTTATCAAAAATTGGAGTTTTGAGGATAGTTGACTTTTGGCAATTTTGGAAAAATGCCCAACTTCAACAATGCACAACTTCTTCAATTCTGAACTTTTGGAAGTGTTCTTTGACTTTTTAGAAACCTTGAGATGTCCTCTAACCAACCCTTTTGGTCTCATCTCATTTTAATATTCCATGCTAAAGTTATAAGCTTTGGAAAAAAAGGTTTTTTGTTGACTTTCAAAAATGACCTATAATGTCCAAATTTGTAACTTTTTGTGAGAGCATTTATTGATCTTGGGGTATGAAGATGGATTGTAGGAAATTGCATCTTATTCAAAATGAGCTTTGGATTAGTCATTTCTCATAAAGTATGAGAAAGTTATGCTTGGTCAAAGTTGGGTTGACTTTTCCTACAAACCCCTAATTTAGCAACTTTTGAATCTTGATGAATCTTGAGCAATCCTTGATGAATCATGATCAAACCTTGATCAAATGATGAATTATCCTTTAAAATGAGAATGTTGACAAAAAATCTTGAGTTTTGACTGTTTGTAGGTCATAGTTGACTTTTGCCCTAACACAGTCGATTTTTGGACCTCTTGAGCAATTGACTGACCAAACTTTCTCTGCAAGGCTTGAAATTTTACATGGATGAACTTGACAGAATATTAGGACATTAGGGAGAATTTGAATCCATTTGTATGTAAGGACCTTGATGCAACACAAAACCCTAATTTTGAATTGACTGCCTTAGGAGGTGATTTGAATGTCCAACTCTTGAGCTAACTTTGAGCAACTTGGAGATTATTCTTGACATGTCTTGAGAAATATGGGAGGGCAAATTTTAGGGTAAAACAGTTGTCCCTCTTCAATTTTCTTAAACCTGAGGATATAGATTGGCTTTCGAGCCTTTCGTGATCCGAAGGTGGAAGATAATTAAACACTAGAGTGCCCAGAAATTTGCACTCGCATGGTGTAGTATCAGCATTGTGATGTCAGGAATGAGCTTACAGATGCCATCTACAGGAGTGTCGATCGCATAAGAGATTCCTTAGCGAGAACTTGTATACCTATTGTTGTAGAAGATTCCGCTGGGGAAGCCTAACTTTTGTTGAGATTTAGGAACCTGCCTGTACTTCAACTGAGAGAATGTCTCGGCTGAGTCTTAAGAACTTGTCCACACTATGACGGAGGAAAACATCAAGATCTAGGAACTGACTAGTGCTCAACATAGTATACCGTTGAGGTTATAGCACCTGTCCACACTATGACGGAGGAAAATATCAAGATCTAGGAACTGACTAGTGCTCAACGTAGTATACCGTTGAGGTTATAGCACCTGTCCACGCTATGACATAGGGAAACATCTTCATCAAGATCTAGAAACTGTCTGGTCTTCAACGGAGTATACCATTGAAATTAGAGAACTCGTCCACACTATGACGGAGGAAAACATCAAGATCTAGGAACTGACTAGTGCTCAACGTAGTATACCGTTGAGGTTATAGCACCTGTCCACACTATGACGTAGGGAAACATCTTCATCAAGATCTAGGAATTGTCTGGTCTTGAACGTAGTATACCATAGAAACTAGAGAACTCGTCCACGCTATGCCGGAGGAAAACATCATGATCTAGGAACCGAATAGTGCTCAACATAGTATACCGTTGAGGTTATAGCACCTGTCCACACTATGACATAGGGAAACATCTTCATCAAGATCTAGGAACTGTCTGGTCTTCAACGAAGTATACCATTGAAATTAGAGAACTCGTCCACACTATGACGGAGGAAAACATCAAGATCTAGGAATTGACTAGTGCTCAACGTAGTATACCGTTGAGGTTATAGCACCCGTCCACACTATGACATAGGGAAACATCTTCATCAAGATCTAGGAACTGTCTGGTCTTCAACGGAGTATACAATTAAAACTAGAGAACTCATCCACGCTATGACGAAGGAAAACATCACGATCTAGGAACTGACTAGTGCTCAACGTAGTATACCGTTGAGGTTATAGCACCTGTCCACACTATGACGTAGGGAAACATCTTCATCAAGATCTAGGAACTGTCTGGTCTTCAACGGAGTATACCATTGAAATTAGAGAACTCGTCCACACTATGACAGAGGAAAACATCAAGATCTAGGAACTGACTAATGCTCAACGTAGTATATCGTTGAGGTTATAGCACCTGTCCACACTATGACGTAGGGAAACATCTTCATCAAGATCTAGGAACTGTCTGGTCTTCAACGGAGTATACCATTGAAACTATAGAACTCATACACACTATGACGGAGGAAAACATCAAGATCTAGGCACTGACTAGTGCTCAACGTATTATATCGTTGAGGTTATAGCACCTGTCCACACTATGACATAGGGAAACATCTTCACCAAGATCTAGGAACTGTCTGGTCTTCAACGTAGTATACCGTTGAAATTACAGAACTCGTCCACACTATGACGGAGGAAAACATCAAGATCTAGGAACTGACTAGTGCTCAACGTAGTATACCATTGAGGTTATAGTACTCGTCCATACTATGACGTAGGGAAATTGTCGAGATTGAGAACCTTATCTGAAATTCAACCGAGGATAATTCAATTGAGATTTAAGAACCGGTCAGGTCTTCGACGTAGCTGAAAACTTTAACTGTATCTTTCCTGAAAGGTAAAGGTCAGTCGTATGCAATGCATGATATATATCAAGCAATGACGTTCTAAAAATAAATGAGATTGTTTTGTATGATGTGTATATGCATGTATCATAATGTATGGAAATGTAATGTTTCTAGCTGGGGAAAGTAAATCCCGGATAGCTGCTGGAGAGTTGAATTCTTCATTTCCGCTGGGGATGATGAATGAAGGTGATAAACCTGTAGGAGAGAAAAACTCTGTTGGAGAATAAACTGATGAGGAGATTACTCTGAGGGGAATTACTCTGTGGGGAAGAGATGCTCTGCTGAGGATTTTAACGATAAACTCCGTTGGGGATTCCGCTAATAAACTCCGCTGGGGATTTCAACGATAAACTCCGTTGGGGATGGATTACTATTGCTGGTGATACAGAATTTGCTGAGGATTGAATTCCTGTTTGTGAAAGGAAAGAACTCCGATGGGGATGATCTTTCAATTGCAACTTGCTGGGGATAACCCAGTTAGACTCTTGTGGGGATAATCCTCTGAATTCTGCTAGGAATGATCCTTTGGACTTGGCTGGGGATATTTATTTTTGTACTCCGGTGGGGGTAAATTTCCAGAGTCTACTGGGGATAATGCTTCAACTCTGTTGGGGAAGCTTTTTCAGACCGTGCTGGGAAAATATTGACTCCACTGAGGGTATCTTGTATTCTACCGGGGAATATTCTTATACTCTGCCAGGGAATATTAAGACTTCCGGGGATACTCTTATACTTTGCTGCGGAATATTCCTATACTCCGCTGAGGAATATTAAGACCTTATGGGGAAACCAAGCCTTTTTAAGGCTGATGGTAGATCAACTCTGCTTGGGGAGAGCATTGCTGATTCGTTCATAGTTGCAAGGCTCAGCTGGGGAGAGCTACCATTATTGTCTTACTCTGAGGGGAGTGAAAGTACCTTAGCCGTATTCTTCAGCTGAATCTACTTTTGTACCTGATGGACAAAGCAACTATACAGCTTGGATAATTCTTATTTCCCCTGTTTCTGTGGGAGAAGGTGCCTGCGGAGGCCTTGTGGATCGAGTATTATCCCAACCTATGAGGTGCTTGGTATCTTTCGATTGAAAGGACAAGTCTTCTTCTGGTAGGCAAGTGACGAGATGACGGGACATAGTCGTACGCTTTGATCCCTAATTTTTGCCTGGACCGCCCTTTCGGGTTTTCAGTCCATCGGGATACCCTTTTTTGCCCAAGCTGCCTTTTCAGGTTTTCGACTTGCCAGGTGTACAGATTATTTTCCATTTTTATCCCTAATTTTTTTTCCCGAACCCTTTTGGTTCGTTGGAAAGCCCTTATTTTTGCCTAGGCCAGTCAACCTAGCGGGTCTTTGATCATGCATAGTACTTTTTTGACTATGTCCACGCTCTTAGAGATGTAAGGAGGTGTCACTGTCGGTAGTGTTGTGTTTCCATACTAACAGAAGATCTTTGTTTGATCATGCAAGATTCGTTGCGGGAATCCATGTCTAATGCCCCAAGTGACTCAGATGGAGATTTGTCCCTGGCTATTTGGCATTTTGAGAGATTCCTTGAATCTTGACTTGACTGCCGCAGATGATGGATAATGATCATGTATGCCCCTTGGTTGGAAGTGTTTTTTCCACTTGAGGTGACCCTTTTTATTGAAAAGGTTTTTTTGTTCACTAGATATTCGTCGTGTGAATTTCTCTACTGTTTGAACAAATAGTCATATGCAAACAATGTTATTTTAAGAATGCAAAGCTTATGTTTGTCTTGAAGTTTTTGAAAATGCATTTTTTCAGTAAGATAGGAAAATTTTGTAAAATGTGACGTCAACTCAGGATTTACAGCAAGCCCTACAGGAGTCAGGATACCTTTTGTAACAGTATGCTTTCGAACTAACCCGTGCTTCAGCTAGGACTTTTAAGGGTTATAACGTGGCCTGGTTCATGGTTTAAGAAACAAAGGATAAAGGCTCAAATTTTATTTGTACCCACCCGTTCTTCGTGATGTTCTTCGATCCTAAACTCAGCTAATCATGCATTAGATCTTGTTTGAGTCTTTGCTCTGATATACCAGTGATGGTTCGGATACTGACAATTTATTTTGAACAGGCAGTCATTTTGTTGAGAGTTTGCAGGACCTCTTTCTTTTTAATTTTATTATCCCTGTCTTTTTCCTGAACTATTTCTTTTGTAATTATAGTCAGCGGGATGCCCCGGTTTTGTAAGTCTCCTTCATAGGTTTTGACTTAATGGGTTTTTATTTCTGAGAGATAATGACTTCCTATCTTGACTATTATAAGGAACCATCGCCGTCTCTTGTTTTGGAAGGACCTTTTTGATGCCATTCATTGTGCACTTGAATCAACTGAGAAAACTACCCAGCCCCAGGTTATAGTTAAGGGTTTTAATTTGTGAAAAGAAAAACTTCAACTTCTTTGGCTCAAAGGGGTTGACTAGGGATTATCATCCTTATAACTCCACTGTTTAGGATTTGAAACAATGCCTGTACCTCGTCAGCGGGGTCTGTTCAAAAGCATATTGTAGATATTTTGATATCATTTTCATCATCCTCCCTCTAAAGGCTTAGAATTTTTTAATCGAGAGTTGATCATCATAAAAAAATGAAAGCAATTTGAATATACTGAAATATGAATCGATTAATTCAAAACAGTCATATGCAATGCATTGATAAAGTAATAAAGTTTGACATGAATAAATGTTCGAACAATCAAAAGAAAATTACAAATTGAAAATTCTAATGAACAAAAGTCTTCTCGTCTCAGTACTTGTCACTTCAAATGGTGAACCTTGGGGGGATGACAAAAGAATTTAATCTGTCCGTCTTGTGTGAGTTCCAATGCTCCTTCATCAATCAGGTCTTGAATTTTGTTGCTCAACGTCCAACAAATGTTAGTATCATGCCCCGGGCTGTTGGAGTGATATGCACACCTTGCATCAGGATTGTACTTTGGGGAGGCTGTGTTGGGATTCTTAGGAGGGTCCCTTAACGTCACCAGATTCAATCTCAACAGGTGTTGTAAAGCTTGAGACAGCGGCATGTTGAGCTTGGTAAATTGCCTCCTGGGCATGTTTGGCTTACTCTCATCAACCCGTTGTTCTTGGCGAGGTCGTTGTTGGACCCATGAGGTAGTAGCAACTTGGAGAGGTCTATTCTTCATCAAACCAAACCTTTGACTTCTCGGACGTTGATTAATGACTTGGTCCCCGGTCTTGACTGTTTGCTTCATGTTATTGTATCTGTCTTGATGAAGCTGGTTGATAATGGTTCTCAGCTCTTCTTGTTCCCGAGCTAAGCCTTGGATAAGAGCCATCCGCCCCAGCATTTGGGTTTTCATGGCACTGAACTCAGCTTGCAGTTGTTCCAGTCGTTCGTCCTTATTGTCTTCAGGACTTTTCTTGACCAAGTTCCCAACGAGGAATGTTTTCAACTCTTCCTGCCCCTTGTATAGGTTTAGGAATACGTCCCTGAACTGAGCTTCTCGAGTTTGAAGATCTTGGTTGTCTGGTTGGAAAGCCATTGCTGAAATAAATAGCGAGAACATGAGAGACCTGTACTGGGAGACCTGTTATGCAATGATATGTATGTATGCAATGTTTTCAAGGATCCTGCAGGGTAAACAAGAAACTTGTTAGAATTTGAATTTTTCAGCTTTGATTAAAGAAACTTCATGTTATTAAGAGTCCTTCTTCAAGAGTCAAGCTCACCATATCGAGTGGGTCATAGCCCCTGACTCAAGTTATCGTGTTTTGATTTCTAGACAACCTTGGCTAGAGGAAAATAAATCCCCTTTGCCCCTTGCTAGACATTTGATTTACCATAACCTGCATCACAAACCCTTGAGATCCTTGAAATGGTTAAGGAAATGTTAAGGCATGATGTTATGATGTGTATTCTATGCGTTTAAGCAAAAGTGTGAAGTGATGTAAGTAAACCCTGCAATAAATCCAAATTATTGGATAAGGACTGTAAACAAAACCTGCAAGGAACTCATGTTGTCAGATAACAAGAATGTGCAAGTAGTTCAAGTTTGAAGGCACACAAGTCACACAAACAACCTTAAGTTTAGGCTGGCATCGAGTTTAGGTACTACCCTCTTTCAGTTCAGTTGGTTTAAACCTGTCCTAAAAATAGTAATCGGTTTCTAGAGTATCTCAATATCACTGACTACCCTCAATCAGTCATAATTCCAGCTTAGCAACCTTTTCTTGCAGCCGAAATCATCACGAGAGTTTAGTCTCAATGAGTGTAGCATACTGCTACTATTCTATGGCCAAGTTAGTCAATTTAAAGGTTCTAAGGTCAGTTGGTGCTTAATGACCCCTTAGAAGACCCATATTCTCCTCGTTCCAACACAAGGGATATCGGTACAGACTAAAGTTCCACACCAATGTAGCTACTTCTTCAACCGTTTCGGTCTATGCCGGACAGTTCCCTCACAGTTTATTGCTACTTACCTAAAGGGTATCCCCCAGATCCGGGTTAGGATCTATAGAAACTCTGATACAAGCCCACAAAGATAAATCATACAAAGCAAACAATTGAAAACAACAGTGATCTAATCCTAAGGTACACCTCACTTATAGATATCCCCAGCAGAGTCGCCAGTTCTGTGATCAGTGGGAATGAGAACTGACTGTTTTGGAATGCTGGTTTGTGTTTTGCGTTTGTTTTTGCAAAATGTCGCGGTAAGCAAGAGTCGCCACCGTCTTTTATTTTATCCAACAAGGAAAGGAAAAAAGCACAGAAAAATTCCTTTTTCGAGATGTTTCTCGGGTTTGGGAGGTAGATTATAGAAAGGGAAGGTGTTAGCACACTTTCTATCTGTGGTTATCCACGAGCTCTTAGGTACTTTCTCATTGTGTTTTCAAAATTTGCTTTTCTTTGTGTTTGTGGGTTTGAAAGAGTTTTTGTCTTGAAAGGGGTGTAAGTGCGAAAAGTTTTGTTTTGTTTTAAAAGGAGCAAGTACTTAAGAACCATCTACCTACTCGAAAAAAGGGAATTAAACTGTGCTAATATCCTTTAGACAATGCTATCCCACTATTGATGAGTAGGTAGCACCATTGTTGGAGTTTTCGGGTCAATTCGATTAAGGGATGTGTGGTCACTAAAGCAATGTTAGGATGCCTTAGCTGTAACCCTAATGTCTTAGATCATTTTATCTGAGGCAACCGTTTCGAGGAAACTTATGATCTTTGGACAAGAGGGCGACCTCTAAAACTTCCTATACTCAATGACCACGTTCGAGGCAACCAAGTGAGGTGTACCCTAAGAGTGCGCATGTGCGAGTGTGTTATTTTCGGTTAAATTATCTTTGTACATGTCACGGGTGAGCTATGTTGATTTTAAGTTCATACATTGAATCTTGTCATGCATTCCTTATTATCAAACATCTAACATTGTATAGTTGCGGAAATTAAATTTGCGGAAATTAAATCTAAACTATTACAAGGCGTCGGGTATTTACATCGCCAAAAACAAACCCTTCAATTTAAATTATGGAAAGTAAAAGAAGGCGATAAATAATTAAAGTCCTAAAAAAAACTATTACATACCGGTAAACAATTACAAAATTGGAATCAAATGAATCGCGTGCAAGGAAATTAAATCGGAGCATTTATTAGGGTTTTGACCCTTTTTGTTAAAGAAAGCATGTTTTATTATTTTTGAATTAAATGAAATTAAACCTAAGTTAATTAATTAATGAAATAAAAATATATTTTTTGTTTTTTTATATTTAAGGAAATAAAATAAAAATGATTAAAATTATTAAAAACCTAATTCTACATTAATTTTAATTTATTGCAAGAAATATTAAAATTGTACCTAATTAAAAACTAAATTAATTGATTAATGTTTATTTACAAAAATAAAATAATGAAATTAATAATATAAATAATATTTTTTTGTTTTCTGATTTTATGAAGAAAATTATTTGGTTAGTGTAAATAATAATAATAATTAATAAAACAATTAAATAAAAAAGAAATATGAAAAGAAAAGAAATAAACCAAATGGGGAGTACTGGGCCCAGATTGAGGTTTGTTCAGTAATTTTCTAGGCCCAATTCTGAGCAAGCCTTATTGACTTCTCCAATCCAGCGCGCGCCTTTGACCAGGGAACATGATGGTCCTTCATTCCTGGCCACCAGATTTGGCCTGAGGGCCATCTGGCACCTGATGGGATGAGCAGTATGGTAGACCACGCTTTGGATGTCACATGTAATTTCCTGAAGAAAAATTACACAAATGTATTGGGGGACCTGGGATTCGTACCCAGGCCCCATAGGACTTTCCACTAACGCCTCCACCACTGGACCATTGTGCTGCTTTTGTAATTGAAATAAACAACAAATAATATATGGACAAAACAAATAATATGCTGAAAAATATAAAAAAATGCGCGAAGTTATGAACGACCCAATGAGGAAGAGGCACGTGGTCGTCTTCTTCCTTGAAACGCTTGGTTATTTACCTACGGATTTCATCCGCAGCTAAATCCATGGCTCACTCCTAAAATCTTCCCTAGGCTGTAAAAATCAAATCCAAGACCAGGGTTTGCTTTGTCTCTCCTTCCTGAGCATCCTTGTACTAATTATTTGTCCTAATTTTTCCTGTATAGCAAACGCCTAAAAACAAAGAATGGAAACCCTAGGTTCGGGTATTACGTTATAGGCCATGAAAACAAAATTAAATAATGCAGAATGCTTACAAATCACACAAGAGTCATGAATATACCAACGTTTTGCCAATAAGATGCAAGAATCCAAGGTTACGATCCCATGTACAGGGCAGAGTTTCAAGCAACTTACAGTGCGTTTGGAGGTGATTCAGGGCTCGTGAGTGGTTGCTTTAGCTTCAGTGAATGGCTAGCAAGAAGATAGCGTTGAGTTTTTGGATTGAATTCGCCTCTAGTGTGGATTTCAGTTTTCAATTTTTCAAGCTTTTTCTCCAATTTGGTTTGGCCCTTTCTGTCACTTTTAGGTCGTGTTTTCGATGCCTTTAGCTTGTGTGTGTATAAGGGAAGCAATTAGGTCAAACTTTGGGCCTCCAATCCTTGTGTATTGATGATTCAAGATATGATTTGATCACCATTAACAAAGCTTCCATATTTGTCTCAAATCAAATATTTTGTACATAGCATGACATGATTCAGATTTGATTCGGTCCATGATGATACTTGAAGCCTATATCAATCAAAAAGATTCTATTCCATCAATTTTTGGATTTTATTTGAATTAATATTGATTTAAAATGAATTAATTCAATAAAAATCAAATAAAATAGAAAAATTAATGAATGGACATGAAAATGAAGATAGGACACGTGTGTGGTGTGACAAGATCGAATCAAGTGGAAAAAAGTGGGCCCTTTTGTCAAAAATTGGAGTTTTGAGGATAGTTGACTTTTGGCAATTTTGGAAAAATGCCCAACTTCAACAATGCATAACTTCTTCAATTCTGAACTTTTGGAAGTGTTTTTAGACTTTTTAGAAACCTTGAGATGTCCTCTAACCAACCCTTCTGGTCTTATCTCATTTTGATATTCCATGCTAAAGTTATAAGCTTTGGCAAAAAAGGTGTTTTTGTTGACTTTCAAAAATGACCTATAATGTCCAAATTTGTAACTTTTTGTGAGATAATTTCTTGATCTTGGGGTGTGAATATTTATTGTAGGAAATTTCATCCTCTTCAAAATGATCTTTGGATGGGTCATTTCTCATAAAGTATGAGAAAGTTATGCTTGGTCAAAGTTGAGTTGACTTTTCCTACAAACCCCTAATTTAGCAACTTTTGAATCTTGATGAATCTTGAGCAATCCTTGATGAATCATGATCAAACATTGATCAAATGATGAATTATCCTTTAAAATGAGAATGTTGACAAAAAACTTGAGGTTTTACTGTTTGTAGGTCATAGTTGACTTTTGCCCTAGCACAGTCGATTTTTGGACCTCTTGAGCAATTGACTGACCAAACTTTCTCTGCAAGGCTTGAAATTTGACATGGATGAACTTGAGAATATATTAGGACATTGGGGAGCATTTGAAGCCATTTGGATGTAAGGACCTTGATGCAACACAAAACCCTAATTTTGAATTGACTGCCTTAGGAGGTGATTTGACTGTCCAACTCTTGAGCTAACTTTGAGCAACTTGGAGATTATTCTTGACATGTCTTGAGAAATATGGGAGGGCAAATTTTGGGGTACAACAGACATTTATATTCCCCGACCTAATTTCATAATTGCAAGCGGTTCATAAAGTTGTCTCCCAAGCAGAGTTTATTCCTCTAAATACAGAAGTTCAATCCCTAATAGAGTTTATTCCTCCGGCTACAGAAGTTCATCCCCCAGCAGAGTTTATCTCTCCGTATCAGAAAGATCTTCCAGCAAAGCATCTCCTCTCTCAAACAGAGTTATTCCCCCACAGAGTTGTTCTCAAGCTGAGTCTCTCCTCGAAAGAATATCTGTAAACAAGGGGCAAATCCCCAACATTGTCTCCGGTTCACGATCCCCAATAGAAGTAGAAGAACCACTTTTTCTATGACGATCAGGAATGTAATTTCCAGTACTCTCAAACAGCAGTCAGGGATTTATTTTCCCAAACTCGGACGTGCCACAATAGCATTTCATGTTCATATATCATGACGTGCGCATACACATTGCATACAACATAGTCTCATTTATTTTGAGAACGTCATCATACAATGCATTTCATGCATCATATATGATTAATCATGTAGCTTTTCAAGGAAGATGGTCATCATCAACAACTTTCAGCAAGTTCAAGATTAGCTCCTGAAACTAGACAGAGTAATTATCTGCGTAATCAAATGCAGCCTTACGCGGGTTCATCACGAAGCAATCTTACACGGGTTTCTCCTAAATGCAGCTTCACACGGGTTTATCCTGAAAAATCTTACCGGGTCCTTTCTCATAAATTTCCTTCTGAAGTTTCACACGAACTTATCCCAAGGTGACCTTACCCAGGTTCCTTCTGAAGTTTTACACGAACTTATCCCAAAGTAACCTTACCCAGGTTCCTACTAAAGTTTTACACGAATTTATCCCAAAGTAACCTTACCCAGGTTCCTCTTGAAGTTTTACACGAACTTATCCCAAAGTAACCTTACCCAGGTTCCTTCCGAAGTTTTACACGGACTTATCCCGAAGTAACCCTACCCAGGTTCCTCCTAACGCCCTACACAGACTCATCACGAGCAACCTTACCCAGGTTCCTTCTAAAGTTTCACTCAGACTTATCCTGAAGCAACCTTACCTAGGTTCCCTTCTCAGTTCAGATGCAGTTTTACCCAAACTCCTCACAAATCAACCTTACCCAGGTTCTTTCTCGGTTCAGATGCAGTTTTACCCAAACTCCTCACGAAACAACCTTACCCAGGTTCCTTCTCACAGCCCTACTATCCAGGCTTTCATATCGAAGTAACCCTGCTATCCAGGTTCCTTCTCACAGCCCTACTATCCAGGCTTTCATATCGAAGTAACCCTATTATCCAGGTTCCTTCTCACAACCCTACTATCTAGGCTTTCATATCGAAGTAACCCTACTATACAGGTTCCTTCTCACAGCCCTACTATCCAGGCTTTCATATCGAAGTAATCCTAATATCCAGGTTCCTTCTCACAACCTTATTGTCCAGGCTTTCATATCAAAGTAACCCTACTATTCAGGTTCCTTCTCACAGCCCTACTATCCAGGCTTTCATATCTAAGTAACCCAACTATCAAGGTTCCCTCTCACAGCCCTACTATCCAGACTTTCATATCGAAGTAACCCTACTATCCAGGTTCCTTCTCACAGCCCTACTATCCAGGCTTTCATATCGAAGTAACCCTACTATCCAGGTTCCTTCTCACAGCCCTACTAGCCAGGATTTCATATCTAAGTAACCCTACTATCCAGGTTCCTTCTCATAACCCTACTATCTAGACTTTTATATCGAAGTAACCCTACTATCCAGGTTCCTTCTCACAGCCTTACTATCCAGGCTTTCATATCGAAGTAACCCTACTATCCAGGTTCCTTCTCATAACCCTACTATCCAGGCTTTCATATCGAAGTAACCCTACTATCCAGGTTCCTTCTCACAACCCTACTATCCAGGCTTTCATATCGAAGTAACCCTACTATCCAGGTTCCTTCTCACAGCCCTACTATCCAGGCTTTCATTTCGATGTAACCCTACTATCCAGGTTCCTTCTCACATCCCTACTATCCAGGCTTTAATATCGAAGTAACCCTACTATCCAGGTTCCTTCGCATAACCATACTATCTAAGTTCCTTCTCACAGCCCTACTATCCAGGCTTTCATATCGAAGTAACCCTATTATCCAGGTTCCTTCTCACAGCCCTACTATCCAGGCTTTCATATCTAAGTAACCCTACTATCCAGGTTCCTTCTAATAACCCTACTATCCAAACTTTCATATCGAAGTAACCCTACTATCCAGGTTCCTTCTCACAGCCCTACTATCCAGGCTTTCATATCGAAGTAACCCTACTATCCAGGTTCCTTCTCATAACCCTACTATCCAGGCTTTCATATCGAAGTAACCCTACTATCGTGGTTTCTTCTCACAGCCCTACTATCCAGGCTTCCATATCGAAGTAACCCTACTATCCAGGTTCCTTCTCACAGCCCTACTATCCAGGCTCCTTCTCACAGCCCTACTATCCAGGCTTTCATATCGAAGTAACCCTGCTATCCAGGTTCCTTCTCACAGTTCTACTATCCATGCTTTCATATCGAAGTAACCCTACTATCCAGGTTCCTTCTCACAGCCCTACTATCCAGGCTTTCATATCGAAGTAACCCTACTATCCAGGTTCCTTCTCACAACCCTACTATCCAGGCTTTCATATCAAAGCAAACCTGTTATCCAGGTTCCTTCTTATAACCTCACTGTCTAGGTTCTTCCTCTCTTATCCCCAGACAGCAGTCCACAACACTGATAGACCAGGACCCGATCAAACACGATTGGTTTCGCATTTCTCCAGTAAGTCGCGGTGCAGCATATACCCTGACCAGATACGCAGTTCACTTCCGCTTCCCCAAACCGGAGTTATTCCCCAGTAGAGTAACGGACAGCTGAAGCTCCTAAAACTCCATTTCTCCCAAGACAGAGACCAGCATTCCCCAGCAAATTCCTCCTCAACAACAGGTATACGGGTTCTCGCAAAGGAATCTCTTATGCGATCGACACCTCTTCGGATGGCATCTTTAAGCCCATCCCCGAAAATCTTCAATCCTCAACTTCCAAATGGCGTTTATAAGCCCATTCCTAATAGCTCCCATCAGTACCACTTCATGCGAGTGCAAATTTTTAGGCACTCTAGTGTTCAATCATCATCCACCTTTAGATCACGAAAGGCAGAAAAGCCAATATAAATCTTCAGGTTTAAGAAGATTGACCAGGGGCAGCTGTTTTACCCCAAACTTTACCCTCTTTTCACACACGCATATTATCGGTTTTATGGTTATAGAATAAAGGTATATTTATCAATCTTCTTCAGGTTACAAGTGACGTTTATTTTGCCAATGGATGTTCTCAGAGTATTTTCCGTGCTGAAGATCGGTTCGTCGTTTTGTAATGATTCGGGGTTCAAAGATTCACAAGTCCAACCCGACACGTCATATTCAGGTGTTCTTTTGCCAAGATATCTCTGATAACATATTCTCAAATTCAGGTTCGGCTCAAGAGTCAATTCTTTAAAGAAGGTCTCCGAATGTGTGAGTTTTCTCGAAGAAATATGGTGAAAAAGTGTGTTGAAAGTGCAGTTTTTACGCACAAAAAAATTCATAACTTGAAGATCGTGGCTTGTTTTGAACCCGTTCCAGTGGAGAAAATTTTGTCTTGATGCCATCTATGTTTTCATCTCTCACGGATGGAAGCCAATTTTGATCAGAAGGTCTTCAAAAATATGGATTTATCAAGTATTTTCGTACAAAAAATTTGTGACAGAAGTTTATTTACGTCATGTTCAGAAAATCATAACTTGGTCGATTTTCATCGTATCGGGCTGGTTCCAGCGCCAAAATTTCACAAATTGAGTTGAATACGTTTTCGCAGGAGGTATTGAGTTCGAACGGTATCTAAAAGGACTTCGTTTTTTGCTCAGAGTGTGCGTGACGCGCCGAAAATCCTGAATGCTGAATATCATTTCATCTAGGTCGAAACTTAGAAAATTCATAACTCGGTCAATTTTTATCGGAACAGGCCCATCTTTTTACACAAGGTCACTGACTCAAAGATCTACAACTTTTCTTCCAAAAAAGAGACCGGGTTATGCTCCAATCAATACCAGTTTTTTATTGAAGAACGTGTCAAAGTTGACACTGGAGCCCAAAATAAGTTTGTTTGAGCCAAAACTTCAAAAATTCATAACTAATTCACCGTTTATCAGATTGAGCCTATTTTCAGACAGGACTTAGTTCTCGATGTCGGCTACATTTTGTTTTCACGTTTAAACTTCAAAAATTACACTTAAGCCCCTGCAATTTAGCCTGCAACATGCCGGACTCAAGTGAACATTGGAGGCCCAATTGCACATTCAAAGCCCGTATATTTATTCTAATTTCTATTATATAATCTCATTCTTTTCACACAAAACAGGAGGGAAAAAAACATTTGCCACAATCCTGTCAAAATATCAAATTCTTTCAAGAACCCTAAAACCTTGAAATCCTTATTACAAACCCCCATCTCACTACAAACAAGCCATCCTTGTTACAAATCAACATCTCACTACTTCTCCAGTAAGGGTAAGGCTGGTTTGATCTCCATGATCAAAGGGGTATAATAATTCATACATGTCATATTGGTTTTAATATTACAAAATTTCATATATTTGTTTTATTTGTATTTCATGATATAATAATTTATTTAATGTGTTCATGAGATTCAACACTGCAGATTTAGACATGATCCCATGTAGGATTATTACAAAATGTTAAGGGAAAAACAGAATAACCAATGCATGACAAGGCAGACATCTTGAGAAGGTTAAGGGCGTGGGTTCAACAATCACCCCTGTTGGTTTTGTTTTTCTTTCTATATTTATCCTTTTACTTATTTTCATTCTTTCTGTTTAAAACTTTTTTTTCATAAAACTTAACATTTTTCACAAACATTTGATTTTTCATAATAAACTCGAATAATTAATTTTAGGTTTTAAATTAATTTTTGGTTCAACACCCACCCCTGACATTTGCATTATTTGTATTTTCTAACCCTGTTTTTTAACCCTATTTTTCATTGATGTTTTTTCCTCTATCTATTTTTTGGCAAATTTAATCCTTTTTTGTTAATCATTATACATAAGTTTCTTTTTTAAAACCTTTTTTTTAAATTAAAATTAATTAGGTTTTAGAATTTATTTTTATTTTTTCTTTCAAAATAAACTTTTCTTAAATTAAACAATTAGGTTTTAGGTTTTCTTTGTAATTAACCCTTTAATTAACCTTTTTTTAACAAATTAGGATTAGGTTTTTGTTTTAGTTAGTAACTAAATTTTTGGCTTTTTTTCATTTATTAATAAATTAAGTTAATTAACTTTTTTTATTAAAATTAGTTAGAATTAGGTTTTTTAATTAACTTAAAATTATTTTCTACAAAAAAAAAACACCAAAAACATTAACTTAGAATTTTAGGTTTTAATTTTTCCTTAAGTTCTTTTTATTTATTCTTTTACATTTTAATTTCTAGAAAAATTGTATAGGTCACATTATCAATGTAATAGCGTAGATTTATCTTTTCTCGCATTTTTTTTTCTTTCTAACTATGTAATTTCTTCCGGGATGTAATAGTTTTAGGATTTCTTTTTCACACTCTTCATTATTATGTAATTGCCCCAAAGCTCTGTAATAGCTTAGGTTTACATTTCCGCCTTTTTATTTTCAGTCCAAAATAATTATGTATCTGCAAAAGCCTTGTAATAGCTAGGACTTTAAAGTTTCCACACTTTATTTTCGCAAACTTTAAACTGCTTAGATGAATGTTAATAGGCTTGCATGCAAAAGACAAATAAAATTAAAATACTAGATCACCTTAATTGTGCAAAGATTAAATAACTGAAATCAAACACATGCACATGCTCACTCTTAGGGTATGCCTTACTTGGTTGCCTCGGAAAACAATGGTCATGTCCCTCGAACATAGGGATATCTTGTAAAATGACCCTCAATCTAAAAGTCATCATAAAGATCATAGTCCCTTAACGTCCCTCGATGTTGCCTACGAATATATGATGACAGTCCCTTCGAAATGCTAAGGTATCCTTACATGTTGCCTTCAATGGCCATTATGTCCCTTTCGATAGTCCCTCAAACATCCAACGACTAGGGTTACCTACTCACTAATAGTAGGATAACACGGTCTAAAGGAAACAAGAATAGAAACGATCTTTTTTCGAGTAGGTAGATGCTAGTAGGTACTTGCTCAAATCAAAACTTTTCACACTTACACTTTTCAAAATAATTTTCAAAACAAACTTCGTCACACCCTTGAGGACTGATACAAGGGTTATCACGAAGTAAAACATTTTCAAAGCAAGCACACACATAAGTAATTTTCAAAAGATGAGCAAGTACCTAAGAGCCCATGGAAAACCATGGATAGAATGGGTGCTAACACCTTCCCTTTCTATAATCTACCCCCCGTACTCAAAATCTCAAAAAAGGATTTTTTTCTGTACTTTTTTCCTTTTCCTTGTTGGATAAAATAAAATTCGGTGGCGAATCTTGCTTACCGCGACATTTTGCGAATTAAAAAATGCAAAAATACAAACCAGTATTTAACAGTCGGTTCTGCCACCGTATCACAGAAGTCAATTGAACTTTGACCATGCATAACTTTCACATGCTTCATCGTATTTTCCTCAAAAAAAGTTCATTGTGAAGGAAATTAAATTCTTTACAACTTTGTATTTCCAAGCTCAAGTCCAAAAAATGCTTTATTTGAGAGATATGTGCCAATACATTATAGGTCATTACAAAAGTCAACAAAAAGACACTTTTTGTCAAGGAAACTTACATCAAGATAAAGTCTTAAAATTCAAAAATAGTCAAATATAGATTGTAGTGGACATCTTGAACTTTCCAAAAAGTCCAAGATCACCTTCAAATAATAAAAATTTAGAGATTTATGACTTGTGCAAGTTGGGAAATTTTGAGCAAATGCATGAAGTTCAAATTTAGCAAACTTGATTTTTTGGGCTAATAGGCTATTGTTTCAGGGTCCAAACCTGTTCTAAACTCCATATGCATCTCAAGACTTGTTCATACACCTCCCTTTGGTTTATTATATTTTATTTTTGATTTTTATTCATTTAAAGGTCAAAATAAAATAAAATAAGACAAAGCTTATTAAAAGAGTCCCAACCCATAATGTGTTGACCTAATTCTATGCTATATATTCTCCTCATTCAGACATACAAGCCACGAAAACCTTGTGCTAAAAACTGCTTCTAAAAAATCACAAAGTTATCAAACTAGGGCAAACTTCAAACCCTAGCTTGCAGCCATCTTCCAAGCATTCTTGCATTCCCAATCGATTCCTGAAGAGGTACATAGTAAGAATGGATCTAAAACAGTTATCCAAACCTTCCAAAACCTGCACGCATACATGGTCGTTTCATGTTTTTTTTTGCAAAATTCATATCTTGATTTCCTTCGTGTTTCATTGCATAATGACTTTTCTAACATGTTCATGAGGTACTAATATGCAGGAAAATACGAACAAGGGAGTCTCATGATGATCAAATTGTGAATCACCATAACCATACTGATTCATAATGTTTTTGTTATAACTCCTAAACCATTGCGTTTCATTCAAAAATAACCATCCCATTAAAATCGCAGGCCTCAATTTATGGGGGTAGGGTCCCTTTGGCCCTTTAACACTGTTTATCTTGCAGTTTGAAAGAAAAGACTCACCGGAGAAAACGACCGGAGCTAGGGCTCCGACGCCTCTCCGGTCCAAGAGTTTTGTTTAATATTTGTTTTAATTGCTTCAATTTAAACAATGGATGTATAACCACCACAGTGGTTAAACGCGCACGCTAAAGGCTTTACTATGCAAGGGCACGAGTTCCATCTCTAATTTTGGCGTTTGGATTTTTTTTTATGATTTTCCATGTTTTACAGGATAACACACAAAACGCGTTGGGTCTCCTTTCTTAACATAGGCACGTACCTGGCATAGTGGTGAAGGTATTTTTGAAAAGAGCAAAGGGAATGGGTTCAACACCCACCCATGGCAGTATTATTTTTAAAACTTTATTTTCTTCCTATTTTCCTTACTTTTACATTTACAAACCCTAAATTCATGAAACCAAACCTTTTTTTTCATAAACCCTAATTAGTTTTTTTAGGTTTTTATTAAATCAATAAATTCAATTTAGGTTTTAATTTAATCAATCAATTCCTTTTTTTTTATTAAAATCAATTTAGGTTTTTCAGGTTAATCATCAAACCCTTTTTATCAAAAAATCGCCAAAACAATTTCAAATTCCTTTTTTCTTAGTCTTACAATTAGTGTAGATTTATTTTCTCGCATTTTTTATGATTATTGTAACTTCTCATAGTTTGTAATAGTAATTACGTTTTTATTTTCCTTATTTAATTACCTATGTACCTCTCCAAAAGTCGTGTAATAGCTTAGGGTTTATCTTTCTACATTTATTTTCCGCATCTTTTCTACTTTATTATTTTTACTGTTACTATTAGTAATTAGGTCTTGTATGGAAAGATTAAAAGCAAACAGTAGCTAACCCTAACACAAATATAAATATAACTGAAAACAAATCACCTTGCACACTTTCACCTCTAGGGTAACCTCCCTTGTTGCCTCAAAAAAATCATGTCCCTCGAAAGTGGGGATACTTTAGCATAGTCCCTCGAAAACAAAGATCATAGCCCCTCGATGACCCTTTCGATATTGCCTTCGTTAAACGATCTAGTACCTTAACGATAATTGCTAAAACGTCTCTACTATAGAGGTAGAAATGTTAAGACTAAGCCATTGTATTGATTAGACTTGTACAGATCAAAATAAATATCGCCACCGCGCTTTATTGTTTCCAAAGGAATGGGAAAAAGTGAATAACCCAAAAGAGGGGGAAAGATTCAAGGTAAGGGGGTTGGTTATGCAAAGGGGAGGTATTAACACCCCTAAACATCTATGGTACTCTGCAGGAACCTCTTTGTTATATCTGTATATTTTGGCTATAAAATGTTGTATAAAAATAGATGGTGGAAGTGAGAAAAGAAATATTTTTTATGATTTTTGCACCTGTCGCGGTTGTGAACCTTTAGTGCCTATGTACCACCTTTCGTGCAATAGGGGATCAGGGTACACGTAGTTCACCTTTAAAACTTTTAAAACATAAGTGTGTTGGTTAATTTTATGAGATAAGACATCATCGTCATTGTCCGTGTGGAAAACATACTTACTACCCACAATTATGAGAAAGGAGAATTTGCATCATCTCAAAGTGGAGGATATGGCTTGAATTTTAAAATCAACAATGCCTCACTCAACACCCAAGTGGAAAATATCTTACTTTATTATATATTGTATAAGTATAGTTGTTTGCATCACTACAAGGATTCACAAGAGTCTAATCTTTTGAGAAATTTTTTAAAGATAAGAGCCAAAATGGCAAGATGGTTTGAATGATATTGGTTTACTTTTAGTCTTCTCACAAAAATGTCAAGGTATTAGTAAGTTGATTGAAGTTTGTTTAAGAAAATGTTTTGAAAATTCATGGACCTAAGTCCAAGTTTATTATGAAAGTGGTTCAAGTTTAGAAACAAAAAGAGTTTTCAAAAGGAGGGAGAAGATTTTTGAAATTAAAGAAGATGGGAGGAGATGAAGGGACTAACCTAAAGCATAAGGTAAAAGCTAAGGAGAAGAACCATCTAACCAATAAGAAGCCAACATTTGACATTATGAGTCAAGATAGAATTCCCGTTCTTTGGATTGAAACCAAGCAAGCAAAGATACTAGATCTCTTGACAAGACTAAACTTAAAATGTATTAAGTCTTCACAAAAATTGGGCAGAGTAACGACTGTATACAGATGAATTCCAGACTATAGACAAAGTATGTAATCACATTAACCTGCACACAGATTAAACAAATAACCCAATTTCTTGAGGTAAACCTCAAGAACTCTAGATAAAATATCAATTAAGGTCAAAAGGTCTCCAACATATGATCAAGGTCTCTAATCCTAAGTCCAAGAAGTCCAATACTCTATAATTCCAAGGATAGTAACCAAATAATTCAAGTATCAGTAATGTTTTTTATGGTTTAAGTTGATTATTAAGTATTCTCAAAAGAAAAGAAAAGCTCAAGTGAGAAAAATAAAAATGACATAAAAGTAAATGCTCAAGTGAGCAAAGATGAAAATAGCATGAAATGTAAATGCTAAAGTAAATGGTACATAAAGTAAAAGCATAAAATAAAAGCATAAAATAAAGTAAATTGTTAGAAGTTAATTGTTAGTTGGATGACCATCTTGAATCTTGAATTTGGAACTCATTAGAGGATTGGTAGAACCAAAGCCTCTCAACAACAAGTTGCATTTGCTTTTTGTCAAGTATATCATCCATTTAAGAATCCTCAAGGCAACATTTAATGATCAATGATGTTTAAGTGATCAGCGTTGACCAAAATTGATGAAGATCCATTGGAGGATTGGTAGAACCAAAGCCTCCTAACAATGAATCTCATGGTTATTGGATCAATGGGTTCACATTAACATACTTGGGCTTGCAAACATAGGTTTGGGCCACGAATGATCATTTTCTCAAATCGGGACAAAATTTAGCGCTATGTTAAACAATCATAAGTGGACTTATGTAGAAGTCGCACCTATTTTGAGGTCAGTCAATAGAAATATATGTACTTCATGTTTGGATAAATGATATGGAGATCATTATCCCATAACATATAGTACAATAAAAAGGTGGATAAGATGAAGAGGGAATGGATTAGAGTTTCAAATATCATCAACATCATTCGCCCATTTTAGTGGATTTGGTTTATCAACATATCAACACCCAAGGCTCAATGAGGTTGAAGAATTTGTCTTCAAATAAGCCTCAAGTCGGTATCACATTCTATTTCAAGAATTAAACAAGAATCATGTACAAAAGTTTTCAATTATAAGCATTAACCAAAGGTAAGACCCTAAATGCAATCCTAAGTCAAAAAATAGATTAAAATAGGAAAATAACTTGAAAAATTATGAAATTAAAACCCTAACTTCCTAAAGTTCCAAAAATGTCAGAAATAAAATTTAGAGTCCCTGGATTGAGGTGAAAATTTGCTTTAGAAATGAAAACTTTAAAACTAGAAAGCAAAAGGCTTAAACTAGATGGTTTTGGGAAATAATTTGTGAAAAATATGAGATCACATTGTATAATTCAAGAAAATGATTTTTATAACCTAAACTTGTTCATGCACTCTAAACAACTTCATCTCTGATTTTATAGGCATGGGAAGTTAGAACTTTTAATAAATCAATGTGCATGATCAAACAAAAACCCTAAAAAAGGAAATTAAATTCAAAATTAATCAATTAGATCTAAATTTCAAATAAAATTGATGTAAAATAACCTAAATGTGAACAAAACTCTAAGGATCAACAAGCATATTTTTCTTGAATTTTACGTCAAAAGGAAAAAAGAAATGGAAATTATTTACACAATTCAACAAAAATGATACAAATAAAAGATGATATGTCCAAATGATTTTAATGAGTAATCCCAAAGTTTTTATAAAATAAGACAAAAAACATTTTCAAGCAATAAACTCAGATAAGAGCCACAAATTATTTTTTAGTGATTTTTTGATTTAATAGAAATAGGAAAATAAAGTTCAAGATTTAAAAGCATATTAAAAACCCTAATTATCTACATGAATTTATTTAATCAAGAAAAATGATAAAAAAAATGAAATAAAAATAAAACATGAAAATATATTGAAAAAGTGGTCTACAATATTTTTATCATAATTTTTGAAGTGAAGAAAATATTAAAAGAAAATATGAGAAGAAAACAAAACACTAACGCTCAGTGAAGGTGAACTACCAACGTTCACTGAAGATAGAGAGAAAGATGACAGCATCGTTCACTGAAGGTGAAACTACCGACGTTCACTGAAGGTAGAGAGAAACATATTTATAATAACAAGTTTCCCGAAATTCTGACGTTTCACTTAGAACGGGTCTCAAATTCTTCTTTAACCAAGGCATTCCACCTGAAAAGGGTAATATATAAGTTGTCTCAAATAAAGAGACTACCAATTGTAAAGATTTCTCAACGAACTGTCTCTGTCATATTGAAAAGACTTTTAATCCATTGGAGTGATTTGACAATGAACTACAAACTATCCACTCATAGAGAAGATAGCAAAAAAGAAACATCGACTTTTATGGGGAAGTACAAGTTGCTCAAATAAAGAGACCTGCTACTTGTTGTTATGGGAAGGATTGTAAAAATGACTTCTTGGGGAAAGAAATATGGCTTCCCGTGGGAAATTCCAACATATTCCTGCTGAGGAGATAAAGTCTTCTCGTGCCAAAATAAATGCATATTCTCAAACCAGGGCTCAAAGCTTGGAGAAATCCAAAGTGATAATATTGTTAGGGATCATAGATTCAAACCAGAAATAAACCGGAATGAATCAGTCAACCAAAATAACACCTCATGAGAAATAAACTCAAAGGGGAATCACATTCTATACAGACAAAGAGTTGTACAGGAAGGCTAAAGCAAAAATCTTCCACGAGGGATAGCTCAATGGGGAAATTGAAATAATATACACTTTCTGCTTAAGGTTGGCACTCTATTGCAGAGAGGATAACACAACTCTGCAAAACAGGGTAATATGTCAACAAAATATTAATGAATGCGAATAAGAAATGATTTTATAAATTCAACTATGCATGATGTATGTATGAATGTATGAGTGTTATCATGTATATTCTGACAAAACAGACATATAACACTGGGGATAATCAGAGAAAACCAACTCAGGTAACGTCAATACTCGACTAAATCACATCCAAGACAAAGATTCCATAAGAAAGTAAGCACCAACTGAGGAAACAAAATCCTATTTTGTGGCTTAAATTCACTGGGAAGGAACATAATCCAAAAATAATCACATCATATCAATAAATCAGTACAGTTACAGGGATATAACATTCTCCTCCAAGCTTCACTGGGGGATATTATACAAACTTTAATGGGGAAAACAAATGTTTTACGGTCCGTACTTCTACTGGGGATTGCAATACTTATTTCAATGAGGCAGATGAAAACCATATCGTTAAAACATCAACTGAGGATCTCATGCTGACTTCATTGGGGAAATATCATACTGACTTCACTAGGGGAGATAGTGCCTCATCGTCGAGATGTCAACTGGAGACCTCGTGCTGACTTTATTGGGGAGGACAACACCACATCGTCGAGGGGAAACCAAAATGCATTCTTCAATATTGAGAGCGAGTATTACACCAACTTCTCTGGGGAGAAAGTATGAAACCTCACGGGGATAACAACTTGGGAAGTTAAGAAGTCAAACATTACAACAAAAAATCACACTTTTGGGGATTTTAAATCAAACCCAACACTTGGCGGGTGAAAACCCAAAAAGTTGACAACTGTCTCAACACTTCTTAGAAAAGATACTGCCCTGGCCTAGTTTCCTGGGAAATAAACACCAGCAATAATGCCAACATTGTAAAAAGAGAGACAGTTTGCAAATAGTTCCATCTCAGCACACCAAGGGAAGAAGGAACTTTCGTCATATGAGTGAAGACCTCACTGGGGAATCTGGGATAGAGGCTTCAGACCGTGCAAACCCAAAACCAAAAATGAATCAAGACTTGACTGGGGACAATGGGTTCACAAACCCGATACCGCGCCATACACCAATTGATATCATCTTCAATTACCTGAGAAATACAAGAAGATCAAGCATATACTAGTAGAAACGACCTGAGAGAACCTTCCTGGGGAAAACAAAACTTCCCAAAATTACTAGAGTTCGTCCATTCCTGGGATCACCACTTTTGTTTTCCTCTTGAATCATAATATCTAAAGTAAAAATAATTTGTAAATTCATTTCGAGAAACAATTTGGTTATTTAATCTTTTTGCTTTGAAAATTACTATGAATAATAAATGGAGTATTTTGTAAGCAGAAAAAAATAAGAATTACAAAGAATTGGATACAAGCTCAAACTTTATTAATAAAATGGTATTCTGCGAATGGCGAGACTCCATGGGTGATTACAAAGTTCGGAAAATGGTAATATATAATGGAAAATATACATTGAAATACAATGACCACTATTCTCTCTAACAACTTTGAAATCCTGAGCAGTAACTTATGTTGAAGTATTGTGAGGATTCAAGAAGATTGTTACTTCAATGATCAAGTCTTTTCTGATATATTTACTTGCCAAGAAAGTCCATAACTTTTACCTAAGCTTCCCTTGCGGGTTTTCAACTTAGCGGGAAAGTTTATTCTGTTTATGTCTCTAATTTTTGCCTAGACCGCCCTTTCGGGTTTTCGGCCCACCGAGATGCTCTTTTTTGCCTAAGCCGCCCTTTCAGGTTTTCGACTTAGCGAGTTATTCTTTTATTTCTTTAGGCAAAGTATTTCTTGACTGCATTAGCATTCATGGGACGTGGGAACTCATCGCCATCCATAGTTTCAAGAATTAACACACCGCCAGAGAAGGCTTTCTTGACAACATATGGGCCTTCAAAATTTGGAGTCCACTTGCCCCTAGAATCAGCGTTAAAAGACATGATCTTCCTGAGCATAAGGTCGCCTTCTCTGAATTCACGAGGTTTGACCTTCTTATCAAATGCTTTCTTCATTATCTTCTGATATAATTGTCCATGACACAAAGCCGTCATTCTCTTCAATCAAATTCAATTGGTCAAACATGTTCTGGACCCATTCAGCCTCTGACAACTTGGTTTCCATTATCACACACAAAAAGGGAATATCAACAACGATTGGGAGCACTGCTTCCATACCATACACAAGAGAGATCAGGGTTGCTCTTGTTGAAGTGCAGATAAATGTCCTATATTCATGTAAAGCAAAAGGGAGCATTTCATGCCATTCTTTATAATTAACAACCATCTTATGGATGATCTTCTTGATATTCTTATTGGCAGCTTCAACGGCCCAATTCATCTTCGGCTTGTACAGAGATGAATTGTGATGGATAATCTTGAATTCTTCACAAAGTTCTGTCATTATCTTGTTATTCATATTTGAGCCATTGTCGGTGATAATTCTGCTCGGCACACCATACCGACATACGAGATTATTCTTAATGAAGCACACTACCACCTGCTTGGTAACATTAGCATATGAAGCAGTCTCCACCCATTTGGTGAATTAATCAATTACTACCAAGATAAAATGGTGTCCATTCGAGGATTTGGGTTCAATCATTCCAATCATGTCAATACCCCACATAGAGAAAGGTCATGGGGAAGAAATAACATTGAGGAGTGTCGGAGGCACATGAATTTTATTCGCATAAATCTAGCATTTATTGAAGATGTGAAAAACACAAGAAGGGGGGGTTAAATTGTAAAACTTAAAACAAATGGCTTGACAACATAGTATTTTTATCCTGGTTCGTTTGATCTCAAACTACTCCAGTCCACCCGTCAAGGTGATTTCGCCTCTCTCCAACGAGGTCTTAATCCACTATTTTCAAAGGATTACAATAGCTACTTTAACAACTGTTAAAGTCTTCTTGAGTACAACCACAATTCGGTTAATCTCAAGGAACTTCTTTTACAAATGAATTGAAAAAGTGTGTATTGTTGTTTTCTTACAAAATTGTATATCACAACTGTGATAATTACACAAAATAAGCTTGGAGTAAAATGACTTTGCTAAAGCTTTAAATGAGTGTGGTTTGATTAGCTTAGCAAAATTGAGTGCGTACATACGTGCTTCTTTTCACAAGCAGTCCTGTTTATATAGGCAAGCAAGGATACGTTGCCCATAAAGCAGGTTTAATGATAATAATGCACTTTCCTTTTGTAGAAGATCTTTGTCTGAAGAAAGCCGTTAGCATTTAATTCAGTCTTGAATAACCAGTAACGCTTCAGAATCTTCTTTGTTGTATCTGCTGATGACGCTTCAGAGTGTTGATGGCTTGGTAAAGATGTCTTTGATCAGAGTCAGAGTGTATTTGTTTAGGCACAGATTCTGGTCATCAAACTTCAGTGTGGTCTGGTGGTTTCAGTGTGTACCATAGGTTGCTGATCTTCTGATGCTGCTTCCATTCTGATGCTGATTCTATCAGAGCTTCTGCATATACAGAGCATAATTTTCAGGAGCCTAATTATTCTTTGTATATACCTTAGAAATAATATTATTCTTTGTATTTTATTATCATCAAAACTTTACTCAAGGGTTGTAGAATCAAACTATGTTCTAACAATCTCCCCCTTTTTGATGATGACAAAAACCATATTTTTCAAAATAAAGAACAAAAAGGTATAGAGTTAAGTAGAAAAATCCAACCCTGGGTTGATTGTTTCCTTTTAATTCCATGAGTCTTTGAGCATCATAATCTTATTGTATCTTTCAGCAGAGTTTTGTACCTGTTCAAGCTTTTTAGAAGAGAGAATTTATGTAGATTAGAATGTTTGAGACTTATGTCTCAGTAATCCGTTATTGAAAATATCTTTTTCTTTCTCCCCCTTTTTGTCAGTTATCAAAAAGAACACATAATCAGAGCCAAAATAAGTTGAAATTAAAAACAGAATCAATGATAAGTTCAGAGCTATGTTGAGAATATTACAGAAAAACAAATTTTTAAACAGAGGAAAATCTAAGAGGGAGGAGGAAGACGCGTGAACAAAGCTTCCTACAAGCCCTTGATCTGGATGTTGGTTTCCTCCGGCTTGGTTAACATGCTCTTGATTTCTGAAATTTTGTCATCCTGTTTATCCATTCTTTCTTGCATCAAAATATCAGATCTCTTCAGGTCTTCTAAAGTCTTCCTTTCATAGGAGGAAGCTTGAAGATCTTCAGCAACTGGATGCTTCTCAGAGAATTCTGCAATGTCCTCTTTTTGACCCAGTTCTTCAGCATGAATCATCCGCTTTGGAGTAGCAGTCAGATTGAGATCTTCTGACACTGGTTGAACTTTGTCGGCTGGACGGTGTTCAGACCAAGGAGCATTGTCCAGAGGGAGGACTTCTTCCTTGAGTAGATGGCTCAGAACTTGATCTTCAAAGAATTTTAGCAGGTTGCTGAAGTTCTGTTGAACTTGTTTGTAGCTATGTTCTTGCATTTTATGAGTTTCAGAACATACCCATTTTATGAAACTTGTCCAAAGATAATCTGATGCAGCAGGATCAATCAGCTCAAGACTAGCTTGCTTCAGAGAAGTTATCCACTTCTGCATTTCTGTTTCAAATATCAATAAACTGGTACCAACATCTGGTGTGGGTTCAGATGGTTTTGGTGTTGGAATGGCTGTTTTGTTGTTTACGGCAACCAGGCGTTCAAAAACAATTAAGTCAATGACAATTTTGGCATTGTCATTTGGATTGATCTTTGGTGAGGACGTGGGAGAGTCTAGAATGATTATTGGACTAGTTGGGGTCTTTGGTGGAGTTGATTCTAGTGAAGAGGGGATTTGGGGGATATTCAGAATGGTCAGGGGTATACTGATGTTCAGAGGTTCAGTGATTCCAGGAATGGGAGTGGGATCAGAATCAACAGTTTGGTTGGATTGATGATGATGAAGTTCTGGTTTGCAGGATTCAAGGGTTGGACCTCGGAAGTTTGGACTTCTGGTTGTAATAGTTCGGATTGTGGAGAAGGTGGATGCGTTTCTAGTTGAGGAGAGAGTGGAATTTTTGGTTGACGTGCTTCTGAAATGGTTTCAGAGTTTGGATTTATTGGTATGGGAGCAGATATATGCTGGTCAAAGGTTTCTATATCTGATAGAACTTTTGCAAGATCTTGTTGGGTTACTTCAATAGTTAGATTTGTAGGTAGGGATTGAGATCCTCTAAGAGTTAAGGTTTCTGAGGGGTCAAATTCAATGTCAAAGTCATCAAGTGTTTGTGGAGTAGGGTTTTCTGATTGAGTGGGGATTGATACAAATATTGATACAGATACTGAATCTAAAACAGTTACAGAAGAAGGATTACCTCTCTTTTTAGGAGTCCGCTGGGATGATCCTTCTGCTGCAGCCTTCCTTTTCTTGTTTTTCTTCAGCACAACTTCCGGAGCCTTCTGCTGCAGATCCTGAATATTTAAATCTGGTGCTGTACCATCTGCCTTGCATGCATCCAGATATCTGACTATTATCTCAGGTTTAGAATCAATTTCTGAGAACATGGGAAAGTTATCCAGAGGGATTCTTCTGCTGGAGATGGTTGCAAAAGAAGTGACATTGGGTTCCTTCTTGATGTTCTCAATTAACTTCATCTTCTTCAGATTCTTTGCATTCAACTGTTTGCCAACAGTAGCTTCTAAAGTGCTGATTTCCTGAGCTTCTGTTAGATGATCTATCAGCTTATTCTCTGTTAGAATATCTGATATGAGCCTTCCTAGGGGTATCCAGTCCCTTTTTGTGTGCTCCTTTTCTCTGGTTTCCTTGACACTAGTCCTTAGATGGTTGAACAGCAAATGAGCAAGATTCGCCTTAATCTTCTGGGAGATGAAGTAGATCAGAAACTACTGATCAATGTTGATGTAGTCAGGAGAGCTGGTTGGCTTCATGTGGTTTATGCATCCCAGAATAATCTTGGCCCATATTCTATGATGGTCTTTTAGATCCCTTATCTTGCTGGAGGGAAGACCCAAAGTGAAGATTTCTCTATCAATTAGGGCGACATCAGCACATCTTTCAACCATGTCTATGCATCTTACGCCACCACCATTGTAGCCTATCAATCTTGCAATAAGGTCTTTAGTTATGACTATCTTCTTCCCTATTATGTACGAGGTAACTTGATGGTTGGAAGATGATGCATGAATCCAAAATTCCTTCACAAGGATTGGGAATGTTGGACCTATCAGACGGTCAAAATACTTGTTCCAGCCTTGAGCCTTTACCTCTTCAGAGAGATTGAACCCGTTCTCTTGAAGACTGTTAAAGTCCACAATCAATTCTGAGAGTACTTCTAGGTTTTTGATGGGTGTGAGAAGAGTTCTGAAGGGTTCTTCATATTGTTCTAAGGAATCTGTTCTCTGAGTACTGGAAGTAGGGTTGCTTGAGGAAGCCATGTTCACACAGAAAGTTTTGAGAAGAAATTGAAAGGATTTTGAGAAATGATGCAAACTGAAATCAATTAGATTGTAGAGAAAATGAAAGTGAAAGTGAAAAAGTGTAAAGAGTGAGAAATGTGTTTAAAAAGATTTTGAAAACGTAAACGGCAAGAGAGAGAAATAAATTATAATGATTATGAGCATTAATGATAGCTGATTTTGGGGGATTCAGAAAGATATTGGAACGGTTACCCATGACATATGTCCCAATGCATCCAATCAGCGCTTTTGACCTTTCAGAAACGTGAACGCGTGTTCAGCCTCATAAAGTAGCTGATGAATGGATGACAACTGTTTGCTTGAGTGAACAACACATTTCTATCCTTGAAATGAAGCGCTCATATCTTCATGGATAGATTCTGATACAATCTGTATTTCTAAAGATCTGAAGGAAGATTGATCAGTAGTTCACAGGAAATAATCAAAATTCTGAAGGTTAAGATATGGAAATAAAATTGTTTTATTCTGGGCAAAGCTTCATGCTGAGATGTTTCAGAATGAAGTTAAACCTATCTTCAGAAAGAGGTTTTTTAAAGACATCAGCCCATTGATGGTCTGTGTCAATGAATTTCAAATTGAGAATCCCTTTCTGAATATAGTCCCTAATAAAGTGATGTTTTATTTCTATATGCTTAGCCCTAGAATGTATAATAGGATTTTTACTGAGACAAATAACAGAAGTATTGTCACAGAGGATAGGGATGTTACTCTCAAATATATTGAAGTCCTCAAGTTGACTTTTCATCTAGAGCATTTGCGTGCTACATCCAACTACTGCTATGTATTCAGCTTCTGCTGTTGATAGAGCTATTGTGGATTGTCTTTTGCCGGACCATGAGATCAGATTTTCTCCCAGAAACTGGCAGCTTCCAAAAGTGCTTTTACGTTCTATTCTGTCTCCAGCAAAATCATCATCACAATATCCTACTAAGCTGTAATCACTTAATTTTCTATAAAACAAACCCAGATTAGTAGTACCTTTCAGATACTTGAAAATTCGCTTAACTGCTGTTAAGTGAGATTCTCTAGGATTTGATTGGAATCTAGCACAAATGCAAACACTAAATAGAATGTCAGGCCTTGAAGCTGTCAGATAGAGAAAAGAACCAATCATACCTCTGTAGATATTCTGTTCTACCTTGTTACTTACCTCTTCTTTTTCTGGAATGCACGTGGGATGCATTGGAATCCTTGAGGGCTTACATTCTGAGAGATCAAATTTCTTCAGAAATTCTGACATATTTGCTCTGATGAATGTAGGTTCCTTCTGGAGTTTGATTAATCTGAATGCCCAGAAAGAACTTTAGTTTCCCCATTAGACTCATCTCAAATTCTTCCTGCATACATTTAGCAAACTCTCTTCCCATAGAGGGTTTAGTGGATCCAAATATAATGTCATCAACATAAATCTGACATACTAAGATGTCATTCTTAACTATTTTACTGAACAGGGTTGTGTCCACTTTCCCTCTAGTGAATTCCTTTTCTAACAGGAAGTTACTTAGTCTTTCATACCAAGCTCTGGGAGCTTGTTTCAGACCATAGAGTGACTTCTTTAGTTTGAAAACATATTCTGGATTTTTGGAACTTTCAAAACCAGGGGGTTGGTGCACATAAACCTCTTCTTCTATAGCCATTTAAGAATGCACTCTTGACATCCATCTGATACAGAGTGATGCCTTTATTAACAGCAAATGAAATTAAAAGTCTGATAGATTCTAACCTGGCGACTGGAGCAAAGGTTTTTGTATAGTCTATCCCCTCTTGCTGACTATAACCTTGTGCTACCAGTCGTGCTTTGTTTCTGATGACTTCGCCTTGTTTGTTCAGTTTGTTTCTGAACACCCATTTTGTGCCTATGACGTTGAATCCTTTTGGTTTGGGAACCAGATCCCATACGTCGTTTCTTGTGAACTGATTTAGCTCCTCCTGCATTGCCAGAATCTAGTCATTGTCCAGAAGTGCTTCATCAATCGTTGTTGGTTCAATCAGAGAAACAAGTCCCATGAGGGATTCTTTAGAGTTTCTAAAGGTAGATCTTGTTCTGATTGGATCTTCCTTCCTTCCTAAGATTGTTTCTTCTGGGTGATCAATTCTGCTTCTGGATGGTCTTTTCTGGAGTTGATCAAAAGAAGGTGCTGGGTCGTTTGTAGTGACTCTTTCTGATGTTGAGGGAGTGACTCTGTTGAGAGCCTCTGAGTTGTCTATAGTACCTGTGAGTTCAACTTCCATACCTGCAAGGAATTCATTTTGCTTTGACTTTTGAGAGTCAAGCTTATCATCAAACTGAACACTGATTGACTCTTCAACAATCTGTGTTTCTGTATTGTATACTCTGTACCCTCTTGAGCATTCAGAGTATCCTAACATAATACACTTTTGTGCTTTAGAGTCAAACTTGTTCAAATAATTTTTTGTATTCAAAATAAAACATGTACATCCAAATGGGTGAAAATAGGAAATGTTGGGCTTTCTGTTCTTCCATAATTCATATAGAGTCTTTTCTAGAATAGGTCTGATGGAGATTCTATTCTGAATGTAACACGCTGTGTTTATTGTTTCTGCCTAAAAGATCTTAGCAAAGTTAGTCTTGTTAATCATGGTTTTGGCCATTTCTTGCAATGTTCTGTTCTTTCGTTCTACAACTACATTTTGTTGGGGAGTTCTAGGTCAAGAGAAGTCATGCAGAATGCCTTTTTCATTAAAGAATAATTCAAAGTATCTATTTTCAAATTCTCCACCATGATCACTTCTGACTTTGACGATTCTAAGATCCTTTTCGTTCTGAACTTGGTTGCAGAAGGTAAGAAACACAGAGTGTGACTCGTCCTTGTGCCTTAAGAACTTTACCCATGTCCATCTGCTATAGTCATCTACGATTACTAACCCATACTTCTTTCCACTGACTGAGGCAGTTTTTACTGGTCCAAATAAGCCAATGTGCAGAAGTTCTAATGGCTTAGAGGTGGAAACAACATTTTTGGATTTGAAAGCAGGTTTTACAAACTTGCCTTTCTAACATGCTTCACACAGAGCATCTGAATTGAACTTCAAGTTAGGAAGTCCTCTGACCAGATTGAGTTTGTTAATCTGAAATATTCTTCTCATACTAACATGTCCCAATCTTCTATGCCAGATCCATTGCTCGTTGTTAACAGACAGAAGACATTTTACATTCTAACTTTTTAGTTCAGAAAGTTTGATTTTATAAATATTGTTTTTCCTCTTTCCATTAAATAGGATAGTCCCATCTTTCTGACTAACAGCTTTGCATGAATTTTGATTGAAGATTATATCATAACCGTTATCACTTAATTGACTTATGGATAACAGGTTATGCATTAATCCATCAACTAATAAAACATTACTAATAGAGGGAAGATTTCCATTACCTACTGTTCCAGAGCCAATAATCTTTCCCCTCTGATCGCCTCCAAAACCTACGTGGCCTCAAGGCTTAAGTTCCAGGCTTTGGAACATATGCCTTCTTCCTGTCATGTGTCGTGAGTAGCCAGAGTCCAGGTACCATGACTGGTGTCTTTGCTTTGCTGCTAAAGATATATGCCACATGTATTATTTTATACTTAGGTACCCACATTTTCTTGGGTCCTGATTTGTTAGTTCTACCAAAACTCTGGTTGAATTTTGGTTTGACAGAGTAATCACTACTTGTATATTTTATGTCATGTGTGTGCCCATATATAAAGTTTGAATCAAGTGGAGTACGCTTTATAACTAAATCCATGGCATTTTTTGGTGTAGGAACCTTACCTTGATATCTTATCCCTTTTCTGCCATTTCTGCTAACCCCATAGATCATTGAAGCCATTTTCCTTCTGTCTATGTTTTTAGCTAGAAACTTCTGAAAGCTGTGATCATACTCTTTTATGATCTCATCAGCATTGCTGGGAGTTTTGGGGATTGTTTCCTTCTGAGAGTTTTGCAATTGATTTTCTAATTTTGAAATTTTATCTTTCAACTCAGAATTCTCCAATTTGAGACTCTCAGTCTTATCAGAGTCAGAAGCAAGATTCCTTTTCAGGTTTCTGAATTTGACTCTGATCTGCTGATACCTTTCCAGAATTTCATTAAGGCTTTCAGCTAATTCAGCCTTAGTAAAATTTATAGTGAAGTCAGGGAATACCTCTTCTGTATCTGATTCTGAATTCGAACCAGAAGCTTCACTGTCTTCAAAGACGTTTGCCATGAGAGCTATGTTTTCTCTTTCATCATCTGATTCTGAGTCAGCTTCAGATGTGTCAGAATCATCCCATGTAGCCATGAGACTCTCCTTCTTTTCCTTGCCAAACTTCTTTTTGGGCTTCTCCTTCTGAAGCTTTGGGCAATCACTTTTGTAGTGCCCTTGCTCGTTACACTCATAGAAGATGATGTCTTTGTATTTTGGCTTTTTATATCCTGAAGAGCCTTCTGATCTTTTGTGTCCAGAGGAGGATTCTAATCTTCTGTATCTGAAGGAAGATTCATTCTGATTTTCTGATCTTCTGGGATTCCTGAACTTCCTTTGCCTCTGCTTCCACAGTTGGTTCACCCTTCTGGAGAGAAAAGACAATTCATCTTCTTCTGATAAGGATCCATCAGAGGTTTCTTCCACAGCCTGCAAAACTTTGAAGTCAGATTTTCTGTTAGATTTTAAAGCTAATGGCTTACCTTGCTTTTGAGGTTCATCTGCTTCTAGCTCTATCTCGTGACTTCTGAGGGAGCTGATAAGTTCCTCCAGAGAGATTTTGTTGAGATCCTTGGCTAGCTTAAGCGCTGTGACCATTGGCCTCCACAGTTTTGGCAAGCTTCTGATGATCTTCTTGACATGATCAGTAGTGGAATATCCTTTGTCAAGAACTTTTAGACCAACAACAAGAATTTGAAATCTTGAAAACATAGCGTCTATTGATTCATTATCTTCCATTTTGAATGCCTCATACTTCTGAATGAGCGCAAGGGATTTTTTTTCTTTAACTTGAATGTTGCCTTCATGCGTCATTCTCAGAGAATCAAACATATTCTTATCAGTTTCTCTGTTTGATATTTTCTCATATTCTGAATATGAGATGGTGCTGAGAAGAATTGTTCTGGCCTTCTGATGATTTCTGAACTCACGCTTTTGCTGATCAGACATCATTTTCCTGTCAATCTTCTTACCACGTCCATCCACTGGGTGCATGTATCCATCAATCACCATGTCCCACAGATCAACATCATGGTCCAGAAAGAAACTCTCAATTTTGTCTTTCCAGTAGTCAAAGTTTTCTCCATCAAAGACTGGAGGTTTGCCACTGAATCTGTCCCTTTCTTCATTGTTGTCATTGCTGATGTTTTGACTTGGTCCTGCCATTGTGTTTTTATGACGCTGGATCTTGTACTGACACGGTTAAGTGTTAAAGCTCAGAACCAGGCGCTCTGATGCCAATTGAAGATGTGAAAAACACAAGAAGGGGGGGGGTTGAATTGTAAAACTTAAAACAAATGGTTTGACAACACAGTATTTTTATCCTGGTTCGTTTGTGTGATACGGTGGGAGAACTGACTTGGGTTTTGCGTTTGTTTTTGCAAATGTTTCGGTTGAGCAAGAGTCGCCACCGAATTTTTATTTTATCCTAAGGAAAGGTTAAAAAGCACAGCAAAAACCTTTGAGATGTTTTCTTGGGTTCGGGGAGTAGATTATAGAAAGGGAAGGTATTATCACCCTTTCTATCCATGGTTATCCATGGGCTCTTAGTTACTTGCTTAGATCACTTGCCTTTGATTTTCAATTGTTTGAAATGGTGCTTTGTGTATGGATTTGAAAATGTTTTGAAAAGAAGCCATTTGTTGTGGCAACCTTTGTAATGATCCATGTTTGGATGTATACAAAGATGTTTTTGTCTTTTGAAAAGTTTTCAATGTTTTTGAAAGTTGTTTTGAAAGCGTGTTGTGATGTGTGTTTTGAAAAATGGCAAGGATTGTTTTTGCAAGATTTGGTCAAGTAACCAAGAGCTATCTACCCTAAATTTCTCAAAGATCTTTCCTATGTTTTTAACCCTTTTAACAATTTTTTCCACCATTGTATTTGGTGGATAATCTTGTGTTAGGATGTTAACGGGACGGGCGCGGGTCATCGTTTTAGACCATGAATGCAATAGTGCCAAGTGTCTTTGGCAATTTTTTCTTTAAGGGACTTGATCATTTTTAGGCAACTTTCGAAAGCGTCATCGAGGGGATATGATCATTTGATATTGTTTTGTTTTGCCAAAGAAACTCAACATGCAACATGGCCCATTTATTGAAGGCAACAAGTGGAGTAACCCTAGGAGTGCAAGTGTGATTAGTGTTGTTCATTTTCATGCTTTTGTCTTTGAATTAGGTCAAGCTATTTGTTATTTGATTTTTGCATACAAAACCCTAAGTCTATCATGGCATATTTAGAAAGCTTTTAAATGCGAAAAATAAAATCCTAAATTATTACAACACAATTATGGGATGGGGGGTACAAATGTTCAAATGGGGATATTTAGCAAGAAAATTAAATCTAAGCTATTACAATCCAAATGGAATATACAAGTTATTTAATTGTACAAATAATTGAATAAGTACAATAAATATGCAAAATGCACAAAAATGGTTTTATATGTATGTAAAAAGTATTTTTCATATGAAATAAAAAAAATAGAAAAAAGGTTAATTTTGGACATTTTCACATTTTAGGGCAAAACCCTAATTTGCTAAAAAAGGTATTTATTATTTATTATATACAATATTTATTACCTATATACAAAGAATAAATAAAAAGGAAGTATATTGTAAAAAAATATTTTTTTGAGGTTAAATATTAATAAAATAAAAAAAATGTATTATTCTTGTATTTTTAACCTAAATATCCTAAATATATAAATATTTATATTATGTATTAAATATATACAAAAAAAATAAAAATATTTAATATTTACAAAAAAAAAAGTATATTTTAAGAAAATGTTTTCAAAAGATAAGATAAAATAAAGTCAGAAAATAAAAATGCATTTGTATTATTTTTAGTATTTTAAATAAAAGTATATATATATTTATTTACATATGGAACTAAATGAAACAAATAAATACCAAATAAAATGCAAAAAATGTGAGAAAAATATTTGTAGTGTTTTTCCGTGCTTGAATAAAAAAATAAAATCAGAATAAAAAAGAAAAACTCAAAAATGACAAATATATCATACAATGGGTCAGGGGGGTGCAAATTGAAAAAAGAGGTGCAAAAAGTAGGACTGACTCAGGCCCAGCCCAAGCCAGTCATCTTCAACCTCCAGACTTGTTTGAACAACAAAAAACGCGCGCTTCCTAACTCCTGATTCCTGGACTTTCAAGCAAAACTCATAACACCAAAAATGTAGAGCATCAAGAGACGAATCCAGACATATAAAAAACTTGACTTAACTCTAAGAAACGAGGGAGAATTTCTTCATCCCCAATTTATGACCTAAGTTTTTTCTAATGTTTAGGTTCCAAATTCTCTTAGCACACACAACATAAATGAAAAGTGAGGATATAGGTAGCTTCAGGGCCATGAGTAGGGCATGTTTCATTCATAAACCTAAGCCTAACTCTTCCTAGATTGAGAGATAGAAGTCCAAAGTTTTACCTGTTCAGCTGGAATCGTGTGCAGTAATGGAGGTACTTTCAATGCAATGTGAGGACTTGTACAGCTTGCTTGAAGTTCAGGGATGCTCTTCCAACCTCTAGCTTGCTTTGAAAATAACTGAAACGAGCTATGTAACTCAACCTGCACAACTGAAAAAATGAAAATGGTGAACTTGGTTAGAGGTGTTATAGTCTGCAGCTAGGGCTTGGGATAGCTTGGATGGATGTTATGGAGTGTGTATGAACAAACTTTGGCCAAAATGCACGAGCAAACTGAGTTGTGCAACTCAATCTGCAGGGATGCCCTGTTTTGTGCAGCAAAATGGTGTTTTGATGTTTGGGGAGGTATTAAAGGTGGTTAGGTCGTGTTTTAGGTCAGTTGGATCAAGTGAAAAATGTTTACAAGGTTTGCTTGAGTTAGTTCTTGCAGAAATGAGAGATGTCGTTCAAAATGCAAGTTTCTTCCTAGATAAGCAAAAGTTGTCAAGTTGGGTTATAGGCCAAGGCATGTCCCTCAAGCATGCTGCATAATCTTCTCCTTGATCAGTGGGATTAGTCCATAATCTTGTGCCTAGAAGATATGCTTTGTACTTCTTTGATTTGTGTTTTGACATAAAGCCATGCTTTACAAGAATGGATAAAGTGCTTTTTCTAAATATGGCTTAAATTTGTGTGTATTGTCCAAATGAATGAAATAACATCTTGGCACAAAGGATATGCATTTAATTATTGAGTGTAAGAAGGACTAGAGGCCTGTAATCTAGCTTGTACAAGCTTATTTCAAAAATGCAAAGTGTATGAACATGAAATTGGTCAAGAACAAAAGTGACTTTTGCCCAAATTTGCCAATTCGATTCTCCCTAACCATAAGGGTGTTTGAGAAGTTCTTGGACAATTTGGAAAGCTTGGAATGTGTACTACAATCCATCTTTGTAATGCAAGTTGAAATTCCAAGTGGAAGCATGTGAAAAGTGGCCATGAAGTTAGGCAAAAATCCTGCCTAAAATAGGTCAAATAATTTCAAAGTTAAGAATGTTTTGCACCCTTGTTCCAAAAATCATAACTTGAGCTACAAGCTTCTTTTGAGGAAACTTTGTGATTCAAAGTTGTATATTTTGAAATGGACTATAACTGTCATGTTTTGAGTTTTGTTTGAATCCAAATGTATCTTGATGAAAAAAAGGGACAAAGTTAGGAAAAAATTAGGAAATTTCATAACTTAGAAAATTTCTAAGTTATGAAATTTCTTCATTTCAAACCCTAATTTGTAATTTTTGATTTCTTGATGAACAAGTTTCATAATTTGACATGTCTTGATGAAAAATAAATCTTGGCACTTGATTTTGACCAAAAAGTCAAAGTTTGACTTTTCAGTATACAGTCAAATTTTGCTCAGTTGACTGGAAAATTCATCTGTCAATCTTGTGCATTTGGGATCTTTTGAACTTGTTGAATATGTCAAGACCATGTCATTGAGTCCTTGAGTCCATATGCGAGCTTGGTTTGCCATTGGCTAGGCCAAACAGTCAAAAATTGCCTTTGTGCAGTCAAAACCCTAAAAATGACCATTTTGCCCTTTTGGTGATCTGATCAAATTTCATGTGGAATTGTGATCCAAACTTGATCAAATGGTTCATATGAGTTCATAATGTTGATGTGGATCAAAAATTATGAGGTTTGACTGTCAATTGACCACAATTGACTTTTTCCCCAATACAACTGATTTCTAGGTCCACTATCCAATTGACTGGGCAAAGATTGGAATCAAGGCTTGAAACTTGGTATGGATAAACTTGTGAGTCCAACATGAAGCATGAAATTCACTTTGGGCATTTTAGGTCAAAACATCTTTGTGCAAACTCAAACCCTAATTTGGGTTAACAGTGCAAGGAGGAGTCTTGAGCAGAGCAAACCCTAGCTTGATCTTGAGCTCCAAGGGTCTTGTGATGAGAAAATGTTGAGGAAATGGGAGGGAAAATTTTGGGGTACAACAGTTGCCCCTGTTCAATCTTCTTGAACTTGAAGAGTTAGATTGGCAAGTTTGCCTTTCGCGACTCGAGGGTAAAAGGAGATTGGACACTAAAGTGCCCAGAAATTTGCACCCGCATGGTAGAGTATCAGCAATGTGATGTCGGGAATGGGCTTATAGATGCCATTTGGAGAGATGGTGGACAGGAGAATGGGCTTATAGATGCCATCTGGAGACGTGACAGAACCTTGTCGGGAATGGGCTTATAGATGCCATTTGGAAGTGTTGATCGCGTAAGAGATTCCTTGGCGAGAACTTGCGTACTTTGAGAAAGGAAGATGGTTTCCTGGCCTGTTACAGGTGTTGATCTTCAAACTCTTCATGCAGATATGCCCTGGATGGGTACAGGTATCGAATCTACAATCAATTGCTCACAGATATGCCCTGGCTAGATACAGGAATCGAATCCGAAACTTTAAAAGGTTGCTTACAGACGTGCCCTGGCTAGATACAGGTATCGAATCTCTAAACTATTCATGCAGATATGCCCTGGCTAGATACAGGTGTCGAATCCACAATCAAATACTCACAGATATACCCTGGCTGGATACAGGAATCGAATCTGGAATTGGTCGTCTACATATATGCCCTGGCTGGGTACAGGTATCGAATCTGGAAATTCTTCGTGCAGATATGCCCTGGCTGGATACAGGTATCGAATCTGGAATTTGAAAAGGTTGCTTACAGACGTGCCCTAGCTGGATACAGGTATCGAATCTCTAAACTCTTCATGCAGATATGCCTTGGCTGGATACAGGTATCGAATCTACGATCAATCGCTCCTAGATATTCCCTGGCTAGATACAGGTATCGAATCTGGAATTGCGATAGTTGATAGTAATCGTCTTTGGATTGACCTTTTCCTGAAAAGGCAAAACATTAGGTGTATGCAATGTCATGATGTATGAAGTGCATGATGTCATGATGTTGTCAAGAATAAATGAGATTGTATGATATGATGCGTATATGCATGCGTCATGGTGTATGATAATGTGATGAATGTATTTTTGTCTAGGAAAATAAATCCTTGACGAGTGCCGGGAACTTGTTGAATCCTGGGCTGATGTTGAAGAGTGGAGTTCTTCGTTTCCGCTGGGGATGACGGTTGCAAGAATAAACCGGTAGGAGAAGATGACTCCGTTGGGGAATAAACTTGTTGGAGAGATTACTCTGCGGGGAATTACTCTGTGGGAATAGATACTTCGCTGAGATTTTAATGAGAACTCCGCTGGGGATTCCACTGATGAGTTATGTTGAGGAATTTGATGAACTCCGCTGGGGATAGGAAGAACTTCACCGAGGACAATCTTTCCGTGGTAATTAGCTGAGGATAACCCAGTTATACCCTGGTGGGGAAATAACCTTTGAATAAAGTCGGGGAGAGACGTATGCACTCTGTAGGTGATAAGCTTCCAGAATCTACTGGGGATAAGCTTCCAGAATCTACTGGGGATAAGCTTCCAGAATCTACTGGGGATATGGATTCCACTGGGGTGTCTGTATTCCACCGGGGAACAAATCTTATATTAAGATTGCCGGGGATGCTTGCTGAGGAATGTCTATACTCCGCTGGGGAATGTTGAGATATTTTGGGGATACCCAACTTCCTTAAGGCTGACAGTAGACTAACTCTGTTTGGGGAGAGTACCGCTGACTTGCTAGGGGAATATTGTGCCTTTTTAGGGCTGATGGGAGACCAACTCTGCCTGGGAAGAGTATTGTTGAATCTGGTCCTACTCTGTGGGGAGTTGAGGTAACTTGGTTACATTCTTCAACTGAACCTACCTTGGGCCCTTGGTGGACAAAGCAACTAGATCGCTTAGACAATTCTTTATTGCCCCTGTTTCTGATGTCATCTGTAATTAGTCCTTTGTTTCGCATGCAAATATTCATGATTAGCAATTAATGTCAAATGCATATATCAAAAATGAACATTGGACGTTCTTTGCAAAACAAAAACAGAAAAAGGAAAAACGATGAGTAATTTGTCTGAAAAATTGAACTTGTATTGATTTTGAAATTTGCCTGTAAATAGGTGTTTTATGTACAGGAGGCTAACGTCCTAGTAAGAGAATGCCGCCGAACAATAGAGTTTATACAATTTGTTATAAGAAAACAAAACAACTATGTGAAAAATAATCCCACTGGGTTCCAACTCTGCTATTGCCTTTATGTCTTCAAGTGTCTCATCACTTTGCTGCTTAGTTGAAGATGAAGTTGATTGATTGGCGCCGTCTGAGCCCGATAGTTGATGCCGAATTCTGGATGCAAGATGATCCAACGAGACATAGTATTACGCTTTATCCCTAACTTTTTCCTGGACCGCCCTTTCGGGTTTTCAGTCCACCGGGATACCCATTTTTGCCTAAGCCGCCTTTTCAGGTATTCGACTTGCCGGGTGTACAGATTTTTTTTCATTTCGTCCCTTATTTTTGCCCGAACCCTTTTGGTTCGCCGGGAAGCCCTTATTTTTGCCTAGGTGTGTCAACCTAACGGGTCTTTAATTCATGCGTAGTATCTTTTTACTATGTCTGCATTGGCGGGGTGAGAAAGGTCGTCACCATCCATGGTGGTTAGAATCATAGCTCCTCCTGAGAAGATATGTTTAACCACAAATGGACCTTCATACGTAGGGGTCCATTTGCCTCTGGGATCACTTTGAGGAAGAATGATGCGCTTGATTACCAGGTCTCCGACTTGATACTCTTGTCGTCTGACTTTCTTGTTAAATGCCATGATCATCCGTTTTTGGTACGTCTGACCATGACAAATAGCAGTGAGTCTCTTTTCGTCAATTAGGTTTAATTGATCAAGCCGAGTCTGGATCCAGTCATCTACGCTCAAAACTGCATCCTTCATTATTCGGAGAGAGGGTATCTGGACTTCGATAGGCAAGACTGCCTCCATGCCATAGACCAAGGAAAAGGGAGTTGCTCCTGTTGACGTCCGTGCTGAGGTACGGTACCCGTGAAGGGCAAACGGCAACATTTCGTGCCAATCCTTGTAGGTCACTGTCATCTTCTGCACAATCTTCTTGATGTTCTTATTCGCTGCTTCTACAGCCCCGTTCATCTTCGGCCGGTAAGGTGAAAAGTTGTGGTGTTGTATCTTGAATTGCTCGTAGAGCTTAGTAATCATCTTGTTGTTAAGATTGGTACCATTATCCATAATGATCCTTTCCGGGACACCGTATCGACAGATAAAGTTGTGCCGAATGAACCGTGCCACGACGTTCTTGGTTACGGTAGCATAGGAAGCTACTTCAACCCACTTTGTGAAGTAATCAATCGCTACTAAGATGAAGCGATGCTCGTTGGATGCCGTAGGTCTGATTTCGCCGATCATATCAATGCCCCACATTGCAAAAGGCCAAGGTGCTGTCAAGATGTTCAGAGGAACCAGAGGAATGTGCACCTTATCAGCATAGATCTGGCATTTGTGACACGTCCGAGAATGTTGGTAACAGTCAGCTTCCATTGTGGACCAGAAATATCCTGCCCGAAGGATTTTCTTTGTCATGGTATGTCCACTGGAATGTGTTCCGAAGGTACCTTCATGTAGCTCTGCCATGATCCTTTCTGCTTCAATCTTATCCACACAACGCAGTAAGGTTGAATCATGGTTTCGCTTGTAGAGAATGCCATTGCTGAGGAAGAACTTTGCCGCAAACCTTCTCAGGAACTTCTTGTCATTAACAGATGCGCCTTCGGGGTATTCTTGAGCTTCAAGGTACCTCTTCAATTCATGATACCAGGGTTTTTCGGTTACCTCTTCGGCCTCAAGATCACAGCAATGTGCAAGTTCATCCAATTTCCAGATGATGATCCGGGGAGCCTCGTTGTCCCATTTGACTTTGAACATAGAAGACATCGTAGCTAACGCGTCCGCCAACTGATTCTCCTCTCTTGGGAAATGTTCAAAAGTTATCTCCTCGAAGTGGGGAAGCAAGGTCAGCACATACTCCTTGTAAGGAATAAGATTTGGGTGCTTCGTGTCCCACTCACCTTTGATCTGATTGATCACGAGAGCAGAATCTCCGAAGACACTCAGAAACTTGATTCTTAAGTCAATTGCAGCTTGAAGACCCATGATGCATGCCTCATACTCCGCCATGTTGTTGGTGCAGTTGAAACATAGTCGGGCGGTGAGTGGAGTATGAGTGCCTTTAGGGGATATGATCACAGCGCCGATACCATTACCCAAAGCGTTCGAGGCCCCGTCAAAGTGCATAGACCATCGGGATCCTTCCTCAGGTCCTTCATCCGGTCCAGGTACTTCACAATCAGTCATTACCATGATATCCTCGTCTGGAAATTCAAAGTTCATCGACTGGTAATCGTCCACTTCCTGATGTGCCAAATGGTCTGCCAATACACTTCCCTTGATTGCTTTCTGAGTCGTGTACTGGATGTCATATTCTGTCAAGATCATTTGCCATCTTGCTATTCTTCCGGACAAGGCGGGCTTTTCGAAGATGTACTTTATTGGATCCATTTTTGAAATCAACAGAGTAGTGTGAGTCAACATATATTGTCTCAGCCGGCGAGCAGCCCATACCAAAGCGCAACAAGTTTTCTCGAGCAGTGAGTACCGAGTCTCACTGTCGGTAAACTTTTTGCTAAGGTAATAAATGGCGTGCTCTTTTCGGCCAGATTCGTCATGCTGCCCCGGCACACACCCCATTGAGTTGTCCAGTACAGTCAAGTATAAGATTAGAGGTCTCCCTTCAACCGGCGGCATAAGAATGGGTGGTTCTTGGAGATACTCTTTGATTCTTTCTAAAGCGGCCTGACATTCATCGTTCCAACGTACTATTTGATCTTTCTTCAGCAGCTTGAAGATTGGTTCACAGGTAGCAGTTAGATGCGAGATGAATCAGGCAATGTAGTTCAACCGTCCTAGAAAGCCTCTAACTTCTTTCTCTGTCTTGGGAGTCGGCATTTTTTGTATGGCTTTCACTTTGGCAGGGTCCACTTGAATGCCTTTGTCGCTTACGACGAAGCCTAGCAATTTTCTAGGTCTCACCCCAAAGGTGCACTTGTTTGGGTTCAACCTCAGCTTGTACAACTTCAGACGGTCAAACAGCTTCTATAGATGGTCAAGGTGTTCCTCCTCAGTTTGGGACCTTGCAATCATATCGTCGACGTATACTTCTATCTCGTGATGGATCATGTCATGAAATAAAGCAACCATGGCACGTTGGTAGGTTGCCCCGACATTTTTCAACCCAAAAGGCATGACCTTGTAGCAAAAGGTGCCCCACTGAGTAACAAAAGTGGTCTTCTCCATGTCTTCAGGAGCCATCTTGATCTGATTATAACCGGAGAAGCCGTCCATGAAGGAGAATACTTTATGCTGAGCAGTGTTGTCAACCAGAACGTCGATATGAGGCAGAGGGAAATCATCCTTAGGGCTGGCCCTGTTCAAATCCCTGTAATCAACACACATTCTAACCTTCCCATCTTTCTTTGGCACTGGAACCACATTAGCAACCCACTGAGGGTAAGAAGTCACTGCTAGAAACCCGGCATCAAATTGTTTCATAACCTCGACTTTGATTTTCTCGGACATTTTTGGACGCATACGGCGGACCTTCTGTTTTACCGGAGGGCAATCTTCCTTGGTAGGCAGGTGATGAACCACAATGTCGGTATCCAACCCAGGCATGTCTTCGTAAGACCAGGAAAAGATTTCCACATAGTCATGCAGCATCTGAATCAACCGTTGTTTCACACTGAGCTCTAGATTGGCACCAATCTTGACTTCCTTTCTGTCTGTCTCAGTACCCAGATTTACCGTTTCCACTGGATCTTCATATGGCTGAATGGCCCTCTCTTCCTGGAGTAACAGTCTTGCGAGCTCACCAGGTTCTTCGCAATCATCTTCACCTTCGTCTTCGGCTAAGTTGATCGGATTTTCGAAGTCATAACTGGCAGTAGCAGAGTCATTACCAGTGAGATCCAGAGTGGATTGGAACCTGTATAGGTGAGTGTGTGTAAATATAGCTGTTTCGCAATATATAATAAAGAAAGAAAAGGAGCGCAAGATTTTGAAATGCAATAAACGTCCAATGTTTTTATTAATGATATATGAAAATGACACACAAAAGCCCTCACAAATGAAGCCACAGTGTCCCGGGTAAGACACCGAGCCATAAAAGTTTCAAAATATTGTCTGTTACAAATTCAAAACAAAAGAGTTCATTACTGAGTGACAAAAGTAATAGGTGTGAAGTATTTTGCTGTCCAGTTGCTTGGTCCACCGTTGGTTGTTGGGTAGATCCAGCTGTCGAATTTAGATTCCTCCGCGTTGTCTTCAATAGCATTTACCCCCGGGTTGGTGATGAACACAGGAGGTCTTCCAATCCTTGCTTTACGAACAACCCTCTGAGCTTCTGCAGTGAAACCCAGACCAAATTTGTCGGTCTTTAGAGTGAAATCAGGAAGTCGGCCCCAGTTTGCGCACTCACCCTTCTCAATCACAGCCCGAGCATCCTTTAAGGAAGCCATCTTCAAAGGAGGGTCTTCAATCACAGTTTCAGCTGATGCCAGTGTCTGAGGAACTTCTTCAAAGTGCTGGAATGGAGTCTCAATGAATTCCCCATCCATTTCTATGTACCGGAACGAGTTGAGGTGGCTGACCATATACTCTTCCTCCCCTTGAACTGTCACAATTTTCCCTCTGACCGGGTACTTAAGCTTCTGATGTAGTATGGAGGTCACAGCTCCAGCCTTGTGGATCCATGGACGACCCAGCAAACAAGAATAGGATGGTCGGATATCCATCACATAGAAAGTTGAATCAAAGACCTGCGAACCAATCTTGATTGGAATGTCAACTTCACCTTGTACCATCCTCTTGGACCCGTCAAAGGCCCGGACAACAATGTTACTTGGCTTGAGCTCTAAACCCTTACAATCCAGCCTGTCTAAAGCTTTCTTGGGTAATACGTTCAATGAAGAACCGGTGTCTACCAACACATGGGCAAGAGTAGTGCCCATGCATTCAATGGAGACATGCAGGGCGTCGTTATGGTTCTTTCCTTTGGCAGTCAGATCGGCATCAGAGAAGCCCAACCCATTATCGGCAGTCAAGTTGGCCACACAATCGGTAAATTGATCAGCAGACGTCTCTTGTGGCACATGGGCCGTTTTTAGGAAGGAAATCAGAGCCTTGGCGTGGGCCTCTGAACACAACAACAGTGAGAGCATAGAAATCTTTGATGGGTTGTGCCCCAGCTGCTCAACTACGTTGAAATCACTCTTCTTAATGATCTTGAGAATCTCTTCCATCTCTTGCTGGGAAGCTTCAACATTGGTTGTCTTTGGTGCCTCCGTCAGGGCAGGAAAATCAGTAGCAATCCCTTTGCCCCGAGCAGCAGGGGTAGAAACAGGAACTTGATCAGGAAGGGGAGTAGGCACACTTGCAGGTGTGATGATAAGAGGTCTCTGAATAGATGGTGGCGCAATATCAGGTGAGAAAAGCCTACCACTGCGAGTAACTTTGGCATGCCCGGTGATGTTACTGACGCCGGTACTAGTATCAAACTCTTGCTTTACTCCAAGAACATAAACATCTGCCCCATAGTGCCATGGGACAGCTTTGTCGGATGTATAAGGGAGAGGCCCCGGAACAATGATGATGATAGGAGCAATCTTCTGAGCAGACATGATTTTGACAGGCTTCTTTGAGAGAGCCTTAGGAGGTTTATTGAAAATAGTGACAATATAAACTTCTTCAGCAGGGACAGCAGGAACATCAATCTTCTCGAACAAGATCTCTTTGCTATCCATCAGGTTTTGGACGCCTGAATTCAGCAAGGGACAACCAGCAGGTGAAACAGCACATAAATGACAACCTTTACTACATCCAGGAAATAAACCGGCTAGCAACAGGTTCCTTTTGACAGTCAAAAACGGAGTAACAATATCTTCCACAGAGGCTACATACAAGTCTTCTCCCACAGCATTCACTCCATGGTGGGGCATGGGAGCAGTCACAACATTGGGCCTTTCGGGCGCCTCAAACTGTATTTCTTTAGCATCAATAAGGTCCTGAACCTTATTCCTCAGAGCCCAACAATCGTCCGTAGCATGCCCCGGGCTATCAGAGTGATAAGCGCAACGGGTGTTGGGGTTGTACTTTGGAGAAGTTGTGTTCACTACCTTCGGAGCTTCTTTGACAGTTACCAGATTGGTTGACAGTAGTTGCGGCAAAATCTGAGACAGGGTCATGCTGAGTCGAGTGTACTGCCTTTTAGGTCTCTCACCCCTTGGTTGGTTATACTGCTGAGGAGCAGCAGTAGGCTTTGAAATTACCAACGCGTTGACAGCTTGGTGGCGTTCCGGTTTAATTTGTCTTCTGGGACCATAAATAGCACTGGCTTCCTTCTTGAAGGGCTTCTTTTCAGTACTCGAGGAGGCACCTTTCTGTATCTTCCCCAACTTGATACCAGCTTCTATCCTCTCACCGGTTAAGATCAGGTCTGTGAACCCAGCAGAAGAATTACCAATTAGGTGGTTGAAGAATGGACTGGACAGGGTCCCTAAGAACATGTCCACCAGCTCACGGTCAGTCAGCGGTGGCTGCACCCTGCCAGCCAGGTCTCTCCACTTTTGCGCATACTCCTTGAATCCTTCGCCCATCCCCAGTGACATACCCTGGAGTTGGGTACGCGTAGGAGCGAGGTCGGAATTGTACTGATACTGCTTATAAAATGCAGTAGCCAAATCCTCCCAGTTTCGAATACTGGCTCCATCCAGCTGATAGAACCATTCGAGTTGAGCCCATGAAAGGCTATCCTGGAAGAAATGGATCCATAGGTTCTTGTCTGCGGTGTAAGGTTGGATCTTCCTTACATATGATCTGAGATGCATCTTCGGGCAGGACAGCCCGTCATATCTTGCAAAAATTGGCACTTTAAACTTCGGGGGGGATCACAATTTCAGCAACTAATCCCAAATCTTCGAAATCTAAGCCGGGAACTCTCTGCAGCTCCATAGCTGCCAACCTGTCTTCCAAGCTCTTGTACTTGTCATCGGCGGGCGGGTATTGTTGCTCTGAGTAGTCTTCGTCTTCTTCAGCCTCTTCCTCTTCAACTTTGGATTCAGAAGGTACCGCAGCCCCTTTTCCTTTACTGGTTCCTTCTTCAGACGTAGGGGGAAATTCAAGAACTCTTCTGGCTTCACCCTTAAACCTTCTTCCTAGGGTAGCCACCCCGACTCTTTTCTTCTTCTTTTTCACTTGCTCTTTGTTCCCAAGCAGGGCTTTTAGATCCTCCTGACCCTTTGCCAAGGTCATCAGGAGATGTTGAAACTGTGAGTTTTGAGACTGCAAATCCTTGACCATCTGTTCGAGATCCATCTTACTGAAATAAACAGCAGAAAGATAAGGAAACCTGGTGTGGAGACCTGCTTATGCGCATGATGAATGATATGCTTATTTATGCAATGCATTCAAGGATTTAGAAATTCAAAATTGTCGCAAACAAAAAGAACACACGTCATATTAATAAGAAGAAATTTGTTAGTACATAAATGCCCCATGGGCCAAATATTACAAAAAAACTTCTCAAGGTAAAAAGACGTTGCGCATCCTCTTTGGTGCGATGTAGGTGTTGAGGGTCTCTTCCTCATGGAGTCGGCGGGTAAGCTCCAAAACCTTCTTCTCACTAGCGTAGAAGCTGGCTTCAAAAGTATTATGTTCCTCCTTGAGTTGGATCCAACTCTTCTGCATCTCCTCCCATGATGTTGGCATGTCAGGATATAGGATGGTGTAGGGAACCTCTCCTTCCTTAACGGGCTCTTTAATCACAGGGAGAACATGAGGGTAAGGCATCATTAGACTCTGGGCTCGGGTTCGTACACACTGGAGATAAGGCTCAAGAGGGATGGAGTTCTTGTGCCCCAGTGTCTTGTTGTCTACCTTGTTAGGCATCCTCCAAGCTCTGATGAATCTTTGGCAAAGTCCTTGCGCATCATTGTCGAAGTCAAAAACTAGGTCAGGAATCAACATGTCGTGAGGGCCATCCCTCCGTGCATATCCAAACTGTCTCAAAGTTGGACAAGGGTTGTAGGTAATGCCTCCCCTAATGCCAAGTAATGGAACATTAGGGAACTCTCCACAATGATCGACGATGATGACATTTTCTCTGGACCGAGAACACCAATGTACATCAGAGTGAGTGAGGGTCATCAACCATTGTGACCACCTTATGCCTTGGTCATTCTTCAAGACAGATTGTGGAAGGTGCGAAATAAACCACCTTGCAAGGAGAGGAGTACATCACATGAGAACACCCCTCTTTCTCATTGTTCGTGTGTAAAATGAGTGAAGAATGTCCCCAAGCAATGTTGGTATTGGATTTCTGGATAGGAAAATCTTGACGGCGTTGATATCTATAAGCTGGTCAGGATTTGGGAACAGGACCAACCCATAAATGAGGAGTGCCACAATTTCTTCAAAGGCTTGTAGATCCAATGAATTCCAACACTCTTGTGCCTTCTCAAACAAGAATTTTGCTAATAAGCCTTTGACACCACTTCTAGTTTCCCAATGCCCCTTGATGTCAGATGGTTGCAAGTGTAGTGCTTGAGCAACATCTTCAGGCTTTGGTTCTTTTTCTGTACCGTTGTAGGGTAGTTGATTAAGAATAGGAATTCTCAGGAGTTGAGAAAATTCCTCCAAAGTGGGCACCAATTGGTAGTCGGGGAAAGTGAAACAGTGGTGAAGGGGGTCAAAGAACTGGAACAACACCTTTACCATGTCCTCTTCAATGTTGGTGTTGATTAGGCTGAGCAGTCTACCATGTCTTTCATTGAAGGGAGAGCTTTCCGGAATTCTGGATATGAGCTCCTTGAGTTAAGGAGGAATTCTCACAAGGTTGACTTGGATAGTTTTCCTGCGAAGAATTTCCATGACCTTCAAAACAAGAACAAAGATGAAGATCTAAACCCTTGAAATGGTTAGTGAATGCATATGATGCTTTATGATGTTCATGATGCATGCACAAACATATGTACAAGCAATTCACACAAAACCCTAGTTTCAGGCTTGCATGGGGTTTCATAGGTAAGTACCCTCTTGAGTGAAGTTGGCTTAAAAACCTGTCCTATAAATAGTAACCGGGTTCTAAGGAGCTCAATATCATTGGATTGTTTTCCATGTTCATTGTTTTGGTTTAGCCACTTAACTAGCGACCAAAATATTCCAAGAAAACAACCCTTAATGAGTGTAGTATCGAGTATCTACCAACTTTGGACTGCACCAAAGCCGGTCATCTCACTACCCCTAATGAAAGGCCAAGATGGTCAAGTAAGGTTCTAGGTCATTAGTGCTTAGTGACATCACTCAGCGGCCCCGTACTCTCCTTGATTGAACTCAAGGGTTACCGGTACTCACAAATATGTCGCACTAATATAGCTATTGCTTCAACCGTGTCGGTATACCCCACATAGTTTCCACAACGTATTGCTATCTATGAATGTTTCCCCAAATCCGGGTGTAGGATTTCAAACCCAAACAAGAGAGCCAAGATATAAAGCAAACAATTAGTCATGTAAGAGGGTGATCTAAGCCCTAAGGTTACTCCACTTTAAAAAATTTCCCCAGCAGAGTCGCCAGTTCTGGGGTACGGTGGGAGAACTGACTTGGGTTTTGCGTTTGTTTTCGCAAATGTTTCGGTTGAGCAAGAGTCGCCACCGACTTTTTATTTTATCCTAAGGAAAGGTTAAAAAGCACATCAAAAACCTTTGAGATGTTTTCTTGGGTTCGGGGAGTAGATTATAGAAAGGGAAGGTATTAGCACCCTTTCTATCCATGGTTATCCATGGGCTCTTAGTTACTTGCTTAGATCACTTGCCTTTGATTTTCAATTGTTTGAAATGGTGCTTTGTGTGTGGATTTGAATTTTTTTTGAAAAGAAGCCATTTGTTGTGGCAACCTTTGTAATGATCCATGTTTGGATGTATACAAAGATGTTTTTGTCTTTTGAAAAGTTTTCAATGTTTTTGAAAGTTGTTTTGAAAGCGTGTTGTGGTGTGTGTTTTGAAAAATGGCAAGGATTGTTTTTGCAAGATTTGGTCAAGTAACCAAGAGCTATCTACCCTAAATTTATCAAAGATCTTTCCTATGTTTTTAACCCTTTTAACAATTTTGTTCCACCATTGTATTTGGTGGACAATGTTGTGTTAGGATGTTAACGGGACGGGCGCGGGTCATCGTTTTAGACCATGAATGCAATAGTGCCAAGTGTCTTTGGCAATTTTTTCTTTAAGGGACTTGATCATTTTTAGGCAACTTTCGAAAGCGTCATCGAGGGGCTATGATTATTTGATATTGTTTTGTTTTGCCAAAGAAACTCAACATGCAACATGGCCCATTTATTGAAGGCAACAAGTGGAGTAACCCTAGGAGTGCAAGTGTGATTAGTGTTGTTCATTTTCATGCTTTTGTCTTTGAATTAGGTCAAGCTATTTGTTATTTTATTTTTGCATACAAAACCCTAAGTCTATCATGGCATATTTAGAAAGCTTTTAAATGCGAAAAATAAAATCCTAAATTATTACAACACAATTATGGGATGGGGGGTACAAATGTTCAAATGGGGATATTTAGCAAGAAAATTAAATCTAAGCTATTACAATCCAAATGGAATATACAAGTTATTTAATTGTACAAATAATTGAATAAGTACAATAAATATGCAAAATGCACAAAAATGGTTTTATATGTATGTAAAAAGTATTTTTCATATGAAATAAAAAAAAATAGAAAAAAGGTTAATTTTGGACATTTTCACATTTTAGGGCAAAACCCTAATTTGCTAAAAAAGGTATTTATTATTTATTATATACAATATTTATTAGCTATATACAAAGAATAAATAAAAAGGAAGTATATTGTAAAAAAGTATTTTTTTGAGGTTAAATATTAATAAAATAAAAAAATGTATTATTCTTGTATTTTTAACCTAAATATCCTAAATATATAAATATTTATATTATGTATTAAATATATTAAATATATACAAAAAAAATAAAAATATTTAATATTTACAAAAAAAATCTATATTTTAAGAAAATGTTTTCAAAAGATAAAATAAAATAAAATCAGAAAATAAAAATGCATTTGTATTATTTTTAGTATTTTAAATAAAAGTATATATATATTTATTTACATATGGAACTAAATGAAACAAATAAATACCAAATAAAATGCAAAAAATGTGAGAAAAATATTTTTAGTGTTTTTCCATGCTTGAATAAAAATATAAAATCAGAATCAAAAAGAAAAACTCAAAAATGACAAATATATCATACAATGGGCCAGGGGGGTGCAAATTGAAAAAAGGGGTGCAAAAAGTAGGACTGACTCAGGCCCAGTCCAAGCCAGTCATCTTCAACCTCCATACTTGTTTGAACAACAAAAAGCGCGCGCTTCCTAACTCCTGATTCCTGGACTTTCAAGCAAAACTCATAACACCAAAAATGTAGAGCATCAAGAGACGAATCCAGACATATAAAAAACTTGACTTAACTCTAAGAAACGAGGGAGAATTTCTTCATCCCCAATTTATGACCTAAGTTTTTTCTAATGTTCAGGTTCCAAATTCTCTTAGCACACACAACATAAATGAAAAGTGAGGATATAGGTAGCTTCAGGGCCATGAGTAGGGCATGTTTCATTCATAAACCTAAGCCTAACTCTTCCTAGATTGAGAGATAGAAGTCCAAAGTTTTACCTGTTCAGCTGGAATCGTGTGCAGCAATGGAGGTACTTTCAATGCAATGTGAGGACTTGTACAGCTTGCTTGAAGTTCAGGGATGCTCTTCCAACCTCTAGCTTGCTTTGAAACTAACTGAAACGAGCTATGTAACTCAACCTGCACAACTGAAAAAATGAAAATGGTGAACTTGGTTAGAGGTGTTACAGTCTGTAGCTAGGGCTTGGGATAGCTTGGATGGATGTTATGGAGTGTGTATGAACAAACTTTGGCCAAAACGCACGAGCAAACTGAATTGTGCAACTCAATCTGCAGGGATGCCCTGTTTTGTGCAGCAAAATGGTGTTTTGATGTTTGAGGAGGTATTGAAGGTGGTTAGGTCGTGTTTCAGGTCAGTTGGATCAAGTGAAAAATGTTTACAAGGTTTGCTTGAGTTAGTTCTTGCAGAAATGAGAGATGTCGTTCAAAATGCAAGTTTCTTCCTAGATAAGCAAAAGTTGTCAAGTTGGGTTATAGGCCAAGGCAGGTCCCTCAAGCATGCTGCATAATCTCTCCTTGATCAGTGGGATTAGTCCATAATCTTGTGCCTAGAAGATATGCTTTGTACTTCTTTGATTTGTGTTTTGACATAAAGCCATGCTTTACAAGAATGGATAAAGTGCTTTTTCTAAATATGGCTTAAATTTGTGTGTATTGTCCAAATGAATGAAATAACATCTTGGCACAAAGGATATGCATTTAATTATTGAGTGTAAGAAGGACTAGAGGCCTGTAATCTAGCTTGTACAAGCTTATTTCAAAAATGCAAAGTGTATGAACATGAAATTGGTCAAGAACAAAAGTGACTTTTGCCCAACTTTGCCAATTCGATTCTCCCTAACCACAAGGGTGTTTGAGAAGTTCTTGGACAATTTGGAAATCTTGGAATGTGTACTACAATCCATATTTGTAATGCAAGTTGAAATTCCAAGTGGAAGCATGTGAAAAGTGGCCATGAAGTTAGGCAAAAATCCTGCCTAAAATAGGTCAAATAATTTCTAAGTTAAGAATGTTTTGCACCCTTGTTCCAAAAATCATAACTTGAGCTACAAGCTTCTTTTGAGGAAACTTTGTGAATCAAAGTTGTAGATTTTACAATGGACTATAACTTTCATGTTTTGAGTTTTGTTTGAATCCAAATGTATCTTGATGAAAAAAAGGGACAAAGTTAGGAAAAAAATTAGGAAATTTCATAACTTAGAAAATTTCTAAGTTATGAAATTTCTTCATTTCAAACCCTAATTTGTAATTTTTGATTTCTTGATGAACAAGTTTCATAATTTTACATGTCTTGATGAAAAATAAATCTTGGCACTTGATTTTGACCAAAAAGTCAAAGTTTGACTTTTCAGTATACAGTCAAATTTTGCTCAGTTGACTGGAAAATTCATCTGTCAATCTTATGCATTTGGGATCTTTTGAACTTGTTGAATATTTCAAGACCATGTCATTGAGTCCTTGAGTCCATATGTGAGCTTGGTTTGCCATTGGCTAGGCCAAACAATCAAAAATTGCCTTTGTGCAGTCAAAACCCTAAAAATGACCATTTTGCCCTTTTGGTGATCTGATCAAATTTCCTGTGGAATTGTGATCTAAACTTGATAAAATGGTTCATATGAGTTCATAATATTGATGTGGATCAAAAATTATGAGGTTTGACTGTCAATTGACCACAGTTGACTTTTTCCCCAATACAGCTGATTTCTAGGTCAACTGTCCAATTGACTGGGCAAAGATTGGAATCAAGGCTTGAAACTTGGTATGGATAAACTTGTGAGTCCAACATGAAGCATGAAAGTCACTTTGGGCATTTTAGGTCAAAACATCTTTGTGCAAACTCAAACCCTAATTTGGGTTAACAATGCAAGGAGGAGTCTTGAGCAGAGCAAACCCTAGCTTGATCTTGAGCTCCAAGGGTCTTGTGATGAGAAAATGTTGAGGAAATGGGAGGACAAATTTTGGGGTACAACAGTTTGATCTCAAACTACTCCAGTCCACCCGTCAAGGTGATTTCGCCTCTCTCCAACGAGGTCTTAATCCACTATTTTCAAAGGATTACAATAGCTACTTTAACAATTGTTGAAGTCTTCTTGAGTACAACCATAATCCGGTTAATCTCAAGGAACTTCTTTTACAAATGAATTGAACAAGTGTGTATTGTTGTTTTATTACAAAACTGTATATCACAATTGTGATAATTACACAAAATAAGCTTGGAGTAAAATGACTTTGCTAATGCTTTGAATGAGCATGGTTTGATTATCTTAGCAAAATTGAGTGCGTACGTACGTGCTTCTTTTCACAAGCAGTCCTGTTTATATAGGCAAGCAAGGATACATTGTCTATAAAGCAGGTTTAATGATAATAATGCACTTTCCTTTTGTAGAAGATCTTTTTCTGAAGAAAGCCGTTAGTATTTAATTCAGTCTTGAATAACCAGTAACGCTTCAGAATCTTCTTTGTTGTATCTGCTGATGACGCTTCAGAGTGTTGATGACTTGGTAAAGATGTCTTTAATCAGAGTCAGAGTGTATTTGTTTAGGCGCAGATTCTGGTCATCAAACTTCAGTGTGGTCTGGTGGTTTCAGCGTGTACCATAGGTTGCTGATCTTCTGATGCTGCTTCCATTCTGATGCTGCTTCCATTCTGATGCTGATTCTATTAGAGCTTCTGCATATACAGAGCATAATTTTCAGGAGCATAATTCTTCTTTGTATATACCTTAAAAATAATATTATTCTTTGTATTTTGTTATCATCAAAACTTTACTCAAGGGTTGTAGAATCAAACTATGTTCTAACATTTATGGCACTTCTTTGCAAATTTGTAACAGTCAGATTCCATTGTCAACCAATAGTAACCTGCCCTTAGCATTTTTTTAGCCATCGAATTTCCATTGGCATGAGTTCCAAAGGAATCTTCATGAACCTCATGCATCAACATGTCAGCTTCATGTCTATCCACGCATCTGAGCAAGTCCATGTCAAAAAATTTCTTGAACAACGCATTTTCACTGAGGAAGAAGCTGCCAGCCAACCTTCTCAATGCCTTTCTATCTTTATTCGATGCACCAATCAGATATTCCTGAGTCTGGAGAAAATGCTTGATTTCATGATACCAAGGTTTCTCATCTACTACTTCCTTTGTTGTAAACACATGAGCAGGTGTATCCAGTCGCCGAACTATAATTCAAGGTATATCATTCCAAGTATTCACTTGATACATAGAAGCCAGAGTTTCTAGAGCATCTGCCATTTTATTTTCATCTCTGGGGATGTGATGGAATTCAACTTTATTAAAAAAGGGTAACAATCTTCTAGCATAATCTTTGTAAGGGATCAAGCCAGGGTGACGAGCATCCCACTCTCCTTTAATCTGATTTATTACCAAAGCTGAATCGCCATACACATCTAGAATTTTAATTCTGAGATCAAGAGCTTCCTCGAGACCCATGATGCAAGACTCATATTCTGCCATATTATTGGTGCAATCGAATGTCAACCTTGCAGTAAAAGGTATATGCGACCCATGAGGAGTGACAATCACAACACCAATTCCTTTACCATAAGCATTTACAGCTCCATCAAATATCATGCTCCAATGAGACTCAGGATCAGGACCTTCCTTAGGTAATGGTTCGTCACAATCTTTCACTTTCAAAAACATCACATCATCATCGGGGATATCATACTTCACAAACTGATAATCATCAACTGGTTGGTGAGCAAGATAATCTGCCAACACGCTGCTTTTAATAGCTTTTTGAGTGCGGTATTCAATGTCATATTCAGATAACAACATCTGCCAACGGGAAATTCTCCCAGTAAGAATAGGCTTTTCAAAAATGTACTTAATTGGATCCATTTTGGAGATCAGCCAAGTGGTGTGATTCAACATATATTGCCGCAAACGTTTTACCGCCCAAGCCAGAGCACAACATGTCTTTTCCAGCATAGAATACCGCGACTCACAATCAGTAAACTTTTACTGAGATAATAAATGGCATACTCTTTCTTCCATGTTTCATCTTGTTGTCCCAGAATACAGCCCATGGAATTATCTAACACTGCCAGATACATAATCAATGGTCTTCCTTCAACAGGAGGGAGCAAGATAGGAGGTTCAAGTAGATATTCTTTAATACTTTCAAATACGCTTTGGTAGTCATCTATCCACACATAACCTTGATCTTTCTTTAACAACTTAAAGATCGGTTCACACATTGCAGTCATGTGGGAAATGAATCTGGAGATGTAATTCAAACGCCCGAGGAAACCTCTGACTTGCTTTTCAGTTCTCGGCGCTGTCATTTCTTGAATTGCTTTGACTTTATCAGGGTCAACTTCAATTTCTATTTGGCCAACGATGAAACCCAACAATATCCCTGATTGAACACTGAAGGTACACTTATTTGGATTCAAGCAGAGACGATACTTCCTCAAACGCTAAAACAAATTCAACAAATCTTCTACATGCCCTTCTTCAGTATGGGATTTAGAAATCATGTCATAACCCTCTGGTACGTTGCACCAGCATTCTTCAACCCGAAGGGCATCACTTTGTAGCAGAATGTTCCCCAGGGTGTGATAAACATTGTTTTTTGCATGTCCTTAGGAGCCATCCTTATTTGATTATATCTGGAAAATTCGTCCATGAACGATAAAACCTTGAATTTTTTTGTGCTATCCACTAACATATGAATGTGTGGAAATGGAAAATCATCTTTCAGACTAGCTTTATTTAGATCTTTGTAATCTACGCACATGCGGACTTTTCCGTCTTTCTTCGGTACTGGGACAATATTGGAAATCCACTGAGGGTACACTGATGTCACAAGTAAATTGGCATTAATCTGCTTTAGAACTTCTTCTTTGATTTTTACTGCAATATCTGGATGGGTTCTTCACAATTTCTGTTTGATTGGCGGGCACTCTGGCTTCAACGAAAAATAGTGCTCTACAATATTTGTATCCAAACCAGGCATATCTTGGTAAGACCAAGCAAAAATGTCCACATATTCTTTCAACATCTCAATTAACCTGCTCTTGATATCAGGATGTAGCAATGCTCCAATCTTGACTTCCTTTGGATCTTCTTCTGAACCCAAATTGATTACTTCCAATGGATCCTTATATGGCTGAATAGAACTCTCCTCATGCTCAAGTAACCATGAGACCTCTTCCAGAATTTCCTGATAGTCTTCTTCTTCGGCCCCATACATAGGACATTCAAAGTTCGGAGAGGGTGCAGGGTCATTGTATTCAACGAGTTTTTTTTAATTAATATGCACATATGATTTATGATTGCTTTTAGAAACTGGCACATATAACAAGTGATTATGCAAATTCAATTTCAATTATTATTTATTTTGAAGGGTTTTTTCAGATTACCATTTTCCAAGAAAAAAAAGAATATAAAAAACACAATTTGGGAATCAAAGACAACTTTTATTATTGATTTTAAAGATCAAAGAAAATAGATAAGCCCATACAATATCAATACTTTCACCTTGGGCAGAGTGAAAGCTTTTCGAAAATATTAACAAAAACAAATTACTTTGAAACATGCATGCAAGAGGGAACATCGATGGTGATCCAGTTTGAACCCTAACTCTGTGCGTCACATAATTTGGTATTTATGGCTCTACTTCATCTTCCACAATGGCATTAACCCCAGAAACAGTTGGATGAAGATAACCCCCGCTACGAAAGATAACCCGATACTTGCCTGCAGTAGACTTCAGCTTCATGTTCTTACCTTTATCATTCTTCACAGAGAATCCCAAGACAGCTCTATTATTGTTTAAAGGTGGATCAACAATTTGTCCCCATACTTCACTATGGCCATTACACATAACCTGCTGAGCATCCTTAAACGAAGCTATAAAATTCTCATTTCCTCTTATATTATCAATGGATAAAGCTTGGAACTGGGTCCCAACAGCAGCTTCATCCGCTTCCATAATACTGAAAGAGGACAATTGAGATATCAATAATGCCTGTTCTCCATTTATAATTACCAATTTTCCTTCACGTACAAGCTTTAACTTCTGGTGTAAAGTCGAAGTGACAGCCCCTGCCTCATGTATCCACGACCGTCCCAGTAAACAGCTATAAGCGGGTATAATATCCATGACCTGGAAAGTAATCTAAAACAAATATGGGCCTATAAGAATAGGCAAGTCCACTTCACCAATTACAGATTTCCTTGATCCATCAAATGCTTTCACGATAATTCCACTCGAGCGCATGAGCGTTCCTTGAAATTTCAACTTCATAAGAATGCTCCTCGATATGACATTCAATGTGGATCCATTATCAATCAGTACATTGGATAATGAATCATTCTTGCAGTTCATAGAGATGTGGAGGGCCAAATTGTGATTCTTTCCTTCATTGGGCAATTCATCGTCACAGAAACTCAAGTTATTACATGATGTAATGTTTCCTACCACACTGCTGAATTGGTCTACTGGCATATCACTTTCCACGAAATCTTGGTCCAATACCCTCATCAAATATTCTCTGTGAGCAGAGGAGTTCATAAGCAAGGCCAAAATAGATATTTATGACGGAGTCTGCAACAATGGATCTACGATCCTGTAGTCGCTCATCTTTATAATATTCAAAATATCATCCACCTCTTTTTCTAGCGTATCTCCACTAGATTCCCCTACTACCTTCTTGGGTGCAACATCTTCAACAATTTTCTTATCGGCATCAACACTTCTTATAATGACAGGCATGAACATAAGACCACTACAGGTCACTTAGCTAGCCTCAACAATATTTCTAACATTATACATAGGCGGGATGGGAACTTCCACACCATCCTCTAAAATTGTAGCATTATACTTGTAGGGTACAGCCTTGTCTGACTTGTAAGGGATATGAGCTAGCAAGCTAATCACCAATGGAGCAATAGCTGGCTTGCCGTAATATTCAACTTCAAAAGGGGGTAGGTGTACCAAAACAAGGCATAATAACATTTATTCCCTCTTCAACATATTCAGTCACTACAGAGTCATCTCTGGAAAACATATCTTCATCTGAAGAGAAGAACTCATCTGCAGAGGCATATAAATCCTCTAATGCAGTCTCATCCAAACAAACTTCAACCATATTAACATAATCATCTCTATTTCCTGAAACCTTGATGGTACCATTTTTCAAAAAAAACTGAATACCCTTTCTCACAATGGAACAACCACGTGAATCTCTGCAGCAGATACGGCAAGATCCATAATGGTGCCTTTCTTAACCTTTCATATGGCAAAAGGTAGCATGCAACTGCACCAAGTCATAGTTTATATGATCTACATCAAAGATCTGGAATTCTAATGGATACCCAAAGACCATATCCACGTCTTCCTCATACTCTACTATAGGCCTGATTATATGAATGAGGCCTTCATCCATCATCTCTTGCAAATCAGCCTTTATCTTGTCACAACCCTTTATATCTCTGCTGCAAATACCAACCAGCATGGTCATACGTATAGTAACTAAACTCGCAAAGGTATGCATGCATTTTTACCAAATCTCCTCTAACCAAATTAATATCGAAAATCTGGAAGTCGCCTAGACAACCAGCAACCATATTCACAATATGTGTTCCTCCATGCTTTGGCAGAGGATTATCTTTCACGTTCGGTCCAACATCTTTAAAGGATAAGATATCAGTCCTCACCAATTTTTGTACTTAGGTTTTCAAAGGATAGAAGTTCTCAACATTGTGCCCTGGTGCTCCCTGATGAAAAGCACACGTTTGGTCTATTTTGTAATACCAAGGCAACAGTGATGGTATAACAGGAGGTGGTCTGGTTTGTACCAACTTCTTTTGAATTAACGTCGGGAGTAATTCTGCATAGCTCATAGGGATAGGGTCATAATTCTCCCTCTTTTGATTATACCCTTGATTCCCATGATGGGATGGTCTCTAATAAGCAATGGTGGTTGGAGCCACACCAACAACTAGAGTTACTGAGGCGACCTATTGATGTCGCTGATAATTTCTTCTATTGGGATTAACCATCCTCTCTTGAATAACAAAATTTGTATCTCCTTCCTTCTTTTTGGCAAACCCATATGATCGCTTCTTTGTACTTCCGAAACTTTTGCTTTTTGTTAGACGGCCCTTGTAACGCCCGTTAATTTAATTAATTATTTAATTAAATTAATTACGGGTTAATGGTTGAAATGTTTTTAAAATTGTTGAAGTTGCGAAATATCGAGAAATATTGATTTAAGTTGCTATGTTGTTATTTGGTTGATTCTTAATTGATTGGTTGATTAATATTAGTAATAATATTAATATAGATATTAGAATAATATGAGGTTATTAGTTGGGCTCATTATTTGGTTTTGTGTAGTAAAGGTGGGGGTGTGAAAGTTTGGCCCAATAAGAATATTAATAATTATAAGGTTAAGCTATTTATAAGGAGAATTAGGTTAATTGAACAAGTCTTGGAGAATTTTGTGGGAACGTGAGAAGTTGCAAGGTTACAGAGAAGAGGCAAAGGTTGGAAGCTATGGCAAAGCGAGGTTTAACCGGTAGAATAAAGTGGTCTCCAATCCAAGGTAAGAGTAGGTTTTTTGCTATATAATTGGGTATATGATAAATGACATGTGGGGCTGGTTATATGAAATTATCGTGTGTGATTCTATGTGAAAAGTTGTTGTTTTGTTGCTACTGCAATATTGTGTTTCCTGATAAATTGCATAAATTCAATTGATGGCTCTGTTTTTGGAGAATTATTATATGTTGATGTTGGTGTAATTATGGTATTATTATAATTATATATTGCGTTGGTTGGATTGAAATACCGCTAATTGAAGGAGTTATGGAGGAACACCGAAAATTGCAGAAAAACTGCGTTGAAGACAAAGTGTGACGGGCGGAACGGCAAGCTTGTGTGGAGCGGCACAAGTAATGTGAAGGGCCCTATTGATCGGTAGGGATGAAGGCACGGTGGGTGCCGATCGGCACCATGGTATGAAGGGGTGACGACCTCCAGGAATATATATATATATATATATATATATATATATATATATATATATATATATATATATATATATATATATATATATATATATATATATATATATATATATATATATATATATATATATATATATATATATATATATATATATATATATATATATATATATATGACTTAAGTGAACATTATAGTAGTGTTTTAATAATGAGTAGTGCCATCGGTGGATTAATATTAGTAGCAGAGTGGTTTAAACAAATGCAAGAGAATTGAGTAGGTGCAGTATTTTATTTTATTAATAATTTAATATAATTAGTAAAATAATTTAGTATCAGATTGGATTAAAGAAGTTGTAGAAATAAATTATAATGCTTTAGTCAAATGAATAGCAGGATGTATATGTATGAGTAATAAAATAATATGAATAGTATGAACTTGCAGTAGCAGTGTGGGTTTGGTAATAATAATACCGAGTAGAAATGCTAGTAATTTTAGCAGAGCTTGTGAAATAACAATACCAGGATGATCTTAATAATACTACAGAGTATAAATACTAGCAATTTTAGTAGAGGATTATTTTGCCGGATATAGTTGAATTGTCCGAATAATTACACAGAATGTTTGTAAAATATTACGGTTGAGACGGCGGATTGTATAAGTTGCTATAAGGTAGATACTAAGATGTGAATTAGTAACAGAAGGTTATTAGTAATAAAATAACAGTGGATAATTAATTAATTTGCAGGATTCAGTCGATTTGTCTCAATAATTATACAGAACTATTATTGTGGTTAATTATGAAGTTCCAGGTGGTGAATTTTGTTGCATTACCTCTAACTATTGGCAAGAATCAAATTGTAGGCTTGTTTCCAAAGTTGAATAGTTGTGGTTATGTTGTTGTTATTGTTGTTATGATGCCTCTATTTATTTGCAATATAAAGTTGTAGGCCTATGGCTAATGTTGAGATGTTATGTTGTTGTGATTCTCTCTGAATTATTAATGATAATGTGAAGTTGCAGAGAATTTTAGATGATGATGAATTACCTCTATTTACTGGTAATAATGGTGATGTGGGCTTATGCCTTGCGATGTATGATTATTGTTGTGAGTATGTGATAGCACATTCATTGAGTCACATACATTTGCATACTCTGTGATGGCCTGGATTAGTAAACTGTGAAGAAGGCTTATGCCTTGTTGATGCCTTTATTAATTGGCAGTTTCTAAGATGGGAGTTATGCTCTGTTTTTAAGATGGGAGTTCTGCTCTGTTTTTAAGATGGGAGTTCTGCTCCATTTTTAAATTGGGAGTTCTGCTCCAATGGTACCACATGCATGTGCATTTTAATTGAGTCGCATTTTATGTTGCATCCTGAGTTATGGTGAAGATAGATTTTTTATTGCGTTATGTTGTTGACTTGTTGTGACAGGTATCTTCTAAAAACTGTGAATTAATCATTATATCGTGTTGATGTTTTATTTAGATTAAAGTGGTTTGAAAGTTGTGAAGTGGTGATTTTTTATGAACTGATTCTGATATATTAATTATCATACATTAAATTATATAGTTCGATATCTCACCCCTTTTGTTTGAATGTTGCCATCTGTTGGTAACGTGCAGGTAATCAAGAAGAATAGTTGTTACCTTCTCAGCTCGAGTCGGTGTTATCGCTCTGATACGTAGCACTCGGGAGGATGAAAGCTTGATGTTTAGTTGTTGATTATTATTTCGGTTGTTGAATTTTTAAGTTGCTTACATGAAATAATTGTTGTCTTGAAGTTGTTTTAGTTGAATAAAAGATGTTAAGTGAATTGAAGTTGAGTATGTATATTTCGTTGCTTATCAATAAAAAGTAGTTTGATTTTAAAGAATAAATCAGGTGGTTATCAGTTTATCCGAATTAAGTGTTATGTATCTCTTTTATATGCCATTTAATGAAGTTTGATTTTAAGTCGAAAATGTAGCATCCTATATATGTTGAACTCTGATTTTCTTATTATCCGCCGGGTAGAAATAGGGTGTTACATTAGTGGTATCAGAGCAGGTCGGTCCGTCCGACCAAGTTGTCTAATGTTGTTTGTTCCTTAGTACGCGACAAGTGTGTGAAACACTGTCGATGCTTGCTTTTCTAATCGCTTGTTTACAGGAGTTAGTTTGAAGATAAGTGGGGGAGAAGCTTTGCTTCTCGGATATATTTTTATTGTAAGATGCTAGTTCAATATGTTGTTGATGGCGACAATGCGAGTATTGTTGAAGCTTTGTTGTTTCCCGAATCCGAATGTGACATGGATCCAAGATTCTGTTGTTAATCAAGTTTGAACGTCCTGCGGGAGGATGATCAGACATTGTTGAGGTTTACTTCTCGAAGGATGAGCAGAAATTTAACGGTTATTGATATACGAGTAGAGTGTGAATCCCTGATGTTTCTGAAGGTGATTGTTAAGTAACAAGGATAATTTTAGAAGATAGAATTTAGAAAGTTAAGATGTTTAAGCGCTACTGGTGGATTGTGAAGTTTTCGGTTTGAGTATCCCATGCATAAGATGTCTATGTTGGAACGGTGATAGAGTGACAGATTGTTGTAGACCTTGTCATGGGATCCTTGTGAGTGATTATAAAAGTTGTTGAAGTTATTGGAATGTTTTGAATCGCGAGTCAGAGTCGAAAATGCGAGGAGATGAGTAGGATTTCAATAATGGTAAGTGTCGGTACTAGTGCAAAGAAATTTTGTTATGATGTTATCGTAATATGTGTAATAGTATGTCGTTGCATGACGTCGGTGTTTGCATTTTCGGATAACTTTAGAAATTCATATCTTGTGTTCTGAGTATCAGATTGGTGTTTCGTTTGAACCTATGGGGAGATTGAAATATATTCTATCCTATGAAAGTGTTTTCAAATATGGTTGATGCATTCCCATATGGAGGAACTCTAAAGTCGTGTACGGAACTAGAGGCTTTTTGGGCATAAATGGTTATTATCGCAGTTGTTTGAGACGAGGTCAAGCATAATATGTTATTGGCGATTAAGTTGAGAAATGAGTTGTTTGGCATTGAAAAGGATAGTCGTTCATAATTTCAAGTATGGTATGTTGCATGTGAAGAAAGTTTTGTAGAACTAAAGAAAAGATTGATGATTGCTCCGATATTGGTTTTTCCTAATCCGAGTGAGTCATTTGTAGTGTATTATGAATGCGCATAAGATGGGACTTAGTGGTGTGCTAATTTTGAATAGACGAGTTATTTCTTGGCTTCTAGACGACTCATAGTTCTTGAGAGGAATTATCCTACGCGTGACTTAGAGTTAGCAGCAATGGTGTTTATGTTGAAGATTTGGAGACATTATCTTTTGGTTCTAGATTTGAAGTATTTAGAAACCATAAGAGTTTAAAGTATTTATTTTATCATAAGGAATTGAATATGAGACAACGAAGAGGGTTAGAGTTGTTCAAAGATTATAATGTCGGTTTAATTTATCATCCAGGTAAAGCTAATGTTGAGGCAGATGCTTTAAGCCAAAGGACTTTGCACCTGTTGGTAATGATGGTTAAAGGGTTGGGATTAATTGAACAGTCCAGAGATATGATTTTAGTTTGCAAGGTGGCACCGAATAGTGTTATGTTGGGGATGTTAAAGATTAACAATAATTTTCTGGACAGTATCAAAGAAGCTCAGAAGTTAGATGTGGAATTGGTACATTTGGTGGTTGGACTCGATTAGTCTGAGAATGATGATTTCAAGTTATATGCGCAAGGTGTGTTGAGATTCCGTAATCAAATTTGTATTCCTGATGATGCAGAGAGGAAGAAAGTAATTCTTGAGTTAGAGAATTCTTAACCTTCGATTAAGGCTAAGTGAGGGTAATGTGGATTGTGTAAAATGTTGAGCGTTTGTGTCTCATTAACAAGATCGACTGAGAGGGAAATTGTGGAAGTATTTGTAAAGCTCATTGGAAATTATTGGATTATGGTTATTTAGGTGACTTGAGTACAAGTTCTAAAGGAACACTATTATATTTTGGTAACCATGGTTTATACTCCAAGATGATTGTCGGCTATCCATTGACAAATTGAGGAATTGATCACCCTTAATCTCTTGTTAATAGTAGATGAGATCATGTTAGTTTGTATAGACTTATCTTGCTATCTTAATGATGAGTGAAGTTGTTAATGTTATATCATGAGGTAGTCGCTCACCAGTTTGTCTGAAGTAATAGAGGAATTGCTAGGAAAGAGTTGTGACGTATTAAACAATTCAAAGTAGTGGGTTTATATGCGAGCTAACATCGCAAAGTGAAAGACTGAGAATATCAAGTGAGCAATGGTTTTATGGTAGATGTTGAGGAAAGTCTAAAACTGGATGAGACTTGTAAAATGTATAGTTGGCAGAAACTTTAATGAGGACGGTGACTTTAGATGGATTATCATAATTGCGCAGCTGAAGCGTATGTGGCGTAATTGCTATGAGTATACGACTCTAAATGCTTGATTTGATAGATTGTTGATATAGAGATGTTGTTCCAGGGAACTATGTTTGCTAGTAAATATTTGTGGATTTTATAAGAAGATTGTTGTGGATTGTTGGTTGATGGTGGGCTATGGGTATGCTTGCCGAGTTATATAGTTAAGTTGATGTTGTAATGATTTTATTATCGTTATTGAGATGTTATTGTTGATTTCCGTAAGTAAGGAATGATACTCCATAATGTGATGAATTTGATTATGTTGGTTGTGTTGATGTCACTATAGGAGTGATACGACAATATGAACAGATTTGTTGATATTTTGTTGATAATTGACTTACGGGAATGAAACTGTGTATGTGTTTTGATGTTGAAAAAGTTGTTAAGATGATATTGCGATGATGTATATCCAAGTATAAGTGTGTTATAGTTGTTGCTACTTTAAATGTTGATATGTCAGATTATGGTGGAGTAGTTGAGATGCTAGTACCGATCATGTCGTGAAGTCTTGAATGATTGGCATGTGTATAATCGATTTGAATCGTGCTGAGTTAGTGAGTTATCAGGAAAGTAGTGGTCGAAGTGTTGCCAAACGCAACTTGGAAATCAACGACTTGGATGCGAAGTTCGTGCTAAGAATGGTTGTATAGAATAGATTTTCGAGTAAGAAAATATTCTAAGTGGGGGAGAGTTGTAACACCCGTTAATTTAATTAATTATTTAATTAAATTAATTATGGATTAATGGTTGAAATGTTGTTGAAATTGTTGAAGTTGCGAAATATCGAGAAATATTGATTTAAGTTGCTAAGTTGTTATTTGGTTGATATTTAATTGATTGGTTGATTAATATTAGTAATAATATTAATATAGATGTTAGAATAATATGAGGTTATTAGTTGGGCTCATTATTTGGTTGTATGTAGTAAAGGTTGGGGTGTGAAAGTTAGGCCCAATAAGAATATTAATAATTATAAGGTTAAGTTATTTATAAGAGGTTTATTGAACAAGTCTTGGAGAATTTTGTGGGAACGTGAGAAGTTGCAAGGTTATAGAGAAGAGGCAAAGGTTGGAAGCTATGGCAAAGCGAGGTTTAACCGGTAGAATAGAGTGGTCTCCAATCCAAGGTAAGGGTGGGGTTCTTTCTCTATAATGTGGTATATGATAAATGATATGTGGGGCTGGTTATATGAAATTATCGTGTGTGATTCTATGTGAAAAGTTGTTGTTTTGTTGCTACTGCAATGTTGTGTTTGCTGATAAATTGCACAAGTTCAATTGATGACTCTATTTTTGGAGAATTATTATATGTTGATGTTGGTGTAATTATGGTATTATTATAATTATATATTGCGTTGGTTGGATTGAAATACTGCTAATTGAAGGAATTATGGAGGAACACGGAAAATTGCAGAAAAACTGCGTTAAAGACAAACTGTGACGTGCGGCACGGCAAGCTTGTGCCGAGCGACACAGGTAATGGGAAGGGCCCTACCGATTAGCAAGGATGATGGCAAGATGGATGCCGATCGGCACCATAGTATGAAGGGGGTGACGATCGCCAGGCATATATATATATATATATATATATATATATATATATATATATATATATATATATATATATATATATATATATATATATATATATATATATATCACTTAAGTGAACATTACAGTAGTGTATTAATAATGAGTAGTACCATTGGTGGATTAATATTAGTAGCAGAGTGGTTTAAATAAGTGCAAGAGAATTTACTAGGTGCGGTATCTTATTTCATTAATAAGTTAACATAATTAGTAAAATAATTTAGTATCAGAGTGGATTACAGAAGTTGCAGGAATAAATTGTAATGCTTTAGTCAAATGAATAGCACGATGTATATGTATGAGTAATGAAATAATAGGAATAGTATGAACTAGCAGTAGCAGTGTGGGTTTTGTAATAACAATACCGAGTAGAAATGCTAGTAATTTTAGCAGAGCTTGTGAAATAACAGTACCAGGATGGTCTTAATAATACTACAGAATATAAATACTAGCAATTTTAGTAGTGGATTATTTAGCCGGATATAGTTGAATTGTCTGAATAATTACGCGGAATGTTTGTAAAATATTATGGTTGAGGCAGTGGGTTGTATAAGTTGCTGTAAGGTAGAGACTAAGATGTGAATTAGTAACAGAAGGTTATTAGTAATAAAATAACAGTGGAGAATTAATTAATTCGCAAGATTCAGTCGATTTGTCTGTATAATTATACAGAACAATTGTTGTGGTTAATTATGAAGTTGCAGGTGGTGAATTTTGTTTCATTGCCTCAAACTATTTGCAAGAATCAAATTTTAGGCTTGTATCCAAAGTTGAATAGTTGTGGTTATGTTGTTGTTATTATTTGTTGCTGTTGTTATTATGTTGCCTCTATTTTTTGGCAATATAAAGTTGTAGCCCTATCGATAATGTTGAGATGCTATGTTGTTGTGATTGTCTCTGTGAATTCTTGTTGATAATGTGAAGTTGAAGAGAATTTTAGATGATGATGAATTACCTCTATTTACTGGTAATAATGGTGATGTAGGTTTATGCCTTGCGATGAATTATGATTGTTGTGAGTATGTGATAGCATATTCATTTAGTCACATACATTTGCATACTCTGTGATGGTCTGGATTGGAAAACTGTGAAGAAGGCTTATTCCTTGTTGATGCCTCTATTAATTGGTAGCTTTTAAGATGGGAGTTATGCTCCGTTTTTAAGATGGAAGTTCTGGTCCGTTTTTAAGATGGGAGTTTTGCTCCGTTTTTAAGTTGGGAGTTCTGCTTCAATGGTACCACATGCATGTGCATTGTAATTGAGTCGCATTTAATGTTGCATATTGAGTTGTGGTGAAGATAGATTTGTTGTTGCTTTATGTTGTTGACTTGTTGTGACAGGTATCATATAAAAATTGTGAATTAGTCGTTATGTTGTGTTGATGTTTTGTTGAGATTAAAGTTGTTTGAAAGTCGTGAAGTGGTAATTTTATATGAATTGATTATGATATATTAATTATCATACATTCAATTATATAGTTCGATATCTCAGCCCTTTTGTTTGAATGTTTCCCTCTGTTTGTAATGTGCAGGTAATCAAGAAGAATAGTTGTTACCTTCGTCAGTTCGAGTCGGTGTTGTCGCTCTGATACGTAGCATTCGGAGGGATGAACGCTTGATGTTTATTTGTTGATTATTATTTCAGTTATTGAATTTTTAAGTTGATTACATGAAATAATTGTTGTCTTAAAGTTGTTTTAGTTGAATAAAAGACGTTAAGTGAATTGAAGTTGAGTATGTAGATTTCGCTGCTTATCAATAAAAAGTAGTTTGATTATAAAGAATAAATCAGGTGGTTATCGGTTCATCCGGATTAAGTGTTACATATCTGTTTTATATGATATTAAATGAAGTATGATTTTAAGTCAAAAATGTAGCATCCTATATATGTTGAACTCTGATTTTTCTTATTATCCGTCGGGTAGAAATGGGGTGTTACAACCCTCTCTTACATCCTCTTACAGACGGATACCCATGCCTACCATTTCAGTAAAGTCACTTGGTGCACTCGCTGCCATCCTCTCATTGTAGAAAGCACCCAGAGTCTTCAGGAAAATCTTAGTCATCTCCTTTTCTTCCATTGGAGGAATCACTTGGGCGGCTACCTCACGCTATCTCTGTGCATATTCTTTAAATGATTCTCTGTCTTTCTGGACTATGGCTCTGAGTTGATCACAGTCAGATGCCATGTCCACATTGTATTTGTATTGTCTGATAAATGCTTCTCCCAAGTCGTTGAAAGTATGAATATTGGCATTTTCCAAACTCATGTACCACTTCAACGTAGCATCAGTCAAACTATCCTGAAAAAAGTGAATCAGCAGACACTGATCACCAATGTGGGTAGACATTCTTATTACATACATCATAAGATAATAATGAGGACAAGTGTTGCCCTTGTACTTCTCGAATTCTGGAACTTTAAACTTTGCAGGTATCTTGACATTCGGGACTAAGCATAAATCATTCACATTCTGCCCAAACAATTCCTTTCCTCTGAGGGCCTTCATTTCCCTCTGCATCTTGTTAAACTGGTCCTGAAAATCATCCATTCGATCATAGAGACCCAAGCCTTCACTTGGTGGAAGAAAAGGACAATAAGCTTCGTCATTAACAAAAGGCACAACATTCATCGAAGGAGGTGCAGCAGGAGTAACATGCACCACAGGAGCTGCGAGAGTAACAGTAGTCTAAACAACTGGAATAACTTGAGGACCAAGATTAAAACCTTCAGGCATAAAGTTCTCTGGTATTCCCCATTGATAACTTTGAGGCATGCGATTCTGAAAAACAGTTTGAGTAGCAGACACAGGAACAGCCAGAGCTTCAGTAGTAACCATTGTTTGTTGAGGTTGAGCAATCGATGGTTGATTCTGAGAAGCCACCAAAGATTCCATGAGTGTAGTAAGATTTTCCATACCGGCCTTCAGAGAAGAAACCTCGTTGCACAACTCGTGACTCTCTTGTTCTAAGTTATCTGTCTTCCTTCTGAAATTAGCCTGAGTTATGTAGTGGTGAGACAGCTTGCTGAACAAAGTGAAGAAGCTCAGTAAGACACCTGGATATGCATAACAAATGTAAGAAATGTGTGCAATATGATGCATGATATGCAATGAACATGATTTATTTTATTATTAATATATCAAGTGACTTAAAGATTTATAGACAATATTGCAAATATCAAATTAATAACACATTTGAAATACTGAAATTTTTTATTATAATAACTTCAAAATGGATTACAAGTTTCAATAATCTCAAGTACAAGATGAAAAAAAGTCTAAAACCCTAAGAAGCAAAGTTGATGGAGATCACTGTACACGTTAACGCTTCCCTGTAAGTCTGGCAATCTGAGCCTTCAACCTCTGGTTTTCTTCCACATATCTGGTGGCGACCCCTTCCAATCACCTGAATCGGGAAGTGAGCAACTAGAATCTAACTGAGGCTTAGGGGAAAATAAACCCCCTTGCCTCTCCATGGTCTCTACAGCCCAACACTCAAGAATCTCAATCAAGTTGTCTTTCTCCTTCAGGTCTGCTCTGTAGGAAATCTCTAAAGTTTGGCACTTATTCTTCCAAGCATCCTTTTCCTGTTGCATCCTGACTAAAGCAAGTTGTAGCTCTTCCACATCATCCAATAATGGAGGAATGGTCTTCACAAACAAATCAGGCATAGGTGCTTCCCGAGAATACGACATCTTTAACTGAATAGCTCTCGCTTGTACCCACTGAAGATAAGGATCCAAAGAAACATCCCCTCTAGGTCCCAAGTATTTCCTACTCTTCCTGTGAATATGACACCAGGCCTTTGCAATCTACTCCCTAGATTCCTTATGGTCTTCTCCCTCTTTCAAGAAGAAACCACTCAAATGAATACTGTTTGGTTTATCCCTCATCGGATATCCAAGTTGTCGTCGTGCAAGAACATGATTGTAGTTAATTCCTCCTTTTATACCAAGAAGAGGTACATTGGGGAAACCACCACAACTATCGACAATATCTACATCATGGTAATCTTTATGATACCAAACAATATCTTAGTGAGTAGTGCCATTATCTTAGGAGCCCAACAAGGTTCTTTCCTGACATCCCAGAATGCATCAGACAGAGGCAAATGAGAAGTAAACCACTGGTACAACAGAGGCGTGCAACAGATGATAATACCTCCATGATAAGAATCCCGAAGATGGATAGAGTAATAAGTATCACCCAAAAATGTAGGAACTGGGTTCCCTATCATGAAGATTTTGAGAGCATTAATGTCAACAAATTTGTCTACATTAGGAAATAAGAACAACACGTAAGTAAGTAGAGCAAAAATGGCCTCAAAAGCTACTGTACTTTTCATCCTGGGAAAGTAACGAGCTTTCTCTAATAAGAACTGAGATGGTAATCATCTAATCCCTCCTTTAGTAGTCATGTGGGCTTCAACCTCAAACTTCTCCAAATGGATCAAATCAGTAATCTCATGTGGTTTAGGCTCACCCTCCAAACTAGTAAAAGGTAAATGATCGGTAATAGGTAGACCCGGCAGATAAGAATACTCCTCTAGTGTAGGCATCAACTGATAGTCAGGGAAAGTAAAGCAATGATGTCAGATCATAGAACTGAACCAAGGTCGAGAGAATACTCTCCTTCATCCTAAGCTTCATGAGAGAAATGATGGACCCATACTTCCTCCGAAAATCTGCAGAACACTCAATCTCCGGAATTAGACTCATCAATCTTAGGATCTTTGAAACTGTATTTTCCGGTATTTCTTTTTCCAGAATCCATAGTCAAAAAGTACCTGAGATATTCACAAATGGTCAATTTTTAAGTCCCTTGAAATAAATTTCTTCAAAAGATGCTTATGAGTGCATGGACGCATGATGCAACAATCACACACAACATCACAAACATAGGGTTCATAGGTTCAACATCACGAGAATGAGGTCGAAGGTACTACCCATAAGGTATTGGTCTAAAAGTTATCACCTGCCGAACTAGGTTCTAGAGGTTCCCAGAGTCTACATCATTCCTTCGAATATTACCAACTTCGCGTGACAACTATTTCCGAATTACTCCGTCATAGCTTTCGCACTACACCTAAAAGGCCAAGATGGGTTAGGTATTCTACGGTCCTCAGTTTCAGAAGGCTCTCAAGTCGAAAGCAGCACGTCTTCCCAATTACTCAGTAAACAAAACTACATTCAAATGGGCCTCCACTGAGTGGGGGATCTCATGCCTCCTTTTTTTGGATTACTCCCTCAAAGTTAACATGATTATACCATCTGTCATATCTTAAAGTTTGCCCAAGTCCGGGTATAGGACTCATGAGAAATCACCAAGCACCCTGAAAACTAGGAAAATCCAGACAAACATATATACAATCATATAATATATAAACAACAATAACACATATACAGATATAAACAAAGATAGGTTTAACCCACTGAGGGATGGATCAGCAAGAGGTCAATCTTTCCCCAGTGAAGTCTCCATTTTTTCTATAGCGATAGAAATGTTTAAGACTAAGCCATTGGATTGACTAGACTTGTACATATCAAAATATAAATAGCCACCGCGCCTTATTATTTCCAAAGGAATGGGAAAAGAGAGAATAACCAAAAAGAGGGGGAAACATTCAAGGTAAGGGGGTTGGTTATACAAAGGGAAGGTATTAGCACCTTAAACATCTATGGTACTCCACATGAACCTCTTTGTAAAATCTATATATTTTGGGTATAAAATGTTGTATAAAAATAGATGGTGGAGGTGAGAAAAGAAATATTTTTTTATGATTTTTGATCCCTCCGCGGTTGCAAACCTTTAGTTCCTATGTACCACCTTTCGTGCAATAGGGGATCAGAGTACATGTAGTTCACCTTTAAAAATTTTAAAACACAAGCGTGTTGGTTAATTTATGAGATAAGACATCATCGTCATTGTCCGTGTGGAAAACATACTTACTACTCACAATTATGAGAAAGGAGAATTTGCATCATCTCAAAGTGGATGATATGGCTTGGATTTTAAAATCAACAATGCCTCACTCAACACCCAAGTGGAAAATATCTTACTTCACTACATATTATAGAAGTATAGTCGTTTACATCACTACAAGGATTGACAAGAGTCCAATCTTTTGAGAATTTTTTTAAAGATAAGAGCCAAAATGGAAAGTTGGTTTTAATGAGATTGGTTGAATTTTAGTCTTCTCAAAAAATGTTAAGGTATTATTAAGTTGATTGAAGTTTGTAAGAAAGTGTTTTGAAAATGCATGGACCTAAGTCCAAGTTTATTATGAAAGTGGTTCAAGTTTAGAAACAAGAAGAGTTTTCAAAATGAGGGAGAAGATTTTTGAAATTAAAGAAGATGGGAGGAGATGAAGGGACTATCCTAAAGCATAAGGTAAAAGCTAAGGAGAACAACCATCTAACCAACAAGAAGCCAACATTTGACATTATGAGTCAAGATAGAATTCCCGTTCTTTGGATTGAAACTAAGCAAGCAAAGATACTATACCTTTGAGAAGACTAAACTTCAAATGTATTAAGTATTCACAAAAATTGGGCAGAGTAACGACTGCATACAGATGAATTCCAGATTACAGACAAAGTATGTAACGACAATAGCTTGTACATAGAACAAATAAACAACACAATGTCTTGAGGTAAACCTCAAGAACTCTAGATAAAATATCAAATAAGTTCACAAGGTCTCCACCATATGATCAAGGTCTCTAATCCTAAGTCCAAGAAGTCCAATACTCCATCATGCCAAGGATAGTAACCAAATAGTCCAAGTATCATTAATGTTTTTTATGGTTTAAGTTGATTATTAAGTATCTTCAAAAGAAAAGAAAAGCTCAAGTGAGCAAAATATAAATGACATAAAAGTAAATGCTCAAGTGAGCAAATATGAAAATAGCATGAAATGTAAATGCTAAAGTAAATGGTACATAAAGTAAAAGCATAAAATAAAAGCATAAAATAAAGTCAATTGTTAGAAGTTACTGGTTAGTTGGATGACCATCTTAAAACTTGAATTTGGAACTCATCAGAGGATTGGTAGAACCAAAGCCTCTCAACTAAAAGTTGCATTTGCTTTTTGTCAAGTATATCATCCATTTAAGAATCCTCAAGGCAACGTTTAATGATCAATGATGTTTAAGTGATCCGCGTAGACCAAAATTGATGATGATCCATTGGAGGATTGGTAGAACCAAAGCCTCCTAACAATGAATATAAAGGTTATTGGATAAAAGGGTTCACATTAACATACTTGGGCTTTCAAACATAGGTTTGGGCCACGAATGATCATTTTCTCAAATCGGGACAAAATTTAGCGCTACATTAAGCAATCGTAAGTGGACTTATGTAGAAGTCATACCTATTTTTAGGTCGGTCAATAGAAATATATGTACTTCATGTTTGGATAAATGATATGGAGATAATTATCCCCTAACATATAGTACAATATGAAAGGGGGATAAGATGAAGAGGGAAGGGATTAGAGTTTTAAATATCATCAACATCATTCGCCCATTTTAGTGGATTTGGTTTATCAACCTATCAACACCCAAGGCTCAATGAGGTTGAAGAATTTGTCTTCAAATAAGCCTCAAGTCAGCATCACATTCTATTTCATGAATTAAACAAGAATCATGTACAAAAGTTTTCAATTATAAGCATTAATCAAAGGTAAGACCCTAAATGCAATCCTAAGTTAAAAATAGATTAAAAAAGGAAAATAAATTGAAAAATTATGAAATTAAAACCCTAACTTCCTAAAGTTCCACAAAAGTTAGAAATAAAATTTAGAGTCCCTGGATTGAGGTGGAAATTTGCCTTAAAAATGCAAACTTTGAATCTAGCAAGCAAAAGGCTTAAACTAGATGGTTTTGGGAAATAATTTGTGAAAAATATGAGATCACATTGTAAAATTCTAGAAAAATGATTTTTATGACCTTAACTTGTTCAAACACTCTAAACAACTTCATCTCTGATTTTATAGGCATGGGAAGTTAGAACTTTTAATCAATCAATGTGCATGATCAAACAAATGCCCTAAAAAAGGAAATTAAATTCAAAATTAATCAATTAGATCTAAAGTTAAAATAAATTTGATGTAAAATAACCTAAATGTCAACAAAACTCTAAGGATCAGCAAGTATATTTTTCTTGAATTTTACCTCAAAAGGAAAAAAGAAATTGAAACTATTTACAAAATTCAACAAAAATGATACAAATAAAAGATGATATGTCCAAATCATTTTAATGAGTAATCCCAAAGTTTATATAAAATAAGACAAAAAATATTTTCAAGTAATAAACTCAGATAAGGAGCCAAAAATATTTTTTTGTGATTTTTTGATTTAATAGAAATAGGAATATAAAATTCAAGATTTAAAAGCATATTAAAAACCCTAATTATCTACATGAATTTATTTAATCAAGAAAAATGATTAAAAAATGAAATAAAAATCAAAACATGAAAATATATTGAAAAAGTGGTCTAAAATATTTTTATCATAATTTTTGAATTGAAGAAAATATTAAAAGAAAATATGACAAAAAAATTAAAAAATAAAATAAAATTCAAAGGCTATTATACCTGTTATTTGAAAAATGCACTGTAAAATGCATGAAGAACATGTTCAATCAGGGACTGCCACGCATTCATCCCTACCAACATCCACAATATCCAGTTTTTTCAGTTTTGGAACGCTACTTTCATGTCACGATATCTCATTCATCTCTTGATGAAATTCAAAAATTCAAACATCAACATTCAAGATCAAAGTACGCTAATCACGATAGTACCAATTTTTTTACGAAATGATGCCTTGATGATAGAGAAAAACGTGTGTGAAGGATGATGCATGAACACGGTTTGTCTTGAGCAATTCATCAAATAGATTTGTGATTTAGTTTTATCCTTCGATTCTCCATCAAATCACTCGATCCAAAGACCAAAATTGACCACAAAAATTCTATGAACATGAATATGCCATTGGATATTTCAACAAGTTCATGGATCAAATAAAAAATGCAAGGCTGTAATTAAGGAAAAAAGATAGAGTATATACCTTGAAACGAAATTGATGGTGTTTGGGCTCAAATAAAGAGCAATCAACGTGAGAGAAGCTTGAATGTTTAGAGATGATGAGTGTGATACGGTGGGAGAGAACTGACTGTTTTTGGAATGATGGTTTGTGTTTTGTGTTTGTTTTTGCAAAATGTCGCGGTAAGCAAGAGTCGCCACCGTCTTTTATTTTATCCAACAAGGAAAGGAAAAAAGCACAGAAAAATTCCTTTTTTGAGATGTTTCTCGGGTCTGGGGGGTAGATTATAGAAAGGGAAGGTGTTAGCACCCTTTCTATCTGTGGTTATCCACGGGCTCTTAGGTACTTGCTCAGAGTGTTTTCAAAATTGTTTTTCTTTGTGTTTGTGGGTTTGAAAGAAGTTTTTGTTTGAAAAGGTGTAGGTGAAAAGTTTTTGTTTTTTGAAAGAGCAAGTACTTAAGAACCATCTACCTACTCGAAAAAGGAATCAATATGTGCTAATGTCCTTTAGACAGGGCTATCCCACTATGAATGAGTAGGTAGCCTCGTCGTTGGAGTTTTAAGGGTCAATTCGATTAAGGGACGTGCCGTCACTAAAGCAATGTTAGGACACCTTAGCGGTAACCCTAATGTCTTAGATCATTTTTCCGAGGCAAACATTTCGAGGCAACTATGATCTTTGGAGAAGAGGGCGACCTCTAAAACTTCCTATACTCAATGACCACGTTCGAAGGCAACCAAGTGAGGTGTACCCTAAGAGTGCGCATGTGCGAGTGTGTTGTTTTCAGTTTATTTGTCTTTGTACATGTTAATGGTTATCTATGTTGATTTTAGGTTCAAACATTTGATCTTGTCATGCATTCCCTATTACCAAACATCTAACAGTTTATAAGTTGCGGAAATTAAATTGCGGAAATTAAACTAACTATTACAAGGCGTCGGGTATTTACATCGCCAAAAGCAACCCTTGAAATTAAAATGCGGAAAATAAATAAAGCGGTAAAAATAGTCCTAGTTAAGCTATTACATTCTGGAAACAGATACAATATTAAAATAAAATGGATCGCATGCGAGAAATTAAATCGGACGCAAGTTTTTTAGGGTTTTGACCCTTTTTATTAAAGAAAGGATTTTTTGGTTTGTTTTTGAATTAAAAAGAAATTGAACTAAGTTAATTATTAAATTAATAAACTAATTAATTAATTAATAAAAAATAATATTTTTTGGATTTTTTTGGTATTTAAAAAAATAGAAATAAATTTGATCAAAGTTAATAAAAACCTAATTGTCTAAGTTAATTTTAATTATTGCAAAAAGATATTAAAGTTATTCCTAATTAAACTAAATTAATTAAATTAATATTATTAACAAAAATAAAAAGGCTGAAATTTAATTTTAATAAATAAAATATTTTTGGTTTTTAATTTTATTAAGAAAAAGTTTTGATTGGTTAGTTAATCATGAAAAATAATTAAACAAATAATTAAATGAAATAAATAAAAGAATGAAATAAAAAAAACTCAGGGGGGTTTTGGGCCCAATTTGGAGGCATGTTCAGCAATTTTGTGGCCCAATAGGCGCTGGCCTTGCTGACTTTTCTGATTCTCCACGCGCCCTTTGACTTGATTCCACCATAGGCCTTCATTCTGGATCACCAGATCTGGCCTGGGGCCATCTGGATAGTGATTAAGTGAGAGACCATGGTATTCTACGCGCTTGGAGTTGTACTGGAATTCCTGAAGAAAAATAATACTAAGCATATGGGGGGACCTGGGATTCGAACCCAGGTCCTATTGATCATTGGACAACGCCCTTGCCACTGCACCACTACTTCTTAATTGTTAATAAGATACAAACTAAATATAATATACAAAAACACGTCATTATGCCAGAATAAAAAAATAAAGCGCGAAAATTTGAACGGAGCAACCAGATGGGGACACGTTGTCGTCCCTGTCCTCAGGTTTGCACAGAAATTACCTGCGGATTTAAATCCGCAGCAAAAGGCGTAGGTCAATTCAAAAATCCATCTCAGGCCATATAAACTCAATCCAAGGCCATGGTTGTACTCGCCTCTTCATTCTGGTCTCAACCATGCCCATTAATAGGTCTAATTTTGCCTGTAACAAAAACCCCTAAAAACAACCTAGGAAACCCTACAATGGCGTTTTGGATTATAGAGCAGATAAATGCAATCAAATAATATGGAAAGCTTGGAAATTGTCTAGTGATTGCAAATATGCCATTAGTTTCTTGTGATGATGCATAGATTTTGAAACACGAAAGCAAATTCAGAGGGAGGTCGCGTATCACTTACAGTGCATTTGAGAGGGTGAGAGAGCTTGCTAGGGGTTGCAGGAGGTTGAGGAGACACCCAGCAATGGATTGGTGTTGAGATTTGCTTCTGAATTGGCCTCCAAGATCGATTTCAGTTTTGCACTTTTCCACCTTTTTTCAAGTTTTGATTTGGTGTTTATGCAGCCTCCAGCCCTTGAATTCGTGTCCTTTCACTTGTATATGTATGCTGCATTGTATTAGGTTAACAATTTGGTCTTGAATCTTTGCACATTGATGTCTTGAGATTTGATTTGATTCACCATTGATAACTTTCCAATCTTGCCAAAAATCCACTCTTTTTGCACATGGAATGTATGATACGAATTTGATTCACTTGATGATGATGATTCAATCCTGAAATAGCCAAAAAGAGATCAAATAATCAATGTTTGGATTTTATTTGATTTAAATTGATTAAAAATGAAATAATTCATTAAAAAATCAAATTAAATAATAAAATTGATAAATGGTCATAACGCTGAAGCTAGGACACGTGTGTAGTGTGAAAAGATCAAATCAAGTGGAAAAGAATGGGCCCTTTGACAAAATTTGAAGTTTTGGGGATAGTTGACTTTTGGCAATTTTGCAAAAATGCCCAACTTCAACAATGCATAACTTCTTCAATTTTGCACTTTTAGAAGTGTTCTTGGACTATTTAGAAAGCTTGAGATGTCCCCTAACCAACCCTTTTAGTCTCATCGCATTTTGATATTACATGCTCAAATTATAAGCTTTGGAAAAAAAGGTGTTTTTGTTGACTTTCAAAAATGACCTATAATGTCCAAATTTATAACTTCTTGTGAGTGCATTTCTTGATCTTTGGGTATGAAGATGGATTGTAGGAAATTGAATCCTCTTAAACATGAGCTTTGGATGGGTCATTTATCATAAAGTATGAGAAAATTATGCTTGGTCAAAGTTGAGTTGACTTTTCCTACAAAACCCTAATTTAGCAACTTTTGAGTTTTGATGAATTTTAAGCAATCCTTGATGAATCATGATCAACCCTTGATCAAATGATGAAATATCCTTCAAAATGAGAATGTTTACAAAAAATCTTGAAGTTTGACTGTATTTGGATCACAGTTGACTTTTGCCCTAGCATAGTCGATTTTTGGACCTTTTGAGCATTTGACTGAGCAAACTTCCTCTGCAAGGCTTGAAACTTGGCATGGATGATCTTGAGAGCATATTAGTACATTTGGGAGAACTTGAGGTCATTTGTATGCAAGGACCTTGATGCAACACAAAACCCTAATTTGAGGTTGACTTCCTTAGGAGATAGCTTGATTGTCCAACTCTTGAGCAATCTTGAACCACTTGGAGATTTTTCTTGTAATGTTTTGAGAAATATGGGAGGGAAAATTTTGAGGTACAACAATGAGTAGAGAGATATACTAAGAAGATTGCTTGGATATGGAAGAAGCTTGCTTAACAATGGTGGAAATGAAGCTTGAAACTTAAAGAGAGATAAGAGAGCTTCGTGAGAGAGAGAGAGAGAGATGATAGCTTGCTTCATATTTTTTTCTTCCAAACCTTTGCTTGTTGAATCACTTGGCTTTATATAGAGTGAAGAAACAGAGAGTGGTGGAAAATAAGAAATGAGGAATGAGAGAGAAAAATGAGAAATATAAGGGTTGTGTGTTTCATGTTTTTGAGAGTGAAAAGTTGTGCGTTTTGGATAAGTGAGGCATGCTGGGGGCGTGAGCTGGCTAATGGAAATTGGTTGGCACAAAATAAATCCATGCATGTCCATGCAATTTTTCTATTTCATGAACGTATCTTTGCTCCCTTATATCTCTCTCTATGGTGCATGAAACATGACAAGGTTTGAATAAAAAATGGAGAGGGCATTTCATACTCCAACTTTCATGTTCAAATTTTTTCAAAATAAAGCTTGAATCAATGAGATATTTGGCCATGAACACATGCTTACAAACTGCTTGGTGAAATGCATTGCTTGACTGGGCATCCTGCACACGCGTGAGGCCTTGTGCTGGGCAATAAATCAGCATGCATGGTTCCTTCTTATCACAATTATATCTTAAAATGTAGGAAGAATTTGGAGAAACTTTTTGAAGCAAAGTTGTTCTTCACATTTAGGGCTTGATCTTTTATGTTGGACATTTTTCAAAATAATGAATATTTCACATAGAAAAGTGATGATGAATGCGCACCCACAACATGTTTGATGGACTGCCTTGCCTAGTGTTACACCCAAAAAATTTCCCTCCCATTATATTAAGGACATGCTTATTAAGATCCTCAATTGTTCAAGGTTGACTAAGAATTGACTAGACAAATTCTCCTTCTAAGCAATGGACTTCCATCTAAGGTTTCATTTCTCACAAAGACTTTTGGTTTGTAAGGGCTTCAAATGATTTTCATGCCACCCCATATGACTCAGCATAATGGCACAGCTGAAAGAAAGAAAAAGTGTGCATGACAAAGTGTAGGTCGAAGGCTGAAAATATGCCTAAGAGCTTTTGGGTCGAAGCAGCTTCGACAGCAATATGCAAGCTAATTTGAAGGATCGAAGGAACGCTAATTCGAAGGAAAATGTGAGGAAGCTAATTTGAAGTCTTCGATTGGAGCTTCAAAAGGTTCGTTTTCGAACCACTAAAATATAAGCTATTCAAAATATCCAAGGAAGGCTGGATCGAAAGAAGGCGCGTGAGGAGGCTTTTTCTAAAGTCTTCGATTGGAATATCTAGTAAAGGCATCGAAGTGTGTTATTTTCGAATCATGGAAATATAAGTTATTCGAAGCACTACAAGTAAAAACCTTTCAATTGACACGTTGTTCGAATGGGCATTTTGAAAAGAAGAACATTTTGGGGATCAAAAAGCTTTTATTTTATCTAAAGAAACATGTGAAAGGCTAATGATTCGAAGGACATGCAGCCTTCAAATATGGCGTGATAGAAGGACAGCTAGAAACGAGTCAGCCAGATATGAGTCATCTTGTAGTTTTAGGATCAATATGCCTCAGGCATGTTCCTGAACATACAAGGGAGTTGGGTGATCGAAGGTGCTCATAGGTTATCCTTTGATTGGTGCATTACAAGATGTATTCACCAACCGAATATGAACTAAGGATCAATAAGGATGGCTTTGTAAACAAAAAAACAAAAGTAAGGATTGAAGTCAAAATTGTGTTCGAAGGAGGTGAACAGAAGGAAACTCCAAGAAAGGGAAATCGAATAGAATAAGAATTGAGTTTGACTAGGAGAATTTTCCAAGTCAAACAACCAATGTATATGGACTCAATCGAACGAGCCATGAGGATGAAATCGTGAGCAAATCAAATTGAAGCCCAGAGCCATTGAAAGGAGCAATTCAGAGCCAATCAAAGAACAAGGCTTGAGGGCATTCGAAGGAGTCAAGATGAGAAACCTGTCCAGGTTCATTCAAAACCCAAAAGGGTAGAAAATCATCAAAAAAGGTAACCTTCCAGGATTTTGATTCTGCCTTCAAAGCCTGGTTAATGGTTGATTCTTGCCATTTCCATTCACCACTGCCCCCTATAAATATAGAGTTAAAAGCGCAAGCAAACCCCAGACACAGAAACGTTTCCACCAGACACATAAACATTGCCACCAGAGACAGAAGCACTTTGCCAGACAGAAATATTTTTCCATACACACACGCATTATCCAGACGAAAACAATACCCACAGAAAACCACACCAACTTTTCTCTAAATTTCAACAAAGTGGTTCCATACTCAAAACTGCAGATCAAAGTATACTGGCCATAAGTATAAATTTTGAAATTCAATCTCTTAATTCAAGCTTTTTTTTGTTCTAACGTGTTTGTGTGTGTTACAGTCCTCACATGCGAATATTGGCATCAGGATAAAAATATGCCATTTGTTTGGGCATTTGAAATTGTTCCATTCGGCCATGGCATATTATTGTTTTATTCAAATATATTTCTGACTGGGTTTAAAATATGTTATTGTATTGTTCTTTGTACTAACAATTGAAGCAGGTGTTTGGGTGGTGAAGAAGCACAGGATGGGCTAGAGGACCTGGGTTCGATCCCAGGCTTCAGCCTTTCTATTTTTCTCATGGTATATTGACAGATCTGGCACTTCAAGTCCAAATATGTGCACCATGCACTCTACCATCAGCAACATCAGATCCATACAACATGGATCTAGTGCCTCCAGCATGCAGTCTCCACCACGGACTCTCCAGATAAATTCTCACCAGATCCTAACGCACCCTGGGCCAGCTTAATTGGGCCTGACCAATTTCAAACATTGCACCCCCTTTATTATTTTTTTAACAGACTCGTTTGCGTTTTCCTCTTCTACTATTTTAGTTTGTTTTGTTTATTTGTTTCATATTTTATTTTCAAGATTTAATTTTCTTTTAATAAATAAATAAAATCACAAAAAAATATTAGGTTAGTATTTTTATTAATTAAGCTAATTTTCTAAATAAAATAATTAATTACTTTAACATTTTGTTTAATTTAAAATCAATAGACTTAAGATTCTAATCAATTTTAGTTCTATTTCTCAAAAATACCAAAAAATCATTTTTCTTAATACTTAGGGTTTCAGGAGTTTTTTTTCTTATCATTTTTCTATTTATTTTCCATTTAAATTCTAGAAAGAATGTATAGGTTGCATGGGAAATTTTGTAATAGTTTAGTTTATTTTTCCGTATTTTTCTATTATGTAACTGTCTAGAGGATGTAATAGCGTAGGATTTAATTTCCACACTTTATATTTCCTGTACATATATTAAATATTTAGATGTATACTAATAGGATTGTATGGCAAGAGATCAAAAATCAAACATTAGAAAAGCCTAACATCAAGATAAATAATTGAAACACAATACAATTGCACATGCGCACCTTTAGGGTACTCCCACTTTGGTTGCCTTCGGAAAATAGTCACAACTCTTAAAATGTGAGAGATTTTAGTGGCTACCCTCCAGTTTAAAGATCACAAGTCCCTCGATGACCCTCTCAATGTTGCCTCGATAAGGTGATCTTAAAACTATATGGTAGTTACTAAAGTTTCTTGCCCAGTTGTCTTTGTGACTATAAACGTTCCTTTGAATGTCCCTCATACATCAAATGATAGGGCTACCTACTCACTAATAGTAGGATAGCACTGTCTAAAGGAAAAGAGGAAAAGAACGACCCTTTCGAGTAAAAGTAGATAGTTGTTAGATGCTTGCTCAAAAACAAACTTTTTCACATACATAAAACACTTTCAAAAACATTTTAAAATGTTTTATCAACACTTTTGAGGACTGATACAATAGTTATCATAAATAAAATCGCCACACTAAGGCACTTTCAAAAATACTTTTCAAAAACACACAAAGCACAAGGTATTTTTTTCAAATGAGCTTGCATCTAAGAGCCCATAGATAACTACGGATGGAAAGGGTGCTAACACCTTCCCTTTTCCATAATCTACCCCCCTTACTCAGAAAACTCTCGAAAGGTCTTTTTTTGTTCTTTTCACCCTTTCTTTTGTTTGATAAAAGAAAAGTCGGTGGCGACTCTTGCTTATTGCAAGATTTGAGAATATAAATGCAAAATCAGTATAACAGTCGGTTCTGCCACCGTATCACAGGACTAGCAACTCTGCTGGGGATATATTAAAAAGTGGGGTTACCTTAGAGCTTACTTCATTTTTAAATTACTTTATATTGTGTGTTTGTATGCTTTATCTTTAAGGGTTTCTTTTGGTTTACTTGTAAAGATCCTACACCCGAATCTGGGGCACATTTTTAGGTAAGCAGCAATAGATCGTAGAGACTGTACGGCTTAAACCGATATGGTTGAAACGATAGTTGCGTTAGTGTGACACATTTGTTGGTACCGATATCACTTGTGTTAAATCGAGGAGAATACGGGACCGTTATGTGGTATCATAAAGCACTAACGGATCTTAGAACCTTAGTTGAACAAACTTGGCCATTAGAAAGTAGTGAGATGGTCGGCCTCAGTATAAAGCTGAGGAATGGTTGATACTCGATGCTACACTCATTGAGATCAGACTTTTGGGATATTTCGGATGCGAGAAAAGATCGCATGAGTTAAAACAATTCCTGATAAAGAAAGATCAGTGATATTGAGACTCCTTAGAACCCAGTTACTTTTCTAAGACAAGTTGAACCAACTATACTTCAAGAGGGTATCTGCCTATAAACCCCATACAAGCCTAAACCTAAGGTCTTGTGTGTGTGCTTGTGTGTGATTAAATTGTTCAAACATAACATCATGCATCATAACATCCATATTCATTTCACTAACCATTTCAAGGACTAGGGGAATTTATCTTTGTTCTGTCTTGCAGATCATGGCTTCTGTTTCATAAAAATACCATCTGAGTCAGCTTTGTAAGAATACCTCTCCAACTTAAGGAGCTAGTATCAAGGGTTCCTAAGACTTCCTTGTTCACCAAGAAATATGGTCGACTTCTCAACCTGGTTACCACAAGCTTTGATGAGAAGATGATGGGGGTACTCTTTCAGTTCTTTGACCCCAAACACCATTGCTTCACATTTCCGATTATCAATTGGTACCCATCATGGAAGCGTTCTCTCAATTATTAGGGGTGCCCATTCTGGATCAAATGCCCTTCACCGGTTTAGAGGAGGCTCCCAATCCAGAGGTCATTGCAGCAGCCTTGCATCTGAAACGGTCCGACATTATATCCAACTGGGAAAAAAGAAACGGAGTTAAGGGTTTCTTAGTCAAGTTCCTATTAGAAAAGGCTTAATTGCTTTGGGATGATTTGGATTTCCAAGCTTTTGAAGAAGTATTGGCTCTTCTAATATATGGGTTAGTATTGTTCCCTAATCTGGACTTGCTCATAGATGTGAATGTTGTCAAGGTTTTTCTTCCCCGTAACCCTGTGCCTACGTTACTCGGAGATATCTTGCATTCCCTCCACCCCCGTACCATGAAGAGAAGAGGGGTTCTTATGTGTTGCATACCATTGTTGTCTAGGTGGTTTATTTCACACATTCCTCAATCAGTATTGAAGAATAAACAAGGTTTGAGTTGGCCGCAAAGGATAATGTCACTTTCTCACTCGGATATTCTTTGGTACTCCTGGTCCATGGGAGATATTTCTATCATTGATCGCTGTGGGGAATTACCTAATGTCCCACTCCTCGACTTTAGGGGAGATATCACTTATAATCCTTTCTTGGCTCTATGATATTTCAGTTATGCTCGGAGAGATGGTCCCCATGATATGCTTATCCAAGGCATTATGTTCAACTACGAGGATGATATTCAAGGGTATCGTCAAAGGTTCATTCGAGCTCGGGGCATGGTAAATAAGGTGGATATTAAGGCTTTGGGGCCCAAGAATTCCATCCCTATGGATCCTTATCTTAGATGGGTACGAGCTCGCGCCCAAAACCTTATCATGTCATATACAGCCATCTTACCAGTAATTGTGGAACCTGTCACTGAAAAAGATGTTCCTTATACAGTTCTCCATCCTGACATACCCACTGATTTTGAAGAGCTGCAGAGGTCTTGGATTTAGCTGAAGGAAGAATGGAATACCTTTAGAGATCGATTCTATACCAGTGAGAAGAAAGTGTTAGAGCTCACTGTAATAAGGTGGCAGAACCGACTATTATACTGGTTTTGTGTTTGTATTTGCAAATGTTACGGTAAGCAAGAGTCACCATCGACTTTTCTTTTATCCAACAAAGGAAAGGGTGAAAAGAACAGAAAAAGACCTTTCGATATTTTTCTGAGTAAGGGGGGTAGATTATGGAAAGGGAAGGTGTTAGCTCCCTTTCCATCTGTAGTTATCTACGGGCTCTTAGATGCTTAACTCATTTTGAAATACCTTGTGATTTATGTGTTTTGAAAAGTATTTTGAAATGCCAATAGTAAGGCAATTTGCTTTATGATAACTCTTGTATCAGTCCTCAAGAGTGTTGATAAAGCATTTGAAAATGTTTTGAAAGTGTTTTGTGTATGTGCAAAAAATTTGTTTGAGCAAGCATCTAACAACTATCTACTTTTACTCGAAAGGGTCATTTTTTTCCTCTTTTCTTTTAGACAGTGCTATCCTACTATTAGTGAGTAAGTAGCCTTAGTCGTTGGATGTTTGAGGGACATTCGAAGGGATGTTTATAGTCACGAAGGCAACTTGGCAAGATATCTTAGTAACTACACTAGGGTTTTAAGATCATTGTTTACCGAGGAAATGTCGAGAGGGTCATCGATGGACTTATGATCTTTTAAATCAGAGGGTAGCCACTAAAATCTCTCACGTTTCAAGAGTTGTGACTATTTTTTCTGAAGGCAACCAAAGTGGGATACCCTAGAGGTACACATGTGCAATTGTATTGTGTTTTAGTTATTTTTGTCTTTGAAGTTAGGTTTGCTAGCGTTTTGTTTTTCGTCTTATCATACAATCATATTAACATACATCTAACAGTTAATATATGTACAGGAAATATAAAGTGTAGGAATTGTAAATCTTAGCTATTACGTGGCTTCGGGGAGAGGGATTAATTACACATCTAAAACTTTAGGGGAAATAAAATAGAAAAATAAAGGTCCTAATTTAAACTATTATATCCCAGTAGGCAATTACAATAATATGAAAAATAATAATACCAAAATAAAAATGCGCGCGAATTGGAAATACATCTAAATCCTAGAAAGAAAAGTCTTTTGTTTGTTTTTTATTTAATAAAAGAAAAAGAAAAATATAAATCTACTTAATTTTAATTTATAAAAAACATTTAAGTAATTAATAATTAATTAATGAAACTAATTTTAATAAAAAAGAATAAAACCAATTTTTTTTGTGATTTTGATTTTAATAAAAAAATAGTTTGAATGGATTAATTCTAGTTCAATTAATAAAATAAAACTAAATCATGACTAAATTAAATTAATTTTTAATTGTAAAAAATAAATTAATTAATCCAAAACCTAAGTCTACTTTTTTTATGACTTTATGATTATGATTATTTTTCTGATTAAGAAAATTAACTAAAACAAAAAAAAGAAACAAAAGATAAAACAAAACAAAAAAATAAAAATGCAAACGGGCCAGCGTTGTAAAGAAATTAAGGGTGTGGATGTGAAATTGTTAGGCCCAAATTGGAGGAGGCCCAGGCGTTGGCTTATCTGCAAGACAAAGGGTTAGAAAAAGAAAACAAAATCACAAAACCTACTCCCTGCCTAGACCGAACCCAGGACCTGGCAGGGGTAAGCCTTAAGTGCGCGTGTGTTGCCACTAGGGTGGCGTGTTCATCCGTTAGTATAACAAAATGATGATAATATAGCACAAACAAATGCTGACATCAGTCAATCAAACAAAATGTGCAAGCCTCTGTTTGAAATGGACCAATCAACTCACATTGATTTTCCATGCATGTAGTCAAATATTCAAAACCACCACCCAGGGTGGTTTCCACCATCTTCCCCGATGAGGAGTTTCTTTAGATCTGTAAAATACATATTTTTTTAAAAGCATACAAAATATATTATCCTACTTAAAATCTCCTTCTGAGTTTGAATCCGGGCTTAGATTCAAAAGATCATCATTGTATCATCTGGTTCAAACACAATTCCTAATCATGCCCTAAACATAGCAAAACCTTATTTCTGCATCCAATCTTTCATGTAACACGTTAGAGCGATTCAAAATGAGAATATGAACACGAATATATGCTTTGAATTCATTTGAACTACATGTATTAAGAGATTCAAATGTAAGAATTTTACCAAAAATTGAGTGATTCGGTTTGACGGTTTTAGGATACTTCAGGCATGAATATGGGTTGATATGGATTCCTGTGGGTCTCAAGAACACGGTGCAAAGCCTGTTTTTGATGGATCTGCGTTGGAAGTGGACTTTTGAATTTTGAAAACTTTTGTATTTTTTGTGACAATTTTGTATAGCTCTTGTACCAGTGTTTTTCTCTGCCACTGGCAATGTGTCTTTAACCCTGTATTTATAGGGGGTAGTGGTGAGTGGAAATGGCAAGAGACATCCATTAATCAGGCTTTGAAGGCAGAAACAAAAGCCTTAAAAAGGTTGCCTTTTTTTGAGGATTTTCTACCCTTTTGGGTTTTGAATGAACCTGGACATGTTTCACTCCCTGACTCCTTCGAATGCCCTCAAGCCTTGTTCTTCGATTTCCTATGATTGGCTTCCTTCGATGGCTCTGCGATTTAACATTGTGGCTTCTTCGATTGAGCCACTATCTGCCTTAGTTACTTGATTTGAAACTATCCAACTAGCCCAATCGAACACTTCATTCTGGCCAGTCGAAGCTTCTTTTGTTATTTCCTTCGAATTTAATTGTGCAGGAGGCTTGGGCTTGGCAGCATGTAAGACTTTGGACAACAAGCATCTTGAACCAAGACCTATCAAAAGACAAAACAAACTTGTTTCCAACAATTACGTGTCCTTCGAATGGACCAATTGTATGTCCTTCGAAGGCACCACTTGTGTGTTCTTCGAATGGGCCACCAATGTATGTCCTTCGAAGGCACCACTTGTGTTTTCTTCGAATAGCCCACATGAAGCCCTTGTGCGTTCTTTGAATGGACCAAATGTATTTACTTCGAAGGCACCACTTGTATGTTCTTCAAATGGACCAATTGTATGTCCTTTGAAAGCACCACTTGTGAGCTTCTTCTAATATCCCACATGCACCCCTTGTGAATTCTTCGAATGAACCAAATGTATGTCCTTCGAAGGCACCACTTGTGTGTTCTTCGAATGGACCAATTGTATGTCCTTCGAAGGCACCACTTGTTAGCTTCTTCGAATAGCCCACATGCACCCCTTGTGCATTCTTCGAATGGACCAAATGTATGTCCTTCAAAGGCACCACTTATGTGTTCTTCGAATGTGCCACCGATGTGTGTTCATAATGTAGAAACTGTGTTGAAGGGTTCAGAGGTGGAATCAAAGCAAGTTGTTTCAAAGGGAGCCATTGCCCAGTCGAAGCTAGCACAAAGGAAGCCAATTCCTTGTGGATGCTAGCATGAAGGAAGATAATGCTCTGTGGATCAAAGCAAGCACAAAGGAGGCCGTTTCCTAGTGAATCGAATCAGGCACGAAGGAATTATTTTCCTAGTGAATCGAAGGCGAGTTGCTTCGAAGGAATCCCTTTTCTTTGTGAATCGAAAGCAAGTCCATAGGAAATCTTTTCCTTGTGGATCGAAAGCAAGTCCAGAGGAACTCTTTTCCTTGTGGATCGAAAGCAAGTCCAAATGAAGTCTTTTCCTTGTGGATTGAAAGTAAGTCCAGAGGAAGTCTTTTTCCTTGTGGATCAAAAGCAAGTCCAGAGGAAGTCTTTTTCCTTGTGGATCAAAAGCAAGTTGAAGGAGGCCAAAGTCCAATCGAAGCTTAGGAAATTGAAACAAACTTGAAGGAGGAAAAATTACAGTCGAAGCTTGGGAAATTGAAACAAGGTTGCTTTTTCTTTGATTTTATGCCTGAAGGCCAAATGTGATCCATGAAAACTATATGGGGCATCAAAAATCCAATTGTATATGTGCAGACTTGGACATTTGAAAATCCTCGTGAGAAAATGTCTTGAGAGAAGTAAGGGAAAATTTTGGGGTACAACAGTTGCCCCTGTTCAATCTTCTTAAACCTGAAGATTTAGATTGGCCTGTTTGCCTTTCGTGATCTGAAGGTGGAAGATGATTGAACACTACAGTGCCCAGAAATTTGCACTTGGTGATATGATGGTTGATTGTGTAGGTAATGGGCTTAAAGATGCCATTTGGAGAAGATAACTTAGAGTTGTCAGAGATGGGCTTAAAGATGCCATCCAAAGTAGGTGCTGACTTCATAAGAGGTCTCTTTATGGGGAATTCCTGTTTCTGTTGTCTGAGGAGAACTCCACTGGGGAAAGTTGATTGATGTTGCCCTCCTGCTTGAGAAAAACTCCATGGGGAATAGAGTCTAGGAGCTTCAGTTGTCTATGGCTCTACTGAGGAGTTATCTCTGGACTGGGGAGATGAAAGTTTTTTGTTTTTTGGTTGAAATCCAGGCTTCATAGTAACTTGTTAGGGAGAATGAAATTAACTGTTATCTGGAAATGTATTAGAAGGAGCCTGTGTAGGGATGCTTCAGGATGAGTCTATGTTAGATAGTCACCCCGTCTTTTTTTCGGGAATTGATCTACAATTAACTATTCACATATAGTTGTCTTGTCTTGTTTCAGGTATTAATCTGGAACTTGTTTTTGTCGGTCGCTGAGATAGTTGTCCTGTCTGGTTTCAGGTATTAATCTCTGACCTAAGAGAAATGAAGATAGTTTCCCCATCTTGTTTCGGGAGTTAATCTTCAATTTTCTCGTGTAGATAGTTTTTCTGTCTGGTTCTAGGTACTAATCTACAATCAGCAGTCCACAGATAGTTGTCCTGTCTTGTTTCATGTATTAATCAGGAACTTGTTGAAAATTGGTAATGATATTTGTCTGCTTGCTAACTTTCGGTAAAGAGTCAGCTGTATGCAGTGTCATGATGCATGAGATGCATCGGGTAACGATGTTACCAAAATAAATGAGATTGTGATATATGCATTTGTCCTGCATATGCTATGACGCTTGTAAAATGGTGTATGAATGCAATGTATCAACGTGTCAGTTGTTCTATTGTTGCGTTGTTGAACTAGGGAAAATAAATCTCTGATTGTTGCTAGGGATGAAGAGTGCAAGTCTTCAAATTTTGTTGAAGTTGAAATGTTGGGAGATGGATTTCCATTGTTAGAGAAATAAACTTTGTTGAGGGAGGGAAACTCTGTGAACTTCTTGGGGATTTTTATGAAATCCTACTGGGGGATCCTAAAAATCTTGTGAACCAGGTTAGGGAATTCTTTAAGATGTTGGGGCACTAATTGGATATTCTTGCTCCTATGGGGATATAAGAACACCTGACATCATTAGGTTGTATGCTGAGGATATTACAGTGACTTTATAGTAGGATGCCCCTACCTTTGTACCTGCTGGAGAAAGTATTTGCGGGGATTTTGTGGATGTCCTTTAGACATTGTCCCGTTTATGCATGTATTCGTAAACAGTAATGACATTCAAATGCATATGTTCAAAAATAATCACTGGAAGTTTTCACAAAAAAAAAACAAGTAGTTTCGCACTTTAAAAGAGATAGTTTTGTATTTATTTGGATAAGCGTTTTTAGTATAAGGAGACGGACATCCTAGTAAGAGAATTTCATCGTAAGAATGGAAACTATACAAAATAGTATACAAATAAAAACAGCTATGTGAAATAATCCCATTTATTTCCCATTCTGCTATTGCCTTTATGTCTTTGAGCGTCTCATCTCTTTGCTGCTTGTCTGAAGCTGACTGGATTGATTAGTACCATTTGAGCTTGATAGTTGTTACCGAAGATTGGCTGTAAGGTGATCCAACGGGACATAGTTATACGCTTAAAATCCCTATCTTTTTCCTGGACCACCCTTTCGGGTTTTCAGTCCACCGGGATACCCTTTTTTTCTCAAGCCACCTTTTCAAGTTTTCGACTTGTCGGGTGTACAATTTTTTTTCCATATGTATATCCCCAATTTTTACCCGAACCCTTTTGTTTCACCGGGATGCCCTTATTTTTTCATAGGCCAGTCAATCTAGCGTGTGTTTGTTCATGCATAGTATCATTTAACTATGTCTGCATTTACAGGGTGCGGAAGGTTGTCACCGTCCATAGCGGTTAAGATCATGGCTTTGCCAGAAAATATGTTCTTGATCATAAATGGACCTCCATATGTGGGAGTTCATTTTCCCCTGGGATCACCTTGCAGCAATATGATGCGCTTGATTACTAAGTCACCAGCCTGATATACTTGATGTTTGAGCTTTTTGTTAAAAGCTTTAATCATATGTTTTTGATACATCTGACCATGGCATACAGCCGCGAGCCTCTTCTCATCGATCAGGTTTAATTGATCAAGTAAAGTCTGAACCCAATCGTCTTTATTCAAACCTGCATCCTTCGTGATTCTCAAGGAAGGGATCTGGACCTCGATGGGTAGGATAACTTCCATATCATATACCAAAGATAAAGAAGTTGCCCCTATTGATGTGTGCACTGTGGTACGATAACCATGAAGAGAAAATGGTAACATCTCGTGCCATTATGTATATGTCACCGTCATATCCTGTATGATCTTTTTGATAGTTTTTATTAGCAGCTTCTGCAGTGCCATTCATCTTCGGCCGGTAAGGAGAAGAATTATGATGCTGGATCTTGAATTGCGTGCAGAGCTCGGTGATCATAGTATTATTGATATTGGTGCCATTATCCATAATGATTCTTTCTAGAATACCATACCAATAGATAAGGTTGTGTCTGATGAATCAGGCCACAACGTTCTTGGTAACAGAAACAAATGAGGTTGCCTCAACCCACTTTGTGAAGTAATCAATGGTGACGAGGATGAAGCGGTTCCTATTAGAAGCTGTAGATCTAAACTCCCCAATTATATTGATGCCCCACATTGTGAATGGCCAGGGAGCAGTCAAAACGTTTAAGGTAACCAGAGGCACATGTACTTTATCAGCATAGATCTGGCACTTTTGACAAGTTTGTGAATGTTGATAACAGTCTGCTTCCATAGTGGAATAGTAGTATCCTGCCCGTAGGATCTTTCTAGCCATTGTGTGCCGACTAGAATGGGTGACAAAGGTACCTTCATGCAAATCTTCCATAATCTTTTCTGCTTCACTTTTATCTACACACCGAAGCAAAGTAAAATCGTGATTGCGCTTATAGAGGATTCTGTTGCTGAGGAAGAACTTGGTAGAGAATCTTCTTAGGAACTTTTTATCATTGACTGAAGCTCCCTCGGGATACTCTTGGGCTTCGATATATCTTTTGACTTCATGGAACCAAGGTTTGTCCAATACTTCTTCAATATCAATCTCATGACAGTACGCTGGTTCGTCCATTCTCTCAATAGTGATTTGAGGAGCCTCATTATCCTACTTGACCTTGAACATGGATGACATAGTAGCTAGTGCGTTCGCTAGTTGATTTTTCTCTCGTGGAAAATGCTCAAATGTAACTTCTTCAAAGTATGGAATCAATGTCAACACATGCTCTTTGTAAGGGATGAGATTAAGATGCTTTATGTCCCATTCTCCCTTGATTTGATTGATTACTAGGATCGAGTCTCCAAATACACTCAAGAATTTAATCCTCAAGTTGATAGCAGCTTTGAGACCCATGATGCATGCTTCATATTCAACCATATTATCGGTACAATTGAAACATAGCCTGGCAGTGAAAGGAGTATGACAGCCTTCGGGAGATATGATCACATCACTGATTCCATTTCCACGTGTGTTGGAAGCTCCGTAAAAAACCATGGTCCATCAGGATCCTTTTTCAGGTCCTTCATCCGGTCCAGGTTCTTCAAATCAGTTACTAACATGATACTCTCATCTAAGAACTCAAAATTCATGGATTTGTAGTCTTCCACAACCTGATGAGCCAAATGATCAGCTAATACACTTCCCTTAATTGCTTTCTGGGTTGTATACTAAATGTTGTTTTTGGTCAGGATCATTTTCCATCTTGCTATTCTTCTGGAGAGAGCGAGCTTTCTAAAGATGTATTTGATAGGATCCATTTTAGATATCAATAAGGTAGTGTGAGTCAACATGTACTGTCTTAGTCGGCGAGCAGCCCGTGCCAAAGTGCAGCAACTTTTCTTGAGCAGAGAGTATCTTGTTTCACAGTCAGTAAACATTTTGCTAAGGTAGTATATCGCATGCTCTTTTCGACCAGACTCGTCATGCTGCCCCAGCACACACTCCATTGAATTCTCCAATATTGTTAAGTACATGATCAGAGGTCTTCCTTCAACCGGTGGCATCAAGATTGGAGGCTCTTGAAGATATTCCTTGATTTTGTCAAAGGCGTTCTGGAAATCGTCATTCCACTTCACTGCTTGATCTTTCTTAAGTTATTTGAAGATTGGCTCACAAGTAGCGGTTAGATGGGAAATGAATATGGAAATCTAGTTTAGACATCACAAGAATCCCCTAACCTTCTTCTTAGTGCGAGGAGTTGGCATTTATTGTATGGATTTAACCTTTGTTGGGTATACTTCAATACCTTTGCCGCTAACAACAAAGCTTGAGAGCTTACCAGATCTTACCCCAAAAGTGAACTTATTCGGGTTCAGCCTCAGTTTGAACATTTTCAGTCTTTCAAACAACTTTTGCAGGTGATCAAGGTGTTCCTCTTCAGTCTAGGACCTGGTGTTGTACCCTAAAATTTGCACTCTCATGTTTTCCAAGATTCTTTCTTATATAGGTGGTCACAAGCACTTGATTAAAGAAAAATAAAATTTTTGAAGATGAACAAGGTGTCTTTCGATTGGCATCTTGACAGGCTTCAATTGAGCACCTAACCTCCTCCAAGCTTGCTTCAAATTTCCAAGCTTCTATTTAAGCCTTGGCCTTTTGCTTGTTTGTTGTATACAAGCTTTGAATAGGCATGTGTTTCCTTTGAAACAGCCTCCTTCGATTCAAAAGGGAAGGGCCTCATGTTGGTGCTCCTTCGATTCAGAAGTTTAGTAGCTTCCTACTAGCTTCTTTCGATTCAGAGGGAGTTAGCTTCTTACTAGTTTCTTTTGATTTAGAAGGTGTTGGCAATGGCCTCCTACAACTTTCCTTTGATTCAGAAGACAAGTGCCTTCTATACGCTTGCCTTCAATTCATAAGGCAGGAACTTCCTTCATGCCAGCAGGCACAAGGCAATGGCCTCCTGCATACGTCCTTCGACTGCACCATTGGCTTTACATGCTTTCTTGATTCATAATGTAATGGTTACGTGCATGTCTGCTTTGATTGAGCAAGGGCCTCTGCAGGTTTGTCTTGATGACTACCTGCATGCAAGCTTGATTCCTGCTTCGACTGGGCAGTATCTCCCTTGGAAAATTTGTTTGGCCCATTCGAAGGAATGGCAAGTGATGCATACAAGTGATGCATGTATTCCCTTCAAAAGAGCACACACATTGGTTCAAAACGAAGGATACACATATTGCTAGCCAAAACAAAAAGAGATATGCAAAGATGATGGTTGGCCCAAAATCCCACATATTGCCATACTCAAGTTTCCTGCACAAGCATTCTGAAGGAAACTTCGATTAGCCTGGAAAGAGTTTTTTGTTGGGGCTCAATCGAAGAGGCCCCAAGGATGAGATTTGAGCCATTCGAAGGACACACCTTGGTGGCCCATTCGAAGAGAGCACAAAGCATACATATGAAAGACACTCAAAAAGTCCATTCAAAGGAGGAAACCAAAGGCCCATTCGAAGGGTACACAAATGGTCCATTCAAAAGACCCCTTCGAAGCAGGCAACCAAAGGCCCATTCGAAGGATATACAAGAGGTCCAATCGAATGGCAGGGACTGAAGTTATTCGAAGGCAAAAATTGTCCACATTCATTCAAATTCAAAAAAGGGACAAGTTTCCATGACTTTGGCAAAGTTACAAAACATAATTCATGGCTTTGAAAACACTTGTTTATGACTGTTTAAACCTTTGTTCTCTTGTCCCTTCCATCCCATCTATATAAAGAACACACTAGCCAGATCAAAGGAGGTTGGACACAATCGGAGAAAGAGTCACTTGAAATTGCAAACACATTCTTGGAGGTCTCCTGATGTTTTTCCAATTATCACTAGCCCCTAAGCAAGCACACATCCAGAAGTTCCAAATCGAAGCAACCCTTAAACAAAGGTACCCACGCCTGAAGCCACAGATTCATCCATCACCATCGGTAAGAATTGATAAAAAGATCAAACTTTACATTTGCATGACACATCAACACTGGTAGTTCATTCGATTTGTTATTCAAGATTAAAGACCTGGGTTCGACCCCAGGTCTGCATTTGTTTTGTTTCTAACACTTGTTGCAGATCCAACCCGAACAGACCAACGCGTGCAGGATCGAAGGACCTGGGAAGATTCAAATCGAAAGGCAACATCCACCCATGGGTCAAAAGATAATCATCCTTCATTGGATCGAAGGCTACCTTTCTTCCTCTAAATCAGAAGCCACCTTCCTCTGGATCGAAGGCCACTTTCTTCCTCTGAATCGAAGCCCCCATCTCTCCCTGGATCGAAGGATTCCCCCTTTGTATTTTTACTTTTGTTTTCATTTCTTTATTGACTTCTTTATTATTTTAACTTTAAATAAAAAAATCACAAAAAAAAAAAAACATCAGGATAGTTTTTATTAATCAAATTAATTTATAAATTAATTAATTAATCATTTTAATCTTTTCTTGAAAATAAAATTAAATACACTTATGTTGTATTTTCTTAAAATAAAACAAAACAAACAAAAAAGATTTCTTTTCCTTAGGATTTAGACGTCCCTTTTAATACGTTTGCGCATTTATTTATTTTTCACATTTTTCATATTGTTGTAACTGCTTCCATGTTTGTAATAGTAACTAGAACTTTACTTTTCACATCTCTATAATGTACCTCTCACAAAGCTATGTAATAGCATAGGATTTACATTCCCGCACGTCACATTTCTGCCCTTTAAATTACTGTATATACTACTGCTAGTAACTAGGATTGCATGATAAGACTGAAAACAAAAAACACTAGCAAACCTAACAAAAAAGACAAAAAATAACTAAAACATAATACACATTCACATATGCACCTCTAGGGTACACCACTTTGGTTGTCTTCGGAAAACGGTCACAATTCTAGAAACGTGAGAAGTTTTTGTGACTATCCTCTAGTTTAAAGATCACTAGCCCCTCGATGACCCTCTCGACGTTTCCTCGGTTAAAAGTGATCTTAGAATTTAGTACAGTTACTAAAATTTCTTGCCAAGTTGCCTTCGTGACCATAGCGTCCCTTCGAATGTCCCTCATACATCCAATAATGGGGCTTCTTATCAATCAATGATAAGATAGAAACATATAAAGTAAGAGGAAAGGAACATTAGACCTTTTGAGTAGGTAGGATGCTCATAGTTGCTCGCTTTCTCACAACAAAAAAATTATTTTCACACATACACTTTCAATTGAAACATTTTCAAAAGTCAAAACCCTTTGTACGCATTCTTATAGAGACGAGAAACATTACAAAGGCACTTTTCAAGATCACTTTCAAAAACATCTTCCACAAACACTTCTTTAAACTATTTTCAAAACCAACACTTTGTACGCCTTCTTATAGAAACGAGAATCATTACAAAGACGTTTTTCAAAATATTTTCAAACCCACACCACAAGCACATTTTCAAACAAAAGCAAGTGAACTAGCAAGAAAATAAGATCCCGTAGATAACTAGAGATGGAAAGGGTGCTAACATCTTCCCTTTCCATAATCTACCCCCCTTACTCAGAAAATTCTCAACAAGATCTTTTTCTGTTCTTTTCACCCTTTCCTTAATTTGGATAAAAGAAAAGTTGGTGGCGACTCTTGCTTACCGTAACATTTGCAAATACAAAATGCAAAACCAGTATTAACAGTCGGTTCTACCACCGTAACACTGAACTGGAGACTTTGCTGGGGAAGTCTAAAAAAAAGTGGGGTTACCTTAGATTTAGTTCATTTTTTTAAATTGCTTGCTTTGTATGCTTTATCCTTGGAGGGTTGTTTGGGTTGTTACTATAGATCCTACACCCAGATCTGGGGGCAACTTTTTAGGTAAACAGAAATAGATCATGGAGACTATACAGTGTAAATTGATATGGTTGAAGCGATACCTGTGTTGGTGTGACACTTTGGTTGGTACCGGTATCCCTTGTGTTGAATCGAGGAAAATATGGGGCCATCGTGTGGTGTCATGAAGCATTAACGGACCTTAGAACCTTAGTTGAACAAACTTGGCCATTAGAAAGTAGTAAGATAGCCGGTCTCGGTGTAAAGCTGGGGATTGGTTGATACTCGATGCTACACTCATTGAGATCAGACTTTCGAGATGTTTCGGCCATAAGAAAAGATTGCTAAGCTGAAATAACGCTCGATAAAGAAAGGTCGGTGATATTGAGACTCTTTAGAAACCGGTTAATTTTATAAGACAGGTTGAACCAACTAAACTTCAAGAGGGTACTTACCTACAAACCCCATGCCACCCTTTAAACCTAAGGCTACTTGTGTGACTTGCTTGCTTTCATTATCTAATAACTTGAATTTTGTGCAGGGTTTTATTTGTATTCATCACCTTACATTTTTGTTGGATGCATATCATACACAATATAACATTATACCATAGCACTTCCTTAACTATTTCAAGGATCTCAAGGGCCTGTGATGCAGGTCATGATGAACCAGACGTCTAGCAAGGAGCAAGGGGATTTATTTTCCTCTAGCCAACACAGACCAAAGCACTATAACTTGAGTCAGAGGCTATAACCCACTCGACATGGTGAGCTTGATTCTCGTAGAAAGACCTTCAACGATACGAAGTTCTTCAATCGAAGCTGAAGTCAGATTCAGCTGGTAACATCTTCTTGTGTTTACCTTGCGATATTCTTGAAAACATTGCATACGCATATCATACATGTCATTGCACAAACAGGTATCAAAAAACAAGTTTCTTATCTTTTCGCTGTTTATTTCAGCAAAAAGAAATGGCTCTTGAACAAACAATTAAGGAGCTTCAGGCACAAAATGCTCAATTCCAAGAAATGTTCCTGAATATGGCTAAGGGACAAGAAGATCTGAAGGCTCTTGTTCTCAAAGACCAGAAGAAAAAGGAAAAGAAACCAGTTCGTGTTTTGAGTGTGGGAAGAAGAAGTCCAGCCAAGAGAGCTTTAGATCTTGCAACTCCACCAAATGAGGAGGATAATAGTGAAGATGATAACAATCCAAGATCTGAGGAAGATGAACTTGACTATTCTGAAAAGAAGTATCCTCCTGCTGATGATAAATACAAACAGTTGGAGGATCTTCTCAATGTTATGGAGATTCAACAAATTAGGGCTGGTTTCTGGCGTGATCATCCCACCAAAATTCAAGGTTCCCACATTTGCTAAATATGACGGGGTCTCTTGTCCTAAACTTCACTTGAGATCATATGTCATAAAAATCCAGCCTCACACTGCTGACCGAAAGCTATGGGTCCATTTCTTTTAAGAAAGTTTGGCTGGCACTCAACTGGAGTGGTTCTATCAGCTAGAAGGAACTGACATCCATACCTGGGAAGGCTTGGTTGCTGCTTTCTACAAGCAATACCAATACAATGTTGACCTGGAACCAACTCGAGTGCAATTGCAGAATATGTCCATGGGCTTAAGAGAAAGGTTCAAGGAATATACGCAGAAATGAAGGGATTTGGCTGGTAGGGTGCAACCTCCTCTGACTGATCGGAAAATGGTGGACATGTTCATGGGCAGTCTGACAGGCCCGTTCTTTAATCTGCTGATGGGAGTTCTTCATCCGGCTTTACAAAGATGGTTCTGACTAGGGAAAGTATCGAAAATGGTATCAAGAGTGTGAAGATTCCAATGGCTGCACCCTCTAATGCTGAGAGGAAGCCATTTGGTGGTAAAAAAGAAACTAATGTTGTCTATGGTCAAAGGCGCCATAATACAAATAACCACTATCAGTCTGTGGGAGTAGTGTTAACTTCTAATCCTACACAACGGGGAAATAGGTGTAGGATAAAGTATCAAGAGAGGAAGTACACTGATATTAATATGCCTTTGTCTCAAGCATTACAACAATTTCTAAAAGCAGAGTTGATTACACTAAAGGATCCTCCTCAAAAACCTGATACCTCTTCTCCTAAGTACAATCCAAATGTAAAATGTGCCTACCATTCTAATAGTCCTGGGCACGACACCGACAGCTGTTGGACTTTGAAGAACAAGATTCAGGATTTGATCGACATCAAGGAAATCCAATTTGACTCTCCTAAGACCCTAGTGTGACCACTGCTCCCATGCCAAATCACGGCCAAAATTGAGAGTGTTTATTGCATTTAAATTATCAGTTGTAATTCCTTTGTTTCTTAAAACATTTATCTTTATGTCAAACTTTGGTTATTCATATTAATACATTGCATATGTTTGTCTTGAATTATTTCATTCGTATTCATTATATTCAAACTGTGTTTTTACTTCCTTTTTGTGATATTCAAATTCCTGATTAAAAATCTGTAAGCCTTTAGAGGGAGGATGACGAAAAATATACCACAATCTCATACAGTGTGCTTTTGAACAGACCATGCTGACGATGTACAGGCATTGTTTCAAATCCCAAATAGTGGAGTTATAAGGAATATAATCCCTAGTCAACCCCTTTGAGCCTAAGAAGTAGGAGTTTTTCTTTTCACACAAATTAAAACTCTTAATCATAACCTGGGGCAGGGTAGTTTTCTCAGTTAATTTAGATTTGCATTCAGTCGCAAGCTCTACCTTCATACACGGAAAATAGTGTAGAAGATGCTCTCCAAAAGATGGTGATGGTTCCATATAATCATCAAGACATGCAGTCATTATCTCTCAAAATAAAATCCCGTTAAGTCAAAAACCTATGAAGGAGACTTAAGAAAAGATGGGGCATCCCACTGACTGTAAACACATAAAAAAGTAGTTCAGGCAAAAGTGGGGATAATAAAACAAAAAAAGAGGTCCCACAAATCCTCACCAAAAAAGAAAAGGTTACAAAAATGACTGCCTTCTCAAACAAATGTTAAATTCCTAAACCATCACCGGAATATCATAGAAAAGACTCAAGAGGGAGTTAAACGCACAATTAACTGAGCATAGGAATGAAGAACATCACGAAGAATGAGTTGGGTACAAATAAATGTTGTGCCTTTATCCTTTGTTTCTTAAACCGTGAACCAGGCCAAGCTACAACCCTTAAAAGTCCTAGTTTAAGCATGAGTTAGTTCGAAATCATATTGTTACAAAAGGTATCCTGACTCCTATAAGGTTTGCTATAAATCCTGAGCTGATATCACACTATTAACAAAAATTGTTTTACTAAAAAATGAATTTTCAAACTTCAAGACAGACATAAGCTTTGCATTCTTTAAATGACATTGTTTGCATATGACTATTTGTTTAACAACAGAGATATTTGCACAACGGATATTCGATGAACAGAAATCCTCTCAATGGATAGAATCACCTCATATGGAAAGACATTCAAGTGATAGACCTTTCATACTTAAGGGGAATGACATGGTGTCCAGCTAATCTGGAGCAGTCAAGTCAAGGTTCAAGGAATATATCAAAAATGCCAAATAGCCAGGGGCAGATGTCCATTTGAATCACTTGGGGCACTAGACATGAATTCGAGCAACGAATCATGTACGATCAAACAAACATCTTCTGGAAATGTGGCAACACTTACTATTATGGAAAATGACAATTCTCTGTACCCGGTGAACATGGACATAGTCAGAAAATACTACGCATTGAATAAAGACCCGTTAGGTTGATTGGCCTAGGAAAAAATAAGGGCATCCCAGCGAACCAAAAAGGTTCGGGCAAAAATCAGGGATATACATATGAAAAAAAATATGTACACTCGGCAAGTCAAAAACTTGAAAAGGCGGCTTGGGAAAAAAAGGTATCCCAGTTGACTGAAAACCCGAAAGGGCAATCAAAGAAAAAGTTAGGGATTAAAGCGTACAACTACATCCCGTCATCTCGTCACTTGTCTATCAGTAGAAGGTTTATTACTCTTATCTGCATTCACTAAGGACTCCAAGAGTTTGGATAACAGTCAAATCATCTACAAAATCCCCAACAGATATTTTCTCCAGCAGGTACAGAGGCAGGGGCATCTTGCTACAAAGTCACCACCATATTCTCAGCATTCAGCCTATTGATGTTAGGTGTTCTCGTACCATCGGCAGAGCAAGAATCTCCAATTACTGCTCCAACACCTAAAGATCCCCCAGTGAAGTCGCCAAAGTTTCTTAGGACTCCCCAACAGGATTTCAACAAAATCCCCAAGCAGTTCACGGAGTTTACCTTCCCCAACAAAGTTTTTTCTCTAACAACGAAAGTTTATCTCCCAAAGTTTCAACTCCAACAAAATTTGAAGACCTACATTTCTTCAACCCCAACAGCAATTAGGGATTCATTTTCCCTAGTTCAACAATACCGCAATAGAACGGTTGACATGTTCATACATTGCATGCATACATCATTTTGCAAACGTCATGGCATATGCAGTATGAATGCATATATCACAATCTCATTTTTTTGAGAACATCATTTGCACTTCATGCATCATGACATTGCATGCAGCTCAACCTTTATCTTTTCAGGTAAAGTCTATACACAGACGAATTTATTGTACTTTATTGAGGTAGCAATCGTCCAAGATTCTTTCATTATTTGTTGAGGTAGCAATCGTCATAGATTCCTTCGTTATCGGTTGAGGTAGCAATCGTCCAAGATTCCTTCATTATCTATTGAGGTAGCAATCATCAAACATTCCTTCATTATCTTTTGAGGAAGCAATCGTCCAAGATTCCTTCATTATCCATTGAGGTAGCAATCGTCCAAGATTCCTTCATTATTTATTGAGGTAGCAATCGTCAAAGATTCCTTAATTATCTGTTGAGGTAGCAATCGTCAAAGGTTCCTTCATTATCTGTTGAGGTAGCAATCGTCCAAGATTCCTTCATTATCTGTTGAGGTAGCAATCGTCAAAGATTCCTTCATTACCTATTGAGGTAGAAATCGTCAAAGATTCCTTCATTATTTGTTGAGGTAGCAATCATCAAAGATTTCTTCATTATCTGTTGAGGTAGCAATCGTTAAAGATTCCTTCATTATCTGTTGAGGTAACAATCATTAAAGGTTCCTTCATTATTTGTTGAGGTAGCAGTCATCCAAGATTCCTTCATAATCTGTTGAGGTAGCAATCATCAAAGATTCCTTCATTACCTGTTGAGGTAGAAATCGTCAAATATTCCTTTATTATTTGTTGAGGTAGAAATCATCTAAGATTCCTTCATTATCTGTTAAGGTAGCAATCGTCCAAGATTCCTTCATAATCGATTGGGGTAGAAATCATCCCTGATTCCTTCATTATCTATTGAGGTAGAAATCATCAAAGATTCCTTCATTATCTTTTGAGGTAGCAATCATCCAAGATTCCTTCATTATCTATTGAGGTAGAAATCGTCAAAGATTCCTTCATTACCTGTTGAGGTAGCAATCGTCAAAGGTTTCTTCATTATCTGTTTAGGTAGCAATCGTCCAAGATTCCTTCATTATCTGTTGAGGTAGCAGTCATCAAAGATTTCTTCATTATATGTTGAGGTAGCAATCGTCAAATATTCCTTCATTATTTTTTGAGGTAGCAATCGTCAAAGATTCCTTCATTATCTGTTGAGGTAGCAATCGTTAAATATTCCTTCATTATCTATTGAGGAAGCAATTGTCTAAGATTCCTTCATTATCTGTTGAGGTAACAATCGTCAAAGATTCCTTTGTTATCTATTGAGGAAGAAATCGTCAAAGATTCCTTCTTTATCTTTTGAGGTAGCAATCGTCCAAGATTCCTTCATTATCTATTGAGGTAGCAACTGTCAAATATTCCTTCATGTAACCTTCCAGAGGCAGTCAACACGGACTCATCTTGAAATAGCCCTACACAGGTTTTCTTCTGAAACATCTCCAGATAGTAGTTAACTTCATTCTCCCCAAGCAAATTACTAGAAGCTTGGGCTTCAACCAGAATACAGCAAATTGTCATCTCTCTAGAGATAACTCTTCAGCAGAGCCTTGGACATTTGAAGTTCTTAGACTATGTTCCCCATAGAGTTTTCCTGAAGCAGGAGAACAACAGAAACCGCATTCCCCAACGGACTCCTCCTCAGACAGTAGAAACAGGAACCCCAAAGGGACCATGTGTGAAATCAGCATGGCATATGTAAGCCCATTCCCGCCATCATCAACAATCAATGTTACTTCATACGAGTGCAAATTTATGGGCACTCTAGTGTTCAATCATCTTCCACCTTCAGATCACGAAAGGAAAACAAGCCAATCTACATCTTCAGGTTTAAGAAGATTGAACAGGGGAAGCTGTTGTACCCCAAAATTTGCACTCTCATGTTTTCCAAGATTCCTTCTTATATAGGTGGTCACAAGCACTTGATTAAAGAAAAATAATTTTTTTTTAAGATGAACAAGGTTTCTTTCGATTGGCATATTGAAAGGCTTCGATTGAGCATCTAACCTCCTCCAGGATTGCTTCAAATTTCCAAGCTTCAAATGAAGCCTTGGCCTTTTGCTTGTTTGCTGTATACAAGCTTCGATTGGGCATGTGTTTCCTTTGAAACAGCCTCCTTCGATTCAAAAGGGAAGGGCCTCATGTTGGTGCTCCTTCGATTCAGAAGTTTAGTAGCTTCCTATTTGCTTCTTATGATTTAGAGGGCATTGGCTTCTTACTAGTTTATTTCGATTCAGAAGGTGTTGGAAATGACCTCCTGCAGCTTTCCTTCGATTCAGAAGACAAGTGCCTTCTCTATGCTTGCCTTCAATTCACAAGGAAGGAACTTCCTTCATGCCAGCAGGCACAAGGCAATGGCCTCCTGCATACGTCCTTTGACTGCACCATTGGCTTTACATGCTTGCTTGATTCACAATGTAATGGTTACTTGCATGTCTGCTTCAATTGAGCAAGGGCCTCTGCAGGTTTGTCTTGATGACTACCTGCATGCAAGCTTGATTCCTACTTCGATTGGGCAGTATCTCCCTTGGAAAGTTTGTTTGGCCCATTCGAAGGAATGGCAAGTGATGCATACAAGTGACGTATGTGGTCCCTTCAAAAGAGCACACACATTGGTTCAAAACGAAGGATACACATATTGCTAGCCAAAACTAAAGAGAGATATGCAAAGATGCTGCTTGGCCCAAAATCCCGTATATTGCCATACTCAAGTTTCCTGCACAAGCATTCGGAAGGAAGCTTCGATTAGCCTGGAAAGAGTTTTTTTTGTTGGGGCTCAATCGAAGAGGCCCCAAGGATAAGATTTGAGTCATTCGAAGGACACACCTTGGTGGCCCATTCGAAGAGAGCATAAAGTATACATATGAAAGACACTCAAAAAGTCCATTCAAAGGAGGCAACCAATGGCCCATTCGAAGGGTACACAAATGGTCCATTCAAAAGACCCCTTTGAAGGACGAAACCAAAGGCCCATTTAAAGGATATACAAGAGGTCCAATCAAAGGGCAAGGACTGAAGGTATTCGAAAGCCAAAATTTCCACATTCATTCAAATTCAAAAAAGAGACGAGTTTCCATGACTTTGGCAAAGTTACAAAACATCATTCAAGGTGTTGTACCCCAAAATTCGCCCTCTCATTTCTCAAGGCATTTTTCACAAGGATTCTCAAAATTCAAGCTTGCATAAGTACAATTGGAATTTCTAGCATCAAGTTAGAAAGGAAGCTGTTAAAAAAGGGGAAAACAGATAAAAATAATAATTTTGACAAATTGGAGAAACACAAGTCTTCTTCGATTCACCTCCTTCGATTGGCCTTTTGGCCTCTTTCGATGCAAGCTTGGCTTGCATCCTTCGACTGGGCATGAGCCTCTGGCACGTTGGCTTTGATTCAGAAGGCAGGAACTTCCTGCACGCAACCTTCGATTGCATCTTTGGCCTCACATGGTTCACAATACAATGGCTGCCTATGTGCCTGCTTCGATTGGATGTTTGATGCTTGCATGCCTGTGTTGACTGGACAAATATTCCCCTCCATGCTTGCTTTGACTCATCAAGTGATGGCTGGATATATGTAGCCTTCGATTGATCCACAGATTCCTTCTTGCACACAAGAGGCGCCTACAAGGCCATCAGGCACAAAGCAAGAGCCTCATGTAGCCTCCTTCGATTCCAAGGCAAAAAACCTCCTTTTGGCATCCTTCAATTCCACATTTTTTCCAGCCTAGCATGCCTCTTTATTTTAGGCATGTTATTCCCCTCATGCAAGTATTCGTTTGAGCATTGGCCTCTTGTGTGCTTGCTTGGAGTCACAAAGTTTAGACCTCCTGCATGCAGGCTTCGACAGGGGCATTGGTTATGTTTACGCTAGCTTCGACTGGACACATTTCCCTTTAGCATGCTTCAATTCCACCCTTGACAACCTTCAGCACACATGGCTAGTGGATTTGAAGGGCATACGTAGGAGTCTCTGTCGAAGGATTGCATAGTCCATTCGAAGGACACATTTGGCCTTTTCAAAGGTACATACATGACCCCTTCAAAGGACATGTCTGGGTGTTCCATTTGAAGGACATGTTTGATGGCCCATTCGAAGGATTTACAAAGCCCACCTTAAGGTATACTTTGGTGACCCATCCAAGGGGCACACATTTGGATCCTTCGAAGGATGCACAAAGTGACCCATTCGAAAGATACTTGTTGGTTGGAAATCAAATAACATTGTTGGAAGTAGAATCTGGTCAAAGGGAGGTCAAAACGAAAGGGTGATATTCAAAAGATGCTTACTGCCAAGTTCAGGCCTGGTACACTGGCCATAAAGCACCAAAACTGCTGCACAACAATCCTGAAACACTGCCCTATTCTTGCACCAAAACGGCATACAGGCAGAGTCCCTCGAAAGCCACAAAGAGCAGTTTACTCAAATTGTTCAAATGGTTTTTTTCCCTCCAAAAACTTCATCCAGGTTTTCTTATAAATAAGAGGCTCCATAACATGCATATGGGCTGGACAACACATCCAGAGACTTGTGGGTGGTGGAACGAATCATCAAACTCTCAAGAAACTCAAACACTCTCAAACACTTAAACACAACCCAGAATCTAAACATTTGTCTCCTTCAAATATAAAACAACCTCACACTTTGTTACCCTTTAAATCTAGTAGAAAGAACATCACACTTGGTATTCTCCTTCGAATCCAGCATCAGAAACGCCACCTTCGTTTCTTCCCTTTGAATCCAAGAGTATCCAGGGTAGCAGCTAAAGGTCCAACTCACACACCCCATCTTCAAGCAAGGTAAGTCACTCTTAACCTTGAATCTTTCGTTTCTAGCATAACATGTGAATAAACTTTCTTTTCGTTTCAAACATGTACATACCATTGTTCTTATTTTTGTTTCCACCCTTTTAATTTGTTTTCATGGCTAATCCTTTTGTTTTTGTTTCTTGAGTTATTAAATATGCTAACCTGGTCATAAGATAATGCTAGCATGGCCTTAGGCCATGTTGCTTTTCAAAATCTCAAACGAAAGAAACAGGGGGAAGGAAGTATGAAACGAAGCCTTAGGCTTCCACACTAACTTCCAGGTCCAAACAAAACAGGCAGCCAGAGGCACGCCCACACTGACTTCCAAGCCCCAATCGAAGGAGGAAGCAAACGACAAAAAGTGAAGATGGCACTCCATGCTTAACGAAAGAGGCAGCCTGAAGGATGGTTATGCTGATTCCAGGCCCCAGTCGAAGGAGGCGGGAAGGAAGAATCGAAGGTTGCATCTCATGCCTCAGGTTAAGCACAAATTAAAGTGCATGACCTCACTAACTCCAGGCCCAAATCGAAGAGAGCCCGAGAAGCATAATCGAAGTGTTCTGCTGCCCAAATCGAAAATCCCATTTTTCCTTTCTTTATTTTATTTTGTCTTTACATTTTCATGCTATTCAATATGGTTATAATAGTGTAGGATTTATTTTCTGCACTTTTATTACTTTTTTATAAATGTTAGTAATTAGGATGTATGGCAAGACAAAAAACCCACAAGTAGACAATCTAAGAATCAAAGACTAAATGCATACAAATCAAACACACTATTCACACATGCCCCTCTAGGGTAATCTCACTTGTTGCCTCGAAAAATAGTCATGTCCCTCGAATATGGGCATTTTAGCAAAGACCCTTGATAAAAGATCATAGTCCCTCAATGACCCTCAATGTTGCCTCTGGTAAATGATCTAGTCCCTAAACGACATTGCTAAAATATCCTATAGGTTGCATTCTATGACTATACAAACATCCCATGCCCGTCCCTTCACATCCAATAATGGGGCTTCTTACCAAATCAATTGTAAGATAGCAATATCTAAAGGAGGAGGAAAAGAACATTAAGACCTTTTGAGTAGGTAGGATTCTCCTAGTTGCTCGCTTTCTCACAACAAAAACTTTTTATACACCAACATTTTAACTTTGAAACATTTTCAAAAGACAAAACACTTTGTACGCGTTCTTATAGAAACGAGAACCATTACAAAGACACTTTTCAAAATCACTTTCAAAAACACATTCCACAAACACCTCTTTGAACTATTTTCAAAACAACACTTTGTACGCGTTCTTATAGAAATGAGAACCATTACAAAGACCTTTTCAAAATAATTTCAAAACTCACACCACAAGTAAATTTTCAAACAAAAGCAAGTGATCTAGCAAGCAACTAAGAGCCTGTAGATAACTACAGATGAAAAGGGTATTAATACCTTCAATTTGCATAACCTACACCTCGAACTCAAGAAATAATATCGAAAGGTCTTTCCTGTTATTTTCAAACTTTCCTTTTGGATAAAAGAAAAGTCGATGGTGACTCTTGCTATCCGCAACAATTGCAATCAAATGCAAAACACCCAAGTCAGTTCTCCCACCGTGTTACAGAACTGGCGACTCTGCTGGGGAGTCTTTAAAAGTGGGGTTACCTTAGGGCTAGATCACCCTTACTTGCTTTTTCATGGTTTGACTTGCTTGCTTTACATTATGGTTCCTTGTTTGGGCTTATTTTGATCCTCTACTCGCATCTAGGGCACCTTTTAGGTAAGTAGCAATAGATTGTGGAAACTGTATGGCGTAGATCGACACGGTTGACGCAATGGCTATATTAGTGTGACGCATTTATTGGTACCGATATCCCTTGTATTGAATCGAGGAGAATATGGGGCCGCTGAGCGGCGTCATGAAGCACTAAATGACCTTAGAACCTTAATTGAACAACTTGGCCAGTAGGAAGTAGTGAGATAGTCGGCTTTGGTTCCGACCGAAGATTGACTGATACTCGATGCTACGCTCATTGAGATCGAACTTTCGAGATATTTCTGTTGCCATATAAGAGGCTTGCGCTGAAACAATGCCCGATGAAGAAAGATCAGTGATATTAAGATCCCCTAGAATCCAATTATTATTACTAGGACAGGTGGAGCCAACTAAACTTCAAGAGGGTACTTACCTATAAAATCCATGCAAGCATAAACCTAAGGACTTGTCTGCTTTGTGTGTACATAATAGCTTGCTTGTTTTGCATACTTGTACATAACATCGTAAACATCATAGCATCATAAGCATTGTCACTAACCATTTCAAGGATTTAGGAATTTATCTTTGTTTTATTCTGTAGGACATGAATCCCATCCGAAGGAATACCATCCGAATCAGCTTTGTGAAAGCGCACCCTCAACTCCAAGAATTAGCATCAAGGGTCTCGGGAGATTCTCCCTTCACCAAGAAATATGGTCAACTTATCATCTTGGCTACCTCCAATTTCCAAGAAGAAATGATGTGTGTGCTCTTCCAATTCTTTGATCCCATGCATCATTGCTTCACCTTTCTTGACTATCAGTTGGTCCCTACACTAGAAGAGTTCTCTCAACTGTTGGGAGTGCCTGTGCTTGATCAAATATCGTTCACTTGTTTAGAAGGGACTCCAAAGCCTAAAGTCATTTCCGAAGCCCTGCATCTGAAGAGAGTCGACATCATAGCAAATTGGGAGACAAGAAGCGGAGTTAAGGGTTTCCTAGCCAAGTTTCTGTTGGAAAAGGCTCGCTCATTCTAGGAAGAAATGGATTTTCAATCCTTTGAAGATGTCCTGGCTCTTCTAGTCTATGGTTTGGTTTTATTTCCAAATCCGTACCAATTCATAGATGTGAATGCCATCAAGGTTTTCCTCTCCCATAATCATATCCCTACTTTGCTTGGAGACATTTTACATTGTTTCCACACTCGCACAATGAAGAAAAGTGGTACTCTCTTGTGTTGCATTCCCCTACTCACCAAGTGGTTTACTTCGTACCTACCTCGATCAACGTTAAAGAATGATAAAGGATTGACATGGTCTCAAAGGATGAGGTCCCTCACACACTCTGACATTTATTGGTGTTCTCGATCCTTGGAAGATACCAATATCATTGACCATTGTGGGGAATTTCTTAATGTCCCACTCTTAGGCATTAGGGGAGGTATCACCTATAATCCTTTTCTTGCATTACGACAATTTGGGTATGCACGAAGAGATGGTCCTCACGATGCGCTCATCCAAGTATTGGTGTTCGACTATGAGGGCGACAACCAAGGCTACCGTCAAAGGTTCATACGACCTTGGAGAATGGTAAACAAAGTGGATAGAAAGACATTGAGGCATAAGAACTCCATTCCTTTGAGCCTTATCTTAAGTGGGTACGAACTCATGCTCAAAGACTCGGTATGCCGTACCTTGCCACTTTGCCTATCACCATGGAGCCTTTAGTTGAAGAAGATGTTCCTTATGCTATCCTTTATCCTACCATGCCTACTTCTCTTGAAGACTTACAAAGAGATTTGATCCAGCTTGTTGTACCCCAAAATATTCCCTCCCATATTTCTCAACCCATGGTAAGTGAGGTCTTCAAATTGCTCAAGAAAGTTTAAGAGTTGACCAGACAAACTCTCTCCTAAGGCAGTCTACCTCAAATTAGGGTTTCATTTTTCATCAAGATGCTTAAGTCCAAAGGATCCCAAAATGCTCACCATTGTCCTAATATGTTCTCAAGATCATCCATGTCAAGTTTCAAGCCTTGTAGAAGAAGTTTGCCCAGTCAATTGCTCAAAGGTCTGAAAATCGATTGTGCTAGGTCAAAAGTCAATTGTGGCCCACATACAGTCAAACTTTAATTTTTTCGTCAACATCCTCATTTTGAAGTATTATTCATAATTTGATCAAGGGTTGGTCATGATTCCTCAAGGATTGCTCACAATTTATCAAAACCCAAAAGTTGCTAAATTAGGGTTTTGTAGGAAAAGTCAACTCAACTTTGACCGAACATAACTTTCTCATACTTCATCAGAAATGACCCATCCAAAGCTCATTCTGAAGAGGATGCAATTCCCTACAATTCATCTTCATCTCCCAAGTTTAAAATATGCACTCATAAAAAGATATGATTTTTGACATTATAGGTCATTTTGAAAAGTCAACAAAAACACCTTTTGGGTCAAAGCATCATACTTTAACATGGAAGACTCAATTGATATGAGACCAAAAGGGTTGCTTAGGGGACATCCTAACATTTCTAAAAAGTCCAAGAAAACCTCTCTAGGGTCAAAATTGAGAGAGTTATGCATTGGCCAAGTTGACCTTTTTTGCAAAATTGCCAAAAGACAAATATGGTCAAATTTGCATTTTTTGTCAAATGGGCCTAGTTTTTCATGATTGAATCTTGCTTATCACATGGTCCACGATCCAAATCAGCACCCACACACCTTTTGCTTTATTTATTTATTTTATTGTGATTTTTATCATTTAAAAGTCAAATTAAATCAAATAAATAGCAAAAAATATCAAAGATTTATTTTGTGATCAAATTTTGGGTGGAATCAAATCCAATTATGTTGGCAAATCATATCCAAAACGTGCAAAACAAACTGAACCAAAATTGGAATGATTTGGCTTGATATAGAAAGATATCATACAAAGATAAAGACCAAATCAAATCTTCATAATGGACCAAGATTCAGGTTGCTTTTTGTTGACCTAATGTGTTGCATTACATATACAGAACATAGCCAAGGCAAGAGAGAGAGGTTAGAGGTCGTGCAGAGCCAAGAACAAAACTGAAAAAATTCAAGAAAAGTGGTGATTCAATTTCCATCCTAGAGGCCAATCCAAGCCATTTTAACGATACCAACAGACTCCTGAACATCTCCAGAAGGGATCTCAATCAATTGCAAGCCTGTTCATGCTTGAAATTATAAGTACAGAGGCTACGGTTTGTCCCAAAATTTGATTTCGAATTCATTGATTTACGCATCATTAGCATGTTTGAGTCATATATTCTTGTTCATCATTGAGTTTGCAAGTTATTGGTATCGTTTAATTGCATTTTTGACACAGGAATCGTGATATGCCATTGTTAGGGTTTCTTGATTCGTTTTAGGGGTTTGCAGTATAGGAAAAATCAGGCTTGGATTCTGGTACCATGATACTCGTGAGGATGAGACGAGTTGATTGGTACCTTTAAATTTCATTTATATTGCTTGTAGAGAATTTTTGAATGACACAGGTTTGTAGCTTCAGCAAGGTGTTTGTGGGTAAAAGTGTCGTTGGCTAAAGCGGCGGAGAGAGGAAGAAGAAGCTGGCGTGGCAACGTGTGGTTCGCTCATTTGAATTTTGCGCGCTTGGCTGGCTCCACTAGCTTGCTTTGTATATTATTTTCTATCTTTATTTTACTTACAAGTTAACACGCTAGCTCAGATGGTTGGGGAGAAGGCCTTTGATGCACACGTCCTGGGTTCGATCCCAGGCGTGTGCATTTTGTTATTTTCTTAACTATTTCAGGTGGATCTCATGCAGTACAAGTAGCCTACGCCTACCATACACCCTTGTGTTCCACCATCAGATTCATCATCCAGGTGGATCCAACGCTCATGTAGCAAGAGGCCTACCATGCTCCTCAAGTCAATGCGCGCATCAGATCTGGCAAAGTCAAACAGGCCTTAACCTTGTTGGGCCCAGAAATCCAGTTTTCACCCCCAGAATTGCTAATGATGCTAGCCCATTTCTAAATTTTCCTTTTTTTCTTTTATTCATTTAATATTTCTTTTAATTATTTTAATTGACAACTAATTACTTTTTTTTCATTAAATCATAAAATCAAGAAATCAAAAAAAATTAGAATTGGACCTTTTTTTTTATCAAAATTAATTTTGTTAATTTAATTTAATTTAGTTTAACTTAGGGCAATTTTAACTTTTTTTATGATTAAAACTAATTAACAAATTAGGTTAAATTATTGATTTAATTCTTTTATTTTTTTTTCAAATAAATAAAATACAAAAATAGGTTTTAGATGGAATCAATTTTTTTTTTAATTTAAAATTAAGTAGAACTTAGAATTTTATCTTTAATTTTAACTATTTCATTATTTTCTTAAATAACAAAAAAAGCATTTTTTTTTAATCAATCGTCAATAGGTTTAATCAAGGGTCAAAACCCTAGTCATTTCGTATTTGATTCATCGCGCGCTTATTATTTATTTCGACAATATTTTTGTAACTGTTCATGGCTTGTAATAGTTTAATTTAGGGTTTTTATTTATTGTTTAAATTCCCGGGTTTTTTTCCTATGTAATTAATCCCCCACCCCGAAGCCTTGTAATAGCGTAGATTTATCTTCTCACATTTTTAATTCCCGTAAATATTTAACTGTTAGATGTATGCTAATAGGATTATATGGCAAGAATGTACGATAAATTCATACGGTTAGAAAACCCTAATGTGCAAAGATTAAATAAATTGAAAACAGATCACTCACACATATCACTCTTAGGGTATACTCTCACTTCGGTTGCCTTCGGTAAATGATCATTAAGTATAGGATGCTTTAGTAGTTGCCCTCCAGTCTAAAAAGATCTAATGTCCCGTTCGAATGTTGCCTCAGAAATGCTGCCTCGAAAAGATCTTAAGACTCTAGGGATATTACTAAGGTATCCTAACATTGCTTTAGTGATCGTACGTCCCTTTCGAATTGACCCTTACAAACTCCAATGACAGTGCTACCTATTTCTCAATAGTGGGATAGCATTGTCTAAAGGAAACAAGAATAGAAACGATCTTTTTTCGAGTAGGTAGATGCTAATAGGTACTTGCTCAAATGAAACTTTTTCACACTTACACTTTCCAAACAAATTTTCAAAACACTTCATCACACCTTTGAGGACTGATACAAGGGTTATCACGAAGTAAAACATTTTCAAAAAAACAAAGCATATACACAAGCAATTTAAAAAGATGAGCAAGTATCTAAGAGCCCGTAGATAACTACGGATAGAAAGGGTGCTAACACCTTCCCTTTCTATAATCTACCCCCTGTACTCAAAGTCTCGAAAAAAGATTTTTTTTCTGTACTTTTTTCCTTTCTGATTGGATGAAATAAAAGTCGGTGGAGACTCTTTCTTATCGCGATATTTTACGAACAAAAAACACAAACCAGTATTAACAGTCGGTTCTGCCACCGTATCACAGAACTGGCGACTCTGCTGGGGATTTATAAGTGGGGTATACCTTAGGATCTAGTTCATCATAATTGCTTCTCTTGATTGTTTTGTTTGCTTTACTTTTAAGGGTTTTGTTTGGGGTTACTATAGATCCTAACCTGGATCTGGGGAATACCTTTTAGGTAAGTAGCAATAGACTGTGAGGGAACTGTACAACGTAGACCGATACGGTTGAAGCAGTAGCTACATTGGTGTGGCACTTTGGTTGGTACTGGTATCCCTTATGGAGAAACGAGGAGAATACGGGGCCGCCGCATGGTGTCGTTAAGCATCAAATGATCTTAGAACCTTTAATCGCCCAACTTAGCCATTAGAAAGTAGTGAGATAGCCGGCCTCGGTATAAAGCTGAGAACTGGTTGATACTCGATACTACACTCATTGAGACCATACTCTCGGAATAATTTCGGCCGCAAGAAAAGATTACATGAGCTAAAACCATGACCGATAAAGGATGGTCAGTGATATTGAGATCCTCTAGAACCCGATTACTTTTCTAGGACAGGTTGAAACCAACTTAACTTCAAGAGGGTATTACCTTTGACCTCATGCAAGCCTTAAACTTAAGGGCTTTGTGTGATTTATTTGTCTTTGCAATACTTGTGTTTGTTATACCTGTGGTTTATCATGACATCATGCATCATAACATGGCATACATGCTTTATTACACTAACCATTTCAAAGACCAAGGGAATTTATCTTTATTCTATTTTGCATATCATGGCTTCCGTGCGTAGAAAGACTATCTGAATCAACTTTGTGGAGATACCATCCCAACTCAAAGAGCTAGTGTCGAGAATTTATGAAACTTCTATGTTCATTAAGAGACATGGTCAACTTCTCAGCCTAGTTACTTCAAACCCTGATGAACAGATGATGAGCGTACTTTTTCAGTTCTTTGATCCCGAGCATCACTGTTTCACCTTTCCAGATTAACAGTTGGTACCCACCTTGGAAGAATCCTCTCATCTGTTGGGCATATCCATTCTTGAACAGGTACCCTTCACAGGTATGGAAGAAATTCCTAAGCCAGAAGTCATTGCCTCAGCTTTGCATTTGAAACGGGCCAATGTGGTATCTAATTGGGAAACTCGAAGCGGAGTCGAGGGTTTTTTATCCAAATTTCTGATAGACCAGGCTCAATTATTTTGGGATGATATGGATTTTCAAGCTTTTGAGGATGTCTTGGCTCTTCTTATCTACAGTTTAGTTCTCTTCCCTAATTCAGACTCTTTCGCAGATGTTAATGCTATCAAGATTTTCCTTTCTTGCAACCTTGTGCCTACCTTGCTTGTAGATATCTTGCATGCTCTCTATACTCGTACCACGAGGAGAAGAGGGACTCTTATGTGCTGCATGTCGTTGTTGTCGAGGTGGTTTATTTCTCACCTCCCTAAGTCTATACTGAAGTACAAAGAATGATTGGGTTGGTCGCATAGAATAATGTCACTCGCTCATACAAATATTCTTTGGTGTTCCCGAGCTATGGAAGACGTTTTTTTATTGATCGTTGTGAGGGGTATCCTAATGTCCCATTACTTGGTATCAAAGGAGTTATAACTTACAATTGTTGTCTAGCTTTGCGACAATTTGGTCGTGCTCGAAGAGATGGTCCCCATAGGTTACTTCTCGAGGATATTGCATTCGACTATGAGGATGATGTTAAGGGGCATCGCCAGAGGTTCATACGAGCTTGGGGCATGGTAAATAGATCTGACCCCCATGAGTTGGGACCAAAGACTTCCCTTCCTATGCAGCCTTACCTCCAATGGGTCCGAGCTCGTGCCCAGAAGCTTATGATGCCTTATGCAGCAGTGTTACCAGTGATTGTGGAACCCACTACTGAAGACGAAATTCCTTACACGGTTCTCTATCCGTACATACCCACTGATCTTGGAGAGTTACAGAGGTCTTGGATTCAGCTGAAGAATGAGCGAGATACTTACAGGGAGCAGTTCCACGAGCAAGAGATAAAGGTTTTAAAGCTCACCAGGCAGATCGAGGAAGAAAGAGTGCTCAATGATTACATCAGCACAAAGAGAAAGCGTCCATGGGACTTTTGATTTTGCTTTTCTAGTTTTAGATTTGTTTTATTTATTTATTTGAAACACCTTAAAGGCATGTTGAACCTTTAAAATTTGAGCTAATAAATTTTCATTTATTTTGGTTTGCAAATTTAAATCTCCCAAAGTCTTTGAAATCATTACATGTGCATCCCATTATCATACACATCATTACAGGTACCACTACAGGTTTCTCATCTTCTTCGTTGTTTATTTCAGCAGAAATGTCTTCCAATCAAGTCATCAAAGATCTTCAGGCACAGAACACCCAGTTCCAACAGATGTTCGTCAGTCTGGAAAAAGGGCAAGAGGATCTGAAAGCCCTCATTCTGAAAGAGAAAAAGAAGAAGAAGAAGGTCGGTATTCTGAATATGGGCAGAAGGTTTGGAGAAAGGTTGAAGCATCAAACTGATATGATCTCTTCATCTATAGACGGGGAGAACTAATAAGAGGAAAAGGATCCTAGTCCTGCTGTCTCTGATAATGATACTGATTATGATGATGAGCAATATCCTCCTGTCGAGGATAGATACAAGCAGCTAGAAGACCGTCTGAGTGCTATGGAAGTTCAGAAGATACCTGGCTTGGATTTCGGAGAACTGGGACTGGTATCAGGGGTGGTCATCCCTCAGAAGTTCAATTCTCTAGTTTTTGCTAAGTGTTGTACCCCAAAATTTTCCCTCCCATATTCTTCAAAATTTGCCAAGTCAAAGGTTCAAGAATTCCCCAAGGGTTGCACAGTTCAAGGGCTTCCTAACAGTCAAAAACTAGGGTTTTGGTTCTGACAAAGAAAATGAAGTTTCCAAGGGTCCAATTAAGTCCCACATGCCTACAAACATGGTCAAGCATCCTCATACCAAGTTTCAAGGCTTACAGCATAAAATTGCACAGTCAAAAACCCTAATTGCACTACAGTCAACTGTAGGGGCAAAATGGTCATTTGACAGTCAAAAGTTCAAATTTTTGGTCAACATCTCATTTTGAAGCCACAAACATCATTTGATCAATTCTTGATCATGATTCTCAAAGCTTGGCTCAAAAAGTCTCAAGATGCAAAAGTTTCCATATTTGGACAGTTGAAAAAGTCAACTGTAACTTGACCAAGGCATAACTTCCACATGGATTATCAGAAAAATTCCATCCAAAGCTCATTTTGAATATAAAGACATTTCCTACAACTCCTCCTCACACTTCAAGTCCAAGAAATGCTCTCACAAAACGTTATCAATTTCAACATTATAGGTCATTTACAAAAGTCAACAAAAAGGGACTTTAAGTCAAAGGCCATAACTTAAGATTGGTAAATCAAAATGACATGGGACCAAAGGCATTGGTTAGAGGACTTCAATACCTTTCCAAAATGTCCAAGAACATGAGCAAAGCTTAAAAATTGAGCAAGATATGCCTTGTGGAAGTTGGGAAATTTTTGGATATTTTGAAAAGTCAACTTTGCTTCAAATGTCTTAAAAATGCTAATGGGCCTCTTTTTCTTCCAAGATTCATCATCCAAGGCATGTGCACGACCATTTGGCCCAAAGGGAAGTTTTTCATCAATTTTATTTATTTATTTGAATTTTCAATTGCTAATAATTCATTTAATTAATTAAAATATTTGAAAAATACCAAACCTAAGTTTTTAAATCTTTTTATGCATAAAATACACTCAATATTTCGTGCATGATCATATTGGGAAAGAATCAAGGCAATTGGATATGATTGGCATCAAAAGCATGTGAAAAAGATTGAAAAATATTTGCCATGAAAATCAAATATCTCTTCATCAATGCAAAGGTTCTTTGGATCAATTTTTCAACCCTAATCATTCTAGTACATATATACATGTCAACCCTAATGCTCATGACCTCCCAGCTGCGCCATACATCGAGAACCAAGGTTGAGTTTTTTGTCAAAAATTTGAAAACTGAAAGTGGCCTTAGAGGACGATGCAGAGGAAAACTTTGATTCCATTAGCTTGCAAAAGTCTCAAGGGACGTTTCTGAATCAAAAGCACCATCCCTAACGCCCAGAATTGGTATATGGCAGTTCAACTGTTTCACCCTTTTGCATAAATCGTATCTGATCATTCATGCCATAATTTTCAATTTTAATGCTTGTTTTGTGTTGCTCTTGTCATTCTAAAGCTAACCCTGTTGTTTGATTAAGTTTTCATCACTCATACGCGAAACTACCATGGACGATTATTAGGGTTCTTCAAATTTCAAATTGGGTACTTTCACCTACTGTAAAATTGAGACACCTCAATGCCATGGTTGAAATCAGGGAGCTTGGACGATTTGAAAACACCCCTCGCGCCTAATTTATGTGACCACATGGGCTATTCACTATTATTGAAAAGATGGCATTTTGGGGGGGGGTTTAAAACCCCCGCTAACCTTTTTTATATTTCAGGCAAAAGCGCAGCAATGGAGAAGATGATGAAGTCTCAAGACCTGATTGAGTAATTTGAATTTTCGCGCTAATCTGCCCACTAATTCTTGTTTTATTTCATATTATTTATTAGTTACATTATAAACAAAACGCATGGTTGGAGCAGTTGGCAAAGCATAGTATTGGTAATCTCCAGGACCTGGGTTCGATTCCCAGGTCCCTATCCCTTTCCATATTATTTTTCTAAACACGCTTGTGTGTAGTTCGTTTCCAGGGTTCCACCATGCAACTTACAATCCAGGCATGCCACGCATCTCATGATGGCAATCCAAAGGTGGAGATTTGAGGAACATCCTATGCCTCAGTCAATGAAACACACGCCAGCATAAAAGTCAACCAGGCCAGAAATCAATTGGGCCTGAATTGCTAAGTCATACCTCCAATTAGGGACAGAACCCCCCTAGGTTTTACAATTCTTTTCTTTCTTATTTTTATCTATTTCAATTATTTCCCTTTTTATATATTCCTTAAATTAATTATTTTCATAAAATATAAAAATAACAAAAAAATCAGAAAAGGCAAAAACTAATATATTTTATTTTAATGTTTTTGTAAATAAATTTCACTAACTAATTAGGTTAAATTTAGGTTTAAATCTTAATATTTTTCTAATAAACTTCAAATTTGTAGAATTAGGTTTTAATTACTTTTATTCTTTTTTTTATTTTTTCACCATAATTAATTATTCAATGTTATTTTCGTAAATAAATTACCATGTAAATAATTAGATTAATTTTAGGTTCAATTTTAACATATTTTCTTAATAAATAAAAATTGTAGAATTAGGGTTAATTAATTAATTTCTCAATTTCATTTAATTCTCACCAAAAAAAAACCATAAATACAAAAAACCTCCAAAAACAATTTCTTTTTCATTTTAATTTCATTAATTTAATAATCATAATTTAATTTCGTTAAAAAGGGTCCAACGCCCTCGCTTGCGATTTTTTATTCTTTTCGCGTATTTTATTTATTCCTTCTTTTAAATATTGATGTAATTCTCCCAAAGCCGTGTAATTTTATATTTCTCGCATTTTATTTCTTTATTTTATGTCAAATCGGGTCCTGGATTTAAATTTGGCGATGTGGACCCGCGCCTTTGTAATAGTTTAGGAACTTTATATTTCTCGCACTTTTTAACTGTTAATAAATGCATGCAAGAATGAATGACAAAATAAAAACAAACGCATAGATCACCCATGACATGACAAAAGACAAAAATAAATGAATCTGACACACAAATCACACACCACCCCTAGGGTACGCCTCACTAGTGCCTTGCCTCGAAAGGTGATCGTCGAGTAGAGGATGTCTTAGTAAGTCCTCATGATCCGGGAACCTGGCATGAGGGTAGCTTCTAAGGTGTCTTCCCATTGCTCCGGTGATCACCACATCCCGAACCTCGAATTGACCCGAACACCTCCAACGGTGGTGCTACCTACCTCTCAATGGTGGGATGGCACTACTTTAAAGGACATTTACACAGACGAATTCCTTAGGGTAGGTAGACGACTCTAGATACTTGCTCTAATTTCAAAACAAATCAAAAACACTTTTCACACCGACACCTTTTCAAAAAGCTTTCGAAAGCAATTTTTCAAATACTCTTGAGGACCGATACAAGAGTCGAACTGAAATTTTCAAAGAAACTTTTTTTAAAAACCCACAGTTGAAAAGCGAACAAACCATTTTTGAAAACACAAGTGAGCAAGTATCTAAGAGCCCATGGATAACCATGGATAGAAAGGGTGCTAACACCTTCCCTTTCTATAACCTACCTCCCGAACCGAGAGCAATCTCTTTAAGGAATTTTTCTGTGCTTTTGTCCTTTCCATTTGGAGAAAATAAAAGACGATGGCGACTCTTACTTCCGCGACATTTCGTGAACCAGCGTTAAACAGTCAGTTCCAGATCCACCGATCACAGAACTGGCGACTCTGCTGGGGACATTTTTAAAGTGAGGTGTACCTTAAGTTTAGTTCATAACTGTGTTTTCAATTGTATTGATTTGCTTGCTTTAAATTGTGGGTTGCATGGGAGTTCTATAGATCCTAACCCGGATCTGGGGGATACCTTCTTAGAAAGTAGCAACAAGGCTGTGAGGGAACTGTGCGGGGTATACCGACATGGTTGAAGCAGTCTGCTACGTTGATGTGGCACTTTGGTGTGTACCGGTAACCCTTGAGTTCAGTCAAGGAGAGTACGGGGCCTCCGCGTGGTGTCGTGAAGCATCAACTGACCTTAGGAACCTTAATTGAACTATCTTGGCCTCTTTAGGGTAGTGAGATAACTGACTTTGGTGCAGTCTGAGGTTGGTTGATACTCGATACTACACTCAATTGAGGGTTGCTTTCCTGGAATATTTCGGTCGCCAGTTCAGTGGCTAAATCGAAACGATGAACAATGAAAGCAATCCCGTGATATTGGGACCCTTAGAACCCGGTTACTTCTAATAGGACAGGTTGAGCCCACCAACTTCAAGAGGGTATTACCCAGACCCCATGCTGGCCTAAACCCTAAGGGCTTGTCTTGTGTGACTTGTGTGCCTTACATGTTTGTCTTTGTAAATATTTGTGGTGTGTTTAATCATAGCATCATGACATCATCCAGCATCATATGCATTGACTAACCATTTCAGGGGTTCGAATCTTCATCTTTGTTCTTGTTTTGTAGGACATGGAAACTGTTCGCAGAAAGACAATTCAAATCAGTCTTGTAAGGATCCCTCCTCAGCTTAAGGAGCTTATATCCAGGATTCCCGAAAGCTCTTCATTCAGTGAGAGACATGGAAGACTCATCAGCTTGGTCAATACCAACATTGAGGAAGATATGATAAAGGTCCTGTTCCAGTTCTTTGACCCTCTGCATCACTGTTTCACCTTCCTGGATTATCAGTTGGTACCTACATTGGAGGAGTTCTCCCAGCTCCTGAAGATCCCTATCCTTGATCAACTACCCTACAACGGTACGGAAAAGTAACCCAAGCTTGAAGAGATTGCTAAAGCCTTACACCTACAATCATCTGACCTCAAGGGACATTGGGAAGTTAGAAGTGGCATCAAAGGGTTCTTAGCCAGGTTTCTGTTTGAAAAGGCCCATGAATGTTGGAACTCCCTTGACTTACAAGCTTTTGAAGAAGTTGTGGCCCTCCTTGTCTATGGTTTGGTGTTGTTCCCTAACCCAGATCAGCTTATAGATATCAGTGCTGTCCAGATCTTCATGTCCAGGAATCCTATACCTACGTTGCTGGGGGACATCCTTCACTCATGTTACATTCGAACCATGAGAAAAAGAGGTGTCCTTATGTGTTGCACTCCTCTCTTGGGAAAGTGGTTTATTTTGCACCTTCCACAATCAGTTTTGAAGAATGAGCGGGGTTTGAGATGGTCACAACGGTTGATGACTCTTACACATGCAGATATACATTGGTGCCCTCGGTCAAGAGAGGATGTCACTATCATTGATCATTGTGGGGAGTACCCTAATGTTCCTTTACTTGGAATCAGAGGAGGTATTACTTACAGCCCATGCCTGGCTTGGAGACAGTTTGGTTATGCTCGGAGGGATGGCCCTCATGACATGTTAATTCCTGACATAGTTTTTGACTTCGACAATGATGCACAAGGACTTCGCCAGAGATTTATCAGAGCTTGGAGGATGCCAAGTAGGATAGACAGTAAGACACTGGGGCACAGGAACTCTATCCCGTTGGAACCTTATCTCAAGTGGGTACGAGCCCGCTCCCAGAAGTTAGTGATGCCATATCCTCATATGCTCCCAGTGATCAAAGAGCCAGTCTTGGAAGGAGAAGTGTCTTACACCATTCAGCATCCTGACATGCCCACATCCTGGGAAGAGATGCAGAAGAGCTGGATCCAGCTTAAGGAAGAACGGAATTCTCTTGAGACTAGTCTACATGCCAGTGAAAAGAAGGTCTTGGAGCTCACCCGCCTATTGCATGAGGAGAGGAATCTCAACACCTACATAGCTCCAAAGAGGATGCGTAGTGTCTTTTGGGATTGATTTGCCTTGTAATTTGTGCCCATGAGGCTTTGATGTACTGAACAATTATTTCCTTAATGATAACGTGTGTTCTTTTTTTGTCTACAACAAATTTGAACTTTCGAACCCTTGAATGCATTGCATAAACACATATCATTCATCATGTGCATAGCAGGTTTTCTTCTTTTCAGGTTGCTTACCGTTCTTCGCTGTTTATTTCAGCATCATGAATCCCGACTCATCATCAACTGAGATGTCCATCAAGGCTCTTCGGGCGCAGAATGCGCAATTTCAGGAACTAATCATGGGTTTGGCTCAGGGCCAAGAAGAACTGAAGGCTCTGCTCCTGAAGAAGGAAAAGAAGAAGAAGAGGAGGACCGTTCTTTTCAACTCGGGCCGAAGGTTTGGCAACACTCTGCAAAATGAAGAGGCTGGTTCTTCTATTGGCAAGAGTGGTCCCCAAGGGGGAAAAGGTCCTAGTCCGGTAGTCTCTGACAACGAGACTGATTTTGATGAGGAGCAGTATCCTCATGCAGAAGACAGATACAAGCAGTTGGAAGACAGGTTGAATGCTATGGAGATCCAACAAGTGCCTGGGCTGGATTTTGGAGATTTAGGTTTGTCTACTGGTGTGATCATTCCTCGTAAGTTCAAAGCACCATCTTTCACTAAATATGACGGGGCATCTTGTCCCAAGCTACACCTCAGATCGTATGTGCGGAAGATTCAACCGTACTCAGTGGACAAGAACTTGTGGATCCACTTCTTCCAGGAGAGTCTTTCAGGGACTCATCTCGAATGGTTCTATCAGCTGGATGGGACCAAGGTTCGTAACTGGGAGGAGTTGGCTACTGCTTTCTATAAGCAGTATCAATATAATGCCGACCTTTCCCCTACACGTACCCAGCTCCAGGGTATGTCGCTAGGGTCAAGTGAAGGTTTTAAAGAGTACGCACAGAAGTGGAGGGATCTGGCTGGCAGGGTGCAGCCTCCGTTGACTGACCGGGAGTTGGTAGACATGTTCTTGGGGACCCTATCTGGGCCATTTTTCAACCATCTTATCGGTAACTCATCTGCAGGGTTTACTGATCTTATTCTGACTGGAGAGAGAATTGAGGCTGGGATGAAGTCTGGCAAAATTCAGAAGGGTGCATCGTCAAGTTCTGAGAAGAAACCCTTCAAGAAGGAAGCCAGTGCTGTATATGGCTCTAGAAGACAAGAGAAACCTGAGCGCCGCCAATCTGTCAGTGCGGTAATGATTTCTAAGCCTGCTTCCGCTCCTCGGCAAACCAATCCTCAAAGGGCTGAAAGACCCCGGAGAGAGTTTACCCGTTTGAGCATGACCTTATCGCAGATCTTGCCGCAGTTGCTGTCCACCAACTTAGTGACTGTCAGAGAGGCCCCAAAAGTTGTGAATACTTCCTCTCCGAAATACAATCCAAACGCCCGCTGTTCTTATCACTCCGATAGCCCGGGGCATTCCACTGATGACTGTTGGGCATTGAGGAATAAGGTACAAGACCTTATTGACGCAAAAGAGATACAGTTTGAAGCGCCTGAGAGGCCGAATGTGGTAACTGCTCCCATGCCCCAGCATGGGGTAAATGCTGTTGATGAAGATGTATACGCCGTTTCTGTGGATGATGTGGCTACCCCCTTAATGACTGTCAAGAAAAACCTACTGCTGGCCGGTTTATTTCCGGGTTGTAGTGAAGGTTGTCTTTTCTGTGCTGTTTCCATATCTGGCTGTCCTTTGCTGAAGTTGGGCGTCCAAAGCCTAATGGACAGCAAGGAGATTCTGTTTAAGAAGTCCGCTGTTCAGTTGGTTCCCGTAGAAGAAGTTGCCGTTGTTACAATTTTTAATAATCCAATCAGGGCTCTCCCAAGGAAGCCTGTTCAAATCATGACTGTCGCACCTGTTGTTATTACTGTTCCGGGGCCTCTCCCCTACGAATCTGATAAGGCTATCCCCTGGCATTATGGGGCAGATGTGTATGTGAATGGAATTAAGCAAGAATTCAACACTGGCACCAGTATCAGCAACATTACTGGTCCAGCAAAGGTTACCCGCAGTGGCAGGCTCTTCTCGCCTGACATTGCACCACCAACTGTTCGAAGACCCCTTACTATAACACCTAAAAGTGTACCTGTTCCTGTTTCTGATTAAGTTGTTTCCCCTGCTGCCGAGTCATCTAATGATCGGGGCAAAGGAATTGAAGATGAGCCTGCCCAGATGGAGGCACCAAGACCTGTAACTGTTGAGGCCTCCCAACAAGAGATGGAGGAAATCCTAAAAATAATCAAGAAGAGTGATTTTAATGTTGTCGAGCAGCTGGGGCATACGCCCTCCAAAATCTCCATGCTCTCCTTTCTACTATGTTCAGAGGCCCATGCTAAGGCCTTAATTTCATTTCTCAAGACGGCCCATGTGCCACAGGAAACCTCTGCAGTTCAGTTTACTGATTGCGTAGCAAATCTGACAGCGGACAATGGTTTGGGTTTCTCAGATGTTGACCTTACTGCTAAGGGAAGAGACCACAATGACGCCCTGCATGTCTCTATTGAATGCAAGGGCACTACTCTGGCGCATGTGTTAGTGGACACTGGTTCTTCCCTAAATGTGCTACCCAAGAAGGCCTTGGACCGTTTGGATTGTGAGGGCCTGGAGCTAAAGCCTAGCAATATTATCGTCAGAGCCTTTGACGGTTCCAAAAGGATGGTTCATGGAGAGGTCGACATTCCTATTCGTGTGGGTTCTCAGGTGTTCGACTCTACTTTCTATGTGATGGATATCCGTCCATCGTATTCTTGTCTACTGGGTCGACCTTGGATCCACAAAGCTGGGGCAGTGACCTCTACCTTGCACCAGAAGCTAAAGTACCCTGTCAGAGGGAAGATTGTCACTGTGCAGGGAGAGGAGGAGTATATGGTGAGCCATTTGAATTCCTTCAGATATATTGAGATGGACGGGGAGTTTATTGAAACCCCCTTTCAGCATTTCGAGGAGGTACTTCCAATTTCAGCAGCAGCAGAAACAGTAGTCGAAGAGGATGTTCCTTTGAAGATGGCTTCCTTGAAGGATGCCCGGGCTGTGGTTCAGAAAGGTGAATGTACTAACTGGGGTAGGCTTCCCGATTTTACACAGAAAACTGACAAGTTCGGACTGGGTTTTACTGCAGAGGGACAGAAAGCTATGCGGAAGGCAAAGACCAGAAGACCTCCTGTGCTTATTACCAATCCAGGGGTGAATGCTGTTGGGGAGGATAATGAAGTGGATGAAGCTGAGTTCAATAGCTGGATCTATCCGACAACTGATGGAGGATTGACCAATTGGATTGCTAAGGACCATACTCCTGTTACTTTTGTTACGCAGTAATAAACTTCTTTGTTTTGTTATTTGTAATAAACAATAAATTGAACTCTATGGCCCGGTGTCTTACCCGGGGCACCGTGGCTTCATTTGTGAGGGCATATAAATTGTCATTTCATATATCATGAATAAAGATCTTGGACGTTTTCTCGCATTTCAAATCTTATGCTCCTTTTCTTTCTTTCCTTTCTTTATATATTTCAAAACAGCTGTATTTACACACACTCACTCATACAGGTTCCAATCCACTCTGGATCTCACTGGTAACGACTCTGCTACTGCCAGTTATGACTTCGAAAATCCGATCAACTTAGCCGAAGACGAAGGTGAAGATAATTACGAAGTGCCTGGCGAACTTGCAAGACTGTTACTCCAGGAAGAGAGGGCAATTCAACCACACGAAGAGCCAGTGGAAACAATAAACCTGGGTACTGATACAGACAGAAAGGAGGTAAAGATTGGTGCCAACCTAGAGCTCAGCGTGAAGCAACGGTTGACTCAGATGCTACATGATTATATGGAGATCTTCGCCTGGTCCTATGAAGACATGCCCGGGTTGGATACCGATATTGTGGTCCATCACTTGCCTACTAAGGAAGACTGCCCTCCGGTCAAGCAAAAGGTCCGCCGTATGCGTCCAGAGATGTCTGAAAAGATTAAAGCCGAGGTTATGAAACAGTTTGATGCCGGGTTCCTTGCAGTGACTTCTTACCCTCAGTGGGTTTCTAATGTGGTGCCGGTACCAAAGAAGGACGGTAAGGTCAGAATGTGTGTCGATTACAGGGATCTGAACAGGGCCAGCCCCAAAGATGACTTCCCCCTACCTCACATTGATGTCCTTGTTGACAATACAGCTCAGCATAAGGTGTTCTCTTTCATGGATGGTTTCTCAGGTTATAATCAGATTAAGATGGCACCTGAAGACATGGAAAAAACTACCTTTGTTACTCAGTGGGGCACCTTCTGCTACAAGGTCATGCCTTTTGGACTGAAGAACGCTGGGGCAACCTACCAACGTGCCATGGTTGCTTTATTTCATGACATGATCCATCATGAGATAGAAGTGTATGTTGACGACATGATTGCAAGGTCCCAGACTGAGGAAGAACACCTTGATCATCTGCAGAAGTTGTTTGACCGGTTGAAATTGTACAAACAGAGGTTGAACCCGAACAAGTGCACCTTCGGGGTAAGATCTGGAAAGTTGCTAGGCTTCGTTGTAAGCGATAAGGGTATTCAAGTGGACCCTGCCAAGGTCAAAGCTATTCAAGAGATGCCAGTTCCTAAGACAGAGAAAGAGGTCAGAGGCTTTTTAGGACGCCTGAATTACATTGCTCGGTTCATCTCACACCTGACTGCTACTTGTAAACAAATCTTCAAGCTACTGAAGAAAGATCAGGTAGTACGCAGGAATGATGAATGTCAGGCTGCTTTTGACAGAATCAAGGAGTATCTCCAAGAACCACCCATCCTTATGCCACCGGTGGAAGGGAGACCTCTGATACTATACCTGACAGTACTTGACAACTCAATGGGGTGTGTGCTGGGGCAGCATGACGAGTCTGGCCGAAAAGAGCATGCCATTTATTACCTTAGCAAAAAGTTTACCGACTGTGAGACCCGATACTCACTGCTTGAGAAAACTTGCTGCGCTTTGGTATGGGCTGCTCGCCGGCTGAGACAGTATATGCTGACTCACACTACCTTGTTGATCTCAAAGATGGATCCTATAAAGTACATATTTGAAAAGCCTGCTCTGTCCGGGAGAATAGCAAGATGGCAAATGATCTTGACAGAATACGACATTCAATACACGACTCAGAAAGCCATCAAGGGAAGTGTATTGGCAGACCACTTGGCACATCAGGCCGTAGACGACTATCAGTCAATGAACTTCGAGTTTCTGGACGAGAGCATCATGATAGTGACTGATTGTGAAGTACCTGGACCGGATGAAGGACCTGAGGAAGGATCCCGATGGTCTATGCACTTTGACGGAGCCTCCAATGCTTTGGGTAACGGTATCGGCGCTATAATCATATCCCTCCAAGGCACTCATACTTCACTCACTGCTCGGCTATGTTTCAACTGTACCAACAACATGGCGGAGTATGAGGCGTGCATCATGGGTCTTCAAGCTGCGATCGACCTGAGGATCAAGTTTCTGAGTGTCTTCGGAGATTCCGCTCTTGTGATCAATCATATTAAAGGAGAGTGGGATACGAAACATCCGAATCTTATTCCTTACAGGGAATGTGTGTTGACCTTGATCCCCCACTTCACAAAGATAACCTTTGAACACTTTCCGAGAGAGGAGAATCAGCTGGCGGATGCGTTAGCTACAATGTCTTCTATGTTCAAGGTCAAATGGGACAATGAGGCTCCCCGGATCATCATCTAGAAACTATACGAACCGGCATACTGTTGTGATCTTGAGACCGAATTGGTGACTGAGAAGCCTTGGTACCATGAGGTGAAGAGATATCTAGAGGCTCAGGAATACCCTGAAGGTGCGTCTGTCAATGATAAAAAGTTCTTGAGAAGGTTCGCAGCGAAGTTCTTCCTTAGCAACGGCATTCTGTATAAGCGAAACCATGATTCGACCTTACTGCGTTGTGTGGACAAGACAGAAGCAGAAAGGATCATGGAGGAGCTACATTAAGGGACCTTCGGAACACATTCCAGTGGACACACTATGGCAAAGAAAATCCTTCGGGAAGGGTATTTCTGGTCCACAATGGAAGCCGACTGTTACCAGCACTCTCAGACATGTCACAAATGCCAGATATATGCAGACAAGGTGCATGTTCCTCCAGTTCCTCTAAATGTTCTGACAGCGCCTTGGCCGTTTGCAATGTGGGGCATAGACATGATCGGTGAGATTAAACCTACGGCATCTAATGGGCATCGCTTCATCCTGGTAGCGATTGATTACTTCACGAAGTGGGTTGAAGCAGCATCCTACGCTACGGTAACCAAGACTGTTGTGGCACGGTTCATTCGGCACAACCTGATCTGTCGATACGGAGTCCCTGAAAGAATCATTACAGACAACGGTACCAATCTCAATAACAAGATGATCACCGAGCTCTGCGAGCAGTTTAAGATACAGCACCACAACTCTTCTCCTTACAGACCGAAGATGAATGGGGCTGTAGAAGCAGCAAATAAGAATATCAAGAAGATCGTGCAGAAGATGACAGTGACTTACAAAGATTGGCACGAGATGTTACCGTTCGCTCTACATGGGTATCGTACCTCAGCCAGGACATCAACCGGGGCAACTCCGTTCTCCTTGGTCTACGGTATGGAGGCAGTCTTACCGATCGAAGTGCAAATACCCTCTCTCCGGATAATGAAGGATGCAAATCTGAACGAAGATGATTGGATCCAGACACGACTTGATCAGCTAAACCTTATTGATGAAAAGAGGCTTGCTGCTATCTGTCATGGTCAGACGTATCAGAAACGAATGATTAGGGCATTTAACAAAAAGGTCAGACCACAAGAATATCAAGTTGGGGATCTGGTAATCAAGCGAATCATCCTTCCTCAGAGTGATCCGAGGGGCAAATGGACCCCCACGTACGAAGGGCCATTTGTGGTTAAACATGTGTTCTCAGGAGGAGCCATGATTCTAACCAACATGGATGGTGACGACCTTCCTCACCCCGCTAATGCAGACATAGTAAAAAGATACTACGCATGAAAAAAGACCCGCTAGGCTGACATGCCTAGGCAAAAATTGGGGCTTCCCGGCGAACCAAAAGGGTTCGGGCAAAATGAAGGGATGAAATGAAAGAAAATCTGTACACCCGGCAAGTCGAAAACCTGAAAAGGCGGATTGGGCAAAAATGGGTATCCCGGTGGACTGAAAACCCGAAAGGGCGGTCCAGGAAAAAGTTAGGGATAAAGCGTAATACTATGTCTCATTGGATCACTTTGCATCCAGAATCCGGTATCTGCATCAAGTTCAGACGGCATCGATCAGTCAGCTTCATCTTCAACCAAGGTCATCAAGTGATGAGACGCTCGGAGATATAAAGGCAATAGCAGAGTTGAAACCCAGTGGGATCATTCATTTCACACAGCTGTTTTATTTTCTCTTGTACAAAATTTGTATAAACTCTTTTATTCGGCGGCGTTCTCTTACTAGGACGTCAGCCGCTTGTACATAAACGCCTATTTTACAGGCAAATTCAAAATCAATACAAAAATCACTTTTCAGTTAAAATTACCAATTGTTTTTTCCTTTTCTGTTTTGTTTTGCGAAGAACGTCCAAGGTTCAATTTGTGATATATGCATTGACAATAAAGAGTTGTCTAAGCAATCTAATGGTTCCATCCTCCAAGGTTCAAAGGTAGGTCCAGCTAAAGAACATAACCAGATATCCTAATTCCCCAGAGAGTGAGCCAGCAAGTCAGTTCACTCTCCCCAAGCAAAGTTACAATCAAACCTTAAGGAAGTTGGGTATCCTCCAGCAGATCTCAACATTCCCCAGCAATATACATGCATTCTTAACAAGCATCCCCGACAGTCTTAGTCTAAAGATTGTTCCCCGGCGGTATACCAGACATTCAACGGAGTTACTTCCCCAGCATATCAAAACTTCCCCAAGAGAGTCCAATCTAATTCCCTAGGAAAGTTGGAATCCATCTCCCCAAGCAGTAAGCTTACCCCCAGTAGATTCTGGAAGCTTATCCTCGCAGAGCACGAACGCGTCTCCCGGCTTTACTCAAAGAGTTATTTCCTTACCAGGATATAACTGGGTTATCCTCAGCCAAAAGCCACAGAAAGATCGTTCTCGGCAAAATCTTCTTATCCCCAGCGAAGTCTATTAACATTTCCAACACAACAATGGTATCCCCAGCAAGTTATTATTAACAGCTCAGCAAAGTACCTCTCTTCCCACAGAGTATTGCTTCCCAGCAAGATCGTTAGAGTACTTTTCTCCCCGCAGAGTAATCTATCCGTCAAGTTTATTCCCCAACGGAGTTGTCTTCTCCTACCGGTATTCTTGCAACTATCATCCCCAGTGGAAGCAAAATCTATTCTTCAACATCAGCCCAGGATTGACTTCCCAGCACCCGTCAAGGATTTATTTTCCTAAGACGAAAAAATACATTCATAAACATCGCACTTCCATACATTATAGCATGCATATATGCATCATAACTTACAAATCTCATTTATGTTGAGAACATCATTGCTTGATCCATATCATGCATTGAATATGACTGACCTTCACATTTCACGAAAAGATTCAGTTAAAGTTCTCAGCTACATTTCAAGACCTAGACCGGTTCAGTTAAATCGACCCTAAGATTTTTCTGTTTCTTATCCCGTCCAAGGCCTTCTCTGGTTCAGTCAGATCGACCCTAAGATCTCCCTGTTTCTTATCCAGTTGAAGATTTCAAGACCTAGACCGGTTCAGTTAAATCGACCCTAAGATTTTCTGTTTCTTATCCAGTCAAAGGCCTTCTCTAGTCCAGCTAAATCGACCCCTAACAGATTTTCCTGATAAAGACTCAGTAGAAGATATCCAAGATTCTCTCAATGATTACTGTTGAGGTTGTAGTCGCCTGTGGTTCTCTCCCCGTTACTGCGGAGGTAGTAATCGCCCCAGATTCTCTCAATGATACTGTTGAGGTTGAAGTCGCCTAAGATTCTCTCAGCGTTACTGCAGAGGTAGTAATCGCCCCAGATTCTCTCAATGATTACTGTTGAGGTTGAAGACGCCTATGGTTCTCTCCCCGTTACTGTGGAGATAGTAATCGTCCCCAGATTCTCTCAGCGTTACTGTTGAGGTTGAAGTCACCTATGGTTCTCTCCCCGTTACTGTGGAGGTAGTAATCGTCCCCAGATTCTCTCAGCGTTACTGTTGAGGTAGTAGTCATCCAAGGTTCTCTCACCGTTCCTGTTGAGGTAGTAACCATCCCTGGTTCATTCATCACCTTTTGAAGATCCAGATCCAGCTCCTGTAACCAGTCAGGACGCATCTATATAAAGAATCTGAAGACCAGCTTCTGTAACGGGTCAGGTAATCATTTTCTTTTGCAGGTACGCAAGTTCTCGCTAAGGAATCTCTTACGCGATCAACACCCAGATGGCATCTATAAGCCCATCCACCATCCATCATCTCTTAGAATGGCATCTATAAGCCCATCATCCTATCCATCAATCTCCAAATGGCATTTGTAAGCCCATTCCCATCATCACACTACTATGTGAGCGCAAATTTCTGGGCACTCTAGTGTTCAATCATCTTCTACCTTCGGATTACGAAAGGCACGTCAGCCAATCTGCATCCTCAGGTCTAAGAAGATTGAACAGGGGCAACTGTTGTATCCCAAAATTTGCCCTCCCATATTCTTCAAAATTTGCCAAGTCAAAGGTTCAAGAATTCCCCAAGGGTTGCACAGTTCAAGGGCTTCCTAACAGTCAAAAACTAGGGTTTTGGTTCTGACAAAGAAAATGAAGTTTCCAAGGGTCCAATCAAGTCCCACATGCCTACAAACATGGTCAAGCATCCTCATACCAAGTTTCAAGGCATACAGCACAAAATTGCACAGTCAAAAACCCTAATTGCACTACAGTCAACTATAGGGGCAAAATGGTCATTTGACAGTCAAAAGTTCAAATTTTTGGTCAACATCTCATTTTGAAGCCACAAACATCATTTGATCAATGCTTGATCATGATTCTCACAGCTTGGCTCAAAAAGTCTCAAGATGCAAAAGTTTCCATATTTGGACAGTTGAAAAAGTCAACTGTAACTTGACCAAGGCATAACTTCCACATGGATTATCAGAAAAATTCCATCCAAATCTCATTTTGAAGATAAAGACATTTCCTACAACTCCTCTTCACACTTCAAGTCCAAGAAATGCTCTCACAAAAAGTTATCAATTTCAACATTATAGGTCATTTTCAAAAGTCAACAAAAAGGGACTTTAAGTCAAAGGCCATAACTTGAGATTTCTAAATCAAAATGACATGGGACCAAAGGCATTGGTTAGAGGACTTCAAGACCTTTCCAAAATGTCCAAGAACATGAGCAAAGCTTAAAAATTGAGCAAGATATGCCTTGTGGAAGTTGGGAAATTTTTGGATATTTTGAAAAGTCAACTTTGCTTCAAATGTCTTAAAAATGCTAATGGGCCTCTTTTTCTTCCAAGATTCATCATCCAAGGCATGTGCACGACCATTTGGCCCAAAGGGAAGTTTTTCATCAATTTTATTTATTTATTTGAATTTTTAATTGCTAATAATTCATTTAATTAATTAAAATATATGAAAAATACCAAACCTAAGTTTTTAAATCTTTTTATGCATAAAATACACTCAATATTTCGTGCATGATCAGATTGGGAAAGAATCAAGGCAATTGGATATGATTGGCATCAAAAGCATGTGAAAAAGATTGAAAAATATTTGCCATGAAAATCAAATATCTCTTCATCAATGCAAAGGTTCTTTGGATCAATTTTTCAACCCTAATCATTCCAGTACATATATACATGCCAACCCTAATGCTCTTGACCTCCCAGCTGCGCCATACATCGAGAACCAAGGTTGAGTTTTTTGTCAAAAATTTGAAAACTGAAAGTGGCCTTAGAGGACGATTAAGAGGAAAACTTTGATTCCATTAGCTTGCAAAAGTCTCAAGGGACATTTCTGAATCAAAAGCATCATCCCTAACACCCAGAATTGGTATATGGCAGTTCAACTGTTTCACCCTTTTGCATAAATCGTATCTGATCATTCATGCCATAATTTTCAATTTTAATGCTTGTTTTGTGTTGCTCTTGTCATTCTAAAGCTAACCCTGTTGTTTGATTAAGTTTTCATCACTCATACGCGAAACTACCATGGACGATTATTAGGGTTCTTCAAATTTCAAATTGGGTACTTTCACCTACTGTAAAATTGAGACACCTCAATGCCATGGTTGAAATCAGGGAGCTTGGACGATTTGAAAACACCCCTCGCGCCTAATTTATGTGACCACATGGGCTATTCGCTATTATTGAAAAGATGGCATTTTGGGGGGGTTTAAAACCCCCGCTAACCTTTTTTATATTTCAGGCAAAAGCGCAGCAATGGAGAAGATGATGAAGTGTCAAGACCTGATTGAGTAATTTGAATTTTCGCGCTAATCTGCCCACTAATTCTTGTTTTATTTCATATTATTTATTAGTTACATTATAAACAAAACACATGGTTGGAGCAGTTGGCAAAGCATAGTATTGGTAATCTCCAGGACCTGGGTTCGATTCCCAGGTCCCTATCCCTTTCCATATTATTTTTCTAAACACGCTTGTGTGTAGTTCGCTTCCAGGGTTCCACCATGCAACTTACAATCCAGGCATGCCACGCATCTCATGATGGCAATCCAAAGGTGGAGATTTGAGGAACATCCTATGCCTCAGTCAACGAAACACACGCCAGCATAAAAGTCAACCAGGCCAGAAATCAATTGGGCCTGAATTGCTAAGTCATACCTCCAATTGGGGACAGAACCCCCCTAGGTTTTACAATTCTTTTCTTTCTTATTTTTATCTATTTCAATTATTTCCCTTTTTATATATTCCTTAAATTAATTATTTTCATAAAATATAAAAATAACAAAAAAATCAGAAAAGGCAAAAACTAATATATTTTATTTTAATGTTTTTGTAAATAAATTTCACTAACTAATTAGGTTAAATTTAGGTTTAAATCTTAATATTTTTCTAATAAACTTAAAATTTGTAGAATTAGGTTTTAATTACTTTTATTCTTTTTTTTCTTTTTTCACCATAATTAATTATTCAATGTTATTTTCGTAAATAAATTACCATGTAAATAATTAGATTAATTTTAGGTTCAATTTTAACATATTTTCTTAATAAATAAAAATTGTAGAATTAGGGTTAATTAATTAATTTCTCAATTTCATTTAATTCTCACCAAAAAAAAACCATAAATACAAAAAACCTCCAAAAACAATTTCTTTTTCATTTTAATTTCATTAATTTAATAATCATAATTTAATTTCGTTAAAAAGGGTCCAACGCCCTCGCTTGTGATTTTTTATTCTTTTCGCGTATTTTATTTATTCCTTCTTTTAAATATTGATGTAATTCTCCCAAAGCCGTGTAATTTTATATTTCTCGCATTTTATTTCTTTATTTTATGTCAAATCGGGTCCTGGATTTAAATTTGGCGATGTGGACTGATCAGTGCATTTGGATGCACATTCCTCTACGTTTGTACTTATACATTTCCATGGTTTGGTTTGTTTATTTCTCTATTTTATTATGTTTTTATATTTTAATTTATTTTTATACTTATTTGTTTTTCGTATTAATTTTCAGCTTTAACAGTCTGCACGGAAACGATCATATCTGGAGTTCCAGGAGTCCGATTGAGGCGTTCTAATAATCGCCGGAAAGCTAAGAGAAAGAGCTACAATTCTTATGTTGGAGTCAAAGTCAGAATCGGACTGTAGAAGGGCCAGAATATTCGTTGAAGTTGCAGCATTATTCTTAGTTAATTTCGGGTCAATTAGTTTTGGGCCTGGGTCGTATGTTTGACCCAGTTGGATTGTAAGACGGGTCGTTCTCTTCCCCCTTAGGGCAGCAGCCGCGACACTGTTCATGTAATCACTATTCACGAAAAAAATCGAAGTTTTTGACAATTTCTATGGAGAACTAACCAAATCCTGTCGAATTGCTGTATTCAGGTTCCGACCTTGAGGTTATTTTAATTTTAATCTATTATTTATTCCTTTCAATTTTGTTCTATGTTCTTGAATGCTTAATTCGAATTGCATAGAGTATTTTGATTCAATCCGATTGATTGTATGATTCTAACAAATAATCACGTTACCGTTTGCTTAATCCGTTACCGTGTATGATTTATCACGTTTGCTTAATTCGTGAAGCTTAAACTCTGTTTGCTTAATTCAGATATTAGGATTATACATCATACAATACTCTTCGCGCTTGTCACTGAGTTTGTAGTCGAATAGGAATAGATTGTCCGCTTAGGAGATTAATTTTACTTAATCGATGATAGACAGGAACCGAATCAGTAATTCGACTTTTCAGCTTATTTGATAATCACTTTTTCATAATCACTTATTTTGTCAAATCGAACCTTAAACCAAACCCCCCCCCCCCCCCCATTTCGATTTCAGTTTGTATTAGTTAAGAGTCCTTGAGAACGATATATCGAGTCAATTGTCGCTGTACTGCTTTTATATAAAACAACTCGTTTTGATCCGCGCGCGACAGCGGATCAAATTGGCGCCGTTGCCGGGGACTCTTTTTAATATTAACTGATATTAGAGTCTTAGGTATAGTGTTTGTGCGTTTTGGCCATAGGTTCCTCACGGTTTGGGCCATAACGCCTTTTGAGTCGGAAAAATCGGTTTTTGGGAAAACTTCACCGTTTCGAAAATCTGTCCCGACAGTTAGGTGTAGAAAAATTCTCTGATCAAAAGTCACTTATTACGGAGTAATTACGTGGCAAATTTTTCAAATCGCGAAAAAAGCCTTTTTACTATTTTTTATGATTTATTTTCTGTTTTCATAGAGTCGAAAAATTCCGAAAAAAATATCAAAATTTTCTTTTTACTTCATTAGATTATATTCGGTGTCAGTTTATTTTTTTGAATTGTTTTTAATCGATTTGCTTCATTGTGTTGTTTTAGGGACATAGTTGGCATTTTCACGATTGTTGCTGCATTGCTGTGCACTAGTCCTGGCTACTAGGTCTTCCTGTCCTGAACTTATTGCTTTTGATCCTGAGGTAGAGAGAACCTTGCACACACTTCGTAGAGCAGGCCAGGCTAGCAATAGTTCACCTTCACCGACCATAGCTGAGTCTGATTCTGAGTTTGCTGTTGAAATGGCTGAAAATAGAACTCTAAGGCAACTTGCAGCCCCTGATGTTAATTATAATGGCTTGTGTATTGAATATGATGCTGTTGCTGTTCCTTTTGAATTAAAATCGGGTTTAATACACTTGTTGCCAAAGTTTAATGGTCTTGCAGGTGAGGATCCGCACAAACATTTGAAGGAATTCCAGGTGGTGTGTTCTACACCATTGAAGCCTGAAGGGATCACTGAAGATCATATCAAACTTCGTGCTTTTCCTTTTTCTTTGCAGGGTGCAGCGAAGGACTGGATATATGATCTCGAGCCGAATTCAATCACAAGCTGGAATGCTCTGAAGAGAGTGTTCTTGGAGCGATATTTTCCTGCATCTAGAGCTGCTTCAATCCGAAAAGAGATTTGTGGTATTAGACAAGATAACGAGTCATTGGCTGAGTACTGGGATAGGTTCAAGAAGTTGGTTTCAAGCTGCCCTCAACATCAGATTACCGAACAACTTCTCATTCAGTACTTCTATGAGGGGTTGTTACCTATGGATAGAAACATTCTTGATGCTGCTAGTGGTGGAGCACTTGTTGACAAAACTCCAGCTGCTGCCAGGGCCCTCATTGAAAACATGTCCTTAAATTCCCAGCAGTTCACCACTCGAACCAATTCTGTCCAAACCAAGGGTGTACATCAAATTCAAGGTTCCTCAAACAGAGCTTTAGAAACCAGACTTGATGAGCTGACCGCTTTAGTGAAACAACTTGCAGTAGCGAAACCTCAAACAGCAACTGTATGTGGCATTTGTACCGCTCATGATCATCCCACTGATACTTGTCCTCTTCTAAAAGATGATACTGTTACCGAGCTGCCTCAAGCTTATGCAGCCAACCTTTACAACCAGAATAGGTACAACAACACCCCTGACTTGTCCACCAACAAATATCATCCCAATTGGAGGAATCATCCCAACCTTCGATATGGAAATCAACAGCCTTCCCAACAACAGCTTACCGTTCCATTACCCCAGCCACATCACACTCCTCCAGCCACTACTTCCGGACCATCCCTTGAAGATCTTGTTAAGCAAATGGCCGTGAACAACCTTCAGTTTCAACAAAGAACCGACACTAGCATTCAGACCTTGACCACACAGATGGGACAGCTTGCTACTCAAATAAATAATATGCAAGCTCAAGGTTCGAACCAACTTCCAGCACAAACGGTTGTCAATCCAAATGGTAATGGTAATGCTAATGTGAGTGCTATTTCTTTGAGATCCGGAAAAGTTACAGAAACAGCCCCCGAAAAGAATAAAAACATCATCGAGGTAACTTCTGAACTTTCTTCTCCTGAACCTCCTCCAGCTGAACCTTCTTCTCCTTCTTCTGTTGTGGTCGAAACTGAAAAAAATAAAGAAAAGGAGTATGTACCACCAGTTCCCTTCCCACATAGAGTTCTGAAAAATAAAAGAGTTGAGGAAGGAGACAAAGAAAAAGAAATTTTGGATATGTTCAGGAAAGTAGCGGTAAACATTCCGCTTCTTGATGTGATTAAGCAAGTTCCAAGGTATGCAAAGTTTCTGAAGGATCTGTGTACAAACAAGAGAAAAGTAAAAGGAAGTGACAGAGTCAACTTGGGAAGAAGCATCTCTGCTTTCATTCAGCCCGAACAAAGTGTTTCGGCTATCTCTCAGGTCTTGCCACAAAAGTGCAAGGACCCGGGAACTTTTACTATTCCTTGTACCATCGGGGATAAGAAATTTGATAATTGTTTGCTTGATTTAGGAGCGGGCATTAATGTTATGCCTACTTCTATTTATAATAACCTTTGCCTTGGTCCCATGCAGCATACAGGTTTAATCGTTCAACTGGCGAATAGGAGCAATGCACGTCCCACCGGCATAGTGGAAGACGTCCTCGTTCAAGTTAACGATTTAATTTTTCCTGCAGATTTTTACATTCTGGACATGGAAGGAGAAACTAAGTCAAGCAGAGCTCCCATCATTTTAGGCAGACCGTTCATGAAAACGGCGAAGACAAAAGTTGATGTTGATGATGGAACCATGTCCATGGAATTTGGTGACATCGTCGCAAAATTTAATATCTTTGATGCCATGAAACACCCTGTGGAGGAGCATTCGGTTTTTAATATTGAGTTGATTTCTGAGCTAGTTGATGAGAGTTGTTCTGAATTATTTGCACTTGATTTTCCATCTCTCTCTGATTTTGATGATAATTATTCATGTCCTGACTGCACTGACACTAACGTTTGTGTCCTTTGTGCTGAGATTGATGCTTCCTTGCAGCCTGATACATTTCCTACAGGTGAAGTTGTTACCGATGAGGCTGTTTTTGCCGTCGATGCTCTTGACATCCCGGCTGCCCCAAGCCTTCCATCCATCATTCAGCCCCCGTCCTTAGAGCTAAAAGAGCTCCCTGGGAACCTGAAATATGCTTACTTGGAGCATAATGAAAAACTTCCTGTTATTATCTCTTCTAACCTTGATTTCAATCAAGAAGACAAACTTTTGCAGGTATTGAAGAGGCACAAGAAAGCAATCGGGTGGACATTAGCCGACCTTCCAGGTATTAGTCCTTCGATGTGCATGCACAGGATTTTACTTGAGGATGGAGCGAAAACAGTAAGGCAGCCCCAAAGGAGGCTTAATCCTTTGATTCTTGATGTTGTAAAGAAAGAGGTAACCAAACTCTTGCAAGCAGGTATCATTTATCCTATCTCTGACAGTAAGTGGGTAAGTCCAGTGCAGGTTGTACCTAAGAAATCTGGACTCACAGTGGTAAAAAATGAAAAGAATGAACTTGTTCCCACTAGAGTCCAGAACAGCTGGAGAGTTTGTATTGATTACAGGAGACTGAACCAGGCTACTAGAAAGGATCACTTTCCTTTGCCGTTCATTGATCAGATGCTTGAACGGCTAGCTGGTAAATCACATTATTGTTTTCTTGATGGTTTTTCAGGTTACTTTCAGATTCATATTGCACCTGAAGATCAAGAAAAGACCACTTTCACGTGCCCATTCGGTACATTTGCTTACAGGAAGATGCCTTTTGGCCTTTGCAATGCTCCTGGCACTTTCCAACGATGCATGATGAGTATTTTCTCTAATTTTATTGAAAATTGCATGGAAGTGTTTATGGATGACTTTACTGTTTATGGTTCTTCTTTTGATGCATGCTTGAACAGTTTAAACTTGATTTTAGAAAGATGCATCGAGACTAACCTTGTGTTGAATTATGAAAAATGTCATTTTATGGTTGAGCAGGGAATTGTTCTTGGTCACATTATTTCTGAAAAAGGAATTTCTGTTGACCCTGCTAAGATTGATGTGATTTCTACACTGCCTTACCCTTCTTGCATTCGCGAGATTCGTTCTTTTCTTGGTCATGCAGGTTTTTACAGGCGTTTCATCAAGGATTTCAGCAAGATAGCTCTTCCGCTGTCAAACTTGTTGAAGAATGATGTCACTTTCGATTTTGATGACAAATGCAAACAAGCGTTTGACTTCTTGAAGAAAGCATTGACCTCCGCTCCCATCATTCAGCCCCCTGACTGGACCCTCCCATTTGAGCTTATGTGTGATGCTTCTAATTATGCAGTTGGGGCTGTCCTTGCACAAAGAGTTGACAAGGCTGCCCATGTTATTTACTATGCTTCTAGGACTTTAGATTCTGCACAGTCTAATTACACTACTACTGAAAAAGAACTGCTAGCTATTGTTTTTGCTCTTGACAAATTCAGATCTTATTTGCTAGGTTCCAAGGTTGTTGTTTTTACTGACCATGCAGCTTTAAAGTACTTGCTGAAGAAGCCGGATGCAAAACCGAGATTGATTCGGTGGATGTTGTTGCTCCAAGAGTTTAATGTTGAGATTAAAGAAAAAAGTGGAGCTGAGAACTTAGTGGCTGACCACTTGAGCAGGATAGAGAGAGATGAAGATCCTTTTCCTCTTAAGGATGACTTTCCTGATGAGCAGCTGTTTCTTTTGCATGGGATTACACCTTGGTTTGCTGACATTGTTAATTTTCTTGTTGCTGGTGTTTTTCCTACAGGTGCATCTAGATCACAGGTTCACAAGCTCAAGAGTGATGCCAAATATTATGTTTGGGATGATCCATATCTATGGAAGTTTGGTAGTGATCAGGTAATCAGGAGATGTGTCCCCGACAATGAGATTGAATCTATTTTAAAATTTTCTCATGCATCTCAAGTTGGCGGACATTTCGGTCCTCAAAGGACTGCGAGAAAAATCCTTGATTCAGGTTTCTATTGGCCAACTATTTTTAAGGATGCTTTTGAGACTTACCGCACTTGTAAAGAGTGCCAGATAGCAGGTACAAACATCACTCGTAAGAGTGAAATGCCTCAGCAGCCTATGCTTTTCTGTGAGGTATTTGATGTATGGGGGATCGATTTCATGGGTCCCTTTCCTGTATCATTTGGTTTCCTTTACATTTTGCTTGCTGTTGATTATGTTTCAAAGTGGGTGGAAGCTATCCCCACTAGGACTAATGATTCTCGAGTTGTTGCAGATTTTGTCAGGTCTAATATCTTTTGCAGGTTTGGAATACCGCGAGCTATCATAAGTGACCAAGGCACTCATTTCTGTAACCGTACCATGGAAGCTTTACTCCGAAAGTATGGAGTTGTGCACAGAGTCTCTACTGCATATCACCCACAGACTAATGGGCAAGCTGAGATCTCCAACAGGGAGATCAAACAGGTTTTAGAGAAAATGGTGCAGCCAAACAGGAAAGACTGGAGCCGTCGTCTAGAAGACGCACTTTGGGCTCAAAGGACAGCTTTCAAGACACCCATTGGGATGTCTCCTTATCGACTTGTTTTTGGTAAGGCATGTCATCTTCCTGTTGAGATAGAACACCGTGCTTTTTGGGCGGTGAAAAGTTGTAATTTGGAGATGCAACAAGTAGGTATTGAAAGAAAACTCCAATTGCAACAGTTGGAAGAGCTTAGATTAGAGGCTTATGAGAGCTCTAGGATTTATAAAGAAAAAACTAAGCACTTCCATGATAAAATGATTTCTAGGAAGGAATTTTCTGTGGGCCAACAGGTTTTACTGTTTAACTCCCGCCTTAAGCTTATGGCTGGGAAACTTCGATCCAAATGGATTGGCCCCTTTGTTGTTACTAATGTTTTCCCTCATGGTGCAGTGGAAATAAAAAGTGCAGGTACTGACAAAGTCTTCAAGGTTAACGGGCAGCGGCTGAAATTATTCCATGAAAGTCCGGTGCCTGAAGATGTCAGCATAGAGGAGCTTTCTTTGGAAGCACCTAACTACACTGCGACTTGATCAGGGAGTCCTTCTTTCCTTCTCTCTACTTTATTAGTAACGTCCTTTCATTGAGGGCAATGCTTAGTTTAAGTGTGGGGGAGGGAATCGTGTGTTTTATTTGTTTTTGCTTGTTAGTATTTTGTTTAATTTCAATAAAAAATGCATCTTCTTGAAAGTTTTGGGCTACAGACTGATTTGAGTCGAGTTTGCGGAGACTTGGGAAAAATTCACAAGATCGGTATCGTTCTAACACCGTAAGTCTCCTGCATACGGAAATTTATTTGAATTTGTTATTATGTTTTAGCCTTAATTTCTCATTCTTTGACAGCTCTTGAGTAGTTTATTTCAGCAGTCGGCACCATCTCTCACACACTTTACGCAGGAAGCCGATGAATATAAGTGAATGTTCCAAAAAGAAAAAAAAAAAAAAGAGAAAAGAAAAAGGTAATACACCTTCTAAGCTTGGTGATCCTCACCCGGTCACTTAACCCAACGGTTGTGTAATCTTCAAAAAAAAAAAAAATTTCAAAACTCTTTGTTAGTTGGTTCAGCGGTTTCTGGTGCTGAACTTGGTAGGGAGGATTACGGTCCGATCCCCCGCAACTACATCTGAGTAAGCAAAGGGTTATGCCACGCAAGTACCGGAACCCCGTGAAAAAGGATCAGATTCACTAACCGGTTGGCCTGCTATAAGTGTGTGGAGATAACGGGCTTAATGTGATTGCGCCTGAATGAAAAAGAGCAAAAAGGATGAGTAAGTTAGGCTATGGTATAATAATATGATTTGAATTGGTTTGTGTATTTAGGAGCCTTTTGTCTGCATATTTGTAGTTAGTGTTCTTACGATGTCCTTAGTGTGCAAGATTAGTACCTGTCGATGCAAACTTACCCGAAGAAGATTTGTAGCCTAGGATGAGTAATTGTTGATGAATTTCTGCTTTCTTTTCATTTTGCTCGGAGTGCAAAAGTTCAAGTGTGGGGGAATTTGATCAGTGCATTTGGATGCACATTCCTCTACGTTTGTACTTATACATTTCCATGGTTTGGTTTGTTTATTTCTCTATTTTATTATGTTTTTATATTTTAATTTATTTTTATACTTATTTGTTTTTCGTATTAATTTTCAGCTTTAACAGTCTGCACGGAAACGATCATATCTGGAGTTCCAGGAGTCCGATTGAGGCGTTCTAATAATCGCCGGAAAGCTAAGAGAAAGAGCTACAATTCTTATGTTGGAGTCAAAGTCAGAATCGGACTGTAGAAGGGCCAGAATATTCGTTGAAGTTGCAGCATTATTCTTAGTTAATTTCGGGTCAATTAGTTTTGGGCCTGGGTCGTATGTTTGACCCAGTTGGATTGTAAGACGGGTCGTTCTCTTCCCCCTTAGGGCAGCAGCCGCGACACTGTTCATGTAATCACTATTCACGAAAAAAATCGAAGTTTTTGACAATTTCTATGGAGAACTAACCAAATCCTGTCGAATTGCTGTATTCAGGTTCCGACCTTGAGGTTATTTTAATTTTAATCTATTATTTATTCCTTTCAATTTTGTTCTATGTTCTTGAATGCTTAATTCGAATTGCATAGAGTATTTTGATTCAATCCGATTGATTGTATGATTCTAACAAATAATCACGTTACCGTTTGCTTAATCCGTTACCGTGTATGATTTATCACGTTTGCTTAATTCGTGAAGCTTAAACTCTGTTTGCTTAATTCAGATATTAGGATTATACATCATACAATACTCTTCGCGCTTGTCACTGAGTTTGTAGTCGAATAGGAATAGATTGTCCGCTTAGGAGATTAATTTTACTTAATCGATGATAGACAGGAACCGAATCAGTAATTCGACTTTTCAGCTTATTTGATAATCACTTTTTCATAATCACTTATTTTGTCAAATCGAACCTTAAACCAAACCCCCCCCCCATTTCGATTTCAGTTTGTATTAGTTAAGAGTCCTTGAGAACGATATATCGAGTCAATTGTCGCTGTACTGCTTTTATATAAAACAACTCGTTTTGATCCGCGCGCGACAGCGGATCATGGACCCGCGCCTTTGTAATAGTTTAGGAACTTTATATTTCTCGCACTTTTTAACTGTTAATAAATGCATGCAAGAATGAATGACAAAATAAAAACAAACGCATAGATCACCCATGACATGACAAAAGACAAAAATAAATGAATCTGACACACAAATCACACACCACCCCTAGGGTACGCCTCACTGTTGCCTTGCCTCGAAAGGTGATCGTCGAGTAGAGGATGTCTTAGTAAGTCCTCATGATCCGGGAACCTGGCATGAGGGTAGCTTCTAAGGTGTCTTCCCATTGCTCCGGTGATCACCACGTCCCGAACCTCGAATTGACCCGAACACCTCCAACGGTGGTGCTACCTACCTCTCAATGGTGGGATGGAACTACTTTAAAGGACATTTACATAGACGAATTCCTTAGGGTAGGTAGACGACTCTAGATACTTGCTCTAATTTCAAAACAAATCAAAAACACTTTTCACACCGACACCTTTTCAAAAAGCTTTCGAAAGCAATTTTTCAAATACTCTTGAGGACCGATACAAGAGTCGAACTGAAATTTTCAAAGAAACTTTTTTTAAAAACCCACAGTTGAAAAGCGAACAAACCATTTTTGAAAACACAAGTGAGCAAGTATCTAAGAGCCCATGGATAACCATGGATAGAAAGGGTGTTAACACCTTCCCTTTCTATAACCTACCTCCCGAACCGAGAGCAATCTCTTTAAGGAATTTTTCTGTGCTTTTGTCCTTTCCATTTGGAGAAAATAAAAGACGGTGGCGACTCTTGCTTCCGCGACATTTCGCGAACCAGCGTTAAACAGTCAGTTCCAGATCCACCGATCACAGAACTGGCGACTCTCCTGGGGACATTTTTAAAGTGAGGTGTACCTTAAGTTTAGTTCATAAATGTGTTTTCAATTGTATTGATTTGCTTGCTTTAAATTGTGGGTTGCATGGGAGTTCTATAGATCCTAACCCGGATCTGGGGGATACCTTCTTAGAAAGTAGCAACAAGGCTGTGAGGGAACTGTGCGGGGTATACCGACATGGTTGAAGCAGTCTGCTACGTTGATGTGGCACTTTGGTGTGTACCGGTAACCCTTGAGTTCAGTCAAGGAGAGTACGGGGCCTCCGCGTGGTGTCGTGAAGCATCAACTGACCTTAGGAACCTTAATTGAACTATCTTGGCCTCTTTAGGGTAGTGAGATAACTGACTTTGGTGCAGTCTGAGGTTGGTTGATACTCGATACTACACTCAATTGAGGGTTGCTTTCCTGGAATATTTCGGTCGCCAGTTCAGTGGCTAAATCGAAACGATGAACAATGAAAGCAATCCCGTGATATTGGGACCCTTAGAACCCGGTTACTTCTAATAGGACAGGTTGAGCCCACCAACTTCAAGAGGGTATTACCCAGACCCCATGCTGGCCTAAACCCTAAGGGCTTGTCTTATGTGACTTGTGTGCCTTACATGTTTGTCTTTGTAAATATCTGTGGTGTGTTTAATCATAGCATCATGACATCATCCAGCATCATATGCATTGACTAACCATTTCAGGGGTTCGAATCTTCATCTTTGTTCTTGTTTTGTAGGACATGGAAACTGTTCGCAGAAAGACAATTCAAATCAGTCTTGTAAGGATCCCTCCTCAGCTTAAGGAGCTTATATCCAGGATTCCCGAAAGCTCTTCATTCAGTGAGAGACATGGAAGACTCATCAGCTTGGTCAATACCAACATTGAGGAAGATATGATAAAGGTCCTGTTCCAGTTCTTTGACCCTCTGCATCACTGTTTCACCTTCCTGGATTATCAGTTGGTACCTACATTGGAGGAGTTCTCCCGGCTCCTGAAGATCCCTATCCTTGATCAACTACCCTACAACGGTACGGAAAAGTAACCCAAGCTTGAAGAGATTGCTAAAGCCTTACACCTACAATCATCTGACCTCAAGGGACATTGGGAAGTTAGAAGTGGCATCAAAGGGTTCTTAGCCAGGTTTCTGTTTGAAAAGGACCATGAATGTTGGAACTCCCTTGACTTACAAGCTTTTGAAGAAGTTGTGGCCCTCCTTGTCTATGGTTTGGTGTTGTTCCCTAACCCAGATCAGCTTATAGATATCAGTGCTGTCCAGATCTTCATGTCCAGGAATCCTATACCTACGTTGCTGGGGGACATCCTTCACTCATGTTACACTCGAACCATGAGAAAAAGAGGTGTCCTTATGTGTTGCACTCCTCTCTTGGGAAGGTGGTTTATTTCGCACCTTCCACAATCAGTTTTGAAGAATGAGCGGGGTTTGAGATGGTCACAACGGTTGATGACTCTTACACATGCAGATATACATTGGTGCCCTCGGTCAAGAGAGGATGTCACTATCATTGATCGTTGTGGGGAGTACCCTAATGTTCCTTTACTTGGAATTAGAGGAGGTATTACTTACAGCCCATGCCTGGCTTGGAGACAGTTTGGTTATGCTCGGAGGGATGGCCCTCATGACATGTTAATTCCTGACATAGTTTTTGACTTCGACAACGATGCACAAGGACTTCGCCAGAGATTTATCAGAGCTTGGAGGATGCCAAGTAGGATAGACAGTAAGACACTGGGGCACAGGAACTCTATCCCGTTGGAACCTTATCTCAAGTGGGTACGAGCCCGCTCCCAGAAGTTAGTGATGCCATATCCTCATATGCTCCCAGTGATCAAAGAGCCAGTCTTGGAAGGAGAAGTGTCTTACACCATTCAGCATCCTGACATGCCCACATCCTGGGAAGAGATGCAGAAGAGCTGGATCCAGCTTAAGGAAGAACGGAATTCTCTTGAGACTAGTCTACATGCCAGTGAAAAGAAGGTCTTGGAGCTCACCCGCCTATTGCATGAGGAGAGGAATCTCAACACCTACATAGCTCCAAAGAGGATGCGTAGTGTCTTTTGGGATTGATTTGCCTTGTAATTTGTGCCCATGAGGCTTTGATGTACTGAACAATTATTTCCTTAATGATAACGTGTGTTCTTTTTTTGTCTACAACAAATTTGAACTTTCGAACCCTTGAATGCATTGCATAAACACATATCATTCATCATGTGCATAGCAGGTTTTCTTCTTTTCAGGTTGCTTACCGTTCTTCGCTGTTTATTTCAGCATCATGAATCCCGACTCATCATCAACTGAGATGTCCATCAAGGCTCTTCGGGCGCAGAATGCGCAATTTCAGGAACTAATCATGGGTTTGGCTCAGGGCCGAGAAGAACTGAAGGCTCTGCTCCTGAAGAAGGAAAAGAAGAAGAAGAGGAGGACCGTTCTTTTCAACTCGGGCCGAAGGTTTGGCAACACTCTGCAAAATGAAGAGGCTGGTTCTTCTATTGGCAAGAGTGGTCCCCAAGGGGGAAAAGGTCCTAGTCCGGTAGTCTCTGACAACGAGACTGATTTTGATGAGGAGCAGTATCCTCATGCAGAAGACAGATACAAGCAGTTGGAAGACAGGCTGAATGCTATGGAGATCCAACAAGTGCCTGGGCTGGATTTTGGAGATTTAGGTTTGTCTACTGGTGTGATCATTCCTCGTAAGTTCAAAGCACCATCTTTCACTAAATATGACGGGGCATCTTGTCCCAAGCTACACCTCAGATCGTATGTGCGGAAGATTCAACCATACTCAGTGGACAAGAACTTGTGGATCCACTTCTTCCAGGAGAGTCTTTCAGGGACTCATCTCGAATGGTTCTATCAGCTGGATGGGACCAAGGTTCGTAACTGGGAGGAGTTGGCTACTGCTTTCTATAAGCAGTATCAATATAATGCCGACCTTGCCCCTACACGTACCCAGCTCCAGGGTATGTCGCTAGGGTCAAGTGAAGGTTTTAAAGAGTACGCACAGAAGTGGAGGGATCTGGCTGGCAGGGTGCAGCCTCCGTTGACTGATCGGGAGTTGGTAGACATGTTCTTGGGGACCCTATCTGGGCCATTTTTCAACCATCTTATCGGTAACTCATCTGCAGGGTTTACTGATCTTATTCTGACTGGAGAGAGAATTGAGGCTGGGATGAAGTCTGGCAAAATTCAGAAGGGTGCATCGTCAAGTTCTGAGAAGAAACCCTTCAAGAAGGAAGCCAGTGCTGTATATGGCTCTAGAAGACAAGAGAAACCTGAGCGCCGCCAATCTGTCAGTGCAGTAATGATTGCTAAGCCTGCTTCCGCTCCTCGGCAAACCAATCCTCAAAGGGCTGAAAGACCCCGGAGAGAGTTTACCCGTTTGAGCATGACCTTATCGCAGATCTTGCCGCAGTTGCTGTCCACCAACTTAGTGACTGTCAGAGAGGCCCCAAAAGTTATGAATACTGCCTCTCCGAAATACAATCCAAACGCCCGCTGTGCTTATCACTCCGATAGCCCGGGGCATTCCACTGATGACTGTTGGGCATTGAGGAATAAGGTACAAGACCTTAGTTAAGGACTATAAACAAAACCTGCAAGAAACTCAAGTGTCAGATAACAAGCATGCAAGTAGTCAAGTTAGAAGGCACACAAGTCACACAAAGAGCCCTTAGAGTTAAGGCCAGCATGAAGTTGGGGGTACTACCCTCTTGAAGTTGGTGGGCTCAACCTGTCCTATTAGAAGTAACCGGGTTCTAAGGGTCCCAATATCATTGGATTGCTTTCATTGTTCATCGTTTCGATTTAGCCACTGAACTGGCGACCGAAATATTCCAGGAAAGCAACCCTCAATTGAGTGTAGTATCGAGTATCAACCAACCTCGGACTGCACCAAAGCCAGTTATCTCACTACCCTAAAGAGGCCAAGATAGTTCAATTAAGGTTCCTAAGGTCTGTTGATGCTTCACGACACCACGCGGAGGCCCCGTACTCTCCTTGACTGAACTCAAGGGTTACCGGTACACACCAAAGTGCCACGTCAATGTAGCAGACTGCTTCAACCATGTCGGTATACCCCGCACAGTTCCCTCACAGCCTTGTTGCTACTTTCTAAGAAGGTATCCCCCAGATCCGGGTTAGGATCTATAGAACTCCCAAGACGGTCCCACAATAATAAAGCAAGCAAAGAAAGCAATTGAAAACACAGTTATGAACTAACCCTAAGGTACACCTCACTTTATAACGAATTCCCCAGCAGAGTCGCCAGTTCTGTGATCGGTGGATCTGGAACTGACTGTTTAACGCTGATTCGCGAAATGTCGCGGAAGCAAGAGTCGCCACCGTCTTTTATTTTCTCCAAATGGAAAGGACAAAAGCACAGAAAAATTCCTTATAGAGATTGCTCTCGGTTCGGGAGGTAGATTATAGAAAGGGAAAGTGTTAACACCCTTTCTATCCATGGTTATCCATGGGCTCTTAGATACTTGCTCATTTGTGTTTTCAAAAATGGTTTGTTTGCTTTTCAATGTGGGTTTAAAAAAGTTTCTTTGAAAATTTCAGTTCGACTCTTGTATCGGTCCTCAAGAGTGTTTGAAAAATTGCTTTCGAAAGCTTTTTGAAAAGGTGTCGGTGTGAAAAGTATTTTTTGATTTGTTTTGAAATTAGAGCAAGTATCTAGAGTCGTCTACCTACCCTAAGGAATTAGGCTGTGTAAATGTCCTTAAGGTAGTGCCATCCCACCATTGAGAGGTAGGTAGCACCACCGTTGGAGGTGTTCGGGTCAATTCGAGGTTCGGGACATGGTGATCACCGGAGCAATAGGAAGACACCTTAGAAGCTACCCTCATGCCAGGTTCCCGGATCATGAGGACTTACTAAGACATCCTCTACTCGACGATCACCTTTCGAGGCAAGGCAACAGTGAGGCGTACCCTAGGGGTGGTGTGTGATTTGTGTGTCATGTTCAGTTATTTTGTCTTGTTCATGTCAAAGTGATCTATGCGTTTGTTTTTATTTTTGTCATTCATTCTTGCATGCATTTTATTAGCAGTTAAAAAAAGTGCGGAAAGATAAAATTCCTAAACTATTACAAAGGCGCGGGTCCACATCGCCAAATTAAAATCCAGGACCCGATTTGACAGAAAATAAATAAAGTGCGAGAAATAAAATGTCCGAGTTTACAAGGCTTTGGGAGAATTACATTAATATTTACAAGAAATAAAATAAAATGCGCGAATCGAATTAACATTGAAAACGAGGGCATTGGACCCTTTGTTATGAAATTAAATTAGAATTATGAAATTAATTAAAATAAAATAAAAAGAAATTATTTTTGAGGTTTTTTTGTATTTTATGATTTTTTTATGAGAATTTAATGAAATTAACTAATTAACCCTAATTCTACAAATTTTTAATTATTAAGAAAAACGTGTTAAAATTAAACATAAATTAAATTAATTAATTAATGGAATTTGATTTATAAAAATAACTAATTAAAAATTAATAATTGATATGGTGAAAAAAGGAAAAAAAAGATAAAAAAATGCTTGAAACCCTAATTCTACCAATTTTAGGTTTATTGAAAAATATTAAATTTAATCCTAGAATTTAAAACTAAGTTAATTAATGAGTTTTATTTACAAAAATATTAATTAAATAAAATATATTTTGAATTTTGCCTTTTTCTGATTTTTTGTTATTTTTTTATATTTTTATGAAAATAAATTGGTTTAAAGAATTAAATTAAAAAACTAATTAAAACAAAAATAGAAAAATAGGAGAAAAGAATGAGAAAGACAAACCATGGGGGGTCTGTCCCCAATATTGGAAGTAAAGTCCAGCATCTTTGGCCCATTGACCTTTGGCCTGGTTGACTTCCCAGGGTAGCATGCATATGCGTTGACTCATGTCCATTATGTTCTTCAGATCATGCTCCTTGGATTGATCTTGGTAAGCACGTGGAAGGCTTGATATTGTGGATGTATGATGCACCCTTATAGTGAAACTGCACAGAAACGCGTTTAGAAAAATAATATGGAAAGGGGTGGGGGACCTGGGATTCGAACCCAGGTCCCAGGGATTACCAATCAAATGCCTTGCTAGTGGAACCAAACGCGCACTTTGTTTATAATGTAACCAACAAATAATATCAATCAAAACGTGCGTTAGTGGACTTTTTTAGCGCGAATTTTCAAATCAACCAATTGCTGCCTTACACTTCATCATCTTCTTCCTTAATGATTTTTTTCCTGAAATATAAAAGAGGTTAACGGGGGTTTTAAACCCCCCCAAAATATGCAGTTCTCCATAATAGCGAATAGGCCATGGTATTACATAAATTAGGCGCGAGGATTGTTTTAGAATCGTCCAAGCATGCTGATTTCAACCATGGAATTAAGGAGTCTCAATTTTACAGTATGTGAAAGTTCCCAAATTGAAACTTGAAGAACCCTAGCTGGCTTTAATGGTGAAATCACGTACAGTTCATAAAAACTCAATCAAATTATAGGGTTAGCCTCAGAATCATCCAATTAGTATGAATCCATAAAAAAAAATGCAATGGAAATGCTTGAATAGTAAAACACGATTATGTATAAAATTGAAAACAGTTTGAGTTCCCTATACCAATTCTGGATGTTAGGGATATGGAAAACTATCCAGTTAGCTTCAGTAACACTTTTGCAAGCTATTGAGATTAATCTTGGCCTCTGAATCGTGTTGTAACCTAGTTTTCAGTATTTGAAATTTTAGGCAAAAACTCAAACTTTGTTATGCTTTTTCTGGCGCAGCTGGGAGGTCCTTGGCATTAGGGTTTTCTTTAGGCTTATGTATAGAATGATTAGGGTAAAAAATCTGAGCCAAAGGATCCAAGCATTGATGGAATGGATATTGGATTTTCATGGCAAATATTTTCAATCTTTTTCATGCTATTTTGGTTCCAATCATGTCCAATCACATGGATTCTTTCTAAATCAGATCATGCACGAAATCTTGAGACTATTTCATGCACAAAAAGATTTGATTGACTTGCTTTGGTATTTTTCACATATTTATTTTAATTAAATGAATTATTAATAATTAAAAATCCAAATAAATAAATAAAAATGATAAAAAACTTCCCTTTGGTCCAAATGGTCGTGCACATGCCTTGGATAATGATTCTTGGAAGAAAAAGAGGCCCATTAGCATTTTTAAGACATTTGAAGCAAAGTTGACTTTTCAAAATATCCAAAAATTTCCCAACTTCCACAAGGCATAACTTGCTCAATCTTTAAGCTTTGCTCATGTTCTTGGACATTTTGGAAGAGTCTTTGAGTCCTCTAACCAATGTCTTTGGTCCCATGTCATTTTGATTTACCAATCTCAAGTTATGGCCTTTGACTTAAAGTCCCTTTTTGTTGACTTTTGAAAATGACCTATAATGTTGAAATTGATAACTTTTTGTGAGAGCATTTCTTGGACTTGAAGTGTGAAGAGGAGTTGTAGGAAATGTCTTTCTATTCAAAATGAGCTTTGGATGGATTTTTTCTGATAATCCATGTGGAAGTTATGCCTTGGTCAAGTTACAGTTGACTTTTTCAACTGTCCAAAAATAGAAACTTTTGCATCTTGAGACTTTTTGAGCCAAGCTTTGAGAATCATGATCAAGCATTGATCAAGTGATGTTTGTGGCTTAAAAATGAGATGTTGACCAAAAATTTGAACTTTTGACTGTCAAATGACCATTTTGCCCCTACAGTTGACTGTAGTGCAACTAGGGTTTTTGACTGTGCAATTTTGTGCTGTAAGTCTTGAAACTTGGTATGAGGATGCTTGACCATGTTTATGGGCATATGGGACTTGATTGGACCCTTGGAAACTTTATTTTCTTTGTCAGAACCAAAATCCTAATTTTGACTGTTAGGAGGCCCTTGAACTGTGCAACCCTTGGGGAGATTTTGAAGCTTTGACTTGGAAAATCTTGAGGAATATGGGAGGGCAAATTTTGGGGTACAAAATTTGCCCCTGTTCAATCTTCTTAGACCTGAGGATGCAGATTGGCTGGCGTGCCTTTCGTAATCCGAAGGTGGAAGATGATTGAACACTAGAGTGCCCAGAAATTTGCGCTCATAGTAGCAGTGTGATGATGGGAATGGGCTTATAGGTGCCATTTGGAGATTGATGAATAGGATGATGGGCTTATAGATTCCATGCTAAGAGGTGATGGATAGGTGGATGGGCTTATAGATGCCATCTGGATGTTGATCGCGTAAGAGATTCCTTAGCGAGAACTTGCGTACCTGCAAAAGAAAAGGATTACCTGACCCGTTACGGGAGCTGGTCTTCAGATTCTTTGCATAGATGTGTCCTGACTGGTTACAGGAGCTGGATCTGGATCTTCAAAAGGTGATGAATGAACCAGGGGTGGTTACTACCTCAACAGGAACGCTGAGAGAACCTTGGATGATTTCAACCTCAACAGTAACGCTGAGAGAACCTTGGGCGACTTCAACCTCAACAGTAATCATTGAGAGAATCTTGGGCGACTTCAACCTCAACAGTAATCATTGAGAGAATCTTGGACGACTTCAACCTCAACAGTAATCATTGAGAGAATCTTGGGCGACTTCAACCTCAACAGTAATCATTGAGAGAATCTTGGGTGACTTCAACCTCAACAGTAATCATTGAGAGAATCTTGGGAGACTTCAACCTCAACAGTAATCATTGAGAGAATCTTGGATAACTTCTACTTCAACAGTAACTCTGAGAGAATCTGGGGACGATTACTACCTCCGCAGTAACGGGGAGAGAACCATAGGCGACTTCAACCTCAACAGTAATCATTGAGAGAATCTTGGGCGACTTCAACCTCAACAGTAATCATTGAGAGAATCTTGGGATAAGTATCAGAAGGTAGCCATATCCGGGTCACATCTGAACCATCTCTAGAAAGGTGATCTCTGAATAAACAATAGAACAGCTTCCGTGTCCGGAGCATCTCTAAGTTATCTAAGGGGGGGTCTGGAATAAGTGTCAGAACGTCGCCATGCCTGGGTCACATCCGAACCATATCTAGAAGGAGTGTTGAATAAGCAACAGAACAGCATCCATATCTGGAGCATTTCTAAGCTATCTCTGAAAGGAAATCTGGAAGAAGTATCAGAACGTTGCCATATCTGGTTCACATCTGAACTATATCTAGAAGGAAATCTGGAATAAGTATCAGAACGTTGCCATATCTGGTTCACATCTGAACTATATCTAGAAAGAAATCTGGTAGAAGTATCAGAACGTCGCCATATCTGGTTCACATCTGAACTATATCTAGAAAGAGATCTAGAAGAAGTATCAGAACGTCGCCATATCTGGTTCATATCTGAACTATATCTAGAAAGAGTTGCGATAGTTGATAGTAATCATCTTTGTATTGACCTTTCCTGAAAAGGTAAAGCATCAGTTGTATGCAAGATCATGATGCATGAACTGCATGATTTCAGGATGTCCTCAAAATTGATGAGATTCGTGTAGTATGATGCATATGCATGCTATAATGTATGAAGATGTGATATTTATGAATGCATTTCCGTTTTGAGAAAATAAATCCTTGACAAATGCCAGGAGCTTATCCTGGGCTGATGTTGGAGAACAATGCTTTGTTGTTTCCGCTGGGGATGATAGTTGCAAGAATACTGGCAGGAGAAGATGACTCCATTGGGGAACAAACTTGGCGAATAGGTTACTCTGCGGGGAATACTCTGTGGGGAGAGGAATACTTCGCTGAGGTTGATGATAACTCCGCTGGGGATACCAGTGCTATGTTGGAAGTGCTAATAGACTCCGCTGGGGGGTAAGAAGACTTTGCCGAGGACGATCTTCTCATGGCTATTGGCGGAGGATAACCCAGTTATATCCCGGTAGGGAAATAACTCTTTGAATAAAGCCGGGAGATGCGTTCGTGCTCTACGAGGGTAAGCTTCCAGAATCTACTGGGGGTAAGCTTACTGCTTGGGGAGATGAATTCCAACTTTTCTAGGGAAATCTTGATTAGAATCTCCTGGGGAAGTTTTGAATTGTATTGGAAGTAACTCCACTGAATGTTTGATATACCGTCGGGGAACCATCTTTAGACCAAGACTGCCGGAGATGCTTGTTAGGAATGCTTGTATATTGCTGGGGAATGTTGAGATCTGCTGGAGGATACCCAACTTCCTATAGCTTCGCTTGGGGAGAGTGAACTGACTTGCCGGCTCACTCTCTGGGGAATTAAGATATCTGGTTGTGTTCTTCAGCTGAACCTATCTTGATACCTTGGTGGACGGAATAACTGGATTGCTTAGACAACTCTTTATTGCCCCTGTTTCTGTGGGAGAAGAAGATATCTGTGGGGGAGCTTGATGACTGCCGATTGACAAATCTTCTTCTAGTAGGCAAGTGACGAGATGACAGGACATAGTCGTACGCTCCGATCCCTAACTTTTTCCTGGGCCTCCCTTTCGGGTTTTCAGTCCACCGGGATACCCATTTTTTCCCAAGCCGCCTTTTCAGGTTTTCGACTTGCCGGGTGTACAGATTTTTCATTTCATCCCTTCATTTTGCCCGAACCCTTTTGGTTCGTCGGGAAGCCCTTATTTTTGCCTAGGTATGTCAACCTAGCGGGTCCTTGATTACGCGTAGCATTTTTTTCGACTATGTCCATGCTTTCAGAATATGGGGAGTTGCCCCTGTTGGCAGTGTTTTGTCATGCCACCAGAAGGTGTTTGATCAGGCAAGATTTGTTGTTGGAATGCCCCAAGTGACTCAGACGGAGATTTGCCCCAGTCTATTTGGCCTTTTGAGAGATTCTCCGAATCTTGATTGGATTGCCTCGGATGATGGACAATGATCAAATCATGCCCCTTGATTGGAAGTGCTTCTGTTCATTAGGCGTTCGTCGTGCGAATTTCTATGTTGTTCAAACAAAAAGTCATATGCAAACAAAGTTATGTTAAAAATGCAAAGCTTATGTCTGTCTAGAAGATTTTGAAAATGCATTTTTTTTCATAAAACAAGTGAATGTTTGTAAAACGTGATGTCAACTCCGTATTTACCGTAGGCCTTAAGGAGTCAGGATACCTTTCGTAACAGTATGCTTTCGAACTAACCCATGCTTCAGCTAGGACTTTTAAGGGTTATAACGTGGCCTGGTTCACGGTTTAAGAAACAAAGGATAAAGGCTCAAATTATTTATACCCACCCGCTTTTCGTGATGTTCTCCAAACCTAAACTCAGTTGACCATACGTTAGTCCTTGTTTGAGTCCTTGCTCTGATTTTCCGGTGATGGTTCAGATATTGGTGATTTATTCTGAATAGGTAGTCATTTTTTGTCGAGGGTTTGTTGGACCTCTTTCTTTTTGATTTCGCTATCCCTATTTTTTTGCCTGAACTGTTCTTTTGTGATTACAGTCAGCGGGATGCCCCAGTTTTGTAAGTCTCCTTCATAGGTTTTGACTTATTGGGTTTTTATTTTGAAAGATAATGACTGCCTTTCTTTATGATTATTCGGAATCATCATTGTCTTCTTTTTTTTTTGTAAGGACCTCTTTGGTGCCATTTGTTATGCACTTGGATCAACTGAGAGACTACCCTGCCCCAGGTTATGATTAAGGGTTTTAAATTTCGAAAAGAAAAAACTCCTACTTCTTTGGCTCAGAGGGGTTGACAAGGGATTATCATCCTTATAACTCCGGTGTTTAGGGATTGAAACAATGCCTGTACCTCATCAGCGGAGTCTGTTCAAAAGCATACTGTAAGGATCGTGGTATCGTTTTCGTCATCCTCCCTCAAGAGGCTTAGAATTATTAATCGAGAGTTGATCATCAGAAAAAATATGAAAATAATTTGCGTATAGTGAATACGAATATATTGCTTCAAAACAGACATATGCGATGCATTAATGAAATAACAATGTTTAACATGAGTAAATGTTTGAACAAAAGAAAATTACAACTTGAAAATCCTAATGAACAAAAGTCTTTTCATCTCAGGGCTTGTCACTTCAAATGGTGAGCCTTGCAGGGATGGTAGAAAAATTCTGCCTGACCATCTTGTGTGAACTCCAGTGCTCCTTCATCAATCAGGTCCTGGATCTTGTTCTTCAGAGCCCAACACTCATTTGTATCATGTCCTGGACAGGCAGAATGGTAGGCACACCTTTTATTGGGATCATAAGTAGGATGTGATGTGTTGGGGTTCTGGGGATGAGCCCTTAATGTGATCAAATTCAATCTCAACAGGCGTTGTAAAGCTTGAAATAGCGACATGTTGAGCGGGGTGAATTGCCTCCTGGACTTGTCTGGCTGAAGCTGGTGAGGTTGGTGCTGAATTTGTGACACTGGAGCCATTTGAGGAGCTCTCCCCTTATCTCCTTGTCTCAAAGGTGGTTGAACGATGACTGGCTTTTTAACCTTAGACATTTGCCCCAGTTGGTTACCCCGAAGCAGTTGGTTGACGAGAAACCCGAGCTCACCTTGTCTTTGAACTAAACCTTGAATAGCAGTCACCTGCCCCAGCATCTGAGCTTTCATTGTATCCATCTCAGCTTGCAGGTGTTTCAGCCGTTCATCCTCAGCACTGTTCCTGACCAAAGTCTCCATGAGAAGTGTCCTTAGCTCCTCCTGCCCCTTGGATAGATTCAGGAGGATTTCCCTGAACCGAGTCTCTTGAGCAAGAAGGTCCTGGTTGTCTGGTTGGAAAGCCATTGCTGAAATAAATAGCGGGAAGGGTAAGTAACCTGCAACAAGGGTACCTGTTATGCAATGATGTATATGACATGCATGTAATGTTTTCAAGGACCTCGCGGGGTAAACAAGAAGATTGTTAGCATTTGAATTTGTAGCTTGATTGAAGGAACTTCCTGTTGTAGAGAGTCCTTCTTCAAGGGTCAAAGGCTCACCATATCCAGTGGGTCATAGCCCCTGACTTTAGTCATCATGTCTAGTTGTGGTTTCCAAACAACCTTGGTTAGGGGAACCTTCTCCAGGAGTCAAAGCTCACCATATCAAGTGGGTCATAGCCCCTGACAACCTTGGCTAGAGGAAAAATAAATCCTCTTTGCCCCTTGCTGGGATAGTCGATTCACCATGACCTGCATCACAAGCCCTTGAGATCCTTGAAATGGGTTAGGATGTATGCGTATGCAATGGTATGATGTTATGCTATGCATGGGGTAATGTAAGTAACCCTGTTATGAGTCCCAATTAAGGACTGCAAACCAAAACCTGCAAGAAACTCAAGCAAAACCTGTCATGAGTCCCAATTAAGGACTAAAAACAAAACCTGTAAGAAACTAGGTAAACCTTGTTATGAGTCCTTAGTTAAGGACTATAAACAAAACCTGCAAGAAACTCAAGTGTCAGATAACAAGCATGCAAGTAGTCAAGTTAGAAGGCACACAAGTCACACAAAGAGCCCTTAGAGTTAAGGCCAGCATGAAGTTTGGGGTACTACCCTCTTGAAGTTGGTGGGCTTAACCTGTCCTATTAGAAGTAACCGGGTTCTAAGGGTCCCAATATCATTGGATTGCTTTCATTGTTCATCGTTTCGATTTAGCCACTGAACTGGCGACCGAAATATTCCAGGAAAGCA